>CM070519.1:15200056-17600056 GCA_036346375.1 Guadua angustifolia | reverse complement strand
GCTTGCTCACGAGCAAGATCGAGGAGGCCCGAGCAACAGGCTCGGCCTCCGACCAAGAAAGCTTGGGAAAAAGGCGTCGAAGGTCGCGACGGTTCCTTCTCCACGAAGCCTCGTGGGAGCAATTTGGGCAATTTTTCGGGAACTGCGCCTTTATTGGACAGTTTCGAAGGCCGTGCCACCGTGCGTCAATTCACGAACAGGCGGGAGTAGTTTTTGGACCGTTTGACTTCTCCGCCTCTATATACCAGTGGGAATAGTACTGAGAAATCCATCATTCACATCTCGCAATCAAGCCTTCAAAATTTTGGGGCTATAGTTGATGAAATCCTCGACCGTGCAGAGAGAGAGAGCTTGCCCTCGTTGCCGACCTTGTGATGGTGGAAGCTATCATCCTTGTGATGACGGAGGAAATCGCCACCGAAGCTGGTCAATAGGCCACCGCGCTTCCAGCCCTGGAGGGACAAACTCTCTAGAAGGAGTTTCTGGCACTCCCGAGCATTTTAGACGCTCGGGATGAAGAGGGCGACCTTGAGTCACCTAACAAAATGCCTACCCTGGAAGAGGGCATGAATTCCCCGAGCGAACTTCCTGCTCAGGAAGAATACGAGGAGCCCTCGAGCGAAAAACATGCTTGGGAGGATGGAAAGACTGCCTCGAGCGAAGAGCACGCTCGGGGGGAGGATAAGAAGGCCCCGAGTGAAGAGCCTACTCGGGAGGGAGATCAAGAAGGCACAAGCGCTGAACATGCTCGCGAGGAAGATGAAAGCTCCTGTCGAAGTTCCTTGAGGGAGATTTCGCAGACCTTCGGTCGAAAGACGTCTCCCGGGTCTTCCAGGGGAACTTGAATGCTCGCCTCTGCTAGGTAAGCAAACTGGACTTTCTACAGCTTCCTTCTTTTGGAAACGACTAAGGCTTTCTTGCTCGCAGGTGGTTTGGGCGACTATGGCGGATTTTCATTCGGCGACTGTTCCTCTAGAGGTCGCGGCCAAGCGCTCTGCCGAGCAAGACGCTAAGATAGCAGAGCTCAAGCAAGTGCTGGCTGAGCTTAAAGCTGTGATCAAGAAGACTCAGGAGAAGTAGCGCCAAGCCGAAGACAACGCCACAAAGAACAGAGAGTGGATGTGCGAGCTCGAGCTGAAGCTAGAGCAAGAGCAGCAACGCTCTACGGCCTTGGAGAGGAAAGTGGACGAGCTGAGCAAAACTGCTTAGGAAGCCATTGACCTTGTCAACAAAGGCAAGGAGGAAGCAAAGTGACTCCGTCAAGAGGCCCGTGAAGGACGCGAAGTGCGACGGCGAGACCTCGACCTCGAGGCCGAGCTCGATGAGGTGAAGGAAGAACTTTCGACACTCAAAGAGGCGAAGCTTGGCAGATAACCCCTTTTTTTTCATTTTCTTGCTTTTGTTCTCCATCAGAACTTGTTGATATCTGAATGAAAAAGGTGGACGACTTTTGCCCTTGACTTTTCGTGATTCGCCCTTCAATGAGTGATCGCACAAAAGCATTGAAACAAAGAAGCGAGAACAAAATAGATAACAAAGATCGAAACACGAGTGCACGCTTTTTAGAAAAACACGGTTGTTTGACCCTACTAAGCCCTGCTGTGAATGAAGGTCGTGCACCTATGTTGCGAGTACGAGCTCTTTCACAGGAGAGTTAGAAAAAATCGTGCACTCTACCCCTAAACGACCTTGACCACCGTTCCCCTGAGTTGCGCGAATAGGTTAGGTCGGGTGAGAGGTACGCGAATGGCCTTAGCTTCCACGAGCGTCTCCATCTATGCCCCTAAGTTGTGAGCATAGTTCCGACGAGCATGGGAAAGAATGTGCGGTTGTCTGACAAAGTGCGCGACGACCGAGCAAGCGCGAATTGAGCTAAGACTCTGGACCATCCAAGATGGTGTCTGTAAGCGGTTGTGAACTTGCAGTGAAGGACTAATGCGGACAATAATCGTCTTATGGTGACTGAAGCTCCTGGCGGCAAGCTTAGTGATCCAGCGTTGGTCGTGGCGCTTTGAGCGTTCTTGCGCACGCTGGCCAAACCTTAGAATGAACCGATTGAAGTGAATGTTCCTGCCCGGACGCGCTCATCCCATCATCAAGACCGTGAGGAGGAAAGTGTGCCCTTGTGCGAGGCTGAGTCGGCTTACCAACGGGTAGGGACTTCAGAGACATTCACAAAATCTTGGAAAGAATGTAATTCACGTGGGCGAAAGAACCGAACTTTATAGAAAAAATTCACTGAGCATACGTAAAACATGAAAGAAAATGAAAGCTAGACAAAGAACTTATGTAGTTGGTCGACATTCCAAGAGCTGACGAGCACCTGACCATCCACCATCACTAAGCAGACAAACCCCGAGCGTATTGCTGAGACGACCATGAACGGACCCTCCCATCTGGGGCATAACATGTTAGCTTTTGACAAATCTTGAACTCGACGTAGGACTAGGTCACCAACTTGCAAGGTCCTTGGTCGGACTGATTTGGCCGCATGCCTACGACGAGCCTGTAGGTAAACCGCGGACCGCAGCAAAGCCCATTCGCGAGCCTCCTCAGCAAGGTCGAGGTCTAGGAGACGCTCAAACTCCTGGTCAACGCTGTCAGCCAGAAGCACTCTTGGAGAACCAAACATGATTTTAGTGGGCAAAATAGGCTCCGCACCATAGACAAGCTGGAAGGGGTCCACCCGTAGCCCGGCTTGCCGTAGTGCGAACCGACCAAAGGACGGAAGGAAGCTCGTCCACCCATGACTAACCGCGCTGGCTGAGGCTTTTGAAGACCCTCTTTTTGATCCCTTGAACGATTTGTCCATTTGCTCGCTCGGCCGCTCCATTGCTCTGCAAATGTGCTATAGAGGCGAAGCAGACCATTGTCCCGATGTCTTCGCAATAGGCTTGAAATAGCCCACTCGTGAACTGAGTGCCATTGTCCGTGATGAGGCAATTGGGAACACCAAAACACGTCACCACATTGCTGCGAAAGAACTTCTTGGTTGCTTGAGCCGAAATGGTCGACACGGGCTCGGTCTCGATCCACTTAGAGAAAGTGTCAATAGCCACGAGTAAGTAGTTGCAGCCTTTCTGACCTCGGGGGAATGGTCCGAGTATATCAACTTCCCAGGTTGAGAATGGCCATGATAAAGGAATAGTTTGGAGCGCGTATGCCAGTTGATGAGACTTGCGAGCATGAAACTGGCACGCTCGGCAAGTCGTCACAATTGATCGAGCATCGGCTAAGGCCGTTGGCCAATAATAACCCAATTGGAAGGCTTTGCTCACGAGCGTCCTGAAGGATGAGTGAGCTCCGCACACTCCTTCAAGGATATCTCCAAGAAGGTATTCGCCCTCTTCCTGAGATATGCACTTGGAGAGGACTTCTAGTGCGCCTTTGCGGTACAAGGCGCCTTCAATCAACTTGTAAGGAGAAGATCGCCTTATAAGCCGGGAACGCTTGGCTTCTTCCTCAGGCAGTGTCCCATGTGCAAGGTATTGAACGAATGGCGTCATCCAATTTGCACCATGCTTGAGAAGAGAGACGTTACCACACGCCTCTGGTGTCTCCTCTACAAAGGGAATGGAGGGCTTGTATAAGTGCTCGATGAGCACTCCCGTTGGAGAGGAAATTTGGGAGGAACCGACTTTTGAGAGTAGGTCAGCCAGGGAATTGTCCTTCCTGGGGATGTAGAGCACTTCAAAATTCTTAAAGTACCTCTCCATCTTCCTTACTTCTACCAAGTAAAGCACCATTGAGTTAATGGAACACTGATACTCTTTATTCACTTGGTTAACGACCAACTGTGAATCGCCTTTTACAGTCAGTCGCTGGACTCCGAGTGCTTAGCATGCTCGTAGCCCAGCCAAGAGGCCTCATACTCTGCCGCGTTATTGGTCGCGGCAAAGTGCACTTGGATGGCGTATTGGATTTGATCGCCCTGAGGGGATACTAGCACAACTCCAGCCCCCGAACGCTCATAGGCACACGACCTATCAAAGTACATGGTCCAACGACCTTCTTCGGATCTATCGAGCTGGGTAGCGGGTAGCACTGGGCTTCTCCATTCTACTACAAAGTCTGCCAAGATCTGGGACTTGATCGCCGTACGAGCTAAAAACAGGATATCGAACTCGGCGAGCTCCATAGCCCACTTCGCTATCCAACCACTGGCCTCTTGATTTCTTAGGATCTCCCTAAGTGGAAAGTTGGTTGGTACCACGATCTTATGGGCTTAAAAATAGTGGTGCAGCTTTCTGGAAGTCCTGAACAGCGAGTGCAAAAGCTTCTGGACCTTAGGGTAGTGCTCCTTCGGTCCATGCAAGACCCCAATAACATAGTAGATTGGTCACTGCACCCCATCCCTTTCTCTTCACATCGATCTTGTTGATGGTGCGAGGGTCATTGCTTGATATATGCAAGGTTTCCGACCTTAGCATGGTTAGGATAGGTGAACTGAATAAGTACTGCTTTAGATCCTCGAAAGAGCGGTTTGCTTCTTCTGTCCATATGAAGCCATCGTGCTTGCGGAGTGCCTTAAAGAAAGACAACCCACGCTCGCCTAACCGGGAAATGAAGCGACTTAGAGCCGCCATGCGTTCGGTCAAAGCTTGGACCTCCTTTACACAGCTAGGTGGTCGCATTCTCTCAATGGCTTCAATCTTTTCCAGGTTTGCCCCGATGCCTTGTGGGCTGATCATGTAGCTAAGCACCTTGCCCGCCCTTACATTGAAGACACACTTTTCTGGATTAAGTTTTATTCGTTGATGGTTGAGGTTACAAAAGGTCACCTCAAGGTCGGATACATGACCCGAGGCGAGTTTACTTTTGACCACAATGTCATCACATATACCTCCAGATTCTGACCTATTTGATCTGGGAAGGTCTTCTGCATGAGGCGCTGGAAGGTCGCCCCAGCGTTCCTAAGACCGAAAGATATGGTTGTATAGCAGAACGTGCCTAATAGGGTAATGAAGGAAGTCATCTCTTCATCTTCAGGAGATATGCTAATCTGGTGGTAGCCGGAGTAGACGTCCAAAAAGCTCATCACCTGGGACTCCGCCGTTGTGTCGACCAACTAGTCCATGCATGACAGCAGGAAATTGTCCTTGGGACATGTGGCGTTCAAGCCCGTGTGGTCGACACACATGCGCCACTTGCCCCCCTTCTTCTTGATAATGACCGGATTCGCCAGCCACTCCGAATGCTCGATTTCCCAAACAAAACCGGCCTTGAGGAGCTTGTCTAGTTCATCCCAGATGATTGCTTATTTTTTCGGGGAAAACCGCCTGAGCTTTTACCACACAAGTTTCTTGTCAGGCCGAACAGGTAGTCTGTGCTCGATTACTTCCCTTGGGACTCCGGGCATGTCGGATGGTTCCCAAGCGAACACATCCGCATTCTTCTGGAGGAAAGTAACGAGCTCGAGTTCCTATTTAGGATCTAAGGAAGATCCCAAATGCAAAAAAAACCGTTTTCCTGGGTTTTCGGCCAGAATTGTCTTCATTTTCTTGATTCAAGGATTTATTCTGGAGAAAAGTTTTGTCGCCTCACTGTTTATTAAAGGTTTTGAGCTTTTTCGGCATTTCTGGCACTAGGATAGATGGAAGAGCATTTCTGGCACTAGGATAGATGGAAGAGCATTTCTGGCACTTACCAATTCATTGGCACTTCTCTTATTTCTTGGTCATTTTGGAAGCAGTCTGGGGTTGCATAGTTTACCACTGAGGCAGAATATGTTGCAGTAGCTAGTTGCTATAGTCAAGTGCTCTAGATGTGATCGACCTTGTAGCACTTTGGGTTAGAGATAGAGAATGTTCCACTTTTCTGTGACAACACTTCTGCTATTTGCATTTCTAAAAATCCAATGCAGCACTACAGGACCAAGCACATTGATATTAGATATCACTTCCTTAGAGGCCATTTGGAGAAGGGGGATATCGCACTTCAGTTTATAGAGAGTGACCACCAGATAGACTTTTGGCATGCTTCGCATGGACCTCTCATCTCTTGCTTTAGGTTGCTATCATGCATAATTAGTTGTTCTCTCTTTTCTCTAGGTTGAGATCCCTCACAATCTTGTAAGTCTAGCAGGTATTGGGCTCTCTAGGTAGATAGGGTCTGTGTGCACTCCTTAGTTTAGCATCTAGAGTTAGCTTCCCTATATCATTCATTAGGAAAGATGAGAGTGAGTCTAAGCTATAGTATTCTCTACTATCTTTTCTTTGTTCTATAGCCACCCAGTTTGTAGTTTCTCAACTTCTTTTCTTCATTCTATGTTTTTGGTTTTGATTGAGTTCATTGGGATCTTTCTTGAGTTTAATTTTTATAATAACTCAATTTGAACTAGATTTGTATTTAAAATTGATTCACTTGTTGAGGGGGAGTTTCGAGAATCTACTTCATGCATTGCATATAGACTTCATTTTTTATTTTATGAGCTTTGTCTATTATGCAAATGTTTTATATCATCATGTTATACACCAGGCTACATCATATGAAGAAAATCACTAACTTAGTTATGTCCAAGTTCATTTTTCTTGCTAAGCTTGCTAAAAATTGAAAAATAAGCTTTAAAAAAAAACTTGATTAAACATGTTGCTTTTACTTGCTAAGTTTCTTCCCTAGGGTTATTTGCCCTGATTTGTGAAATTTTGAAGTTCTCTAGAGTCCTTATAGCAACTTGGGTGAAGCTAGTTTGATCCATATCTAAGTCCTTCATTTGCTCATATATGCTAAAATGAAAGCAAGGAAAATTGACTATTTTTATGTGCATTAGACTCAATACCTCGCATTCACAAGATAGCTTCCCATTGCACTTGGGATGAACTTGAAATGTGTCGTGTATGACTAAGACCATCCTCTTAAGAATCCTTCTTGAGATGGTTGAATATGACTTTAGTCAATTATAATTGAAAAATACAAATAAAAAAATATAAGTGGGTAAAGAATGCAAATAATGTCAAACATTTGCACCCCACTATATCTTTCAAGATCTTACAAAAATTTTACATTAAATAAAAAATGAGCTCGAAGGACCTTGTATGCACTTCTAGATTTTCCAATGTGTTGAGTAGGTTGAGCTCTAGGTTTTCTATTTGATCATTTGAGTAGTTTTGCCTTTAGTTTCTAAACAAATGCTAAGTGTTGCACTTATTAAATCTTGCTAAAAATAACATATTCAAAACTATGGTTGCTAGCAAAACTTATTATTTGCACATGGACTTGTCTTAGTTTAGCATAATCTTCAATTGACTAGCTTGGTGTCATAGCTTGTCATTTTGATCACTTATATAATTTTCAAAGCTCTTTAGATGCATATCGTATAACGGGGGAGAAAATGCCATCTTGATGCCTATATTGCCAAAAGGGGAAGAAATTATAGAAAAAACATCATTAAAAGATAAAAATGGAATTGCATTTTGGTTCTTATGATCTTTGTGAAAATTGAAAAATTCTTAGGATCGTAAGGATCGTAAGCATACTTGAGTTTTTTGTGAGTCTTGATTGGATTTTAGAGCCTTTGTGGAAAACTTGCCCTTTCTTTTGTTGTGCTCTAAAAATCCTCCTAGCCAACTTGGTCATGATGTTATTTCTTACTCTCTGGACCAAGTTTGGCTTTGCTTTCATATTGCTTTCTTACCCTCTTTTTCAAACTCAAATTTATGCCTTTTATTTTTTGTCAATATAGTCATCAAGGGGGAGATTGAAAAACCATGTGGAGGTCTACCCATGTTGGTGATGAGTATTTGATGAAATTTGAGCTTGTTATGCTCTGTTTGAGTTTGATATAAATTGGATTTTCAATTTGAAGCAATTTGAGTTGAATCTGCCACGAGTGGCACTATCCACCATTGGGTACCTTTAGTGTGAAACTCTGTCGAGCGTAGGGTTCGTTCAAGTGCTTGGTCGATTACTACCAAGTTCTGGCTTGGTCGAGTAATGCCCCAATGGCCTCTGGTCGAATGATTCGAGTAAGATTGGGAATCTATAAGTATCAAGTCGGGATGTTGTCAAGTTGAGTGGACGCTTGATCAATTATTGCCAAGTTCTGGCTTAGTCGAGTGATACCCCACCGCTTTGTTGTCGAATGTTTCGAGTATATTGGGAATCACTAAGTATCGAGTAGGAATGTTGCCTGGTTTAGTGCCCTGCTGTCATCCCGTCTCAACAACCCATCTCGAGTCCTTGGGTTAGCCTCAAGTTACTCGATGTTGACTCATCGACTCGAATTTGAGCAGAGTTACTTGATGTCCTTAGGATATGCATTTTGAATTTAAGTGTAATTTATTGCATATCATTTTGGGCAATGTTATGTGATGTGTTTTCCTTGTTTTTGACAGTTGCGGGACAACGGTGCTAGATTATGGTGAGGCGTAGGATGATCAGAACTTGGAGAGGTGTGTCGAAGGTCCAGATGGTCGAGAATTGCCGAAGATGATTGGGGACGGAGTTGGTGCAAACCTAGAAGACAAGGAATGGATGAGATGCTAGCTAGGAGATTGTCGCGCCCGGAATTTGAATTCCGAATACTCGGTGTGATACACCAGTCCAGGATCACGCTGGTGCTCACAGATACAACAGAGATGAATACCATCACACATACACAGCGGGGATAATAACAATAATGTATTTATCTCAAATTAAACTATTAAGACCTTAAAGTCAGCCTTACAATGTTAAGCCACGCAGGGCTGAGTTCAAAGTAAACAAATAATAGCAGCCGAAATAAATCTTCGTGAAGCCCCAGTTTGCCACAGGCAACTGACTAGGCTTGCTCCCTAGTTTGTCGGCTCCTCCTGAAACTCCTCCTCCATCGCAGGTGTAGCTTCTTCTTCGACTGAGGTTGTGATGTTTGCAAGGGGGGTGAGTACACACCGTACTCAACAAGTCATGCACAGAATGCAATCAAACATACTACATGCCAGGCTTATTCCAATGGAATGGCTTAAAGGTTATTTTGCAATAAACAACATTTAACAATAACATTAGTAGATTCGAAAGCAGTAAAAACAAGTAGAATTAACAATAACTTTTCCAGAAGGTAAGTAAAAGCATTTCCACATCCTAATTCATACTTCCATCAACTTCATCTGTTAACCCAACCACATTTTTAATAAAGTCTAACCCTTGAGTGTAATCCCCGAGCAATGTCAATACCGTGGACACGGCTATTGAATAGTTTGTACACTCTGCGGAGGTTATACACTTTACCCACAAGATCTGATCAAACACCACAAAGGCGGCGACTATAACAAAGCCTTTCAAGGATCCGTCTAAACCCAGTACTGCTCGCTAAGGTTTCAACACTGGTGGGACTGGTTACCACATCCAGGGCACCCCTCTTGCGCCTGTGAGTTTTACTACCCGCACACTCGGGAACCACTCCACCACGATGCGAAGAATAGATTTCACAATTTACTCAGCTAGGTCCGTCCTATTCAGGAACTTGTGGTTGTATGAATGACTCAGGTCAAAGGCTCGCAAGGTTAAGTCCTTAATTGACCGAGGCAAGACTTCCCAAAAACTCATCATGTCAACATGTCAATAAAAACCAAATCCAAATCGACCGCCCAAATGCCACATCTAGCCCACCTTGAACATCTTGCCACTTGCCCTGGTCTAAACCATTTTCCCACCCGGTTGGTTACCATGCACCACGTGCCATCATCTTTTCAATAACACATGTCACATTCTTTCAAAACATGTTCTATAATTTCATAGTCAATGTTCAACTTTATCCTCAACACTGTGTCATTGATTCGGTAGCATGGCTAAGCAAACTAACACGTTCTAATTACCCCAATCTGGCGACTAGTATAGACCATTATGTAAAATCCAACCTAGGGTGACAAATGATTTAGTGACATACAAATATTATGGACAAGGTGACAATATCAAGTGGTAAATATCTAATCCCAAATTACTTGAAAGCATTATAATTAAATTAGCATGCATAATTTAAATCAACATAACTTTTAAAAACATAGGAGCAAAATGATCAAAGCATAACATGCCTTCGTAAAGCAGCGAGTCTTGGTTTGGAGCTTGATCCTCGAAATCCGCGTCCTCACACAGCTCAACATCTACGCATTACAGATAAAGAACCAAACAAACACACAAAACAACGTACAAACACACATTCGGAAAAATATGACAAATCAAACTAATTTGTAACTTCATGAAAACATCCAGATAATTAGTTTAGCATTTTCTAAGCTTTATAAAATTTATTTCGACATTTTTGAACGTATAGTTTAAGAGCTACAAAATTCATAAATTTGGACTTTCCTCGAATATTTTAACAGTATAAATTCATTTATAAAATTTTATAAAAATTTCTGTGGCTAGGTATTGTTATTTACTAATTTACAAAATTTGTTGCATGCAATTTGGACATATAACAAATTTGTAGAGAAAAAGACAAAATCCGCAATTTGGTTACAAATTCACGTACAAAATTTTAACTAGCCATACGTTTGCATGGTACTGTTCATCATGTATATGCATATTCTTCTTGCTTCATTGTTTGCTTGGCTTCTTTAGTTTTCTTGGTTACGGCTCAAAAGGAAAATAGAGAGCTTGGCTACGGAGAGGACGAGAGATGGCGCCTGACCAAGACGGCGAGTCCAGGCGCGGCGTAGTCGGTGGGCGGCAAGGTTGATGACGGCAATGTATGGCGATGACAATGGCGGCGAGACATGAGCACTGTCAGGAGAATCGAATCCGAGCATTGTGACCGAATTGTATAGGTACATGTTACGGCTAATATTGATTCATGCATCGCACATCTTAATTTATACACATATCTGGCGTGCGACCTAATAACAACTAAGCCTAATAACATGCGTCCTAATGTATTCGTATACATGCATATGGAAAATTATACTTGTGAACCGGCCGAACATATACATGCTGATCAGCGAATATTTCTACGTAGAAAGCGATGCATCTTGACGGATCGACTAACTTATATGCGTTTTCATGCATCCCAAATCTGCGGATATACATGTACATGGATATCATATACATACACTAACACACCTAGATACAGGAACAAATTCCCATAGGCGAGATCGGTCGTCGAAATCGCGCCAAGGAGAATAGCGGCAACGTCGGCAGCGACGCGCGTCGGCGTGGCGCCAAAGAACGAGGAAGAGATGACCAGCGGCAGCGTCGGCAAGCTAAAGCGCGATCGATCGATTGACGCCGAATCTGATCGGCGACACAAACAACGCAGTCGACAAGCGGAAAGAGGCGAGACGGAGGATCTTGCGGCATTGCTAGCTCGACAAGTGTAGGAAATGGAGAAATGGTGGAATGAAGAAAGGCGGGACCTTGAGTCATGCGCGAGAAATGAAAGAAACAGTAGTGTTCTTTGTTACTACGCATGGAAATAATGATCAATTAGCATGCATGTGCGTTCATGGGAGGAAGGAAGCGACATATAAATGGTTAATTTGGAGAACAAATCAAGAGCAAGCGGCTAGGAAATGGAAACAGCACCTTGGAAATGGAAACGGCGCCAAAGCAAAACGTATACAAAAAATGAATGGAAAGATAATGACGTTGATTAAATAAATAACATGCTTCATGTATACATACGCTAACTTGATAATGACAATAGCATGCATACATGCGTTGCTAGAAAAATGGAATCGGCTGGTAATTGAAGGATTGAAACGGCAGGGAAAGAATAATTCACGCGTACAGGAGTCCATGCATGTAATACCGTAAATCATCTTTGCCAGGGTTTTTGCCAAAAATGTTTTCATTTTCCTTGATTCAAGGATTTATTTCGAAGAAAAGTTTTGTCGCCTCGCAGTTTAGAACGTATATTATCGGATTTGGGTTTCAACTGAACCTTTGTTTATGTTTGCGTCAGGTTTTAGTGAGCTTTTGCGTTGTGCTCCCTTGTTTGAAATTTCTCTATTTCAGATTTATTCAGATAGAATGCTAATTGTGGGGAATTAATTGATGTGTGTATTATTGAGGATTTCGTTTTTGTTTCAAATCAGGTGGACTCCAGTTTGCAGTCTTGGGAGGCTTTTATTAAATTACCTTGTTGCCCTTGGAAAATGTTGGCTCTTTTTTCCCCTGGCTGTTCTTTTCTTCTCCCAGCCGTGCGCCACATCCTCCTGGCCGACTGCAGCCAGCCAAGTCCCCTGCGCCCTCCTCATTTCTTCCTCCCTGGCGATTGCTCTCCATGGCGCCTCCTTCCTGGCCGACTCCTCCTCCCAGCGCCACATCCCCAGCAGCCAGGCGGTTCCTCTCAGTGCTCGTTCATGGCGTCTCCTTCCCAGCAGAGCTCCTCCGTGGGTCGCAGCTCCGGCGGCTCCCCTCCGGCAGCTCCCCTCCGGCGACTCCCCTCCGGCCGGCAGCAAGCCTTCCTCCCCCGCCCAGCCTCGGCTCCTCCACCTCCCTTTCCTCCATGGGTATGATTGGAGGTAAAAACCCTAGAAATTTTGGGGGTGAGATTGCTTGCATGCATGGTGTTTGATGAAATGCCTAGCTAGGGTTCTTGTTTTGCAATGTATTTAGTTGAGGGATTTAGAGTCTAGAGTGATTTGAAATTTCTGTTTCGAGCAGATTTTTGCCCCCTGTTAGAGCTGCTGTTCAAAAATTCTACAAGCATTTACTGGGGGTTTGTCTAGAATTAAAGTTGTAGATAATTGAATTACCTTTCAATAGAGACCGAAATCAACAAGTTTCGTTCAGCCGTTTGAAAGTTATGGTTATTTTACCACGTGCTGTCCAGAGCGAAGTATTTTTGCGGCTGTCTGCTGTTCGTCGCAAATCTGGGAATAATTGGTGCTTTTCCCAGTCGGTCGGCTATAGAAAAAGTTGTAGATAATCAAATTACCTTTCAGTGAAGTCCAGAATCGCTAAGTTTCGTTCATCCGTTTGAAAGTTATGCCCGTTTTACCAAGTGTTGTCCCAGGTGGCAGATTTCTGTTCTCGGGTTTTAGGAGTGGATTGCAAAGCCCACTTAGCTATGAGTCTTGTGATGATTTTGGGCGTGTTTTGAGTGGGCTATATCTATGTGCAGGTGGTGTGACACCGGGTGTGGCAACCTTGTCTCGAGAAGATTGAAAGCAAGTGCATTGTATTCGGTTGTGGCTTAGGTGGCCATTGGGTTTTGCAATCATATAATTATCCATGTGTTATGGTAATATTTTCATGTTTGATTTTGCTTGCGATGTGATGAATGAGAATGGTTAATTGGTTATGCTATCGTTCAAACCGAGATTATATGCAAGTGCATCAATGTTTGTTTGTTATGTGTGTTGATTGATGAATCATATGCCTTGTCAATATGCCATGGGTTACATTTTATGTATGCCTTGATGATGCTCCGTAGTATGATTAGGCTAATGGGAACATAAAAGATATAAGCTTTGAGTTATGAAAATAGCTTGAATTGTGGTCATGATATGCGATTGTGGCGTTTATGTGAGTGTTGTTGATATATGTGACCTTATGGATATGAAAATTGAGAATGGCCTTTTGCATATATGCATTTATGAAGAGTACATCTTTGGAGTGAATGCTTTGTTGGTTGTTTGATGGACCCCGTATAATCGCCAAATCGACATATTGCTATATCACACGTTCATAAGATTGCTTACCACTATGATAGGTGAATGTGAATAATGACGTTGTGAGGTTGGATTAATAGGAATAGTTGATTTGCTATCTTGAAAAATTGAATTATGTCATTGGTGCGAGTGTTAATGGCAGATTGACCATGTTGATAAGATTTGTTGAGAATATGGATACGAGTGTTGAGAAGGTGATTTGAATGTTGAGAATGGTAATTTGTGGATGTGAGAAATGAATGTAGTTTGCAAATTTGTTTATGTCTATTGCATTTGTGCATTCATGATGGAAGAGGTGACCCATACGATCACGGGCCTCTGTGCTCACATGTAGTGAGCACGAAAGTCCTATCTCGTAGTCCCGTATACTTGGGTGTATGGGAGCGAGTCGATGAAAGTAGGCACCCTCCATCACGGGGTGGAAGGGGAATCGAGGTGCACACCGGCGGTGTGCACTCGGCCATACCGGTATGTGCTAACGAAGAGATAAGACATGCATAATGCATCATATGCAATGAGATAGTATGTGAATGAAATGCATGGTGGTGTTGCATTATACATCTTCGCAGATATGCATGGGACATTATGTGAATGAAATGCATGGTGGTGTTGCATTATACATCATCGCAGATATGCATGGGACATTATGTGAATGAAATGCATGGTTGTGTTGCATTATATATCATTGCGTATCTGCATGGGTTATTATGTGAATGAAATGCATGGTGGTGTTGCATTATACATCATCGCAGATATGCATGGGACATTATGTGAATGAAATGCATGGTTGTGTTGCATTATATATCTTTGCATATATGTATGAGATATTATGTGAATGAAAGCACAAAAGTATTTCGTTGCATTGTGTATTGTGATTAATAAATGTTGATTGATGAGAATGGAAAGAACAGGTTGAGAGTTGAGACATGGGCTCAACCAGAATTGATTCCCGAGGCATGGGTATGGTTTTATTACATTGTCAAGTTGGTTGAGGTAAGTGGAGCTGTTACTACTCCTGTTGCTGGATGTTTCAGTTAAGTAATGGTTATTTAAATGATGAAGTAATCGTGCTCTTACGTTGTGGATCTTTTATGAATTCAACTGTTTCCTTTATTTACGGATGTCAATTTAAAGAACTTCTACTTGATGTCTTCTAATAGTTGCATTTAAGTCTAATGCCTTACCTTTCCTACTTGTTGCAGCCTTTCCTACTTGTTGCACTTTGCTGAGTCTTAGACTCACGCTTGTTGCTTCCTATTCTAGGTGCCTTGAAGCTGATTCTTCGGGATGGGAGTAGAAGCATGTGCACGACTTCGGTCATTATCTCCTTAAATTAATTCATAAAGCCCGACTGTATCTAATGTGGTTGTAAAGTGTCGTTTGATGTGGTGTAATTTATCAATTGCTAGTGGATGTGTGATTAATATCTAAGGACCTGCTAGAATGTTTCATCTTAGTTGAATGAATGATATCTATACTTCTATTGTTCTTTTGACTACTGTGTGGATGCCCTTTTTTCTAGAGAGGTCATGCCGAAATTTTGTAAATTTCGGTGGCTTAGTTTTAAGCCGGTTTTAGAGTTTGGTTGATTACAAACAATTTTTTGTAGAGATGTCATTGAGTTGATTTGGGTTTTTGGTAGCATTCGCGGTGCGTTTGGCGCCGGGGTGTTACAATGTATTCACGTGACTGTCGGTTAAATTTCGAATTTGAATAGTGCTGAATCAAAACGCGTTTTAAGATAAATTAGTGAAGGGCTCTAAAAATCTTGGAATAATCTTCTAAAATACTAGGGAATATTTGGAACCTAGCAAAATTGGTTTCATGATTTTTCGATATATAGTTTTTCTGTAAGAATTCTTTTAGCTAATGAGACACTTGTATGATTATTTATAAAATCGACAAACTAAATCTATAAATAAGTTTTTAAGGATATTTAAAAGGAACATTCTTATTTTTCAAATATTGTCATTCTAAACTTAATTTTAAATTTTTAACGTACATGTGAAACGAATGATCTTTATTTTATCGATTAATTCGATAAATCTTAAATTGAATTAATTCCAAAAATTCCAAATAAATTTCAGATATTCCTAAATAATTGAAATAACGTAAATCTGAGTTAAAGCAAATTTAGGGATGTTACAAACCTCCCCCCTTATGAGAATCTAGTCCCCAGAGATTGAGTATTTGCTGAGAGAAGGTTTGGAAACTCTTTCTTGATTTTCCTCACGCTCCCAAGTTACTTAAGCTTTACGTGTGGTTGCTCCATTGAACTCTGCAGAAATGAATGGATTTGTTTCTTGTTTCCCGTTCAGCTGTGTCTAAGATCTTGATGGGGTTTTCCTTGTAGGTTAGATCTTCTTGTAGCTCGATCTCTTCCAGAGGTGTCTGCTCTGTTGGTACTCGAAGGCACTTCTTCAACTGAGATACATGGAATACGTCGTGCACTCCTGCCAAAGATTGCGGTAATTCTAATTGATATGCGACTTCACCTCTGCGGCTCAAGATTTTGAATGGACCCACGTATCTTGGGGCAAGTTTTCCTTTAGTATGGAACCTCTTAACTGCTTTGAGCGGCGTGACTTTGAGATAGACATAATCTTCAGGCTCAAAGCTCAAATCGCGATGTCGATTGTCAGTGTAACTCTTTTGCCTTGATTGTGCAGTCTTCAGTCTTTCTCTAATCAGTGCAATCTTTTCTTCTGCATCTATGAGTATGTCTGGTCCAAAGACTTGACGTTGTCTTGTCTCATTCCAATTTAATGGTGTTCGACATGAACGATCATATAAAGCTTCAAAAGGCGACATCTTCAAACTAGCTTGATAGCTATTATTGTAACTAAACTCGGCATATGGCAAGCATTTGTCCCATGATGTGGTATATGACAATGCACAGGCTCTTAGCATATCTTAAAGTATCTGGTTTACCCTTTCGGTCTGACCATCTGTCTGCGGATGATATCTCGAATCTTGAAATTTAGGCGGGTGCCCATTCTTTGTATGCGACTTATCCCAAAATCTTAAGGTAAATTGAGTACCTCGATCCGATACTATCTTCTTTGGTACTCCATGCAAGCACACAATTCTAGCCATATATAGCTCGGCTAAGCGATCTCAGGAGTAAGTGGTTTTCACCGGTATAAAGTGGGCTACTTTGGTTAGGCGATCAACTATAACCCATATCGAATCAAAACCTTCTTTGAGTTTTTGGTAAACCGGTAATGAAATCCATACCGATTTCCTCCCACATCCACTCAGGTATTTTCATAGGTTGCTTGATCCGTGGCCTCGATGCATTGCCTTTACTCTTTGGCGAGATGTCGCCTGCGAGCAACATGTTCAACAACTTCTCTCTTTATATTTGGCCACGAGAATCTCTCCTTGAGATCTTGGTACATTTTGCACTTCGGGGTGAATTGAATACTTGGAATCATCGCTTCCTCTAGAATTAATTGCTTCAATTCTGGCTTATAGGGTACGCAGATTCGGTTCTTCATCCATAGAGTACCCTGCTCATCTACTCTGAAGTCTTTGGCTAAACCTTCATCCATTTTGGTCTTGATCCTATTGATCTTGTCATCACTTTTCTGAGCTTCTCTAATTTGTTCTTCTAGTGTTGGCTTCACTTCGACGGTAGACAGAAATCTTTTCGGTACAATTTCTAACTTTAGCTTCTGAAATTCTTTACACAGGTCAGGTTGATTCTCTGCAACTATCATGTTCAGGCTGTGATTTTTCTGACTCAAAGCATCAGCCACCACATTAGCTTTTCCAGGATGATAGTGGATTCCAATATTATAATCCTTGATTAATTCCAACCACCTCCTTTGTCTCATATTTAGGTCTGATTGGGTGAATATATACTTTAGACTTTTGTGGTCAGTATCTATTTCACATCGGTTTCCGATGAGATAGTGGTGCCATATTTTAAGGGCGTGCACTCTGACTGACTAATTCTAGGTCGTGAGTTAGGTAATTCTGTTCATGTGGTTTTAACTGCCTTGATGCATAGGCTACTGCTTTACCATTCGCATCGGACACATCCAAGTCCTTGACGCGAAGCATCACGATGAATATCGAAATTGTCCTTAGTATTCGGCAACACCAAGACAGGTACTGAAGTTAAACGCTTCTTCAGCTCTTGGAAACTCTTTTCGCACTCAGGCGACCACACAAACTTTTTCTCCTTCTTTAGCAGTTGTGTGAGAGGTCTTGCAATGGACGAGAAACCCTCGATGAACCGACGGTAATATCCCGCCATTCCGAGAAAGCTTCTAATCTGGGTAACTGATTTTGGTTGCTCCCAATGTAACACTGCTTCTACTTTCTTCGGGTCGACAGCTACTCCTTCGGCAGTCATTACATGACCCAAGAATTCGACCTTCTTTTTCCAGAAGTCACATTTACTAAATTTTGCATATAACTGATTTTCTCTTAGTTTTTCCAAAACCATCCTTAGATGTCTAGCATGCTCTTCCTCTGACTTGGAATAAACTAAGATGTCATCAATGAACACAACGACAAACTTATCCAAATATTCCATGAATACTTTGTTCATCATATTCATGAAATAAGTTAGGGCATTGGTCAATCCAAAAGACATGACTGTGAATTCATAATGCCCATACCTTGACGAAAAAGTTGTCTTTGGTATGTCCTCAGTCCGAATTTTTAAATGATGGTATCCGGATCGAAGGTCTATCTTAGAGAAAACTCCCGCTCCTCTTAACTAATGAAAAAGATCGTCTATCCTAGGTAGAGGATATTTATTCTTTATCGTCACCTCATTGAGTGCACGATAGTCTATACACATTCTAAAGCTCCCAACCTTTTTCTTAACAAACAATACCGGGGCTCCCCACGGTGATGAACTTGATCTGATAAATCCTTTCTCCATCAGCTCCTCGATCTGTTTCTTCATCTCTACCAACTCCTCAGTAGACATCCGATAAGGTATCTTTGCAATAGGAGCGGTTCCAGGCACTAGCTCGATGACAAACTCAATCTCCCTATCCGGTGGCATTCCTGGCAAGTCTTCAGGAAAGACATCAGGAAACTCTTTTACTACTAGCACATCTTTTAGACTGATAGTCTCTAGGTTGTTAACCATCAATTTTCCATCTCGGACTGTGGTTGCTTGAAATTCCACTTTTTCTCCATCTTGGTTTTCTATAGACACTACTCTGCGACCACAATCTAATACAGCTTTGTGCTTGGTCAGCCAATCCATCCCAAGGATCACGTCCAGGTTTTGAGTATCTAGCACTATCAGGTTTGCTGGGAACACTACTTCATTAATGACTAGCTTAACTCCCAAGCATCCTTGATTTGATTGAAGTTCAGACCAGGTGATTGTACTAATAATGTACACTTTAGTTTTACCACTTTCATCCCATTCCCCAAAGCAAACTTTCGAGAGATAAATGAATGGGAAGCTCCTGAGTCAAATAAAACAATTGCACGTACTGAGTTAACCAAAAACTTACCCAGTACGACGTCCGCTGCATCTTGAGCTTCAGCAGTGGTGATGTGGTTCACTCGACCTCTAATAACTGTTGAAGGCGTAGCTCCGGTTTGACCTCCACCACGACTTGCAGCTGGTGTTGGTGTCTTTGTCGGCGTTGGCCCTAGGTTAAAGCGAACTGGGGTCACATTTCCTCTCTTTGGGCAATGATTGGCGAAATGCCCTGGTTCATTACAGCTGAAGCAACGCCTCACTGGACTTTGCTGATCGGTTCTCTGCAGGTTATTTCCCTGAGTAGGCGTTCTGAATCCTTGACTTGATGATCTTGGTGTAGAAATTGTCCTCTGGTTGGTCATTTGTGGCTTGAATCTAGCAAATTGTTGAGGATTGACTCTCAGCCTTAACTGGTTTGAACGTCCTCCTTGATTGATCATCCAACACTTACGGTCTTCGCCGATTTCTTTGCGCTTGTCCTCTAAGATCAGCGCCTTATTTACCAACTCTTGAAAGTCTGGAAAATTGTGGGTGATCAGTCCCACCTGAAGTCCGGAGTTAAGTCCCTTCATGAACCGGGACTGCCTCGCTTTGTCCGTTGCCACATCCTCTGATGCATAACGGGTCAACTGAGTGAATTTGTTCAAATAATCGGCCACTGATTGGCCTCCTTGTTTCAGAGATCGGAACTCTTCCTTTTTGAGTTTCATCATTCCTTCCGGTACATGATACTGGCGGAAAGCTGCAGTAAACTCCTCCCAGGTGATCTCCTGGGGATTCTCATGGGAAGCACAATAATTCTCCCACCACTCTGCGGCAGTTCCTTCTAATTGATGAGAGGCATATAGGACCTTCTCATTGACTGCACATTGGGAGATGTGCAGTTTTCTCTCAATCGTCCGAAGCCAATCATCTGCTTCGATGGGATTGAAATTGCCAGAAAATGTCGGGGGCCTGGTCCTCATAAAGTCTGACAGTCTAGACTAATGTCCATGGTTCATGGCTTGATTGTTGTTGTTAGCTGCGGCCTGATTCTGCAACTGCTGCATTTGATGCATCATAGTGCGCATCGGTGAGTTTGAGCGACGTAAAAGCTCCTAGATTGCCCATATCAACGGTGGTCTTTGGTTGAGGATTTGGTGCATTGTCTTGGTTTCCACCTGCTGTGATCCGCTTCCTCGGTTCCACTTGTTTCCACAGCGTATTCACCATCGAAGAACAATAAAGTTTTATAGGAAAGGAGAAAGCAGAGGAGACAAGTACACAAGATACTAATGCAGGGAACAGTTTGACTTAGAAACTTAAGCAAATAATTACTAACTTGGTATGGTTGCTTATCCAAGCCTAAAAGCTCGCAACACATCTTGCAACAGACAAACAAGGAAAACCAAATTATCCTAAACACACAATAATCTACCGTCTAAGAGGATAAAACTTCTATCTTAGGCAGACGTGACTCACACATGAGTCTCAAGCGGATACTAAAACTTTGGTTCTACTAGCTTCGGAATACTTCATCGATCCACTTTTCTTGAGTTAAGCGATTCTGTCTTCACGATCTTCAGGATTAGCAGCGACACCCAGTGCTTTCTCCTTAAGTGCGAATTAAGGATAACTATTTGGAACAACTTAGATAAGATCTTCATTTAAAACAACGGGAAAAGATAGAAATTTTCAGCAAGGAGAAAAGAATAGAAGAATAAGACAAGTCAAGAACTTATCATTCTTTTAAGTTAAAATTTTCTTTTAGAAAATAATTTTGAAGTTCCTAAAGAACGGCCAATCTATCTAGGGTCAAGACCTACAGTCAGTATGGCTCTGATACCACCTTCTGTCGCGCTCGGAATTTGAATTCCGAACACTCGGTGTGATACACCAATCTAGGATCACGCTGGTGCTTACAGATACAACAGAGATGAATACCATCACACATACACAGTGGGGATAATAACAATAATGTATTTATCTCAAATTAAACTATTAAGACCTTAAAGTCAGCCTTACAATGTTAAGCCACGCAGGGCTGAGTTCAGAGTAAACAAATAACAGCAGCGGAAATAAATCTTTGTGAAGCCCCAGTTTACCACAGGCAACTGACTAGGCTTGCTCCCTAGTTTGTCGGCTCCTCCTGAAACTCCTCCTCCATCGCAGGTGTAGCTTCATCTTCGACTGAGGTTGTGATGTTTGCAAGGGGGGTGAGTACACACCGTACTCAACAAGTCATGCACAGAATGCAATCTAATATACTACATGCCAGGCTTATTCCAATGGAATGTCTTAAAGGTTATTTTGCAATAAACAGCATTTAACAATAACATTAGTAGATTCGAAAGCAGTAAAAACAAGTAGAATTAACAATAACTTTTCCAGAAGGTAAGTAAAAGCATTTCCACATCCTAATTCATACTTCCATCAACTTCATCAGTTAACCCAACCATATTTTTAATAAAGTCTAACCCTTGATTTGTAATCCACGAGCAATATCAATACCGTGGACACGGCTATTGAATAGTTTGTACACTCTGCAGAGGTTATACACTTTACCCACAAGATACTGATCAAACACCACAAAGGCGGCGACTATAACAAAGCCATCCCAAGGATCCGTCTAAACCAAGATCTTGCCGCTAAGGTTTCAACACTTGGTGGGGTGGTTACCACATCGAGGCCCCCCTCTTGCGCTGTGAGTTTTACTACCCGCACACTCGGGACTCACTCCACCACGACAAGATCGAAGAATAGATTTCACAATTTACTCAGCTAGGTCCGTCCTATTAGGAACTTGTGGTTGTATGAATATTTCAGGTCAAAGGCTCGCAAGGTTAAGTCTTTAATTGACCGAGGCAAGACTTCCCAAAAACTCATCATGTCAACATGTCAATAAAAACCAAATCCAAATGTGACCGCCCAAATGCCACATCTAGCCCACCACTGAACATCTTGCCACTTGCCCCGGTCTAAACCATTTTCCCACCCGGTTGGTTACCATGCACCACGTGCCATCATCTTTTCAATAACACATGTCACATTCTTTCAAAACATGTTCTATAATTTCATAGTCAATGTTCAACTTTATCCTCAACACTGCGTCATTGATTCGGTAGCATGGCTAAGCAAACTAACAAGTTCTAATTACCCCAATCTGGCGACTAGTATAGACCATTATGTAAAATCCAACCTAGGGTGATAAATGATTTAGTGACATACAAATATTATGGACAAGGTGATAATATCAAGTGGTAAATATCTAATCCCAAATTACTTGAAAGCATTATAATTAAATTAGCATGCATAATTTAAATCAACATAACTTTTAAAAACATAGGAGCAAAATGATCAAAGCATAACTTGCCTTCGTAAAGCATCGAGTCTTGGTTTGGAGCCTGATCCTCAAAATCCGCGTCCTCACACAGCTCAACGTCTACGCATAACAGATAAAGAACCAAATAAACACACAAAACAACGTACAAACACACATTCGGAAAAATACGACAAATCAAACTAATTTGTAACTTCATGAAAACATCCAGATAATTAGATTAGCATTTTCTAAGATTTATAAAATTTATTTTGACATTTTTGAACGTATAGTTTAAGAGCTACAAAATTCATAAAATTGGACATTCCTCGAATATTTTAACAGTATAAATTCATTTATAAAATTTCATAAAAATTACTGTAGCTAGGTATTGTTATTTACTAATTTACAAAATTTGTTACATATGATTTGGACTTATAACGAATTTGTAGCGAAAAAGACAAAATCCGCAATTTGGTTACAAATTCACGTACAAAATTTTAACTAGCCATACGTTTGCACGGTACTGTTCATCATGTATATGCATATTCTTCTTGCTTCATTGTTTGCTTGGCTTCTTTAGTTTTCTTGATTCTGCTACTGTGTAAAAGGAAAATAGAGAGCAGCTACGAGAGGGGAGAGATGGGCGCTGCGGCCAAGCAGACGGCAGTCTGGCGGCGTAGTTGGTCGGACGGCAAGGTTAACGGCGGCGGCTACTGCAATGGGGCAGCTGCTGACAACGACAATGCGGCCAAGACATGAGCACAATCAGAGAATCGAATCCGAGCATTGTGACCGAATTGTATAGGTACATGCTACGGCTAATATTGATTCATGCATCGCACATCTTAATTTTACACGTATATGCGTCTGACCTAATAACAACTATGCCTAATAACATGCATCCTAATGTATTCGTATACATGCATATGGAAAATTATACTTGTGAACCGGCGAACATATACATCTTGATCGGTAGAATATTTCTACGTAGAAAGTGATACATGCGAACAGATTGACAAACTTATGTACGTTTTCATGCGTCCCAAATACTGCGGATATACATGTACATGGATATCATATACATACACTAACACACCTAGATACAGGAACAAATTCCCATAGACGAGATCAGTCGATCGAAATAGAGCGCGCGCGCGAAGGAGAATAGAGCGTACCGGCGGCCAGGCGACGACGTCTCGGCAGCGGTGCCCGGCGACGCAGGAAGAGATGACCTGGTGACGACGTCGGCAACTGAGGCGGCGGTCGATCGGTCGAACGCCGGAGTATAGTCGGCGACACAGCAACGCAGGTCGACAAGCGCGGAAAGAGGCGAGACTAGAGGATGCGCCGGCGTTGCTAGCTCAGCAAGTGTAGGAAATGGAGAAATAGCTGGAATGAAGAAAGGCAGGACCTTGAGTCATGCGCGCAGGAAATGAAAAAAGCAGTAGTGTTCTTTGTTACTACGCATGGAAATAATGATCAATTAGCATGCATGTGCATTCATGGGAGGAAGGAAACGACAAATAAATGGTTCGGCTGGAGAACAAATCAGCAACGAAACGGCTAAGAAATGGAAACAGCGCCTTGGAAATGGAAACAACGCCAAAGCAAAATGTATACAGAAAATGAATGGAAAGATAATGACGTTGATTAAAGAAATAACATGCTTCATGTATACATACGCTAACTTGATAATGACAACAGCATGCATACATGCGTTGCTAGAAAAATGGAATCGACTGGTAATTGAAGGATTGAAACGGCAGGGAAAGAATAATTCACGCTACAGGAGTCCATGCATTCACGTGACTGTTGGTTAAATTCCGAATTTGAATAGTGCTGAATGAAAATGTGTTTTAAGATAAATTAGTGAAGGGCTCTAAAAATCTTGGAATAATCTTCTAAAATACTAGGGAATATTTGGAACCTAGCAAAATTGGTTTCCTGATTTTTCGATATATAGTTTTCTGTAAGAATTCTTTTAGCTAATCAGACACTTGTACGATTATTTATAAAATCGACAAACTAAATCTATAAACAAGTTTTTAAGAATATTTAAAAGGAACATTCTTATTTGTCAAATATTGTCATTTTAAACTTAATTTTAAATTTTTAACGTACATGTGAAACGAATGATCTTTATTTTATCAGATTAATTCGATAAATCTTAAATTCGAATTAATTCCAAAAATTCCAAATAAATTTCAGATATTCCTAAATAATTAAAAATAACGTAAATACAGTTAAAGCAAATTTTGGGATGTTACAGAGATGCTCGAATCAAGGAGGGCCATTGGATCATGTCTAGATGATAGAGTAGTAGGTTTAGTTAGTATGCTTGAAAAAGTGTGCAAAAACCTGATATATGTGTGGGTTTCGGGTTAGCCCATGTATCAGTGAATGAGTCAATCTTAACCCTTGATGGTGATCCTTAGGATAGAAGGATCTCATCCAAGAGTGGAGAGTGACTCAAGAGTTGTACAAATAGAGGGGTAGAAGTAGCCTTCCCCCTCTTGAAGGTTTTTGGTGCTCCTTTGAGCTTTGCCCAACTTGTAGTGAGACTTTGTAAACCTCCCTTCCAAAAAATCCAAAACACATTTTCCTTGTGCTTGAATTTACTTTTCGCTTTTACAATACGCATTAAATTCAACTATTTACTTTCAAGCATTTAAATTCTGCACTTACATTCTTGCAACTTTCTTATACGCAATCTGGATTTGCCTCCCCTCTTTCTGCATGCTATTGCATCTTATTTCAAAGAATCGTTGCATTTTTGTTGCAAGAGACCGATCTTGTGTTCTTGAGTGATTCATTCTTGTAGATCATGTTTGCGGAGATTTTGACTTAAGTTCTTGCTTGCTGCGATAAGTGGGAGGTTATCCAAGATCATCTTGATCATCAAAACCCCATGAGTAAGTCAAAGATCAAGGTTTTGTGTTTTGCTTGAACTTGGTGTGTTTTCTCTTCCTAGTAAAAAGGTTAGAACTTTGACATCAATCCTTGTGATTAAAGATTGGAATACGTTCTTGACATCCTTAAGATTACATCTACCAAGTTTTGTGAGTTTTAGTTGAGCCGATCAAAAGATTCCTCAAATTTGGTTTTGAGTTGTGTTATTTTCGGAGTTTGTTTTTCTCTCTGTTCTTGAGCCTAGTGCTACCGGCCCTTGCGTGGTACTACCGGACTCAGGTAATACCGGTCGTGCATATGTAATAGTACTGGCCTGAGCAGTCAAGACTGTTTTAATTGGATTTCTTTCTATGTTTTGATTTTATTTAGTGTAGGCTTGTTCAGATTACTTTGTCTAAGGGAAAATTTTATTTTGAGATCATTCACCCCCCTTCTGATTGCCATTTTGATCCTTTAGAATCATCAATGGGTGCTTAATAGGAAAACAAGCTCATCGCTTTCCTCTGGGCTAATGCAGATGTGTTTGCATGGAAGCCATCCGACATGCCTGGGGTCCCTTGGGAAGTGATTGAGCATCGGTTAGCCATTCGACCTGACATACAACCAATGAAGCAGAAGCTGCGACGATTTGCTCCTGAACACCAATAAGCCATTTGACAAGAGTTGGACAAACTCTTGGAAGCTGGTTTCATTCGTGAAGTTGATAATCCTGATTGGCATGCAAATCCAGTCATGGTCAAGAAAGCATATGATAAGTGACTCATGTGCGTTGATTTTACCAGCTTAAATAAAGTTTGTCCAAAAGATGATTTTCCTTTGCCCCAAATCGACCATTTGGTAGATTCCACGGTGGGCTGTGAATTGATGAGTTTCCTAGATGCATACTCAGGGTATCATCAAATAAGTGTGGCAAGTGAAGATGAAGGGAGACTTTCTTCATAACCCCGTTCATGTCTATTGTTACAAAAAGATGCCATTCGGGCTAACAAATGCTGGAGCCACATACCAGCGACTTGTGTAGAAGATTTTTCATAGTCAAATAGGGTGTAATATTGAAGCTTATGTTGATGATTTCGTTTTAAAGAGGAAAATTAGCTCTGATCATTTATTAGACTTGGCTGAGACCTTTAATCAATTGAATAAACACAAAATTAAGGTTAATGTAGAAAAGTGTGTCTTTCGTTTTTCTTCTGGAAAATTGCTTCGTTTCCTTATCTGTTTGAGAGGTATTAAAGTAAACCCTGAGAAAATCAAGGCCATTGAATCCTTAAGACACCCTCTACATTGAAAGAGGTTCAAGGTCTAACTGGATGGATGGCTACTATTAGTCATTTTATTTCGAGGTCAGGAGAACGTAGATTGCCTTTCTTTAAGGTAATTTGAACATACGATAAATTTCACTAGTCAAAAGAAGCAGATAAAGCCTTTAATGATATAAAGACTTATTTGCATAACTCACCCTCTCTGATCTCACCCAACCCTAGTGAACCATTATTGGTATACTTACCATGTTTCAACAGTGTGGTCAACACCGTGTTTGTTGTTGAATGAGATCAAATCGAAAAACCTGTTTATTATGTAAGCAAAGTCTTACATGGGCATAAGGAGCAATATTCTCATGTTCAGAAATTACTTTATGCTCTATCAATAGCTTCTAAAAACTTGAGACAATATTTCGAATCACATCGGATTACAATACTATCCTCTTTTGCCTTGGGAAATATTTTGCATAACCAAGATGCAACTGGTCGGATTGTGTAATGACCCTCGTTTTTGCATAAAATACGAAAATAAGAATCTCATATGCATACAATACTAGTCCCATGATCAGTGGCTAGTACACACATTTACAACAATTGGAATCACAACTGTACATTATATTGATATAGCAGAGCTATTTCTACATTATATTTTACAACTCAAAGCAGACATATATAGCGGCAGAAGAAGCAAAGTCTTGTAGTGTGCCCATCCATCCCTTAGGCAACTAACAAGGCATGAATCCCTAGAAAGATCGTTTTATTGAAATTCCTGTAGCCTATGACAGAAAGATGTTCTTCAAGACTACATTTTCTTATCCACCTAAAACAACATAATAAGCAAGGTTGGGTACTTTCGTACTCCGCAAGACTTAAGGTGGTATTTGCAACGTACAGTAATGCATGCTATGTCAAGGAAGCTTCTACTATTAATTTGCATAAAGCAACATTGAATATGTAAAATAGGATATAATTTAGAAACGGAATTTGTGAAAGCATGTTTGATCGATATAAAAGTAAGTAAGCATAAGTAATAACTCACAGTCCTCCATGCCGTGAGCTTCGAGATGACAAATACCTGTCAACACCATTCTTTGCCAAAACAAGGCACAACAAATGAGAATCTTCCCATTTTGAAAATAGTAAAACAACTAACTGTGTGATGACATTACCAAGTGCCCTTGACCGCAGGCATGACTAATCGATTAGATTTACAGTCTATAGAGGTGTACAGCTTTAACCACAAGTCATGAACTTTTCATGTTTCATGCACCTTTGGCGTGTGGCCAGAATGTTCATGACAAAAATATTTACATTACATGAATTAACTTTGCACCAGCCCGATGATGTTCAACCCTCTCTATGGTGGCAAAACACATGTATAAAATATGGTATCATCTTCACAAAAACAGTCGAGCACCGTTTCTCCACATAGCAAAGCATACACCATTGAATCGACATGCATTTACCCACACCTTGGTGTGGAAGCCCATTCGAAGCAAACCTAGAAAGGAGTGCCTGTACTACTCCAGCCTACCAATGTGCAAAGTTAATACAGATAACTTAATTGGTTTAAGGCTATCTCATACCAACACTTGTGGTTGTACATGTTTCTTGGCTTGTGAGTAACCCATAACTTGGTCTTTAATCCAACACAGGCGATACTTCTCCCTACACTATGTGCAAATCCATTTGCACAATCAGATATTGCTAATAATCATCCGTGTCAAAACCATAGTTTTATTTTGAGTTTTTAGCCAAAATACCAACCATAATCAATGTCATATCCAACCTTTTTAAATTCTCAAGAAGCAGTTTGATCTGATTGTCCCAATCCCTACTACTAAGTATGGTTAATATGTAATCGCTTATACCCATGTTGACATTATGTATTGTCTATCCCTATTATATGGTTTTCAAGGTTCACATGTCCACACTTATCAAGGAAGATGCATGAAATAATAGATATATCTACTAATACCTCAAAATAGCAAATTTACATAAAATAAGCACATGCATGAAACAATTTGATAAACAAAATGAAAATTAAATAATGGAATCAATATGATCAAAGTGGTGCTTGCTGTTGTAAAACGTCGAAGAACGCCAACGAACAATCACCAATAGTAAATGCAATCACAAGAGCAAGAACAATAGACACATAATATAGGGGTGGAATTCTCTCTCGCTTTATTGATTCGATCGTTTACAACGAGGGGGCACCCGATATATATAGCGGTGTGAGAGAGAGTTCGGATTCGACCACATTAGGAAGAGATAGAGTCCTAACTATATTTGGTTTAGGTTTCCATATCTCACAACACTCCCCCTTGGTCGAATACCGTGTAATGCATATGTCTCGTTAAAAACTCCACTCAAAAACCCAGTGGAAAAAAAGAGATGGAGAAAAAGAGAACATCGCACTCGCATGCTATGTTGCACTAGTTGCCTCGTTAAAAACCTTTATGTGAGAAAAGCTTCAGGAAAACTCACAAAGGGAAAAAGAGTACAACTTGTTACCTTTAGGGTTTATTAGGATCTTCAGGATCGCAATAAGGGTTATGGTTCAAGAGTTTCCTCCCCCTGAGCTTTGCATCTCTAAGTCTTTTTATTCCAATGCCTTTAACATATCTTTGAAATATGGATTTAGGCAAGGACTTGTTGAATAAATCTGCAAGTTTTTCACATGACTTAGTTTGCAAGATCCTTATCTCACAACTCTTTTGGAGTTCGTGAGGATAGAATAACTTAGGAGCAATATGCTTCGTGATATTGCTTTTTACATAACCCAATTGCATTTGTGCAACACAAACAGAATTATCTTCATAGATAATTGTGGGGCTATCTACGGTGTTAAGGCCACACGACTTCTGGATATGGCTAATCACACATTGCAGCCAAACACATTCACGTGAGGCTTCATACAGGGCTATAATCTCCAAGTGGTTGGTAGAAGTTGCTACCAGGGTCAGTTTACAAGACCGCCAGGAAACGGCTGCACCACCGCAGAGAAACACAAAAACCAGTCTGAGATTTGGCACTGTGGGGATCATGTAGATAGCCAGCATCCGTATATCCCACCATGGTCAAGTCTTGGTTCTTCTGAAAAAACAACCCAAGATCTTGAGTACCTTGGAGATATCTGAGTACAGTCTTTACACCAGCCCAATGCCTTCTGGTTGGAGCTGAACTATTTCTTGTTAGCAAATTCACTACGAATGCAATATCAGGCTTTGTGCAGTTCGCAAGGTACATGAGTGCTCCGATAGCACTTAAATATGGGACTTTAGGTCCTAAGACTTCCTCATCTTCCATCCTCGGTCTGAAAAAGGGTCTTTATCCACTTCAAGGGATCTTACGACCATGAGGGTTTTCAAGGGACACTGCCAGGTTTAGAGATAGAACCGACAGTGATGTATACTGCCGGTTCAATAGTATAACGGGCAGTGATAAATTGATTTGCGCGAGAAACGGCAGCGATATCATTGTCGGATTTAGAGACAGAAGTGGCAGTGATATATTACTACCGGTTCTATAGAAAAAGCCGGCAGTGATAATGTGGCACTGTAACATCCCCAATTTCGGGTTTCTGCTAAAAGATAAATTAAAATAATTAAATTCAAAATTTGGAGTTTCTTCGGTGTTATAATTAACCTGGCTTCCTTTCCCTTCCAAAATTGGAGTTCATCCCTTATCCATCTCAAAAGTCGAAATCTTGAATTCCTGTCTTTACCGAAATTTCACCTACTCTCCAAAATCCTTCAAAAATCCCGAAACATATTGTATTAGGTTCCAAATATTCCATAATAATTTTGGGAATTTTTCCAAGATTTATGGAATCCCTCTGGTATTTTATCTCCCGCGCTCTTTCTCTAAAGTCGGTATATTCGCTCCGGAGTCATTTAAATTTCAAAACACATCCAAATTCAGTGAAACCAATTTTATTGGGTTCCAAATAATCTTTAGAATTTTTAGGAATTTTTCTAGATTTTTAGATCATTTTGCTATTTTATCCGTCTTGTGATTGTCTCTCACTTACTTAGGCCAATGAGGAGTCGCCACTTAGTCGACCTTTGTTCATCTTCAACCTCCTTACGATCAGTTTTCGGAGAGGAGCCATTTCAAGCCCGTTAATGGCGCCTCCACTTTACTCCATCATAACTTCTTATTTCCTCCACCAAAAAGAGCAAGGCTGGATCCGTTGGAAAGGCAGCGACGAGAACTCATTCCCCACTTCCATTCGCCCTTAAACCCGCCGGAATTGGATTAATTGAGTAGAAACCAAAATGCACTCAAACCTCAATAACTCGGCCGTTTCTCCACGAAACGATGAGCTTCCACTTCTCAAATCATCGTCCCGGCATCCTCTTTCACGTGCTCACTTCCTCTCACAACCACCCCTCTCCAATCGCCCGGGAACTCAAAGAAACCGTCACTGGTCGTCCTCCGTCGACACCATCGTGGCAACTTTTGATCCGGTAAGCTAATCGGAACACCGTTTGCGCCATGACGTGTGTGTCGTCACCACAAGTAAAAGCCCTCAATAAATTTCACTTTTCGTTGTAGGACGGCGGCAAATTTCACGGTTGAAATCGCCGTTTGGGGCTCGGTTTTTGTCAATTACTTTTTATCCAATGAGTTTTTCATGAATCCAACCATACCGTTGGATTCATCTCGTCGAGCCCTATGCGGTGCTCATCTCCTTTTCGGGAATGCGATCTCCGAAATTTTTTTTATTTTTCGAGGTGTCGCCGCCATTGGCATGCCCGTGGCCGCGCCCATTCAGCCACCCTCCAGCCACTCTGGTGTCTTGTGCTGCCGCACGGCCACGCCGCCGGTCCCGCTCAGCCTTGCGCATGCCTCTCCTCATCGGCGCATGAGGAGCTAGGAGCTCCTCTGTTATTTCCTATGGAGAAAAGGGGGGGGGGGGGGTAGGCCAATGACAGCAGGGACCCAACTGCCATAGAGAGAAAACAAAAATCTATAATCCAGGGAAAAAAAGATTCTAGAATATTCCTCGGTTTTTTAATTTTCAGGATTTTGAGAATTCAAACGCTCGTATCTTTTATGTCGTTACTCCGAATCAAGTGATTCAAATTTATAAATTCATCTAAATTTGTCCTCTATCTGCCAGTATTTTTATTATAATTTTTAGTTTTTGTTTATTTTATTTTATTCATTTTGTGCACCATTTTGCACGTAGTCGAAGAAGCGGTCGTCGTCGCCGACGAGGGAAAAGACATTCAGAACAGTGCAGCGCACTTCGTCAACGAAGGCAAGTCTCCTTGATGCACGTTGATCCCATTGTTTATAACTGTTTTATAAAATGTTTACAACTTGCATGGCTATTTATATAAACTTATGATGTTAAAATACAGGATGTTAGTTATACCCATTTCGAAATGACATCCTTGCTGTTTGATTACCATGCCTTTGTAACCTTAAGATTTAATCATGAAATCTTGTATCATGTGATTAACCTTGTTTAGTACGATAGACTGTGCTTAGGATTGATGTTAATCAAAATGCCTATGTTGGGATAAATTCTAAAATGTTGTTGAAATGTATTTTATCGAAACTCTAGCAAGGTGATTGCTGTTGTGATTGTAAAATAAAAATAAAATAAAAATAGTTTAGATTGGGGCGGAATGGTTTGTCGGGCGGGTGCGGATGGAGCACTGGTTCTGGTTTGTGAAAGCCGCCCTAATCAATTTAAGGACCGACGCTTGTAATTGTCCAAACTAAGCACAACAATACAACCACATGTCAAAATGGGCACGACCTGGCTGAATAATTTGTAGAAACCTAACTTAGACTCACCAGATGGTGGAATGTAGGTGCCGGATGGACGCAAGTCATATGTTCCCACACGGCACAAGAGGGGGCTTCTGTACTGGGTAGATGGAACCCTAACAGCGGTGAAACCTTAGCAGGTGAGCCGGGTTAGATGTATACATTGTAAAGGCGTTGTCATGATCTCTCTGCCGACACACCAAAGGAAGTGTGTTAATTGCATGGCACCAAGAGTCGATCATGTCTTGTGGGTAAAGTGTACAATCTCTGCAGAGTATTAATAAACTATTCGAATAGCCGTGCCTACGGTCAAAGTCGGTGAAGGATGCTTTCACATTGGTAGTCTTATGTTTTCTTTTTAAAAATGAGTTTTGGGAATCTGAGAGTGGATGGAACTTTTGGGTGTGTCTTTGGCGGTTGGAGCCATGGGGTGGATGGAACCCTGATCATTTTAAATTGTGGCGGTTAGAGCCTGTTAGCTAGTGATTGGTGGATAGAACCTTCACTAGAGATATACATAAATTCAAATGTTACAAATAATTGACAAAACTGCTTTACAAAAATTATTACATGTATTGTTTAATAAAATTTGCTTTGTGCAAAATGAACCATATTAAGCCTCTCTTTGGAAAGCCCTACATGTTGCATAATTTCTTAGACTTGCGGAGTACGTTTGTACTCACATGCTACACAAATTTTGTCATCAGAAAATTATCAAGATGCAATCGAAGACAATGAGTTTTATGACGACGAGTTCATTGAAGATCGCCAAGATAACTAAGCGCACGCTTCTAGTCGTCGCCTGTGGCGTCTTTTGTGTTTTATCTTGTTATTTTTTTTTTGTTTCTGCTATTGTGAACTTTGGCCATGTGACCAGGAGATGTAATAAATAGCCATGTGGTTGGTACTTTATATTTATGCTATTACTTCGTTCTGTTCAGTAATGATTCATCACTGTTTGACTGTGTACAAGCTACTGATCTGGGACTAGTACGGAAATACACTGGAGACTCCGGATGGTAAATCTGGGGTCTCACAGAGGTGGTATCAGAGCCTGGACGACTGTAGGACCTGACTTAGTTTGAATGGAAAAGCCTTAAGGATTAATATTTTTATAAAAATATACTTATAAAATTTTAAGTTCCTTTGCTTCTATCTTTTCTATTTTAGCATCTTGTCCTTACCTCATCATCTATTTAAAATTTGTTTACTGTCCTTTTCTTATTTCAAAATTTGTGGATGCCTTTCTTTATCTCGTTTGCCTAGTGAAGAGGACCCTTCCCCTCGTGTTCTTGACGATGGTGAAGGGAGTAGTTAGTTTTAGTTTTGTCAGTAACACCTTTTTGTTTACGTTAGAATGTTAATAAATATGTGTGATGGACTGTATTGTGCTTCTAAGCATTTGAGATACAACCATCTTAATAAAACTATTTTGATTTAAATAAAGATTTCAATTGGTGTTTTCTTTTGTTGGTTGTGCTTTTGTCTTGGTGGATGCTATTTAGTTTCCCTATTCCTTATCTTTGCTTTCCCCTCTTTTCTTGTGCTTTTCTAGTTCTGTGCTGAAGATGGAGAACCCAGGCAGAGGTCGTGGCAGAGGAAGGAGAGGTGGTTGTGGTCGTGGTCGTGGTAGAGTGCAATATCAAGATGAAGTTCCTATAGAGCAGTAGTTTCAGGAAGGTAACCAAGTACCACCACCTCCAGCACAGTAGGAACGATGCCACCCCACCGCCATTCAAGCGCCTAATTTGGAGCAAATGATGGCGATCTGACTTGATTTTGCGAGCCTTGCGCGAAATTCTTGAACCGCCTCAAGCAGCCCCGTTCAGCGGCGGCTCATTTCATGATCCAAATTCAGGGAGTTCATGAGAACAAGACTTCCCACATTTGCCAGATCAATTGACCCCTTTGAGGCTGATGACTGGCTCAAAGAAGTTGAGAAGAAGCTTTACCTAGCTTAGTGTGATGAATTAGAAAGTGTTCATTTTGCTTCCCATCAGCTTAAGGGCACTGTAGCTAGTTGGTGGGAGAATTACCAAGCAGCCCATGCAGATGCTCAATCCATTGCTTGGGATGAATTTGTAGAAGCCTTCCGTGCTACTCATATCCCTAAGGGTATCATGGAAATGAAAAGGAGAGAATTCCATAAGTTGCGGCTGGGCAATTTGTTAGTTTCTGAATACTTGAATAGATTTACCCAGCTGTCCAGATATGCTTCTAAGGATGTTACCATGGATGAAGCGAAAATCTGGCACTTCATGGAGGGTCTTGACCCGAATCTCAAAGTGAAGCTAGTCTCCAATGACTTCCCCACTTTTCAGCGCATGGTAAACAAAGCCTTGGTCCAAGAGGATGCTCAAAGTCAGCTTCATGAATCCAGGAAGAGGAAGATGCTTTTTAGGCTCATCGTGGCGCTAGCAGTTCTAGGCCACGTTTCTTTCAACCTCAGTCTAGCAGACCAGCAGTTCTAGGCCACGTTTCTTTCAACCTCAGTCTAGCAGACCAGCAATTTCTAGTGCTCCTAGGACTCTCGATCCAGCTCAGCGCCAGTTCACTCAAGCCCCTGCTAGCAATCCAGAGGCCAAATTCCTAAGAACAACATAGCCACAACAGGTATCCAGTGTTTCAACTGTAGAGAATTGGGACATTATGCCAACAACTGTCCCCAGAAGCGTCAAGCTGTGACCCTAGTTCGGTTCAACTTGGGAACCACACCAGCCCGCGCCCCAGCACTAGCTCAGGGAAGAGGAACGCCGCAGACTCCTCATACTCCTCGCACCATTGGAAGAGGACGTGTGAATCATGTCACAACAGAAGAAGTTCAGGAAGCACCTGATGTGGTGTATGGTAAGTTCTTCATAAATTCAGTTCCTGCTTCAGTATTGTTTGATTCTGGTGCTACGCATTTATTCATATCAGAGTATTTAGTTAAAAAGCATGATTGGAGTACAGTTCAGCTTAAAAATCCTTTATTAGTTCAATCTTCTGGAAAAAAATTGAGAACTACTGCTGTTTGCCCATAAATGGATATAGTTATAAATGGGGTAAAATTCCTAGCAAACCTAATATTATTGGATACCAAGGGTATAGAGGTAATCCTTGGGATGGATTGGTTATCTTAGCATAAAAGTCAGATAGATTGTGCTAATCGGTATATTACCCTTACCAGTCCAAACGGAATTCGAGTAGAATTCTTGTCTAATCTTTCCTCAAAGAAGAATAGTTCTCTGAACAGTCTGAAAGGTACATCTTTGGAAAATGTGCCTATAGTGAATGAGTACCCAGATGTTTTTCCGGAAGATTTGCCTAGTATGCCACCAAACCGGGATATTGAGTTTATTATTGAGCTTGTACCTGGTACCGCTCCTATATCAAAAAGACCTTACTGGCTGCCCGCCAATGAGTTAGCTGAGATGAAGTAGCAGATTGAAGAACTGCAAGAGAAAGGATTTATCAGACCAAGTTCTTCTCCTTGGGGTTCTCCGGTAATCTTTGTTAAGAAGAAGGATGGTAGTCTGAGAATGTGTATAGATTACCGATCTTTGAATGAGGTCACAATAAAGAATAAGTATCCTTTGCCTAGAATAGATGATCTATTTGACCAGTTGAAAGGAGCTCAAGTGTTCTCAAAGATTGATATGAGATCAGGATATCATCAGCTTAAAATCAGAAAAGAAGATATCCCAAAAACAACTTTCACTACCTGTTATGGATTGTATGAGTTTACAGTGATGTCCTTTGGATTAACAAATGCACCGTCATATTTCATGAATTTGATGAATAAGGTGTTTATGGAGTTTTTAGATAAGTTTGTTGTTGTTTTTATTGATGACATTCTTATTTATTCGAAGAATAAGAAAGAGCATGAGGATCAGTTGAGGATAGTTTTGGAAAAGCTCAGAGAGCATCAGCTTTATGCTAAGTTCAGTAAATGTGATTTTTGGTTGAAGGAAGTTGCTTTCTTGGGTCATGTCAACTCGGTTGAAGGAGTAGCAGTTGATCCTGCTAAAGTGAAGGCCGTGCTTAATTGGGAGCAACCCAAGTCCGTTCCGGATATCATAAGTTTTCTTGGTTTAGCAGGGTATTATCGGCGATTTATTGAAGGTTTTCCAAGATAGCAAGACCTCTCACTCAACTTTTTAAGAAGGAGAAGTTTGAATGGACTAAATCTTGTGAACAGAGTTTTCAAGAGTTAAAGAAGAGGTTAACTTCTGCACCAGTGCTTGTTCTGCCAGATGTCCGAAAGGATTTTGAGGTTTTCTGTGATGCTTCGAAGCAAGGACTTGGTTGTATTCTGATGCAGGAAAGAAAAGTGATAGCATATGCCTCTAGACAGTTGCGACCTTATGAAGAAAATTATCCAACTCATGACTTGGAGTTAGCTGCAGTTGTGCATGCTCTCAAGATTTGGAGGCATTATCTTATCGGGAATCGATGTGAGATTTTCACGGATCATAAGAGTTTGAAATATATTTTCACTCAGTCGGATCTCAACTTAAGGCAGAGAAGATGGTTGGAATTAATCAAAGATTATGATATTAGAATCCATTATCACCCGGGTAAGGCCAATGTTGTTGCAGATCCCTTAAGTAGAAAGAGCTATTGTAATAATATTATGGTTCAGAAATATCAGCCAGAACTTCATAAAGAATTCCAACGTCTCAATTTGGAATTAGTAAAGGAAGGTTGTGTGTATAGTTTGGAGGTGAACTCAACTTTGGAGGACCAAATCAGAGAAGCTCAAAAGGATGACAATGGTATTGCAGTAATTAAGAAAAGTCTCAAGGAAGGAAAATCTTCTGGATTTTCAAAGGACAAGAAAGGAACCGTTTGGTTTGGAAAAAGAATTGTAGTTTCTGATCAGAAAGAAATCAAGGATCTGATTTTAAAAGAAGCTCATGATTCTGTTTACTCTATTCATCCGGGAAGTACGAAAATGTACTTGGATTTAAAAGAAAAAATATTGGTGGTCAAATATGAAAAGAAAAGTTGCTAAATTTGTAGCTCTTTGTGATATTTGTCAGTTACACTATAACATGGATATAGCTTTCGGGGCATTTAATTTTACGTGGCATTTGCATTTATTTGGATTTAGGCGTTCAAAGCACATAATATTTCTTTGGTGAAAGGCACATTTTATTATATTTATAAATGTCGCTTAAAATCTAATATATGCCGAATAATATGGAAAGAGATAACAAAGAGATAAGGATGACATTTTTTATATGCCACACAATGTAAATGCCGTGTATGCTCACTTTCAGACGCGAAAACTAGGGCACGCGCACGCGGAGAAAAAAAAGGAAAAGGCGCGGAGGAAAAAAAAAGGAAAAAGGCACCTCGATGATGTCTCACATATACCTCTACTGCCACCTCGATCAATCGATGTCTCACATATCCTCTAGCTGTGTCGCAGCGCTCTCGCCGGCAAGGCCCAGCCTAACTGGCCGCCACCACCTCGCCACCACCCACCGCCCCACCTCGCTGGTGCAGCTCCCGCCATCGGAGCCCTCCACCACCGGCGCCCCACCGATCAAGCACTCCATCGGATCCCTCCACCTCGACCACGCCCCATCGGAGCCCTCCACCACCGGCGCCTCCTCCTTGATTCGCGACCCCCCCGAGCCCTCCCCACCGGCGCCTCCACCGTCGACTCCCTCCATCTCTGGTGCCCTCCCCACGGCGCCTCCCAACAGTAACTCCTCCATCTCCGGTGCCCTCCTCCTCAAGTTCTTCTTATAAACACTTTGGACAATTAGTCATGGCACTTGTCCTCGGGCTTGAATTCAGAAATTTTGATTGAATGAAAGTGATATCCTCCCACGTAGTATCTCATGCGTGATAAATTCATCCATTGAATTAACCATTGAGCCATAACCTTGCCTTTCCTTGAAATCACTTGACGATCCGTAATCGCAATCGGCGCCGCTTTCACCCGACCTTGAGAATCCACCAGAAGTACACCAGGCAATGGGACAACTTGGAGCCCTAGATGCTTCTTGAATTGGGTAACATAAAAAACCAAATGTATATTTGTTTTAGGAGGTAATTGGAGTTCATACACCACATTTCCAATCTTGCGACCTAGGTCTATCTTGGAAACTGCTCCATAACTGATCCATACCGCGGGGGATAGCCTCCCCGCACCCCCAAGCCTACCGGCGATGAGCCTCCGCTCCGCTCCGACAGAAGTTGGCCATATCTCTGAATTTGGATCAATAATTCCTACCGCACGGTGCAGCAGGTGGCCGATGCCGTTACCCAGGACCTCCGCAGTAGCTTTCGTGGTGACCTAGTGCTTTGCGAGGTGTAGCGCTATGTGTTTCTAGTCCGGTTCCCCGTTCCCTACCTGAGATGTATTTTCCTTTTTTGCTTTTAGGTCGCTTCGTTTCCTGTGTTCTTCACTTTCCTCTGTAAACTGATTTGCATTTTCTCCCATCCTTAATGCATCTGGCAGAGTTTCTGCCTGCTCTTTCAAAAAAAAAGTTTAAAGTACGTGAGAACAGATAATGTGTGCTATAGGTATTTAAAGAATTCATAAAATTCTTTGGAACCAAAAGTTTCTTAGATGATCCATAGGTATTTACCGAGTACCATGCTGTACAGAAAAAAATGCTAAAAAACAATTCAGGAGTAATGGGAGAATGCATGTGAATTTTTTACCTCTTGGTACTAGTTTAATGTAAATTTTAGTATTAAGGATGGTAAAAAAAAACCTCTCGTGGTATCACATTCATCTCTTGGCACCCACACAAAACGTTTGCTCACAAGATTTTAGGATTGAGAGGCATATTTTAGCATTTGCTGCTATGGAAGACGAAGGGATACGCATGAATACGGTGGTTGAAGTCCCGTAAGCCTTGCGCTAACAACAAACTTGCCATGCAAAACTAAAAATCCCAATGGGCTGTGTTAGATTCTAGTATTTCAGAATTTCTGATATTGCACAAAAGAGTATCTGAGTTCAAGCTTCAACATAAAACATCACCAGTCAAACTATCTTCCGCATGAAAAATAAGCAAATGAAACAAAGGTTCAATTCATATCCTAACAGTAAAAAATAACTGCTCAATTCCTGTCAACAGAGTGCGATGTTAAGAAAATGTGTACCACCCCAACCGAACCATAGCCAACATGTAATCAAACCTAGTTGAAACTAAGGTTCATTCTCAATACTAACAACATGGTTATAGGAGTTGCATTCTGCAGGGGCACATGGTAGCATGTTGAAAATAATAACATTGAAAACAACAAACTACAGGTAGAAGAATCATGGTCTGTTCCTTCGTTCATTTGTCATGGCACACTATAGATGCAAATCCTAGTGGTTATCAACGAGATCAGTGTTTTGGCTGTGCTCATCAACCAGATCAGTGTTTTGGCTAAAACCAAAACACTGATCAAATATGCTCAACCAAAACACTGATCAAATATGATCTAAACATTTTTTCAACACTCTAGAAAAATTCGATCAACCAGATAGAATACATATACCTAGGTAGAGACAAATTTTACATATAGCTAGGTAGAGAAAAATGTTCTAGAACACTGATCTGGTTCTAAACTTACTCTACCTAGCTATATGTATTCTATCTTTGAAAAATGTTCAAATATTTTTCTCAGATCAACCAGATCAGTGTTCTCAAAACTTCACCAGCTTTGAGAATATTGGATCAGTGTTCTGGTTGATGTGATTTGGTTTTGCCAAGTTTTGGTTTAGCCAAAACACTGATCTGAGAAAAATGTTCTTTGCACAGGTAGCAAGATGGACCTCGTCGATGTTGGCGACGACATCGAGTTCTTTGCACAGGTAGCTAGACAGCACGAAAGGCAGACGTTATTATTTCAGACTTCAACATGTCAAGATTCATAAAAAAGATGGACCTGAAGGTTCAGAGCTTTTTTTTTTTCTATTTCCTTTTCATGCCAGTATACATTACATGAAACTGCCGGTTCTGTCAACAGACACTAACTGTAGTGTTAATTTTGCTTTTGATACGCTCATGTTAGTGCTGATAATGCAGGTGAAGCCCGGGCTGAGCTCACATGCTGGACGGCCCCAAGAGGCTGCAAACTCAATCGCAACCCTACTTGAAAAGGCTAAAAGTATCGTCCCTCGGTGGCTTCAGAAACGAACTCCTCTTAAACTTGGGGTAATCCATCAACTAATTTGCTCTGATTAAGTCTCTATGTCTATCCCTCGAAAGAAAGTTGCTCGGTTTATGAATTGCCAGATACAACAGTCCTTGAACTAATCATTCTCATCTGTTCAAAGTTTTTTTTTAAAAAAAATAGAAATCTTATGCATCAACAGAAATTTGGTTCTTTTTTAGTCTCAAAGTGTCCAACTTGTTGAACAAATTTACAGGCAACCGCTGGGCTCAGGCTTATTGGAGATGACAAGGCAAACCAGATTCTTGAAGCGGTAATTTCATCTTGTCAACTATATTACTGTACATCATACATGACATAAGAAGGATTAAAATGCTGCTTATTATTTGATTCTCAATACAGGTTCGCGATCTTGTCCACAGTAAAAGCAAATTTCAGTACAACCCGAAATGGATCAATGTTCTTGAAGGATCTCAAGAAGGCTCTTACCTATGGGTAAAATCTTACTAGCTAATCTCATACAGAGGCAATTCCTCCACATGCATGCCTAACTTTGTTTTACAATTTCAATGCTGCGTCGCGTGCAGATTGCTCTGAACTATCTGTTGGGTAAATTGGGAGGTGACTACTCCAAGACGGTGGGTGTGATTGATCTTGGAGGTGGATCAGTGCAAATGGCTTATGCAGTCTCTGCAAACGCTGCTGCAAACGCTCCAGCAGTGCTTGAGGGGAAGGATCCTTACATTACAAGAGAGTACCTCAAGGGAAAAGACTACCACCTTTACGTCCACAGGTTTGACTTGTATATATACTTCTCTATTCCAGTACAAGCCCTTCTACTATGGTCCTTCGGTGGTAAAAACCTGTAGCATGCACAGAAAAGCACCGTGGTTTACAGCTTTGAGAAGCTCATCGATAATACTGCACTAACTGAACCTTGTTTCGAATTTACTATAGGAATTGAAGAAAGAAGTAGTGCATATATTTCTTGGTTATCATTTGCAAACATGTATTATTTGCATTGTGTCTCCCGTGGTTTTTTCTCGCAAGGGTTTTTCACGTAAAATCTTATCTCCCTTTTGTGCGTGTGTTTGATCTACAAACCCTAACAAGTGGTATCAGAGCCACGCACCTGGGATTCCGCCGCCGCCGGCCTTCATCGCGCTTCGTGCAGTCCGCCGTCTTCCGCGCCGTCGCGACCGTCGGCCGTCTCGGCTTCTGCGCGCCGTTCTTCTTCGGCTCCATCGAGGCGCAGCCGCGCCTCTCGCCGTGCACCGCATCCGCTCGGCCTCCGCGCGGCCTCTGCGCCACTCGCTCTAGCCGGATCAGCGTTCGCCCGCGGCCATCCCGGCGCCGTCTTCTTCGCTTGTGTCTCGCCGGCATCGCCCATCAACGGGATCCGCGAGGCCGTCCGCTTCCCTGGCCCAAGCTCGCGTCGGCCTCCGGATCGCCTCCAGACTCCAGAGAGCAAGGAACACTAACGTGAACTTTTTGCAAGCCAAGGCGACTAGTAGTGCGACTAGAAGTTGCACTCGTGAAGAACAAGACACAGGACCGAGCAAATCAATTTTTTTTTTGTGGACTTGGAAGAGATCTCAGAAGGTTTTTTGATTTCGATTTCGGGTCCGGCTCGTCACACCAGAAACAACTCCAGCTTTCTTGCTTCGGCTCCAGAGCAGTCAGCTTTATTTTGTGATTGGCTACGGCTCCCAGAGGATTCAGCGGCTCCAGCTCCGATTTTCAGCAGCTTCAGTGGCTTCTGTTTTTTTGACCGAATTCAAGAAGTTTCTTCTTTCAGAATCTACCATATTTTTGATCTGCAATTTTATTCTCCACTATGTCATCCACTAAATTTGACATTGAGAAGTTCGATGGCAAGATCAGTATTTCAATATGGCAGGTTCAGATGAAAGTCGTTCTCACACAGGTGGGCGTCAGAAAAGCACTTTCAGCAAAACCAGCGACGATGACAGATGAACAATGGGAAGAACTTGACGAGAAAGCCCTATCCGTCATACAGCTCAGTTTGTCTACAGATATTCTGCGTGAAGTTATATATGAGACTACCGCCGCAAAGCTGTGGTAGAAATTAGAGGACTTGTACATGAAGAAAAGTCTCGCCAACAAATTGCGCCTTGAAGAACGTCTGTACACAATTTGCATGGCGGAAGGTACCTCTATTCAATCTCATCTTAATGAGTTTAATTCACTCATAATTGATCTTGAGAAATTAGAGGTGAAAATTGATGATGAAGATAAGGCTATTCTGTTGGTCGTCTCTTTGCCTGCTACCTTTAATCATTTCAAGGAAATTATGCTTTATGGCAATCATGATACCCTTAGTTTTGAGAATGTTAAATCAAATTTATTGTCTAAGGAGAAATTTGATATTGATTCTCGTTTAGAAGTTAAGGCTGAGGGGTTAATTGTTAGAGGTAGATCTCCACATAAAGGCAATTCTCATAGATCACAGTCTAGATCTAAGTTAAGAGGCCGTAAACCCAACAATTTTTGCCGTTATTGCAAGACACCTGGTCATGTTATTGCTGAATGTTATAAGCTGAAAAATAAGGCTGATAAAGATAAAAAGACACATTCTGATAAATCTGTTAAGGCTAGTCTTGTTCAAAATGAATCTGATGGAGAGGCTCTAATTATCACTTCCAACCTGAAGAATCAAACTGCATGGATTATTGATTCAGCTTGCACTTTTCATATTTGTCCATATAAAGAGTGGTTTTCTACATATGATTCTATTGGTAGTGGAGAAGTTTTGATTGCTGATGAGTCTCCACTTAAAATTGTTGGCATTGGTTCTATTCAAATCAAAACCCATGATGGTACTGTTAGGACTCTTTCAAATGTTCGCCATGTTCCCAGAATGAAAAGAAATCTTATTTCTTTGGGCACCATAGAATCTTTGGGTTATAAATATACCGGTGAAAATGGTGTTCTTAAGATTTCTAAAGGCAACCTTGTTGTTATGAAAGCCAATAGAATCAACAGTCTTTATTACTTGCAAGGTTCTACAGTTACAGGTTCTGCAGCTGTTTCTACAATTGCATCAAATCCTCACATCACCAAGCTTTGGCATATGCGCTTGGGTCATATGAGTGAGAAAGGTATGCATCTTTTACGCAAGAAAGGATTTTTACAAGACATTGGCAAACTTAATTTCTGTGAACATTGTGTTTTTTGCAAACAAAAGAGAGTCAGTTTTTCTGTGTCAACTCATCAGACCAAAGGAATTCTTGATTATATTCATTTTGATCTTTGGGGTCGTTCTAGATTTCCTTCTATTGGAGGTTGTGAGTACTTGATTACTTTCATTGATGATTTTTCTCGCAAAGTTTGAGTTTATTTCCTGAAACATAAGCATGAAGCTCTTTCAGTATTCAAGAAGTGGAAAGTCTTGGTTGAAAATCAAACTGGTAGAAAAATCAAGAAACTTAGAACTAACAATGGATTGGAATTTTGTAGTGGTGAGTTTGATGATTTTTGTGCTAATCATGGTATTGCAAGACATTTGACTGTTCCAGGTAAACCTCAGCAGAATGGTGTGGCAGAGCGAATGAATCGCACTCTTCTGGAAAGAGCCCGTTGCATGCTTTCGAATGCAGGTCTATGGAATAAGCGTACTTTGTGGGCTGAGATTGTTTCTACAGCATCTTATTTGATTAATCGCTCTCCAAATTCAGCTATTGACTTTAAAATTCCAGAAGAGGTTTGGTCAGGTAAACCAGTTGATTACTCTAATTTGAGAATTTTTGGTTGTCCTTATGCTCATGTCAATGATGGAAAATTAGAGCCTAGAGCAAGAAAATGCATATTTGTTGGATATGGGTCTAGTGTCAAAGGATATCGTTTATGGTGTTCTGATTCTCGCAAATTAATCATTAGTCGTGATGTTACTTTTCATGAAGATGCTTTACTTTCACCTGGTAGTGACAGTAATGGTTGTTCATCCACAAATGAATCTGAAACTTCTGAAGCTGTTGAAAGAAATGCAAAATTTGAGGTAGTTTTATCCACTATTGATAATGATTCTTCTAGTGGTTCTTCTTCACAACCAATTTCAGCACCTAGTGGTTCTTCGTCACAACCAGTTTCTGCATCTCCTAGTACTAATGATCATTGCATTGCTCGAGATAGACCAAGAAGAAATATTCAATTACCTGCTAGATATCGTGACACTGATGATATGGCCTGTTATGCTCTTCTTGCTGCACAAGATATTTATGATACTTTTGAACCTTCTTCTTATTATGAAACTATCTCATATGAAAATTCTTCTAAGTGGTTGACAGCTATGAATGAAGAAATTTTGAGCCTTCATAAAAATAATACATGGGATTTGGTTAAGCTTCCAAAAGGCAAGAAGCCTTTAAAGTGCAAATGGATTTATAAGAAGAAGGATGGTATTTCTAGAGTTGAACCTACAAGATGGAATGCCCGTTTAGTGGTAAAAGGTTTTGAGCAAAGAGAAGGTATTGACTTCAATGAAGTTTTTTCTCTTGTTGTGCGCCACTCTTCTATTCGGGTTATGCTTGCTTTTGTTGCTTTATTTGACTTGGAATTAGAGCAACTTGATGTTAAAACTGCCTTCTTACATGGAGATTTAGAAGAAGAGATTTTTATGACACAACCTGAGGGTTTTGCTACTCCTGGAAAAGAGGATTTAGTTTGTCATTTGAAAAAGTCTCTCTATGGCCTTAAACAAGCTCCTAGGCAGTGGTACAAAAGGTTTGATTCCTTTATGATTGCACCACAAGATTCTCGCGAGCAATTATGATAAGCGTGTTTACTTCAAACAGTTTCCAAATGGCTCATTTGTTTATTTGTTGCTCTATGTTGATGATATGCTCATTGCTTCTCATGACAAGTCATTGATTAAACAGTTGAAGGCTCAACTTAGTCATGAGTTTGAGATGAAAGATCTTGGTCCAGCTAAGAAAATTCTTGGGATGGAAATTCAACGTGATCGCAAAGCTGGTACATTATTTCTATCTCAGAAAAATTACATTGAGAAGGTACTTGACAGATTTAATCTCAGTAATTGCAAACCTATTTCTACACCTTTTGCCTCACACTTCAAGTTATCTTCAAGTCAGTGTTCTATTAATGAAGAAGACAAAGACTATATGTCTCGTATTCCTTACTCTAGTGCAGTTGGTAATCTCATATATGCTATGATTTGCACCAGACCAGATTTAGCTCATTCTGTTAGCGTTGTTAGCAGATTTATGCACAATCCTGGCAAAGAGCATTGAAATGCAGTTAAGTGGATTCTTCGTTATTTGAAAGGCACTTTTTGCCTCACACTTCAAGTTATCTTCAAGTCAGTGTCCTATTAATGAAGAAGACAAAGACTATATGTCTCGTATTCCTTACTCTAGTGCAGTTGGTAATCTCATGTATGCTATGATTTACACCAGACCAGATTTAGCTCATTCTATTAGCGTTGTTAGCAGATTTATGCACAATCCTGGTAAAGAGCATTGGAATGCAGTTAAGTGGATTCTTCGTTATTTGAAAGGCACTTCTAATTTTGGCTTGATGTTTGATAAGAATAAAGTGAAGACATATGATGTTTTTGGGTTTGTTGATTCTGATTATACTGGTGATCTTGATAAAAGTTCAATTTCTGGATATATCTTCTCATTATGTGGTTCTGCAGTTAGTTGCAAAGCATCCTTACAGCCTATTGCCGCTCTTTCTACTACTGAAGCGGAATATGTTTCAGCTACTGAAGGTGTTAAGGAAGCTATTTGGTTGCGAGGTCTGGTTTTTGAACTTGGCATTAAACAGAATACTTTTACTGTTTATTGTGATAGCCAGAGTGCTATTTGTTTGACCAAGAATGATATGTATCATGTCAAGACCAAGCATATTGATATCAAGTACCACTTTATTCGTGATGTTGTTGCTGAAAGACAAATTGTTGTGGGAAAAGTACATACAGATGATAATACTGCAGACATGCTGACCAAGACACTTTCAAATACCCAGTTGAAGCATTGCCTTGACTTGGTGGGCATTCAAGGTGCTTAATTGCCCTTCAGGGTTTTATGGAGACACTTCATTATGAATTTTGAGTCAAGGGGAGGTTTGTTAGAGATAAACTCGGATTCCTCAAAATCATATCTTCCAAGACTTGGACTCCTTCCTAATCTCGGATTCCTAAATGGCTATATAATACCACCTCATGTACTTGTAATCCTTGAACCAAATAATGCATTGTGTCTCCCGTGGTTTTTTCCCGCAAGGGTTTTTCACGTAAAATCTTATCTCCCTTTTGTGCGTGTGTTTGATCTACAAACCCTAACAGAGAATTTTTAGATCAGCTGTGATCTTGCCTTTGAAGCTACTTGTACTATGGCGGTTTAGCTTCCCGGGTAGAGATTCTGAAGGCAAAGAAGGGACCATTTAGCAGTTGCATGCTGCGTGGCTTCAGTGGTATGTATAATAATCCCGGGTGGATTCAGGGACTTCTTCCTAGCTAATTCAATTAATGTGATGCTTAACTAATTGAGGAATCAATGTTGCATTGTGTCGTGAGAAGGTAAATACACCTACAATGGGAAGCAATATGATGCAACGGCCTCACCTGGAGGAGCAGCGTATGACAAGTGCAGGCAGGACACGATCAAGGCACTAAACCTGAATGCACCCTGCGAAACCAACAACTGCACCTTCAACGGCGTGTGGAGCGGTGGCGGCGGAGATGGCCAGGCCAACCTCTACGCCGTATCAGGTTTCTTCTACAAAGCCGCAGAGGTAACAATTTGCCTTTGCCAGTAGTTACTAGTAGTTGCACTGGACAATTTGCCTTTGCCAGTAGTTACTAGTTACTAGTAGATTTCTAGGTACAGAGCATGTGTGCGACGTACCGAATCCGTCCACGAGCAAGGTGTACTGGTAAATGTATATATTCTACTATATTTTACCAGTTTTTGACGGCAGTTGAAATATCAAATATGTGAATAAATTTACGGAGACTATCAAAGCAATTTACAGATGACCTTTTACTTATTCAGATGTGTTTGTCTTTATGACTAATAATAAAAAAGTCCCATTATTTGAAATAAGTAGTGTTTTGTCATGCAAATCCAAGAGTTGGCAATCCTGGGCATTACTTGTGTTCCCTTTGGCTTGCTCGGGGAATGCAGGGTGTGGCGCCACACTATCTCGGTGTCAGGGATCAAAATTTTGTTTTTGAGAAAAAATCGGGGTGGGCCGAAATCCGAAATTTCGGCGAAATTCAGAAATTTCGGATGAAATTCATTCAAAATTCAAAAAGTAAAATTCAAATCCGGTTCATTTGGCACCGAAATTACCCCGAAATTCGGCGAAATTACCCGAAATTTCGCCCAAATTGCATTGACTGAAAATTAGTTCAAACGATGTCAAACAATTTTGAAATTTTTTTGCAGGTTTCTGACACATTATAGATGTTCTCGTAAAATTTTCAGATGATTATCAGTTCTGTGGATGTTTTAAAAATTCAAACATTGGTACTGTCCCGATGAAACGTTGATCAACAAGTTTGGAACGGATGAAAAATAGTACAAACGACATTAGAACATTTTAAAATTTTTTATGGAGATTTATAACATATTTATTATATTTCTGTAAAAAGTTCAGAAGATTATCAAATGTGAGGAATTTTTAAAAATTCAAACATTGGTACTGTCTTGGTAAAGCGCTGAGCGGCAAGTTTCATCCGGATGAAAATTAGAACAAACGAGGTTATAAAATTTTGAAAATTTTTTGGATGGTCCTGACACATCCATAATATTCTTATAAAATTTTTATATGATGATCAAGTGTCATGAAGTTTTAAAAATTCTAACAGTGCTACTATCCTGTTAAAAGGCCGATGATCAATAATAGATTTACTTTAGCAATAAAAAAGGTTTAAATTTTTGAAAAATTTTATATAAGTGTGACAAGGAAATGCTTAATATCTCATAAAAATTTTGAATCATGATCACGCTCCAGTGAATTTATAAAATTCTTATAAGGCACAGTACCATTTATGTTCTTTCTTTGTTTGATTTTTGAAATATAATACAAAAAAATAAGTTTAGTGCTTACTGCATTGATAGATTTTATTGAGAAAACAAAGAAAGTTGAAATTTTTTTAAAATTTTATAGAATGGTACTGAGGAGATTATTAATCTTTCATAAAAATTTTAGATGATGATCACACTCGAGAAAATTTAGAAAAATCTAACAAGTTTACTGTCCCAATTATATCCATTCTGCTTTTGATTTTTTAAAGATAACAAATGATGTTAAATTATTTTGAAACTTTTTTTGTATTATTTTAAACCACTAGAGATGGTACCATAAATTTTTCAGACAATTATCAAGCTGGTAAAATTTTTTAAAAATCTGACAGTGTTTCTGCTCAAAATTTAAAAAATCTCAAAAAAAATAGTTTTTCAACAAATTTTCATGTAAGATCACTTTATTAGGGGTTATTGGACCAAATCTGGTGCTAAAACTTCAAAATCCGGACTGAAAACCCGTTTACCGAAATTTTCGAAATCACTGTAGCAATCAATTTTTTTAAATTTCAAATTCGCCAGATATCCAAATTCGAGGCGAAAAGTGAAATTTCGCGAAAATTCACGAAATTCGGCGTTTTTGATCCTTTCAAGATATCATATCTGATGAGTGGAGTATGTGAATTAATTTGGACTACACTGGTGATAATCTTGACATTTTAAGAGCTATCGAGCGAGATATGAAGGATTTTCGACAAGGTTTCTCCGAGCGGGTAATGTTTATACTATCTCCGAGCTGTATTAATGTATATCATGCAAAATGCGAAACTTGTTCAACTAATGAGAACACCGAAATATAGGAAAACTTATGACTTCCCATCTTACCAAGAGGTAAAGTTTTTTTATACTGTTTTAAAAAAAGAAGCTTTTTTTACTTCTGTTATTGCACAAATCATGATTCAACCCTTTGTGGTTTTTGCACTTTTTCCTGTTCTTACATTGTTCGGTCAGAATAACGTTCATGACTGTTAATGCTTGGACTACAATAAATTACCTTTGCTTCTTCATACAGAACATACAATATATCTTTTTCCCAGTCTAGATTGTAAAGCTTAAGACCAATTAATATTTTCCCAATCTCCATCTTGCCTCTCTCTGTACATGTGTGCTATTCCTAAGATTCTACCTTCCAAAAACATATCACTGTTTTTTTTCTAACATTTGATAGCGAAAGGAGGAAAGTTTTCTAGAGGATTTGATATTAGTTCCTTTGGTGTTGTTCAGGGCGTCAAAAGTGTGCTACTCTTCTCATCTCCTGTTACTCTATTATTGTTTTTTATTACTGAGTTATCCATTTTGCAGATCACATTGTCATTTACCAATCTTACAACTACAACAATAGAGCAAGTAGAGGTTGGCTACATATCAATAGATATTCTGACTAACACTCTAGAAAGCATTTGATTTGTTTGTTTCCTCTCTTGATTAATTGTTGTTTCCCTATTAAAGAATTGGATTGCCTATTTCCCATATTTATTGCCGTAAACACATGCGACAAAGCCATCAGTGGCTGCAATTAATGGTCTTCCTCTTGGTGGAGGATTATAAGCTGCCATGGTACTTGTCTGCCTTATCCTTGTAGGAATCATTTTAGCATTTGGAGGTAATTTTATGTGCTTTTCCCTCTTCTATTTATGTTAGATTTGCTTTATGTCCTAGCTATGTATCAGGCATAATTCAGTATTTGTATCCCTTCATACACACAGTTAAGTGGCTCCTAAAAAAATACTTCATCCTCTTAGTTTTGTGCCACTGAAAGTGATTCATGTCATATTTGTATTTTTGTTTTTTCATGTCTGATTTGGCTATCAAGGAGATAAACTCCAGTGTTGCTTGTCATCTAAGTTGGGTGTTGAATACTTATCAGAACATCGGGAAGTACGTGGTGTAATGGACTAGCCGAGATGAAACCGATGCTGGAATTAGCTATCCCAGAAATGGTAAACAATTGGTAACCGGGAAGTAATATTTGAATGGTCAGAATACCTAACCGTGATGATAATGCAAAATATTACTCATCTCTCTCTGGGAGTACTTAAATGGATTTGGAATTAGCTATCCACAATTCTATTATTCATCGATGCTAACACTTTTTTAAGGATTAATTCCCAATTTGCCATTGTGAATTTGAGAAATCCCAAAATGTGTCAATTGACACAATGAGTAGCAAATAGGGGATGAGGTAAACTTCCAGTGGCATATGAGGAATTTACCCCTTTTTTAACCTCTTATCATTGCCAGCTTTGCACATGGTGATGTGAAACTAGAGAACTTTTTACTAGGTCATCCTGGATCAGCTGATAAGATGCTTTATTGATTGATCTTGGTTTAGGTATACTACTGTTTGAGAAAGTTTCATCTGCACATGGAAGTATCAATCACATACTTATAGGCATTGCCTACTTAACAAAAAGTCGATGCATTTTCTACCCCACTGACCTTTTACGTAATTCTGTCAATCTTCAAATTATACACAATCCAAACGGAAATAGACATCATCTGGTCCACATGTTTTAGTGCTACTCTTGTCAGTCTTTTTACGTTTTAGCCCACTCTTCTTTGCTTCGCTGTTGAACTAAATTGTTTTTTCTTTGTTTAGGGTATTACTATTAGCCTGCAATCTATGGTACCAGAATACATTTGCCTAAAGGACCGAAGAAATCCCAGAATACGTCTGTCGTATTCGTCGATGTAGCAAGACTCTTTTACTCTTAGATATATATGTGAAGATATTTGCGTTCATAAGAAAATACACCGCAATATACAGTTATTTTGCATTGAGCTATTTTCTTCAACACAAAGTTGTCTTCTACTAATAAGACTACCGTCTGAGGATATCACGCAGCGGTTTTGCATAATACGACTCAGGCAAGATCAACATACTGTATGTTTATTGAATCTCTTTACTGCTACGCTTATATGTGTATAAAACTATGAGGTGACTTTCACATAATGTATTTCTTACTTCTATTGTTTTTATCCACTGTTGTCCAAATCAGATCTCTGAAAAAACACATGGTGATTGATTGCTGGTACCAGTAGATTCGAAAAAGAAATTGTTTGGGTTCATCTAGAATAATGTTCTGCTGTTGTTTTCCCTTCTCGAGATAAACATGTTATTCTCAGGCATTTTCCATATCCAGAATTTTAGTTCTGTTAATGTATGCACATTGCTAATACTTGCATTATTTTGTAAAAGATCGTCAATCCAATCAGTGGTGTAGATAACAAGATCATCATCTCTGTAGGTAATGAAATCTGCTCGTATACTACGCTGCTGATCCAGTGAAAACTCAAACTAGCATTTTCTAAAAATTATTACGCTACTAGGAATATGATCGTGCCGATACTAGTATTTTCAAACTAGCACTGTTTTTTCTTTGTTTAACGTGTTTGAGCGCAGCGTGGCATGCCGCGATCACATTTCTAGTGTATATATAGAGTACAAACTATTTGGTGCCTTTTGCTACATATATTTTAGTTTGGAGGCCAGGGTTAGCTTTAGTAGTGGAGAACTATATATTTGGCCATGTCTGAAATGTTTTGAAACATTGGATGCTATTTGTAGTGGTTGTAATTTACTTGGGCATGTCATCTTATATATATGAACAACCGATGAAGTGCAAAATTGCTTGCTTCTCAAGTACATGTTCCAAACAAAGCCTTAGTGCTATCAGTCTTGAATTATGCTTTTGTGATATATTACTTTTGATATTTGAGATTAGTTGGCTCGATTGAATTTCATAACAAATGTTGAATTCAAGAATGGCTGAGTGTTGTATGGGCTATTGTGCTATTCTCTGTTGATTATATTGAATTGGGATAATTTGCTATGAGCTTATATTTATCAATGAAATGGGCATGTGACCAACATTGAAACAGTGTTTATTATGTGCCACAAATAGATACCATGGCATTTCTAACGTGTCACAAATTTAATAACATGGCATTTCTCATATGCCATGGTACAATATTCTAGACACTAATTAAGTGCCGTTGATAACTATATCAAGGCATTTCATATGTGCCACCTTTGCTCTAAGATGGCATATAATAAATGCTGTACTAGACTATTCCCAGCATTTGATATGTGTCACATTTTCTCTAAGATGGCATATAATAAATGCCGTACTAGACCATTCCCAGCATTTGATATGTGCCATCAGTAGGCAACCCCGACATTTATTATGTGCCGGCTTAACGCTATTTCCGGCATTTTTTGTGTGCCATGAATAGACAACCTTGGCATCTAATATGTGCCAGGGTAACTTTATTCTTGGCATTTGTTATGTGCCGTAGATAGCCAACCCCGGCATCTAATATGTGCCAGGGTAACTCTATTCCTGGCATTTGTTATGTGCCGTAGATAGTCAACCTCGGCATTCATTAGTTAACAAAAGTCAAAAGTCAAAAGAAGACAACCTCATTACTAGACTTGCTCGAACTAAGTCCGGGTATGATTCCATATGGGTTATTGTGGACAGATTAACAAAAGTTGCACACTTCATTCCTGTGAAAACAACCTATTCTGGTGATAAACTTGCAGAATTGTACATGGCTAAAATTGTATGTTTGCATGGTGTGCCAAAGAAGATCATGTCAGATCGAGGTTCCCGGTTTACCTCGAGGTTTTGGCAGAAGTTGCATGAGGTTCTGGGCACAAACCTAAACTTCAGTTCTGCTTACCATCCTCAGACAGATGGTCAGACAGAAAGGATAAATCAAATACTAGAATATATGTTGAGAGTTTGTGCTTTGACTTATAGAGGTTCTTGGGATTAGAATTTGTCTTATGCGGAATTCTCCTACAAAAATAGTTATTAGACAAGTTTGAAGATGGCACCTTTTGAAGCTCTTTATGGGAGAAAATGCTGAACACTCTTATATTGGAAAGAGACAGAGAGTGGAAAGATCATTGGACCAGATATTCTGAAGGAAGCCGAAGAACAAGTCATAGTGATCTGAAACAATTTGAAGATAGCCCAGTCGAGGCGGAAGAGTTATGCAGATAACCGACGCCGGGAATTAAGCTTTGCACCTGGTGATTATGTATATCTGAAGGTTTCACCTCTCAAGGGAATGCGCCGTTTCAGAGTCAGCGGCAAGTTGGCACCTCGCTACATAGGTCCCTTCCCTATGGTAGCCAGAAGAGGATAAGTTGTTTACAAGTTGGAGCTTCCACCGCAATTGTCAGATGTACATGATGTCTTCCATGTTTCTCAGTTGAAGAAATGTCTCAGAGTACCGGAGCATCAGATGCCCTATGAAGAGATGGAATTAAAAGAAGACCTCTCATATCCTGAGTACCCAGTCAAATTCTTGAATGAAGCAGAGCGTCGAACCAGAAGCCGAGTGATCAAGTTTTGCAAGGTTCAGTGGAGTAACCATCCTGAGAAGGAAGCAACCTGGGAGCAACAAGAGGATCTCAGAGCAGAGTTTCCCGATCTTTTTCTTTCTCCATCCAAATCTCGGGGACGAGATTCTCCCTAAGGGGGTAGGTTTGTAACATCCCCAATTTCGGATTTCTGCTAAAAGCTAATTTAAAATAATTAAATTCAAAATTTGGAGTTTCTTCGGTGTTATAATTAACCTGGCATCCTTTCCCTTCCAAAATCGGAGTTCATCCCTTATCCATCTCAAAAGTCGAAATCTTGAATTCCGGTCTTCACCGAAATTTCACCTACGCTCCAAAATCCTTCAAAAATCCTGAAACCTATTGCATTAGGTTCCAAATATTTCATAATAATTTTGGGAATTTTTTCAAGATTTATGGAATCCCTCAAGTATTTTATCTCCCGTGCTCTTTTTCTAAAGTCGGTATATTCGCTCCGGAGTCATTTAAATTTCAAAACACATTCAAATTCAGTGAAACCAATTTTATTGGGTTCCAAATAATCTCTAGAATTTTTAGGAATTTTTTTGGACTTTTTTAGATCATTTTTGCTATTTTATCCCAGGCGCGATTGTCTTTCACTTACTTCCGGTCAATGAGGAGCTGCCACCTGGCCGACACTGTTCATCTTCGACCACCTTATGATCAGTTTCCAGAGAGGAGCCGTTTCAAGCCCGTTAATGGCGCCTCCACTTTACTCCATCATAACTTCTTATTTCTTCCACCAAAAATAGCAAGGCTAGATCCGTTTGGAAAGGCAGCGACGAGAAGAACTCTATAACACCCCGGCACCAAATGCGCCATGAATGCTACCAAAAACCCTAAATAATGAATGACACCTCTACGAAACGGACAGAAACTGGATGCAATCTCTAAACTCTTAAACCGGCTTAAAACTAAGTCACCGAAATTTACAAAATTTCGGCATAACCTCTCTAGAACAGAGGACATCCACTCAGCAGACAAAAGAACAATAGCAGTTATTATATCATTCTAGTAGGTCCTTAGCTATTCAATCGCACATCAAACAAATTTAATAAACTCCATCATGACGGACAACACATTACAACCGCATTAATTACATCCAACTTAATGAATCGATTAAGTAGATTGTTGGAGACTAAAGTCGTGCACGTGATACTACTCCCAACCCGACGAGCCAGCTTCAAAGTACCTAAAACAGGAAACAACAACCAAGCGTGAGTCCGAGACTCAGCAAAGTGCATCAAATATGAAAAGTAAGGAATTCAACTAAAATACAACGACTTCAAGACAATAAGTAACAGTTTGAATTCATATAAATCCAAAACGTAGAAACACAATTACTGCATCATTTAACATAACCATGACTTAATTGAAATCATCCGGTAACAGAAGCAGTAACTAACTCCACTTACCGCAACCACTCAAAATCGTAACAACCTTACCTATGCCTCAGTAATCATTTCTGGATGAGCCACAACTCAATCCTCAACCTGCTCTTTCTGTTCTCATCAATCAACATTTATCAATTGCAACACACAATGCAATGCAATGCTTTTATCGCGTTCATGCTCAACATGCAACCTTTAAGCCTATACCGGTATAGCTGAGTGCCCACCCGTCGGTGTGCACCCTCAATCCCAATCATCTCGTGGCGGGGCCTACTCTTGCTGGCTCGCTCCCATCCGTAGATGGGACTACGAGGTATGACTTTTGTACTCACTACGTGTGAGTACAGAGGCCCACATCAACATGGGTCGCCTCTTCTGTAATGAATGTGTAAATGCAGGTGACATGTATGCGGGAATGCAACAACATTGCATCTCTGTATGTCATGAATCGAATCCACATTCTCGAATACAATTCAACAAGCAACACCAATTTGTAAACTTAATAGCAAGCATAATATGGACAAGTTCCTAGGAATATGCATAACCATATCATCATTGTTAGCATTCTCATGCTCAAAATAAATCATGCGATCGGCTCACAACCTAATACCATTCTAATGGGTACGGTTGCATCTATTCTTTTGATTTCTACAACAAAATACAAACATTGAACTAGACGGGCTCGTAACATAAATTAAACCATGGTATGCAATTAGTAATAAAGCGAGCATTCAACTCTTTCCCCCTAATAGCAATATAAAGATTGCACTTGCCTTCACCGAGGCTTGAGGCAACGCGGGGACATGACCACCCTCGAATACACTTTCCCTCGACAATCTAGACTGCATCTTGCGTGGATGGATAGCCTGATGATTATCTGCCATTTCGGTTTGGAACCTCACCTCAACTGTACTGACAAAGAAGTCAATTGGAGCAAGTTTAGAAGGCTATCCTTCCTTTTCAAACCTTAGTGATAAATGGTCAAGGTAAGTCTCTCTCTCAATGGGAAGCCATTTTGGGAATTGATTAAGAATCCAAGACATGGCAAACAGATTTCACAGATTACAAATATGAGCCATAAAGCAAATGCATCATTCACTGGATGCATCACTCAGTAGTGGAAGAAGAACCCCAAAACCACCAACCGAACAATGGTAATCATCCTATAGGGATTAATTCGGCTTGAAGATATTGGGATTTTTTTTCTAGACAACAGCTGTCGAGCTTCATCCATTCTATTTAACAAATTTAAGAAACACTTATAGTCTAGCAGCACTTTTGCAAAGGAAAGGACAAAGGTTTCCTTAACAAAATACTTCAGCAAAAAGTTACTCCTTGAATTAAACATAAAACCTCAGCAATGCCATGCAAATTAGTACTACATACACAGCCATACTGATTTCTATGAGCGTAAAGCTATTGATCATGATCCAAGGCAAATCAGGTTGGAACAGTGAAGAAACCTAACAAAAAATAATTCAGTGCAGGTGAAATATTATATAGTTTAATAACATCAATTGTTCTGCAATAATCTACTGCATAGCACAAATATTTGTATTTATTTTCTGGCGTCTGTCAGGCAATGTCCTGATGTGCATCATCTTGCAAGCAGCAACTACAGAGTTGCCCCTAAATTTTGGAAATGCCATTATTAAATACAACAATCACTTTTTAATATACCATAAAATGAGACTGAATATCACCATATCTGTGTTTATTGTTTAGCTAGAGATTAGCAATTTAAGAAATCATAGCATTGGGCTACCAGCAGAGTATGAGACCTTTAGCGCAAGCAATTAGCATAAGTTAAATTCTGTAACTAACCAATTCTAGCATACCAACAACACATCGAACTAACTAAACAACCTAGCAGCTCAAAACTAACATACATACAGCGGCATATCTGCATCACCATCGCCATCCCAATCATCGCCAAATCGATCCGAAGTTACTCTGACCTCTCTATACGCTTCCATCCCTCCATGCGCTCCTTCCAAGCCACGCTCTAGAAGTCGTAGGTGGCCATATCCTTGGATGGGTCCATGGATCTCGGTTGCACAGGAAGGCTCGGATCTGCGAACGGGAGAGGGGGCGGCGGAGAGGGCGCGAGGGCGGCTCCAGGCGAGGGGAGACTGGGGGAGTGGCTTGGGCGGCGCGGGCAAGGCGCGCACGACCTGAGGCGCTGGAGGCGGCGTGAGGAGGCCTTGTGGGCGCGAGAGGCCGGAGTGGCGGCACGCCACTGCTGGTGCACGGCCTGAGGAGCAGGGCGTGGCGTGGAGGAGCAGCGTGGGGAGGCGAAAGCACGGTGCAAGCACAAAGTGGCGGTTGGGAGCTACCCCTTTCTCTTTTTTTTTCTAGGGTTTCCATCTTAAATCCTCTCTTCCTTTTATACTCCATCAATTGGGTGCTAATAATCAAAAGGCTAGGGGGAAAAATGTAAATAGCACTACACAACAATTCTAAAGGCCACAAACTCCAGTAAAACATTTTGCTGTATTAGAAACTCATTTCCCACTTCCATTCGCCCTTAAACCCGCCGGAATTGGATTAATTGAGTAGAAACCGAAATGCACTCAAACCTCAATAACTCGGCCATTTGTCCATGAAACGATGAGCTTCCACTTCTCAAATCATCGTCCCGGCGTCCTCTTTCCCGTGCTCACTTCCTCTCATAGTCACACCTCTCCAATCGCCCGAGAACTCGAAGAAACCGTCGCTGGTCGTCCTCTGTCGACACCGTCACGGCAACTTTTGATCCAGTAAGCCAATCAGAACACCGTCTGCATCACAACCTGTGCGTCATCGCCACGAGTAAAAGTCCTCAATCAATTTCACTTTTCGTTGTAGGACGGCGATGAATTTCGTGGTTGAAATCGCCGTTTGGAGCTCGGTTTTTCGTCCAGTGAGTTTCTCGCGAATCTGACCACACCGTTGGATTCGTCTCATTGAGCCCTACGCGGTGCTCATCTCCTTTTTGTGAATGCGATCTCCAATTTTTTTGAGTTTTCGGGGCGTCGCCGCCGTCGGCACGCCCGTGGCCGTGCCCATTCCGGCCACCTCCGGCCACTCGGCCAGGCGCCACGGCGCCGACCCATCTTATACGTCCTCGCCACGCCACGCCACGCCCGCCCTCCTCTGGCGCATGAGGAGCTAGGAGCTCCTCTGTTATTTCCTATGGATGAAAAGGGGGGGCAAGCCAATGACAGCTGAGACCCAACTGCCATAGAGACAAAACAAAAATCAATAATCCAAGGAAAAAAATATTCCGGAATATTCCTCGGTTTTTCAAATTTCAGGATTTTGAGAATTCAAATGCTCATATCTTTTCCGTCGTAACTCTGAATCGAGTGATTCAAATTTCTAAATTCATCTAAATTTGTCCTCTATCTTCTGGTATTTTTATTATAATTTTTAGTTTCTGTTTATTTAATTTTATTCATTTTGTGCATCGTTTCGCGCGTAGTCGAAGAAGTGGTCGTCATCGCCGACGAGGGAGAAGACCTTCAGAACAGTGCAGCGCACTTCATCAATGAAGGCAAGTCTCCTTGACGCACGTTGATCCCATTGTTTATAACTGTTTTATAAAATGTTTACAACTTGCATGGCTATTTATGTAAACTAATGATGTTAAAATATAGGATGTTAGTTATACCCATTTCGAAATGACATACTTGCTGTTTGATTACCATGCATTTGTAACCTTAAGATTTAATTATGAAATCATGTATCATGTGATTAACCTTGTTTAGTACGATAGACTATGCTTAGGATTGATGTTGATCAAAATGCCTATATTGGGATAAATTCTAAAATGTTGTTGAAATGTGTATTATCGAAACTGTAGCAAGGTGATTACTGTTGTGATTGTAAAATAAAAATAAAATAAAAATGGTTTAAATTGGGGCGGAATGGTTTGTCGGGCGGGTGCGGATGGAGCACTGGTTCTGGTTTGTGAAAGCCGCCCTAATCAATATAAGGACCGACGCTTGTGATTATTCAAACTAAGCACAACAGTACAACCACATGTCAAAATGGGCACGACTAGCTGAATAATTTGTAGAAACCTAACTTAGACTCACCAGATGGTGGAATGTGGGTGCCGGATGGAGGCAAGTCGTATGTTCCCACACTGCGCAAGAGGGGGCTTCTGTACTGGGTGGATGGAACCCTAACAGCGGTGAAACCTCAGCGGGTGAGCCGGGTTAGATGTATACATTGTAAAGGCCTTATCATGATCTCTTTGCCGACACACCAAAGGAAGTGTGTTAATTGCATGGCACCAAGAGTCGATCATGTCTTGTGGGTAAAGTGTACAATCTCTGCAAAGTATTAATAAACTATTCGAATAGCCATGCCTATGGTCAAAGGTGGAGAAGGATGCTTTCACATTGGTAGTCTTATGTTTTCTTTTTAAAAATGAGTTTTGGGAATCCGAGAGTGCGTGGAACTTTCGGGTGTGTCTTTGATGGTTGGAGCCATGGGGTGGATGGAACCCTGATCATTTTAAATTGTGGCGGTTAGAGCCTGTTAGCTAGTGATTGGTGGATAGAACCTGCACTAGAGATATACATAAATTCAAATGTTACAAACAATTGACAAAACTGCTTTACAAAAATTATTACATGTATTGTTTAATAAAATTTGCTTTGTGCAAAATGAACCATATTAAGCCTCTCTTTGGAAAGCCCTACATGTTGTATAATTTCCCAGACTTGCCGAGTACATTTGTACTCACATGCTACACAAATTTTATCATAAGAGAATTATCAAGATGCAGTCGAAGATAATGAGTTTTATGACGAGGAGTTCGTTGAAGATCACCAAGATAACTAAGCGCACGCTCCTAGTCGTCGCTTGTGGCATCTTTTGTGTTTTATCCTATTGTTTTTTTGTTTCCGCTGCTGTGAACTCTGGTCATGTGACCAGGAGATGTAATAAATAGCCATGTGGCTGGTACTTTATATTTATGCTATTACTTCGCTCGCATTAGTAATGATTCATCTTTGTTTGTTGTGTGTACTAGCTCTTGATATGGGACTAGTACTGTAAATACGCAGAGACTCAGGATGGTAAACTGGGGTCTCACAGGCACTATATATATCCTGGCTTCCTTCCCCAATCTGTCCAGAATAGAGAGGCGCTCTGTTCTTACTCGGTTGGAGTGGAGAGGGGGCGAATTTTTGCTCTCTCAAATTTGGTGGAATTCGTTTCTAACTCGTGATTTAAGGTTCATATCTTGATGTACATTTCTTTGGTAGTTTATTTAGTTGGTTATTACGTTCTATATTGTTGTAGGTTGTGAGAATTATTGATTGCATAGTCAACACAATTAGAGCTCTATTCTAGAGGCTAGATTTGAAATTACCGACTTTTATATGTATAGTGCTTGGTGAGATTATGATATAGGTTGAATTTAAGTATTCGGAGGACTAAATTAGTGATTGCATTTAATACGTTGCTTGAATTTAAATGTGGTAGCACTTCATAATTAACTATTGTTTAATCTAATTACATAAAATTGTTTCTTTATTTCGTGTATGTTAATTTAATATACGTAAGTAATGTAAATTTCTTTGGACGGACCATTATATATAACTAATAGCAATTATTTAATTGATTTTACAATCGAGATTTGGATATAAATTTATAAGTAATGAAAATTTCTAGATTAATTAGCACTACATAACAAATTAAATGAATAAAATAATTTATGAGCACTTATTGATTTACTGTGATTTTATTTATTGTAAATATTTGTAGATGGACCGAAGATGGATGTATGAAGCGGATAGTCGCGATAGAGAGCACTTTAATGGTGCGACTAGTTTTCTGAGTACGGCTGCGGCGTATAAGTCAAATAAGCTGATGGACTATATTTGTTACCCGTGCATCGATTGTAAGAATGAGAAGCAATTTTCTAACCTTGAGGCGATCCGTGCACACTTGCTTCGACGGGGTTTCAAGCCTGCCTATACCTATTGGACCGAGCACGGTGAAGATGAGATTGTACATGAAGAGTATCTGATTGATGATGATGAAGACAACGACTCGAAAATACGTTCGTCGACACCCATGAAGACATGTTCATTGATAACCATGAAGATGATCTAGAACAGATGTTGCATGATAGGGAGGAGGACCTCACGAGTGAAAGTGATTTTAGAAGTTTCAGCGTATGGTAGAGGATTCTACAACACCCTTGTACCCAGGCTGCAAAGAGGAGCTCAAAAAGCTGCATATTGTGCTTACGCTGCTGCAGTTAAAGGCAAGCAATGGTTGGTCCGATAAGAGTTTCACAAAGTTGTTAGGTTTCTTCAGAGATGTCCTTCCAGAGGGTAACGTGTTGCCAGCAACCACATACCAGGCCAAGCAGATTGTTTGCCCATTGGGACTGGAAGTGCAAAAAATACACGTATGTCCAAACGATTGCATATTGTATCGCAATGAGTTTGTAAATTTAGATGCGTGTCCTGTTTGTAAGGCATCTTGGTATAAGCATAGCGATGACGATATCGAGGCGCAGCTTAAGAAGAAAAGACCCCCTACCAAGGTGGTGTGGTATTTCCCTATAATTCCCGTCTGAAGCGTCTGTTTGCGAACAAAAGGCATGCTCAATTGCTGCGATGGCACGCCGAAGAGCGTAAGAAGGATGGAATACTTAGACACCCTACTAACTCCCCATAGTGGAGGAATATCGATAGAAAATACAAGAAACACTTTGCATATGATATGAGAAATATAAGGTTCAGACTCAATACGGATGGGATGAATCCTTTCGGGAACATGAGTAGTCATCATAGCATTTGGCGGTGACTTTATGTATCTTCAATATTCCTCCTTAGCTTTGTATGAAGCGGAAGTATATTATGATGCCGTTGTTGATCCAAGGGCTGAGGCAACCTGGCAAACGATATTGATGTGTTCCTCAAACCACTGGTTGAAGATCTTCTGGTATGGTGGAATGATGGTGTACGGGTATGGGATGAGTATAAATGAGAGAACTTCATGCTACACGCATTGTTGTTCGTAACCATTAATGATTACCCTACTCTTGGTAATCTTTTGGGCCAGACTATAAAAGGATTCAATGGATGCATCCATTACATGGGTGATACAGGTAGCCGGTGGCTGAAATATTGCCAAAAAATGTTTTACATGCGGCATTGTAGGTTCCTTTCAAGGACCATCCGTATCGTAACAAAAAGAGAGATTTTGACGGTACAATGGAGACTACTTCAGCTCCTCAACATTGTAACGGCAAAGAGATATTTGCGGCCGTAAAGGATATTAAAATTATCCATAGAAAGAGAGCCAAAAGTACATTAGTCCCGAATTCCAGTGATATAGCTCCTTTGTGGAAAAAGAGATTAGTATTGATAGACCTACCTTATTAGCAACACTTGGATGTTCGACATGCGATCGATGTCATGCATATAGAGAAGAACGTGTGTGACAGCTTGTTTGGTATTTTACTAGACATATCTGGCAAAACAAAAGATACACTCAACGTATAGATGAACCTGAAAGATATGAAACTTAGGAAGGAGCTGCATCACGAAGACCTGGGTCAAGGAAAAAAGTACCTTCCCGCAGCTTGCTACACTCTAAGCAAGAATGAGAAAATTAGCGTGTGTGAGTGCTTGTACGGAATCAAAGTTCCATCCGGTTATTTTGCCAACATAAAGAGGTTAGTCTCGATGAAAGACTTGAAATTAATTGGTATGAAGTCTCATGATTGCCACGTGATGATGACATAGATGCTTCCTATTGCAATTAGGGGTGTTCTGCCAGAGAACGTGCGAGACCCAATTATAAAGTTGTGTTCATTCTTTAACGCGATTTCACAGAAGATCATCGATCCGTTGAAACTGGATAAGCTGCAGCAAGATGTGATCCACAGTCCATGCCGGCTTGAGATGTGCTTCCCTCCATCCTTCTTCGATATTATGGTTTATCTCATTGTTCATATTGTCAAAGAGATACAGTTTCTTTACCCCGTGTTTCTACATCAGATGTACCCTTTCAAGAGGTTCATGGAGGTTGTGAAGAAATATGTTCGTAATTGATATCGGCCGGAAGGGTGCATTGTCAAAGGTTAGGGAACCGAGGAGGTCATCGAGTTCTGCATCGATTATATGGATCTCAAACCGATTGGTGTGTCCGTATCTAGCCATGAAGGGAGGCTACATGGGAAAGGGACACTAGGCTAGAAATTGATCCGTACGAATGATCGTGCTTCATTCACGCAAGCACATTTTACAGTTCTGCACCAATCACTTGTAGCGGCCCCGTATGTCAACATGCACAAGAACATGCTACGAAGAAAAAACCCATGTAAGTCCGAGGTTTGGATTGTGAGAGAGCACAGAGATAACTTTGGAGATTGGTTGTTTAGACACATGATGCATACGCATACAAAGTGTACTCAATTGAAAGCGTTGGCTAAGAGACCGTCATATACAATTTTGACATTTGAAGAATACGACATCAATGAATATACATTTTATATGAGAGCACAAGATAACAAGAGCACCAATTAGAACAACGGGCTCCGTATAGATGCCTATGACAACAATGGCAATATGCAAATGTACTACTGATTCATAGAAGAGATTTGGGAACTTGACTATGGGCCTTTGAAGGTCCCCCTCTTTCGGTGCCAGTAGGTCAGGCTACCTAGGGGCGTGAACATCGATAAGTACGGTATCACTACTGTGAACTTCAAACACGTCGGATACAGAGAAGAACCATTCATATATGCTAATGTCATTACACAAATTTTCTTTGTAAGGGATCCGGCTGACAAGGAATGCCACGTGGTTCTTCAAGAAAAAAGAAGGATTGTGAGAATTGAGAATATAGTCGACGAGGAAGACTATAACCAATTCGATGAGCTTCCTCCTTTCGGTGAGAATATCAACCTAGGTCTCATGGAAGACATAAAGGAAGCTACATACATACGCCGCGATCATAACGAAGGTCGGATCGTAACTTAGCTGTATAGTTAAGGATATGCTTTATTTTGTATGAAGGTCAAGCTTCAATTTGTAATATAAACATTTTGTGTGAAGGACATGCTTTAATTTGTAATGTATGGAGTATTGATTATTATAATCATTCAAAAAAATTTTTAGAATATTTCGATATTGTTTGATACCTGTAGAAAATCAATAACAGAGAAATCAATAGTCAATTAGTCAGTTTGTCAGAATTTTACAAACCTCCTCAGTTCAAATATCAAGCCAAACATTTTACAAAAACATCATCAGCTCATGAGTATCCTCCTCAAAAAGTTTGAAAAATTTTCACCTCAATTTGGATGTTCAATTAAATTGAAATCTGCGTGGCTGTCTAGAAATCAGAAAAGTCTTTTTCTTTTACCCTCCTCCCTCTGCCATGTCCTTGCCACAGCAGCAATTTCTGCCACACCAGGCTACCCAATCCTTGCCGTGGCAGCAATTTCTACCACACCAGCACTTGGCACACACACGAGAGTGTGGGGCGTTGGGACTATCATTGGCGGTTCTTGGTAACGCGGCACAGATGGTGAACATCAGTGCCGGTTGACATACAACGACCGGCACTAATATAATACATCAGTGCCATGTCTTACCCTCCACCCAGCACTGATAGTAGCTACATCACTACCGGCTCTTATTTGACGCGGCACTGATATTTTATATCACTGCCGGGTTGTATCTCAACTGACACTGATAATGCCACATCACTGCCGGGCTATATTTCAACCGGCAGTGATGTTGTTATATTACTGCCAGTTCATAAATAACTCGGCACTAATAGTCTTACATCATTGCCAGGTCTAAAACAATCCAGTGGAGATAATACATCAGTGCTGGGTCATTTCATTGAACTGGCAGTAATAATCCTCCCTATATATACATCCTTTTTCCCGCACTTAGACATTGTGCATCCCGTTTGTAATTCCTGTCCTTCGTCTATGCGCCCTAGCCGCCACGAGCACTCCGCGCCCCCTCGCCGGCCCTCTCCATGCGTCGACTCTCCCTGCGCCGGCCCTCCCCGCGGCGACCCCTCCCCGCCGTCTCCCCATGCGGTGCCTCCCCCCAGCGTCTCCCTCCACGCGGCACCTCCCCCTCTCCGAAATCGCCCGACTGATAATAGGTACGCCGCCTGCTGTTTCTCCTGATACGCCCCTAGTGTAGCCGGGGGGCTCATCAGCCATATATCCTACCACGCCGCCTCTGCCAACTCAAGCGGCTCCGGCTGCGGCGTGCCCAGCTGTTGGTTGACGGCAGGTACGAGTGACGAGGAGCGCCTGATGGAGCACAAGAAGGTGCTGCCAGACGGCGGTGAGTTGGTCACCGTGCTTTGGGCGCTGGCCGCACGCACAAGCATCAGCTGCTCGCCCGTTATGCCGCCACTGGTGGCCGTTGCGATGGAACGTGTTTTGGAATAGCTAGTTCCTGCTGCTAGCTAGCTAGTTGTTTGTTCATAGAAAAAGTTAACTCTTTGGTTTGCATTCGTGCTGTGTTAGTTTGGCATTCTAGCTTCAGAATACAATGTCTGTGTATGTGTGCTTTGTTGTGCTTCATCGAGCCTGCTGTTAATTTTCATGTCATTAATTCTTAGTTTGTTTTTCTTTCCTTTTCTCCCCATCGACAAATTACTACTAGATGGCATATGACTCTTTGTTTCATATAAGTGTGCCGGCATTAGTTGTGTACGTGGCCAGCGCCCTTGCGTGAATATCATCATAATAATTGCTTAAGTGTTTGGCATAAAGTTTTCTTTTGAAATTCGCGTACAATTTAAGGCCCATTTGTTCAGAATGCACTACTTTTTCTCCGAATTCCTACATTGATTGAATGTTATCCTACGAAATTTATGCAATCCCACACAATTCTGCGGCTTGCTTTGGCATTATCTTTCAACATGGATATTATTGTGGCTGTTGCATTCGAACTGATATGGTTAATTAATCATTGTTATCTGTGTACTTTGTGTGGCATCTATTTTCATACGATATCTGACAAAAATATCCAATACAGTATCAATTCCACTCTATATTTTCTTCGAATTTGGGATTAATAAAGAGTCTAATCGATTTAGTCATGTGAACTTTCCCATCATAATAGTAGTCATGTGAACATAGCTGAATTTATATATTAATTGAGAAGTTTATTTGCTTATATATTGTTTATAAATCATTGTTCTTTATTATCATTAAAAGGTAAAGATTGCTCCTAGACGCATGTAATCATCTGGGCATTCTTGAGTGCGTGGACCCAACCATTCCTAAGCACGAGAACTTGGGCATTCTTGAGTGTGTGGTCTCGAGTATGCTTGGGCGTGTAGTTCTAAGATTGTTATTGTTATTGTTCTTATTTATATTATTATGCAACTTCTATGTATCATGTCAAATGTATATGTATCGAGGATGCACGGGAAGAACAACTAACTCGTACTGGTGTTATTACTGCGACGTCCGAGATGGCCCCAAGATCAAAGTACTGGGTGCTTGCGAGGGGAGCTAGTCTATCGGATGATGGTAGCTTAATCTTCAGAAGCGAGAAAGGCGAGGAAATCTCGAAGAAGATCGCAGATGCCCACTCCCATGCTACTCAGGGCTCCTTGTAGCTAAGAAGGGAGAATGATGAGCTAACACGTGCCTTGAGCAATAAAGAGCACCCTAGTCGCACCAGAGGGTTCGGCTTGGTGCCCTGAAAAGCAGCGTTCCCAAAGGATGCTAAAATTTATAAGCGACTAAAGAAATCTAGACAAGAACAGTTGGATGAACGTGTACGAGAAATAGAAGACCGGATGCACAGAAGAGAAATTGAATTTGAAGAAAAGATACAAAAGATGCAAGAAATGCTAGCAAACGTCCTTAGCGAACATCGGTCACATGACGGCGGCCACTAGCTCTAGAGTCCTATCGGGGCTCGTAAAAGTAGCCAAGCGTCTGCAGGCGCTTCTGAAGAGGACTCAGTGTGTAGTTTTTCTGTGGACAAAATCGTAGAGCCGACATGCTGAAGTCTGCACCTGCCCGTAGCGAACATTACCATGATGGTGGCTAAAGGGGTGGCTTGGCCATGCATCGAGGGACAGATGTTGCATAACCACCCAATTCCTCAGGGATACGCCAGAGTTTCAGTTGACAGCATGGTTGACAGATACCGCAAAGTGGAGGTTGAGATCCCAGACGAGGAGGGGAAAAATAATCTTGGACAAAGCCTAGGCACATTCATCGCGTGGTGCAAGCGCTATATGTAGTTTGTCTCAGATGATGACAACAATGATAATGTTAATAACAATGACGAGGTGGACTCTCCACCCAGGAAAAGTCCTCCTTCGGCGTCACCCAAGAAAAGTCCTTCTCCTGCTCCAGCGCCACAAGACAGTAATCAAAGAGCACCGTGATCTCAACATTTTACACGGTCAGGGGGGGAAAATTTCTCATCTGTGAAGCCAGCAAAAACTCTTAGTAAGAAACAAGCATATGACCTGACCAAAAAAGAAACAAGAAGGAAAGTAGACGCTAGTGTAACAGCGCACTTCAAGAAGACACCACCACCAGGTAAGGTTGAAATCGAAGCTGCTAAATGGGATTTCTTCGTGGGCTTAGTGACGGTTAAATAGACAGGACGGGCAACTAAATCTCCTCAACTTAGCCAACGATTAGACTACGAGCGCATCTTTAGGAAGAAATCTAAAGGAGATGGTGGTAAAGCAGCTGTTGCTGGAGGCCAAAGTGGTGCTAAAGGGCAGAAGCCCCCTCTAAAGTGGCCATTCATTAACTAGGAAGCTTTAGTGGATCCAAATGAGGAGGCTAGACTGACCACACAGTTACGGCGTCTACATCAATGGTACCAACAGTATGTCCAAGAGACAAAAAACGTTGCTTTCCTCGTCAGATACAAAGATATGGATTTTCACAACATGGATGGTATTTTTTGGGTAGAGCACATGGAACTATATCAGTTGTACCAATGAGATGCCCTGGACGTGTCTATATTAGGAATGTGGACTCTGTAAGCCTCTTGTATAATTCATGCTGTACATTTACGTACCCTTAAATTGAGGGTCTGACTTCTTTTTTTATGTAGAATGGAGGCAATGACACTTAGAGCAGACTTAAATGGAAAGATAGGATTCCTCGACCCGGGCCTTGTCAACTGCAAACTTATTCTAAATCCAAGAATGATAAATGATGTTGAGGAGTACGTACTCAAGGTGCTGCTAAAGCTACATGACAAGACCTATGTACTTTTACCCTACAACTTTCAGTACGTGTTTCCCTGATTGGCTTCTGCTGCTTTCACTGAGTCGTCCTCGTGTTCATGTTAGATGAAAGAAATATCACTGTCTTGGACTCAATGAGGAAACCGACAGGCAATTACAAAGAATTAATAGAGTTGCTAGATAGGTAAACTCAGTCGTTGCATTATTGCTCCAGTAATCTTCCATTCCATTGCACCTATTAATTTTAATGTCTACTCAAAAGTATGAACAGGGTGGATGCAAAATACCACAAGAAAAGCCAGCGGTGTCGTCCATTCATAAAGAAGTTCAGAATAAAAACCGATTTTTCGTGCCTGAGACAACCCCAAGGGAACAATTTATGTGGATACTACGCAATGACACATATGCACGCATTCATCACTGATAGTATGGACTACAACGGTGAGCTGGTATATCAATCATTACATGTTGACACATACTTTTCTTTATAAAGACGATGATACTAATTAATGCTTCAATTTCTCCCATGACAGCGCGTGAAGTTGGGCACCAGTAGCCTGCTTGACAACTAAATTGAAGCCCTTTGAGAGAAGCTAGCCGGGTTCATCGTTCGAGAAATTATCAACCCGAAGGGCGAGTTTCACAAGCATTTGTAGCTTAAGTGAGATGTCAACGATTGTGAATGAACAATGTAATACTTAAATATTATGATACTTCAAAAGTGAATGAACAATGTAATAATTAAATATTATGATGCTTCAATGTATTTGAATTACCCTTTAGCGATGTTTCATTACTATTGTGCAAAACGCATATCGTATATAATACATCTCTTAATATATATATATATATATATATATATATATATATATATATATATATATATATATATATATATATATGCTACAACATTACATAATACATATCTTGCAACAAATATATATACAAAAAGGTTTAAAAAATCCATCACTGCCAGTTTTGGATATGAAAATAGGATAGAGAGTTATCACTGCTGGTTGGCAAGGTAAAAGTGGCAGTGATACTACTTATCACTGCCGGATATTGATGAAAATGTGGCACTGATAGTTACTTATCACTGCCGGTTACCAGAGATAACCGGTAGTGATAATTATTATCACTATCGAATATTTATAAAAATGCGGCAGTGATAGTTACTTATCACTGCCGGTTTTTCAGTATGAACCAGCAATGATAGTAATTATCACTACCAATTTACATCTGGCAGTGATTGTCCTCGACTATCACTGCCACTTAGGTAGTGCCGGGTCCACATCCGATAGTGATGCCAATGTGGACCCGGTAGTAAACACGTCTTCTGTAGTGATGGGTTGTACAAATCTCGAAGATAGGATGTCAAAAATGGCATCTACCACATTTAATTTAGTCCAACTTGCTTGTCATTTTAGTAAGTAATTATATAGACTACTACACAACAGGCAATCCTTACCGGCATATCACTGCTGGTTGGGCTAGTGCCATCAGTGATAACATATCACTGCCGGTTCGAAAGTTCGACTGTGCGAGAAACATATCACTGCCGGTTCGAGAAAACAACCGGCAGTGATAATACAATATCACTACCGGTTTATACCCAAAACCGGTAGTGAAGTATCACTGTCGGTTCCATTTAAAACCATTGAGCAGTTCACCGGATTCCTTCATGATGAGTTCATCAATCCAAACTGCTAGTTCCATGAGCAACTTTAATTCTACAGGAGTTGTTGAAAAAGCAAAGTGAATGAGATGTACTCACACTATATTTGTAAATAGATGATTGTAAAATCCAAATATTTTGATGCTTTAATATATTTGAATTATGATTTAACGATGCTTTATATACTATATTGTTCTACCATATTAATATAACGATGCTTTATATTAATATGTAACAAAAATATGTTAATATGGTACAATAAATTATGATTTAACGATGCTTTACATTAATACATTGTACAAAAATATTGTATAAAAATAAATAATGCAGAAAAAATATGCAATAGAAAACATTTGGTGCAACTTGTCACTGCCGATTCGTGCAAGAACAGGCAGTGATATGCAGCTATCACTGCCGGATTTATGTTTGAGCCGGTAGAGATAGTCCAATATCACTACCGGTTGTATAACAAACCGGCAGTGATAATCCCGAGTATCACTACCGGCTCTCGTGACCAGTAGTGATGGCATTTTGTAGCCAACAGTGATGTACTGTTCTGTAATAGTGATACTTGTAGTTTTATAGGTACACTCAAGGTAATTTGTTCCAAAAATGGTCTTGTTATACGTACGTATATACGTACCGCAATCGGTTTGCTACAGACGTCCACTACTACAGAATCGGCCTTCACAAGTGGCCTATTACAACCAGTTAGTTGCGCACCGCTTATGCTCTCTGCGCCACAAGTAGTTCTTGGGCAACAAGCCGGAGGGGGTCTCTAGAAGCGGTTCTAGACACGAACCCCTTCTAGGGCCCCAGCTCTAGAAACGGTTCATGTCCCGAACCCCTTCTAGAGATCTACAAGCGGTTGGGGACACGAACCGCTTGTAGAAAGTGGCTTTTATAAGCGGTTCATGTTCTCAACCGCTTGTAGAAGCCCAGTTTTCGAAATAATAAAAGGAATGCGTGTCCTACTCTATCAGAGAGCACGCATGGATAGGTTGGCTAGATGGGTGAGGTGTGGGTCACGAGGAGGGAGGAGGTTATAGGTTCGAATCCCATTCCTCACAATATTATTTCTCTTTTTAAGTAGCTTCTACAAGTGGTTATAAAATCGCTTGTGATACTACCCGGAGGAGTATCACAAGCGATTGCTTAGAAGCGGTTCCAAAACCGGTTGTAAAAACCGGTTGGAACTGATTGTGATAGCCTATTCCCTAGTAGTGGTCATTTTAATTAGCACTATAGAACAAGGAGTTGATGCCTTTGGTTCGAGTGGTGTCGGTGTATTCTATACCGGGGTACTCTCTCCACTGCTGTCAGGTGGGACCGTGTGCGCAAGATGCAACAAGAAGAAGGTCCTGTGCAAAGGACTCAACCAGCTGAAGACAGACTTGGCGGGCGACCAGGACACGTGGCCGCCCGACGGGCAGTTGGCTGACCAAGTCCCAGTCCCGGGCGATCAGATCACGACTACGAAAGACTAGGACACGTGGCTGCCCGACGAGCAGTTGAGCGACCAGGCCACGTGGTCACTCAACGAGCAGGCGAGCCCGTTGTCAGCCGACCATGCAGACAGGGCTGGAAGACTTTTGCCTGAAGCCTTCACCAAGATCACAACGTATTATGAGCATTAAATGCGCATGGAAGCCATTCAATGCACGGAGAGCCGTTACAGTGCGCCTGAAGGCCATTAAACAGGCGTGGCTCCCTGACACTATGATGACCTATCCCTTCGACTGAGCCCGCTTCACCAACTCCCGTTCCATCTACACTGCCCCAGGCAAGACAGGGTGACGCGTGTACCAGAGCTTTCGTCATGCAGCGTCCGAACCCCTCCTCTCGGGCGGTCCGAAGACAGGCGGCGTCAAGCTACGGCGTAGACAAAGAGGCTCCGAGGGACAGCAATGACAAGACTAGACACAGTCAATGTAATTAATGTAAAACCACTCCCTCTGCCTGCCCTAGCTAGTCCCAGGAGTATATAAGGGAGCTAGTGTGCATGCGGGGGGAGGAGGTCGGTCAGAAAATCAGATCACTGAGGTCGATCAGTCGATCAGTTCACAACGGAGAGCAAGCTGAATACTAGAGCAACACGAGCTTGAGCAGGACGTAGGGCTATTACCCGCATTGGGGGCCCGAACCTGGGTAAATCTTGTGTGTTCCTTGTGTGCTCCCTATGTGTTCTTGAGCTTCCTGTCCTGCTCATCACGCGAAGGGAGTAGAGAAGAGAGCCGAGTGTGACGCAGCTGCGAAGACCCCCCTACTGAAACTCGATTATACACACGAACCAATACTCTCTGGCACAAACACGCCGACAAGTGGCATGATTGCACCTATATATTAATATCATTTTTAATCAGCTCTATTTTGTTGGAAATGTTGTTTAAGTCCATTGAGATAACTATAACGTAGCTTGTAATTTTTTTCCCCGCACTATCCTAGTTTTTTAAGTTTTAAGGTAGTGCAAGAAATTGAGTGGTTGAGGTATTTCATGTACTAGCTTGTAAGCACAACACAATTTCACAAATTATTTCAAGATTTTGCACAAAATCTGTCTTGAAACTTCAAACAGTACTAGTAAAAGCAGGTCATCACTCATCAGGCAGGCGACATGCCAACAATCCAGCTGGGGCTCTAACTCTCCTTGTCTCCATTGAAAACCTCCGAAACCCCCGGTAATTACACAACCAGTACACTGAACATTACACAAGAAAACGAAAGCGAGGTAACTATGCATGCATGCCATAGCAAGGCAGCTACCAGAAACAGAATAAGCTATAGCTTGCAGACATGCATTCAGACAGGTGCACATGTATAGTAGGGCTGTTGCCCTCGAGCAGGCGTACAAGAGGATTTGCCATGGCGCCTTGTGTACCTCTTTCGATGGAGACCCATGCAGAGAATCAAGGATGGCCTCTTCGTGCATGCTGTCAAAGAGCACTGGACCCACTTTCCATCACCATCTAGGCTCACATGTCATGTCTAGCTATGTACCGCCTGGAAATCTTGCATGGACACACACTACTACATAAATGATCTTTAGTCCCAGTTGGTAACTGGCTTTAGTCCCGATTGCCAAACCGGGACAGCCCATCCGGGATTAAAGGTCTGTGACCTTTAGTCCCGGTTCTCTCTCGCAATGTAGAAGATATCTAAAAATTATGATGAACTCAAGACTCGAACTTGGAACCTCTTGCATGTCACCATACGACACTCCCAACCCACCCACACACGCGTATTGAATAGACTAAGATATGCATTCCTTTTAAAGTATGCTGGAACGAGCCTTTAGTACGCATCAGTACAGTTCGTGTTACGAACCCGGACTAAAGGTACCTTTAGTCCCGGTTCGTGTTACGAACCGGTACTAATATACCCCGCCTTTAGTACTGGTTCGTAACACTTAATCGGTATCGATGTGAACATCAAGACGTTCGTGTTACTAACCGGCATCAAAGCCTACGACGATCTCAGAGCCAATGAACCGGTACTAAAGCCCTCATCAGTACGGGTTCAAATCCAACCAGGACTGATGAGCCGGTATGAAAGGTCTAATATGTAGTAGTGACATCCTTCGGTTTAAGTCAAACAATACCATGCATTTTTATGACTTTTAGAGCAGAATTAAGTCAAAACAATGATGATAACTTTGATGCATGCTCGAACAACTTCTGCCGATTTATATATGGAGAAGTGAATTGTATATATGTATGGAGTGTCTCATTTTCTGATGCGCCAAATGAAACCAAATGGAGTAGAATTGACATATATGCTTTCTATATCTCACGTTGGTAGTTGGTACAAGATCGAGCAATAGCAAAGCATTATGTTTACTATTACAGCACGTGTCCATGCCTTGTAACTTGCATGCATGGTCGAGGGTAACGTGTCAATGAGTGTTACAGGCATATATAGTCAATACAGATATACTGCTTTAGAGCTTCTCCAAGAGGAGCCTTAAATAGGTTGCTAATTGTAATTATAGGGTTTTGATAGAAAAAAAGCAATCCTAACAGATGTTGTATTTTGAGAAAAATTATCAAAATAGGTTTAGGACTCGGAGCCCTATTGCTATATTTGGCAACGCTCCTCTCCAGCCCCATTCTATTCGCGCATTTAGGGTCTAACTGCTGGAGTGAATAGTTATCTTGGTCCCTAATTCTTTTAGTTTAGGCCCTATTTTAAAGTATAGGACTCCATTTTAGGGTCTAATTGCCGGATTATAGCATGCTTGCTGTACAAAATGCATATTCAGAATAATGGAATCATTTTGATGGTGTTTGTACCAAAATTTGGTAAGGTATGGCCAAAATTGTCAGGCTAAAGATTGAGTCTTTTGGCAGGTATCGGATAATTAAGGAAAGAAAGATTAAAACTAGTATTACAGCCGATATCGGGTAAAAGAGATAGAGTTGTAACCCATATTTAACCAAATAAGGGAAGTACTATTCGAGTTAAGGCCAATACGGATCATGGAAGACAACATGTTAGAGGTGGATATGATCAATCAGCCAATCTTCTATAAAAGGTGGTCAAGAGCAAGCAAGGAACACAACACAATCAATCAAACATCTCGCATTTACGCTTTTATTTTCCTGTCGACTAGGAGAAGCCCTGTAATTTAGATTTTCTCTTGTAATCTGATATTGATCAATAAAGTTGCACATCATTGATTGTTGATCTTCATCAGTTACACCAATTAGGTTTGATTTTCTTTGATCTTTCTGCGCATCGCCTTTTAAGGAAAATGTACCTCTTACCATCTTGTTAGTCCTGGTCAGCTTATTGTTACCTTAGATTTAATCATCTTTATAGCTATTTAGATGTTTGCCAATTTATTGTAATTGATCAGCTTTGAGCATATTTTCTATTTATCTTACTGATTAGAGGATCAAATCAGTTGGCACATCTTAAACTATGGAACCCGACTTCGTCATGTGTGTTGAGGCCGATTAATCCTTCATCATATTTTTGGCATCAACACACTCTTGGCATGCCCGCTGTGACGCGATGACTCCATCAGGGAAATCAATTCTACTATCCGATGTCAACGGTGAAGCCATGATCGTCCCTACTCAGGACGATTTAATGCTAGAACAACACAAAGAGATTGAAGATCGAAAAGCTGGTCTTGAAGAGATGATGCTGGGTTGTTATAAAAAAACCCAATGTGGTGTTACAAAATTGCACTGTCGATGTTTAATGCCCTCGATGACACTGGAATCATTAACACCTTGGTAAGCCAATACATGCTTGCACAAGGCAAATTATCGGCTATGATTAATCAGTCTATACACCATGCCTTGGTTAACCAATCATCAGCTCTAATCATGACACTTAAGCTGATGATCTCTAACAGTGTAAAAACCATAGCCCAAGAGTTGGCGTTAACTGGAAGCCTGCTTGAACCAATGTAAGTTTTACCAAATTATTCTATTTATTCGATACCACAGAACACTCAAGGAATAGCAGCCGACCCAAAACCATCGGCTACAACATCATCTCTAACTATGATGCCAACCCAACCTACGATCATACTACCACGAGATCATCATAAAAGTGGGGTTGTGCATTATCAAGCATATATTGATGCCGCTAAGTTGGATGCATCGGCTAACTTGCCACCATTGGCTCCATTTTATCCTTTTCCCCAATCGGATCCACAGCTGATTGAACCCAATAGGCATTTGCAGTAAATTGAGCCGATTCCAAAAAGGAATCCAGCCCCATACAAGGTTGTAACATACTCAGAACCCTTTGTTCCTGTGCCAAAGCTGACTATTAGAAGGAATAGTGGATATGAACAATTTTCTTAGTACACATTGGCTCAACCAATTTGTTAGCCTGAGCTTAGAGTCGGGGGGTAGAATGCCAATTATGATAATAGTTGGTAGAATCCTAACATTACATCGGCTAATACTGTTAATTGGCCTGACCAAATATCTGTTATATTGTGAGATCCATTCGGCAACCAGCCCAAAGGACAGGTTATCGGTTATAGAAAACCATATCCAGATTATATTGATCGTATGCCTTACACTAACAATTTCAAAATTCTTGATTTTGTAAAGTTCTCTAGGGATGACTCTATTACCACATTAGAGAACGTTAGATGCCTTATTGCATAGCATGGTGATGTTGCTTAGCCTGATGGCCTAAAAATAATGTTGTTCACATTATCACTGTCAGCAGCTGCGCTTACTTGGTTCACTAGCTTACCCCCAAATTCGGTTCAATTTTGGACCGATTCAAAAAGTTGATTCCATGAGAACTCAAAATTGCTGATTATATCAAAAGGTTTAGAGAAATTAGAAATTAGTGTTTTAGCGTCACTTTTCCTGACAACCACCTAGCCGATTTTACCAATTTAAGCCATTTGCATCATAAGCTGTCGACTCAGGAAAGTTGATTTACTAATAATAGAGGATTTAAGGACAAGTTCAAAGTTAAAAATAATAAGGATAAAGATAAGGCCAATGTTAATTTGGTCGAATACTGTTCAAGTGAATTTTCTGAAGACGATGAGGTAGAAATAAATATAGCCAAATGGGTTAAAGTATCTAAAAAGTCTTTAGTCAGTTCATAGCTTAAGCCGACTAAGAATAAGTCAGAAATAAAATATGTGTTTGATGTCTCTAAGTGTGATCGTATTTTTGACTTACTATTACAAGAAAAGATTACACGGTTGTCTAAGGGACATGTTATACCATCGGCTGATGAGATCAAAAAGCAACGGTACTGCAAGTGGCACCACTCTTTTTCACATAATACTAATGATTGCAATATTTTCCAATAGCAGATACAATCAACTGCATGAGATGGCCGATTTAAATTTGTTGAAGAGCCGATGATGTAGGTTTTTGCCAATCCATTTTCAATAAACATGGTACAACGCTCTAGAAAAGGAAAAGAGTCGATGGAAGATGAAGGATGAAAGATTGCTCGGCATGCTAACATCCAATCAACTTCTAGTGGTAAGGAGACACTAAAGATAATAGTCGGTTCCCTACTTGTAGAAATCGAACGTGAAGGAAAAAGCTCAAGGACTGTTAGACCCAAAGGAGGCCTGCAAATTGGCAAATGGTATAAGGTGGAGAAATTATCGCCACCATGTCAGCGGATTTATAGACCTAAGCCAACCTTCTCCTAGTTACTTGAAATGTATGAAAGGAGAAGCAATAGGCCACGCTACCCTACGCATCAGCTAGATAACCTTTATTGGCCTAATAACTTGGAAAGAGCTCATGGGCGATGCCCCTTCTATCAATTCTGTTGGGAGATGGGATTTTCTTTACCATCATCGTATACGTGCCCGATGGAGCACTATCTTGGAAATGATTGGCCAGGGCAATTGGCTAAGGATAGAATATCTAGACTAGCACAAGATTATTTTGACAGAAGTTGTTAAAGGCCGATATATGAAAAGGTTTCCACACCGAATTAGGCCAAAGTGCAAGTGGAAGAAGATCCTAGCTCTGTGACTTAGGATAATCTGGTTGGTAAGATAAGAAAGTTGATTGAACCTAAGCTAAGGTGGTGTCCCCCTAGTCTTAGTCCGTCACAATGTAGATGACTTCAAAGGTTGAGGGCTCAAGAAATGAGAGAGGCCAAACAAGAGAAACAGAGAGATAAAACTTTCAATGAGCATCAACCGATTAAAACTATCAAGGAGTGGAGAAAAAGGAGCCAGTTGAAGAAGATTTGAATTCAGCTAATGACTTAGATTCACCTATGATTTGGGATGACACTCCACCAGTTGACATCAACATGGTATTCATGCTGCCGGTCGAGTTTAAAATAAAGACTATGTCACCTAAAGAGACGTTTGATCAGTTGAGTTTAGGGGCTCAAGATGCAGTCTTCATGAAGCCCCAAGATGCCCATCAACATCTTAAGCCATTATACCAAAAAAAAGGGCATACTAACGGCAAGTTGATATCAAGAATGCTTGTTGATGATTGGGCAACAGTTAATTTAATGCCATACACCACCTGCAAGAAGCTGGGTAAGTTCGATGAATACCTTATTAAAAGTAATATGGTTTTAAATGATTTCACAAGTGACTCGACTAAGGCAAGGGAGTTATGGTAACAGAGTTGACTGTTGGTATGAAAACATTGCTGATTGCCTTTTTTCGTAGTAGACGCCAAGGGCAATTATAGCATCTTGATCAGGCAAGATTGGATTCACACCAATTGCTACATACCATCGACTATGCACTAGTTACTCGTCCAATGGAACAGTGATGAAATTGAGGTGATCCAAGTGGACACATCGGCTCATATTGTCATGGCCAGTTCAGAGGCAAATTGGTAGCATGAGGAATCCTTGTGTATACTGGGAAAAGTCCTAGATAATTGTGATTTTATTTGCATTAATAAAACAAGGATTATTCTAATCAACATAAGGCCAAGTACACTTGATAGGAATGACCAAATTTTGCGTTGATGGAGTCCAAGCCAATAGTGAAGGCCTTGCAGGATAAAATATGAACTATCGGCAAGTGATAGATAACTATGAGGCCATTGAAGATTTTCAAGAAATTGATAAATTAGGCTAGGGATTTACATCGACTGATTTCATTGAAGAAGTTGATATAGGTGATCGTGATAGGAAAAGACTAACTTTTATTAGTTCAAAATTAGCTATAGGTTAAAGAAAAAGTTGTTTAAGATTTTAAGAAACTACAAAGATTGTTTTGCTTGGGAGTACTATGAGATGCTTGGTTTAAGCCGACAGCTCGTTAAACATCAGCTACCTATAAAGCCTGATATGATTATCAGCTATTTAAATAGTCTCCTACAAGATTTAATCCAGCCTTGTATGATGTTATAAATGTGGAAATAGAACGATTCCTAGAGGCCAAGTTTATCAGGCTTTACCAATACGCTGAGTGGGTTTCTAACATTATTCCTGTTATGAAGAAAAATCATAAGTTAAGAGTGTGAGTTGATGTCAAAAATTCAATATATAATCAGATATTCAGGTTAGAGGCTGATATACCTAAAACAGCCTTTAGGTGCCCTGTTGCCCTAGGGTTATTTGAGTGGACTGTAATGACGTTGATTTGAAAAATGCTAGTGCAATATATTAGCGCACTATGAATTTGATTTTTCATGATCTAGTCAACCATATTGTAGAGATTTACATCGATGATGTTGTTGTGAAGTCTGAGAAAAACTTGTAGCATTTAGCCGATTCAAAAATAGTCTTCCAGAATACAAGACCGCACGGTTTAAAGATAAATCCATACAAGTGTGCTTTTGGCATGTCGGCTGGTCAATTTTTAGGTTTCATGGTTCATGAAAGAGGGATTGTGAACAATCAAGAAAGAGTCAAGTCTATAGCCAAGACAAAGCTGCCATCATGCAAAAATGACTTGTAGAAGTTGATTGGCAAAATTAATTGTCTACGGTAGTTTATTTCAAACTTTTTTGGCTGTATTATTGCATTTACCCCACTGTTGAAGTTGAAAGACAATTACGAGTTTGTATGGGGAGCCGATCAGTAGAGAGCTTTTGAGAATATCAAGGAATACTTGATTAATCCTCCAGTTGTAGCCGCACCTCAAAAGGGTATGCCATTCAAGTTGTACATATCGGCTGAGGAGGAGGCTATTGGAGCTATCTTGGTACAAGAAATTGATGGATAAGAGCCAATTATTTTATACTTAAGCCGATGGTTAATTGTCGCTAAGACTAGGTATCCCTTTGTAGAAAAACTCTGCTTATCTTTATATTTTGCTTGCACGAAAATAAGGCATTATATTTTAGCATCAAGTTGTAAGGTTATTTGTAAAACTGATGTTATTAAGTTTATGCTTTCCACTTCAATCTTATGAGGTCAATTTGGTAAGTGCGCTTATGTGCTCATCGAGTTTGACTTAACATACGAATCAGCTAAAGCGGTCAAAGGATAGGTAATAGTCGATTTTATAATAGGACTTGAGAATAATGTTGATTTAGTATCTGTATCCCCATGGCAATTGTTTTTTGATAGATCAGTATGTCGAGAAGGCGATGGTATTGGATAGTGCTGGTTTTGCCTAAAGGGCGTAATTTTGAATTTGCATTCGGGCTAAATTACCAAAGCTCTAACAACCAAGCTGAGTATGAAGCATTACATAAAGGCCTACAGTTACTCGAGAATATTGAGGTTGACTCTGTTGAGGCTTGAGGTGATTCATTGTTGGTTGTACAGTAGGTTAAGAGGGAATATAACTGCTATGATGAAATTTTGGTCAAGTATTTGCAACAGTGTCTTGCAGTAATCAGCTCATTTAATTCTTTCTCTATTAGTCATATTGCAAGGCCAACTTACTGGCCCAACAAGCATTGGGCTATAATGTTTTTGGTTGATTTGAGGAATGTGAGCCGATTGAGAAAATAGTGATGTGTGTTGCACCAATGATTGGAGGACAAAACTAATGGAATACTTGATTGATCCTACAAAGCCAACGGATAGGAAAATTAGGTGATAGGTTTTTAACTGTGTTGTCCTTGATAATGTGTCATTTTATCAGACTTTAGAGGGTTTGTTGTTATGGTACCTTGAAGCTGAGGAAGCTAAAATAGCTATGGAAGAAGTACATAAAGGCATTTGTGGATCCCATCAGTCGGCTTACAAAATGAAATGGCTGTTGAGGTGAATAGGGTATTTTTGGTTGATAGTGTTCGAAGATTGCTTTAAATATTACAAAGGTTACCAGACTTGTCAGAAATTTAGCAATGTGCAGTTGGCTCCAACTCCGGCTTTACATCCAATCTTGAAGCCTTGGCCATTTAGAAGATGGGGAACAGATGTAATCGGTCAGATATTTCCTACATAAAGTAAAGGCCACAGGTTTATTTTGGCCATGACCAATTATTTTTCTAAGTGGGTTGAAGCAATCCCACTCAAGAATGTTACAAGTGTTGAAGCCATCGGATTTGTTACGGAACATATTATCCATTGAGTTGAAATACCACAAACTATTACAACCGACTAAGGAACAGTGTTTATGTTCGATGAGTTTTAGAGTTTTGCCGAGAGTTTGGGCATCAAGCTATTGAATTCATCGCCTAATTTTGCTCAAGCTAATGTCAAGCTGAATTGTCTAACAAACCATTAATTAAGCTGAACAAGACAATAGTTGAAGAGAAACCAAGAAATTGGCATTCAAGCATTCAACGCTATCAGAGTCATTGTGGTCTTATCGACTTGCTTACCATGGGGCGACAAAGCTTTCACCTTATCAATTGCTCTATAGGCAAGAAGCTGTTTGTCGAATATCTAAATATGGGGTATGAGTATGTACCGAAAACTTGAAGACTACACTATATATGCTCAAGCAAGCATCTAGATACTCTAGATATCATGGTCCTGATTCTATGGGATAAGGTATACGCGGAGGGGATAATTCCATGCTAGGATAGACTCGATCACTTTCCCGTTATGAGGAAACCAACTCGAGTACGCATGGTATCTAGGGAAGTTTGGATATGCTGTGAAGATCAACACGACGATGGACTCATCATTAGCTACGATTTGGTTTCCCAAGCTGACTACAACTCAACTTGAGCTAGGGCTACCCCTACTATATAAGGCAGGTGGTAGCTATCCTCAAAGAGACAGAGAAACTTGAGCTAGGGCTACCCCTACTATATAAGGCAGGTGGTAGCTATCCTCAAAGAGACAGAGAGAGACAGACTTTGAAGGAGAAGAATTTTAGAGCTTTTACATGATGCAAAGCAACCAGGAGCTGACGGACCACGCTTCGTCAACCTCCAACCATAGTTTAGCCATTGCCTAGATCTAATCTTCAATGTAACAAGGACTAGACAACTTGTTTCGTACTTGATACATTAATTTCATACGTCATCCTCATAGGACATATGGTATTACTCCATCTGGGGCCTGAACCTGTATATATCACGTACTGCTGTCTTCATGCTTAACTTTACTGAACCGAAGGTACCTGTAACCATAAGTTTATTATCGAGATCTAACTTTCGATAGTTGGCATGACAGATAGGGCCCTTCCACTATTTTTGCAGATCAAGTATGTCTTTCGTGCGCGCTCACATCAGAGTCTCCGACATCAACTCCTGTGACAATTTTCGCTCGATCACCATCATTGACCAAGCACCCACGGCTGGATTGGAGATCGCCCTTGAAACCATGCTCTATCGATGGGGACCAAGCAGAGACCTAATGCATATCGGCTTCACTGAGTCCCACTCTTGGGATCCACACGAGAGGTGTGTTTTATAGACTTCTACCCTATGGAGTCAAGCGTTCTCAAGTATGTCAAGACAGAGAGCAATAGTGAAAGCAATAGCCATAACAACTGAGTAGCAGCCGAACAGATCGATACGTGTTCGTGGCTGGAGCCAGCAACGGCGCCACTGCCAACAATTCCCAAGAGAGTAATACAGGGGCAGGCACCATAGAAGGTCAGGGACACCAGATCCCCCTGTACATGCCTCAAGATCCTGCAGCGGTGATGGCTACAACCTAGGTGGTCACAAATATTGTTGCTCCCAATACTACAGATTATCAACAAGATCTACTAGCCGTGGTCACAACTGGGATCGTGGCCAACCTGTCAAAGTAACTTGATCTCGATGATCCAACAACACCCCACCCGCGGGCATGGGATCTTCAGGGATAGCAAATCCCTTGACAGCTCGACCACAACTTCGGGTCTGTACCCCATGGTGGTTCCTCATCCGGGTCGATACCCTGTTGTGGTTCCTCATCTAGGTTGATACCCCGTAGTGGTCGAGCCCACCATCGTCAATGTTAAGGTTAACCGAACCTTGGCAATGGAGATAGTTCATTGAACCTCATCTTCACAAAAACGCTGCAGAACATGGGGATTCCTAGAATAGAGATCAAAGTCAGAGCCGAGCCATTCTATGGCAAAACTCTGCATTCGTCATCGATGCCCCTTGGCCAAATCGAGCTGCCTATCACATGTAGCCCACCAAATAATTTCCGCACCGAAAAATATTTTCTTCGACGTGGTGGACTTTGAGATTGCCTATAATCTGATCCTAGACCGCCTAATACTAGCCAAATTTATGGTAGTGGTGCACTATATGTACTAGACAATCAAGATGCTGACACCAAAAGGAGTCCTTACAATCAAGTGGGACTAGTGTGTGACGGTCAGGTGTGATAAGAAGGGCTTGGAGATGGTCGAGCAACTCTCAGATTGATAGCCAGTGCTGATGGCAAGGGAGCCAAGTGCCAAAAATCCAAGAGCATCGACAAGGCTTCTATATCCAATAGCGCCGCCAAGGACCCAGTCGACAATAGCAAAAAGGATAAGAAGACCGATGGGGGCATCAAGATAGTGCCCTTAGACCCGTTGAAACCTTACAAGATAGTCAAAGTAGGTGTCGACCTTGACCCCAAATAGGAACTCGAGCTCATCACATTTCTTCGGGCAAACCACGATGTGTTTGCGTGGCAACCGTCCAACATGCTCGAGGTCCCCAAGGGGTGATCGAGCATTGACTACCTGTGGTGCAGAAGCAGCATAAATTTGTGAAAGACAGGAAGCAAGTCATACAAGACGAAGTCAGCAAACTCCTAAAGGCTGGCTTCATTCGAGAAGTCTGTCACCTAACGTGGCTGGGTAAGACTGTCCTCATTAAGAAACCCAATAGCAAGTGGAGGATGTGTGTTGACAACACCAACCTCAACAAGGCTTCGACCAAATAGTGGACACTATGGCGGGCTGTGAACTGCTAAGTTTTCTAGATACCTACTCGGGGTATCACCAAATTAGTATGTCCGCAAAGGATGAGGAGAAAATTGCATTCACTACTCCCTTCGGTGTATTTTGTTATATTAAGATGCCTTTTGGTTGAAGTGTGCTGGCGCCACATGTCAACGCTGTATTCAAAATTGCTTGAAATCCCAAATAGGGTGCAATATGAAAGCAAATGTCGATGATATCGTAGTCAAGTCGAAAATCGGGATCACCTTAATCAGTGACCTTGAGGAGACATTCCACAACCTTAGGAAGTATCAAATGATGCTTAACCCCAAGAAGTGCATGTTTGGTGTTCCGTTCGGCAAGCTTCTTAGTTTCTTGGTGTCCAGTCGAGGCATCAAGGCCATCCCTTGTAAAATTGAGGCCATCGACCAGATCTTGTTTGTAACATCCCGAATTTTGGCCAGATTTTAAATTTTGGAGTTATTTGAATTTTTATGAATTAATCAACTTTTAATTGCATTTAATTGCATTTAATGGAATTTATCTAATTTTTCTGGGATTTATTGGATTTAATTTGGATTTTATTTATATCATTTTTCTTTGAGAAACTAAATACCAGAAACTATAATTATAAAAAATTAAAACTAATATTTTATTTAGGCTCAAAATGCTCTGAAATATTTTCTAGAATTTTTCTAGAATTTTTAGGGTATTTTAGTGCCCCAAATAATTATTTTGAATTCTTGGAATTATTTTTATTGCTAAAATCTGGGAAAATGGCTAGCTCTGATGTTGGGCGGCCCAACTCTTGTGCTCACCCGAGAAAACCCTAATCGCCGCTCGCTCCCCGTTAGATCTCGTCGGACATTTGCCATCATATCATACCGCTTGAGCCCGTGATTTAATCCGTAGTTGGATCGCGATCGAGCAGGCGTGTGTAACTTCTCGGCCTCGGGGACGAAGCCTTGTGCCGCCGCTTGCCGTTAGGTGCGGAGATGATGTCGAGAGATTTTGTCGCGAGTTCAAAGCGTGTCAGCGAATGATATACTCAAATCATGCGCTACTGGCTTCCTTCCGCTCCATTTGCCACTTCTCTCAAGCTCTATCGTCCTCGTAGCTCTCCACTCGCTCACCAAAGTTCGCTAACGCCACCGCCATGCGGTTTCCTTCATCTACCACGCCGCTGTTCACTCTCCGCCGCATCAAGGTACCCTCAGGAGTTCCTCGTGTCGCATGTAGTGTCCACCAAGCCACTTCTTCACGCTGGGAGGAGTCTGTAGCGCCGCCGAGCCATCGTCTTCCTCGTCTCGGCCTTGAGCGTCTGCTTTGCCGCCGTCGACTACTCGAGCTCCGGCCAGTTCGATTTCCGCCATACGCTCGAGTATCGCCCGTCTCTTCCCATGGCGCTAGCTCGGGTTGTTTCGGATGTTAATGACCGTTAGATTGTGATCGTAAGGTCCTCGTTAAACCACGTAGGCTTGTGAATAGGAATTAGCTCGGTGAGCCATGACCGTTGGATTCTCATCGGCCAGCTCGATGCGTCCACGTTAGGGTTAGGAATAGTGTTTTGCTCGGTCAGCAGTGGCCGTAGATCTCTAATCTAACCGTCAATATTGCGCCACGTAGGCCTTGTAGCGATGCATCGCTTCATTAACGACCGGCCGTTGGATCTAAATCAGCGGCGGGATTCATCGTCGTGTGGCGGACGTTTCTCGCCGCGTGTCGATCATTGAGTGGCCCAAGCACATTCACCGGGCCCACATGTCGATGGGTGAGTCACCGGTTGTCTTGGCGTCGACATGGCGTCATCCGAGCCCACTGTCGATGGCGAGGCGGCGTGGTTCGCTCTGGTGCCGACACGTGTCGTGCGGAGGAAAATCAGCGGAAAATCGGTGGAAAATAGAGAAATAATTCGGTTTATTCTTTTATGAATTTCAGAAAATTTAAAGGCTATAACTTTTGCATCTTAACTCGGATTTGGGTGATTCAGTGCCCAAAATTTGTAAAAATGTGAACTATTTATTGGTGATTTTTATTTAATTTTAGTAAATTGTTTGCTGTCTGTATTATATATTTATTGTGTGTTTGCTTGTATCGAGTAGACTCAGAGTTGCGGAATTAAATCGAGGAGAATTTGAAGACCGTCGCAGAACCTCGACAGAACCAACTCCTCTTGAAGGCAAGTCATGCTTTGATCATTTAGTGCCTAGTTTTAAAAGTATATTTTGATTTCCATATTGCATGCTATGTTAAGTACAACCACTATTGATTAAATTGGGAAATGGTAGTTAAAAGCCAAACTTGTTATGCCACCTTGATTATAAATGTTTATATGCCTGAAACCTTGTCCACCCTAAGATGCTTAAATATGTTGGATGCTAATATGATGCCAACACGGGAGGCTAGGCCGTGATTAGTGCTTAGCTTTGCTTGTATCGTGGAATGACTTTCAAATATCAAATGAATATTGACTAAACAATTATGGAGCGCATTTTGGAAAATGCGATGATGTCATGAATTGGGCTGGGATAGTGACACGTGTGGTGCTATTCATGAAGCGATGTGGAAAATGGCATGTGTTGCTTAAGTATAAAGTGGGGTGGGAAAATGATTTGAGCAGGGGCAAGTGGCAAGAAGGCTTCGTGCAGGTGGGCTGTGTGGCAATGGGATGTATGAAAAGATTGTGAAGGCTGTGTGCGAGATGTATAAAATGGTTGTCTTGCAGGGACAATTAAGGACTTAACCTTGCGAGCCTTTGAGCTGAGTTAAGTGTACAACCACTTATGCGGAATGGGGCGGACCTAGTTAAGTAGGTTTCTAATATCTTTCCTTTGATACCTCGGGGTGTGATTACACCAAAAATGTAACCGTGCGGGGAGGCGTACATCTTTGCGGCTTGGTACCCATCTAGCAGTATGTGCTGTTCTAAACTTTGGCTCTGTGTGAGGAAGTGTTAGGAAGGCAATCTTGGAGAGGATCTTGGCTAAGTGTTAGTCTCTGAAAGACTTTGTTACAATCAATCGCTGTGTGGTGAGCAGTATCTGTGGGTAAAGTGTCTGACCTCTGCGAGTGTGTGTGTGAATCTATTGAATAGCCGTGTCATGATGCTTGGACATTGCTTTCGGTGATTCTGATCAAGGGTTAGATTTTCAAAATGAAAATGTGGAATGGGTGGTGTGTGCCAAAAATTTGTGTGAATGAAATTAGAGGCTGTGTGCCAAACTCTTGGAAAAGAATTGAGAAATTAATTATTAAATATTATTGATCTTCTTGCTTTTAATCTAATAGGATTACCTATCAAAAGAAATCTTTGCTTTATGCAAAATAACCAATTAAGCCTTTCCTTGGAATAAGCCTTGCATATAGTAATAGTGCGCATTGTGCATGACTTGTTGAGTATGTTGTATACTCACCCTTGCATCGACAAAAACCTCGAGAAGAAGAAGAAGCCGTGCGGCTTGGAATGAAGAGTTAAATCGAAGGCTAGGAGGATTAAGGGGTTGAGCCACTTTCGGTGCTTTGTGGTCATGAAGAGTTCATCGCTTTACTTTTGCTTCATTGATAAACTGTTTACTTGATATTTATCGCCTGCGTGTGAAATCTTGTAAGGTGGCCATAAGGCCATGTAACTCGTTATTATTAATGCTTGAAGTACTTTATTTACTTAATTCATTGTGTATGATTGTGGTACTTCAACTTTGTTTATCTGTGTGTACTAAGCGTGATCTGGACTAATACGGAATACAGAGTGTCGAATCCATGAAATTCGGGGCACGGCGAGGATAGTATCGAGCCATTTGTTGTAGGACTTGACCCTAGTTAGGTAGCGTTTTAATGGAGTCCAAATTAATTTCTAAAGAATAAAATCTGGACAAGAATAATCAATGAAATCTTGACTCATCTCTTCTTCTTTACTTCATACCTCTGCTGTATTTTTTTGCTATTACTTTGGGTTCTTTAAAATTTGTTGCTACGACGCGTTGCTTTGGCGGATCACGGATGGTTCACTCCTTTGGAGGCGTCACGGTGGCTCTGTTGCTGAGCTCTGGAGGATGCTCGGTGTTGGGAGGCTTCGACCGACCACTCTACAAGTCCACTTTGGATAGTCAGCAGGATCGCTCGTGGATGGGAGGCGACTCGACCTTATGCGCTCGAGAACACGCTTCGTGCTAGTCGTCGCGCGCGCCTCGCAGTGAAGCGAGCGGCTCTGGCGGGCATCTGAGTGTGTGCCGAGTTGCGCTGCTGCCGGATCAGCGGGACCACGGCTTTGAGTATGGGATACCGCCTTCGTGTGCACCGCCTTGCAGGTGGACCCTGCGAGCCGCTTGGACTGGAGGATGGCCGCCGTCGTACACAGGCGAGTTCTTGCCGCGGGAGGAGGTGATGGGCGCCACGACTACGGGCTGCGAGCCGTCTACGCGTTCTGGAGAGGCGAGGAGGCCTTACGAGACCGCATGCGCGCCGTTCGAGAGGATCGCCGAGCTGGAGGAGGCTCTTCTGGCGAGGAGAGCGACGCTGTCATGGAGCTCGGCAGCGGCAGCGAGGAGCAGCGAGCGAGAGCAGCGCCAGCGCCGAGAGGACCAGCGGCAGTGGAGCCCCATTGCGCCGGTGGGAGGGCATGGGGACGGTTGCCCGATGCAGCTCACCGCCGGTTTCGTGATCGGCGAGCGAGCATGGTTGGCTCGATGAGTGATGATTTGTCGGGGATGCGATGTCGACTTTTGCGTCGAGACTTAGTTGTTTTGAGTCGCGTCTTTATTTCGAACTTTAGTATGCGATGTTGTAATGAACAATTGGATGTGATGGTTGTGATTGTCGTATGGTTACATAGTCCTTAGACTATGTACTAAACCATATAATTATTATTATGCTTGAATTAATGGTTCTATTTAAGTTACACTGTTTCCCGTATAAGTTCCATACTCGCCTATTCTTTTCCCTCTTATCTCTCAACCCGAAGAATCAGCAGATGGTGAACACTCGCAACAACGGAGGCGGGAGGCGATGGATCACGTCCACGGAGGCGATCGAGGACCATACACCGCCACCCGAGGCGGCACCGCCGGTGGATATCACGAGAACTTAGGCGCATTTCTCGCGGACTGGCACGCGATTAATGCAAACAATGATGACAATAGTACAAGATTTCGGCCTCGGGCCGTCGCTAACAACCAAAATTTGTGAACAATGGGCCGCGTCCTACTCAAGATTATCTGAGTTTATGAGGACCCGACCGCCCACATTCTCGGGCAATGCCGATCCACTCGAGGCGGATGATTGGTTGAGAACTATCGAAATTGCACATAACCCGTGTGAAGGACATGAGAGGGTGCTTTATGCCTCTCACCGACTTGAGGAACAGCGGTGAATGGTGGGAGAATGCTGCAGCGTCGAGAGAACCCGCAGGAGATTACTTGGGAGGAATTCACCTAGCTTTTCGTCAATACCATGTCTTGGGAGGGTATTATGGAGCTGAAAAAGGAGAATTTCGAGCTCTGAAGCAAGGAGGCGAGCGGTGGCCGACTATCTGAATAAATTCACTCGATTAAGCGCGCTATGCAGGATAGCGTGGCGACAGACAAGGCAAAGCGATCCGTTTCTGAAGGACTTAACAGAGGCTGCTGGTGGGACTAATTACCCACACTTTCCGGATTTTCAAGAAGCTGGTAAACAAAGGCGCTCATCTTGGAAGACAAGCGCCAAAGAAGCGGGCGACAATCGTAAGCGCCGCATAGCACAAACAAGGAGGGCGCCATGGTCATAAAGACTAGAATGATACCTCGGCAATTCCATAGGTTTCGCAGAGAAGCGTTGTCGAGACGCCGCCACCAATGCCAAGACGGTCGGACAAACCCCTCGAGACTCCCATCGAATTAATAATCGAATGGTGGAAATCGGCAAATGGTAGGAAAGCTTGCTACAAGCGCAGCGAGATGGGGCATTTAGCAATCGTGCCCAAAGAAAGGAGGCGTGGCCGCGATGCGCTTCAATCTAGGAGCACCCGGCCAAGACCCTACCCAAGGAGGAAGCCGAGTACTGCTCAAGTTGGAGCTACACACGAGCATTCACGAGGCGGATTAATCATATCTCGCATGACGAAGTCCACAATGCTACGGACGTCGTGCTCGGTAAGTTCCTAGTCAACTCGGTGCCACTCTTGTATTATTTGATTCGGGAGTTTCGCATTCATTCGTTTCTCGAGATTTTGCCATGACAAATGATCTGGATATTGTTAACCTTAAGAGTACACTCCTAGTTCAATCCTGGATCGAACTCCGTTCTAAGGTCGGATGTTACGGAGTTAAGTTATTAATAAAAGGAGTAGAGTTCTAGCGAACCTTATTATACTAGATACCCAAACCTGGATGTTATCACGGGAATGGATTGTTGACTAAGCATAAAGGTGTATTAGGCGTGGACGAGAGTTGTGTCTATTGAGAGCCACGAAGGTAGGAAAGTGGAATTTCAAGCGATGGCGATTCGAGGAGGGCAATTGTTGGTAAACAATTTGGAACTGTCGATATAAAGATGTACCGATGGTCGATGAATACCGGATGTTTTCAGAAGAATTACAGGGAATGCCACGACGAGAGACATAGAGTTAAGTAATTGACTTAGTACAGAGCAGCACCAATAGCAAAGAGACCATATCGGATGTCCCAGAAGAGTTGGTGGAGATGAAGAAAGCAAATTGAGGAGTTGTTGGAAAAAGGATTCATCGAGACCAAGCTCGTCACCATAGGGAGCACGGTTCTATTTGTTAAGAAAAAGGATGGGAGTTTTAGGATGTGTATAGACTATCGTGCATAGCGAAGTGACGATAAAGAATAAATACCCGTTACCCGAATCGATGATCTTTTCGATCAATTAAGAGGAAGCGGAGTATTCTCCAAAATTGACCTTAGGTCGAGGATATCACCGGTGAAAATCAAGGCAGAGGACATACCCAAGACCGCATTTTCCTCAAGATATGGACATTATGAGTTCACCGTTATGTCATTTGGATTGACAAATCTTGACATACTTTATGAACTTGATGAATAAAGTATTCATGGAATACTTAGATAAATTTGTGGTTGTGTTCATAGATGATATTACGGTTTATTCAGGATCGATGAAAAGCACGCCTAACATTTGAGATTAATCTTGGAGAGACTAAGAAACAGCGATTGTATGCAAAGTTTAGTAAATCACGATTTACGGAAGAGTAAGGTAGATTTCTTAGGGCATGTCATGGCAAGTAGAAGGATCATGATGGACCCAAGCAAGGTTGAGGCAGTGCTACATTGGGAGTCGCCGAAACAGGTTTCGCAAGTTCGGAGTTTCCTTGGAATGGCGGGTTATTACCGCCGATTTATAGAAGGATTTTCGACAATTGCTAGGCCAATTCGCAATTGCTAAAGAAGGAAAAAAGTTTGTTTGGACAGGATTGCGAGAAGAGTTTCAAGAATTGAAGAAAAAGGCGACATCGACACGGTGTTAGTTCAACCCGGCGTGCACCAAAGTTTTGATATTCTTTGCGATGCATCACGCCAAGGGCTTGGATGTGTGTTGATGCAAAATGGAAAGGTAATCGCCTATGCATCAAAGGCGATTAAGGCCACATGAAGAAATTGCCGACACACGATCTAGAATTAGCGGTAGTAGTGCACATAGCTTGAAGATATGGCGTCACTATCTTATTGGTAATAGGTGTGAGGTGTATCTGAGATCATAAAAGCCTTAGATACATTTTCACCCAATCGACTGAACATGAGGCAAAGGAGATGGTTAGAGCTGATCAAGGATTACAACATGGGAATCCATTATCATCCGGCAAGGCCAACGTAGTGGTGATGCCCTGATAGGAAAAGCCATGGTCTAACCCGAAAGTGGAAGAAAGCCGGGGAGAAGCGTGCAAGGATCTTGAGAGGTTGAAATTGGAAGTTGTTCAGAAGGATTAAGTAGCTGCATTAGAAGTAAAGCCTATCTTGGAAGATCAGTTAGAGAAGGTCGGAAGAATGATGAGAAGATCGAGCGAATCAAGGCCAAGATGGAGAAGAATAGCAAAAGACTTTAATTTGGGCGAACGTGGAGCGTTGTGGATGAAAAAGCGTATTTGCGTACCCAACAAAAAGGAATTAAGCGATTAATATTGGAGGAAGCTCATGACTCCAAGTATTCGATTCACCGAAGTGCAAAAATGTATCAAGATTTAAAAGAAAGTTTTGGTGGCGAATATGAAGAGAGGTTCTTTGAACACGTAGCACTATGTGATGTATGCGGTGAGTCAAAGCTATGCATCGAGACCCATGGATGCTGCGACCATTGAAAATACCGAATGGAAATGGGAAGAAATCGGAATGGATTTCATTCGGATTGCCAAGGGCGCAAGGAGGTTATGACTCCATATGGGTTATCATGGATCGATTGACTAAAGTCGCACATTTCATACCGTGAAGACAACCTATTAGGGAGATAAGTTAGCGAGCTATACATGGCAAGGATCGTTTGCTTGCATGGAGTCTTAGAAGAAGATAGTATCGGACGAGGTACCCAATTTACCTCAAGATTTTGGGATAAATTGCATCTGACAATGGGCACCCGCTTGAATTCGATCTGACTTATCACCCATGAAGACGGATGGACGGTGAAAAGAGTCAACGGATATTAGAAGATATGTTGAGAGCTTGTGCGTTAGCATATACATCAACTTGGGACAAATGTTTGCCATATCACGGAGTTTAGTTACAACAATAGCTATCAAGCAAGTCTTGGATGTCACCTTTTGAAGCATTGTATGGTCGACCTTGTAGGGCGCCATTAAATTGGAATGAGGCAGAGGGCGTCGTGTCTTGGACTAGACATACTTCAAGCGAAGAGCAAATAGCGATCGAGAGAAAGGTTAAAGATTGCAGATCAAGACGGAAGAGCTCGCAGACAACCGTAGTAGAGATTTGAGTTTTGAGCAGGAGGATTCGTGTATCTCGAGTTCGCCTCTTAAAGGAGTCCAGAGGTTTCACAAAAGGGTAAACTTGCGCCAAGATATGTAGGGCCATTCAAGATCATAAGCCGTAGGGCGATAATCGCCTACCAACTGGAGTTACCATGATCACTAGCGAGTGCACAATGTTTTTCATGTATCGCAACTCAAGAAGTGTCTCAGAGTGCACGAAGAGCAAACATCACTAGAAGAAGTTGAACTACGGAAGACTTGACTTACAAGGAGCAACCAATAAAAATTTCGGACACAATGGATCGGAAAACAAGAAACAAGACAACTCATTTACTGCGAGTTCGATTGGAGCAACCACACGAAAGTGAAGCCACACAGGAGCGAGAGGAAGATCTGAAAAAGGAATTTCCGAACCTATTCTCTAGTTAGCCTTCGAATCTCGGGGCGAGATTACTGTTGGGGGTAGGTTTGTAACATCCGAATTTTGGCGATTTTAAATTTTGGAGTTATTTGAATTTTTATGAATTAATCAACCTTTAATTGCATTTAATTGCATTTAATGGAATTTATCTAATTTTTTCTGGGATTTATTGGATTTAATTTGGATTTTATTTATATCATTTTTCTTTGAGTAATTAAATACCAGAAACTATAATTATCAAAAATTAAAACTAATATTTTATTTAGGCTCAAAATGCTCTGAAATATTTTCTAGAATTTTTCTAGAATTTTTGAATTATTTTAGTGCCCCAAATAATTACTTTGAATTCTTTGGAATTATTTTTATTGCTAAAATCTGGGAAAATGGCTAGCTACAGTGTTGGTAGGCCCAACAACTTGTGCTCCGAGGAAAACCCTAATCATTGCTCGCTCCCCACCGTTAGATCTCGTCGGACGGGTGCCATCTTATCTGCGCCGCCGAGCGTGATTTAATCCCCGTAGATTGGATCGCGATCGAGCAGGCGTGTGTAACTTCTCGACCTCGGGGACGAAGACTTGTGCTGCCGCCCGCCGTTGGAGTCTGGGAGATGATGTCGAGATTTTGTGCGAGTTCAAAGCGTGTCAGCGAATGATATACTCCGTCGCACGCCTGACTTCCTTAGCTCCATTTGCCACTTCTCTCAAGCTCTGTAGTCCTCGTAGCTCTCCCACTCGCTCACGAAGTTCGCTAACGCCACCGCGGTTTCCTTCATCTACCACCTTGCCGTTCACTCTCGCCGCATCAGGTACCCTCAGGAGTTCCTCGTGTCGCCGTGTCCAAGCCACTTCTTCACGTGGGAGGAGTCTGTAGCGCCCGCCGAGCCATCGTCTTCCTCGTCTCGGCCTTGAGCGTCTGCTGCCGCCGTCGACTACTCGAGCTCCGGCCGGAGTTCGATTTCCATCGACGCTCGAGGTATCGCCACGTCTCTTCCTGTAGCGCTAGCTCGGGTTGTTCGGATGTTAATGACCGTTAGATTGTGATCGTAAGGTCCTCGTTAAACCCGTGAAGCTTGTGAATAGGAATTAGCTCGGTGAGCCATGGCCGTTGGATTCTCATCCGGCCGCTCTGGAATGCGTCCACGTTAGGGTTAGGAATAGTGTTTTGCTCGGTCAGCCGTGGCGTAGATCTCTAATCTAACCGTCAATATTGCGCCACGTAGGCCTTGTAGCGATGCATCGCTTCGATAACGACCGCCGTTGGATCTAAATCAGCGGCGGGATCATCGTCGCGTGGGCTGGCGTTTCTCGCCTGGCGTGTCGATCATTGAGTGGCCCAAGCATCATTCACCGGGCCCACATGTCGATGGGTGAGTCACCGTTGTCTTGGCGTCGACATGGCGTCATCCGGATCCCTGTCGATGGCGAGGCGGCGTGGTTCGCTCTGGTGCCGACCGTGTCGTAGCGGAGGAAAATCAGCCGGAAAATCGGTGGAAAATAGAGAAATAATTCGGTTTATTCTTTTATGAATTTCAGCAAAATTAAAGGCTATAACTTTTGCATCTTAACTTCGGTTTGGGTGATTCAGTGCCCAAAAATTTGTAAAATGTGAACTATTTATTGGTGATTTTTATTTAATTTTAGTAAATTGTTTGCTGTCTGTATTATATATTTATTGTGTGTTTGCTTGTATCGAGTAGACTCAGGAGTTGCGGAATTAAATCGAGGAGAGTTTGAAGACCGTCGCGAACCTCGACCAGAACCAACTCCTCTTGAAGGCAAGTCATGCTTTGATCATTTAGTGCCTAGTTTTAAAAGTATATTTTGATTTCCATATTGCATGCTATGTTAAGTACAACCACTATTGATTAAATTGGGAAATGGTAGTTAAAAGCCAAACTTGTTATGCCACCTTGATTATAAATGTTTATATGCCTGAAACCTTGTCCACCTAAGATGCTTAAATATGTTGGATGCTAATATGATGCCAACACGGGAGGCTAGACCGTGATTAGTTGCTTAGCTTTGCTTGTATCGTGGAATGACTTTCAAATATCAAATGAATATTGACTAAACAATTATGGAGCGCATTTTGGAAAATGCGATGATGTCATGAATTGGGCTGGGATAGTGACACTGTGTGGTGCTATTCATGAAGCGATGTGGAAAATGGCATGTGTTGCTTAAGTATAAAGTGGGGTGGGAAAATGATTTGAGCAGGGGCAAGTGGCAAGAAGGCTTCGTGCGAGTGGGCTGTGTGGCAATGGGATGTATGAAAAGATTGTGAAGGCTGTGTGCGAGATGTATAAAATGGTTGTCTTGCGGGACAATTAAGGACTTAACCTTGCGAGCCTTTGAGTGAGTTAAGTGTACAACCACTTATGCGGAATGGGGCGGACCTAGTTAAGTAGGTTTCTAATATCTTTCCTTTGATACCTCGGGGTGTGATTACACCAAAAATGTAACAAATGCGGGGAGGCGTACTGTCTTTGCTTGACTTGGTACCCATCTAACGGTATGTGCTGTTCTAAACTTTGGCTCTGTGTGAGGAAGTGTTAGGAAGGCAATCTTGGAGAGGATCAGCGGCTAAGTGTTAGTCTCTGAAAGACTTTGTTACAATCAATCGCTTTGTGTGGTGAGCAGTGTATCTGTGGGTAAAGTGTCTGACCTCTGCAGAGTGTGTGTGTGAATCTATTGAATAGCCGTGTCATGATCTTGGACATTGCTTTCATTGATTCTGATCAAGGGTTAGATTTTCAAAATGAAAATGTGGAATGGGTGGTGTGTGCCAAAAAGGCATGTGAATGAAATTAGGGCTGTGTGCCAAACTCTTGGAAAAGAATTGAGAAATTAATTATTAAATATTATTGATCTTCTTGCTTTTAATCTAATAGGATTACCTATCAAAAGAAATCTTTGCTTTATGCAAAATAACCAATTAAGCCTTTCCTTGGAATAAGCCTTGCATATAGTAATAGTCGCATTGTGCATGACTTGTTGAGTATGTTGTATACTCACCCTTGCATCGACAAAAACCTCGAAGAAGAAGAAAAGCCGTGCGGCTTGGAATGAAGAGTTAAATCGAAGGCGGGGAGGATTAAGGGGTTGAGCACTTTTCGGTAGCCTGTGGTCATGAAGAGTTCATCGCTTTACTTTTGCTTCATTGATAAACTTGATTTACTTGATATTTATAAGCCTGCGTGTGAAATCTTATAAAGGTGACCATAAGGTCATGTAACTCGTTATTATTAATGCTTGAAGTACTTTATTTACTTAATTCATTGTGTATGATTGTGGTACTTCAACTGTTTATCTGTGTGTACTAAGCGTGATCTGGACTAGTACGGAATACCTGAGTGTCGAATCCATGGAAATTCGGGGCACGACATGCGTTCTCCGTGGATGCTGAGGGAGGTGCAAAAACTCACGGGTTGCATCGCATCCCTAAGCCGATTCATCTCTTGGATGGGTGAATTAGGGCTACCCTTCTTCAAATTACTGAAGAAGCATGACACTTTCGAGTGGACCAAGCATGTAGAAGAAGCTTTTTGGGATTTGGGAAGGTACTTATCGTCAACATCAATTTTGACTTTACCTATCAAAAAAGAGTTCTTTTTGTACATTTCAGCTACCCCTCAAGTAGTAATCACAGTCCTGGTTGTCGAGTAGGATTGCCCCGAGAAAAGGCCAAGGTCCAGAAGCCAATATACTACAAGAGCGAGGTCTTGCATGACGCCAAGCTACGATGCCCTCAAGTGCAGAAGATGTTGTACACCGTCCTGATGACCTTCCAAAAGCTGTGACTCAACTCGGCGAGATCGAGGTCTGGCATCGTGGGCAATTCAACTCAGCGAGCACGGGGTCTGGCATCGTGCTCAAATTCCCAATAGGTGAATGTCGTGCCCTGAATTTGCAAATTCGGACACTCTGTATATTCTGCACTAGTCCAGGATCGCGCTAGTGCACACAGGCTAAACAGGGTATAGTACCACAATCATACGTAGCGGAATATTAATAAAGTACATCAATCATGTATATATACGAGTTGTACGACCTTAAGGTCACCTTACAATAGTTTGCCACGCAGGCTTACATTATTCATAATAACATTAAACAACAGTGGAAAGTAAACGTCATGGTGATCCATCTTCGCCATAGGCGCCTTGATGGAGGCTTGCTCCCTAGTTCTCTGGCTCTTCGATGAACTCCTCTTCATACGCAGGCATAGTCTCCTCTTCTGGTAAATTTTGTCCGCAAGGGTGAGTACACGCTGTACTCAACAAGTCATGCACAGAATGCAGTTCTATTACTACATGCATGGCTTGTTACAAAGGAATGGTTCAACTGATTGTTTTGCATTTGCATCAATATTTTAACTCAATATTTATTTAGGTGTAAAGCAGCAAAAACCTTAATAACATAATAAGTTTCTCAATTGTTTTCCACATAATTTTGGACACACAGTCCTTAATCAACTTTCATCATTAACCCTGGCACACAGCCTTCCACCCCATTTTATTTTCGAAACACTACCCCTTGACTGTAATTCCCGAGCATTGTCTAGTACCGTGGACTCGGCTATTCGAACAGTTTTGACACTCTGCAGAGGTTGTACACTTTACCCATAAGATACAGTCGCACACCACAAAAGCGATTGACCATAACAAAGCCTTTCAGAGACTTCTATCTCCACCTAGGAACCTCTCCGGGTTGCCTTCACTATCACTTCCCTCACTTAGAGCCGAAGTATAGGACCGACAAACACCGTTGGACGGGTACCAAGCCGTAGCACAGGCACGCTCCCCCATACAGTTACCTGTAACTGCCACCCCGAGGTATCAAAGGTAAGACATCAGAATCCTACTAAACTAGGTCTTCCCATTCAGACATGTGGTTGTACGAGAGACTCAGGTCAAAGGCTTGCAAGGTGAAGTCCTTAATTGACCAAGGCAAGACATCCTTCTCTCAAATCTGGCACACAGCCCTCACAACACTCATAACCCCCCAAATGCCACGAAGACCCACTTGGCACTAAGCCTCGGTCCACTTGCCCCAGTCTAAATCAATTCCATCCCAAGTCATTTAATGGTGCAACACATACCCGTAATCATCCTTCATGTAGAACCACACAGGTCTCTACACTCCAACATCATTACAAACAACATTCCACCTTTTATCCAAAAAGCATTCACTATTCCTTAGTCAATGTTGCTTTTGTATTCAAAAAGATTATTCATGTTGTTTGCATGGCTAAGCAACTATTCACGGTTTAGCCTCCCGTGTTGGCACAATATTATCAACCAACTAATATTACCAAACTTAGTATATGAAAGGAATCATGGCATACGAATAATAATAACAATGTGACAATAACAATTAGGTTGATTAACTAATTCACCCAAAATATTTAAATCCATTTTTAGTTGAATTAGCATGCATAGTTTGAAACAAAATACATTTTCAAAATTTAGGAGCAATATGGTCAAAGCATAACTTGCCTTCAAAGAGTTGCTGATCCTGATCCGGGGCTTGATCTTGTTCTGGAAATCCTCCCTCGAAACTCTCCGGTAGAGCAACGTCTACTCGCAATCAACATTCACACAATAAATATAATTTATAGGGAGCTAGATCAACTCTAAAAATTCCATAAAATTCACCAATAAATAGATCTTTATTTTACAAATTGTTTGAAATTGGAATCACTCAAATCGGAGTTAAAACGCAAAAGTTATAACCATTTGAAGTTTGAAAATAAATTAAAAAGAATAAACCGAATTTCTTGATTTATTTTTATACGGGAAATTCGGAATTATGATGTCAGCATGACCAATTGTTGACGATCGGGATCGCCTGACCGCAAAAGTGAAAAAGGTGGGTTGATGTGAACGAGGGACCCAGGAAGTGTTTCGCTCAACAATGGTGCGGACATAGATCGGTGCGTGTCGTCAACGAGCAGGGGACAGCGGTGTATACTGGTTCGAGCCCCCACGAGGGTAATAGCTCTACGTCCAGTCTTCTCTGGAGGCGGAGGGATTCACTAATTGAGAGTACAAAGGGTGGATTACAGCTCGAACTTGGGTGCTCTGTTTGTGTTTACTGGTCTATGGCTAGTGCGCTGATGTCCCTGTACACATGCCTTGCGAGGCCTTATATCCTCCCTGATGTTGCCCGTGAATTCGGGAGAGATTCCAGGAGAGTGGCCGGCGCATTGAAGGTGGGTCAGAATCGCCTCGGAAATGCCGCCCACGCCCCGCCTTTGACGAACTACCAGTCTTGGTAACCGCCGAGTAGGCGCACGCCCCTGAGCCAAGGTCGAGGCCGAGCGGGAACGGGACCCCCCCGCTCGAGCTCAAGTTCATGTGGGAATGAGCGCCGCTAGGTCGTGGTCGAGGGCCTTCGCTGCAATGTCTGGAGCCAAGGGCCCCTTTGACCACACGTTGACTTGTCAGAGATTTTCCCAATCCTCGTCACCAATAATGACGTCAGCACCGAAACTATTTTCCACCAATTTATTTATCCAAAAGAAAAATTGAATTATTGCGTCAGCATGACGTCACTGCCGACGTTAGCATCTACTGTGCCGTGACTGGCATGCGGGCCCCACTGATGATGTCATCTTCTAACACGTGGCATGATCTGGTCGTGACACATGTTGACACATTATCAACCGAGAGGTTGATCTAATCTCGACCGTCCGATTCAAATTGATGGCCACGATCGACGCGACGATTCGGCTCTGGTTTACTCCGGAGTCGACACGTGGCATCAACTCGACGCTTGGATCTAAATCGAACGGTTACGGTTTATGCGACGGTTTGGTTTTAATCCAACACGTGGCCTCACCGTGACCATTGGATCACGATCGGATGGTTGGCATTCAATCGGGTGACGTCAACCGAGCGGTGGCTGCACCGACGCCTCGGTTCCCACGCAACACGCGTCAGCACGGAACTGGTCCGGCATGCGGCGATATTCGATTCGTTCATTCAAATTTGGATGGCACAGATTAAATCTAATTCACGCGGCGTGACTAGCGACGTGGCTACCCCGGTGCACGACACGTGGACACATCAGAGCCACACAAGTAAGATCTAATGGTCCAGATCTAATCAAACCTACGCTAATATCACAGATTCAACGGCTACGGTTAATTAAACTACGTGGCTACACTAGAATCACACGATCAAGATCTAACGGCTGAGAATTGAAAATGAGCTTTACTGTATCATGACTATGTGGCGGAATCTAGAGCGCTGGATCTAAATCCAACGGCCACGATCTGACATAACTTGAGCACACGTGGGCAATCCCGGCTTCGGGCACATGGCGCTATCCTACCCGCTCATCTACAGATCTACAGCTAAGAGATGAAGATGAGACTCACTGATGATGCGTCGACGTGGATGAATCAGAAGCGTCGGTCAAAGATCAGACGGTGCACGAAGCTCTAATCGGCGGTGATGTCGCGGTGGCTCGGTCCTCGTTAGAGATGAAGAAGAAGACCAAGGCAATGGCGTTCCAGAGCAACTCCGGCGAGATGAAGTAGCTCCACGTACTCGTCTTAGTGCGGGGATCACTCCAGTGGTCTCAAACGCGGCGGAGAACGTTCAACGGTGGCACAAATAGCGGCAGAGTGTTTTGGCACTACGGCGAACGATTGCAGGTGAACGGCGGCGAACTACGGCATGAGCGTCGGGGCAAAATGAGTGCAAAGCGAAGAGCTTTCCCGCGAGGTCATCAGCTGGCTTTATAGCCTCGAAGGGCGAGCTCAACCGGTGTTTAAATGCGACGGTTACTCACCGGCAATGGCGGTGACAGTGGAAACGTCAGAGGTGATGTGGATGCATCTCGCGCGTACATGCGGTGACGATCGAACGATGCGGTGAGGCGAAGCGGCATGGGCAAATCTCAGCCACACGATTCGACGGACGGTCTTGGTCTGGCGCTTAGGGTTCCAAGACGGCCGGTCGACGATCAAGACAAAGAATGGGCCAGGCCCAATACTATTCATTCTGATTTTCCTCAGATTTCTAAATAAAAACAATTCCACAAATTCATTTAATTCATTTAAGGCTTTTAAAATATCAGAAAAATTCTAGAAAAATTTTGAAAAATATTTTAAAGCATTTTGAACTTAAATAAATTATTTTCATTTATATTTGGTATAAACTTAATCATTATTTAATTAATTTCCAAAGAAGAGTTAAATTTCAGAAATTCCAATAAAATCCAAATAAATTCCAAAAATTCTCAAAAATTCAATCAAACCATTAAATTAAAAATAATCTAAATTTTGAGATGTTACAAACCTCCCCTCTTAACAGAATCTCGACCCCGAGATTCAGGGCTGACTAGAGAAGAGATTGGGAAACTCCTTCTTCAAATCTTCCTCACGCTCCCATGTTGCTTCGCTTTCTGAGTGGTTGCTCCACTGGACTCTGCAGAAGCAAGTTGACTTGTTCCTTGTTTCACGATCCATGGTATCCAAAATTTTCACTGGATGTTCCTTGTAAGTCAAATCCTCTTGCAATTCGATAGCTTCTATAGGTGCTTGTTCCTCCGGTACTCGAAGACATTTCTTCAATTGTGATACATGGAATATATCATGTACCGCCAAAGATCCTGGCGGTTCTAGCTGTAGGCGACTTCACCTTTGCGGCTCAAAATCTTGAATGGACCCACGTATCTTGGGGCAAGTTTTCCTTTCGTATGAAACCTTTTAACTCCTTTTAGTGGCACGACCTTGAGATAAACATAGTCTTCTGGCTCAAAACTCAAATCACGACATCGGTTGTCAGCATAGCTCTTTTGCCTTGATTGTGCTGTCTTCAGTCTTTCTCTAATCAAAGCAATCTTCTCTTCTACATCTGAAAGTATATCCGGTCTAAAAACGTGACGTTCTCCCGTCTCGTTCTAATTCAAAGGTGTTCGACACGGTCGACCATACAAAGCTTCAAAAGGCGATATCTTCAAGCTAGCCTGATAACTATTGTTATAACTAAATTCTGCGTATGGCAAGCATTTGTCCCATGAGGTTGCATATGACAGTGCACAGGCTCTTAACATATCTTCGAGTATCTGATTTACTCTTTCGGTCTGACCATCTGTTTGTAGATGATATGCCGTACTGAAATTTAGACGGGTGCCCATCGCTATATGCAGCTTTTCCCAAAATCTTGAGGTAAATTGAGTACCTCTATCTGATACTATCTTCTTAGGTACTCCATGCAAGCAGACAATCCTTGCCATGTATAACTCTGCTAACTTATCTCCTGAGTAGGTTGTCTTCACGGGTATGAAATGCGCAACCTTTGTTAAACGATCTACTATGACCCATATGGAGTCATATCCACCTTGTGTCCTTGGAAAACCGGTGATGAAATCCATCCCGATTTCCCCCCACTTCCATTCCGGTATCTTTAACGGTTGTAGCAGTCCTGTTGGTCTCTGATGCATTGCTTTGACTCTTTGGCACACATCACATAATACTACATGCTCAGCTACTTCTTTCTTCATCTTCGGACACCAAAATCTCTCCTTCAAATCCTGGTACATCTTTGCACTACCTGGATGAATTGAGTATTTGGAATCATGTGCTTCCTCAAGTATCAACTGCTTTAATTCAAGTTTATGGGGTACACAGATTCTATTCTTCATCCACAAGGTACTCTGCTCATCTACTCTGAAGTCCTTGGCTAGGTCTTCGTCCATCTTGGATTTGATCCTATTAATCTTGTCATCATCCTTTTGACCTTCTCTGATTTGCTCTTCTAGGGTCGGCTTAACCTCCAAGGTGGCTAAGAATCCTTCCGGTACAACTTCCAATCTTAGCTTCTGAAGTTCCTTACATAAATTAGACTGATCTTCTGCTGTCATCAAATTCAAGCTATAGCTTTTCCGACTCAAAGCATCAGCCACCACATTTGCTTTTCCTGGATGGTAGTGGATTCTGATGTTGTAATCCTTGATTAACTCTAACCATCTCCTTTGTCTCATATTCAGGTGTGATTGGGTAAATATATACTTTAGACTTTTGTGGTCTGTATATATTTCACATCGGTTTCCGATGAGATACTGACGCCATATCTTAAGGGCGTGCACTACAGCAGCTAACTCTAGGTCATGTGTTGGGTAATTCTGCTCATGTGGCCTTTGTTGCCTTGACGCATAAGCCACTACTTTACCATTCTGCATCAGTACACATCCCAGTCCTTGACGCAAAGCATCACAATAGATATCAAAGTTGTCCTTAGTATTCGGCAACACCAGGACAGGTGCCGAAGTTAAACGCTTCTTTAGCTCTTGGAAACTCTTTCAGCACTTAGGCGTCCACATAAACTTTTTCTCCTTTTTCAACAATTGCGTAAGAGGTCTCGCAATTGATGAATAACCTTCAATGAACCGGCGGTAATACCCTGCCATTCCAAGGAAACTTCTGATCTGAGTAACTGACTTTGGTTGTTCCCAATGTAACACTGCCTCTACCTTCTTTGGATCGACGGCTACTCCTTCGGCAGTCATTACATGACCCAAGAACTCAACCTTCTTTTTCCAGAAGTCACATTTACTAAATTTTGCGTACAATTGGTTTTCTCTTAACTTTTCCAAAACCATCCTTAAATGTCTAGCATGCTCTTCTTCCGACTTGGAGTAAACAAGAATGTCATCAATGAAAACAACGACAAACTTGTCTAGATATTCCATGAATACTTTGTTCATCATATTCATAAAATAAGCTGGGGCATTGGTCAATCCAAAGGACATGATCGTGAATTCATAATACCCATACCATGACGAGAAAGCTGTCTTTGGTATGTCCTCAGTCCGAATTTTTAATTGGTGATATCCAGATCAGAGATCTATCTTAGAGAAAACTCATGCTCCTCTTAGTTGATCAAAAGATCATCTATCCTGGACAATGGATACTTGTTCTTTATCGTCACATCATTAAGTGCACGATAGTCAATACACATTCTAAAACTTCCATATTTCTTTTTAATAAACAACACCGGTGCTCCCCACGGTGATGAACTAGGTCTTATAAATCCTTTCTCCAATAACTCCTCTGTGGGGAACCGTCCCCGGGACTCCACTGATTCACCCAAATGCGCGGTACCTCTCAAGTGAATCAAGGGAACCTCGGGCGTTCCACGATTATACCCGTGTTGGTCCCAGGATAGTTTGCCAACACGAGCATTATCATCCAACAATTGACATCACAACACATACACAATTATCGGAAGCATAAACGTTATTACATCCCAAAAGTAGGACTGCTGTCCATAACGACTTATTTAGAGTTATTACATCAAGTAGCAGCGGAAATCATAAGGTAAACAACAAAAGGGCCAGCATGGCATGCCCCCAAACCCTCAGGCAACCAACTGGGGCAAGAACGGCGACTAAACGTTAGAATTGTCGAAATCGCCGGTAAAGTCCCCGGCAAAGGCCTCATCCTCACCGCAGCAAGTGGACAATCCGATTGAGTACAAAGAGTGTACTCGCACAATAATATACATTGCATGTTGATTTCTAGCTACATGTGGTTGCTACATCAAAGGAAGGCAAATTGGCAATTTCAGCATAAAGCAATATTTGGGATAAATCGTAAGCATGTATAGATCGATAAGAATTTGCATTTAATAAACATTTGCAAAATCTAATACATATTATAACATCATCATCTTCACATTTGTATCATGCCTTCAAGCATTCTCCGAACCATGAGTTCCATCGCTCATGTTCGACTACACACACACAAGTACTCCAATACTTGCGTCTCTTTTCCCACTCCCATCCCATTCTTACCAAATCCTTAATACTCGCCCAGTGACTGACAATTCAAGAGATCGTCCTTAACCATGGACGTGGCTATTCGAATAGTTTGAACTCTGCAGAGGTACGACTTTACCCACACGACACGTCACACTCGTAAGCCAAGCTATTAACACATTTCCTTTGATGTGTCAGCCGAGGTGAACGTGACAAACCATTTTCCAGTATGCATGGTAGTGTATCTAAACCATCCGGATGACTGTGACCCTCGATCCCGCGTGCCCAGTGCTCGGTGTGTGTGGATCAAGGAGTACACCCGTTGTTGGACATCCCCAACTCAACAAAGTTCGAGGGACTCCGAGGATATTCCTTGGCGCTCCACTAAGCCCAAGGAATTCCGGCGGTCATTCCTTGACGCTCCACTAAGCTCAAGGAATCCCGAGTGCACATGGTTTACATACCCTAGTCATACACAAGTACTTGGTTACGCCGGTCCCATAAACGGCGTGTGGTTCGCACGATAGTTACTCAAAGAGACGTCACCAGGATTTAATCCTTAGGGTCCTTAACCAACATCTCTACTCATGAACCAACATTTGAAACCATCATAATCGTAATAATTCTCAATCATTGCGACCAATGGACTAAGTCCATCTATCGCGGTTTCTAACGATGTTCTAAACATGGCTAAGCAATTTTGTGCGAACCCATATACAATAGTAATAAACCAACCACCTAGGGCGACAATGGACATGGAAAGAACATGAGAAGGGAATAACATCACAAGGTGGTAATAGCTAAGATTTCTACCCAATCATAATTGTAGTTGAAAGTAAGCATGCAATTGATAAAATAATTCCAAAAGTGTAAATTTCAAATAGTAGGAGCAATCATGGTCAAAGAGTAAGGTAGTGCCTTGCTGCTCGTTCTTGATTTCGAAGGCGTAGTCGTACTCGGGTATGCCTTCCGAAGCGTCAACACCTAACGAGAAAATCCAAATCCATAAACACCAAATCAAGAATTCAAATGGTGCACATGATTAAAAGATGCATGAAATGCTCATGATGTGTGATTCTAATCATAATATGAAAGTACTAATTGAGTTTTTGCGTCAAAAGTTCAAGTCTTAGGGCTTTTATTGTATTATGTTCGGAGTATCCGAGTGTCACTTCGGAATGTCCGAGTGGACCCTCTCGGTCTGAAGTTTGAATTATGTTCGGAGTATCCGAGTGTCACTTCGGAATGTCCGAGTGGTTCGGACTATCCGAGTGGTCACTTCGGAATGTCCGAGCAGACCCTCTCGGTCAAGCCAAATCAGCCCTATTCGGACTATCCAAACCTTTATTCGGAGTATCCGAATGGTTCGGAATGTCCGAATGAAACCTTGAACTATCCGAGCTGGGCTTCTCTGTTTCAAAACGACAAAGTGTCTATTGACCTCTACACTTCAAAGGAATGGGCTAGGGTTTCAAGGGGATGGACTAGGGTAGAAACTTACCACTATAGGGTTGCCTTTGCACTTGGTGGGTGTTAGTTTTGGCGAGGGGATGATGAAAAATGTCACAACGCCGGTTTTCACGGTCCGTCTCCTCCTAGCCCGTGTAGACGACAATGCCCTCACTTGCTCATGCTTGCAGCAGCCACTAGCCCTCCTCCTCAAGCTTCCGCGTGACATGCATGACCCGATTCAAGGTTTGAGGATGGATTCCATGGAAAGGCAAGAAATGAGTTACAAGAGCAAAAAGTTCAGCACAAGGGAGGAAAAGAAAACGATTGCCACTTACCAAAGACTTGATGCCTCAAGAATCCACTTGGATGGATTTGAAGCTCTTGATCTTGGCTTCAAGGTGGTGTAACATGCACAGCCTCAAACCTCAATCTTGTGAAGATTTGAGAGGAAGAAATGGCAAGGGGTTGGAAGAGGTCGCTTCTGTGTTTCTTTGGATTGAGATGAACAAATGAGCAGGAAAAGGGAGGAGAAACCAAGGTTTGGACCTTATATAGGCTGCCCACTCATGCCTTACATGTGGGGCTAGGTCCCACATGTCATAGGGTGAGTGAAAGAGTGGGTATGGGTGATGGAAGTGAGAAAAGACATGGAGAGGATGTGCAGCCCACAAGTTCCTAGGCAAGGTAGGTCCCATGTGTCATTGACTTGTTAGGTAAGTGGGTAAAGGTGAGTAAAGTAGTAAATGGTATAGTAGGTATGTGCAGCCTACTCTACTCTCTCTTATGAACATGGCCCACATGTCATTGACTAAGGTAAAATAACATGTGTGCAGTTTGGAAAATAAGTTTTAGGATTTTATTACTCCCTCTTTATGCAAGATGAATGTCCTAACATTTGTATAATTATAGTTAAGTAAGGATGTAATGGTATTATGGAAGACGCCAAGATGACAAGCCTCACTTACCGATTTGATTTAAAATTGGTCTGTTACAAGCCTTCCCCTTAAAAGAATCTCGTCCTCGAGATTACACCGCTTCATTGAAGAGGTAGGGTATTCGCTCGAAGATGATTGTCGGGACCGAATTTGCAAATCCGACCTCTCGTGTTTCAAAGACTAGTCCAGATCACGCTTAGTGCACACAGTTGCAACATCAAGACATATCACGCATATATCCAACGAAATAATAAGTACTTTAATTAAATACTCAAACTAGTTGATTGACCTTATGGTCAAGTTATAAAGATATCGCCGCAGGCTTAAGACTTATTAAAATATTCAAATGCAATGAAATAAAATAAACTCGTGGCGCCAACCAATTTGCCACAGTAACCGATCGGGCTCGCTCCCTAGTTAAATCGGCTCCTCCTGATACTCCTCCTCCCGAAAGCGGGGTTGCTTCTTCTTCAACCGGTTGTGTTGTTGTGGGGTGAGTACTTTGAGCACTCAAAGAAGTCATGCATGTAATGCAAATCTAATATTCTACATGCATGGCTTAGTACAAAGGATAGGCTATGGTTCATGAGCGACAAAGATTCAAGATAAACAAGAATAGATTGCAAAGCAAGAAAAAAGAGTAGGAACAAAGAGCTTTCACAAACATTTCAATCGTAAATCACTTTTCCATCCTAAGTCATGTTCATCATCACCAACCCAAGCATTTTCCATCAACAAGTCATTTTTTTATGAAAATCTAACCCTTGACCAGAATCACCGAGCGATGCTCAATACCGTGAGCACGGCTATTCAATAGGTTGTACACTCGCAGAGGTTATACACTTTACCCACAAGATACAATCAAATACCACCAAGGCAAATAACCAGAACGAAGCCTTTCCAAAGTTCCATCTAAACTCAAGATCGCTCGCTAAGGTTTCAACACCGAGGGATCGGTTACCACACCAGGCCCCCTCTTGCGCCATGTGAGTTCTCATTCCGCTTCTCCGGCCTCACACCACCACGACAAGATCAAGAATAGATTTCCCGGTTTACTCACTAAGCCCGTCCCATTACGGAGCTTGTGGTTGTATGAGAGACTCAGTTCAAATGCTCGCAAGGTTAAGTCCTTAGTTGACCGAGGCAAGACTAACCAAGTGTGATCTCCATATCAAAACCAATAAAACCAAATTCGACCGCCAGATTGCCACTCTTGGCCCACGAAACAATCTTGCCGCATGCCTCGGCCTAAATCATTTTCCCACCACGGTTCTTTACCATTGCACCACGTGCCATCATCAACTCAATAACACATGTCTCATTCACAAAACAAGTTCCATATCTCATTAAGTCAATATTTTACTTTGGTACTTCCAAAATCATGAATTGTCCACGTGGCGTGGCTAAGCATACTACTTGGTCTACTCAACCCATGTTGGCAATTAAATAATGTCCAACTATTAATCCACAACCTAGGGTGACAAATGATTCATGGCCTACAATTATTTACTTACAAGGTGGCATACTGGCAACTAGGCATTTAGCTAATCCCAAAATGCATTCAATCAAATTTTTACTAAATTAGCATGCAATAAATTAAATCAAAATAATTTTCTAATAGGTTCAACATGATCAAACACAACTTGCCTTCAAAAGTACTGATTCGCTCCCCGAGCTTGCTCTCGGTCGAACCTCTCCTCGAAACCTTCGGGCACTTCAACGTCTCACGCAGAACGCAAGACACAAAACAATAAAATAAATAAACAGTAGACATACAGTGCTAAAAATTCAAATAAAATTCATAAACAGAAAGATCACAATTTTACAAATTTATAGAAATTGGAATCACTCAAATCGGAGTTAAAACGCATAAAAGTTATAAGCGTTTGAAATTTTAAATTGCATTTTAAAATCATTAAACCGAATTAAATAAATATTTTCTTTTTTCGAAATTAATTATTGCGTCATCTGTGACACGGTCAGCGCCAGAGAGTGACACGTGGGTTTTGCCGACGCCGTACTGACCGGCTCCGTGATGACGCCAAGATGACGTCAAGATGACTTCGGCCAACCCATCGGCAGTGGGTCCCACTGTGACGCCGATGACGACGCTGGCAGACGCCACGCGACGCAGGCGCGGCGGGCCGACGAGTGGGCCCGTCGTTGTCGGCGCCTCGTGAACAAGGTTTCGGTGTGGTCGACATGTGGGTCGCGTCGTGCGATGATACGCGCATAGCCGCTCGCGGCGATGCGACCGACATGCGGGCCCGCTTTGTCGGCCGCTCATGCACAAAGTGAGGCGCGACGCAGACTACGGCTGCCCTTAGATCTACATCTAACGGCGGAGGTTAGAAGATGGGGTTCATCGCCTTCCTAGGGCGACGTGGACTCACCTCACGGCCGGATGGAGATCGCGGCGCCGATGAAGCTCGACTTCGGCGACGACATGGCGGCTTCGGCTTCACCGGAGATGAAGACGACGACGCGGCTGCGCGGCGTTCCGTGGTCCTCCGGCGACTTGCGGTGACGCCCCGGCGCGGCGGCAAGGTGAGTTCGGAGTGGCACGGCGGCGGCGGAGAGTGACCGCGGCGCATTTAACCGACGCGAAGAAGTGCGGCGGACGGCTTTGGGACTTCGGCGAGGTCTTGCGGCGAGGCGGCGGCGACTCTGGCGGCGTGCGGTGTACGGCTGGGTGCGGCGCGGGGTGGGGATCATGGTGCGGGCGGCGGCGCATTAAATAGTGCCCTCGGCTTCCGTGAAAAGCGCGGAGACCGAGGCCCACACGGGCGGCGGCGGCGGAGTCCGCATGATTCGGATCGTCGACGGGCGAACGAGAGCCGCTTGATGGAGATCGAACGGTGGCGTTAGGGTTTTCTTGAACGGGCCGCACAGATGTTCGCCCAACACTGTTCATCGATTTTAATCCTTTTTCGATTTAAAATAATTTTAAATTCAAATAATTTATTTGGGGCATTAAAAATATCGAAAAATTTCGAAAAATTCTCAAAAATATTTTAAGACATTTGTGACTCAAATAAAATATTTTCAGCAAAAATTTATTTTAACTTTTCCATTATTTAATTAATTTGTTAAATGGCTTAATTCAAAATAAATTCAAATAATTTCAAATAAATCCAAATAAATCCAAATAAATTCCAGAAATTCCCAAAAATTCAAAATACCATTTAAATGCAATAAAAGCAAAAATTGGGGTGTTACAATGATCCTCCCGCTCCCACGTGGCCTCATCAGGGGTGTGATTACTCCATTGAATCTTAAAGAATTTGATGGTGTGGTTTCGAGTAACACGCTCCCTCTCGTCGAGAATACAGATGGGGTGCTCTTTGTAGGACAGATCGGGTTGTAATTCAAGAGTGTCCAACTCTATGGGTTCAGTTGGGACACGAAGGCATTTCTTCAATTGAGAGACATGAAAGACATCATGTACATCGGCTAGTGAAGAGTGAAGCTCCAATTGATATGCCACCGCTCCTCCTCTGGCTATAATTCGAAAAGGTCCAATGTAACGAGGGGCTAGCTTTCCCTTCACATGAAACCGACGAATACCTTTCATTGGTGAGACCTTGAGGTAGACATGATCACCAACTTCGAACTTGAGTTCACGACGGCGACGATCAGCGTAGCTCTTTTGACGAGACTGCGCGGTCCGCAACTGTCATGAATGAATCGAACTTGCTCTTCCGCTTCGGCGACTAGTTCGGGACCAAATAGGGGTCTCTCTCCGGACTCAGACCAGTTGAGTGGAGTTCTACAAGATCTTCCATAGAGAGCCTCGAATGGACTCATTCGGAGACTAGCTTGATAGCTATTGTTGTAGGAGAATTCCGCGAAGGGTAAGCATTTCTCCCAATTTTTGCCGTAAGTAAGGGCACAAGCTCTAAGCATATCCTCAAGAATTTGGTTCACCCGTTTAGCTTGTCCATCAGTCTGAGGATGATACGCGGTGCTGAAAGAGAGTTGAGTCCCCATGGCCTTTTGGAGGCATTGCCAAAAATGCGAGGTAAACTAGGTACCTCGATCCGAGACAATCCTTTTAGGAACACCATGAAGAGAGACAATTCGATGAAGATATAACTCAGCTAACTTGCTCATCAGATCCGCTGCCTTGACAGAAGAAAATGAGCGATCTTAATCAATCGGTCAACGACACCCATATGGAATCAAAACCTTTTGTGTTTTGGGCAACCCGTGATGAAATCCATACCAATCTCTTCCCACTTCCACATAGGAATGGGCAGTGGTTGAAGTGTGCTCGCTGCACACAAATGGTCGGCTTTCACTGCCGACATACGCCGTGACTTCGGCGACATACCGGCATCTCTCGCTTCATCCCGTCCACCAAAACCTTGGCTTAAGATCTTGATACATTTTTGTACTCCCGGGATGAATAGAGAATGTGGAATTATGAGCCTCATCAAGAATCAATGCCTTCAATTCTTTACAATTTGGCACCACTAGCCGTTTGTCGAACCACAAGACACCTTGTGCGTCCTTGGTGAAACAATTGGCCTTGCCTTGCTTGATGCTGGCTCGGATGAGTGCTATGCCCTTGTCTGTCTTTTGAGCCTCCTTGATTTGGTCCAATAGATTAGATTTAACTTCCATGACAGCAAGGGATCCCTCCTTAACCACTTCTAGGTTGAGCTTCCGAAACTCGGTGCGCATGGCGTCCGACTCCGGTTCTACTGAAAGACGATTGCATTGAGACTTTCAGCTCAGAGCATCGGCAACAATATTGGCCCTTCCAGGATGATAATGGAGTCCCATATCATAGTCTTTGATCAATTCGAGCCATCTTCTTTGCCTCAGGTTCAAATCGGCTTGGGTGAAGATATACTTCAGGCTCTTGTGATCGGTGTAGATTTCACAACGATTACCGATGAGGTAATGTCGCCATATTTTTAAAGCATGTACCACTGCTGCCAGCTCTAAGTCATGGGTGGGGTAATTCATCTCATGAGGTCTCAATTGCCTCGATGCATAGGCCACAACTCGCCGCCTTTGCATAAGTACACAACCCAAATTTCGAGGCGGATGCATCGCAAGATATGTCGAAGCCCTTGTGAATATCCGCAGACTAAGACATGTGCAATGGTTGCTTAACCTTCAACAATTGAAAGCTTGCCTCACACTCCGCTGACCATACTTAACTTGTTCTCCTTCTTGAAGTTCGGTCGCTGGTTTCACGACTTTGGAGAAGTTCTCACTAAACGGCGGTAATAACCCGCGAACCCGAGAAAACTTGAACATCCGTGATGTTCTTAGGCTGCTCCCAATCAAGTACCATCTCAGATCTTGTGGGGTCAACCGCAACTCCGCCTTTCGATAGCACATGGCCCAAGAAGGCAACCTCCTTTAGCCAGAATTCACACTTGCTGAATTTTGCGTAGAGTTGGTGCACTCGCAGCTTTTCCAAGACTTTCCGAAGGTGTACTTCATGCTCCTCTTCAGACTTGGAGTAAATAAAAATATCATCGATGAAGATGACAATGAACTTGTCGAGATATTCCATGAAAACCGAATTCATAAGGCTCATGAAATATGCCGGTGCATTGGTCAAACCGAAAGACATGACGGTGTATTCATATAGACCATAACGGGTGGAGAATGCCGTTTTTGGAATGTCTCCCGATCTGATCTTAATTTGATGGTAGCCTAATCTCAGGTCAATCTTGGAGAAGATACAGGCTCCAGTCATTTGATCTAACAAATCATCGATCCGCGGAAGTGGATACTTGTTCTTGACCGTGACCGCATTCAAGGGACGGTAATCAACACACATCCGCAAGCTATCATCCTTCTTCTTCACAAATAGCGCCGAGCATCCCCAAGGTCAGGAGCTCAGTCGAATGAAGCCCTTCTCTTGCAACTCCGCAAGTTGTTTCTTTAACTCGATCAATTCATTTGGAGGCATACGGTAAGGTCGCTTTGAAATCGGGGCCGTTCCGGGTAGAAGCTCAATGACGAACTCAACCTCCCGGTCAGGTGGCATCCCTCGCAATTCTTCTAGAAATACATCCGGGTAATCACATACCACTGGTATGCAACTTATTCCAAGGAATGGCTCACCCTTCAAGGCATAGAGGTGAGCATAATCTGGACTTGACGCAAACACGACTTGTGTGCCGCATGCGTTGGTAAGTGAAATAGATCTGCTTGCACAATTGATGCATCCTTGGTGCTTGGATAGCCAATCCATCCCAAGAATGATTTCAATTCCCTCCGTTTTAATTATTATCAAATCAGCTAGGAACTCTACCCCATTGACTTCAATCTTTACTTCCCGGCAGATTCGATCGGTCCTTAATTCCGATCCCGGGGTTTTAATGAGGAGTGGTGGATGCATAGGTTGTATAGGGAACTCATGATGCATAGCAAACTTCTCTTTAATAAATGAATGAGATGCTCCAGAATCGAATAATACGGTAGTCGGTGTGAGTTGATGAAAGCGCACTCCAACACCACTTCCGGCCAAGATCTCGAGCTTCTTCGGCAAATACATGGTTGATGCGACCACGCCGTGGGGTTGGCGCGGTTCTTGGAGGCGTTGGTCGAGGTGAAGGTGCTGCTGCCCCGTGCAATAGTGGGTCGAATCCCGACATTGCTTGGTTCTTTTGCGGGCATTGACGCAAGTGTTCCTACTGTTTGCCCCGAAGCAAACAAGAATTGGGCGAGCTTGAGTGCTGGCTCCTTGCTGATCTCCACCTACAGTCGATGGAAGACTTGGCTGCGGTGGGCGAGCAATGAATGTTGGAGGCCTCAGCAGTGCCGGAGCTTGATAGCTCGGAAGTGAGGGGCGCACCATGCGCGATGGCTGCAAGTGGCTGCTTGCTGAATTTTGTGCAGCTCGCTTGCGCTTGCGCGAATCCTCCAATTTTCCCCACTTCTCTTCCACCACTATGGCCTTGTGGACCAAGTGCTGGAAATTTCGGAAGTCATGAGCAGTGAGCTCTAGCTGCAACTCCTCCGAAAGTCCCTCCATGAAGCGCTCTTGCTTGCGCTCATCGGTGGAGATTTCGTCTGGGGCATAACGAGCCAAATAGTTGAACTCGTGGAGATAATCCATGACGGTCATGCCACCTTGCTTCAATGCGAGAAATTCACGCTTCTTCCTTGCCATAACACTTGCGGGAACATGAGCCTCGCGGAAAGCCGCGCGAAACTCCGCCCAAGTGATGACATGATCGGCGGGCTGCATGGCGGTATAGCTATCCCACCATGCGCACGCGCACCATCGAGTTGATGTGAAGCGAAGAGGACCTTCTCATGGTCCCGCATTGAGCGGCGGCCAGCTTGCGCCAATAGTCCGGCCAATCGCCGGCCTCGAGTGGATCTGCGCAAAGACGGAGAATGTTGGCGGCTTCGTGCGAAGAAACTCGCCGAGTCCGCTAGCCGCAGGATGTCCCCCCCTCGACTCCTCGAAAAGGGGCTGGGGCATAGGCCGTGTTACGGGCGATCTGCTGCAGGATCAAAGTTTGATCTTGCCGGTTTTGCTCAATCAGAGCGAGGACTTGAGCCATAGTAGGAGGGGGTGGAAGTTCCTCCTCCACGCGAGGGTGGTGCTGATTTTGGCGATGCGAGGACTCCGGGTGGTCAGGAGTGACCCCCTGAGTTGGATCCTCAGTTGCTTGGGAGCCGGTGGATTGCGGCCTCGCCTCACGCTGAGATTGGGAACGAGTGGTAACTCCCGCCATCTGTTGCCAAAACCAAGTTAGCAACAAGTAGCAGAAGAGCCACAACCACGCCGAACTAGAATATTTGGACAGCAAGTCATACAAATTTAAATTCTACATGTATGCAGTAAGAAAACATGCACCACATCCAAAAGACATCAAAATAAGAAGGCTCTTAAGTCATAACATCACCCATGAAAGCAAATAACACGATTCTGATACATTAGCACAAGTTCATAACCCGTAGGTCAAAAGCGATCACTAGGGTGACAAGTCCAAATATAAGAGCTAGCATAGATTCATAAAGTAGCCTATTACATCAATTAAATCAGTTCAGCTCATCTCTACTTGCCCTCCATGATGAGCTTGACCGGGACAACTCAAATGTCTCTAAGGAACCCTTGGGTAAACACATCCAAAAGATGGTATCCCGGTGATCCGGTGTCTTCGGGGTTCAAGGGGTTAGTGAGACGATGTGGTGATCCTATATAGAACCTAGGTGCCCCTGGAGATTCCTGGGAACGCCGACACATCACATTTCCCGAATTGATGCGTGCGTTGTTGCACACAACGTCTTGGGTCTCTATCCCCAGCACATGTGGAAACTGAAAGGCGGGTGGGGCTACATCGTGTGGCATCGTGGAGTTGCGCCCACACAATATGTCCCTTGGCACCAAGTTAATCTAAACAAATTGGTGAAGATGCCCTTGTGCCGCGTGAAGACGGGCACGAGTCTCCCATAGCTCATGGACAATGCAACGATTAGCCGGGTCCAAAGCACGGACCAAGCCCGACAACTGTCGAATAGAAGAGTCTTCTCCCATCTCAATTTCAGCAACACTGTTGACTTCGTCTGTCAGTCCTCGTTGCGGGAAATACTGATACGGAGGTAAAGTGAGCTCCCACAAATCATGACGGAGATGGCACATGGCAACATACGCCACCTCTTGGATAGCCATTCCTACGGACGTCCCTCTCGCTCGGAAGTGATAGGGAATGCTCCCCGTCACCATCCTAGCGATGATGTGAACCGTGGCAGTGTAGGTCTTCAATCTGGGTCCTATGGCACGACCATAAACCACGTACTCCGGTGCATATGTGAAATTAGCTCTCCAAAGATATCCCTTAGAGGGAAGGATAGCCTCCACATCTTCAAATAGGGTGACTAAAAACCAATGGCCCAAAACTCATCTCATCATGTTGAAAGGATAAGAGGGTTAGAAACTTGTTTGCACAATCAAATGAACATAAGGGTAAGATATAGAACTAAGAGGGGTAAGAAATAAAAGAAATGCACAATGTTATCAGTTCTGAAATTACTTTATAGAAAAATAATTTTTGACTCAAAACATCTTCTAACTAGTCGTAGCATGGCCGTTCTAACCTACAGTCAATATGGCTCTGATACCAAGCCTGTGGGGAACCGTCCCCAGGACTCCACTGATTCACCCAAATGCGCGGAACCTCTCAAGTGAATCAAGGGAACCTCGGGCGTTCCACGATTATACCCGTGTTGGTCCCAGGATAGTTTGCCAACACGAGCATTCTCATCCAACAGTTGACATCACAACACATACACAATTATCGGAAGCATAAACGTTATTACATCCCAAAAGTAGGACTGCTATCCATAACGACATATTTAGAGTTATTACATCAAGTAGCAGCGAAAATCATAAGGTAAACAACAAAAGGGCCAGCATGGCATGCCCCCAAACCCTCAAGCAACCAACTGGGGCAAGAACGGCGACTAAACGTTAGAATTGTCGTAAATCGCCGATAAAAGTCCCCGGCAAAGGCCTCATCCTCACCGCAGCAAGTGGATAATCCGATTGAGTACAAAGAGTGTACTCAAGACAATAATATACATTGCATGTTGATTTCTAACTACATGTGGTTGCTACATCAAAGGAAGGCAAATGGCAATTTCAGCATAAAGCAATGTTTGGGGTAAATCATAAACATGTATAGATTGAAAAGAATTGCATTTAATAAACATTTGCAAAATCTAATACATATTATAACATCATCATCTTCACATTTGTATCATGCCTTCAAGCATTCTCCAACCATGAGTTCCATCGCCATGTTCGACTACACACACACAAGTACTCCAATACTTGTGTCTCTTTTCCCACTCCCATCCCATTCTTACCAAATCCTTAATACTCGCCCAGTGACTGACAATTCAAGAGATCGTCCTTAACCATGGACGTGGCTATTCAATAGTTTGAACTCGCAGAGGTACGACTTTACCCACACGACACGTCACACTCAGAAGCCAAGCTATTAACACATTTCCTTTGATGTGTCACCGAGGTGAACGTGACAAACCATTTTCCAAAGATGCATGGTAGTGTATCTAAACCATCCGGATGATCGTGACCTCGATCCCCGCGTGCTCAAAGGTTTCGGTGTGTGTGGATCAAGGAGTACACCCGTTGTTGGACATCCCCAACTCAACAAAGTTCGAGGGACTCCGAGGATATTCCTTGGCGCTCCACTAAGCCCAAAGAATTCCGGCGGCCATTCCTTGACGCTCCACTAAGCTCAAGTAATCCCGAGTGCACATGGTTTACATACCCTAGTCATACACAAGTACTTGGTTACGCTGGTCCCATAAACGGCGTGTGGTTTGCACGATAGTTACTCAAAGAGACGTCACCAGGATTTAATCCTTAGGGTCCTTAACCAACATCTCTACTCATGAACCAACATTTGAAACCATCATAATCGTAATAATTCTCAATCATTGCGACCAATGGACTAAGTCCATCTATCGCGGTTTCTAACGATGTTCTAAACATGGCTAAGCAATTTTGTATGAACGCATATACAATAGTAATAAACCAACCACCTAGGGCGACAATGGACATGGAAAGAACATGAGAAGGGAATAACATCACAATGTGGTAATAGCTAAGATTTCTACCCAATCATAATTGTAGTTGAAAGAAAGCATGCAATTGATAAAATAATTCCAAAAGTGTAAATTTCAAATAGTAGGAGCAATCATGGTCAAAGAGTAAGGTAGTGCCTTGCTGCTCGTTCTTGATTTCAAGGCGAGTCGTCTTTCGGGTATGCCTTCCAAGGCCAACACCTAACGAGAAAATCCAAATCCATAAACACCAAATCAAGAATTCAAATGGTGCACATGATTAAAAGATGCATGAAATGCTCATGATGTGTGATACTAATCATAATATGAAAGTACTAATTGAGTTTTTGCGTCAAAAGTTAAAGTCTTAGGGCTTTTATTGAATTATGTTCGGAGTATCCGAGTGTCACTTCGGAATGTCCGAGTGGACCCTCTCGGTCTGAAGTTTGAATTATGTTCGGAGTATCCGAGTGTCACTTCGGAATGTCCAAGTGGTTCGGACTATCCGAGTGGTCACTTCAGAATGTCCGAGCAGACCCTCTCGGTCAAGCTAAATCAGCCCTATTCGGACTATCCAAACCTTTATTCGGAGTATCCGAATGGTTCGGAATGTCCGAATGAAACCTCGGACTATCCGAGCTGGGCTTCTCTGTTTCAAAACGACAAAGTGTCTATTGACCTCTACACTTCAAAGGAATGGGCTAGGGTTTCAAGGATGGACTAGGTAGAAACTTACCACTATAGGGTTGCCTTTGCACTTGGTGGGTGTTAGTTTTGGCGAGGGATGATGAAAATGTCACAACGCCGGTTTTCACGGTCCGCTCCTCCTAGCCTGTAGACGACAATGCCCTCACTTGCTCGTGCTTGCAGCAGCCACTAGCCCTCCTCCTCAAGCTTCCGCGCGACATGCATGACCCGATTCAAGGTTTGAGGATGGATTCCATAGAAAGGCAAGAAATGAGTTACAAAAGCAAAAATTTCAGCACAAGGGAGGAAAAGAAAACGATTGCCACTTACCAAAGACTTGATGCCTCAAGAATCCACTTGGATGGATTGAAGCTCTTAATCTTGGCTTCACGGTGGTGTAACATGCACAGCCTCAAACCTCAATCTTGTGAAGATTTGAGAGGAAGAAATGGCAAGGGGTTGGAAGAGGCTGCTTGCTGTGTTTGCTGGATTGAGATGAACAAATGAGCAGGAAAAGGGAGGAGAAACCAAGGTTTGGACCTTATATAGGCTGCCCACTCATGCCTTACATGTGGGGCTAGGTCCCACATGTCATAGGGTGAGTGAAAGAGTGGGTATGGGTGATGGAAGTGAGAAAAGACATGGAGAGGATGTGCAGCCCACAAGTTCCTAGGCAAGGTAGGTCCCATGTGTCATTGACTTGTTAGGTAAGTGGGTAAAGGTGAGTAAAGTAGTAAATGGTATAGTAGGTATGTGCAGCCTACTCTACTCTCTCTTATGAACATGGCCCACATGTCATTGACTAAGGTAAAATAACATGTGTGCAGTTTGGAAAATAAGTTTTAGGATTTTATTACTCCCTCTTTATGCAAGATGAATGTCCTAACATTTGTATAATTATAGTTAAGTGAGGATGTAATGGTATTATGGATGACGTTAGCATGACAAGCCTCACTTACCGTATTTAATGAAAATTGGGCTGTTACATCCTCGATTTGCTTCTTCATTTCTACCAATTCCTCGGTGGACATTCTGTAGGGTCTCTTGTCTATTGGAGCTGTTCCGGGTACTAACTCAATTACGAATTCTATATCCCTATCTGGTGGCATTCCAAGTAAATCCTCAAGGAATACTTCCGGATCTTCGTTAACTACTGGAACATCTTCTATATTAACAGTCTTCACACTATTAACCATCAGTTGACCATCTCGAGCAGCAATTGCTTGAATCTCCACCTTCCGACCATCTGAGCTCTCAATCACATTACTACTCCTACCACGCCAGACCGCCTTTGTACTTGGATAACCAATCCATTCCCAAGATAACATCTATGGTCTGGGTATCCAGTATGATTAGGTTCGCTAGGAACTCTATTCCATTTATTAATAATTTGACCCCGGAACACCCTACTTTAGTTCGGAGTTTTGATCCAGGGGTTTGTACTATAAGTGTACTCTTAAGATTGACCATATCCAAATCATTTTCCATAACAAAAACCCAAGAAATAAATGAATGTGAAGCTCCGAAATCAAATAGAATTGTGGTTGGTACTGAGTTAACTAGAAACTTACCCAGTACAACGTCCGCTACATTCTGAACTTCATCCGCCGTGATGTGGTTGACTCTTCCTCGCACAATTGATTGAGGTGCAGCTCCCGCTTGAATAGGTCCTCGGCTTCCCCCTTGAGTCGGAGTTCTAGCTGGTGTATTACCCAAGTTAAAGCGAACAGGGGTAACTCCTCCCTTCTTGGGTCAAACATTGGCAAATGCCCCATCTCACAGTAGCTAGTAGCAAAGATCTTCCAACCATCGGTGAGTTTCTCCGCTTGGTTGATCTCTTCTTGCCGGTGTCTCGAGGATTCTCAACAATAGGTCGCAGTGTAATGGTGTTCTCACGCTGCCCTCGGCTAGAACCTAGCAAACTGTTGAGGTACCACTCTTGGTCTCACGACCTCAAGGCCCTCCTGTTGTGCTTACGCGCTTGTAATTGTCATCCAGCTCTTTGCGCTTATCTTCAAGAATGAGTGGCTTGTTGACAAGCTCTTGAAAATCCGAGAACGTGTGGGTAATCAACCCCACTTGAAGTCCAGAGTTCAGTCCCTCCATGAATCGGGACTGTCTAGCTTTATCCGTGGCTACGTCTTCTGGTGCATAACGAGCCAATTGAGTAAATTTGTTAAGATAATCGGCCACTGATTGGCCTCCCTGCTTCAAGGATCTGAACTCTTCTTTCTTGAGTTCCATCATACCCTCCAGACATGGTATCGCGTATGCAACAAGAACTCATGCCAGGTGATTTCCTGAGGATGCTCATGGGAAGGACAATAATTCTCCCACCATTCTACGGCAGTCCCTTCCAACTGATGAGAGGCATACAAAACTCTCTCATTGCCTACACATTGGGATATGTGCAGCTTCCTCTCAATCGTCCGAAGCCAGTCATCTGCTTCGATGGGATTGACATTTCCAGAGAATGTCGGGGGCCTGGTCCTCATAAAGTCCGACAATCTAGATTGATGCCCATGGTGCATGGCTTGGTTGTTATTATTAGTTGCGGCTTGATTCTGCAACTGCTGCATCTACTGCATGTAACATCCCAAAAATTTGAGTTTTGGTATGTTTTAAATCAAAAATGAATCATTTGCAATTTCTTGAAATTAACCGAAGCTTAAATTGATTTTTCTAATAATTATAAGATTTTATTTGATTAATCTATGCATCAAATCAAAGGTTTCCAGTTTTTATAGGGTTCCTTGTGCTTCAAGGAATTTGTCTGTATTTTTGGAGATTTTTCTGAATTTATTTGCTATTTATTTGAATTTATTTGCCTTTATTTGAATTTCTGGGATTTTTCTAAATTTGGAAAAGGTTTTAAATTCTCTTCCTCTCCTCGGGCCGAATCTCTCTGGCCCATCACTGCTCACCACTGCCCAGCCAGCCAGCCAAGCGCTTCCACCGCCCGATCACGACGAAGCAGGCGGTCTTGCCCGCCACAGAGTCTTGCCCGCCGCCAGCCGAAACCCTAATCCCCTCCGGATTCCTCGCGCCGCACGCCGCCTTCCTCGGTCTCCGCGTTTTTCACACCTCCCAAGACTTTAAAAGCCACCGCCGCCCCTTGCCCGAGGTTCGCCACTTCCTCCCACACCCGCCACCCTGTTCCTCGTCACCCGACACGCTGTCGTCACCGCGAACGAGCTCACCGAAGTGCGCCGCCACCCGAAGCTCTTCTCCGCCGCTCTCGGCGCCCGGCTGCCCTCCGTCGCCACCGTTAGCACCGTTGGACTCGTCGCGCCGAAGTTCTTCCGACCGCTTTGTCTTCCGGCCGATCCGCCGCCTGCTCGCCATATTCTCGTCGTCTTCCTCACGGCCGGTGAGTAGCGCCGCTGCCCTCGCCGTCGCGCCCTCATAAACCTCACCGTCCGATCTGCGGTGGACGCCCAGATCGCGCCGCGCCCTCCGGCCGTGAGCATCAACAAGAAATTGCTCGATCGTCCGCCGACGATCCAGATCGTGTCGCGTGGTCAACTCGTGCCATGCCCCGTCAGCCGTCTGTTGCCACCGCCACATCGGCGCCACGTCAGCCCTGGCGCTGCGTTGGCCGCCACGTCAGCCAAATGTCGCCTCGGTGCTCTCGGTCTACCGTGGACCAAGCCGCTGACATGTGGGTCCCACATGTCAGCCGAAAATTTTATTTTCTTTTATGATTTTCCGAAAAACCGAAAATCCCAGCCAATCACAAGCTGCCACGTGTCACCCCTTGTGAATTTCTTTGATTTTCTCTGAATTAAATCTTCCGGAGGCCCGTTCTCCTTCGTCCGAACTCCGATTGAGCCGATTCAAATTTCTAAATTTTTGTAAAATTGAGCTCTACATTCCAGAGCCATATATTTTCAATTTTGAGGTTGTTTTCCTCTCTGTTTTGTATTTATTTGGCTTTGTTGCTTTATTTTCCTAGAGACTCAAACTCAAGGAGCTTAACGGAGACTTCAAGACCAAGAATCAGCACTTGAACAGCAAGGCAAGTCGAGACCTTTGATCATATTGAACCCATGTTTGCAAAAGTACTTTGTTTTATACAATTGCATGCTATTTGTGTAACAATGCTAGTTTATGGGAGTAGCTATTTACTGTTTGAGTATGCCCTTTATTATTGGAATGCCATGTATCCATTGTTAACCATAGGTTGGGACATTATTAGTTGGACATAATCATAGTACCAAAGAATGGGTTATCATAGCTATGCTTAGCCATGCTTAGTTGTCCGATGGGATTCATATCACCTGTGAACTAATGTTAATCTTGACTTAATGAGATATTGAATTGTGGCTGTTGACCACTGTTGTAAAACTTGTTGAACCATGGCAGGGGATGCCATTGGTTTTGGGTTGAACAAAATGTTTCTGCAATTGATCGCAAATAAAGGGGTCTTTGTTTAGCACATTGGGATGTGGCTGTCTTGCCTGAGACAATTTAAGGACTTAATCTTGTGCGCCATTGAACTGGGCCTAACCGTGCAACCACAAGTCCGGTATGGGACGGACCTAGCTGATTAATTTGCAATGTCCAGACTTGAGTATTGCCAGTTGTTGGTGTGAGGTCCGAAATAGACGGGTAGACTCACATGGCTCAAGAGGGGGCCCCGAGGGGCGAAACCTTAGAGGGCAGTACTGGGTTTAGACATGCATTGTAAAGGCTTTGTAGTGATCTCTCTGCCGACACACCAAAGGAAGTGTGTTCTTAGCGCTTGGCATTAAGGGATGATCATGTCTTGTGGGTAAAGCCGCACAACCTCTCGCAGAGTGTAAACTATTGAATAGCCGTGTCCGCGGTCATGGACAAGCCCGGGATTTCACACGGGTATAGAGTATTTTCTTGAAATGTGGAATGGTTGGGATGTGAACGGGAGTTCATCGTTGTTTTGTTGTCTCAAGCTATCTTGTTGAATTGTGTGGTTGATACTTGTTTCAATGATGTAGGGTGATGCCTCATCATTCTGCTCATGTTGTCTACCATAGATTTATCGATTATTTATTATTGTTTTATTCAAACCGCCTTCAATCTATTTATTGTATTTAAATTCAAGTTATTGCTTTTCGCAAATGAACCATATAACTATCCTTTGTCAAGCGTGCATGAATATATTGCATCATTTCCTATGGCTTGTTGAGTACGCTTTGTACTCACGGCTTTATGCCCTCGTTGTTCGATTGTCGAGGAAGGACGGTAATGAGTATCAAGAGGAGGAGTACTATGAAGACTACGTCGACTAGGAAGGCGTTTCCCCAGACGATTGCCTGTGGCATGTCGAATGGCCCAAGTTATTTTATTTCCGCTGCAATAGTTTATTTGTTTCTTTAGCCAAGAGGCATTGGTGTATGAACCTTCACCATAAGGTCGTTTGCTTGATTCAAAAATAATTTGTTCTTCTTAGTTATTTCGTTGTATGGAATGATATGTCATCTATGTTTCCACTGTGTGCACTAGCGTGATCCTGGACTAGAGCAGTATACACAGAGGGTTTCGGATTTGCATATCCGGGTCCCGACACTGCATCATCATCTACATGAGTTGAGTCTGCATAGTCAGAAAAGCTCCCAAATTGTTCATATCCATAGGTGGTGCAGGTTGAGGATATGGTGCATTGTCTTGGTTTCCACCCTGCTGCGAACTGCTTCCTCTAGTTCCACGGCTTCCACGAGTGTTCACCATCTGCTGATTTCTTTGACGGTTTAGATAAGGAGAAAGAGAGTAGACAAATAGAAGAACTTATATGGGGAAACAGGTTTAACCCAAAAACTTAAGCAAACAATTACTAATTTGGTATGGTTGCTTATCCAAGCCTAAAAGCTCTGCAACGCATACTGCACACTCAGCAATCAAAGAAAACCAAATTAACCTAAGCACACAAGTCTAACGTCTAGAAAGGGTAACACTACTAACTTAGACAGACGCGACTCTCACACATGAGTCTCAACTGGCTACGAAAGCACTGGTTCTTCTAGCTTCTGGAACACTTCATCGATCCACTTTTCTTGAGTTCAACGATTCCAGTCTTCACGATCTTCAGTATTGGCAGCGACACCCAACGCTTTTTCTTTAAGTGTGAAACAATGATAACTATTTGGAACAACTCAGATAAGATCTTCATTTAAAACAACGGGAAAGGATAGAAATTTTTTAGCAAGGAGAAAAGAATAGAAGAATAAGACAGGTCAAGAACTTAGCATTCTTTCAAGTTAAAATTTTCTTTTAGAAAATAATTTTGAAGTTCCTAAAGAATGGCCAATCTATCTAGGGTCAAGTCCTACGGTCAGTATGCTCTGATACCATCTCTGTCGTGCCCCGAATTTGCAAATCCGGACACTCTGTATATTCTGCACTAGTCCAGGATCGCGCTAATGCACACAGGCTAAATAGGGTATAGTACCACAATCATACGCAGCGGAATATTAATAAAGTACATCAATCATGTATATAAATGAGTTGTACGACCTTAAGGTCACCTTACAATAGTTTGCCACGCAGGTCTTACATTATTCAGAATAACATTAAACAACAGGGGAAAGTAAACGTCATGGTGATCCATCTTCGCCACAGGCGCCTTGACGGAGGCTTGCTCCCTAGTTCTCTGGCTCTTCGATGAACTCCTCTTCATACGTAGGCGTAGTCTCCTCTTCTGGTAAATTTTGTCCGCAAGGGTGAGTACACGCCGTACTCAACAAGTCATGCATAGAATGCAGTTCTATTACTACATGCATGGCTTGTTACAAAGGAATGGTTCAACTTATTGTTTTGCATTTGCATCAATATTTTAACTCAATATTTATTTAGGTGTAATGCAGCAAAAACCTTAATAACATAATAAGTTTCTCAATTATTTTCCACATAATTTTGGACACACAGTCCTTAATCAACTTTCATCATTAACCACGCACACTGACCTTCCACCCCATTTTATTTTCAAAACACTACCCCTGATTTGTAATTCCGAGCATTGTCGAAGACAGTGGACTCGGCTATTCAACAGCTTTTGACACTCTGCAGAGGTTGTACACTTTACCCACAAGATACAGTCGCACACCACAAAGGCGATTGACCATAACAAAACCTTTCAGAGACTTCTATCTCCACCTAGGAACCTCTCCGGGTTGCCTTCACTATCATGTCCCTCACTTAGAGCCGAAGTATAGGACCGACAAACACCGTTGGGATGTACCAAGCCGTAGCACGTGCACGCTCCCCATACAGCTGATTCCCTGTAATCGCCACCCCGAGGTATCAAAGGTAAGACATCAGAATCCTACTAAACTAGGTCTTCCCATTCAGACATGTGGTTGTACGAGAGATTCAGGTCAAAGGCTTGCAAGGTGAAGTCCTTAACTGACCAAGGCAAGACATCCTTCTCTCAAATCTGGCACACTGCCCTCACAACACTCATAACCCCCCAAATGCCACGAAGGCCCACCTGGCACTACAACACTCATAACCCCCCAAATGCCACGAAGGCCCACCTGGCACTGAGCCTCGGCCCACTTGCCCCAGTCTAAATCAATTCCATCCCAAGTCATTTAACGGTGCAACACATACCCGTAATCATCCTTCATGTAGAACCACACAGATCTCTACACTCCAACATCATTACAAACAACATTCCACCTTTTATCCAAAAAGCATTCACTATTCCTTAGTCAATGTTGCTTTTGTATTCAAAATGATTATTCACGTTGTTTGCATGGCTAAGAAATTATTCACGGTCTAGCCTCCCGTGTTAGCACAATATTATCAACCAACTGATATTACCAAACTTTGGTTATCAAAGGAATCATGGCATACGAATAATAATAACAAGGTGACAATAACAATTAGGTTGATTAACTAATTCACCCAAAATATTTAAATCCATTTTTAGTTGAATTAGCATGCATAGTTTCAAACAAAATACATTTTCAAAATTTAGGAGCAACATGGTCAAAGCATAACTTGCCTTCAAAGAGTTGCTGATCCTGATCCGAGGCTTGATCTTGTTCTGGAAATTTAGGAGCAACATGGTCAAAGCATTTCTTGATTTATTTTTATACGGGAAATTCGGAATTATGACATTAGCATGACCAATAATGACGTCAGCACCGAAACTATTTTGCACCGATTTATTTTTCTAAAAGAAAAATTGAATTATTGCATCAGCATGACGTCACTTATGACGTCAGCATCTACTATGCCGTGACTGACATGTGGGCCCCACTGATGACGTCATCTTCTGACACATGGCATGATCTGGTCGTGACACGTGTCGACACATTATCAACCGAGAGGTTGATCTAATCTTGACCGTCCGATTCAAAATGGAGGGCCACGATCGACGCGACGGTTCGGCTCTGGTTTACTCTGGAGTCAACACGTGGCATCAACTCGACGCTTGGATCTAAATCGAACGGTTATGGTTTATGCGACGGTTCAGTTTTAATCCAACATGTGGCCTCACTGTGACCATTGGATCATGATCGGACGGCTGGCATTCAATCGGGTGACGTCAACCGAGCGGTGGCTACACCGACGCCTTGGTTCCCGTGCAACACGCGTCAGCACGGAACTGGTCCGGCACGCGGTGATATCTAGTCCGTTCTTTCAAATTTGGATGGCCCAGATTAAATCTAATTCACGCGGCGTGACTAGCGACGTGGCTACCCCGGTGCACGACACGTGGACACATCAAAGCCGCACAAGTAAGATCTAATGGTCCAGATCTAATCAAGCCTACGCTAATATCACAGATCCAACGGCTACGGTTAATTAAACTACGTGGCTACACTAGAATCACACGATCAAGATCTAACGGCTGAGAATTGAAAATGAGCTTTACTGTATCATGAATACGTGCCGGAATCCAGAGCGCTGGATCTAAATCCAACAGCCACGATCTGACATAACTTGAGCACACGTGGGCAATCCTGGCTTCGGGCACGTGGCGCTATCCTACCCGCTCATCTGCAGATCTACGGCTAAGAGATGAAGATGAGACTCACTGATGATGCGACGAAGTGGATGAATAAGAAGCGTCGGTCGAAGATCAGACGACGCACGAAGCTCCAATCGGCGGTGATGTCGCGGTGGCTCGGTCCTTGTCGAAGATGAAGAAGTTGACCAAGGCGATGGCGTTCCAGAGCAACTCCGGCGAGATGAAGTAGCTCCACGTACTCGTCTTGGTGCGGGGATCACTCCGGTGGTCTCAGACGCGGCGGAGAATGTTCAATGGTGGCACAAACAACGGCGGAGTGTTTCGGTACTACGGCGAACGATTGCAGGCGAACGACGGCGAACTACGGCGTGAGCGTCGGGGCAAAATGAGCGCAAAGCGAAGAGCTTTCCCGTGAGGTCATCGGCTGGCTTTATAGCCTCAGAGGGCAAGCTCAACCAGCGTTTAAATGCAACGGTTACTCACCGACAATGGCGGCGGCGGCGGAAACGTCAGAGGCGACGTTGACGCATCTCGCACGTGCACGCGGCGACGATCGAACTATGCGGTTAGGCGAAGCGACATGGGCGAATCTCAGCCACACGATTCTGATCGGACGGTGCGGGTGCGAAGGCATTTAGGGTTCCGCATGGCCAGGCCGACAACTGCACAGTAATGGGCCGGGCTCAATACTATTCATTCTGATTTTCCTTAGATTTCCAAATGAAAACAATTCCACAAATTCATTTAATTCATTTGAGGCTTTTAAAATATCAGAAAAATTCTAGAAAAATTCCAAAAAATATTTTAAAGCATTTTGAACTTAAATAAATTATTTTCATTTATATGTGGTATAAACTTAATCATTATTTAATTAATTTGCAAAGAAGAGTTAAATTCTAGAAATTCCAATTAAATCCAAATAAATTCCAGAAATTCTCAAAAATTCAATCAAACCATTAAATTAAAAATAATCTAAATTTTGGGATGTTACAGTGAAGAGCTTTAATATGTTATCCAACTTGATTTTCATGCTTCAAATAATGTTGCAGAATATGAGGGGCTTGTTAACGGGCTCTGCATAGATACATCGCTCGGCCTTACCCATATGCTCGAGGGCTCATGCGCCTGATTATATGGTCGATGCATACTATTTTTGATGCTCACACTCAACTCTTTCCTCGATACGGTCATCCAGCCTGGAGTCTGGGGCTACATCATGCATTTTTAATGCATATGCTCTACCCTTTACTCGATGTACTCATCGAGTAGGAGGTCAGGGGCTACATCGCTCTATCTTCTCTTTACCTGACTCCACCCTCAGGTCGATACATCTATTGAATAAGGGGTTGGAAGTCGCAACAGGTATCTTTTATGGTAATTCTTTAGTTTTTGCTTGATCCAACTATTGTGCAGGAAGTTGGGGGCTACATCACGACTTTGTATTTATGTCACTCTACTCCGTACTCAATGATATCATCGAGTAAGGAGTCGGGGGAAACAGGTAAATCTGTACCTTACTCTATTTTCTGGTCGATACTGCTATCGAGCGGGGCACTGTAGGCATAATTTTTTTATTTCTATTTATTTCTTTTGTATGCAATTTTTCCCACGCATTTACTTGATCACGTACTTAGCATGTCAGTGAGCAAAACCAAAGGGTGGCCAAGCCTAAACCCAATGACAAGAAATTATATTCTGCGCACGTATGAGCACTAGATTGTCAAACATCTAAAGCTCAGCGGACGGTGAGAGACGAGGCCTCCAATCGATTCTACATGTGTTGCTCAACAAGTTTATGTTTGCTACATAGTCTAAGCTGCGTGGTCGATGAAGACATGCAAAAATCATGTAGTTTCACTTCAACTTATATAGTGTTTAATGTTATATACAGCCTCTCCACGTATACACTCAGGGACTAAGTCATTTAATCAAAGTTTTTTCTAGCCCTATTTGTAGATACGATCAAGGATGCGTGTGGCTATTTAATAGCTTACTAAGGGTCTATGAGTGCTAAATCAGATTTTCATTTAGTCGTGCTACTTTATTTCATCGACAAGGGAATAGCAGACAAAGCACGATAGACAAACAAAGTAAGTGGTAGCAACATACAAGATCACAATAGCAAAAATAGGTTGAAACATTACAGAAGCATGTCCAGGCCAGAGGACCCTAGCTGGCGCCATCATCATCGCTAGTAAGAGACAACTCCAACTGGGCCACGAACCGATCAGATGGTCTCTGAAGGACTCAATGTAGTCGGCAACCTCGCTCGCCTCACATGCGAATCCCTCATCAAGTATCGGGAAGTTCAGGCTAGGATGGTGGCTCTTCACCAGGCCGAGCATGTAGGAAGTCGCAAAACGAGTAGAGGAGGTCATGTGATCGAGCGTCTCCGATTGCAGAGTGGCAAGTGCCACATCTACCGTAGCCTTTTCGACCTCGATGACTTTCTTGCTAACCTCTGTCTGCCTTATCTCAACTGACCTTGGCCTTGAACAACATAGCATCGGTAGTAGCTTTCTTCATCTTCAGCTTCTTCACCTCCCCCATTTGCCTTTGTACCTTTGCTTTTGCCATCTTCACATCGGCCCTGAGCGCCTCCAGTTCGGCGTCTTTCATCTTGATTATTTGTTGACTGGCAGATAAGAGCCGTTCACTTTGTTGATGAGCTTGGTCGCAAAAGGCTTCAACCTCAAGGAAGGTATCTGTAGCACGCTATGAAAGGAAGCCAAGAAGTATCAAAAACAGAGCAAAGGATAAAAGAAGAACACAGGACAAATTGGCTTGTGGTCACATATACAAATCTGGGGCTTCAGGGTAGACCAAAACTTTAGAGGCGCCTATGAAGTCGAAGGAGATGGAGCCGTTACTGTAGTAGAACTGCTGGTACACTCAACAGGAGCTGCTAGAGAGGGAGTTGTCGGAGAGGGAGCCGTGATAATGACGATCGTGCCAAGAGACAACAAGGTAGCCACGACAATGTTATCAACAGCACCGTTGGGCACACCCTTTCTGCAAGAAGTTCTCTACCTGACACCTCCGAAAAGAAAAAGATGAATCATACAGAGTAAGGAGACGTGACTTACTTCGCCAAGTGAACCTTCGCGTGCACATTCTTCCTCTACGTAGTTGTTTTCGTCAGGACTAGTCTGGTCCTAGCAGTTGGCTTCTCAATCGGCATAGCTGGTGGAGGAGATGGTGTAGGCAGGTTAGCAGTTGACGATGAAATCTATGAACAAGTGGTTGCTATGAACAAAAGTTTGCCAAAAATGAATTCAACGAGCATTGCCCAATAGTGGTATTACTTTCTCAACTGCCCTGTTTGATGGAGAGGCCGCTCGAGGAGACGTCCAAGTGGGAGCCGTTGACTTCAGCACATCGGCCCCCCCAAGCAGCCCGCTGATTGTCCAGTATCTATTGGATCACGTTAGAAGGAACTTCACAATATCCAGCACCTACTATTGTCCCAAGTGATGGTAAAGCAGCTCAGGAGCAAGAAGTCCTCGCACCTCGTCATTGAGACCAACCAATCAGGAGACGTCTAAGTAGGAGCCGCCGACTTCAGCACATCGGCCCCCTAGGCAGCCCACTGATCGTCCAGTATCTATTGGATCATGTCAGAAGAAACTTCATAATATCCAAGCGAGCGATTGAAGATCTCCTGATTGGCTGGTCTCAATGACGAGGTGCGAGGACTTCTTGCTCTTGAGCTGCTTTACCATCACATGGGACAACTATAGGTGCTAGATCGTTCAAGGGAAGGACGGCATCAGCGGGGATAGAGCCCGATACTTGATCATCATCTCGGGTTGGCTCGTCATCCTCTAGGCCTATGGCTCCCATGGTCGACCCACCTTCATTATCGAACTTGGCTTCTGTAGCATCCCAAAATTTGGCCATTTTGAATTTTATGAGTTATTTTGAAAGCCCCAAATGATTGAAATGAATTTTGGGAATTATTTTTAATCGGAAAACTTAAGAAAAACCAATGAACAGTACTGGGCCGAGCCCAGTACTGTGCGCGTCACCAAGCCCATTGTCGGGACCCGAATATGCAAATCCGGACCCTCTGTGTATACTGCACTAGTCCAGGATCACGCTAGTGTACACAGGCTCAACATCAGTGAATATCACAATCATATACAACAGAAATAAGATAAAAGACATTATTTATTAAATATTACTAGTTGAATGACCTTTGGTCAACTTACTTAACAATGCCTCACAAGGCTGAACAACAAATTAAACTGCAGCGGAATGAAGACGTAGGTAACCCCTCAGTATACCACAGGCAACTGACAAGGCTCGCACCCTAAACATTCGTCTCTTCATGGTACACCTTCTTCAGCACTGGTGATGTTGTAGGCAAGGGTGAGTACATAAAGCACTCAACAAGTTGTACACAGAATGCAATTCCAACATAACTATATGCAAGGCTTATTCCAAAGGAAGGCTAAGTGGTTCATTTGCAACTAAGCAGCATTTAAGAACAAGTACAGTATATAGATTGAAAAGACAATAAAAACAAATAACAGTAATAGATAGATTCAGCATTTCTCAAGTAAACAAAGTTTCTCAACCTAAGTCAAGATTCAACCTTCCATGGCAACCTGCCATCCATCCCAAGTTTTATTTTGCAAAAGTCTAATCCCTTGACTGTAATTCCCGAGCATTGCTCATTACCGTGAGCACGGCTATCCAAATAGTTTGTACACTCTGCAGAGGTTATGCACTTTACCCACACGACATGATAATCTCTTTTGTGCCAAGCTATTAGCACACTTCCTTTGGTGTGCCGGCAGAGAATCATGACAAAGCCTTTACAATGCTCTATCTTAACTCAGTACTACCCGCTAAGGTTTCAACACTAAAGGGACGAACTGTCCCAGCAGGGCCCCCCTCTTGCGCCATTTGGGTTCATTAAAAAGGGTGAACCACACCACCACGGTAGTACCGAAGCTAAGACATTGCAAATTAGTCAGCTAGGCTGCCCCACAATAGACATGTGGTTGCATGATTGACTCAGGTCAAAGGCTCGCAAGGTGTCCTTATGGTTTGATCAAAGCAAGACATACACATACCATCTGCCCATCGGGCCCACCCTGGCATCCTGCCCTTGCCACTTGCTCAGATCTAAAAGCATAACCACCCCAGTTGATTACCAAGCACCACATGCCATCAACAATTCAATATCGTTGCGTGGCATCCATTGCCACCACAACTCAATCTCATCGTGTGACCACACATGACACACAAATTCAGAACATTGTTCCATATTCCATTAGTCAAGATTAATATCCAACCTTTCATGAACATGTGATGACGTAGCATGGCTAAGCAATTCTAATTCGATCTAACAATCCATGTTGATTTCATTATTAACCAACTATAGTGAACCAACCTAGGGTGACAATAAATCATGGCATACAACATGACAAGGTAGGGTATAATTCCAAGGGTATATTAGCTAATCCCAAATTTAATTGAAATCATTTATACACATGAAATAACATGCAATAGATTTAAATTAAAATAGTAATTTTTCCTAACATGGGTTCAACATGATCAAAGCACAACTTGCCTTAGAAAAACCCTTATCCATGCTTTGGACCTTGATCTTGAGTTGATGAATCTTTCCCGGATGCGTCGCACAATTTATCGTCTACGTGAAACGAGAAGAAATAACAAATAAAAACCAAGAACAAATAGCAAATGAACTAAAAAATTCAAACAAAAACCACCATTAAATAGATCTCAATTTTACAAATTTTTATAAATTTGAATCACCTCAATCGGAGTTCGTATGAGGGAGAACGAGCTCTCGGAAGATTCAAAATCCTGAAAATCAAAAAATTGGAAAATAAATTAATATCCGAATTATTTTTATAAAGGAAAATCGCTTTTATTGCATCCGCTGATGTCAGCACTGTGCCCGGATTAATGCGGCGTTGACACGTGTCTCGGTAGAATGTGTGTCACTGATGGTATTTGGCCATATATTCTTGGCGATGTCGCTTGCGCAGCGTCGTGCGTCGATCTGGCGCTAACGCGATGCCACCTCAGCGCCACACCAGCAATCCGGTCCACGTGGTGCCACGTGTCGACGAATTATCAGGCCACCTCAACCGACGGCGCGCGTGGCCCTAGGGTTGCCAGCGATGAGCGGACGGCACCCCACCGGATTCACCTTGACGTCGCCGTTCTAATGACATGCTCGGATTTGAGTTCTAGGCTTTGGTTCATCGGTGACACGGCCTTCTTCTCCGGCGGCGACGGCCTCCACGGCAATCCTCCTCCCTAGCGATGCTCCGGTGAAACTTCGGTGCGCATGAGATGCCTCGTGTCACGGCGAAGCGAATGAGCTCGGTTTAGAGGCTCTGCGACGTCAGAAAGGCGGCGAATCAACGCGGAAAACTTGCGGCGGAACTTCGGGAAAAGCTCGAATTGCGGCGGCTACGCGGCAACTCCGGGGCTAGGGTTTGGAACTTCAGCGGCTTGGGGAATTGCGCACCCGGTGCTCCCCCTTATATGGTGCGCGGTGGCCAGATTAGGCAATTCTCGGCGATGTGTCCGCGGCAGCTACGGCAGGGCTCCTGGAGTCCGGCTCAGAGATGCATCGGAGACGATGCATGGATGGGCGACACGTGGCGGATCGGACGGACAAGCTACACACACGCACTAGGGTTTCCATCATCATTAGCCAACCTCCACCGTATGATTTGATCCAACGGCCAGCATTCGCCCTTCTAAGAAACAGACTAGATCGGGCCGAATGCAGCGCATAACGATGGGCTGGCCCAATACTATTCATGGTTTTCCAACCTTTTCATAATTAAAATAATTCTATTAAGTTAACTAATTAGTTTAAGACATTAAAAATACCAGGAAAAATCCCAGAAAAATCTCAAAAATACTTTGAGGCATTCTGGACTCAAATAAAATATTTTTATAAAAACTTTATTTTAAACTTATATATATTTATAATTAATCTTTGGCAAAAGCAATATATTTTAATTTGAAATAATTCAAATAAATCTTAGAAAATCCAAATAAATCAAGAAAATTCACAAAAATCATAAATTGCAATAAAATAATATTAAATAAATAAGAATAAAAAATTTGGAATGTTACACCCATGCCGCGCAGAACCATAACGCCGCTGCCCGTCAACCGTCCGATCCACATCGGACGGCTGAGGATCGCCCGTGCCCTTTCGACGCCTCGCCGTCAGATCTTCGCCGCATGGACGCTGCCGATGCGCCCACGTCATCGCTGTCGTTTCCACTGCCGCCGTCATTGCCGGCGAGTAACCAGCGCATTGATTCGCTGTTTAAGCGCGCATGCCGAGGCTATAAAGCCTGATGATCATCTCACCGGACTCTCCTTTGCCTTGCGCTCCTTTTGCCCCGACACTCAAGCTGTAGTTCACCGCCGTTTAGCCGTGATTCCTTGCCGGAGTTTGTCTGGTCACCGTCATGCATTTTCATGTCATTCCGCCATCTCTGAAGCCGCTCTATCGCCGTCGATCATCTCCTCAGACTCACCGTGACGAGATGATCCTTTCGCGCGACTCACCTTCGCCGGAGCTGCCCCGTTGCGTCGTCATCAACTTCGTTGTCCTCCGCGCCGGTCTGCTACGCGCTGCTACGCCATCAACATCGATCGAGCTCCCTCAGTCGTCCGATAGTCATCCAACGCTTGAGGTAGCGCCACATCCCTCCATCTCCGTTCATGCTTAGATCTATTTACAACCGTTAGATCTTGATCCAGTGGCTAGAGTAATTCGGGGACTAAATCATTTAAATTTTGTGCTAGAATTGATGGTGACCGTAGATCTTAGGTTGAACGGTTGGATCATTCGGTAGGTTTGGTTAAATCAATTAATAGCTTGGTTTGTTTTCTACCGTTTGATCATCAATCGACGGTCATGATGCCGCATTGTGTCACGCTGTGACCATTGGTCAACTAGTCGAACAGTCGCTAGATCGTGGCCATCCATTTCAAATTGGACCAATGAGATTGCGCCACGCGTCGTGCATAGAGGACACGAGGACCAGGTCGGTTAGACCGTCGGGATGATCTGGCCGCTCGATTCAATTCGAACGGACCGGATCAAGACACGTGTTGGCTCCAGGGTAGATTTGAATCGAAGTGTCGCATCAAGTCTTGGCCGTTTGATTTGAATCAGATGGTCAAAATTGAATCGGGAATTCGATTGATAGTTTTTCACCGCGTGTCGCGTCCAGATCTTGCCACGTGTCATGCTGACATCATCAGCGGGACACACATGTCAGTCGTGGTACTGTGGGTGCTGACGTCATCAGTGACATCAGCATTGGAGTCCACGTGTCAGTGTATGCACTGTTCCGTAGACCGAGTTCACGATAGACCGATCCCGAGCGGTAGACTAGGTCTATAGACCGGCTGACGTGATGCTTGCGCAATAATTCGATTTTACTTTAGAAAAATAATTCGGTGAAAATCAAATTCGGTGCTGACATCATAATTCCGAATTTTCCGTATAGAAATAAATAAAGAAATTCGGTTTATTCTTTTTAATTGATTTATAAACATCAAATGGCTATAACTTTTGCGTTTTAACTCCAATTTCAGTGATTCCAATTTCTAAAAATTTGTAAAATCAATATCTATTTATTGGTGAATTTTATGGAATTTTTAGAGTTGATTTTGCTCTCTGTAAAATTGTATTTATTGTGTGTATATATGGTTTGAGTAGACGTTGATTTGCTAGAGAGCTACGAGGGAGAATTTCCAGCACAAGATCAAGCTCCGGATCAGGATCAGTCACTATTTGAAGGCAAGTTTTGTTTTGACCATTTTGCTCCTAAATTTTGAAAATGTATTTTGATTCAAACTATGCATGCTAATTTAATTAAAAATGGATTTAATTAATTTGGGTGAATTAGTTAATTAACCTACTTGTTATTGCCACCTTGTCACTAGTATTTGTATGCCATGATTTCATTTGATGCCCTAAGTTTGGAAATATTAGTTGGTTGTTAATATTGTGCCAACATGGGAGGCTAGACCGTGAATAGTTGCTTAGCCAAGCATATAACGTGAATAATCTTTTTGGAATACAAAAGCAACATTGATTAAAGGAATAGTGAATGCATTTTGATAAAAGGTGGAATGTTGTTGGTAATGATATTGGAGAGTAGGGACCTGTGTGGTTCTACATGAAGGATGATTACGGGCATGTGTTGCACTGTTAAATAACTTGGGTTGGAAATTGATTTAGACTGAGGCAAATGGACCGAGGCTTTGTGCCAGGTGGGCCTTAGTGGCATTCGGGAGAGTTGAGTGTTGTGAGGGCTGTGTGCCAATTTTGAGAGAAGGATGTCATGCCTTGGTTGGTTAAAGACTTCACCTTGCAAGCCTTTGACTTGAGTCTCTCGTACAACCACATGTCTGAATGGGAAGACCTAGTTTAGTAGGATTCTGATATCTCACCTTTGATACCTCGGGGTGGCAGTTACATGGGGGTAACTGTTTGGGGGAGCGTGCCTGTGCTACGGCTTGGTACCCTATCCAGCGGTGTTAAATCATCCTATACTTGACTCTGTGTGAGGGAAGTGATAGTGAAGGCAACCCGGAGAGGTTCCTAGGTTGAGCTAGAAGTCTCTGAAAAGCTTTGTTACGGTTAATCACCTGTGTGGTGAGCGACTGTATCTTGTGGGTAAAGTGTACAACCTCTGCAGAGTGTAAAAACTATTCGAATAGCCGTGTCCACGGAACTGGACAACGCTCGGGGATTACAGTCAAGGGGTAGAGTTTTGAAAATAAAATGGGGTGGAAGGCTGTGTGCCAGGAGTAATGGTGAAAGTTGATTAAGGTCTGTGTGTCCAAAATTATGTGGAAAACAATTGAGAAACTTCTTATATTATTAAGGTTTTTGCTGCTTTATATCTAAATAAATGGTAAGTTAAAATATTGATGCAATGCAAAATAACCAATTAAGCCATTCCTTTGTAACAAGCCATACATGTAGTAATAGAACTGCATTCTGTGCATGAGTTGTTGAGTACGGTGTGTACTCACCCTTGTGGACAACAATTTACCAGAGGAGGAGTCTACGCCGGTATGGGAGGAGGAGATTGTTGTTGAACCAGGGAACTAGGGAAGCAAGCCTCGTCAGGGTGCCTATGGCAGGAAAGGAATCATCACAAAGTTTATTTTTCCGTTGTTGAACTCTTATTACTCTGATTACTGTAAGCCCTGCATGGCAAACTATTGTAAGGGGGCCATAAGGTCGTACAACTCGTTTATATACATGTTTGAAGTACTTTATTAATATTCGCTGTGTATGATTGTGGTACTTTAACCTGTTTGCTTTGTGTGCACTAAGCGTGATCTGGACTAGTCTTTGAATACCGAGGGTCGGATTTGCAGATTCAGGGCCCGACAGATGTGGTATCAGAGCATACTGACTGTAGGACTTGACCCTAGGTAGACTGGCTGAGAATGATAAAACTATTTTCTAAAGATTAAAAACTGTACAAGATTACCAATGAAATCTTGATTAATCTTTTTCTTCTTACTTCGTATCTATGCTGCAATTTTCTGTTGTTACTTTATGATTTTTAGAAATCTAGGGCTAACGAGATGTGTTTTGGCAGATGAGGAGGATCTGCACTCTCGGTGAGCGCACTAGAGGATATGCCGCTGAGCTGTTGTGTATGATGTAGCTGCTTGGAGGCTTCGATAGACCGATCTATCGGGGAACCTCTGTGGTTCGGGTAGGACTGAACGTCGCCTGGGACGTGAAGATCACTATTTATGCTCGAGATGGGGTGAGAACGAGTCATCCCATCTACATCACTGCTAGGAGTCTACGTTTGAGGCCGGGATGCAGGAGACCGCGCGTCTCTAATTGCAGCAGATCGCTCGCACATACTCCATAGAGCTAGAGGGCACCGTCTTCTGTCACCACCCACGTTGGGACAACCGCTTCGACCAAGATCCGATCGTGGAGGAGGACGCTACGATCACTTACCTGGCGACGTTCATCATCGCCCAGGAAGAGACCTTGGACGAGACAGTCCAGGAGCTGTAGAGGGCCCGTGACGAGGTCACGGAGGTTAGGACCCAGCTGCAGGAGGTCCGAGAGTACCTGGCCCACTCCGTCCAGCGGGTTCACGAGTTGGAGGAGGCACTGTATGCACCCGAGCGAGCGAGCTGGAGCTGCACGACCTGACCTCGAGGCGAGGCAGGCGGAGGCCGGTGTAGGAGGCACCCGTGCAGGGGCGTGCGAGCCACCGGCCAGAGGCAGTGCCCAAGAGCTAGCAGAGTCGGTGGGGTCGTTCATACCGCCAGCTGTGGGGCATCAGGACCAGTTTGCTCCCATGCCGCCGCACCTACCGCAGTATCCACCAGGAGGACCGCAGCCTGGATGGCTCAACGACTGAGAGTTTTATTTTCTTTTCAGAGTCGACTCAAATGTTTAGTCAAGTATCGAGTCAGTTTTTATTAAGTCTGCCTTTAGAACGTTTGTTTGTGATGAACAATTGTTATGGATGTTTAATGTGTGCTAGATATGCGTTGCGTTGCCACAGGCACTTATGAGCGACCATATCCCTATAATAATAAAGTCGTGTCTTATTTGAGTCAAACCTTTTCTCCTGCATTAGTATCTTGTGTACTTGTCCCTTCTATTTCTTTCTTTCCTATAAACTTTATTGTTCTTCATATGGTGATCACACGCGGAAGCCGTGGAGCGGGAGGAAGCGGTTCGCAGCAGGGCGGAAATCAGGACAATGCACCAAATCCTCAACTAGCACCACCTGTTGATATGGGTAATCTAGGACCTTTCTTGACTGCACAAACCTAGCTGATGCAGACTATGATGCATCAAATGCAGCATTAGGCTACAGCAAACAACAACAATCAGGCCTTGAACCATGGACACCAATCTAGGCTGTCAAATTTCATGAGGACCAGGCCTCCAACCTTCTCTGGAAATGTCAATCCTATTGAAGCGGATGACTGGCTACGGACGATTGAGAGGAAGTTGCACATATCCCAGTGTACAGGCAATGAGACAGTCTTGTATGCCTCTCATCAACTGGAGGGAACTGCCGCGGAATGGTGGGAAAATTACTGTGCTTCCTATGAGCATCCCCAGGAGATCACCTGGGAGGAGTTTACTGTTGCCTTCTGCCAATATCATGTACCGGAGGGTATGATGGAGCTCAAGAAGGAAGAATTCTGGTCCTTGAAGCAGGGAGGCCAGTTAGTGGCCGACTACCTAAATAAATTCACTCAGCTTGCACGCTATGCTCCAGAGGACATAGCGACAGATAAATCTAGGCAGTCCCGATTCATGAAGGGACCAAACACTGGATTGCAGGTGGAATTGATCACCCATACATTCCCTGATTTCCAGGAATTGGTCAATAAGGCCCTGATCCTTGAAGACAAGCGCAAAGAGCTGGAGGACAACCACAAGCGCCGTATGGCCCAGCAAAGGAATCGTCAAGGGCAGCAGAGACCGAGAATGGCATCTCAGCAATTCACCAGGTTTCAGCTCGGAAGCAGTGCCAGAACACCATTACCTGCACCACGACCTACTGGTCAGAATCCTCAGACACCAGCAAGAACAATTAACCAAGCTGGAGGAAACTCACCAATGGTTGGAAGACGCTGCTACAACTGCAACGAGATCGGGCACTTTGCCAATGCTTGCCCCAAGAAGGGAGGAGTCACTTCTATTCGTTTTAACTTGGGAAATATGCCAGCTAGAACTCCTGTTCAAGGAGGAAGCCGAGGACCCGTTCAAGTGGGAGTTGCACCTCAATCAGTTGTGCGAAGAAGAGTCAACCACATCACGGCAGATGAAGTCCAGAACGCCGCGGACGTTGTACTGGGTAAGTTCCTAGTTAACTCAGTACTAGCTACAATTTTGTTTGATTTTGGAGCTTCACATTCATTTATTTCTCGAGTTTTTGTTGTGCAAAATGATTTGGATGTGGTCAAACTTAAGAGTACGCTTATAGTCCAGACCCCTGGATCAGAACTCCGAGCTAAAGTAGGATGTTGCAAGGTAAAATTATTAATAAATGGAATAGAGTTCCTAGCAAACCTAATCATATTGGATACCCAGACTCTAGATGTTATTTTGGGAATGGATTGGTTATCCAAGCACAAGGCAGTGCTAGATTGTGGGCGGAGAGTAGTAACAGTTGAGAGCCTAGATGGTAGGAAGGTGGAGATTCAAGCAATGGTTGTTCGGGATGGCCAATTGATGGTCAATAGTGTGAAGGCTGTTAATATGGAAGATGTCCCAGTAGTTAACGAGTATCCGGATGTATTCCCTGAAGATTTACCTAGAATGCCACCAGATAGGGATATAGAGTTTGTAATTGAGCTAGTACCCGGGACAGCTCCAATAGCTAAGAGACCTTATAGAATGTCCACCGAGGAGTTGGTAGAAATGAAGAAGCAAATTGAGGAATTATTGGAGAAGGGATTTATAAGACCTAGTTCATCACCGTGGGGAGCACTGGTATTGTTTGTCAAGAAGAAAGATGGAAGTTTTAGAATGTGTATAGATTATCGTGCACTTAATGATGTGACGATAAAGAACAAGTATCCATTGCCCAGGATAGATGATCTTTTCGATCAGTTAAGAGGAGCAGGAGTCTTTTCTAAGATAGATCTTCGATCCGGATATCATCAATTAAAAATTCGGCCTGAGGACATACCAAAGACAACTTTCTCGTCAAGGTATGGGCATTACGAATTCACAGTCATATCTTTTGGATTGACCAATGCCCTAGCTTATTTCATGAATATGATGAACAAAGTATTCATGGAATATTTAGACAAGTTTGTCATCGTTTTCATTGATGACATCCTAGTTTACTCCAAGACAGAAGAAGAGCACACCGAACATCTAAGGATGGTGTTGGAAAAGTTAAGAGAAAACCGATTATATGCGAAATTTAGTAAATGTGACTTTTGGAAAAAGAAGGTAGAGTTTCTGGGACATGTAATGACCGCTGAAGGAGTAGCTGTTGATCCGAAGAAAGTGGAGCCAGTATTACATTGGGAACAACCAAAGTCAGTTACTCAGATTAGAAGTTTCCTTGGTATGGCAGGATATTACCACCGATTCATTGAAGGTTTTTCATCAATTGTGAGACCTCTTACGCAATTGTTGAAAAAGGAGAAAAAGTTTGTGTGGACGCCCGAGTGTGAAAAGAGTTTTCAGGAACTAATGAAGCGTCTAACTTCGGCACCTGTTTTGGTGTTGCCGAATGTTAAGAGTAACTTTGATATATACTGTGATGCATCGCATCAAGGACTTGGGTGTGTTTTGATGCAAAATGGCAAAGTAGTGGCTTATGCGTCAAGGCAGTTAAGGTCACATGGGCAGAATTACCCAACTCATGACCTAGAATTAGCCGCTGTAGTGCATGCCCTTAAAATATGGTGCCACTATCTCATCGGAAACAGATGTGAAATATATTCTGACCACAAAAGTTTAAAGTATATATTCACCCAATCGGATCTTAACATGAGGCAAAGAAGATGGTTGGAGTTAATCAAGGATTACAACATCGGAATTCACTACCATCCAGGAAAAGCAAATGTGGTGGCAGATGCTTTGAGTCAGAAAAGCCATAGCATGAATTTGGTGGTTGCAGAAAACTAGTTCGAATTGTGTAAAGAGTTTCAGAAGCTAAGATTGGAAGTTGTACCGGAAGGATTTTTAGCTACTTTGGAAGTAAAGCCGACCCTAGAACAGCAGATCAGAGAAGGTCAAAAGGATGATTATAAGATTAATAGGATCAAATCCAAGATGGACGAAGGCCTAGCCAAGGACTTTAGAGAAGATGAGCAGGGTACCTTGTGGATGAAAAATAGAATCTGCGTACCTCATAAGCCTGAATTGAAGCAGTTGATACTCGAGGAAGCACATGATTCTAAGTACTCAATTCATCCAGGAAGTGCTAAGATGTATCAAGATTTGAAGGAAAGATTTTGGTGGCTGAATATGAAGAAAAAAGTAGCTGAGCATGTAGCGTCGTGTGATGTGTGCTAGAGAGTCAAAGCAATGCATCAGAGACCAGCAGGACAGCTACAACTGTTAAAGATACTGGAATGGAAGTGGGAGGAAATTGGGATGGATTTCATCACCGGTTTGCCAAGGACTCAAGGTAGATACGACTCCATATGGGTCATAATAGATCATTTAACAAAGGTTGCACATTTCATATCAGTAAAGACAACCTACTTAGGAGATAAGTTAGCAGAGTTGTACATGGCGAGGATTGTTTGCTTGCACAGAGTACTTAAGAAGATAGTATCAGATAGAGGTACTTAATTTACCTCTAGATTTTGGGAAAAGTTACATACGGCAATGGGCACCCGTTTGAATTTTCACGGCATACCATCCGCAGACAGATAGTCAGATTAAAAGAGTAAATCAAATACTCGAGGATATGTTAAGAGCTTGTGCACTGTCATATACTACATCGTGGGATAAATGTTTGCCATATGCAGAATTTAGCTATAACAATAGTTATCAAGCTAGTTTAAAGATGTATCCATTTGAAGCTTTGTATGGTCGTTCATGTCGAACACCATTAAATTGGAACGAGACGGGGGAACGTCACATTTTTGGACCCGACATACTTTCAGATGCAGAGGAAAAGATTGCTTTGATTAGAGAAAGACTGAAAACAGAACAATCAAGGTAGAAGAGTTATGCTGACAACCGATGCCGTGAGTTGAGTTTCGAGCCAGAAGATTTTGTTTATCTCAAGGTCATGCCACTCAAAGGAGTTAAAAGGTTCCATACGAAAGGGAAACTTGCCCCAAGATACGTGGGTCCATTCAAGGTCTTGAGCTGCAAAGGTGAAGTTTCATACCAGTTAGAATTGCAGCAATCTCTGGCAGGAGTGCACGATGTGTTCCATGTGTCCCAACTCAAGAAGTGCCTTTGAGTGCCAACAGAGCAGACACCCTTAGAAGAGATAGAATTGTAGGAAGATCTGACCTACAAAGAATACCCAATCAAGATCCTGGACACAGTTGAACGAGAAACCAGGAATAAAACAATCCGCTTCTGCAGAGTTCAATGGAGCAATCACTCGGAGAACGAGGCAACCTGGGAGCGTGAAGAAGATCTGAAGAAGGAATTTCCCGACCTTTTCTTTAGCCAGCCCTAAATCTCGGGGACGAGATTCTGTTAAGGGGGGAGGTTTGTAACATCCCAAAATTTGGCCATTTTGAATTTTTGAGAATTTTTGGAATTTATTTGGAATTTTTGGAAATTAAATAAATAATGAATAAGTTTTTGCAAAATATAAATGAAATTATTTTATTTGAGTCCAAAATGTTCTAAAATATTTTCTAGAATTTTTCTAGAATTTTTTCGATATTTTAAAAGCCCGAAATGATTTAAATGAATTTTTGGAATTATTTTTAATCAAAAACTTAAGAAAAGCGATGAGCGATCTTGGGCGAGCCCGATCTTGTGCTGCCATCCCAAGCCACGCCATGAGAACCCTAACGCCGTTGCCCGTCAACCGTTCGATCCACATCGGACGGCTGAGGATCGCCCGTGCCCTTTCGACGCCTCGCCGTCAGATCTTCGCCGCATGGACGCTGTCGATGCGCCCACGTCATCGCTGTCATTTCCACTACCATCGTTGTTGCCGACGAGTAATCAACGCATTGATTTGCCGTTTAAGCGTGCATGCCGAGGCTATAAAGCCCGATGATCATCTCACCGGACTCTCCTTTGCCTTGCGCTCCTTTTGCCCTGACACTCAAGCTGTAGTTCACCGCTATTTAGCCGTGATTCCTCGTCGGAGTTTGTTTGGTCACCGTCATGCTTTTTCTTGCCATTTCGTCGTCTCTGAAGCCGCTCCATCGCCATCGATCATCTCCTCGGACTCACCGTGACGAGATGATCCTTCCGCGTGACTCACCTTCGCCGGAGCTGCCCCGTAGCATCGCCGTCAACTTCGTCATCCTCCGCGCTGGTCTGCTACGCCATCAACGTTGATCGAGCTCCCTAGTCGTCCGATAGTCTTCCAACGCTTGAGTAGCACCACGTCCCTCCATCTCTGTTCATGCTTAGATCTATTTACAACCGTTAGATCTTGATCCAGTGGCTAGAGTAATTCGGGGACTAAATCATTTAAATTTTGTGCTAGAATTGATGGTGACCGTAGATCTTAGGTTGAACGGTTGGATCATTCGGTAGGTTTGGTTAAATCAATTAATAGCTTGGTTTGTTTTCTACCATTTGATCATCAATCGACGGTCATGATGCCGCATTGTGTCACGCTGTGACCATTGGTTAGCTAGCCGAACAGTCGCTAGATCGTGGCCGTCCATTTCAAATTGGACCGATGAGATTGCGCCACGCGTCATGCATAGAGGACACGAGGACTAGGTCAGTTAGACCGTCGGGACGATCTGGCCACTCGATTCAATTCCAACGGACCGGATCAAGACACGTGTTGGCTTCGGGGTAGATTTGAATCAGACGGTCAAAATTGAATCGGGAATTCGGTTGATAGTTTTTCGCCGCGTGTCGCGTCTAGATCGTGCCACATGTCATGCTGACATCAGCAGCTGACGTCATCAGCGAGACCCACATGTCAGTCATGGTACTTTGGGTGCTGACGTCATCCGTGACGTCAGCATTGGGGTCCACATGTCAGTGTATGCACTGTTCCGTAGACCGAGTTCACGTGTCATCCATGACGTCAGCCGTAGTGCTATGAGGGAGAATTTCCAGCACAAGATCAAGCTCCGGATCAGGATCTGTCACTATTTGAAGGCAAGTTGTGCTTTGACCATTTTGCTCCTAAATTTTGAAAATGTATTTTGATTGAAACTATGCATGCTAATTTAATTAAAAATAGATTTAATTAATTTGGGTGAATTAGTTAATCAACCTACTTGTTATTGCCACCTTGTCACTAGTATTTGTATGCCATGATTTAATTTGATGCCCTAAGTTTGGAAATATTAGTTGGTTGTTAATATTGTGCCAACACGAGAGGCTAGACTGTGAATAGTTACTTAGCCATGCATATAACGTGAATAATCTTTTTGGAATACAAAAGCAACATTGATTAAGGGAATAGTGAATGCATTTTGATAAAAGGTAGAATGTTGTTGGTAATGATATTGGAGTGTAGAGACCCGTGTGGTTCTACATGAAGGATGATTACGGGCATGTGTTGCACTGTTAAATAACTTGGGTTAGAAATTTATTTAGACTGAGGCAAGTGGATCGAGGGTTGATTGTTGTGAGGGTTGTGTGCCAATTTTGGGAGAAGGATGTCTTAGCTTGGTCGGTTAAGGACTTCACCTTGCAAGCCTTTGACCTGAGTCTCTCGTACAACCACATGTCTGAATGGGAAGACCTAGTTTAGTAGGATTATGATATCCCACCTTTGATACCTCGGGGTGGCAGTTACGCGGGGGTAACTATTTGGGGGAGCGTGCCGGTGCTACGGCTTGGTACCCTATCCAGCAGTGTTAAATCATCCTATACTTGACTCTGTGTGAGGAAGTAATCTTGAAGGCAACCGGAGAGGTTCCTAGGTTGAGCTAGAAGTCTCTGAAAAGCTTTATTACGGTTAATCACTGTGTGGTGAGTGGTGTATCTTAATGGGTAAAGTGTACAACATCTGCGAGTGTAAAACTATTGAATAGCGAGTTCACAGGCTGGACAACGCTCGGGGATTACTGATCAAGGGTAGAGTTTTGAAAATAAAATGGGGTGGAAGGCTGTGTGTCAGGAGTAATGGTGAAAGTTGATTAAGGACTGTGTGTCCAAAATTATGTGGAAAACAATTGAGAAACTTATTATATTATTAAGGTTTTTGCTACTTTATATCTAAATAAATGGTAAGTTAAAATATTGATGCAATGCAAAATAACCAATTAAGCTATTCCTTTGTAACAAGCCATGCATGTAGTAATAGAACTGCATTCTGTGCATGACTTGTTGAGTACGGTGTGTACTCCCCCTTGCGGACAACAATTTACCAGAGGAGGAGTCTACACCGGTATGGGAGGAGGAGATTGTTGATGAACCAGGGAACTAGGGAAGCAAGCCTCGTCAGGGTGCCTGTGGCAGGAAAGGAATCATCACAAAGTTTATTTTTCCGCTGTTGAACTCTTATTACTCTGATTACTGTAAGCCCTGCATGGCAAACTATTGTAAGGAGACCATAAGGTCGTACAACTCGTTTATATACATGTTTGAAGTACTTTATTAATATTCCACTGTGTATGATTGTGGTACTTTAACCCTGTTTTGCCTGTGTGCACTAAGCGTGATCTGGACTAGTCTTGACTACGAGAGTGCGGATTTGTAGATTGAGCCCTTGACTTCCTAAGGAAATACTAGGTTAAAGTGGTAGGCAGATGCACAAAGTATGCATTACAAACCATAATAGAATGCTCACCTCTGCTCGTGGATTGGCGAGCGAATATGCCTCAATGTAGTAAGTGCCAGGTTCTGATCCCTAGAACATCTTGTTTAGCCTAGAGGAGACATCCGAGTTCGACAAATTTGGCATGCTACAAGTTAGTTCACCACTAATCGACTAAAGTAAAGGGAACAAGAGTTTTACAAACACTTACCTCTAGGATTGTCCTTGGTGGCATCATCGACACCAGAGTAATCCTAGGCTAAGTGATCTCGATACTTCGGTGGACTCGATTGGCGCATGATGAAATCTCTAACTACATGCCACCCAATCAACCTGATCTTCCTCAACTACTTGATCTTCAAGATGTAACAAGCGTTGCGGGCGGTCAAAGGAGGGACTTTTGTCCAAAGGTCAATTGAATTGGGGAGGAGTGGTCGATAAGCTATAGGGTAGTTTACAGCGTCTGAAGAGGTGATGTAAAACCACCGTTTCTTCTAGTCTGACTACCAGGAACAAGTTATAGGGACAGAAATATACGTGTTCGACACTCCACTGTGAAGGTGGAAACTGGCACCCCCAATAGTATCATTTTTCATCAACCTCTTTAGATTGTAGAAGTGGCAGAATAGATTTAGGCCAGGCTCAATAACCAGACAGGCCTCACAAAAATGGATAAACACGCTAAGCATAGTGATCAAATTGGGGCTCAGGTGGAAGAGTTGGATCTTGTAAAAGTCCAGAATCGAGAGAAAGAATGGAGAAGGGGGAAAATTGAGTCCATGGTGGAAGAAGGCCTCAAACACAATGGTCTCATCCTCATTTTGGGGGTTGGGATACAGTTCACCTTGTGACGGCCTCCAATGGAAGAACTCCTCAGGAGTAATAAAGCTATCGAAGGTTAGAGATTAACAATAAACTTGTAACTTCGAGTACCTTCAAGATTAGCAAAGTCAGACACGAAAGCGGGGGGCACACGATATAGATAGGTTCGGGCCTCCAAATGGAGTAATACCCTACTATTATATGGATAATGTATGAGGTCGAAGAATAGAGTACAGAGCAGGATGCCTAGCTCTAATTACAATGAGGATTGAAATTGTTGGTGGCTAAGCTATAGCTAAGGATGCTCTGCTCAAAGGGACTTCTTTCATGTCTAGCTCTCGATGGCTGTAGTCTAAGAAATACTTGCCTCTCCCTAGGGATGCCTGCTCTTGTCCTTATATAGTCAGGGTAGCCTTGCCTTAGGTCGAGTTGTAGTCAGTTTGGGATATCGGATCGTAGTCGATGAGGTGTCTATCGCTACGTGATCTTCAGAGCATATCCAATGTTCCTTAGATACTGGGTGTACTCGAGCTGGTTTTCTCATAACAGGAACAAGATTGAGTCCTTCTTTGCATGAAGGTATCCCATCCACGTATATCTTATCCCATCGAACTAGGCCCGAGACATCCAGAATTTTGAAATGTTTGCTTGAGCATATATAGTATAGTCTTTGAGTTTTCCATACGTGTCTATCGGCGTACTTTGTGCCAGGGTACCCTCTCCGCCGCTATCAGGAAGGGCCACAAGTGCGAAACTGCGGTAGCCTATGGCGGTGGGCGATCCACCGCTGCTCGTCGGCTGCTGCGTCGTGGCGGCCTAGCGGCGGTGGCGTCGAGGCCCTGCTACCGGGCGATCGCATCACGTGTGGCGGCCAGGCGAGCAGGTGGGTGATTAGGCCCTACTGCTGGGCGACCACATCGCGTGGCGGCCTGGAGAGCAGGTGGGCGATCAGGCCCTGCTGCCGGGCGATCGTGTCGCGTGTGGTGGCCTGGTGAGCGGGTGGGCGAGCAGGCCCTAACGCCAGGCAGTCGGGCTGCGTGGTCGGTCGAAGGAGACAGAAGGTACTCGGGGGTACACCGCCGGTTAGTCATGAAGACGTACATCGACGGAATGGGGGAGCCTCGCCTCAGAGTCTTCTCCCCCGACACCCCATGTTAGAACCATTGAATGCACATGGCTTTGCTGACGACACGATAGGTTATCCCTCTGTCGTCCTGCACCTAACCCGTCCTATACAAGTTGCTTCCCGAGCGGACCGGGCAGAGTTTGACGATGGTGCAAAGAATAAGGCTAGAGGATGGGGCTATCACGATTGATGTAATAAATGAAGTGTAATCATTGTGATGTCATCCTTCTCACATGCCCGAGCCATCCCGGCCTATATAAGGGGGGTTCGGTGCAAGGGAGTAGAGAAGGGGGAAGAAAACCAAACAAAAGGGGGAAGACAACCAGAAAAAGAAGGAGGAAGACAACCAGAAAAGAGGGGGAGGACAACCAGAAAAGAGGAGAAGAACACAGAGTGTAGGTGGAGCACTTGTAATTCCCTCAAAACACATTAACAAGAACAAAAGCAGGATGTAGGGCTATTACCCGAACCTGGGTATATCGACGTGTCCTTAAATCCTTATCTGTGTGGATCCTTCGAGAGAGCTCATAGGTGTCTATCCGTGAAGATCCCCTCTATCGAACCTCAGACTCCTTCGTGGCATAATAGCTGGCTGGCAAAAATCACCGACAGTGGTGCGCCAGGTAGGGGGGTAGCGGTTGGCTCACCCTTTCATCTCTCCAGCAGATCCCGGTCATCCATCCGGAAGGATCTCGCTTCTGGCGATGGCGGGCTCACGTTCTCAGCAAGAAGAACCGGCGGAGGCTAGCAGCGCCCACAACACGTCCCGGCACTCCGGTCGGGTGGTGGACCGTCTCATGCCTTCCCTAAATGCGGGCGGCGTCGTCCCCCCGCGGTAGCGGAGCTACCAGTTTGGCGGCGGCTAGCCATGGAAGAGGCCACTCTGGCCCAAAACCTGCATGTCGTCCATCTCCTCTTGGACCACCCCCAGGTGGAACTTGCAGGAGACACCCAGCCACGTCGTGGCTGCGGGACATCGCCTCCCTGATAGATGCGGCTCAGCTCTGTGTGGGAGCGCCGGAGAGGCCAGGTACCCTCGGTACCCCACGATCAGGGTTGTGTGCGGATCGCACCCAAGCTTCCAGCCACCCGATAGGGAAGTGCCCTGTCTAGGAGGGCCAAAGCAAAGGAAAGGGTTTGCTGGATCGCGGACTCTGCTGGTGTGGCGGGCCACGCGGCTGCCGACATATCGCCTCACGCGTCTCCCGGGCACCGGGGAGGCCGTGGTGATTTGAGGGCGTAGTTGGAGAAGTGCCGTCGGCAGCGCAGCGATGATTTGAGCAACGTGTTGCAGCGCTGTCGCGTGCAGGGGCAAGGCCGCTATAGGTGGATGGCTCATGATGGCGACCGCTCCTCAAATGATACCCACTCTCTGGATAAGGAGGAGGCCCTCTACTCTGAATCCTTGGGGAGCCGAGATCCGCACACCCCAGCACGGTCTCCGGGCCGGGGTTCAGTGGGAGTGTAGCTCCCCCTATGGCGTCGGGTGCCAAGCCTTCTCTAGTCTGTTGCACCGCGTTGCATGGCTGGAGAGGTTTCGCCCGGCGTCCATCGAGAAGTATGACGGCACCACCAACCCAGAGGAATTCTTGCAGATATACGACAGTGGTGCGGGCTGCGGGCGGGTCTGAAAAGGCTATGGCCAAGTACTTCCCGACAGCCCTGACGGGATCTGCCCGTTCTTGGCTGTTGAACCTTCCACGAGGGTCAGTGCACTCGTGGGAGGAGTTGTGTGACCTTTTTGTCACCAACTTTCAAGGCTCATACACACAGTCGAGCGTGGAGGATGATCTCCATGCCCTTGAGCAGGAGAAAGGGGAGTCGTTGCGTGACTTCATCCGACGGTTTAGCTACTGTCGCAACACGATCCCCAAGATCTCTGAGCAGTCCTGTCGGCATATTTCTCCAGACAGGACCCTATCAACGGACAGGGTTTCTCCCATGGATGGAGATTAAGGTTCGGTAGAGGGCGTCTTCGCGGTTGGAAACCCTAATGACTCTTGCACGGGGGATCCAGGGATCAACAGATCAAAGAACACACCAGTGTATTCAGGTTTAGGCCCCCTCTCTGGGTAACAGCCTTACATCCTACTATATCTTTTGTTGATGTCTATCGAGCGGGTTACAATGCTCTTTTTTGTTGTTCCTTGACTAGGACTTTTTTTCGGATCGACTGGCCGTCCCCTTCTCCATGCACTAGAGCTCCCGACAGGTAAGAAGGTGACGTCATACTGATCTATGCTCATTTATTACACCCATCACTGTGGTCTTATCATACTGAACCACGATACATTTATTACACCCATCCCTGTAGCCTTGTCCTTCAAACCGCATTTAATGTCGCTATATGGCTTCGCCCGGTCCGCCCGGGATGTGACATTTCTGCGACGGGTTAGGTGTGAGGCATCAGAGGAATGGGTCGTCATCATGTCGCCAGTAGAACTCCTCACGATCAATGGCCCTGACACAGTGTGCCCGGGGAAGGAGACTGTGGGGAACCGTCCCCGGGACTCCGCTGATTCACCCAATTGCGCGGTACATCTCAAGTGAATCAAGGGAACCTCGGGCGTTCCACGATTATACCCGTGTTGGTCCCAGGATAGTTCGCCAACACGAGCATTCTCATCCAACAGTTGACATCACAACACATACACAATTATCGGAAGCATAAACGTTATTATATTCCAAAAGTAGGACTGCTGTCCATAACGACATATTTAGAGTTATTACACCAAGTAGTAGTGGAAATCATAAGATAAACAACAAAAGGGCCAGCTTGATTACACACACAAGTACTCCAATACTCGTGTCTTTTTCCCATTCCTATCAAGTCCTTAATACTCGATCCGTGACTGACAAATCAAGCAATTGTCCTTAACCATGGACGCGGCTATTCGAATAGTTTCAACTCTGCAGAGGTACGCCTTTACCCACATGACACGCCACACTCGTAACCCAAGCTATTAACACATTTTCTTGGATGTGTCGACCGAGGTGAACGTGACAAACCATTTTCCAGTATGCATGGTATTGTATCTAAACCATCCGGATGACTGTGACCCTTGATCCCGCGTGCCCAGTGCTCGGTGTGTGTGGATCAAGAGTACACCATTGTTGGACATCCCCAACTCAACAAAGTTCGAGGGACTCAGGGACATTCCTGAGTGCTCCACTAAGCCCAAGGAATTCGGCGGTCATTCCTTGACGCTCCACAATGCTCAAGGAATTCCGAGTGCACATGGTTTACATAACCTAGTCATACATAAGTACTTAGTTACGCTGGTCCCATAAACGGCATGTGGTTCGCACGATAGTTACTCAAAGAGATGTCACCATGATTCAATCCTTAAGGTCCTTAACCAATATCTCTACTCATTAACCAACATTTGAAACCATCTTTATTAAATAAATCTTGATCATTGTGACCGATGGATTAAGTCCATCTATCGCGGTTTCTAACGATGTTCTAAGCATGGCTAAGCAATTCGTACGAACCCATATAATAAGAATAAACCCTCCTCCTAGGGCGACAATAGAACACGAAAGGAACATGTCAAGGGGATAACATCACAATGTGGCACTAGCTAAGAATTCTACCCAATCATAGTTGTAATTGAAAGTAAGGATGCAATTGATAAAATAATTCCAACAATATAAATTTCAAATAGTAGGAGCAATCATGGTCAAGGAGTAAAGTAGTGCCTAGCTGCTCGTTCTTGACTTCGAAAGCGTAGTCGTACTCGGGAGTGCCTTCCGAAGCGTCAACACCTAATGAGAAAATCCAAGTCCATAAACACCAAATCAAGAATTCAAAAGATGCACATGATTAAAAGATGTATGAAATGCTCATGATGCACAATACTAATTATAATATGAAAATACCAATTTAGTCTGTGAAATTTGGACTTGAGTGTCAAAATTTCAAGTTTTAGAGGCATTTTATCAAATTATATCACGAATTATCAGGGCTTTTAACCGAGTGTCGGGTTGACCCCTCGGTCTCGCGTATTCCGCCCTATCCGGATATCCGGATAAAACCGAATATCGGGTTGACACCCTCGATCTGTGAGCTCACCCAACCGGACTATCAGGACATTTCTTGAATATCCGGATTATTCAAAGCTGTCGGGTAAAACACAGGTGTCAAGACTAACGATCTGTTTCAAAATGACTATTTGTCTATCGGATTCTATACTTCATAGCAATGTACTAGGACTTCAAAAGGGTGGACTAGGGTGGGATCTTTCCACTACGGGGTTACTTTTGCACTTGGTGACGGTTGGTTTTGGCGAGGGAATGACAAAAGGTGTCGCAACGCCGGTCCTCGCAGTTCATCTCCTCCTAGCTCATGTAGATGACGATGACCTTACTTGCTTGTGCTTGCAACAGCAACTAGCCTTCCTCCTCAAGCTTTTATGCGACATGCGCGATCCGATTCAATGTGTGATAATGGATTCCGTGGAGAAGGAAGAAATGAGTTACAATGGCCAAAATTTCAGCACATGGGGAGAATGAAAATCGATTACCACTCACCCAAAACTTGGTTCCTCAGGAATCCAATTGGATGGATTTGAAGCTCTTGATCTTGGCTTCGATGTGGTATAACATGCACAAGCTCAAACCCAAGATTTGTGGAGATTTGTGGGGTAGAATGCCAAGGGTTGGAGAAGAACACTCTTGCTGTTTTTCAGGTTTTGGATGAGCAAATGGGTAGGTGGGGGAGGAGAAACCAAGGTTTAGAGCCTTATATATGGCTGCCCACTCAAGCTTACATGTGGGGCTAGGTCCCACATGTCATAGGGTGAATGAAAAGGGTGGGTATGAGTGATTGGAGTGAGAAAAGACATGGAGGGGATGTGCAGCCCAAAAGTTCCCATGCAAGGTAGGACCCATGTGTCATTGACTTGTTAGGTAAATGGGTAAGGGTGAGTAAAGTAAGACATGGTATGGTAGAGATGTGCAGCCTACTCTCCCTTCTCTTGAGAACATGGCCCACACGTCATTGACTAAGGTAAAATAACATGTGTGCAGTTTGGAAAATGATTTTTAGGACTTTGTTACTCCCTCTTTATGCAAGATGAATGTCCTAACACTTGTATGATTATAATTAAATGAGGATGTAATGACATTATGAAAGACGTTAGCATGACAAGCCTCACTTACCGGATTGATGAAAATTGGGCTGTTACAAGCCCTCCCCCCTTAAAAGAATCTCGACCCCGAGATTACACAGCTTCATTGAAGAGGTAGGGGTATTCAGCTCGAAGATGATCCTCCCGCTCTCATGTGGCCTCATCAGTGGTGTGATTACTCCATTGAACCTTAAGGAATTTGATGGTATGGTTTCGAGTAACACGCTCCCTCTCATCAAGAATACAAATGGGATGTTCCTTGTAGGATAGATCGGGTTGTAATTCGAGAGTGTCCAACTCTGTGGCTTCGGTTGGGACACGGAGGCATTTCTTCAATTGAGAGACATGAAAGACATCATGCACATCGGCTAGCGAAGGGGGAAGCTCCAATTGATATGCCACCGCTCCTCGCCTTGCTATGATCCGGAAAGGTCCGATGTAACGAGGGGCTAGCTTTCCCTTCACATGAAACCGATGAACACCTTTCATTGGTGAGACCTTGAGATAGACGTGATCACCAACTTCGAACTTGAGTTCACGGCGACGACGATCAGCGTAGCTCTTTTGACAAGACTGCGCGGTCCGCAACCATTCGCGAATAAATCGAACTTGCTCTTCCGCTTCGGTGACTTGTTTAGGATCAAAGAGGGGTCTCTCTCCAGACTCAGACTAGTTAAGTGGAGTTCTGCAAGATCTCCCATAGAGAGCCTCGAATGGACTCATTCGGAGACTAGCTTGATAGCTATTGTTGTAGGAGAACTCCGCGAAGGGTAAGCATTTCTCCCAATTCTTGCCGTAAGTAAGGGCACAAGCTCTAAGCATATCCTCAAGAATTTGGTTCACCGTTCGGTTTGTCCATCCGTCTGCGGATGATCTGTATTCTTGAAAGAGAGTTGAGTCCCCATGGCCTTGTGGAGGCATTGCCAAAAATCACGAGGTAAAGCTGGGTACCCGATCGGAGACAATTCTTTTGAGAACACCATGAAGAGATACAATTCGATGAAGATATTACTCAGCTAACTTTCTCCTTTGTATCCGTCGTCTTGGCGGGAAGAAAATGGCGGTCTTAGTTAATCGGTCGCGATTACCCATATGAGAATCAAAACCTTTTTGCGTCTGGGCAACCTGTGATGAAGTCCATACCAATCTTTTCCCACTTCCACATGGGAATGGGCAGTGGTTGAAGTGTACTGCTGCGCAAATGGTAAACTTTCACCCACTAACATCGTCGCTTTTCGGCGACATCTTGGAGCAATCTCTCGTTTCATCCGGGTCCACCAAAGCCTTGGCTTAAGATCTTGATACATTTTGTACTCGGGATGAATGGAGAATGAGAATTATGAGCCTCATCAAGAATTAGTGCCTTCAATTCCTTACAATTTGGCACCACTAGCCGTTTGTCGAACCAGAAGACACCTTGTGGGTCCTCGGTGAAACAATTGGCCTTGCCTTGCTTGATCGGGCTCGGATGAGTGCACTTATGCATCTTTTGAGCCTCTTTGATTTGGTCCAAGAGATTAGATTTGACTTCCATGACAGCAAGGAATCCCTCCCTAACCACTTCTAAACCGAGCTTTCGGAACTCGGCACACATGGCTTCCGATTCCGGTTCTGCCGAAAGGCGGTTGCATTGAGATTTTCGACTCAAAGCATCAGCAACAGCATTGGCCTTTCCAGGATGATAATGGAGTCTCATATCATAATCTTTGATCAATTCAAGCCACCTCCTTTGCCTCAAGTTCAGATCGGCTTGAGTGAAGATATACTTCAGGCTCTTATGATCGGTGTAGATTTCACAACGATTACCGATGAGGTAATGTTGCCAGATTTTTAGAGCATGCACTACCACTACCAGTTCTAAGTCATGGGTGGGGTAATTCATCTCATGAGGTCTCAATTGCCTCGATGCATATGCCACAACTCGGCCTCCTTGCATAAGTACACAATCCAGCCCGAGGCGAGATGCATCGCAATATATGTCGAAGCCCTTATGGATATCCAGCAGGACTAAGATGGGTGCAGTGATTAAGCGAACCTTTAACAATTGAAAGCTTGCCTCACACTCCGCTGACCATACGAACTTATTCTCCTTCAAAAGTTCGGTTAGGGGCTTCACGATTTTGGAGAAGTTCTCCACGAACCAGCGGTAATAATCCGCGAACCCAAGAAAACTTCGAACCTCCGTGATGTTCTTAGGCTGCTCCCAATCAAGTACCGTCTGTATCTTGCTGGGGTCAATCGCAACTCCGCCTTCCGATAGCACATGGCCCAAGAAGGCAACCTCCTTTAGCCAGAATTAACACTTGCTGAATTTTGCATACAGTTGGTGCTCTCGCAGCTTTTCCAGGACTTTCCGAAGGTGTACTTCATGCTCCTTTTCAGACTTGGAGTAAATAAGAATATCATCGATGAAGATGACAACGAACTTGTTGAGATATTCCATGAAAACCGAATTCATAAGGCTCATGAAGTATGCTGGTGCATTGGTCAAACCGAAAGACATGACGTTATACTCATACAGACCATAACGGGTGGAGAATGCCATTTTTGGAATGTCTCCCGATCTGATCTTGATTTGATGGTAGCCTAATCTCAAGTCAATCTTGGAGAAGATACAGGCTCCCATCATTTGGTCGAACAAATCATCGATCCGCGGAAGTGGATACTTGTTCTTGACCGTGACCTCATTCAATGGGCGGTAATCAACACACATCCGCAAGCTATCATCCTTCTTCACAAATAGCGCCGGGCATCCCCAAGGTGAGGAGCTCGGTCGAATGAAGCCCTTCTCTTGCATCTCCGTAAGTTGTTTCTTTAATTCAATCAACTCATTTGGAGGCATACGGTAAGGTCGCTTTGATATCGGGGCCGTTCCGAGTAGAAGCTCAATGACGAACTCAACCTCCTGGTCAGGTGGCATCCCCGACAACTCTTCTGGAAATATGTCCGGGTAATCACATACCACTAGTATGCTACTTATTCCAAGGAATGGCTCACCCTTCAAGGCATAGAGGTGAGCATAATCTGGACTTGACGCAAACACGACTTGTGTGCCGCATGCGTTGGTAAGTGAAATAGATCTGCTTGCACAATTGATGCATCCTTGGTGCTTGGATAGCCAATCCATCCCAAAAATGACTTCAATTCCCTCCGTTTTAATTATTATCAAATCAGCTAGGAACTCTACCCCATTGACTTCAATCTTTACTTCCCGACAGACTCGATCAGTCCTTAATTCTGATCCGGGGTTTTAATGAGAAGTGGTAGATGCATAAGTTGGATAAGGAACTCATGATGCATAACAAACTTCTCTTTAATAAATGAATGAGATGCTCCGGAATCGAACAATACGGTAGTCGGGTGTGAGTTGACGGAAAGCATACCCAACACCACCTCCGATGCATTCTGAGCTTCTTCGGCGGTCAGATGGTTGATGCGACCACGTGGTGGGGTTGGTGCGGTTCTTGGAGGCGTTGGTCGAGGTGAAGGTGCAGCTGCCCCCGGTGCACTAGTGGGTTGAACCCCCGACGTTGCTTGGTTCTTTTGTGGGCATTGACGTGCAAAGTGCCCCGGCTGTTTGCATTGGAAGCAAACAAGAATTGGGCGAGCTGGAGTATTGGCTCCTTGCTGATATCCACCTACAGTTGGTGGAATACTTGGCTGCGGTGGGTGGGCAACAAATGTTGGAGGTCTCGGCGGTGCCGGAGCTTGATAGTTTGGAAGTGATGGGCGCACCATGCGCGGTGGCTGCAAGTTGCCGCTTGCTGAATTTTGTGCAGCTCGCTTGCGCTTGCGCGAATCCTCCAATTTTCCCCACTTCTTTTCTACCACTATGGCCTTGTGGACAAAGTGCTGGAAATTTCGGAAGTCATGAGCAGCGAGCTCTAGCTGCAACTCCTCCGAAAGTCCCTCCATGAAGCGCTCTTGCTTGCGCTCATCGTTGGAGACTTCGTTGGGGGCATAACGAGCCAAATAGTTGAACTCGTGAAGATAATCCATGACAGTCTTGCCACCTTGCTTCAATCGTCCGAAGCCAATCATCGGCCTCGAGTGGATCTGCAGCATGGGAGAACGTTGGCGGCTTCGTGCGAAGAAACTCGCCGAGTCCGCTAGCCGCGTGATGTCCTGCCCCTCGGGTCCTCGAAAAAGAGGTGGGGCAAAGGCGTGTTCACAGGCGATCTGTTGCGAGGATCAAAGTTTGATCTTGCGGTTTTGCTCAATCGAGGCGAGGACTTGAGCCATGGTAGGAGGGTGGAAGTTCCTCCTCCGCGAGGTGGTGCTGATTTTGGCGATCACGAGGACTCGGGTGGTCGGGGTGACCCTCGAGTTGGATCCTCGGTTGCTTGGGAGCCGGTGGATTGTGGGCCGCCTCACGCTGAGATTGAGGAGCAGTGGTAACTCCCGCCATCTGTTGCCATAACCAAGTTAGCAACAAGTAGCAGAAGAGCCACAACCACGCCGAACTAGAATATTTGGACAGCAAGTCATACAAATTTAAATTCTACATGTATGCAGCAAGAAAACATGCACCACATCCAAAAGTCATCAAAATAAGAAGGCTCTTAAACCACAACATCACCCATGGAAGCAAATAACAAGATTCCGATACAATAGCACAAGTTCGCAACCCGTAGGTCAAAAGCAATAACTAGGGGTGACAAGTCTCCACTTGCCCTCCACTATTACATCAATTGAATCAGTTCAATTCATCTCCACTTGCCCTCCACTATGAGCATGACCGAGACAACTCAAATGTCTCTAAGGAACCCTTGGGGAAACACATCCAAAAGATGGTATCCCAGTGATCTAGTGTCTTCGGGGTCTAAGGGGTTAGTGAGACGCTGTGGTGACCCTATATAGAACCTAGGTACCCCCGGAGACTCTTGAACACACCAACGCATCACATTTCCCGAGTTGATGTGCGCGTTGTTGCACACAACGTCTTGGGTCTCTATCCCCAGCACATGTGGAAACTGAAAGGCGGGTGGGGCTACATCGTGTGGCGTTGTGGAATTGCGCCCATACAATATGTCTCGTGGCACCAAGTTAATCTGAACAAATTGGTGAAGATGCCCTTGTGCCGCATGAAGACGGGCACGAGTCTCCCAGAGCTCATGGACGACGCAACGATTGGCCCGATCCAAGGCACGGACCAAGCCTGACAACTGGCGAATAGAAGAGTCTTCTCCCATCTCGATTTCAGCAACACTGTTGACTTCGTCTGTTGGTCCTCGTTGCGGAAATCTTGTCTGGAGGTAAAGTCAGCTCCACAAGTCATGGCGGAGATGGCACATGGCAACATACGCCACCTCTCGGATAGCCATTCCTACGGACGTCCCCCTCGCTCGAAAGTGATAGGGGATGCTCCCCGTCACCATCCTAGCGATGATGTGAACCGTGGCAGTGTATGTCTTCATTCCGGGTCCTATGGCACAACCATAAACCACGTACTCTTGTTCATAAGTGAAATTAGCTCTCCACAGCATATCCCTCAGGAGAGAAGGATAACCCTCCACATCTTCAGTGCGGGTGACTAAAACCAATGGCCCAAAACTCATCTGTCACGTTGAAAGGATAAGAGGGGTTAGAAACTTGTTTACACAATCAAATGAACATAAGGGTGAGATATAGAACTAAGAGGGGTAAGAAATAAAGGAATTGCACAATGTTATCAGTTCTGAAATTAGTTGATAGCAAAATAGTTTTTGACTCAAAGCATAGTAGTTAGAGGATGCGTGATAGCATGGCCGTTCTAACCTACAATCAGTATGGCTCTGATACCAAGCCTGTGGGGAACCGTCCCCGGGACTCCATTGATTCACCCAATTGCGCGGTACATCTCAAGTGAATCAAGGAAACCTCGGGCGTTCCGCGATTATACCCGTGTTGGTCCCAGGATAGTTCGCCAACACGAGCATTCTCATCCAACAGTTGACATCACAACGCATACTCAATTATCGGAAGCATAAACGTTATTACATTCCAAAAGTAGGACTGCTGTCCATAACGACACATTTAGAGTTATTACATCAAGTAGCAGCGGAAATCATAAGATAAACAACAAAAGGGCCAGCATGGCATGCCCCCAAACCCTCAGGCAACCAATTGGGGCAAGAACGGCGACTAAACGTTAGAATTATCGAAATCTGCCCGGTAAAAGCCCCCGGGCAGTGCCTCATCCTCACCTGCAGCAAGTGGACAATCCGATTGAGTACAAAGAGTGTACTCGCACAATAATATACATTGCATGTTGATTTCTAACTACATGTGGTTGCTACATCAAAGGAAGGCAAAATGGCAATTTTAGCATAAAGCAATGTTTGGGGTAAATCATAAACATGTATAGATTGAAAAGAATTGCATTTCATAAACTTTTGCAAGATCTAATACATAATATAACATCATCATAATCACATTCATATCATGCCTTGAAGCATTCTCCGAACCATGAGTTCCATCGCTCATGTTCGACTACACACACAAGTACTCCAATACTTGTGTCTCTTTTCCCACTCCCATCCCATTCCAACCAAGTCCTTAATACTCGCCTAGTGGTGACAGTTCAAGCGATGTCATAACCATGGGGCGGCTATTGAATAGTTTAAACTCTGCGAGGTGCGACTTTACCGACCACGACCGTCACACTCGTAAGCCAAGCTATTAACACATTTTCTTTCATGTGTCGGCCGAGGTGAGCGTGACAAACCATTTTCGATATGCATGGTAGTGTATCTAAACCATCAGGATATTGTGACCCTTGATCCCGCGTGCCCGATCTTTGGGTGTGTGTGGATCAAGGAGTACACCCGTTGTTGGACATCCCCAACTCAACAAAGTTCGAGGGACTCAGGGACACTCCTTAGTGCTCCACTAAGCCCAAGGAATTCGGCGGACATTCCTTGCGCTCCACTAAGCTCAAGGAATCTCGAGTGCACATGGTTTACACACCTAGTCATACACAAGTACTTGGTTCGTGGGTCCCATAAGCGGCGTGTGGTTATACGATAGTTACTCAAAGAGACATCACGAGATTCAATCCTTAAGGTCCTTAACCAACATCTCTACTCATTAACCAACATTTGAAACCATCATCATCATAATAATTCTCAATCATTGTGACCAATGGACTAAGTACATCTATCGCGGTTTCTAACGATGTTCTAAGCATGGCTAAGCAATTCGTATGAACCCATATACAATAGTAATGAGCCAACCACCTAGGGCGACAATGGACATGGAAAGAACATGATAAGGGAATAACATCACAATGTGGTAATAGCTAAGATTTCTACCCAATCATAATTGTAGTTGAAAGTAAGCATGCAATTGATAAAATAATTCCAAAAATGTAAATTTCAAATAGTAGGAGCAATCATGGTCAAGGAGTAAAGTAGTGCCTTGCTGCTCGTTCTTGACTTCGAAGGCGTAGTCGTACTCGGGAGTGCCTTCCAAAGCGTCAACACCTAACGAGAAAATCCAAATCCATAAACACCAAATCAAAAACTCCAATGGTGCACATGATTAAAAGATGCATGAAATGCTCATGATGTATCGTACTAGTGATAATATGAAATACTAATTAAGTTTGACGTCAAAAGTTCAATTATTTAAGACATTTCTATTGAATTATATCCGGAATATCCGGGTTTAAACCCTGGAATATCTGGGTTGACCCTCTCGGTCTGCCCCATCCGGAGTATCCGGACAAAACCCCGGAGTGTCCGGGTTGACACCCTCGGTCTCGCGCATTCTGCCCCATCCGGAGTATCCGGATGAAATCCCCGGAGTATTCGGATGAAATCCCCGGAGTGTCCGGATGAAATCCCCGGAGTATCCGGGTTGAGCAGTCTGTTTCAAAAACGGCTATTTGTCTATTGTCCTCTACACTTGAAAGGAATGGAATAGTGTTTCAAAGGGATGATCTAGGGCAGAATATTACCACTACAAGATTGCTTTTGCACTTGGGAAGGTTGGTTTGGCGAGGAATGACAAGAAGGTGTCATAACACGGTTCTCGTAGTCGCCTTCTCTAGCTCGTGTGAGCAGCGATGACCTCGCTTGCTCGTGCTTGCAATAGCAACTAGCCCTCCTCCTGAAGCTTCCATGCGACATGCGTGACCCAATCCAAGGTGTAGTGATAGATTCCATGGAGAAGAAGGAAATGAGTCACATTGGCAAAATTTCAGAACATGGTGAGAAAGAAAACCGGTTGCCACTCACCCAAAACTTGGTGCCTCAAGAATCCATTTGGATGGATTTGAAGCTCTTGATCTTGGCTTCAAGGTGGTATAACATGCACAAGCTCAAACTCAAAACTTGTGGGGATATGAGGGGAAGAATGGCAAGGGTTGGAGAAAGGGGTGCTTGCTGTTTTTGCTGGTTTGGGATGAACAAATGGGCAGTAGGGGAGGAGAAAACAAGGTGGAGAGCCTTATATATGGCTGCCCACTCATGCTTACATGTGGGGCTAGGTCCCACATGTCATAGGGTGGGTGAAAAGGGTGGGTATGGGTGATTGAAGTGAGAAAAGTCATGGAAAGGATGTGCAGCCCACAAGTTCCCATGTAAGGTAGGTCCCATGTGTCATTGATGGTTTAGGTAAGTGGGTATAGGTGAGCAATGTATTACTAGTATGGTAGGTATGTGCAGCCTACTCTCCTCTCTCTCTTATGAACATGGCCCACATGTCATTGACTAAGGTGAAATAACATGGGTGCAGTTTGGAAAATAAGTTTTAGGATTTTGTTACTCCCTCTTTATGCAAGATAAATGTCCTAACACTTGTATGATTATAATTAAATGAGGATGTAATAACATTATGGAAGATGTTAGCATGATAAGCCTCACTTACCGGATTAGCGAAAATTGGGCTGTTACAACGTGTATGCGTGCGTGGGTTCATTGCCCTTCCTTGAGGGCCCTGCCTCCCTTTATATAGGCGGAGGGGGCAGGTTACACGGGATTTTTAAAGAAGAGGTAGGGGTATGATATGCCTGGGTGTCCTAGTCTTCGGTCTTGATGATTGACGGTTTCCTGTTCATCCCATGCTGGACTAGTAAACACAACGGACGGCGCTTCGTTGGGAAGGTGCGCACCTGCCCTCTGTGCGCCTGTCAGACGTTGACGGCTTGAGGGGACGGGTGCTTTGGCTGAAGCCGCCATTTGGTCGCCTTGGGAAGGAGCCATCCGCCCCAGTATGGCCGTCATGTCCGTGAGGCGGGTGACCAGCTTGGTGTAGACCATCGACATGGCGGAGCTTGCGGAGCTAGAGTTCGTGGGGGCCCTGGTCAAGACCAGTCGAACATGGTGTCGGACCAGGTCATAGGCGGCCCGTGGGGCACTAGCTGAGCCTGGTCGAAGTCGAGCCAGCGGCGTCGACCTGGGTCTAGGTCGGGCCATCGGGGCACGGGACAGGGGTCGGGTTGGAGACAGCCGGGGTGGGGACTCTTCTCAGCCAGAGGAGGCCTTCGATCAGGATGCGACCCAGCATGGCCCTTTTGATATACATCTGTTGTTTGGTGGTAATCCTTCTTGTGAGGGACGAAGAGTTCGGCAATGCCTTCTTCAGCACTCCGTATCACTGTCGGTCTGGGCTTCCAACCCAGGTTATTTGAGAGACATACGATCTTGAAATAGATGTATACTCTGCTGTGAGGTACCCCTGGTATAAGTATTCGTCAAGTAGTTTTCCTTTGGGGACCCCGAAAACACACTTTTCAGGGAGCGGTCGTGTGGACTTCGCGGTGGGCGAGCTTGAGTCGCCGCTTATCGGCGTAGCACGCCGGCCCGCCGAAGATCATGAGGCAGCCGTCGGGTTCCGGAAACTCGGCGTTCGCCTTCTTCTCTTCGGCATCTAGTGCTGAGTCGCGCTTTTTCCCTTTGCTCCGCGTGGGAGCTCCGGAAATGAAGCGCTTCAGGGTCTCGCAATCCTTGTACTTGTGCTGACGAGGGGTACCGTGATGAAACGACAGGCTATCCATCGGTTTGCTCGAAGTGGTCGGGCGCTTTGCGCGCTGCTTTGCTGGCGCGGCGGTCGGCACTTCGCGACCTGAGACGCCTTCGGCCCTACTTCCCTTCGCTTGCGCGGGCGGTCGTCGGAAGCAGCGGCGTCGGGACCGGAGTCCCGCTTGGCCTTCCCCTTGTCGAAGATGGCCCCCACGGCCTCCTTGCCGTAGGCGTGGTTGGTAGCGATATCCAAAAGCTTCTTGGTGTTCCTGGGCTTGGCTCAGCCCAGTTTGTGGACCAGAGCTTTGGATGTGGTGCGTAAATAAACGCTAGCAGCGTTGGCGTCCACGGATGTCGAGAGCTTCGTTGCATTGTTGGGAGAATCGCGGATGTAATCCGGAGAGACTCCAGACTCTGCTTGCAGCCCTTGAGTCCCAGACTTTCGAGGCGCTTGTAAGTGCCACAGAAGTTATAACGAAGAGGCTCTTAAGGTCGGCCCAGCTCCTGATGGTGCTCACGGGTAGGTACTCGAGCCAGGCTCGAGCCGAGTCCGCAAGGTAGATGGGGAGGTACTGGATGATAAAAAGATCATCAGTAGCTCCCCCCGCCCAGCATGCGAGTCGGTAGTCTTCCAGCCAGACACTAGGGTTTGTCGCCCCAGTGTACTTGGTGATGTTGACGGGTGCCCGAGAACCGGGTAGGGAAGTTTGCATTACGGATCTCCCGGCAGAACGCCCGAGGCCCAGGACCCTCGGGGCTTGGGCTGCGGTTGTGGTGTCGGCCACTGTCGACGGCTCGTGATCGGGCTGCCTCGTCCATCACCCTCCTCCGCGCCTCGAGGGTGTCGCGGACATCGCTGTCGCCCGGTATTGGCGCACCAGTCTGTGCGAACTGGGGCGCTCAGGGCAGCGCCACCTTCGTCGAGGCAGGGGTCCAGCAGTGTCTGACTCGGGTGGCTCGAAGAAGCCCTTGAGTGATGGGAGCCGGAGCCTTGCATGTGCTGGACAGCAGCACGTTCCACCAGCCCCCGGAGGTTCTGGTACGTGGCCTTGGCCTCCGGTTCTTTTGGCTCGGGAATGCCGCGGAGCAACATTGCCGCTGCAGCGACATTTTGGCTGGAGTGGGGGAAGAACTGCGGACCATCAGACCCCTCGGCCAGTTGGTGCTAGACCTGGCGTGCGTGAGCGCGTGCAGTGCCAGGTGCGTGTGGGGGCTCGGGCTGGCGCTGCTCCAGGTCGGCCTGGAGTTTGTCCAGTTGGGCCTTTTGAGCCTCCATTTGTTCGGCTATTCTTTGAAGCTCAGCGGTGAGCAGAGAGTGATCCTCCGCCCCTCTTTGCTCGCGCGCCGTGGTGGCGATTCTTGAACTCACGGGGTCACGGCGGGCAGCTCGCCCGCCATGTTGCACTCGCGAGAGTACAAGTCGTCCGTAGTGTGCTCCGCGTCGGAGCTGGAGTCGTCGCTGGAGGAGACTTCCAGCAGTTCGTTGACGGAGGCTGGCGTATAACCAGCCATCGCCATGAATCGTGATCGCGAGGGCGGCTTACGCCCATAAAGGCTCACGTGCGTTAGCCTTGAATCGGCCTTGTGGCGGCCAAGCCCAGCGTCGAGTCGCGGAGGGCCTCAAGCGGAGGATTACCGGCGTCGGCGATGGAGTCCCGGCTGCGGACGGAGACTTGGACCTGAGAGGTGGCGGGGACGAGCACGAGCTCTCCCGTCGGAGTGGCGACGAAGTCGAGGGAGCCTAAGCGGATCCAGCTCTCTGACGCGAACGCGCCGTCGCGGGTGAAGAAAGCCATCAAGGAGGTGACTGGGAGTCCGGAGACAAAGATGATGGCGCGCGCTCCTGTAACGTCCCGAATTTTGGCTAGATTTTAATTTTTGGAGTTATTTGAATTTCTATGAATTAACCAACCTTTATTTGCATTTAATTTCATTTAATTGCCTTTATCTAATTTTTCTGGGATTTATTGGATTTAATTGGATTTTATTTATATCATCTTCTCTTGAGTAATTAAATATCAGAAAAAGTATTTATCAAAAATTAAAACTAATATTTTATTTAGGTTCAAAATGCTCTGAAATATTTTCTAGAATTTTTCTAGAATTTTTTAGGTATTTTAGTGCCCCAAACAATTACTTTGAATTTAGGTATTTATTTTTTAATCGAAAAAGTTTAAAATCCTTAGCTACGATGTTAGGCGGCCCAACCTTGCTCCTTTGAGAAAAAACCTAAATCGCCGCCGATCTGGACCGTTGGATCTTGATCGAGCAGTCGGCGTCTTCCCTTCGGCCTCGGGAAGCGCTGCTGCAGCTGCATGCTTCGCCGTTAGCCTCGGTGGATTTTATCGAAGATATTGCGTGCGCATCGGCGTGTCGGCCGGTGAAGTACATCCCGTGCTCGGCACTTCCTTCGCTCATTTCCCCTCATCTCTCTCGCTCGGCCATCCACCGTATGCAAGCGTACTAGCTTCGCCGTAGTTCACACTTTTCCCGCCGGTTTTATTTGTGCCCGCCGTGCTCGCCGTTCCCGCCGCTTTGAGGCCAGCCCGAGTTCCTTGAGTCGCGCGCAGCCATGTGGTTACTTCTTCGGCCGGAGAGGCTCGGAAGCGTCGTGGACGCGTCATCTTCTTCAAGTCGGTGACGGCGCCGCGCATCTTCATCGACTCTCGCGTGCAACCTTAGCCGTCGATCTTCATCCAAGCGCCCAAGGTAACGCCACGTAGTCCGCAAATAGTAAATGGCTGCTCGGTTAGTCTTGCGCGTTAGATTCGAATCCGGCGATCGGGAATGCATGCATGCGTGGCGGATAATTCCTCGGCAGCGTGTCGATCCAGACATGTGGGGCGGGCTGTATTCACCAGGCCCCTGCGTCGATGGGTGGACCGCCGATCGTCTTTGGCGTCGGCGTGGCGTCATCGGGCCCACTGTCGATGGCGAGGCGGCGTGGCTCGCTCTGGTGCCGACCGTGTCAAGCGAGGAAAATAACCGGAAAATCGGTAGAAAATAGATGAATAATTCGGTTTATTCTTTTATGAATTTTCAGAATATTGTAAAGGCTATAACTTTTGCATTTTAACTTTCGGTTTGAGTGATTCGGTGCCCAAAAATTTGTAAAATGTGAGCTATTTATTGGTGATTTTTATTTTATTTTTAGAATTTATATTGCTGTCTGTATTGTATGTTTATTGAGTGATTGCTTGTATCGACTAGACCCAGAGTTGCGAATTTAAATCGAGGAGAGTTTGAAGACCGTCATGAGACCTTGACGAGAACCAACTCCTCTTGAAGGCAAGTCATGCTTTGATCATTTAGCGCCTAGTTTTCAAAGTATATTTTGATTTCCATATTGCATGCTATGTTAAGTACAACCACTATTGATTAAATTGGGAAATGGTAGTTAAAAGCCAAACTTGTTATACCACCTTGATTATAAATGTTTATATGCCTGAAACCTTGTCCACCTAAGATGCTTAAATATATTTGGATGCTAATATGATGCCAACACGGGAGGCTGAACCGTGATTAGTTGCTTAGCTTTGCTTGTATCGTGGAATGACTTTCAAATATCAAATGAATATTGACTAAACAATTATGGAGCGCATTTTGGAAAATGCGATGATGTCATGAATTGGGCGGGATAGTGACACGTGTGGTGCTATTCATGGAATGATGTGGAAAATGGCATGTGTTGCTTAAGTATAAAGTGGGGTGGGAAAATGATTTGAGCAGGGGCAAGTGGCAAGAAGGCTTCGTGCAGGTGGGCACTGTGTGGCAATGGGATGTATGAAAAGATTGTGAAAGTTGTGTGCGAGATGTATAAAATAGTTGTCTTGCAGGGACAATTAAGGACTTAACCTTGCGAGCCTTTGAGGTGAGTTCGTGTACAACCACTTATGCAGGAATGGGGCGGACCTAGTTAAGTAGGTTTCTAATATCTTTCCTTTGATACCTCGGGGTGGTGATTACACAAAAATGTAACCGTCTGGGAGGCGTACTGTCTTTGCGGCTTGGTACCCATCTAGCAGTATGTGCTGTTCTAAACTTTGGCTCTGTGTGAGAAGTGTTAGGAAGGCAATCTTGGAGAGGATCAGCAGCTAAGTGTTAGTCTCTGAAAGACTTTGTTACAATCAATACTTTGTGTGGTGAGCATTGTATCTGTGGGTAAAGTGTCTGACCTCTGCGAGTGTGTGTGTGAATCTATTGAATAGCCATGTCGCGGTATTGGACATTGCTCGGTGATTCTGATCAAGGGTTAGATTTTAAAAATAAAAGATGTGGATGGGTGGTGTGTGCGGCGATGAATGAAATTAGAAACATGTGCCAAAACTCTTGAAAAGAATTGAAAAATTAGTTATTAATAATCTGATTTCTTTGCTTTTAATCTAATAGGATTACGATTAAAAGAAATCTTTGCTTTATGCAAAATAACCAATTAGGCCTTTCCTTTGGAATAAGCCATGCATGTAGTAATAGATACGCATTGTGCATGACTTGTTGAGTATGTTGTATACTCACCCTTGCATCGACAAAAACCTCGGAAGATGAAGCCGTTCGGCTTGGGAGGAGGAGTTCATTGAAGGCCGGGAGGACTAAGGGGTTGGGCACTTTTCGGTAGCTTTGTGGTTAAGAAGGGTCCGCTTATCGTATTTTGCTTCATTGAATGAACTTGATCTTGATGATATTTATAAGCCTGTATGAAGTATTATAAAGGTGGCCATAAGGCCATGTAACTCGTTACTATTAATGCTTGAAGTACTTATTATTTATTTCATTGTGTATGATTGTGGTACTTCAACTTTGTTTATCTGTGTGTACTAAGCGTGATCTGGACTAGTCTGAGAATACCTGAGTGTCGAATCAAGTAGGGAATTCGGGGCACGGCAACTCCTCTCCTTGAATGGTCAAGCGAAGGGGCCCAAGATGTATCTTGGTTGGGCGAATATCCCTCGTCCGATTTCGTGTGGTGATTTTGTATTGCTTGGGGTGTAGTGGACTACACGGGATTACAAGCAGGGGGCTAAGGACAGGCCCTTAGCGTTCGTCCGAGTGGAGGAGCTCGAGAGTGTTCATCTAGGTCGGATGGGTCGAACGTGGATGCGAGTGCGAGTGAATGAGAGGATGCTGCGAATGCTCGATGCCCTTCCCTGAGGGCCCTGCCTCCCTTTATATAGGCCGAGAGGGCAGGTTACACGGGAGTTTTTGGAGAAAAAAGGTAGGAGTACGCTATGCCCGGGAGTCGCTAGTCTTCGATCTCGATGGTGCGCAGTTCTATTCCCCCAAGCCGGGTTGGTAGACACAATGGACAGTGTTCCATTGGGAAGGTCTTGCCACGCCCTCCGTGCGCTGTCGAGACGGTAATCCGAATCACGCCGCGCTCTGGCGTCGCCTCGGGAGCGAGCGTGTCTCCCTATTGCGCATGAGGGGACGGGTGCTTTACTCTGGTGGGCCCCTGGCCACCTTGAGAAGGTGCCACCTGACCCAGCATGGCCGTCGTGTCCATGGGGTGGGTGACCAGCCTGTCGTCATTGTCGGCGTGGCGAGAATTCTTGGTCGGCTTCGTTGGGACCCGATCAAGGCGGTCGAGCTGCAGAGCACCGGACCCGGGTCTAGGTCGGAGCCCGTGGGGGCATAGGACACGGGTCTAGGTCGGAGTTCCCTTGGTGGGCTTGACCGAGGCCGGGGACTCTTCGGGACCCGATGAGGCCCATTGCTGGACCCAGGATGGATCATTTGGTATTTCAGCCAATATTCAGTGATAATCCCATCTGTGAGGGACGGAGACTTTGGTAGTACCCCCTCCAGCACTCTGCATCACTGCCCATCTTGCCGCCATGTCCGTACGACCGACAGGGATACGATCTTGAAATAGATGTATACCTTGCCGTGGGGTACCCCTAGTATGAGTATTCGTCACCTGGCAACTGGCCAGGTCGTGGGTATTTGACCTATGGATCGGGCAGAAGGGTCTGCCCTCCTTCTCGTCGGGGTGGTCATTTCACCGACCGCGGTGATCATCTCGCCGGTCATGGCGGTAATCCCGCCGGTCGCGGCGGTCACGCCTTCGCGGCCGGGTGTCATTATGCTCGCTCTCAGTGGTTAGGACCCGCCTGGTCTCAATCGCCTCATGCCTTCGCGCCTTTTTGCTCGCAAGGCCGGGACCCCTCGAGGTCCCGGCTTCATCCCCACCGTGCCCGCCCGCGGGGCTAAACATCGTTCCCCGAGCCTCTGCCGCCTGCGTGCACTTGTGCCCCAGGGAGAAGAGCTCGGAGGTGGTGGTGATGTTGCGGGTCGCCATTTTCTCCCGCATCTTGTGGTCTCGAATGACCCTCCGAAAGGCGATGACGACCGACTGGTCCAAAATCTGGGGGATCGTGTAGTGACAATGGCTGAATCATCGAATAAAGTGGTGTAACGATTCCCCTCTTTCCTACTCAAGGGAATGGAGATCGTCCTCCTCGCCTGGTTGTGTCGGGGAGGAGCACCTGGCCCAAGGGCATTGAGCTAGCCCCCGGGGTGACCCTGTAGAAAAGCAGGGCAAGGCGCAGTTGTGCAGCCTCTTTGTCGCTAATTTTCAAGGCGAGCAGGAAAGAGAGGATTCGTTACACCACTTTATTCGATGATTCAGCCATTGTCACTACACGATCCCCCAGATTTCGGAGCAGTCGGTCGTCATCCCCTTCCGAAGTGGCGTCCGGGACCACAAGATGCGGGAAAAGATGGCTTCCCGCAACATCACCACCACCTCCGAGCTGTTCTCCCTGGTGCACAAGTGCGCATGGGCGGCGGAAGCTCAGAGGAAGGTGCTCGTTCTGGCCGGCGGTCACGGCAGAGACGAAGTTGGACCTCAAAGGTCACAACTCCACAAGCAAGAAGAAGAAGTCTTGGGCTCTTGAGCTTGGGCGAGTCACAGCCATGGGCCTTGACAGAGGTCACCAGGTCGCGGTTGCATGACCGTCGTGATCAGCGAGACGATCGCCGTGGGCAACAGGACGACCACCGCGAGGAGAAGGAGGGTAGGCCCTACTGCCCGATCCACTGGTCCAATACGCACAACCTGGCCAGCTGCCAGGTTGTGAGCAAGATGGTGGAGCAGCGCCTCAAGGAGCATCGTACCCGTGACGACGACCGAGACGAAGACCCCGCCCCGTTGGCTTTCTAGCGGGCGGAGCACACAGTGGCGTATATACATGGTGGCTCGGCCACCTATCCCTCCAACACGAGGTACAAGCGGCTGATGAGGGAAGTCTGCGCTGCTGTACCTTGCCCAGGGGCGCGTAGGCCATTGAAGTGGTCGGAGGAGCTGATCACCTTCAGTCAGGCCGACCACCCTGACAGCACTGCCAGCCTAGGTCACCTTCCGATCATGGTTTCGCCCACGATTCGGAACGTGAAGCTTGGGCGGGTGCTAGTGGACAAAGGGAGCTCCATCAACCTCTTGTCCTCCAAAGCATTCCAGATGCTCCAGATATCACGGTAGGAGCTGCGCCCGGCCCTGCTTTTCTACGGGGTCACCCCGGGGGCTAGCTCAATGCCCTTGGGCCAGGTGCACCTCCCCGTCACCTTTGGAGACGAGAGCAACTACCGTACGGTAGTGGTGGACTTCAAAGTCACCGACTTCGACCTCCCGTACAACGCCCTGCTTGGCCGACCGGCGTTGTTCAAGTTCATGGCGGCGACCCACTATGCGTACATGGTGGTGAGGATACCAGGGCCTGGTGGCCCCATAGTCATCCGGGTGGATAGGCCGGAAGCCTTACCTTGCCATAGCGGGCATTGGACGGTAGCGCAACTTTGTGCTGAAACAGGTGATCTTGCCTACTCAGAACCCCTCGGCAAAGACCCGTGCCTCGCCTGGCTCATCCGGTGAGGTTAAGGTGGTCTCCCTGAGTATGGCCGAACCCGAGAAGACCGTCAAGGTGGGTGACCACCTTGGCGCCAAATAGAAAAGCGCGCTCGTTGCCTTTCTCCGGTCTAACTCCGACGTGTTTGCCTGGCAACCATCCAACCTGACTAGGGTCCCCAGGGAGGTGATCGAGCACCGATTGCTTAGCGCTTCGAGTCGCCGGTCGACAAAAGGTCGAAGAGCGGGCACCAGAGCGATAAGATGCCATTCGGGAGGAGGTAGAGAAGCTGTTGCGCAGGGGCATCGTTAGGGAAATCTCTCACCCCGAGTAGCTTGCCAACCCTGTGCTCGTCAAGAAGTCCAACGAGAAGTGGTGGATGTGCGTCGACTTTACCGACCTCAACAAGGCCTGCCCGAAGGATCCATACCCCTTATCACACATTGATCTCATCGTCGACTCTATGGCGGGGTGCGAGCTGCTGTGCTTTCTGGACACGTACTCCGGGTACCACCAGATTAACATGGCGGTGGAGGATGAAGAAAAAACTACTTTTGTAATCCCGATGGGTATTTACTGTTATATCAGAATGGCATTTGGGTTAAAAAATGATGGTTCTGCTTATCAGCGCGCTATGCATACTTTCTTTCGTCCGCAGATAGGACGGAACCTCGAAGTGTACATCGACGACCTAGTGGTGAAGATCAAAAAGGGCGAAGGGCTGATCAGAGATTTGGAAGAAACCTTCGCTAACCTCCGGAAGAATTGTTTGAAGCTCAATCCTGAGAAGTGCGTGTTTGGCATGCCCTTCGGGAAATTGCTAGGATTCCTTGTGTCCAGCCGGGGCATTGAGGTCAATCCTGACAAGATAGCGGCCATCGAGTACATGAAGCCACCAACCCGGCTCAAGAAAGTGCAATGTCTCACTGGTCGACTGGCGTCCCTCGAGCAGTTTATTGCTCGCTTAGGAGAAAAGAGTCTACCCCTATTTAAACTATTGAAGAAGACCAACCACTTCGAGTGGACCCCAGAGGCCCAGCAAGCATTTGAAGACATGAAGAAGTACCTCTCCTTCCCACGATCTTGGTCGCCCCCTAGTAGGCGGCCGTTGCTCCGTATATTCGCGGCAACTCCTTGATGGTGGTAGCTGATCTTGGTGGAAGAGAAGAAGCGTCTAAAGCCGGTCTACTCGTCGACAAGGTGCTACATGAGGTAGAGACCAGCTACCCACAAGCACAGAAGATGTTGTACGCCATCCTAGTGGCGTCCAGGAAACTATGGCACTACTTCCAGGGACGGGAGATCACGGTGGTCACTGCCTATCCCCTGTGAGAGATCTTGCATAATCGGGAAGCCGAGGGATGTGTCGCCAAGTGGTCGGTAGAGTTGGGGGAGTTCTGCCTCAAGTTCACCCCCCGCACTGCTATCAAGAGTCAAAGACTGGCGGAGTTTATCGCCGAGTGGACTCCTACCACTCTTGAAGCTGAAGAGATACCCGCGCCTTCCCCTGGACTTTATTCTTCGATGGCTCCTTCAAGCTTGAGGGCGCGGGGGTAGGGATTGTTTTGGTCTCCTTGACCGGTGACATCCTCCAATATATGGTCGACCGGGAGGGAAGACAGTGGTGCCGCCGGTGCGGCACCTGGGGAAAAGCCTGGTCGAGTGGAGTACCCAAGCGATTGCCATGTGATCACTACACTTCGCCAGGAAGGTCAGTGGATGGATCCGATCCTAGCCTTCCTGCGGGACTAAGTGGTCCCCGACGATGATGCGTCAACCGAGAAAATTGCACATAAGGCCAAGTGCTATACTCTGGTAGGTGGGGACCTATATCGCTAGAGTAGAAACGAAATTCTTTTGAAGTGCATCACTCGGGAAGAGGGGAGCAACCTGCTCTCTGATATCCATGGAGGCATGTGCGGGAGACATATATCTAGTCGGACGCTAGTCAGAAAAGCGTTCCGCCAAGGATTCTATTGGCCTACTACCCTCCAGGATGCTTGCGAGCTGGTGAGGACATCTTGAGTGTACCAATTCTCATGAGGCGAGATCCACCGAGCACTGCCCAGCGCAAACCATCTGCTCTCTGGCCATTCGCGATGCAGAAATTTGGATATCTGGTCTATTCATGAGCCTGGCAGGCTTCACCCATATGTTCGTCGCCATCGACAAGTTTACCAAATGGGTCGAAGCCGAGGCGGTGCGTGCTATCATGGCCTTCGCTGCCATCAAGTTCATACATGGGATCTTCACCCGCTTCGAAGTCGCCAACCGCATCATCACCGACAACGACACCCAGTTCACCAGCGTGGCGTTCCTGGAGTTCTGCAAAGAGATGGGCACCAAGGTGTGTTTCGCCTCGGTGGCCCACCCCAGGAGCAATGGCCAGGCAGAGCATGCCAACGCGCTGGTACTGAGGGGGCTCAAGACTAGGGCATTTGACCGGCTCCACAAGCGGGGACCACGATGGACAGATGAACTGTCGGCGGTGTTGTGGTCGCTTCGAACCACACCCAGTCGAGCAACCGGAGAAACACCTTTCTTCCTGGTCTATGGGGCAAAAGCTGTCCTTCCGTCCGAGTTGTCTTTGGGCTCCCCATGCATTTCAGTATTCAGCGAGGTGGGCCAGGAAGATCAGCGCCAAGAAGAAATCAACCTTCTGGAGGAGGTGCGCGATCGAGCAGCTCTGTGTGCTGCTTGGTATCAGGAGAGCCTCGGTGGTACCACGCCACCTGGGTCCATAAGAGAGCACTAGCAGTGGGCAACCTCGTTCTACGCAGAATTTAGACGCAGGCTGGTTGCAACAAACTGTCTCCCCTATGGGAAGGCCCCTTCAAGGTGGTCTCAGTCTCTCGACCCGGGGTGGTCCGGTTAGCCACTAAGGACGACCAAGAGCTAGCAAACTCCCAAAACTTGGAGATGTTGCAGAAATTCTACCCCTGAGAACTATAAGTGCTCGACGGTTCACCCCGATCAGCCAAAGAATGGGTTTTTCCCTCCATCTGCTGATCAGGCAATGGCTAGTAATAAGCTAAGTTGTTTGCCTCATGGACTCCTTGTAAATCTTCCTTGTCTTTCCCATCGGCCACAGTGGGTTGCGTTTAAATGTGGTTGTCATAGATGCAGGTAGCAGCGGCTCCTTGTCGATAAGCGATAACGCCGAGCATTCGTCGGCGAGAGGAGGGAGACCGAGGGTCTAGTTTGTCACGGTGTTCCATGCGTCAAGCACACCCGAGTTGTCACCGCGAGCACTGCTGGCCCAAAACCACCTCTGGGAACCTGCTGCCTTGCCACGCAGCACCGTGGTCAGGTTCCGAGAGATCGCAAGGGTTTAAGATCCGAGAGACAATGTGTAACAGCCCGATTTTCTTCAATCCGGTAAACGAGGCTTGTCATGCTTACGTCTTCTATAATGTCATTACATCCTCATTTAATTATAATTATACAAGTGTTAGGACATTCATCTTGCATAAAGAGGGAGTAGCAACATCCCAACAATTATTTTCCAAACTGCACACATGTTATTTTACCTTAGTCAAGGACATGTGGGCCATGATCACAAGAGAGGAGAGTAGGCTGCACATACCTACCATATCATTTCTCACTTTACTTACCCCTTCCCACTTATCTAACAAGTCAATGACACATGGGTCCTACTTTGCATAGGAACTTGTGGGTTGCACAACACCTCCATGTCTTTTCTTACTTCAATCACTCATACCCACCCTTTTACTCACCCTATGACATGTGGGACTTAGCCCCACATGTAAGGCATGAGTGGGCAGCCATATATAAGGTCTAAACATTGGTTTCCCCTCCACCACCTGCCCATTTGCTCCTCCAAATCCTGAAAAACAGCAAGCACTTCTTCTCTAACCCTTGCCATTCTTCCCCTCAAATCCCCACAAGTTTTGAGTTTGAGCTTGTGCATGTTATACCACCTTGAAGCCAAGATCAAGAGCTTCAAATCCATCCAAATGGATTCTTGAGGCATCAAGTTTTGGGTGAGTGGCAACCAATTTCCTTTCTTTCCATGTTCTGAAATTTTGGCTATTGAAACTCATTTCCTTCTTCTCCATGGAATCCATCGTCACACTTTGAATCGGGTCGGGCATGTTGCATGGAAGCTTGAGGAGGAGGGCTAGTTGCTGTTGCAAGCACGAGCAAGCGAGGTCATTGTCATCTACACGAGCTAGGAGGAGGTGAACCGCGAGGACCGGCATCGCTACACTCTTTGTCATTCCCTCACCAAAACCAACCGTCACCAAGTGCGAAAGTAACTCCATAGTGGTAAGATTCTACCCTAGTCCACCCTTTTGAAGTCCTAGTCCATCCCTATGAAGTGTAGAGGCACTGTACACGTAGTCGTTTTGAAACAGAGAAGCCCAGCTCGGATAGTCTGAGGTTTCACTCGGACATTCCGAACCATTCGGATACTCCGAATAAAGGTTCGGATAGTCCGAATAGGGCTGATTTGGCTTGACCGAGTGGGTCTGCTCGGACATTCCGAGGTGACCACTCGGATAGTCCGAACCACTCGGATACTCCGAATGCAATTTCGGATAGTCCGAACATAATTCAACTTCAGACCGAGGGGGTCCACTCGAACATTCCGAAGTGACACTCGGACACTCTGAACATAATTCAATCAAAGCCCTAAGACTTGAACTTTTGACGCAAAAACTCAATTAGTACTTTCATATTATGATTAGTATTACACATCATGAGCATTTCATGCATCTTTTACTCATGTGCATCATTGGAGTTCTTGGTTTGGTGTTTATGGAATTGAATTTTCTCATTAGGTGTGGACGTTTCGGAAGGCACTCCGAGCATGCGACTCGCCTTGAAGTCAGAACGGCGACAAGGCACTACTTTACTCCTTTATCATGATTGCTCCTACTATTTGAAATTTACATTTTTGGAATTATTTTATCAATTGCATGTTTACTTTCAACTACAATTATGATTGGGTAGAAATCTTAGCTATTACCACATTGTGATGTTATTCCCTTATCATGTTCCTTCTATGTTCCATTGTCGCCCTAGGCAGTTGGTTTATTATTATTGTATATGGGTTCGTGCGAATTGCTTAGCCATGCTTAGAACATCGTTAGAAACGCGATAGATGGACTTAGTCTATTAGTGCATAATGATTGAGAATTATTATGATGATGATGGTTTCAAATGTTGGTTAATGTGTAGAGATGTTGGTTAAGGACCCTAAGGATTAAATCCTGGTGACGTCTCTTTGAGTAACTATCGTGCGAACCACACGCCGTTTATGGGACCGGCGTAACCAAGTACTTATGTATGATTAGGTTATGTAAACCATGTGCACTCGGAATTCCTTGAGCTTAGTGGGCGTCAAGGAATGACCCATGAAATTCCTTGGGCTTGGTGGGCGCTAAGGAATGTCCTCGGAGTCCCTCGAACTTTGTTGAGTTGGGGATGTCGGACAGGGTGTACTCCTTGATCCACACACCGACCTTTGAGCACAGCGGGATCAAGGGTCGAGTCATCCGGATGGTTTAGATACACTATCATGCATCTTTGGAAAATGGTTTGTCACGTTCACCTCGGCCGACACATCCTAGGAAATGTGTTAATAGCTTGGCTTACGAGTGTGGCGTGTCATGTGGGTAAAGTCGTACCTCTGCAGAGCTTAAACTATTCGAATAGCCGCGTCTATGGTTAAGGACGATCGCTTGAACTGTCAGTCACTAGGCGAGTATTAAGGACTTAGTAAAATGGGATGGGAGTGGGAAAAGAGACACAAGTATTGGAGTACTTGTGTGTGTAATCAAATATGAGCGATGGAACTCATGGTTTGGAAAATGCTTGGAGGCATCATATGAATGTGATTATGATGATGTTATATTATGTATTAGATTTTGCAAATGTTTACTAAATGCAATTCTTTCAATCTATACATGTTTACGAATTATCCCAAATATTGCTTTATGCTGAAATTGCCATTTTGCCTTCCTTTGATGTAGCAACCACATGTAGCTAGAAATCAACATGCAATGTATATTATTGTCTTGATACACTCTTTGTACTCAATCGGATTATCCACTTGCTGCGGTGAGGATGAGGCCTTTGGGGACTTTTAAGGCGATTTCGACAATTGAACGTTTAGTCGCCGTTCTTGCCCAGTTTGGTTGCACGAGGGTTTGGGGGCATGCCATGCTGGCCCTTTTGTTGTTTCTCTTATGATTTCCACTGCTACTTGGTGTAATAACTCTAAATATGTCGTTATGGACAGCAGTCCTACTTTTGGAATGTAATAACGTTTATGCTTCTGATAATTGCGTATGTGTTGTGATGTCAACTGTTGGATGAGAATTCTCGTATTGGTGAACTATCCTGAGACCAACACGGGTATAATCACGGAACACCCGAGGTTCCCTTGATTCACTTGAGATGGACCGCGCATTTGGGTGAATCAGTGGAGTCCCGGGGACGGTTCCCCACACAATGGGACAGTGACAACCACACGCGCTGGGACTTATGATCTTTTGGTCTATTCCTTACGTATCTTGCGTAACTTCTGCTCGTATTTGTAGCGGATGCAAGCAAGTGCAAGGAGAATGCCAGAACATTGACCTAATCTAAACCCCCAGACCCGCATCATGGCAAGGTCAGGGGCTAGTCGCCCGGTGACTTGGGCAAGAAAACGCGGGCAAACATATGCGCGAACAGGCACTCAGGTAAACGCGAAGGAAAATAATTTCATTAAGTTTGCTAAAAGATTTGTCTACATGGTTATAGCAAAAAAGAAGAAAGAAAGGAACAAAGAAAACAAGAAGGGCCATAGGGACCATCATTAAATCATCGACAACTTGGATGTGCGGTGTCATCCCGCCCCTCGCCATTGCCTCGTCGAGGACTGGGTCCTCCACCGTCATCTGCCCCACCACGTACTCCGAGGCTTCATGCACATGAGCTTGCGTCTAGGCCTCGTCGCATTCGATTCGACCACGGTGCACAAGGCATCGAAGGAGGCGTCGCGGCTGGCGTAGCAGGCCAACACGTACCCCGCTGTGGCGGCGACGACCACTCGCCCTTCTCTGGTGGAGTGGGCGGACAAGGCGGCGGGCAGGCTGGCGAGGGCATCGGTGACGTGGGTGACACTGAGGGCATACTACATCGCCGAAGATTCCAACGGATCACTCAGCTCCACCCGTAGGGGCTGCAGGCTCCTTACCATGCGGTTGAACGCAGGGCGGAGCATGACGGTGAGGTTGTGCAGCAAGCGGCGTAGTTCATCTTCAGCCCGCTTCCGTCTCGCCTCGACCTCCTCCGTCCGGGCGAGCAGGGCCGCCACACTAGCCTTCTCCTAGGTGAGCAGGGCCGCCCCTTTCTCCCTCTCTTGCGCCAGCTCTTCGCGCAGCCGCCCCATCTGCTGGGACAACTGCGCCTCTTGCTGGGCGACCGTCATAAGGAAGGCACCTGTGGAAGCATGCACGTCGCCAAGTTCAGTGAGCAATGCGGCCAGTCGAGTGGCGGGGGCGGCGAGGGCGCTCGATGCAGGTATGGCGGAGGTGCTGGCGTTGACGACATCCCCACGAACCTCTTCCGGGGCACCGGATCTCCCGCTGCCTCAGTGAGTGCCTGGCTTTGTGAAGCACTACTAGGGGTCAGCCTTGGAAGCAGGGAAGCGGAAGGAGGATGCAGGCAGGTTAAGCCCTCCCTGCGGAGCAGTGGAGAGGGCTCTCGATGCCAGCAGAATAGGAGTAGATGATGTCAGTGCCAGAGCAGGTGCAGGTGATGTCAGCACTGGAATAGGAGCGAAAAATGTCGCTGCAGTGGAAGAAGACCCCGTTCTTGTCGTGCTCGAAGGCACGATGAAACTGGAAGGGGCGACCGTCCGATCATCGGTGCGGGGCCTCTTAGGGTCCACACCCGAGGCGTCCGAGGAGGACGGTTGCTTGTCTACGCTTCGGTCATCCACCGGAGCAGGTTCCCTGATCGATAGGGGGCCGCGAGGTGGCAACGTCACGAGCCCAGTTGAGTCCATCGCCGAGAGCGACTTGATGATTAGGAGACACTCCACGAACTCCAGATCGCATAACGGTCGGGCTTCGGCTGGGAAATCTGAACTGCTTGGAGTTGGCGGGACCAACCCGCCCAGGCACTTGATGATAGAGGGGGTGTCCAAATTCCCTACGCCTGAAGAAAGAGAAAGGGTTACTGATTGATGGCGACCACGAGAAGTCAGAAGAAAAGAAGAACAAAACTTCTGACTCGGGTAGAGTGCGGGTTATGTAAATGCGTCACCGTATCTTGCCACGCCGGTCGCACGCCCGACCTGTGGGTGATCCTCAGGTCACGAAGTCCCGGACCACCAGGCCCCTGGTCAGCCCGGAGTCCCACAGCCGGTCGATGTGGGCCACCATTGTCTGGAGCTCCGTCGTCTCGTCGACGGGTGAACCCCAGTTCTCATTGCTAGGGCGTCAAGGCCACTGTCGTCACCGGCATATAGCCAATTGCTCCGCCACACCTTTCAGTTGGTCTTCGTCTGGAAGGGGATGTAGTGGGAGGCTGATCCGTCACGAAGACGAATATGACAACTCCCCACGACCCCACTGTCCGTGGAGCCGCGGAGAGTATAGAAGAAGCGGAAGAGAGGAAGATTGGGCATTACCCCCATGAACATCTCGCAGAGGTATTTAAATGTGGAGAGCATGAGAACGGCGTTCGGGGTGAGATGAAGATGGTGGATTTCATAGAAATGAAGGACTGTGAGGAAGAATTCAGAGAAGGGCGGGACCAGGCCTACCAACAACACCCAGGAGAAGACGATGATCTCCTCGCACCGCGGCATGGAGGTGCCACAGTGTAGTCGAAGGGAACCCTCGGGGGCTATCCGAGAGAGCCTCGTTGCCCTCTCCCCAACAACGGTTGAAGCAGGAAAAGGCTACACCGTTTGGATGAAGCAAGGTCTGGGGGCAAGGAAGTTGAAGCGGCAAGGAAAGGAGATGAAGGAGTTAAAAAAGAACGTGAACTGCTAGCCCTGGGTGCGTGTATTAATAGGTTTCTTGTGCTGGCGGTTCACGAAAAGGCGAAAGTGCACGATGCATCAGGTCCCAAGAAAATGCGACGGAAGCAGAGAGGACCGGAGCGGTTGCATGCGCAAAAGTGGTGCAGCCGGCCAAGAACGTCGGCATTAATAAGTCTGAAAAAGTGGCGCGCTCGGGGCGAACTGAGGACTCTTGTCGGTGTACTTTGTGCCACGGTACCCTCTCTGCCGCTGTCAGGAAGGGCCACAAATGCTGAAGCATGGTAGCCTAGCGAGCAGGTGGGCGATCAGGCCCTGTTGCCAGGTGACCGCGTCGTGTGGTGGCCTAGCGAGCAGGTGGGTGATCAGGCCCAGCTACGGGGCGATCGCGTCATGTGTGGTAGACTGGTGAGCAGGTGGGCGATCAGGCCCTACTATCGGGCGACCGCGTCGCGTGGCAGCCTAGCGAGCAGGTGTGTGATCAGGGCCTACTGCCAGGTGACCACGTCGCGTGTGGTGGCCTGGCGAGCAAGTGAGCGATCAGGGCCTGCTGCCGGGCGACCGCGTCGCGTGTGGCGGCCTAGCGGGCAGGTGGGCGATTAGGCCCTGCTGCCGAGCGACTGCGTCATGTGTGGCGGCCTGGCGAGTAGGCCCTGACGCTAGGTGGCTGGGCTACGTGGTTGGTCGAAGGAGCCAGAAGGTACTCGGGGGTACACCGCCGGTCAGGCATGAAGACGTACATCGACAGAACAGGAGAGCCTCGCCTCGTAGTCTTCTCCCCCCGACACCCCGTGTTAGAAGTATTGAATGCGCGTGGCTTTGCTAACGGCACGATAGCTTATCCCTCTATCGTCCTGCACCTAACCCGTCCTATACAAGTCGCTTCTCGGGCGGACTAGGCGGAGTTGGACGATTGTGCAAAGAATAAGGCCAGAGGATGGGGCTATAACGACTGATGTAATAAATGAAGTGTAATCATTGTGATGTCATCTTTCTCACATGCCCGAGCCATCCCGGCCTATATAAGGGGGGTTCGGTGCATGGGATTAGAGAAGGGGGAAGGCAACCAGAAAAAAGGGGGAAGACAACCAAAAAAAGAAGGAAGACAACCAGAAAAGAGGGGGAGGACAACCAGGAAAGAGGAGAAGAACACAGAGTGTAGGTGGAGTGCTTGTAATCCCCTCAAAACACATTAACAAGAGCAGAAGCAGGACATAGGGCTATTACCCACATCGGGGGCCCAAACTTGGGTATATCGATGTGTCCTTGAATCCTTGTCTGTGTGGATCCTTCGAGAGAGCTTATAGGTGTTCGTCTATGAAGATCCCCTCTATCGAATCTCGGACTCCTTCGAGGCATAATAGCTGGTAGGTGAAAACCACCGATAGTGTCCATATCCCATGTTTAGATATTCGATAGTAGCCCCCGAACTCTACTTAGTGTAGGGTTCGTTTAAGCACCAGGTCGATTACTGTCGAGCTCGAGCTTGGTCATATAATGCCTCATCTGCTTGTGGTCGAATGACTCGAGTAGGCTGGGAATCGCTAAGTATCGAGTAGGGATATGATGGCTCGAGCACCCTGCAACAAGCCCAACTTGAGTTCTTAGGGTAACCTCACACCACTCGGTATCGACTCATCGACTCGACTCTTAGCAGAGTTAGAAAAAGTTAGAAAAATATAAACATTGGGCAACGTGCCATTTATTGTCGTTGCCTGCAACGCCAAGGCGGGTGCAGTGCAATCATTTCACATTTTTCACCGATCGAAGCACTGTGCTGTGAGGAATTGAACCATTTACTTGTAAGGAAGGTTTCGGCTGTACAAATCCCAATGTCCAGAGCTGTAGCCACTACCTTCCTCTTTGCGTGTTCGTTCTTGTTCTTGAAACTTCTGTCACACTCCTCAAGCCCTAACGTCGCAACCTCCAAAGTTTTCACCTCACTCTTCGCCCAATGGCATCCCATCCCTCAGCCAGTGCTGGAGTCGTTTTGCCACCAGAGAAGAAAGCTAAGATGGCCAAGATGGTCTTCGAAGACAAGGCCATCAAAAAGGTGTGGCAAAAGTCAATAATGACTGAGAAGCGCCTCGACGAGCTTGAGGGAGATGGCTTTGTTCCCCCTCGAGAGTTCTTCTGTTGGAGGCCAGCACTCAGTGAGTCTTTTCCCACCCCGAAGGATGAGGATGAAACCATTGTATTCGAGGCCTTCTTTCTCTGCGGTCTTAGTTTCCCACTTCGCCATTTTTGCTCAACGTTTTGGACTTCTATCAAATTCAGCTTTTCCACCTCAACCCCAATTGGATCACGATGCTCAGTGTGTTCGTCCATCTCTGTGAGGCTTTCCTGGGTATCAAGCCCAACCTCAATCTATTGTGCCACTTCTACACTTTGAAGAGTGCGACAAGAAATGAAGAGGTTGGGGGTGCTGGTTTTCATCTCTACAATAGTGTAGCGAGCGCGTACATTTTTATTTCGGTTACCTCTTCTTTGTAGTCGGACTAGAAAAAACAATGGTTTTACATCACCACCCCAGACACCGTGAATCTTCCTCTGGTTTTCCAACCACTCTTTCTTAATCCAATTGACCTTTAGACGAAAGTCACTCCTTCGACTGCGTGCAACATGAATTATGCTTAGAAGATTGAGGAGCTAAGGAAGAGTGGATTAACTGGATGGCACGTGGCCAGAGACTTCATTACGCACTGGTCAAGTTAGCTGAAGTACCGAGACCACTTGGCCTGGGACTACTCCGGAGTCGATGATGCAACCAAGGATAATACTAGAAGTAAGTCCTTGCAAGGTTATCATTCCCTTGATCTTGGTTGATGAATGGTGAACTAATCCGCATCTTACCAGATTTTTTGAGCTCGAACATCTCCTCCAAGCTGAGAAGGATGTTCTAGGGCTTGGAACCCGACGCTTGCGGTATAGAAGCCTATTCGCTCTCCAATCCTCGACCGAAGGTGAGTACTGTATAGCGGCTTGTAATACATCATTTGTGCATCTATCATTTGCCTTATCCCAGCATCTTCTCAGGAAGCCAAGTTCGACAAGGATAGTGGGCCAATTGAGGAAGTCATCAATCTGAAGGACGACGAGCTGACCTGTAGTGATGATTGGGCATCGGGCTCTACCTCTACTGATGCTGGCACTCCTCCAAGTGATCTTGCACATACCATTGCCCCAAACGAGGGCGAGGCAGCTTTAGAGCTAGTGGTGGTCGATCCTGCTGAAGCGAGGAGGTCGGTGTCTTCGACACCCTGTCGACCTACCAAACGGCCTTAGACCTTATCGTCGAGACCATCCGACCAGGTGATCTTCAATCCCTTTGGGTGTTATGAAGTTTCTTCGGATATAATTCAGCAAATACTTAATGAACAGTGAACTATCTTGGGGTCAATACACAGAGATCAACAACTCCTCCATGGACATCTCCCCGAGCGGAGTCCCCATCGACCAAAGCAGTCGAGCAGGTAAGACAACAGATCCAGCCACCAACTATCGACCCGTCGGTGCCACTTCTTGCACCGATCGACAAGTTGGCTGTCGGGACAAAACTGGTCCTGGCAAAAAATGCTACACAGAGGAAAAATGTGCAGGTGAAGTTTAAACTAGCGAATTAAGTCACCTCTTCTCCCCTTGGGATCTTTCCTCTTCCTTTTGGAGACGTTAAACGGGAAGTCTTCCTTAGGAAAAAGGTGTTTAGTGGTGTTGTCGATGACGTCGCCACAACTGCCTCGCCATCCCTGGGCACGGTCGCTTTCATCGCTGCTCCCTCTTCTGCAGCTCCAGCAACAATGATGGCTCCTACAACAATGACGGCTCCTGTAGCAACGACGGCTCCTGCAGCAATGATGACTCCTCCTCCAGCTTCCCAAGCGCCTTGGATATTCTGGTCCATCTTGAGGCCCCAATTTTGGGTACATGACTTCGACCAAATCTTTCCTGGCTCTGCCTTATCTCCTATTTCACACCTCCTGGCTTATTCTTGTAGCGCGCCACGGACACCCTGCTCAAAGCAGAAGCTTTCTATGAGCAAACCCACCAACAAATGGAGCAGCTCATAGCATCCAATCAACAAGTGCTCAAGATGAAGGACGCCAAACTAGGAGCCCTTAAAGCTGAGGTAGAGGCTTCCAAGGCTTAGAAAAAGAGATTAAGGACAACTGCAACGGAGCTAGAGGCTAAGAAGGCTGAATTGAAAAAGTTGAGGGCCACTGCAACTAAGTTGGTGGCAGAGAAGGCTGTGATTAATACTGTGTGGCTCAAAACCAAGGCTGAATGAGATGAGGCAGTGGCGGGTCGAAAGGCAGTCGAGGTTGAGAAGGCTACAATAGATGCGGAACTCACTGCTCTGCGTTCAGAGACCCTCAACCACATGACCTCATCAACCTATCTTGTGACTTCTTACATGCTTGGCATGGTGAAGAGCCACCACCTAGGCCTGGACCTCTCGGTGCTGGAAGAAGGATTCGCATGCGAGGTGAGTCAAGCTGCCGATTACATTGAGTCCTTCAAAGATGTCGAGACCTGGATATGCAAATCCGAATCCCTATGTGTATTTTGCACTAGTCTAGGATCACGCTAGTGCACACAGTGGAAACATAGATGACATATCATTCCATACATCGAAATAACTAAGACGAAGCAAATTATTATTGAATAAAGTGAACGACCTTATGGTCAAGGTTCATACACCAATGCCTCTTGGATTAAAAAACAAATAAAATTGTTGCAGTGGAAATAAGGTAACTTGGGCCATTCGACATGCCACAAGCAATCATCTGGGGAAACACCTTCCTAGTCGACGTAGTATTCATAGTACTCCTCTTGATATTCATTACCTGGTCCTTCCTCAGCAACTGAACAACAAGGGCATAAAGCCATGAGTACAAAACGTACTCAACAAGCCGTAGGGAAGTGATGTAATATATTCAAGCATGGCTTGACAAAGGATAGTCATATGGTTCATTTGCAGAAAGCAATAACTTGAGTTTAAATACAATAAATAGATTGAAGGCAGATTGATGAAAACAATAATAAGTAACTGGTAAATCAATGGTAGACAACATTAACAGAATGGCGAGGCATCACCCTACATCATTAAAAACAAGTATCAACCACCAAATTCAACATTATAGCTTTAGACAACAAAACAATAGTGAACTCCCCGTTCTCAATCCAACAATTCCACATTTCATGAAACACTCTATACCCCGTGTGAAATCCCCGGGCTTGTCCATGACCGCGGACATGGCTATTTGAATAGTTTTACACCCTGCAGAGGTTGTACAGCTTTACCCACAAGACATGATCATCCCTTAGTGCCAAGCGCTACGAACACACTTCCTTTGGTGTGTCGGCAGAGAGGTCATTACAAAGCCTTTACAATGCATGTCTAAACTCAGTATTGCCCTATAAGGTTTCGCCCCTCGGGGCCCCCTCTTGAGCCATGTGAGTCTACCCGTCCATCTCGGAACCCACACCAACACTTGGCAGTACTCAATACTTAGACATCACAAATTAATCAGCTAGGTCTATCCCGTACCAACTTGTGGTTGCACGGTTAGGCCCAGTTCAATGGTGCACAAGATTAAGTCATTAAGTTGTCTTAAGCAAGATAGCTACATCCCAATGTGCTCCCAATGTGCTAGCACACCCCTTTACTGCATGATCACCTGCCCGAGGGAAAACATTTTGTTCAACCAAGACCCATGGCATCCCCTGCCATGGTACAATAAGTTTTACAACAACGACTAACGACCACGATTCAATATCTCATTAAGTCAAGGAAATAACTCCGATGGGCAAGATTAACATTTATTTACATGTGATAGAATCCCAACGTACACTAAGTAGGTCTAAGCATAGCTACGATAACCCAATGTTGGTATTATGATTATGTTCAACTAGTAAAGTCCCAACCTAGGGTTAACAATGGATACATGGCATTTCGATAACCAAGGTGGCATAATGGCAATCAGGTGAATAGCTACTCCCATAAACTAGCATTGATACACAAATAGCATGCAATTGTACAAAACAAAATACTTTCGCAAACATAGGTTCAACATGATCAAAGGTTACGACTTGCCTTGCTGATCAAATACTGAATCTTGGTCTTCAAAGTCTCCGTTCGCTCCTTCGGGGTTCATGTCTCACTGGAAAATAAAGCAAAAAAACTAAATAAATACAAAATAGAGAACCAAAAAACTTAAAACTGAAAATAAATGGCTCTGAAAGGAAGAGCTCGATTTTACAAAAATTTAGAAATTTGAATCACTTCAACCGGAGTTCGTATGAGTGAGAACGAGCCTTCGAAACATTAAATTCAGATAAAAAGGCTGAAAAATGAATAAACCCGAATTTCCTAATTTATTTTTATATTGAAAAATCAATTAATGACGCAATGTTAATGTCAGCAACCAATTTTCTTGAAATAAAAATAAATCAAAAAATTCTTGTCATAGTTAGCAAAGCTGAATAAAGATTCAAAGTTCTTGTCACAGTTGCTGGCCTAAGCGTGCTCCTAGAACTAGTTCAACCTAGCAAAGGATATATCAGTGCAAAGGACTCAAAGTATGCAAGCAATTTTGATTTTCTGCTTCTCTTTCCCTCTTTTTTTTATTTCTTTTCTTCTCTTCTGAACTAATATTTTTGTGGAATTTTTTTCTGGAGTTCTGGGACGATGGAAAAATAAAACTAAAGGGGATACAATGATACTTGACGGGAAACCGAGGCTCTGATACCACTTGATGTGCACGGGGGTGCCCGATCTTCTGAAAGGTATGAACTTTGATTGGTGGAGAACTCGACGTTAATGATCCGGCTTCGAATCAGAACTGATCTGAATCCTGCAATCGCTACACCTCTACTCCGTCAGTTATCAACGACGCACAACATGATTGACCTCGCCAAGAAGGCTTATCCCTGCTTGCAAATCAAAGAACACAAGCAAGAACATAGAAGAACGTAATCTGAATTACTGATGAATGATTAGGCACAAAGTTGGAGTTCTACAAACTGATGTACAGCGAAACTGTCTAAACAGATTAATCTAAGCAAAACCCAAGGAAGAAGAAGAGGGATGGCGGCCATAAATAACATAAGCATGTCGGCCAGGGGGTGGGGGCTGGCCAGAGGGGGAACCATCCCCACGAAACCTAGGGGTACACGGGCCTTGGGCCCAAAACTGGGGTGGCGCAGCACCCGATAGATTCTATCTGCTAGCTTGTTTTTATGATTCCTGATGATTCATAAGAAATTTGGCAGTGGGACCAGATCCATTGGAACGCTTATCTCCTCTGCTTTCAGTGGAGTAGTGGAACGTCCCAATCGGAGTTAAGTATGTGGCACAGGCGTCCGTTTGAAGGCTGGATGGTCTGAATGGCGAAGCCGGACTTGTGCAACATCCAATCTACTTGTGGCTAGTCTTGTTGTGTGTCTCTTCCCATATTTCTAAGCAATAACACATCACAATTATTTAGTAGCATCCCATCCTTGACAAGATAATTAGGAACAGCAAGAAACGTATTCACCTCATTGTTTAGTTGGCGTGCATGTGCTCGCATTATTGACCCTTGCGTTATAGTGTGTATATCCGAAGAAACGATGTCCTCATCACTAAGAATGAGGTCATCGGGGGCACTGGCTTCCATCTCTGCAACGGCGCTGCTAGTGCCTATATACCTATGCTGATAACTTCTTTCGAGCAATCGGACTGGAAGAAGCGGTGGTTTTATCTGCTGGACACGGTTAATTTTCCTTTGTGTACAAACCTTCCTTCCCGGCCTTTTCCGAGCTTTGGACGAAATTTCCTCCGTCAACTACGCGGAATGCACACTACGTCGAGAAGATTGAGGAGCTGAGGAAAAGGGGTCTCTCTGGATGGCATGTCGCCCCAGACTTCCTGACACGGCAGTCCAGTCCCCTGAGGTGCCAGGACCATCTGGCGTGGGTGTATTCTGGGGTCAAAGACGCGACTAGAGATTCTTTCAAAGGTATGTGATACTGATCTCTTTTGTTGCTTTTCCTTCTCTGCCATGATTAGTGGCTGATGAACCACTTTACTAACTAACAGTCTTGACAGAGGCAAATATTTCTGCTTGGTTGAGTAAAATTTTCCATGGATCATCTCCTGGGCCCTGCGGCATAGAGGCCTACTCTCTCACCAACCCTCGACTGGAGGTATGTATCGAGTGCTTACCATTGTCGCCGCTCTAGGGCAGCCGTCAGGGCTTAACTCATTTCTACCTCTTTAGGAGATCGAGTGGGATGAGCACAGCGAACGACTGGAGGGGGCCATAGACCTGGACGATGGGCCTGCTTGAGACGGCGGGCATGCATCGAGCTTAGGCCCTGCCCGTTCTGCGGAGGACACGGTGCTTGCCCTAGCTCCTAGCGAGGTCGAAGCATCCTAGGAGCAGGAGGCGGTCGTTTCTCCTCGACCGGGGAGTTTAGTGTTGCCATCACCTCTGCCTCAGTGGAAACGCCGCCGAGTGTCGAAGACCTCTTATCAGGTGACATTCAATCGATCACTCGGGTGTTATGAGGTCGCTGCTAACTTAGTTCGGCAACTTTTGGGGGAATAGCGGGACACCTTGGTTGCTAATGCACAATGTTTGGCTACGACTTCACAGGTGTTGCCCTGAGAAGTTCCTTCGCCAACTAAAATAGTCGAAAGGGTAAAGTGACTATTCTCGATCATTTGCCGGACTAGTAGTCTGAGTCAATTGCTGATAATTTCCCTACGCGAGCAGGCTGCTTCTCCGTTAGTTGATCTGCCAGCACCACTGCTTCCGTCGACCGAGCCAACCGAAAGGGCAGTCACCAGGACTGAGCTGGTGTCGAAGAAAATATCTGACTCGCGGAGTGGGTTAAGAATGGTGTTAAAGACAAAGAAGTAATATTACCTATTCATTGCTCTCCAGTGCTCCCATCTTATTGGAAGGTGTGACACGAGAACTTCTTTTGCAGGAAGGACATGCCTGTCAGTGCCATTAAGGGTGCTATTGATGGATCCTTGCCGCCAATCAGCGCGATCGAACTGGTTTCGGTTGACACCTCGTTGTCGTCGAAAATGGTTGCCACGGCCCTAACTGGTTCCTTGCCTTCGACGGTTACAAGCACGAGCGAACCAGCTCTCGGCACACCAGCTGCATTTCGCATGGCCTCGTCCTTGCTTCCACCTCCTTTAGCCCCACTTGAACATTGGTCGCTATTGGAACCAGATCTTCAGTATGCAAACGCACTTAATCAATGTTATAGTTTGAGCTTATTTTCCTTTTTTGCTGCTTTCTCAACCTCTGTCGTCCGTCTTCTAGTAGCGGGCTTCGGAGACCCGCATCGCGCTAGAACGTTCTGCCTACAAGCTAAGCAATAAAATGAGCAAGCTAAGCTAAACAATGGTAACATGTGATGTTGCTCATGGGACATTCTCCAAGAGAATGGCTTCCTTCACAACTGGAGCAATTGATCGCACGCTCGTTAGCAGTATGTCCTATTTCTCCACAGCGAATGCACGCATGATCTTCTAAATTGTTTGGTTGATAGCACTTCATAGAACAATGTCTAGATTTTGAACAAGGTGCAGGGGTAGCGTCCTTCTCTGAATTCACTATGACCATACCATTCCTTGGTGGAGCAAAGAGATCATGAAAAGCAACAATAAATTCATTCCAAATGATATTCTGTGGGGGTTCATGGTTAGCACAATAGCCTTTCCACCATTCAGCGGCAACTCCTCGTAACTGATATGAAGCATACAAGACCTTCTCATCACTTCTGCACTGAGCTATGAGTAGCTTCTTTTCAATGGTCTTGAGCCAAACTTCTGCTTCTAAAGGTGAAACATTTCCTGAAAACGTTGACGGATGAGTCCTTATGAATTCTGTTAACCTTGAGTCAGCACAAGGATCATTGATAACAGTTCGAGATGCTTTACTGACATTAGCTTGATTAGTCATATTCTGTATTTGCTTCATCATTGCCTACATTAACTGAGTCTGAGTAACCAAAAACTCTCTAAAACTCTACATATCTATCTGTAGAGACGGTTGAAGAACTGATCCATCCTTGGAATTTCCACTGAGTTGATTTCCACTTCCACTCGCTCAATTGCTATCACTAATCTAAACCATCTGCTTGATTGCCTCAAAGGGGTTGGGGAAGAGGGAATAGCATAGGTAAGGAGCAAGAATCCTAACACAGGGGATGTCGATGTTTATGATTGGCAATAAAGAAGAGTGAATGGGGTAAGGTGGAAGATCTGAGCTTGATGGTAACACAAGACACAAAGCGATTTATCTAGGGTCGGGCTCTCCGATGGAGATAATACCCTAGTCCTGCGTTCGGTGTTCTTTGGTATATGGAAGTGTGTTCTTTCTTACAAATCTTTTCTCCTCTCTCTTTCTCTCGAAGCACCCCTCCTCTTTATCTGATGAGGAGGGTTGCTGTGTCTGATAGTAGAGGTTGTTGAAGCCTGTGCAGAGAGGGCGATTAGGCGCGAGAGGAGAGATTGTCCTGCATGGCCGACCATGCTGATGGCTCAGGGCGAGCCGCCCTTTGCAAGGGCACAGGCACTGTCCACCCAACCTGTCAACACCTTCTCCCGGTCTTTCCCTTGCTGCGCACGGTTGAGGCCTTCTGGAAGGTCCCTCTTCTGCATAACCGGCCTAGCCCACCCCCTTTGGATAATCCAGACGGCCCATTCAACAAATACCCGGGGTCCGTGTATTCCACAGTAGCCCTTGAGTGCTTCGCAATCTAGTTGTCGTCTCTTGGTTGCTTCTCGGCCGCCATGATGCACGCCGGATGTTTCCAAGCTCTGGCATAACTCCCTGACGGGCTTTCTCCACCAAGTGCTATGTTGTCGGCAAGGAGGTCATGAAGAACTCAATGGCCCCGTGCTTACTTTTCCCATGGATACTCGGGCCAATTAATTGGGAGATTGGATGTTGGCTAGTCCCAGAGTGTGTCCTTGTTTGGGTTGGCCTTCAGCCGAGTGGTAACTTGGATTAGTTTAGTGATGCCCATACCCGATCATATCGGTGCATAGCTTGGCCCATCATGGGTCACACCATCATTTAGCTTCTAGCCGAGTGGTACCTATACATGTACAGTAGTCGGCTCAACATGGAGCGTACCTTGGATTAGTTTAGTGATGCCCATACCCAATCATATCGGTGCATAGCTTGGCCCATCATGGGGCGCACCATCATTTGGCTTCTAGCCGAGTGGTACCTGTACATGTACAGCTGTCAGCTCAACGTGGAGTGTACCTTGGATTAGTTTAATGATGCCCATACCCAATCATATCGGTGCATAGCTTGGCCCGTCATGGGGTGCATGTAACGTCCCAAAATTTGGCCTAACTTTAATTTTTGGAGTTATTTGGATTTTTAGGATTTATTTGGATTTAATTTAAATTTATCCTTCTCTTGAATAATTAAATTTCAGAAAGGTAATTATCAAAAATAAAGAAAAATATTTTATTTAGGCTCTAAATGCTCCAAAATATTTTCTGGAATTTTTCTAGAATTTTTCGGGTATTTTTAGTACCCTAAATAATTACTTTGATTTTCTAGAATTATTTTAATTGTTAAAAGTCGAAAAATGCCGTAGCTACAGTATTGGGCCAAGCCCAACACTGTGCTCGCGCCAGCCAAACCCTAGCGCCGCTAATCCCTGGTCGAGCGATCTTCATCGGACGGTCGTGGATGAGCCGCGTCGCTTAATCGCGTGGATCGTTGGATTTCAGCATCTGAGCCGCTAGGACGTCGCTACGTGGCGCCGTATCGCCGAACCGTTACTTGCCCTGACTGTTGGATTTCAATCGGACGGTGAGGGTTGATCACGCCGCATCGGGAGGGAGCACTGTCGCACCGCCGTCGCCCGTTGGCCGCCAAAGATATGTCAGAGATTTGCGCGTGTATCGAGGCTTGTTTGAGCGGGAGATATAGCCCTCCGTGCGCAGCACCTCATTCCGCTCATTTTGCACCCTCTCCCACGCGCTGTCGCACACCGTAGCCTTCGCTCAAGCTCGGTTCTTCTTCGTTTTCCTCCGACGTCCCTTACTCCCCGCCGCAGCTAGGCCCTTCGCCAAGTTCACCGTGCCACACCGCATCGTTGGAGCCACTTCTTCCGGCCAGAGACACCCGAAAACGCCGTACACCACTTCATCTTCTCCAAGTCCGGCGACAAGCATCGCCGCCCCTTCTTCGGAGCATCGCAACTCACCTCAGCCGTCGGATCTTCATCCCACGACCAAGGTAATGCCACGTATGCCTTTCTGTAGCGCTAGACCAGGATGACTTCGCTTGAAAATGGCCGTTCGATCTGTGATGACCGGCTTGGATTTGGCCACGTAGGCTTGAGAATAGGGTACCACTCGGGTAACCATCGCCGTTGGATCTTCATCCAGCCGCGCCATTGAGTCCACATAGCTACGAGGTTTGCGTTTGAATATGGCCGTTAGATCTTGGATGTGCGGATCGGTTTAGGCCACGTAGGCTCGGCAACAGCGCTTCGCTCGGATAACCGCAACCGTAGATCCACAATCCTACCGCTACCGTAGTGCCACGTGAGCAGCGGAGGCCGGTAGTTGCCATATCTTGACCGTTGGATTTAAATCAACAATTTGGGAAAATATGTGTCGCGTGGACCAACGATTCGCGTGCGTCGTGTCGAAATCTTATCGGACCGAAAACATCGTTTCGGCGGGCCCACTTGTCAGTGTGATGATCGCCGTGTTTGCTGACGTCAACATGACGTCACCTGAGGGCCCACAGGTCAGCGACCGAGAGTGACGTGGCTTACTCTGGTGCTGACACGTGTCAAGCCGAGGGGTTTAATCTGATTTCCAGTAGAAAAATAAATGGATTAGTTCGGTTTTTCTTTTATTAGATTTTCCAAAATTTATAAATGCTATAACTTTTGCGTCTTAGCTCCGATTTGAGCGATTCTAGTTCCTAAAAATTTGTAAAAATGTAAACTATTTATTAGTGAATTTTAATTTATTTTTAGAGTTGATCTTGTTGTCTGTATTGAGTATTCATTGTATAATCGCTTGAATGCGCATAGACTCCGAATTGTCGGAAACTGTCGGGGAGGATTTCGGAGAACCGTCGCAAGAGCCAGACCAGGATCAACTACTTTTTGAAGGCAAGTCATGCTTTGACCATATTGCTCCTATATTTTCAAATATATCTCAATTCAAATTATGCATGCTATGTTAACTAAAAATAACATTGAATAATTTGGGAAGAATAGATAATACACCTACCTTGTTTATGCCACCTTGTTAATATCATTTGTATGCCCTGAAAACTTTGTCACCCTAGGATGTTAATTTACGTTGGTTGCTATAATAATGACAACACGGCAGGCTAGACCGTGACTAGTTGCTTAGTATGCTGTATGCGCTGAATGACTTTCAAATTGCAAAAGAATATTGATTAAAAAATTATGGAACACATTTTGGAATAATGCGGTGATGTCATGAGATGGAATTGGGGGTAGCGACCTGTGTGGTTCTACTCATGCAATGAAGTGGGCATTGGCATGTGTTGCATAAATGCAAATCGGGGTGGGGAATGATTTGGACCGGGGCAAGTGGCAAGGAGGCTTCGTGCGGTGTGGGCTGTGTGCAAGCAGGATGTATTGAGATTGTAAAGGCTGTGTGCCGAGAAGTATAAAATGGATGTCTTGCCCGGGACAGTTAAGGACTTCACCTTGCGAGCATTTGAACTGAGTTACTCGTACAACCAATTGTCTGGAATGGGACAGACCTAGTTTAGTAGGGTTCTAATATCTTTCCTTTGACACCTCGGGGCGACAGTTACACCAGAGTGTAACCGTGTGGGGGAGCGTACCTGTGCTGCGGCTTGGTACCCATCCAACTGTATTCGTCTATTCTAAACTCTGGCTCTGGGTGAGGGGAGAACTAGAAAGGCAATACGGGAGAGGTTCACAGGTTAAGTGTTAGTCTCCGAAAGACTTTGTTGAAATTAATCGCCTGTGTGGTGAGCGACTATATCCTGTGGGTAAAGTGTACATCCTCTGCAGAGTGTGTGTTAAATCTATTCGAATAGCCGCATCCGCGGTACTGGACAATGCTCGAGGATTACAGTCAAGAGTTAGATTTTCAAAATAAAATGTGGAATGGGTGGCTGTGTGCCAAAGACTGATGAATCAAGCTTAGGGCTGTGTGCCAAACTCTTGTAAAAAGGAATTGAGGAATTTATTATTATAATAATGGTTTTACCGCTTTTAACCTAATTAAAACTATCTTTCAAAAGAAATGCTACTTTATGCAAAATAACCATTTAAGCCTTTCCCTTGGAATAAGCCATGCATGTAGTAATAGAACTACATTTGTGCATGACTTGTTGAGTATGTTGTATACTCACCCTTGCTTGAACAACAACCTCAGAAGAAGAAGCGACACCAGCTTGGGAGGAGGAGTTTAACGAAGGTCTAGAGGATTAGGGTTGAGCCTCGTCAGTTGCCTGTGGCTATGAGGGGTTTCATTACCGTACTTTTGCTTGCGCTACTGAACTTGTGTTACTTTGTTATTTATCGCCCTGCATGGCGAATTAATGTAAGGTGGCCATAAGGTCGTGTAACTCGGTTATATGTATGCTTGAAGTACTTTGTTAATAATTCTGCTGTGTATGATTGTGGTACTTCAACCTGTTTATCCTGTGTGTACTAGCATGATCCTGGACTAGTACAGAATACACAGAGGGCCCCGATTTGCAAATTCGGGTCCCGACAGAGTTAGTATCAGAGCCAGGTTGACTGTAGGACTTGACCCTAGTTAGACTAGCCGTTCTAGAAAGGATAAAAATTAATTTCTAAAAGAATTAAAATTATGCAAGAATAATCAATGAAATCTCGACTTATCCCTTCTTCCTTACTTCATACCTATGCTGCATATTGCTATTACTTTTGTGCTCTTTAAAAATTTTAGTACTGACGAGTTGATTTGGCAGATGCGGATGGTTCACTCCTTCGGCGAGCGTCACGGAGGTTACGCAGCGGAGCTTTGGAGGATGCTCCAAGTGCTGGGAGGCTTCGACCGCCCTCTCTGCGGTCCCGCACCTGGGTGGTCAACGGCGTCAACCGCGGCTAGGAGACGACCCTCACCTTGTACGTGCGAGAGAACGCGAGTGCCAGCCGTCCGCTTCACCTCTCGGTAAGGCGGGCCAGCTACGAGGCGGGCATACAGGAGTGTGCCCGGGTAGCACTGCATAGGGTTAGCAGGGACTACGGCTTCGAGCTGTGGGACACCGCTTTCCATGTGCACCCCCACGTAGGTGGACCCCTCCAGGCGCGCTTGGAGCTGGAGGACGACGCTGCCGTCGTACACATGGGCCGGTTCACCGCGACTCAAGAGGAGGTCATGGATGCTACTACTGTGGAGCTGCAGGCTGTGTACCGCACCTTGGAGGAGACCGAGTTGGCCCTGCGAGAGACCAGGATGCACGCTGTGCAGAGGATCGCCGAGCTAGAGGAGGCCCTCTACGGTCACGGGGAGCTTGAGGCCGTCATGGAGCTTGACGACGAGGACGAGGAGGAGGAGCCAGAGCTCGCGCCAGAGGATCAGCAGCCAGTGGAGCACCCAGCAGCACCAGTGGGAGGGCATGGGGATCAGTTTGCCCCAATGCCAGCTCACCCGCCAGTGTACGTGATAGGCGAGCCGCAGCCAGGATGGTTGGATGACTGAGTTCGTTGGGTCGGGTAGTTGTTGGGATTTTTGCATTGAGACTCAATTGTTATGAGTCGCGTCTTTAAAATTCAAACTTAGTTGCGCCATGCTATTGTAATGAACTATTTGGTTTGATGTTGTGATTGCTGGTAGGGTTGCAAGGCCCTTAGGCCCCTGTAAGCAACCATGCATAACTATTATCTATGCTTTAATGTTTAAGGGTTTTAAGTTACTCCTGTTCCCCCATATAAGTTCCTATACTTGCCTATTCCTTCCCCCTCATCTCTAAACCATCGAACCAATCAGCAGATGGTGAACACTCGCAACACTGGAGCCGGAGGCAGTGGTTCACGTCAAGGAGGCAGTCAGAACAATACACCACCTCCATAGGCAGCACTACCAGTTGACATGCAGAATTTGGGAGCATTTCTTGCAGCACAAACTCAATTGATGCAGACCATGATGGCAACCGTACAACAAATCAATACCCAAGCAGTCGCCAACAACCAAGCTATTAACAATGGTCCACGTCCCTACTCGAGATTGCCCGAGTTTATGAGGACACATCCGCCTACTTTCTCAGGCAATGCTAGCCCGCTAGAGGCAGACGACTAGTTGAGAACCATCAAGAGGATATTACATATATCCCAGTATGATGGAAATGAGAGGGTGCTTTATGCCTCTCATCAGCTAGAAGGAACAGCAGCTGAGTGGTGGGAAAACTACTGCGCATCGCAGGAAAACCCACAGGAAATCACCTGGGAAGAATTCACCATAGCCTTTCGTCAATACCACATACCAGAAGGTATTATGGAACTGAAAAAGGAAGAATTTAGAATGTTGAAACAAGGAGGTCAGTCTGTGGCTGACTATTTAAATAAGTTCACTCAGCTAACACGCTACGCTCCGGAAGACGTAGCAACAGATAAGGCTAGGTAGTCTCGCTTTATGAAGGGACTCAACACTGGTTTGCAGGTGGGGTTGATCACCCACACCTTCCCTAATTTTCAAGAGCTGATTAATAAGGCGCTTATACTGGAGGATAAGCGCAAGGAGCTTGATGATAACCGCAAACGCCGCATGGCACAGCAAGGAGGACGTTAAGGTCATCAGAAACAAAGGATGATACCTCAGCAATTCTCCCGATTCCATCAAGGAAGCAATGTCACGACACCATCACCGATGCCGAGACCAGCAGGACAAACCCCCCAGACTCCAGTCCGAACTATCAGTCAGAGCGGAAGAAACCAGCAGATGTCAGGGAGACGCTGCTACAATTGCAATGAGACTGGGCATTTCACCAATGTGTGCCCAAAGAAGGGAGGAGTGACTCCAGTGCGTTTCAACTTAGGGAACACGCCTGTTAAAACTCCTGCCCAGGGAGGAAGCCGAGGACCTGCCCAAGCTGGAGCCACACCGCAAGCATTCACGCAAGGCAGAATTAACCATATCTCCACAAACGAAGTCCAGAATGCTACGGACGTCGTACTCGGTAAGTTCCTTGTCAACTCGAAGGCTACTGATGTTATTCGATTTGAGCTTCACATTCGCTCATTTCGAGATTTTCTTTGTGACAAATGATCTGGAAATTGTTAACCTTAAAAGTACACTTATAGTCCAATCCCCAGGATCCGAACTTCGATCTAAGATCGGTTGTTCTGGAGTTAAGCTATTAATAAAAGGAGTAGAGTTCCTAGCGAACCTTATTATATTAGATACCCAAACCTTGGATGTTATCCTGGGAATGGATTGGTTGACTAAGCATAAGGCTGTATTAGACTGTGGACGAAGAGTAGTGTCTGTTGAAAGTTCGGATAATCGGAAAGTGGAATTTCAAGCAATCACAGTTCGAGAAGGACAGATGTTAGTAAACAATCTGGAGACCGACAGCATAAGAGATGTACCAATAGCTAGTGGGTACCCTGATGTTTTTCCCGAGGAATTTCCTGAAATGCCACCAGACAGAGACATAGAATTTGTGATCGATTTAGTGCCTGGAACAGCACCGATAGCAAAAAGACCATATCAGATGTCCACCGAAGAGTTGGTAGAAATGAAGAAGCAGATTGAGGAAATATTGGAAAAAGGATTCATCAGGCCGAGCTCATCACCATGGGGAGCACCGGTTCTATTTGTTAAAAAGAAAGATGGGAGTTTTCGGATGTATGTAGATTATCGGGCGCTTAACGAAGTGACGGTAAAGAACAAATATCCACTACCAGGATAGACGATTTATTTGATCAATTAAGAGGAGCCGGAGTTTTCTCTAAGATTGACCTTAGATCAGGATACCACCAACTGAAGATTAAGGCAGAGGAAATACCAAAGACTGCATTTTCTTCAAGGTATGGACACTACGAGTTCACCGTTATGTCTTTCGGACTGACAAATGCACCTGCTTACTTCATGAACTTGATGAATAAAGTATTCATGGAATATTTAGATAAATTTGTGGTCGTGTTCATAGACGATATTCTGGTTTACTTAAGAACGGATGAAGAGCACGCCCAACATTTGAGATTAGTGTTAGAAAAGTTAAGGGAGCAACAGCTATATGCAAAATTCAGTAAATGCGACTTTTGGAAGAGCAAGGTAGAATTCCTAGGGCATGTAATGACCGCCGAGGGAATTGCAGTGGACCCAAGCAAGGTTGAGGCAGTACTACATTGGGAACTGCCGAAGACGGTTACACAGGTCGAAGTTTTCTTGGGATGGCTGGTTATTACCGCCGGTTTATAGAAGGGTTTTCGACAATTGCCAGGCCAATTACGCAATTGCTAAAGAAAGAGAAGAAATTTGTGTGGACACCAGATTGTAAGAAAAACTTTCAGGAATTAAAGAAAAGGTTGACTTCAGCACCAGTGTTAGTTCAACCAGATGTGCACCAGAGTTTTGATATTTACTGCGATGCATCACGCCAAGGACTTGGATGCGTGTTAATGGAGAATGGAAAGGTAATGGCTTATGCATCAAGGCAATTAAGGCCACATGAAGGGAATTACCCAACGCATGATCTAGAACTAGCAGCCGTAGTGCATGCCCTGAAGATATGCCGTCACTATCTTATTGGTAACAGGTGTGAGGTGTATACAGACCATAAAAGCCTTAAATAAATTTTCATTGAATCTGACCTGAACATGAGGCAAAGGAGGTGGTTAGAACTGATCAAGGATTACAACATGGGTATCCATTATCATCCCGGCAAGGCCAATGTAGTGGCTGATGCCTTGAGTTGGAAAAGTCATAGTCTAAATATGATAGTGGGGGAAAGCCAGGGAGAATTATTGTGCAAGGACCTTCAGAGGTTAAAATTGGAAGTTGTTCCGGAAGGATTTGTAGCCACTTTAGAGGTGAAGCCTATCTTGGAAGACCAGATTAGAGAAGGTCAGAAGAATGATGAGAAGATCGAGCGAATCAAATCCAAAATGGAGGAAGGCCAAGCAAAAGAATTTAAGTTGGACGAACAAGGCACGTTATGGATGAAAGAGCGCATTTGTGTACCTAGCAAAAAGGAGTTAAAGCAGTTAATACTGGAGGAAGCTCATGACTCCAAGTATTCAATTCACCCAGGAAGTGCAAAGATGTATCAAGACTTGAAAGAAAGGTTCTGGTGGCCAAATATGAAGAGAGAGGTTGCTGAGCACGTAGCACTATGTGATGTATGCCAGCGAGTCAAGGCTATGCAACAGCGGCCAGCAGGGCTGCTGCAACCATTAAAAATACCAGAGTGGAAATGGGAGGAAATCAGAATGGATTTTATCACCGGATTGCCAAGGACGCAAGGAGGTTATGACTCCATATGGGTCATCGTAGATCAATTGACAAAGGTCGCGCATTTCATATCGGTAAAGACAACTTACTCGGGAGATAAGTTAGCAGAACTATACATGGCAAGGATCGTTTGCTTACATGGAGTGCCAAAGAAGATAATATCGGACAGAGGTACCCAATTTACCTCAAGATTTTGGGATAAATTGCATGCAGCAATGGGCACCCGCTTGAACTTCAAGATCTGATATCACCCGCATAAGCAGAGCGAAAGCAGATAGAAAGAGTCAATCAGATATTAGAAAATATGTTGAGAGCCTGTGCCTTGGCATATATGACGTCTTGGCATAAATGTTTACCATATGCTGAATTTAGTTACAACAATAGCTACCAAGCTAGTCTTCATATGTCACCTTTCGAAGCATTGTATGGTCAACCTTGTAGAACACCATTAAATTGGAATGAGACTGGTGAGCGTCGTGTCTTCGGAGCAGACATACTCCAAGAAGCCGAAGAGCAAATAGCACTGATAAGGGAAAGGTTGAAAATCGCACAGTCTAGGCAGAAGAGTTATGCGGACAATCGCCGCAGGGATTTGAGCTTTGAGCCTGAAGATTATGTGTATCTCAGAGTTATGCCTCTTAAGGGAGTACAGAGGTTTCACAAAAAGGGGAAACTTGCACCGTGATATGTGGGGCCGTTCAAGATCCTAAGCCGCAGGGGAGAGGTCGCATATCAACTAGAGTTACTGCAGTCATTAGCAGGAGTACACAATGTCTTTCATGTATCGCAACTCAAGAAGTGTCTCCGAGTGCCTGAAGAGCAAACATCACTGGAAGAAGTTGAACTACAGGAAGACCTGACCTACAAAGAGCAACTGATAAAAATACTGGATACAGTGGATCGAAAAACAAAGAGCAAGACAACCCGTTTTTGCAGAGTTCAGTGGAGCAATCATACAGAAAGCGAGGCCACCTGGGAACGAGAGGAAGATCTGAAAAAGGAATTCCTGAACCTATTCTTTAGTTAAGCTTTGAATCTCGGGGTCGAGATTCTGTTAAGGGGGGTAGGTTTGTAACATCCCAAAATTTGGCCTAACTTTAATTTTTGGAGTTATTTGGATTTTTGGGATTTATTTGGATTTAATTGAAATTAATTTAAATTTATCCTTCTCTTGAATAATTAAATTTCAGAAAGGTAATTATCAAAAATAAAGAAAAATATTTTATTTAGGCTCTAAATGCTCTGAAATATTTTCTGGAAATTTTCTAGAATTTTTCGGGTATTTTTAGTGCCCTAAATAATTACTTTGATTTTCTAGAATTATTTTAATTATTAAAAGTCAGAAAATGTCGTAACTACAGTATTGGACCGAGCCCAACACTGTGCTCGCGCCAGCCAAACCCTAGCACCGCTAATCCCGGGCCGAGCAATCTTCATCGGACGGTCGTGGATGAGCCGCGTCGCTTAATCGTGTGGATCGTTGGATTTCAGCATCTGAGCCGCTAGGACGTCACCACGTGGCGCTGTATCGCCGAACCGTTACTCGCCCTGACCGTTGAATTTCAATCGGACGGTGAGGGTTGATCGCGTCGCATCGGGAGGGAGCACTGCCGCACCGTCGTCGCCCGTTGGCCGCCGAAGATATGTCAGAGATTTGCGCGAGTATTGAGGCTTGTCCGAGCGGGAGATATAGCCCTCCATGCGCAGCACCTCGTTCCGCTCATTTTGCACCCTCTCCCACACGCTGTCGCACACCGTAGCCTTCGCTCGAGCTCGCCGGAGTGGAATCCTTCCTCTTCTCGGTTCTTCTTCGTTTTCCTCCGACGTCCCTTACTCCCCGCCGCAGCAAGGCCCTTCGCCAAGTTCGCCGTACACACCGATCGTTGAGCCACTTCTTCCCACGGAGACACCCTAAACGCCGTGAGACCACTTCATCTTCTCAAAGTCCAGCGACAAGCATCGCCGCCGCTTCTTCGGAGCATCACAACTCACCTCAGCCGTCGGATCTTCATCCCACGACCAAGGTAACACCACGTATTCCTTTCTGTAGCGCTAGACCTAGATGACTTCGCTTGAAAATGGCCGTTCGATCTGTGATGACCGGCTTGGATTTGGCCACGTAGGCTTGAGAATAGGGTACCCCTCGGGTAACCATCATCGTTGGATCTTCATCCAGCCGCGCCGTTGAGTCCACGTAGCTACGAGGTTAGCGTTTGAATATGGCCATTAGATCTTGGATGTGCAGCTCGGTTTAGGCCACGCAGGCTCGGCAATAGCGCTTCGCTCGGATAACCACAGCCGTAGATCCTCAATCCTACCGCTACCGTAGTGCCACGTAGTCGCGCGGAGGCCCAGCCGTTGCCATATACCGACTGTTGGATTTAAATCCAACGGCCACGAAAATATGTGTCCGCGTGGACCAACATTCTTGCCGCCGCGTGTCGAAATTATTACGGACGGAAAGAATCGCTCCGGCGGGCCTACTTGTCAGTGTGATGACCGCCGGGTGTGCTGACGTCAGCATGACGTCACCCGAGAGCCCACAGGTCAGTGACCGAGAGCGACGTGGCTCACTCTGGTGCTAACACGTGTCAAGCCGAGGGGTTTAGTCGGATTTCCAGTAGAAAAATAAATGGATTAATTCGGTTTTTCTTTTATTTGATTTTTCAAAACTTATAAATGCTATAACTTTTGCGTCTTAGCTCCGATTTGAGCGATTCCAGTTCCTAAAAATTTGTAAAAAAGTAAAATATTTATTAGTGAATTTTAATTTATTTTTAGAGTTGATATTGTTGTCTGTATTGAGTATTCATTGTATGATCGCTTGAATGCGCATAGACTCCGAATTGTCGGAAACTGTCGGGGAGGATTTCGGAGAACCGTTGCAAGAGCCAGACCAGGATCAACTACTTTTCGAAGGCAAGTCATGCTTTGACCATATTGCTCCTAGATTTTCAAATATATCTCAATTCAAATTATGCATGCTATGTTAACTAAAAATAACATTGAATAATTTGGGAAGAATAGATAATACACCTACCTTGTTAATATCATTTGTATGCCCTGAAAACTTTGTCACCATAGGATGTTAATTTACGTTGGTTGCTATAATATTGCCAACACGGGAGGCTAGACCGTGACTAGTGTCTTAGTATGCTGTATGCGCTGAATGACTTTCAAATTGCAAAAGAATATTGATTAAACAATTATGGAACGCATTTTGAAATAATGCGGTGATGTCATGAGATGGAATTGGGGGTAGCGACCTGTGTGGTTCTACTCATGCAATGAAGTGGGCATTGGCATGTGTTGCATAAATGCAAATCGGGGTGGGGAATGATTTGGACCGGGGCAAGTGGCAAGGAGGCTTCGTGCCAGGTGGGCCTGTGTGGCAACGGGATGTATTGAGATTGTAAAGGCTGTGTGCCGAGAAGTATAAAACGGATGTCTTGCCCGGGAGAGTTAAGGACTTCACCTTGCGAGCCTTTGAACTAAGTTACTCGTACAACCACTTGTCTGGAATGGGACAGACCTAGTTTAGTAGGGTTCTAATATCTTTCCTTTGACACCTCGGGGCGATAGTTACACCAGAGTGTAACCGTGTGGGGGAGTGTACCTGTGCTGCGGCTTGGTACCCATCCAACTGTATTTAAATGCATTCTAAACTCTAGCTCGGGTGAGGGAGAACTAGAAAGGCAATCTGAGGAGAGGTTCACGGGTTAAGTGTTAGTCTCGAAAGACTTTGTTGCAATCAATCGCTTTGTGTGGTGGCGATCGTATCCTGTGGGTATAGTGTACAGCCTCTGTAGAGTGTGTGTTAAATCTATTGAATAAGCGCGTCATGATCTTGGACAATGCTCGGGGATTATAGTCAAGGGTTAGATTTTCAAAATAAAATGTGGAATGGGTGGCTGTGTGCCAAAGACTGATGAATCAAGCTTAGGGCTGTGTGCCAAACTCTTGTAAAAAGGAATTGAGGGATTAATTATTATAATAATGGTTTTACCGCTTTTAACCTAATTAAGACTATCTGTCAAAAGAAATGCTGCTTTATGCAAAATAAGCATTTATGCCTTTCCCTTGGAATAAGCCATGCTTGTAGTAATAGAACTGCATTTGTGCATGACTTGTTGAGTATGTTGTATACTCACCCTTGCTTCAACAAGAACCTTAGAAGAAGAAGCGACACCAACTTGGGAGGAGGAGTTTAACGAAGGTCTGGAGGATTAGGGTTGAGCCTCGTCAGTTGCCTGTGGCTATGAGGGGTTTCATTACCGTACTTTTACTTCCGCTACTGAACTTGTGTTACTTTGTTATTTATCGCCCTGCATGGCGAATTAATGTAAGGTGGCCATAAGGTCGTGTAACTCGGTTATATGTATGCTTGAAGTACTTTATTAATAATTCTGCTGTGTATGATTGTGGTACTTCAACCTGTTTATCCTGTGTGTACTAGCATGATCCTGGACTAGTACAGAATACACAGAGGACCCCGATTTGCAAATTCGGGTCCCGACAGTGCACCATTATTTGGCTTCTAGCCGAGTGGTACTTGTACATGTACACTAGTCGACTCAACATGGAGCGTACCTTGGATTATCCGGGTGGTACCCATGCTCGATCGTATCGATGCATAGCTTGGCCCATCATGAGGCATACTCTCTGAATCCTTGATTTGAGCCCTTTCGTAATACCTGATTCCGTCATGCGGCAACCAGCGAGTGACCCGACATGGGGCATATTATGGGGGTACATTTCAATTTTCAATTTAGAAGGCACCTAGGTTCCGTTTGGAATGGAAACCGGCGATTGACCCAACGTGGCATGTACCATATCCTGAACTGATTTTTGCCCTGGTGACAGCTGTCCACCACGGTCGTGGTGTGCAGTTGGCTAGGACAAAATGAGGTGTGTCCTTGTCAGACCTGGTAGCGACGTGCGTGAGGAGGCGTGGTCCCCACTCCGAGTGGGATCCATCATCACCCTTTATAGTCCCGAGGTGTGTCGCAGGACTCGAGTCTTCCTTCGCACACCACGCCCCTGTTTCTTTGACTCTGAAAAGTTCATCGCCTTCCTCGCAAGCTTCATTGCTAGGGTTAGCCGCCGCATTTTTCCCCCTCGTGCCGCCGATGATTCCTTTTGAGAATGTCGATTCCTTCTTCCCAAGACAACCCCACGCCGCCTCCGACCCATGATTGGGTCCCATCGACACTGACGGAGGTGCACCTGGGCGCGATGGTCACCCTTGGAGTTATGCCGCCGCCGGCGTTGATCAGCGCTCGTCCAGCTTGGGGTGAATCTTATCCCACCCCTCGTCCCGAGGAGATCGTCGCCTTGATTGTTATCACCTTCTGACTTTGTTCATTGTTTCAGCTGAATAGTCCACTGCTTCCAGCCTTCACGGGCAGGTCCAGGCGCTGAAGGATTCCGAGTCCCGAACTCAGGCCGACAACACTAAACTGGCGCAGGAGCTAGAAGGTATACATATCTCGACTCGGCGCTACATCCCTCGTGTTTGTGACGCTTACAATGATAATCTGACTGGTTTGCACAGGATAGGAGAAAGTCGCAGGCGCAGCTCGATGTCCTCAATGGGGAGATCAAGACTACTCACGAGCTTCGCGACAAATACCGTGACTCCGTTAAAGAAATAACCAAGTTCCTGAGCCCTAGAGGAGCTAAGCCGAGCAGCGAGGATGAAGCCCTCTCCTGGCTATCAACGGATCCCGAAAGGCTTAGGGCTCACATTCGGGAGACGTCGATCATGAGCGCTAGCCAAGCATTGGCCATCGTGAAGTCGCTCTATCCCGAAGTGGAGCTAGAGGCCATCAAGGAGGGCTTTGCCTGCTCCGTCGACGATGATCAAGCTGCTGCCCTTCTTGATGAAGTTAGGGACGTGGCCTCCTCCTTGGTAGAAAATCTAGACTTGGATCTTTGGTAAATATTGACTCGAATTGTGATTACTGCACTTCTTTTGATGTAATTATTGTTGATCATGAGTGGCTTCACCGCGCCCGAAGGAGTTTTCTCACAGTTCATGCGCTGTCAGCGTTTCGCTTGGTCTCCCGTGCTAGTGCGCTTTTATTATTTCCTTGGCGCCCGTATGTCCTCAGAGGCGTTTAGACTTCCCGAAGAGGTACGACTTGGGCCTGCCCGCCTTCGGCTATATAAGGGTGTCACCGCTACCGGAGCGATCACCTGTTTTTCACATCTTCAAGGTCTTTAGAACTCTTCTAATGGCGTCTTCCTCTAGCTCTGTCGTTCCTAGTAGCGAAGCAGCTCCGCCCTCGCCTCCGCCTCCGGTGGAGGAGTTAAACTTCGACTTCGGGGATGATGCTCCTGCGCCGGAGGTCAACGAGGAGGAGCTCTGGGCGGATTATGATCTCGCCCTTCCTGAGTTGGCGGAGGAGGAAGCCATCGCCTACGACACCGCCGCCATGGAGATCCTACTTAAGGTCGTCCCGGCTCTCTTTGAGGTCACCGACATCCTTGTCGAGGCCTTGGGCCGTGCTCGCCGCGCCGCGTAGGTTTGGCTGCTTTTCAAAATATGTACGTAAAAATATGTAATTGGACATAATGTTCAATATGGATCTGCGATGCTATATATATATATATTGTGGTTTCTGAATCCATCTGAATGCGCGTTATCTTTTTTGTTTGAGCGCTCTGCCGGACTGGCCTAGCCCCCGAGTGTCGGGAGTGAGCGCGTGGCTCTTTTTCCCAGACACGCATCTGGGTAGCTAGATTTCATCGTTCAGAGTTTCGCTACTCGGAGTTAACTGCACTCGGATTTAGTCGCAATCGCTAGGAAGAAAGAAAAAAAAGGCAAAGAGCATGTCGAAAGGATAGTTGTTTGCATTCATACACTATTAGGTGTAGCCCCCGACTTACTGCTTAGTTGAGAATCAAGTAAGTAGCAAGTCAAGAACGACCTTAATCACAATGATACAATGAAATGTGTATTTAAGTGTAAAAGCGACGTAGCGTTCTATGTTCCAAGTGTTGCCGTGTGTTGCGTCGTCCTCGTGCTTGAGTCGGTAAGACCCCAGGCGCTCCACTTCATCGACAATGTAAGGGCCTTCCCAACTAGGGGAGAGCTTGTGCTCACTTTTCTGATTCTTTCTAAGAACCAGATCTCCTTAGAGAAAGCTCGGCCTCGAACATTTCGATCGTGATAGCAGCACAAACCATGGAGGTATTTAGCTGACTGGATGTATGCGACGTCCATGGCTTCCTCCAGCTTGTCGAAATCTTCTAGTCGGCCTTCTTTTGACTCGGCTTCCTTGTAGTTCCAAACCCGTTGGGATCTGAATGCCAACTCGGTAGGTAGGACCGCCTCCGAACCATATACTAGGAAAAAAGGTGACTACCCGGTGGCCCTGCTGGGGGTAGTTCTCAGCGCCAGAGCACCGAAGGCAATTCTTTTACCCATCTCGCTGCATATGGCTTGAGACGATCAAATATTCTGGCCTTTAGGCCCTGCAGTACCATGCCATTGGCCCGTTCGACCTGCCCGTTACTCCAGGGATGGCCCACGGAGGTGAAGCAAATCTTGATGCCGAGCCCGTCACACCAGTCTTGGAATTCATCACTTCTAAACCGGGTGCCGTTGTCGGTGATGATCCTGTTCGGTACACCAAATTTGACGACAATCTCTTGAAAAAATTCTCTGGCTTTGACTGCAGTTATCGTGGCAACTGGATTGGCCTCAATGCATTTGGTGAATTTGTTGATGGCGATGAAGAGGAAAGCAAATCCACCCTGGGCCTTTTTTATGGGTCCGACTATGTCGAGCCCCTAGACTGCGAACGACCAAGTGATCGGTATGGTCTATAGCTCCTGTGCCGGTATATGAATTTGCCGGGCAAAAAACTGAGAGCCTTCACACGTGCGGATGACATTTTCTGTGTCTGTTACAGCAGTCGGCCAGAAAAAACCCTAACGATAAGCTTTGCCCACTAGAGTGCTTGATGTTGCATGATGTCCGTAGATCCCTTAGTGAATTTCTCTGAGGAGGTTCTTCCCATCTTGCTTTGATATGCACCGCCTGAGGACCCCGGAGGCACTCTTTCTAAAGAGCTCCTCCCCGACCACCACGTAGCTTTTGCTTCGCCGCGTGATGCACTCGGCTTGTACGCGATCCTCAAGAAGCTCGTCCCTCAACAGATAATCCAGATAGGGTTTTGTCCAGTCGGGGTTGACGACCAAGACTTCTGCCCCGGGCGACTTTCTCCCCTGATTTGCTCGACTCCCGTTGTCGGCTTGTTGTCGGCTTGTGAAGCACCTCTACGAAGATTCCGGCTGGAACCGTGGCCCGGCTGGAGCCTAGCCTGGCGAGCTCGTCTGCTGCCTCGTTGTCCCGGCAGAGCACATGAGTGAGCTCTAGCCCGTCGAACTTGTCCTCCAGCTTGCGCACCTCCTGGCAGTATGCAGCCATGCTGTCATCAACGCACGACCACTCTTTCTGCACTTGGTTTATCACTAGCTGAGAGTCTCCGCGAACCGTCAATCATCGGATACCGAGCGATATGGCGATACGGAGACCGTGTATGAGTGCCTCATACTTGGCGGCGTTGTTTGATGCCAGAAAATGGAGTTGAAGGACATATTTCAGCCTTTCCCCTGTCGGAGAGATGAGCACCACTCTAGCCCCCGCACCACTCGGCGTGAGAGAGTCGTTGAAATACATCGTCCAATATTCGAGGTCCTCCACAGCCGCGGGATCTTGCAACTCTGTCCACTCGGCGACGAAGTTGGCGAGCGCTTGGGACTTGATGGATGTCCGAGGTTTGAAGGAAATTTCGAAGGCCCCAAGCTCGACTGCCCATTTTGCTATTCTCCCAGTGGCCTCCCAATTGTGGAGTATATCCCCAATCGGAAAGGATGTAACCACTGAAATTGAATGCTCTTGAAAGTAATGCTTGAGTTTACGAGAGGCAAGCAGTACTGCATATAGAAGCTTCTGCACTTGAGGGTACCGTGTCTTGGATTCGCCCAATACTTCGCTGACAAAATAAACTGGGCGCTGAATCCTCCGTAGGTGTCCCTCCTCCTCCCTCTCCACAACAATTGCAGCGCTGACAAAGTGAGTCGTTGCCGCTATGTAAAACAGAAGGGGTTCCTCTGGCGCCGGCGCGACCAATATCGGAGGTGTGGTCAGGAGCGCTTTCAGATCCTCGAAAGCCTGTTGAGCCTCAGGAGTCTATTGAAAGTTGTTTTGTTTCTTCAAGAGTTTGAAAAATGGCATCCCCCGAGTGCCCAGGCAAGCAATAAACCAGCCGAGTGCCACCATGCACCCTGCAAACTTTTGGACTTCTTTCTGGCAAGTCGGCGGTTTCATCTTTAGAATGGCATTGATCTTCTTCGGGTTTGCCTCGATACCGCGGTGAGACACGATAAATCCGAGTAACTTCCCCGAAGGAACCCCGAAGATGCATTTCTCCGAGTTGAGCTTCATCTTGTAGGCCCTCAGGCTTTCAAATGTCTCGGCCAGATCAGATGTGAGATCTTCCTTCGCTCGGGTTTTAACCACAACGTCGTCTACGTACGCCTCCACGTTGCATCCAAGTTGAGTGTAAAAACATCACTGTATAGCACGCTGGTAGGTCACGCCAGCATTTTTCAACCCGAATGGCATTGTGATGTAGCATTACGCTCCGAACGGAGTGATGAATGAGGTCTTGATGCAGTCTTCTTCCTTCAGCCTGATTTGATGGTACCCTGAGTATGCGTCTAGGAAACTCAGGAGCTCGCACCCGGCAGTCGAGTCTACTACCTGATCGATGCGGGGCAACTCGAAGGGAACCTTTGGGCACGCCATATTGAGATCAGTGTAATCGACCGGGTTTGCCAACCAGTCGAGATAATACACTTCTTTTATGAAATTAGCGGCTAAACGTTTGGTGATCTCCTCCTTGATGGCATCACGACGATCTTGTGCGAACCGTCGGAGTCGCTGCTTGATGGGCTTTGCTTTTTCGTCAACATTGAGAGAGTGCTCGATCACCTCCCTAGGAACACCGGGCATGTCGGATGGCTTCCAAGTGAAAATATCCCGGTTTGCCCGAAGGAAAGCGACGAGCATCTTCCTATTTGGGATCAAGCTCTATCCCAATCAAGGCCATTTGGGCCGACTTGGATGGGTCAAGAATCACCTTCTTGACTCCCTCGTCAGGCTTCATACCCGACTTGGCTTGCTTTGCAGCCGAAATGTCGCCTTTGCCCTGCGGGAGGATAGCTGCCAGCCGGATCTTCTCAGCATCGGCCGACGCCGCAAGTAGCTCAGTCAGGTCACAGCTTTCCCTATCGCACACGAAGGACTGCTTGACGTCCCCCCGAACCGTGATGACGCCGTTTGGTCCTGGCATCTTTAGTGCCAAATACATGTAGTGTGGGATGGCCATGAACCTGGCCAATCCTAGCCTTCCCAAGATGGAATGGTATGCCGTCTCAAAATCGGCCACCTCGAAATTCAAGTACTCCGTTCGGTAGTTCTCCTTGGTTCTGAACGTCACCGGTAGTATGATTTGCCATAGTGGTACCATCGAGGTCCCAGGGATTACCCCGTGGAACGGCGATGATCCACGCTTCAACTCGGAGCGAGAGATCTTCATATCATCGAAGGTTTTGGAGAAAAGGACGTTGAGCCCACTTCCTCCGTCGACCAACACCCTCTTGAGCCTAACACTGCGTATGATAGGGTCCAGGACCAGAGGATATCGCCCCAGGAATGGGATCGCTGTCGGGGTGATCGAGCGATCAAATGTGATCGGGACCTCGGACCACCTCAGGAATTGGGGCGTCGCCGGTGTTACTGCTTGACCTCCCGAGTGGTAAGCTTCTGCTTTCGCTTGGACTCATACGCAGCCGAGCCTCTAAATATATAATTGAGCTCGTGCTCGGTCACCTGGTAATCACCCCCGTCTTGTTCAGGTGGATCTTGCTTCTTTGCTACCTCGCCCTTGCCTCGGTTCGCCCTATTGCTACTCTCCCAGGCAAACCTCTTTAGGGTGTAGCAGTCATTGGCTGCGTGCTTTCCCTGGGGGTGGAAAGGGCAAATAGCATCCATTACCTCGTCGTAGTCGTTGCTCACATGGCTTTTCGGGGCGGCAGCGCTCGCCTCTGATGACCACTCACCAGCCCACTTCTTGTCCCTTTGCTTGGAGGACTTGGCATGGTCCTTTTTGTCCTTCTGTCGTGGGCGATCTTCCTGGCACTCCTCCAGGGTGTCTGAGGCCGTGGCATAGTGATCGGCCAAGGCGAACATCTCCGTGACGGTGGTCGGCGGACTCCGGGACATCTTCTTGATCAAGTCGAGGTCGCTGACTCCCTTTTGGAAGGCAGCTATCACGACCGCTTCTGAGGCATCCCGAACGGTATTTTTTCTGCATGAATCACCGAATAAATTCCCGCAGGGATTCATTCTTCTTCTGATGAAGTTGATACAGGTCCCACGAGGTCCCAGGCCTCTCGTAGGTGCCTTAGAAGTTTGAGATGAACTGCTCATAAAGATCACCCCAGGAATCAATAGAACCCGCTGGGAGTCCCATGAGCCAAGCTTGGGCTGATGGGGCGAGTGTGACCGCAAGTAATTTGCCATCACGCTCTGATCGCCCCCGGCTGCCTTGACTGCGAGGGTATAAACCTGCAGCCAGGCCTCCAGATCTCTTTCTCCGTCGAACTTGACGATGCCCCTAGGGTTGAAGCCGTCGGGCCAAACCACTTGGCGGAGTCGGGGGGTGAAGGCACGGACCCCATTGATGGGCCCGCTGCTATGCCGTCGAGGCGATCGGTGCAGGGGAATCCCATCTCGGTGATCTCCATCGTCACTCCCGACCCAGTGACAATGATCCTTGCGGTCGGTGTGGTTGTCGCGTCGGCCATTACGATCGTCCCAGCCATCATAGCTGATGCCGAAACGTTCATAGCCATCCTCACGCTGGCGTCGCTCCCCCTCTTCCCATTCACGCCGCCTGGCGTTAAGATCCAAGCGGAGATCGCGGTTGAAGCTCCAGCGGGCGTCTTCGCCCCGGCGAAGCTCAAGCCGACTGCCTCGAGGCCGACTTTGGGCAATCCGATTGATACCAGTCTGGGTAGCCGCGTGGGCACGAGAGTGTACCTTCTCCGCGGGTGCTTCTTGATTTTGCTGGACCGCTGCCGCCGTCACCATGACCTTAATTTGGGCCACGATCGGGGCAGTGGGGCTGTCAGGACCAAGGATTGGCCCAAGGGTGTCGAGCAGCATCTTGGTGGTGACGATGTTCTGCTGCAGCATGTGGAAGACCAGTTGGTCGCCTTTCTTCGCCTGCAGAAACTCTTCGTTGACGTTGCGCTCCCGATTCTGGAGGGACCTCGTGCGCTCTTCCCGGGCCGTGCGACGGAGACGCTCCGCCTCCACTGTGTCTGCAGCTTCTTGCTGGTGCAGGGTATCGGTCCGATCGTCGTTGATCGCGAAGACGCCACGGAAGGCTCCTTGAGAGCAGGTGGCCGTAGTGCCCTTCAATCCGGACCGGAGCTCGAATGAGGGAGCAATGGGAGTTTTCCCAAGGTGGGTCGAACCCAGCCCTGTGAGGACGAGCTTACCAAGACCGTCGGTGACGAAGTCCAGGCTTCCAAAGCGGAAGACCTAGCTGGGGGTGAAGGAGATGGTGATCCCGCTGGGTGCCGCCATCAAACTCGGGGAGGATGATCTTCACGCTGCCCCTACCTGGCGCGCCAACTGTCGATGTTTACGATCGGCAATAAAGAAAAGTGAACGGGGCAAGGCAGAAGATCTGAGCTTGATGGTAATGCAAGACACAAAGTGATTTATCCAGGTTCGGGCTCTCCGATGGAGATAATACCCTAGTCCTGCGTTCGGTGTTCTTTGGTGTATGGAAGTGTGTTCTTTCTTACAAATCTTTTCTCCTCTCTCTTTCTCTCGAAGCTCCCCTCCTCTTCATACAGCAGAGGAGGGTTGCCTGTGTACAGTAGTGGAAGTTGTTGAAGCACAACAAAGAGGGTGGTTGGGCGCAGAGGAGAGATTGTCCTGTGCATGGCCGACCACGCACAGTGGCCTGTAGGGGAAGAGTCGCCCTTTGTAGGGGCGCAGGCGCTGCACACCTAACCTGTCGACACCATCTCCCGGTCTTTCCCTTGCTGCGCATGGTTGAGGCCTTCTGGAAGGTCCCTCTTCTGCATAACCGGCCTAGCCCACCCCCATTAAGCAAATACCCAAGGTCCGTGTATTCCACAAGGGAGATAGGTTTAACCCAATCAACTTAGGCAACTATATTAATAACTTGGTATGGTTGCTTATATAAGCCTAAAAGCTTTGCAACACATACTGCACACCCAGCAATCAAGAAGAACCAATTCAACCTAAACACAAAAACTACCATCTACATGGGCGACACTCCTATCTTAGGAAACGCTACTCCCACACATGAGTCTCAACTGGCTACTTGAAGCACTGAGTCTTCTAACTCTTGATACACTTGATTGATCCGCTCTTCCCACGAGCTTGATGATTCTTTCCGTCATGATCATTATGGTAGAAGCAGGCTCTCGATGCCATCTTCTAAAGTGTGGTATATTGTTTTCTACTCAAGATAACTCAGGTAAGATTTTAGCTCAATTTAGAAGAGGTAAGAGAAAGAAATTTCAGCAAGGAAAAGAAAGAATTTTTGGTAAGGACAGAAATAGAAGAATGAGATTAGTCAAGAACACATTATTCTTCTAGGTTAGGTCTTTTGCTTTAGAAAATAATTTTGAAGGACCCATAGAGATGACCAACTATCTAGGGTCAAGATCTACAGTCAGTATGGCTCTGATACCACCTTTGTCGGGACCCGAATATGCAAATCTGGACCCTCTGTGTATACTACACTAGTCCAGGATCACGCTAGTGCACACAGGCTCAACATCAGTGAATATCACAATCATACACAGCGGAAATAAGATAATAGATATTATATATTAAATATTAACAGTTGCATAACCTTAAGGTCAACTTACGTGACTTGCCTCACAAGGCTGAACAATGAATTGAAATGCAACAGAATGAAGACGTGGATAAACCCCTTAGTATACCACAGGCAACTGACAAGGCTTGCACCCTAAACATTCGTCCATTCATGGTACACCTTCTTCAGCACTAGTGATGTTGTAGGCAAGGGTGAGTACATAAAGCACTCAACAAGTTGTGCACAGAATGCAATTCTAACATAACTATATGCAAGTCTTATTCCAAAGAAATGGCTAACAATGGCTATTTGCAGTAAAAGCAGCATTTATGAACAAGTACAGCACATAGATTGAAAAGACAGTAAAAACAAATAACAATAATAGATAGATTCAGCGTTTCTCAAGTAAACCAAGTTTTCCATCCTAAGTCAAGATCCAACCTCTCATGGCAACCTGCCATCCAACCCAATACCGTGAGCACGGCTATTCGAATAGATTGTACACTTTGCATAGGTTATGTACTTTACCCACACGACATGATCATCACTTGTTGCCAAGTTATTGGCACACTTCCTTTAGTGTACCGGCAGAGAAATCATTACAAAGCCTTTACAATGCTCTGCCTTAAGCCAGTATTACCCGCTGAGGTTTCAACACTGATGGGCAGAACCACCACAATAGGGCCCCCTCTTGCGCCATGTGAGTTGATCCGTGAACCCAAACACACACCACTAAAGCAGTACTAAAGCTAAGACATTGTAAATTAATCGGCTAGGCTGCCCCATAACAGACATGTGGTTGCATGATTGACTCAGGTCAAAGGTTCGCAAGGTTAAGTCCTTAGGGTTGATCAAAGCAAGACTTGCACATACCATTTGCCCATCGGGCCCACGCAGGCACACTTGCCCTTGCCACTTTCTCCGATCTAAATCATAACAACCCCGATTGATTACCAAGCACCACGTGCCAATAAGAATTCAATATCGTTGCGTGACATCCATCGCCACAACAACTCAATCTCATCGTGTGACCACATATGACACACACATTCATAACATTGTTCCATATTCCAGTACCATCGCCACAACAACTCAATCTCATCGTGTGACCACACATGACACACACATTCATAACATTGTTCCATATTTCATTAGTCAAGATTATTTATCAATGATTCAAGTACATGTGATGACGTGGCATGGCTAAGCAATCTAATCCGATCTAACCATCCCATGTTGATTTTATTATTGATCAACTATAGTAAACCAATCTAGGGTGACAATAGATCATGGCATACAAATGACAAGGTAGGGTGTAAATCAACAGGTATGTTATCTAAATCCCAAATTAGATTGAAATCATTTATACTCGTGAATTATCATGCAATATGGTAAAACAAAATAGTAACTTTATAAACATGGGTTCAACATAATCAAAGCACAACTTGCCTTAGGAAAACCCTTATCCATACTCTGAACCTTGGTCTTGAGTTGATGAATCTTCCCCGGATGCGTCACATAATTTATCGTCTACGTGAAACGAAAGAGAATGCCTAATAAATACCAAAATAGAGAGCAAACAAACTCTAAAAATCAAATAAAATTCTCCACTAGATAGATCTCAATTTTACAAATTTTTAGAAATTTGAATCACCTCAATCGGAGTTCGTATGAGGGAGAACGAGCTCTCGGAAGATTCAAAATCCTAAAAATTCAGAAAATTAGAAAAACAATAATATTCGCAATTATTTTATAAAAGAAAATTTTGATTTATTGCGTCATCATGACGTCATGCTGACGTCAGCCCTGACCTGAACCAACCGTGTGCTGACACGTGTCTCTCGGCACTGTTCCGTGGACCCGGTGTACTGTGGGCTCAGTCCACCGTAGACCATGGGCACTGTGCCGTGCACCGGCTGATGTCAGCAGTGATGTCAGCCGCCACACGTCGGCGCTAGATTGGTTGAGCCTGGACGCGCTGGATCTTCATCGGATGGCTACTGTTGAAGATGAGGTCTACTATGCTGGCGATTACGTGGAGAGATCTTGCACGCTGATTCTTGATCCGACGGCCGAGACGCTTTGATCTTGATGATGGCGACATGGCGGTGAACTCCCGCCGGACTTGAGGATGATGACGTTGCCGATGGCGCTCCGATGACTCTCCAGTGACGTGGGACGGTGGAACGTGTGAGGCGCGACAAAAGGAATCCGGATCTGGCTCAAACGAGACGATCGGTGACTTGACGATGGCGCAACATGACGAAAACCGCAGCGGTGCGAGCTTCTACTCCGACGAGGTTGTGCGGCTTCCTTGTTGTCCCTCCGGCAATGAGGCTTCAGCAAAGAGATGCGGCGACTCACAAGGATTGTCGGGAGGGGCGCCGGTCCTTAAATACCCCCCCACACAACGCGTATGGGCGCATGATTCCAAGGCGGCGGCGGCGGATTTTGAGTCCGGGTCAGTGACGACGCGCGACCACCGTCCGATTACGAACAAATGGCTACGCGAGACTCCCGACGCGGCACGATCCCAACCGCCCATACGGATCAACGGCGGATAAGGGTTAGGGTTCCGATTCAGCCCGATGAACGGTGATCGCTCGATTAGGATCTAACGGCTGCAGGCTCTAGGGTTTCGGCAGCGACGTGGATCGTTGGATCAGGATCCAACGGTCGCGCGCGGGATTTTCTAGAACTTGGGGCCGAACAGGCTAAATAGTGCACGGGCGAGCGGCATAGTCCTGGGCTTCGGCCCATTACTATTCACGAGGGATTTTCGGGGTTTTCTAATTAAAATAAATAAGGAAATTAGTTAGATTTATTTATGGCAGTAAAAATACTAGTAAAAATCCCAAAAAAGTCTCAAAAATACTTTGAGACATTCTAGACTCAAATAAAATATTTTTAGCAAAACTTTATTTTAACTTTATCTATTTATAATTAGTTTTTGGAAAAAAATTTAATATACTTAATTAAAATAATTCAAATAAATCTCAGAAAATTTATAAATCCAGAAAATTCACAAAAAGCACAAATTGCAATAAGACACTATTAAACAAATAAAAAGCCAAAATTTGGGATGTTATAGAGATTCTGTTAAATTCTTGAGGCCCCGAGCTTGTGCTCGGAGAGGCTTGCCTAAATTCTGTGTCGTGTGGACAACACAAGAAATTTACACGATCCTTTGCTGGCCTTCATCGACCATACGGCCTAGACTGCGTAGCAAACTCGAGCTTTATCGGACAGCGCATGTAGAACTAACTAGAGGCCTCGTCTCTCGCCGACTGCTGAGCGTTAGGTGTCTGACAATCTGGTGCTCGTTTGTGTGCAGGATAGAATTGCTCGTCATCGAGTTCAGGCATGGCCACACTTTGTTTTCATTTGCTGACCGGTTGAGCACGGAATTGAGTAAATGCATGCAAAAAGATTCGTGTTTATGAAATACAAAATTCACCTACAGTGTGCTATGCTTGATAGTCGTATTGATTAAAAAAGAACTAATAGATGGCAAAAATTAAACAAGGTGTCGGGTTACCTGTGTACCGTGTATCGAGTATCGAGTTACTTGTAGCCCCCGATTTACTACTCGATGAGACTATCGGGTGGGGAGTAGAGTACAGTTGACATCATGCTGCGCTTCTGCTCTCGGATTTTACTCGATAGCTGGATCGAGGTGTCAGCGAAGAGTCAGTCTTGTACATTTGTCGTGACTCCTGATCCCTTACTCGATGAGTGTCTCGAATCGAGGATGAGGCTACGCCGAGGTGAGAATTTGAGCGATGCTAGTCTTTGACCTCTTACTCGATTGCTCATTTATGATGAGTAGGCATAAATGCCTTTGAAGAGAACCCTTAGCTGTATACCTCGGTGGCCGAGCCCCTGAGTGTACTTGGCAGAGTCTCATGCTTAGCAGCAGTGCGACGTGGCCCTGACTCTCTGCTTGATCAGACCATCGAGGCAACAGTTGGGTGTAAGCGTCACGTCCAATATTCCTTAATCGTATGTTTGAGCGCACGAGCCCCCGAGCGCACCACTCAGACTTATCGCCATTTCCACTTGTGCCTTTATTGCTAGGGCCTACTGCAACCGTTGCATCCTTCGGTTCCTGCGCGGTTCATCCTGCCTCGACGCCTGCTTGGCTTCTGCATTAATATGAAGACCCAGCTGTGACGCTTCGTAAATTAGACCTGATGCAGACTCTTATTGGCTAGCAATAAATAGATGGGACGCATAGTTTCCTCGCATCACTTTCCTTCCTTTGGTATTGCATCACCTTTAGCTTTAGACATTCTAATGGCCTCCTCACCGCCTTCATCTCCCTCCTTAGAGATCCTTGAGGGGGCGCCTCCTTGGGAGACCCCTGTCGAAATCCCTCCTCCACTTCCTACTATGGGGCCCTCTCGGCACATTGTCATCGTCCTTTCTGATGATGAAGACGATGAGATTGACTGGGATGCAATTGAAAAGGAGGTCTAGCTCGAAGAAGAGGAGGAAAAGATCGACTGGGAGGCCATCGAGAGGGAGCTATGGCCTGAGGAAGGGGAGGAAGTGACGAGCAAGCTGCGTGCTGCTTCCCCACAAGACCATGCCACCTCTACCCCTCTCTTGAGGACGGGTGTCACCTCCTCCAACACCAGGGGAGAAAAAGGCGAGGCCACCGGCGCCAGCGGCGAAGGTGAAGCTTAGGGCGGCTTCATCGATCCGTCGCCTGCTCACCCTCTCACCTATCACGATGGTGCCCGAGGGCATTTGGTGGTAAAGGAGGTGGCTCCTTTGCCATCAACTGGTCTACACCCGCTCGCCACCTCTTCGACCCTCTTCTGCGAGGTCACCGTCCTCTCCTGGGGACAATAAGCTTCTTACCCATGAGCGAGGAAAAGAGGAGGTGAGATGCCTTCAACGACAAGTAGCTGTAGGGTAGCTAGGGTAGCCTGTTCTGAAAAATGTAACAGAAGACTTTTGTTAATACTGTATATAAAATGAACTTTTACATACCTGGAATCTCTGCTTGTTCCTATTTGTTCGTTGTCTGTACAACTCTTTTTTATGCGTGGAATTTTCTTAACTGATCAATGTTCCATGAGTTCTCAAGTATCATGCCATCTGCTGTAGATAATCGCATTGATTCTGGTCAAATAGCCTCGACTACAACATAGGGGCCTTCCCACTTAGGTGATAACTTGTTGCGGTTATCCTGCCTTTGCACCTTTCGCAGTACTAAGTCCCCAACATCGAGTTCTCTTTCTTGGTTTTTCGTGCTATGATATTTTTGCAATGCCTGTTGATACTTGGCTACTCAAATGGATGCCCGATCTCTATACTCTTCAGGTAGATTTATGTCGTTTGCTTGCTCTAGTTCTTATTCCTTTTCTGTGTAGTTTTCCACTCAAGGTGATTTAAATGTTAACTCAGTCGGGAGCACTACTTCTGCTCCGTAGACCAAGAAAAACAGGGTTTCACCGGTGGCTCGACTAGTCGATGTTCAAATGGCCCAAAGCACCGAGGGGAGTTCTTTTGCTCGCTTGGTCGAGTAAGTTTTCGGCCTATCGAATATGCGGGTCTTCATCCCCTACAAGATCATGCCATTAGTGCACTCAACTTGACCGTTACTCTGAGGATTAGCAACAAAAGCGAAGCAGAGTTTGATTCCCAGTTCCTCACAGAAGACTATAAAAGCACTGCTCTTGAACTAGCTACCGTTATCAATAATTACTTGATTTAGGATGCCAAATCGGGTAACAATGCTCCTCATGAATCTCTTGGCAGCACCACAATAACAGAGTAGCAAAATGAAAAGCGACAACTAGAAGAAACAAAAGCCAAGTGGAATGCCCAAACTACCCTCAGGCATTGGACTGGGCCAACCCTTAGAAGAAATCATCGCCAAAGTCCCCACGGCCTGCCTAAAAGTATGAATTGTCTGGCAAGACTAAAGCTTTATCTTCTGAGACAACATAGATAGCAAGTTTGAGTACATTGGTACTCAGCAAGACTTGATAGTGGTACACAAATGCAAATAAGTAAGCATGCGGGTCTAATCAATGACAGGATCAAGGTTGTTTTGCAGTTGCACAAAGAAATGTAAATCATATGCTTATATTAGATTGCAAACCGAATTTGTAAAATTGCTAATGAACAATGTATTCGTACAAAAGAAATTGCAATCCACAACCAGTCTACCCGACTAAATAACAATAAGTGTCAATTCCTTAGGACATAAAATAGGTTGCCAAACACAGTTTGAAACCGAAACCCTAGTTTTCAGAAAATACCAAAGTCTAGCATTGGAATAACTTCACCAAGTGCCCATGACCGCTGGCGCGGCTAATCGATTAGATTTTTTACTCTACAGAGGTGTACAGCTTTATCCAAAAGGAATGATCAACCTTTTTGCGAGGCCATATGACACACTTCCTTAGGTGTGCCGACAAAAAGATCATACAGAGCCGTTACATTACCTATACATGAATTCGAACCAATCTGGGATGTTAATCCCCGACATAGAAACAGAAACACACACGCAAGTTGTGGATCCACTTTCAACACACCCAACACAATGTTTCTGAATACGACAGGGCATACACCGTTGCATTGGCAAGTAGAAACCCCTTCAAAAAGACATAACCAGAATGCTTGTCCTAGCTCCCACCTTCCGAAAGAACAAAGCCATGTCTAAATAACTTAATAGGCTAAGGCTACCCCATAATAGCCCTCGTGGTTGCACGGAAATCTTGGATCAATAGCGTCCCATTGCTTAATCCTTAAATTGACACGGCGTGATGAGGACATCACTCCTATGCATACGCCCGAGACTCCTCCAGTTGTGATGCAAGGACCCATCACAAGAGCACGAGCACGTCAATTTAATCAATAGGTGAGCTCGTTCCTAAGTGCCTGTGTATATACTTGTGAGGATGGTATGCTACCTAATGATATTATTGATTATATTGTACTTAGAAACTTTGGAGAGGATCATGAAGGCCTTGGGAACCAGCAAGGGCCAGGAGGGAGGCAAGGAGGGCGTCCAAGTCAAGTTGGAGTCCCAATTCATCTCGGAGTCGGAGTCCCAATTCAACTCGGAGTCGACTACCTCGGCCACCAGGAGCAGTGTTCACTAAAATCATCGCCCAGGCCACAAACGGACTCCGATTTCAATGATCCACATATGTATCGAAAGCTAAGGAGACAAACTTTCCAATGGCACTAGTTTCAGGTCAATTTGACTTCGGAGTCAATAGGAATATGCAAAACAATCCAGAACTTTTTCAGTCCGAGTTCGAGTCCAGTTCGGCCTCAGCAAACAGCACTGACTTTAAAGTGACATAACTTTTGATTCCGGAGGGCTCTAGAGACCCATGAGTACACGTTTGAAAGATCTCAGAGTCTACTTTCCAAAGGATCTGGCCTCACTTCAAAACTCCTTCAGATGCGTCCGGAAACTACCAAAAACCAAACGTTGCTTTTTCAGTCCGAGTCAAACTCTAGTCAAAGTAGGCTTGGTGTTTTCAATTTGAGTTGTATTAGATCTCCAATGCTATGGACGACCCCCTCCTGCTCCCCTAGTATAAATAACCACCCAAACCCTCATATAGGACTTGGGTTTTGCTTAGATCAATTCTGTCTTTGAACAGTGTCGCCGTTCATCGGTTTGTGGAACCCCAACTCGTGTGCTTAATATAATTCGCAATTTCAGATTGCTTCTTCTACGTTCTTGCTTGGTTCTCGATTCGCATGCAGGATAAACCTTCTTGGCGAGGTCAACCGTGTGTTGTGCAAGGTTGATAACCAACGGAGCCGTGGTGTAGCGATTGCTGGGTTCGGATCGGCTCTGATTGGAAGTCGGATCGTCAACGTCGAGTCTCCCCCAATGGACTTACCTCTACCTGTCAAAAGATCGGGCCACCGTGCGCATCAAGTGGTATCAGAAACTCGGTTTCCCGTCAGGTATCATTGTATCCCCTTTAGTTTTGTTTTGCCATCGTCCTAGAGTCCAGAAAAAATTGCCCCACAAAAAATTCATCATCAATTCCGCTGTCCTTCAACCCATTGAGCTTTGCAATTTCGTTTTAAGTATCGTATTGTTGAGTATTGATCCATAGTCATCGTCTTGTTGCTGGTTTGAGGTCGCGATTCTAGTTGCTAGTTGTCTCTGTCCATTGCCCTAGTTCTTGTTTTGCATCAATTATCAACCCATCGCCGCCAACCCTAGAACCGAACCGAATTTTTCTCGGTTGGTCCTTGCCTCTGCTTTGCATTATAAAACCTATTCCTCAAACCCTAGATATGTCGCGAGCCACCTTGTGTCAATTGCCCTGCACCGCTGGCCATCCTTTTTCACCCGCAAACCTAATCCTATTCTAGCCTAACCGGGAGAAAGATCTGATTTCGCGAGCAATTCCAGATTGTGCAGTGTTAACTAAAACTGGCATAACTTTTGCATACGAACTCCGATTTGGGTCTACTTTTTTTTGTTTCGAAGGGGACGACGACACACATCTGAAAATTTCACATGTCTTTAGACCTGTGCATTTTTTGACCCTAAAAAAAAGCCTCTAAGACTGAGTTTCGGCGCCCGAAAGTTTGCTATCCTGTTTTGTCAATTCTTTCGGGCATTGGTTTCCTGTCGTCTGTTGCTTCAAATTGTGAGATTTTTGTTTCTCCTCTGATTTAAGTGGTATATATTTGTGTTAGAAAAAAAAGAAGTGAAAAAAATAAGAGGAGAGAAAGAGCCAAACCGGCAAAAAAACAGAGAGAAGAGAAAGAGAAGTAGAAAATCAGAATTGCTTGCATCCTTTGAGTCCTTTGTGCTTCGATATATCCCTTGCTAGGTTGAACTAGTTCTAGGAGTACACTTAGGCCAGCAACTGTGACAAGAACTTTGAATCTTTATGCAGCTTTGCTAACTGTTTACGAAATTTGCTAATCCTTGCTACTATACTTTGCCTTCCAAGCTCCACCTTTCTTCTGATCAGTTCAGGTTCAATTCGGCAATCGCTACACTCAAGCTTATCACGGTATCACGAACCAGCCGCCGGTTGTACCACCTGTTGCATTGGTAAGAACACTTGTAAGAGCGTGGTAAGACGCTTGAGAGTGAGTGAAACCACCTTCTGCCGCCAAAGTAGTTGATAGGGATTATACCACCGGTTGTTTTTGTTTATTTTGTCTTTCTTTCAACTAACAATGGCAGGTAATGAGGAAGATGAGTGTGTTACACAGAACGAGCTTAACAACGCGCTCAATGACATCAACGCAAACATCGCAAGGATCGGCCAAGATAACGACCAAAGATTGGAGAGGATAGAGCGAAGCATCGCCAATCTTCTTACCAGGTTGGAAAATTTTGAGAGACAGCCGCCTCCCAATGGAGCTCGCAGAGTGGAAGATCAAGAAGAGTCTGTCGCGGGAGATGATGTGGATAGAGAGGGCCACGATGCCTTTGCCGCTCGCGCCGCTGCACAGGATGTCCGACAACAACAATACCTGAATAACAACCGTCAAGGTATGGGAGGTAACAATTTTAATCCTCGTAATGGTCGTGGACATGATGATTCTTTTGCTAGGGTTAAATTTACCATACCATCTTTTTCTGATACTTATGATGCTGAAGTTTACTTAGATTGGGAAATGACAGTTGAACAAAAATTTAACTCCCATCTTGTTCCTGAGATACATAAAGTTAGACAAGCTACTAGTGAGTTTAAAGATTTTGCTATCATTTGGTGGAATGAAATAGTAAATGCTAGATTAGCACCTGATACGTGGGATAGATTAAAACAAGCCATGCGTAGAAGATTTGTTCCTCCTTCTTATAAACGTGATATGCACAAGAAATTGCAATGCTTAAATCAAAATAATAAATCTATGGAGGAGTACTATCAAGAGCTACAAATAGGCATGTTGCGTTGTGAGGTAGTTGAGGATGAGGAGGATAAGATGGCTCATTTTTATGGGGGTTTATGGCGTGAGATTCAGGACATAATTGATTACAAAGAATATAATTCTATCAATAGATTATTCCAGCTTGCTATGTTGGCAGAAAAAGAATTGCAGGGAAAACAGCAAAGGCCAAGGAGCAATTTCGGCAACATACCCACAACAAAGACGACGCCGGGAACAACCAAATCAGCTCCACCCCTTTCTGTTCAGTCTGCTGCCCCCTCCATGAGTAGGGCGCGTTTAGCAGCACCATCACCTCCATCACGAGTACCCGAGGTGAGTAAATCTAACCATGTGCAGGCACCAACAAAGAGTTCTTCATCGGTGGCTTCCACGGGTCGAACAACGGAAATTGTGTGCCACCGATGCAAGGAGATGGGACATGTCATGAAGGATTGCCCAGGTCGTCGAGCATACATTGCAATAGAAGAAGGTGGGTACATTAGTGCTAGTGATGTTGAGGATGAAATTGCTCTTGCAGCTAACCTTGCAGATAATGAGAATGACCATGAGACGGGCGACGATGATGAGGAAATTTTAGGGACCGCTGCCACCGAGAATTATAGGACAATCATTGTGCAACGAGTGTTGAGCGCTCAAATGGAGCAAGCGGACAAGCTGCAACGCCATAATTTGTTTCAGATGTACCTCATCGTCAAGGACTGTCGTGTCCGTGTCATAATTGATGGTGGGAGCTGCAATAACTTGGTGAGTTCAGATCTAGTGGAGAAGCTTTGCTTGCCCACACGTGCACACCCTCATCCCTACCATATTCAATGGTTCAATAACAGCGGTAAGGTGAAGGTAACACAAACTGCGAGAGTGCAATTTTCCATTGGAACATACCATGATTTTGCTGATTTTGATGTAGTGCCTATGCAAGCATGTTCCCTTTTGTTAGGCCGTCCATGGGAATTTGATCTTGATGCAATTCATCACAGTAGAAGTAACAAATACACTCTTATACACAAGGGAAGAAAATCACTTTACTTCCTATGACTCTGCTGAAATTGTGCAATGTGACAAAGAGAGAGCTAAAATGAGAGAAAGGAGAGTGCGCTAGAATTTGAAAATCAGCAAGTGGCTAAAAATATTTTCCCACCTAAGAAAGACAAGAAAGAACCTAGTTCTAGGTCCAAGGAATTAAATTGAAGGGTGGTGTTATGCTTGCTACAAAATCTGACCTTGCCGAAATTAATGAGAATGATGCACCATGCTATGCTTTGATATGCAAAGAAGCTTTATTTTCATTTCATGATATGTCTAGCTCTTTGCCTCCTGCTGTCACTAACCTTTTACAGAGTATGAGGATGTGTTCCCGGTGAGATACCCCGGGCTGCCCCTATTCGAGGTATTGAGCACCAAATCGACTTGATCCGGGAGCGACTTTGCCAAACCGAGCTGCTTATAGGACCAACCCCGAGGAGACTAAGGAGATTCAGCGCCAAGTCCAAGATCTTTTGGACCATGGTATGTACGTGAGAGCCTTAGTCCTTGTCTTTGTTCTGTTATTTTGGTTCCTAAGAAAGATTATGGCAGTTGGCGCATGTGCGTAGATTGTAGAGCCATTAACAATATCACAATAAGGTACCGTCATCCTATTCCTAGGTTAGACGACATGCTTGATGAGTTAAGTGGTTCTATAATTTTTTCTAAAGTTGACTTGCGTAGTGGATACCACCAAATAAGAATGAAACTGGGAGATGAATGGAAAACAACCTTTAAAACCAAGTTTGGATTGTATGAGTGGTTAGTCATGCCTTTTGGTTTAACTAATGCACCTAGCACTTTCATGCGCTTAATGAACGAGGTTTTACGAGCTTTGATTGGAAAATTTGTGGTGGTTTATTTCGATGATATTTTGATTTACAGCAAGTCGTTACATGAACATCTTGATCATCTACATGCTGTTTTTGATGCTTTGCGTGCTGCACGTTTATTTGGTAACCTCGAGAAGTGCACTTTTTGCACCGAACGAGTATCGTTTCTTGGCTATGTTGTGACTCCGCAGGGAATTGAGGTGGATGAAACCAAGGTGCACGCGATTAAGAGTTGGCCAACGCCCACGACGATTTCACAAGTGCGGAGCTTCCATGGACTTGCCGGATTTTACCGCCGCTTTGTGAAGGATTTCAGCACCATTGCAGCCCCATTAAATGAGTTGACGAAGAAGGGAATTGTGTTCCATTGGGGACAAGCACAGGAGAATGCCTTCAAGCTTTTGAAAGATAAGCTTACTAATGCACCTTTACTCCAACTTCCTGATTTTAATAAGACCTTTGAGCTTGAATGTGATGCTAGTGGGGTTGGAATTGGTGGTGTTTTGATGCAAGATAGTAAACCTGTTGCTTACTTTAGCGAAAAATTGAGTGGTCCTGTTTTTAATTATTCCACGTATGATAAAGAATTGTATACTCTTGTGCGATCTTTAGAAACGTGGCAACATTATCTTTGGCCCAAAGAATTTGTTATTCATTCCGATCATGAGTCACTAAAACATATTCGCAGTCAAGTGAAACTGAATCGTAGACATGCTAAATGGGTTGAATTTATTGAATCTTTTCCTTATGTTATCAAACACAAGAAAGGGAAGGATAATGTGATTGTTGATGCCTTGTCTAGGAGATATACCATGTTGTCCCAACTTGATTGTTGTATATTTGGATTGGAATCAATTAAAGAACAATATGCTAATGATGATGATTTTAAGGATGTCTTGCTGCATTGCAAAGAGGGAAGAACATGGGACAAATATGTGATAAATGATGGATTTGTGTTTAGAGCTAACCGCCTATGCATTCCAGTTGGATCCGTTCGTTTTCTTTTGATACAGGAAGCTCATGGAGGAGGTTTGATGGGTCATTTTGGTGCCAAGAAGACGGAGGCCGTTCTGTCCGCTCACTTCTTTTGGCCGAAGATGAGGCAAGACATTGAGAGGTTTGTATCCCGCTGCACTACATGTCAAAAGGCTAAGTCACGATTGACCATATGGTTTATATATGCCTCTTCCTGTTCCTAGCACTCCATGGGGGGATATATCTATGGACTTTGTTTTAGGACTGCCTAGGACCAAGAAGGGGAGGGATAATATTTTTGTGGTGGTTGATAGATTTTCTAAGATGGCTCACTTTATTCCTTGTCATAAGAGCGACGATGCTGTTAATATTGCTAACCTTTTCTTTCAAGAAATCGTTCGCTTGCATGGTATGCCTTCTACTATTATTTCAAATCGCGATGCCAAGTTTTTGAGCGACTTTTGGAGAACTCTATGGAATAAATTGGGGACCAAGCTGCTATTTTCAACAACATGTCATCCCCAAACCGACGGCCAAACCAAGGTAGTAAATCGTACATTATCTACTATGTTGAGGGCTGTTTTGAAAAAGAATTTGAAGATGTGGGAAGAGTGTTTGCCGCATGTTGAGTTCGCTTATAATAGGGCGGTACACTCCACCACCAAGGTAAGTCCTTTTCAGGTAGTGTATGGCTTCAATCCCCGTGCTCCTATTGATCTATTACCTTTACCTGCTAGTGAACGAGTTAATCATGATGCTAAGGAACGTGCTGAATTTATTTTGAAATTGCATGAAAAGACTAAAGAAAATATTGAAATGATGAATGAAAGGTATAGGACTACGGGAAGTAAAGGTAGAAAGGAAGTAAAACTTGAACCGGGTGATTTACTATGGTTACACTTGAGAAAGGATCGTTTTCCAGAATTGCGAAAGTCTAAATTAATGCCTAGAGCTGATGGTCCTTTCAAGATACTTGAGAAAATAATTGATAATGCATATAAACTTGAGTTGCCGCCCAAATTTGGGGTTAGTCCCACATTTAACATTGCAGATTTGAAACCGTTCATGGGAGAAGAAGATGAGCTTGAGTCGAGGACGACTCCACTTCAAGAGGGGGAGGATGATGAGGACATCACTCCTATGCATACGCCCGAGACTCCTCTAGTTGTGATGCAAGGACCCATCACAAGAGCACGAGCACGGCAATTGAATCAGCAGGTGAGCTCGTTCCTAAGTGCCTGTGTATATACTTGTGAGGATGGTATGCTACCTAATGATATTATTGATTATATTGTACCTAGAAACTTTGGAGAGGATCATGAAGGCCTTGGGAACCAGCAAGGGCCAGGAGGGAGGCAAGGAGGGCGTCCAAGTCAAGTTGGAGTCCCAATTAATCTTGGAGTCGGAGTCCCAATTCAACTCGGTGTCGACTACCTCGACCACCAGGAGCAGTGTTCACTAAAATCATCGCCCAGGCCACAAACGGACTCCGATATCAATGATCCACATATGTATCAAAAGCTAAGGAGACAACCTTTCCAATGGCACTAGTTTCAGGTCAATTGGACTTCGGAGTCAACAGGAATATGCAAAACAATCCAGAACTTTTTCAGTCCGAGTTCGAGTCCAGTTCGGCCTCAGCAAACAGCACTGACTTCAAAGTGCCATAATTTTTGATTCCGGAGGGCTCTGGAGACCCATGAGTACATGTTTGAAATATCTCGGAGTCTACTTTCCAAAGGATCTAGCCTCACCTCAAAATTCCTTCAGATGCGTCCGGAAACTGCCAAAAACCAAACATAGCTTTTTCAGTCCGAGTCAAACTCTAGTCAAAGTAGGCTTGGTGTTTTCAATTTGAGTTGTATTAGATCTCCAATGCTATGGACGACCCCCTCCTACTCCCCTAGTATAAATAACCACCCAAACCCTCATCTAGGACTTGGGTTTTGCTTAAATCAATTCTGTCTTTGAACAGTGTCGCCGTTCATCGGTTTGTGGAACCCCAACTCGTGTGCTTAATATAATTCGCAATTTCAGATTGCTTCTTCTACGTTCTTGCTTGTGTTCTCAATTCGCATGCAGGGATAAGCCTTCTTGGCGAGGTCAACCGTGTGTTGTGCAAGGTTGATAACCAACGGAGCCGTGGTGTAGCGATTGCTGGGTTCGGATCGGTTCTGATCGGAAGCCGGATCGTCAACGTCGAGTCTCCACCAATCGACTTACCTCTACCTGTCGGAAGATCGGGCCACCGTGCGCATCACGGCGACACTTCACCCTACACTACGTGCAATTCCCTTTGCACCCCCGCTATTGCCAATAATCGCCCACGTCGAAACCATAGTTTTATTTTGGGTTTTTATTAAACTACCAACAACCTTTTCCAAATGACAGTTGTTCAATTAAACAAATTGAAATGAACTATTTTAATTTTGAGCATGGCTAAGTAGATATAATAAACTAATGATTATACCCAGAGTGACATTGATTATGTCTAAACCATACTTAAGGTTACAAGGTTCACATTGTCATACAGATTAAGGAAAACCATAATACATAGGAATAACTACTGTTCTACCCAGAATAGCAGTTTTTATGGGGAATTACTTCTATGCATAATACATTGGCAAAAACAACATATTGTAGGTGAAGTACTAGGATCAACATGATCAAAGAGGTGCTTGCCTTGCTCTACATTGTCTAACTCGAAATCTGGGTCTGAAGCAAGATCTTCCTCCTCGTCAGGAACATCGGCGTCTACACGTCGTACAACAAGGAAGAAATAGAAATCAGCAAATAAAAAGGGCAAAAAGAAAATAGATAGTAAGAACAATAAAACTCAACACATAGAACAAGGTTATTTTTGTGAATTCATTAACATTATTTTACGAATTCAAGAGGCTAAAATTATGAATTCTTTTATTTATATTTTCAATTCAAGATGCTAAAATTGTTAAAGATTATAATGATTTGATCATTACAGGCTTAAGGTAGATTCTTACCCTTAATTAGGATTCAAATTCAAAGCAACATTTAAATAAAAAATTCTAGCTACTCAATGGCTAACTATCTCATTGCTACATGTTGGCCAATCTCAGTCGGCATGACGTATGGGACCATTCGGTCAAAGACTCACCACTCGTCTCTCACACGTGTGTTAACGAGTAGGACCCAATCGACAGTGTTTGAACAGGAGTAGCCTAGAAATGGAAAGCATCTTTTCCTAGCGAAAGCGTACTTTCTGTTTTTGATAAAATATGAATTTTGAGTATTTTCTAACCTAAGCCAATTCAAACTAATAAGTTTTGAACTAACAGTCCAAATTAAATGAAATAAATTTCTAAATTGTCTAAAATCTGGTAGATTCAGAATATGCAAAAAATATTTCAAAAAGAGTCACTGTGTGATTTTTAGTAAATAAAATACTTAAGCAAGGAAAAGTAATTTTTTATGAAATCCTCATGCTGTGAAGAGCCCAGATATGCAAAATAATTTTGTTCAAGTTAAGTCAATAAATCTTTAAGTGGATGTAGCATGTATAGGATTTAAAATATATATATGTAATTTGAATAAATGGAAATGTTGCATAATGAGAAGTTGTAGAAATGCAGAGTTAAATAAAGTTAGTAAAGGCATAAGAAGTTTATTAAAATTTCTTAGTGAGCAAAATGTAAAGGAATGATGGAAGTGTAAATTTATTGTGTTCATGCATGCATACCTTTGCATATGTGGTCGCATATATATGCGACCACATATGCAAAGGTAACCCTCATGTCAGCGACTCACCTGGACGCAAGTGACTAACACCCAAACCCTACCTGACAGCGATACAAAATAGGGCTTTACGGTTTCTTCCTCACCGCTGGCGAACTAACTCCGCCGCGGCGGAATGGGTAACACCACTGGCACCAGCATGATGAGGCGCACAGGTATCCATTTGACCTAAGGTGGCCGGGAACATGGTTGCCACCGAAGAGGGACGGCGGCTGCCACAGTCATCCGACGCAAGCTCATCACCAGCCAATCATTCGCTCGGGCAAGGGCTTGGCGAGCATCAGTGAACCTATGCGACCCCATTTTACCTGCGAGCAGGGTTGGAGAATAAGTGGAGGAGGCTGCCCACGGTGCACCGGAGCTGGGTAAGAAAGGTGGCGAAGATGGGCGATCTACGCTGGAATAAGTAAAAGCGGTAGCCGATCAGTAACCCAAGGTCCAAGATGAAGCTTTACGGCTAAGAAATTTCAGAGGTTAATACCCTGTTCGAGCTCTACGCTGGTTTCCCCCTTTTTGGACTCCTGAGGCAAGAAGCGGAGAGGAAGCTATGAACTGGTTCAGTGAATGGCTAAGGAAAAAGAGAGGGGGCTCAATTGCGATACTGGGGAAGCACTTATAGCTGGCCAAGGTTATTTGTAGTGCTCGGACACGCAACGATGATCAGCTCGGTTCGGAACAGAAAAATGGCAAGGTGGCGAGGGTGTTAATGGCGTGGTTTGGCTTAAGAAGTTTGAGGCTTGGATGTGGTTGAGACAGAGTGCAGTTGAAATTGGCGAAGAGACGATTCGGCGATTGACAGGAGTGGTTCACCGAATTGTGCTCGGCTGACCGCAGTGAATTCGAGAGGCTTTGATTCGGTCGGCCGAAAAGATAAGGAGATGAAGCTGACAGGTGGGGCCGGGGACCACAGGTCAAAGACTGAAGAGCTATCTCAGGCGCCAGAGAACGGAGTTCTCCTGAAGCCGGCCCGCTTGTCGATGAGATGAGGTGGCAAAGGATTGAATTCCGGCTTGGTTCACTCTAGTACTGGATTTATTTGGGCTGCCAAACCACAATAAAAATTTCTAAAACTTTTTGACCAGAGTCTTTGTGTACATACTGATGTCTGGTAAACTTTTTAGTTTAAAATGAGATACCAAAAAATTACTAATATTCTTATAGCAGTGACTACTCCAAATTCTTATTTATGATTTTAATTTTTATTTGTGAATAAAATGAAGTCTATTATTTTTTAAACTTTTTATATCATCTTTATTTGAGCTAAGAATGTTACTATAAAATTTTCAAATCAAAATATTGCTCCATTATTTAATTGAAATTCTGAAATGACAATTTCTAGATTTTCAGGATATCATTTCTTAAATTTGAAAATGTCTTAAATTACATTATTAATTTATGATATATTTACCATATTTATAAGTAGCATTTGGTTTCCAAGGTAATTTTTATAGCTCCATTTAAGATTGAAAGACCATGTGCAGGTCTATCCTTGTGTGCGATGAGTAATTGACAAGATTTGTGATGAGTAATTGACTGGAGTTGAGCTTGGTTTGAATTGAGTTTGATTTGAATTGGATTTTTGATGTGAAGCAATTTGAGTGTTGGGTGCTTTTCCAGTGCTACCGGCCTGGGGGCGGTAGCACCGGACCGTTGAGTGCAATTATGATTAGTTAATGATTTTGGGATAATCATTGAAAATATTTGTGGGCATTGCTATGTGAAAGATTTTCCTTGTCTTTGATGGTTGCAGGGCGACGGTGCTAGGTCATGGTGAGGCGGAGGATGACCAGGACTAGGCGAGGAGCGTCGGAGGTCCAGACGGTCGGGAGATCGCCGGAAGATGACCGGAGACGGAGTCCGGGCAAGCCAAGAAGATAAGGAAAGGAGATGATGCTAGCTAGATGCCGCGTGGATCAATGAGGGCCGTCGGATTGCGGTCTAGTTGATAGGTTAGCGGGTCTAGGTAGTATGCTTTGAAAACCGTGCAAGAAAACCCGATATGTGTGTGGGTTTTGGGTTAGCCCTTGCATGGCTGTGTGAGTGGGTTAATCCTAGCCCTTAGATGAGTGTCCTAGGGTTGAGGGACTCATCCAAGGGTGGTAGGTGACCCAAGAGTTGTATAAATAGGGGTGGAGGGGTGGCCTCCTCCCCTTGAAGGTTGTAGAGGTTTTTGTGCTCCTTTGAGCTTTGCCCACTTTGTTGTGTGGCTTTGTATACCTCCTCCTTCCAGAAATACAAAAAATTTCTTTACATTATTGTGAATTTAAATTCGCATTTACATTATGTCTTTATTTTACTAATTTAAATTCAGCATTTACATTACGCATTTATTTTCCATAATCTACATTCATGCAATTTGGATTTGCCTCCTCCTTCTAAATGCTGATCTTGGATGTTTTGAGTGTGTTCATATGGGTTTACATCTCTTTTGCACTCTTTGATTGAGTAGAGATCATCTCTTCTTTCAAGTTCTAGTTCTGTCCAGAACTTATTTTTCACGCAGCAGTTAGTCTTTGATTTTTAGGAAAATATAGAAAAATCCTTCTTGAGTGATTCTTGTTGGAGATTGTGCGGAACTCCTATACTCATCTGTAGAAAAAGTTTGGAGTCCACTGGTTTCACCGTTTGGGTGCTATGAAGTGAAAACCGAGCCCCAAATTTTCTGCCCGAAGTTTCTGACTGTCTGTGTTCATAGATTTATGATGATTTTTCTACTTGGCTTTTTGATCTGAATTTTGGTGGAGAGCTTCACGACTCATCTGCTCATAGGGAGAAAATTTCTCATAATTTTTTTAGCAGAAGAAACCCACCAACCTCCTGTTCAAATTAAAGACAGATTCTGGAAATATCTGCTTTTGCTTTTCTAAAAGAGACTTTTGTGTTTTGGCTTGATCTCTTTTAGAAAAGAAGTATTTGAATTGATTCCTCTTTCTTTTGGACACTTGACAACCAGGATTGTGATTGAAAAATCCTCACATATTTTATGGATAATATTCATGTAAACTAGGGATGCACATAGTTGTCTAGTCGTTCGGTTTTTTGGGTTTTCACAATTTCCTTGCGCGATCTTTTCTCGGTTTTAGTTGGAGTATTTTGGGGGAAAATTTATTTGCGACCATTCACCCCCCCTCTGTTCGCCATCTCGATCCTTCAATTGGTATCAGAGCAGGTCCTCGCTCTTTTGGATCTTCACCGATCCGAGAGCCGGTGCTTGTTCGATCTTCCTGGAGCATGGCGACTGGAGTGGTTTCTTCGGTGATTGGTCCTCATCGGTAATTCTTGGCGATTTGGAGCTGCTCCCGTGGTCTTCCTGCTACCTCTACTACCGCTTCTGGACTTCTTCTTCCTCTTCGATGGATCGATCGGATTGATTTTCTGGTTTTCTTCCTCGACTCCGATGGACCACCGCACTGTCATGGTAAGTGAGGTATGGCATCTAGCTACCCTGTTCCCCGATGTGCTATATGGATGTGCTAGGTAGCCATGTTAACATGCTTTATCTCTGATGCCTTGCCTACTTGTGATGATGCTTAGATATCGATGCTTGCTTGCCTATGACTCATTTTGATCTTGCAATCATGTCTATCTTGCCATATGATTTGTATTGCCTGTTCCACGTGCTTGTTTGTGATATCTAGGGAGTAGGTGATATTTTGGTCAATGGTTAGATATAATCATATCCATGTGTAGGCTTGCTTGCATCCTCTCTCTGTTTGCAATTAATCTAGCTAGAGCTTCATTTCATCTGGTATCCTGTTAGATGCTCTAGTATATGCTTCATTGTTTATAATTGCTTGAGATGGTGGTTTATGTAAGGTTATGCTTGTATTTATTCAATTGATGCTATATATATCATGCTCTTTCTATTAGCATCGTGTTCATATGCATATCCTTGCATGTATCCTCTCTAGGGCTTATTTTGAGCAGTTTATTAGAGCTAGGGCTATATCCTGTTTGTGTTCTTGCCTATGCCTTAGTTTCATACTTTACTGTTTCTAACTGCTTTATATGGTGGTAGTTAAGGTTGTGCTTATTTATTATTGTCCATTGATGCAATGTATACACTGTTCATCATATTTGAATCATATCCATGTGCACTGCCTTAATTTTGCATCTTCTGCCTTGCATTCATCCTCTTTTGATCTTAGTTGTGTATCCATTATGGGTGTGGGTGCTTGGTAGTTTAGGTGCTTTGTTGTGCCTTGATCATACACATTGCCTTTCTCCCATAGCATGTGTGTGTCTTGTGCCAACTTTGGACATTTCGAGTGTGTTTCGTGCTTCGTCCAGATGATTTCCCTTTGGGAGCAAATTTTTGTGATGAGATTGAGATAGAATTGCTCCTTGTGGAATGATGGATGCTCTGTGGTGGTTTGTCCTTTTTGGTGCCTAGTGCTTGCATTGAGTCTATGCAATGATGTTTTAGGTGTTCATTGCCCTTCTCATGGCATGAGTCACTGAAGACTAGCATATGAACGTGATTGCCGCCTAGTTGAGAGATTTTGGATGATTTGTGGACTTGTGCTTCTTCGAGGTTGATTCTTAGTCCATGAGTTGTCTTGAGGCATCGTCTCTACCGTTGGCAAGTAGTGGACCTCGTTTTCCTTCGAGGAGCTCACTCACGACATGATTTGCAGGTAAGTGTGTGCTACATGGTGGCTTCTGTTTAGAGTTCTCGAGGTTTGGTGTTTGTCGCTTGTTTTCCCTTTGGCGATGTGTTTTCTCGAGTTGGTTTTACTTGCATAACCATCATGTGCATCATGCTAACCTGCATGTGCTTTCACTCGTTTGCCTCTGGTTTATCTCCACAAGTGTTGAGCTTCATGAGAATGGCACTTGGGCACTTCCACTTCCTTGGTGAGCAATCATATATCCTTGTGTCGGGTATGCCAATGATCATCTCATTTGGACATGATGTGTGCTTAATTCTGCTCCCATATGTATATTATATGTATTGCTAGGACTTGTTAGCTTCTGGTTTCCCTTCTATTTGTCCTGGCTATTGCATCCCCCTGCTTATGTGTTGTGCTTCATGTTTTATATCTTGTATCAATGAGTTGGTCTTAGCATGTGGTTTTCTTAATTTGTATATCTTGTCATGCTTTGCTGTTTACCTGGTATGAGCATTTGGTATAACTGTGGGCATGTTTTCATATCATGTGCTATACTTTGTCATGAGTAGTATCTAGGTTTCTTGTCCCTGATCATCATTTACCTCCATGTTTAGCTTTGTGTTTTGGCTTGTGATGCCAATTTGGTTTGACCTTGAAAGGTCGGTTTGTGTGCTACATGTGAGTGATCTTATTGTGGTTAGGGTCATTTAGCTTGCTTACTATATCATGCCTGGCATTGCTCATGTTTATCATTTATTGCCCTGTATCTGTATATGCTCCATACCTGCTTGTACATGAGCTTGTGTTATTCATTCATGGCATGTTTTCACCATCATGTATATGTCTTGCCATGTGTAGTATCTTGTCTATGTGTCCATGGTCGTTACTTACTTCCATGTTGGCACTTTGACCTTGTTGATCGGTTCGGTTTGGTTTGTCCCTGATGTTGGGCGTGTTTGCCACATGTGAATGGTATCATTGAGACCATGGATATATAGAGCTTGATATTGCTCTTGGCTTGCCATATGCATGATCATCATTTACTGTCATCTTTTGTCTTGCTCATGTTTATACCTAGTAGCTTGAGCTTGTGGATTATTGTTGGCATGTATTAATATGTATATTTGCCTTGCCTAGAGTAGTATTGTGATCCATGTGTACCTAGACATCTTTTAATCCCTGCTAGCATGATGTTGCCTTGAGTGCCCTTGCTTAGCTTTCTGCCAAAGACCAAAGTGTGTTGCTTGGATGAGCCTGTTTTATTTGGGATATATTGCTCTTGTCGTCTAGAGATATGTGGATCATGTGCTATTTCCTGTCTTGGCTTGTATGCATCACTCTCTACTGCCATTATCTTTATGCTCTTGCTCTAGATGATTTTTGCCACACCATGTTTGTTATTATGTCAAGTCTATGCCAAGGAGCTAGTTTTGCTTGACTAACCCTAGCTCCGAAGTGTAGCTGTGGTTTGGTGCATGTGTATAGGCTTTGTAGCAAGAGGAAGGACGTATTGTCTGAGAATCTAGCCGTAGCGATGCAGCAAGGAAGAAGAAGACTTCGGCTGGGTGTATAAGACCATGACCGCGGCCTAGGCAATGCATTCAGGGAGGTCTTCCATTCTTGATCAAGTTGATGCGGCTAGAAGATCAGCTTTGGGTCTTCTTCCTCTGCTATACCTGGATCCAGCTCAAGTCTGCTACCACTACTTCCACTACTTCGACTACATCACACAAGGTAACTGTTTCTATCCCGTGGCCTGGAGATGCTTTGGTTCATCTCCCGCCATTGTGCTTGATGATATACTTGTGTGATGATGCTGGACTGTTGTGTATGGATGATGTGATGATATAGTGTGATTGTATATATGTTCTATGCTATTTTGTCTGATGAGTAGATGTCCAGTTTACACGGGAGGTGCTGCTGAAATTTTCTGTGTTTCTAGGACTTAGTCTCTCTTGAGCTTAAGGACTTAATCTCTCTTGAGCTTAACTTGATTTTAATAAACTTGAACTAATAATGGAATAAAATTTGACTAACTCTGCTCACGGGGTTTGGTTAGCTCTGGGGAGTCTGGTCGTGTCTTGTGGTTTCTAGCTTCGCTTTCCGGTGTTTTTTGTGTTTTGGTTCCTTTGTAGTTCATTTCACCCCATTGTCCCTAATCTTGACTAATTCCAATTTGAACTAAAATATGGGCTAAAACTTGACTCACTAGTTGAGGGGGAGTTAGGAAACCTCTTTGCATCTTTTGCATTGGCATTTAGTGTCAGGCTTTGTTTATTATCTTTGCTTTAGATGCTAGTGGTATCTATGTGGAATTTGTTCATGCCTTGTAGCCTATGCCATGTCACTTTGATGCTATACCATTTAGTTCAAGCAAGTACTCTAAATTGAACTCAAATTGACTGAGTGTACACTTGAGCTTGTGCTTGTTTAGAGTCTCTGAGTTTGTGCCATGCTAGTTTGTGCCTTGCTTGACTTAGAAACTGGTTTTAGTTTTCTGGCTTGAACATGGTTTATCTCTTGTTGGCACCTTTAAAAAATTAATTAATTAAAAAAAATGGTTTAAATTTGATGAGGCTTCACCAATTTCCCTTTCGAGACAGCTTGCCATTGCACTAGACATGAACTTGAAAGTGGTTTTGGATGACCGAGACTGTGAATCCTTCAAAGGTCATATCGGGCACAATCGGAAAGTAAGGCTTGAAGTTCTCATGATCTAATGATTAAATGAAACAAAAAAAGGATTAAAAAAATGAAATGATAAAAATGAGTTTATGGTGCCTTCGTAGGAGATATGTTCTCTCTTTGCCACTACTAGGATCTTGGTTTTGCAAGTGCTTTCATGTATGGCATGAACTTCATTGTGCTCTAGATGTCTAGCTCATTGTGCTAATTACCTTGAACTTGCACTTAATCCTTAATGCTTGTTTGATGAAAAAGATTTGCATTTCTGTGAGGGGGAGCTGATTGGTATATTATGTATTATATTTTATTTCAGTTTTCCTTTCTTTTGTATTGCTCTGGGTGCTTATAGGTTTTATTCCTTAGAGTTATGAGTTCACATCACTTAGACTTCTGGCATGCTTTTGCATGGACCTCTCATCTTGTGCTTTAGGTTGCTATCATGTTTAATTAGCTGTTCTCTCTTCTCTCTAGATTGAGTTCCCTCACAGTCTTATAAGTCTAGCAGGTGTTGGGCCCCCTGGGTAGACAGGGTCTGTGTGCACTCCTTAGTTTGGGATCTAGAGACAGCTTTCCTATGTTAGTCATTGGGGAAGATGAGAGCGAGTCTGAGCCGTAGTGTTCTCTACCATCTTTTCTATACTCTATAGCCACCCAGTTTGCAGTTTCTTGACTTCTTCCCTTCATTCTGTGTTTCTGGCTTTAATTGAGTTCTTTTCAATCTTTCTTGAGCTTAATCTTGCTAATAACTCAATTTGAACCAGATTTGTGCTTAAAATGGAATCACATGTTGAGGGGGAGTTTAAGAATCTGTCTCATGCATTGCATATAGACTTGATTTTTCATTTTATGAGCTTTGTCTATTATGCAATTGACTCAATCTTCATGTAATGCACCTTGCTACATCTTTTGAAGAAAATCACTAACTTCGAGTTGTCCAAGTTCATCCATCATGCTAAGCTTGTTAAAATTTGAAAATTGAAAGTTTTAACTGAAAAACTTGATGAAACATGTTGCTTTTTCTTGCTAAGTTTCGTCTCTAGAGGTATTTACCATGATTTGTGAAATTTTGGAGTTCTCTAGAGTCCCTATAGCAACTTGGGTGAAACTAGCTTGATCCATACTTGAGTCCTTCAAATTGCTCATATGTGCTAAAATGAAAACAAAAATTGACTCTTTTGTGCAAAATTGATCTCAACACTTTGCATTCACGAGACTGCCTCCCATTGCACTTGGGATGAACTTGGAATGCATCGTGTATGACCAAGACCATCCTCTTAAGAGTTCTTCTTGAGATGGTCGAAGATGGCATGAGTCAATTACTCTTGAAAATGCAAATAAACAAAAAAACATATGTGGGTAAAGAATGCAAATTATGTCAAACATTTGCACCCCGCTATGTCTTTTCAAATACTAAGGCAAAAGTCGCATTATATGGAAAATGAGCTCGAAGGACCTTGTATGCACTTCTAGATTTCCCAAAGTGTTGAGTAGGTTGAACTCTAGGTTTTCCATTTGATCCTATGAGTGGTGTTTGCTTCTAGCTTTGAAACTTTTGCTAAGTTTTGCACTTGTTCAAATCTTGCTAAAATAAAATCTTGTACACAAAGCTTGTGAGCAAAATGAATTTGTTCTTGGAGACATCCTAGTTTAGTCATTTTCTAAATTGATTAGCTTGGTGTCATATCTTGTCATTATGATCAGTTGGATAATCTTCAAAGCTCCTTAGGTTGCATCTCATGCATACATATTCAAAGGGGGATAAAATTAAAAAAAATGACTTCTTGATGCCTATATTGCCAAAAGGGGGAGAAAATGTAGAAAAGGCATCTTCAAAGGAAAAATTCTAATCCACCTTGGTTCTTATGATCTTTGTGACAATTGCAAATTTTTATGATCATAAGCATATTCGAGTATTCATTGTGAGTTTTATTGGATATTTTAGAGCTTTTGTGGAAAACTTGCTCTTTCTTTTATATTGCTCTAAAAATCTTTCTAGCCAACTTGGTCATGATATTATTTCCTTCTCTCTGGACCGAGTTTGGCTTTGCATTCAAATTGCTTTCTTCTTCTCCTTCAAACTCAAACTTATGCCTTTTCATGTGTTTGTCAATATACTCATCAAGGGGGAGATTGAAAGACCATGTGCAGGTCTATCCTTGTGTGTGATGAGTAATTGACAAGATTTGTGATGAGTAATTGACTGGAGTTGAGCTTGGTTTGAATTGAGTTTGATTTGAATTGGATTTTTGATGTGAAGCAATTTGAGTGTTGGGTGCTTTTCCAGTGCTACCGGCCTGGGGGCGGTAGCACCGGACCGTTGAGTGCAATTATGATTAGTTAATGATTTTGGGATAATCATTGAAAATATTTGTGGGCATTGCTATGTGAAAGGTTTTCCTTGTCTTTGATGGTTGCAGGGCGACGGTGCTAGGTCATGGTGAGGCGGAGGATGACCGGGACTAGGCGAGGAGCGTCGGAGGTCCAGACGGTCGGGAGATCGCCGGAAGATGACCGGAGACGGAGTCCGGGCAAGCCAAGAAGATAAGGAAAGGAGATGATGCTAGCTAGATGCCGCGTGGATCAATGAGGGCCGTCGGATTGCGGTCTAGTTGATAGGTTAGTGGGTCTAGGTAGTATGCTTTGAAAACCGTGCAAGAAAACCCGATATGTGTGTGGGTTTTGGGTTAGCCCTTGCATGGCTGTGTGAGTGGGTTAATCCTAGCCCTTAGATGAGTGTCCTAGGGTTGAGGGACTCATCCAAGGGTGGTAGGTGACCCAAGAGTTGTATAAATAGGGTGGAGGGTGGCCTCCTCCCCTTGAAGGTTGTAGAGGTTTTTGTGCTCCTTTGAGCTTTGCCCACTTTGTTGTGTGGCTTTGTATACCTCCTCCTTCCAGAAATACAAAAAAAATTTCTTTACATTATTGTGAATTTAAATTCTGCATTTACATTATGTCTTTATTTTACGCAATTTAAATTCAGCATTTACATTACGCATTTATTTTCCGCAATCTACATTCATGCAATTTGGATTTGCCTCCCCTCCTTCTAAATGCTGATCTTGGATGTTTTGAGTGTGTTCATATGGGTTTACATCTCTTTTGCACTCTTTGATTGAGTAGAGATCATCTCTTCTTTCAAGTTCTAGTTCTGTCCAGAACTTATTTTTCACGCAGCAGTTAGTCTTTGATTTTTAGGAAAATATAGAAAAATCCTTCTTGAGTGATTCTTGTTGGAGATTGTGCGGGACTCCTATACTCATCTGTAGAAAAAGTTTGGAGTCCACTGGTTTCACCGTTTGGGTGCTATGAAGTGAAAACCGAGCCCCAAATTTTCTGCCCGAAGTTTCTGACTGTCTGTGTTCATAGATTTATGATGCTTTTTCTACTTGGATTTTTTATCTGAATTTTGGTGGAGAGCTTCATGACTCATCTGCTCATAGGGAGAAAATTTCTCATAATTTTGTGAGTAGCAGAAACCCACCAACCTCCTGTTCAAATTAAAGACAGATTCTGGAAATATCTGCTTTTGCTTTTCTAAAAGAGACTTTTGTGTTTTGGCTTGATCTCTTTTAGAAAAGAAGTATTTGAATTGATTCCTCTTTCTTTTGGACACTTGACAACCAGGATTGTGATTGAAAAATCCTCACATATTTTATGGATAATATTCATGTAAACTAGGGATGCACATAGTTGTCTAGTCGTTCGGTTTTTATGGTTTTTCACGATTTCCTTGCGCGATCTTTTCTCGGTTTTAGTTGGAGTATTTTGGGGAAAATTTATTTGCGACCATTCACCCCCCCTCTGTTCGCCATCTCGATCCTTCAAAGATTCCTGAATTTTGTATAAATTCTGACAATGTATTATTTTGATTCGAAAGTTGCCTCTTTATTCTATTTCTTCATTTCTCTATGCATAAAATTTCATTTAGTGGATAAAATGGTTTATTTGCATGCTCAGGATCTCATGGTAAATTTTTCAAATTTTTACTTTTTACTTCTTTGCCTTTTTCTCTTTTTCATTCTCCATTACTCATTTATTTAATTTTCCTTCCAACACAAAAATTCAAGAAAATTCAAATAATACTAGAAACATCAAGAAAACTCCAAAAATACTCACATTCAAACTTAAACATCATATTTTACTGTTCTAAAATTTTTGGGCTATTACAAACTCCTAATGGTGCAGGCGGACGGAACAAAGCGAGCCTGACAAGTTCGTCAACTGTGGCGTTATCACTTCGCCGGATATACCTTATCTTGAGGCCTTCGAACTTGTGCTCTAGCTTGCGGACCTCATTTAAGTATGCTGCCATGTTGTCATCTGAGCACTGGTACTCCTTTTGTACTTGGTTTACGACTAGCTGTGGGTCCCCTTTCACGAGTAATCATTTGATTCCTAGTGCTACGGCTATTCGAAGCCCGTTGACCAGTCCCTCATACTCTGCAACGTTATTCAAAGCTTGAAAATCGAGTTGGATGACATATTTAGGTTCCTCACCTGTCGGAGATCTTAACACGATGCCAGCCCCTGAGCCTTGGAGCGTGAGCGATCCATCGAAGAACATGGTCCAGTGATCATCGTTTGCCTTGGCTTCCTTCTCTTCGATGTGCATCCACTCCGCGATGAAATCCTCTAGATTCCCTAACTTGACGCTGGTCGTTGGCGCAAAATTGACCTTGAACTTGTTGAGCTCGATTGTGCGATCCGTCTAATTGCATCTCTGTTGCGCGGCACCTCCTTCAGCGGGTACGTGGTCATCACCATGATCTTATGCGCCTCGAAGTAGTGTCGTAACATTTGGGAAGTCATCAAGATGGCGTATATCATCTTTTGTATATGAGAGTACTTTTGTATCTGAGAGTATCGTGATTTGGCTCCATACAGGACTTCGCTGATGTAGTATACTGGCTTCTGGATTTTGGCCTTTTTGTCGAGGCAATCCTGTTCGACCACTAGCACTGTACTTACTACTTGGGGGGTAGCTGCAATGTAAAGGGAAAGCTCCTCTTTTTCGTTAGGTGAAACCAGAATTGACAGAGTTGATAAATACCTTTTTAGATCTTGAAATGCTTCTTCGGCCTCATTAGTCTACTCAAAGTTGTCGTGCTTCTTGAGCAGCTTGAAGAAAGGTAGCCCCCGCTCACCCATCCGAGAGATGAGTTGACTGAGGGCAGCAATACATCCTGTAAGCTTCTGTACCTCTCTCAGTATTCGTGGTGGACGCATCTGATTTACCGCCTCAATCTTGTGCGGGTTGTCCTCGATACCTCGACTAGACACTAGGAAGCCAAGAAGCTTGCCGGACGGGATGCTGAACGTGCACTTCTCGAGGTTAAGTATCACCCGATACCTCTTGAGGTTGTCGAATATTTTGCCGAGGTCCCCGACCGGAGTACCCCTGGTTCTCGATTTTACTACAATGTCGTCAACGTACGCTTCTACATTGTGCCTTATTTGGGATTTCAAGCAATTTTGAATACATCGTTGATACATCGCACCACCACATTTCAAACCAAAGGGCATCTTCACATAACAGAATACACCGAAAGGAGTAGTAAAGGCTGTTTTCTCTTCACCCTCGGTGGACATGCTAATTTGGTGATACCCCGAATAGGCATATAGAAAACTTAGCAATTCGCAACCTGCAGTGAAGTCCACTATCTGGTCAATGCGAGGGAGAGGAAAAGGGTCCTTTGGAGACGCCTTGTCGAGGTCGGTGTAGTCGATGCACATCCTACACTTTCCGTTGGCCTTCTTTACAAGGACTGGATTCGCCAGCCATGTTGGGTGGCGAACCTCTCGGATGAAGCCAGCCTTCAGGAGTTTGCTGACCTTCTCTTGTATGGCTTGCTTCCGATCCTCCGCAAATCTACCCTACTTCTGCACCACGAGCTTGGAGCTTGGCTCCACACCTAATTGATGCTCGATCACCTCCTTGGAGAGTCCGGGCATATCGGACGACTGCCATGCGAACACATCGCGGTTTGCCTGAAGGAAAGTGATGAGCTCGAGTGCCTACTTAGGGTCGAGGTCGGCGCCTACCTTAACCATCTTGGTTGGCTCTGTGGGGTCGAGGGGCACTGTCTTGACCTCTTCACAGATCTTGACCGCACTCGATCTTCGTGTTTGGGAAATGAAAGTGACCACCATCAAGGATACTACCGACTTATCGACCTTGACTCTTGACGGGCTTTATTCCCGACTCAAGACTCATGAGATCGACGCCATCTCTCGCAAGATGAAATCACAGTCGATGGCCTTGGTCACCGATCCCATTGGATCTTCTCTTGATTCTTCTGTTGGTTTTTCCCTCTCTGCACTTTGCGAGCTAAGCGATGACCAATCGGACAAGTTTTAAACCGAGCTTGCTCTTTTAGTCATAAGTTTTCTCACGCCTACAAGAGGGTGAGAGAGAGGAAGAGAGGTGGTGGGATCACCGCTTGAATGTGGCGGCCCCAACCACATTCGAGCTTAATTGTTCTAAATCGAGAAGGGCAAGAATGACTCGGCGGTTCGGCAAGAACGACTACACCGACAAGAACTGCAACAAGAAGCCTCCGGTCATGAAGCCAACAAGACGAGAAGAAGTACCGCAACTTCTCGAAGAACAAGAAGCTCTTCCACCGCGTCCTCGCCGCCCTCGACGACATCAGCCTCTCCGACACGGAGACATGGAGCGACGAAGGCGAGGATGATCCGCAAGAGAAGAAAGGCGGCGACGACTTCTCCGGCATGTGCTTCATGGCAAACACCAACGACATCAGCGATTCCGAGCTCTACAGCGACTCGGACGAGGTACCTTCCTATGACCAGCTCAATGAAGCTTTTTGCAAATTAGGAAAATTTCATGCTAGAGCTAGAGCTAGGGTTACGGAGTTAGAGAAGGAAGTAGATACCTTGTCTCGGGAGTTAGCTTCACTTAAATCATGTTCCTCCCAAGACTCTGATAGTTGTACTCTCTGTGATGCTTTGCTTGTGGAGTTGGAGAACCTAAGAACCCTGCATGATAGTGTGGTTTCTGATCTTGAGGATCTTAGGTCGAAGGATGCTAGCACATGTTCTATTGATCCTATTCCTATTGATGCTAGTTTTCTTCATACTCACACAACTGCATCTTGTGAAAATTGCCCTAAGCTACTTGCTGAAATTGATGCCATGAGTTGTCACCTTAGGAAGCTTTTCGCTAGAAATGATGAACTTGAATTGCATGCTTCTAAGGACCCGGTCGGCTCATGTGAGGGTCAGAAGCAACTAAAACTTGATAATGAAGCTTTGAATGCCAAGTGTGATCAACTTGCTAAGGACTTACTAGTTAAGTCAAATAATGGTTGCTTGCTGTGTATTGGGGTTGAGGATGACGTGGATAAGGTCAACGCAGAGCTTAGGAAGAAATTAGAGGCCCAGGTTGGTAGAATTAGATATGCTTCTTGTGCTTCCTGTGAGTCTCTCAAATTTGAGGCAGCCGTGTATAGGGAAAAATATGCACGCGCTGTTCGATTCTCTTCGTCTGGCTCTTCTTCTACTCCTTCCCCTTGCTCTTCATGCGCCTCACTTTTCCGAGAGTGTCAGTATCTTATGAGCACTCTTGATAAATTTGTTGGAGGCAAGAAGAAACTCAATCTCATTCTAGACCAGTCCAAAATTAGTAGATTCAATCAAGGTCTAGGATTTGATTACTTGGAGCACGCACGGGCGCATCCGCCTTCAGTTGTACGTGCCTCCAAGAGTGGAGAGATAGTGGTAGCTCCCAGGGTGAGTACCACTGTGTTTAGGTCTGCTGGGGTTGTCCATGGGACTTCTGAGCAGAAGGGTGCTTCTCCTGTCACTCCTGCCTCTAGCAAGGCGAAGTATTCATGCACCTTCTGTAAGAAGGATGGTCACCTAGTAGATTTCTGTTTTAGACGCGCCAAGATCACCAGGCGTGAGCGTGTTGCTGCTCTTAGGGGTATTCAGGGTCATCCCCAGACTCTGAGTGCTCCTAAGGCGCACACTGCTACTAGACAGGTCAGAGAGTCACCTGTTTTTGGGCAGCGTCCAGGACTCGGTTTTCATGCTGTTCAGTCGAGTTTTAGTCCTGGAGTTGCTCGTGGTCAGTCTTTCCACCGTCCTCTTGATATTCCTCGTTTTTCCCATCGAGGTAGATATCAGCGGCGTGAGGTGTTTTCGGGTAGGAGATTTGGGCAGCCTCGTTGGGATGGTCCGGCTTTTGCACCACGGCGGGCCAAACCAGTGACAGCTCCTACATCTTCTACTAGAGTTGATTCTTCTGATCTTGTGAGAGTCGAGCGTCAGAGAGACACTAGAGTCCAGTCTTCTTCCTCTGTGGCTGGTACTTTGAGACGTCGTGTGATTCAGTATTGGGTTCCCAAGTCCTCACTTTATCCCAGTACTAAGTCTTCTCTCTCTCTTTTGACTTGATCAGGTTCGTCGGATGGGGAAGGGAGATGTTTGGATTGTTGACTCCGGTTGTTCTCGCCATATGACTGGAGCCTCTCGTTGGTTCTCTTCCCTAGTCCGAGCCCCTAGTGATGAGTTGATCACTTTTGGGGATGCTTCTTCAGGTAGAGTCATTGCTAAAGGTACCGTCTGCATTAATGAAAATTTTATTCTTAAGGACGTTGCCTTAGTGAGTAAGCTGCAATATAATTTGCTTTCCGTTTCTCAGCTTATCGATGACTCTTTCGAGGTAAGCTTTAAGAGCAATGCTTGTAGAATCCTCGATTCATCAGGAGAGTTAGTTTATGGATTTCTAGATTTGGGAGGGTCTTTCGTGCTGATTTTTCTGTTTCTTCTGGAGACTCTCTTCGGTGTTTGATTGCTTCTGAGTCCCGTGATCTCTCCTTCTGGCATAGGAGACTTGGTCACATTGATATTAGATATCACTTCCTTAGAGACCATGTGGAGAAAGGAGACATAGTGCTTCAGTTTGTGGAGAGTGACCACCAGTTGGCCGATATCTTTACCAAGCCTTTGGATAGCTCTAAGTTTGTTGCCTTGAGGAGTGAGCTTGGAGTTGTGTGCCCCACGACCTTCTCGTGAGGGGAGCCGATCTCAGATATTATGTATTATATTTTATTTCAGTTTTTCCTTTTGTATTGCTCGGGTGCTTATGGGTTTTATTCCTTAGAGTTATGAGTTCACATCACTTAGACTTGGCATGCTTTGCATGGACCTCTCATCTTGTGCTTTAGGTTGCTATCATGCTTAATTAGCTGTTCTGTTCTCTCTTCTCTAGGTTGAGTTCCCTCACAGTCTTATAAGTCTAGCGGTGTTGGGCCCCTGGTAGACAGGTCTCTGTGCACTCCTTAGTTTGGGATCTAGAGGCAGCTTTCCTATGTTAGTCATTGGGGAAGATGAGAGCGAGTCTGAGCCATAGTGTTCTCTACCATCTTTTCTATACTCTATAGCCACCCGATTCATAGTTTCTTGACTTCTTCCCTCCATTCTGTGTTTACGGCTTTAATTGAGTTCTTTTGATCTTTCTTGAGCTTAATCTTGCTAATAACTCAATTTGAACCAGATTTGTGCTTAAAATGAAATCACATGTTGAGGGGGAGTTTAAAAATCTATCACATGCATTGCATATAGACTTGATTTTTCATTTTATGAGCTTTGTCTATTATGTACATGATCCATGTTTCATTTTATACACCATGCTATATTATGAAGAAAATTACTTGCTTAGATATGTCCAAGTTCATTTATCTTGCTAAGCTTACAAAAATTGAAAAATGAGCGTTAAAAGAAAAACTTGATAAAACATGTTGCGTTTACTTGCTAAGTTTCTTCTCTAGGTGTATTTGCCATGATTTGTGAAATTCGAATTCTTTAGAGTCCCTATAGCAACTTGGGTGAATCTTGTTTGATCCATACTTGAGTCCTTCACTAGCTTAACATGAAAATGCTAAAATGAAAGTGAAGCAAAATTGACTCTTTTGTGCAAGATTAGACTCAACACCTCACATTCACAAGACGGCTTCTCATTGCACTTGAGATGAACTTGGAATGTGTTGTGTATGACCAAGATCATTCTCTTAAGAGTCCCTCTTGAGATGATCGATTATGGCTTGAGTCAATTGCTTTAAAAATGCAAAAAAAAACATATGTGGATAAAGAATGCAAATAATGTTAAACATTTGCACCCCGCTATGTCTTTCAAAGATTCAAAGAAAAATTTGCATACAATAAAAAAAAAGGCTCGAAGGACCTTGTGTGCACTTCTAGATTCCCCAAAGTGTTGAGTAGGTTGAACTCTAGGTTTTCCATTTGATCCTTTGAATGGCTTTGCTTCTAGTGTTGAAACTCATGACAAGTGTTGCTCATGTTCAATCATGCTAAAAATGACATGGTTTTAATTAAATCTTGCTAGCAAAATGATTATTTGCACTTGGACATGCCTTAGCTTAGTCTATTTTTTGCCATAACTTAGCTTGGTGTCATAACTTGTCTTGTTGATCACATGGATAATCTTCAAAGCTCCCTTAGGCTGCATTACTTGCATAAAAACAACAAAAAAAGGGGGAGAAAAGAAAATGTCACCTTGATGCCTATATTGCCAAAAGGGGGAGAAATCGTAGAAAAAGGCATCATTTTGCACTTAATTCTTCTTTCTTATGATCTTTGTTAATCTTTGCTATCGTTCATAGATCATAAGTTGCCAATTTGGTCATGTTCTTCATTTCTATTTCTTTGATCAAGTTTGGCTTTGCATTCAAATTGCTTTCTTCTCTTTCTTCAAACTCAATACTTATGCCTTTTCATGTGTTTGTCAATATACTCATCAAGGGGGAGATTGAAAGACCATGTGGAGGTCTATCCTTGTGTGTGATGAGTAATTGACAAGATTTGAGATTGGATTGATTTGAAATTGAGTTTGATTTGAATTGGATCTTCAAATTGAAGCAATTTGAGTGTTGGTTGCTTTTCCTAGTGCTACCGCCTAGGGCGATAACCGGACCATTGAGCATAATTATGATTGATTAATGATTTTGTTTGATGCAATGCACTCATGTGAGTGGTTGCATGGATTGACTTTGAGTCAAGTCGTGGACTTGTGCTCGATCGTTGTTTGTTTATTCGTGTGCAGGTGTTGCTCGAGGGCGAACGTGGTCGATGACGGGACCGGAACTAGGTTCATGGAGGAACTGAGGTTCGGGACTAGGTTCAGGGAGGAATCGAGGTCCTGGTGGTCGAGGATGTCATGCGGGACGTTCGGGCTAGAGAAGGTGCACACGAAGGCTGGTTAGTCACGTGAGTGCGGCAGGCGGGCCGTACGCGTGCATGTGTGAATTTTGGGTTGTATGCATATATTGGGCCATGTGTATTGGGCCAAGTGGAGATGCATACATGTGTTAGGGTTTTGAGTTGTATAAAAACCCTGGAAAACCTAATCAATGAAAGGAGGGTTTTTTTCTAGCGGCTGTGTTTGCTGCCGTTTTTCCTTGCGACAAAGAAAATCTTCGATCGTGAGGTTGTAGCGGCTGCTAGTTGGTTTGCCGGCGTGCATCGCCTGACGCTAGCAGAAAGCTTTTGTGGCGGCGCGTGCTCATGCATACATGTTTTGGTGACGAAGCAGTGCAGCCGACTAGAAGATTGCATTGCGTTGGCCGTTTTTGTTTACTTCCTGGCGGCGAAAAGGAGACGCCCGAGCGCAGCGCGCAACTTCGGCGCTACATATTCGTGTGCTACAGTATTTGGCGCTACAGTAATCTCAATTGCTACAGTATTTTCGTTTATTTTTCCGTTCTTCGCTTTGCATGCCTGTTTTGATTTCAGATTGATTTATGTTTTCACCATGATAATTTTGATTTGATCCATCCAAAATATTGCTAGGACATCTAGTAATTGTTTTTAAAAGTTTGATTGGTTAAATCCTTGTAGATTTTGTTTAATCTCATAATTAGGGTTTGATCTATTCTCGTCATTATTTGATATAGTCAACTTGCGAAGGTTATAACTCTAGATCCGTATATCCGATTGAGATGATTCTTCTTGCGTTAGTTTCAGATTTGAATCTAGTTTACACAGTGAAAATTTTACATCAATCCGACGGTTGGATCTTTGGGAATTATGGTTTTAGTGAACCTCTGTTAATCTGTTTTTTGTTGAAACCGAGAGCAATATTTCATAATTAATTTAGGGGGTTTTGTGAATCAAGAAAATTTTGATTTTATCTTTCGCTCAATCATTCACCCCCCCTCTGATTGTCACCATCTGATCCAACACCTGTGTATATACTTGTGAGGATGGTATGCTACCTAATGATATTATTGATTATATTGTACTTAGAAACTTTGGAGAGGATCATGAAGGCCTTGGGAACCAGCAAGGGTCAGGAGGGAGGCAAGGAGGGCATCCAAGTCAAGTTGGAGTCCCAATTAATCTCGGAGTCGGAGTCCCAATTCAACTCGGTGTCGACTACCTCGGCCACCAGGAGCAGTGTTCACTAAAATCATCGCCCAGGCCACAAACGGACTCCGATATCAATGATCCACATATGTATCGAAAGGTAAGGAGACAACCTTTCTAATGGCACTAGTTTCAGGTCAATTGGACTTCGGAGTCAACAGGAATACGCAAAACAATCCAGAACTTTTTCAGTCCGAGTTCGAGTCCAGTTCGGCCTCAGCAAACAGCACTGACTTCAAAGTGCCATAATTTTTTATTCCGGAAAGCTCTGGAGACCCATGAGTACACGTTTCAAATATCTCGGAGTCTACTTTCCAAAGGATCTAGCCTCACCTCAAAATTCCTTCAGATGCGTCCGAAAACTGCCAAAAACCAAACATTGCTTTTTCAGTCCGAGTCAAACTCTAGTCAAAGTAGGCTTGGTGTTTTCAATTTGAGTTGTATTAGATCTCCAATGCTATGGACGACCCCTCCTGCTCCCCTAGTATAAATAACCACCCAAACCCTCATCTAGGACTTGGGTTTTGCTTAGATCAATTTCGTCTTTGAGCAAAGGTCGCCATTCATCGGTTTGTGGAACCCCAACTCGTGTGCTTAATATAATTCGCAATTTCAGATTGCTTCTTCTACGTTCTTGCTTGTGTTCTCAATTCACATGCAGGGATAAGTCTTCTTGGCGAGGTCAACCGTGTGTTGTGCAAGGTTGATAACCAACGGAGCCGTGGTGTAGCGATTGCTGGGTTCGGATCGGTTCTGATCGGAAGCCGGATCGTCAACATCGAGTCTCCACCAATCGACTTACCTCTACCTGTCGGAAGATCGGGCCACCGTGCGCATCACGGCGACACTTCACCCTACACTACGTGCAATTCCCTTTGCACCCCCGCTATTGCCAATAATCGCCCACGTCGAAACCATAGTTTTATTTTGGGTTTTTATTAAACTACCAACAACCTTTTCCAAATGACAGTTGTTCAATTAAACAAATTGGAAATGAACTATTTTAATTTTGAGCATGGCTAAGTAGATATAATAAACTAATGATTATACCCAGAGTGACATTGATTATGTCTAAACCATACTTAAGGTTACAAGGTTCACATTGTCATACAGATTAAGGAAAACCATAATACATAGGAATAACTACTGTTCTACCCAGAATAGCAGTTTTTATGGGGAATTACTTCTATGCATAATACATTGGCAAAAACAACATATTGTAGGTGAAGTACTAGGATCAACATGATCAAAGAGGTGCTTGCCTTGCTCTACATTGTCTAACTCGAAATCTGGGTCTGAAGCAAGATCTTCCTCCTCGTCAGGAACATCGGCGTCTACACGTCGTACAACAAGGAAGAAATAGAAATCAGCAAATAAAAAGGGCAAAAAGAAAATAGATAGTAAGAACAATAAAACTCAACACATAGAACAAGGTTATTTTTGTGAATTCATTAACATTATTTTACGAATTCAAGAGGCTAAAATTATGAATTCTTTTATTTATATTTTCGAATTCAAGATGCGAAAATTGTTAAAGATTATAATGATTTGATCATTACAGGCTTAAGGTAGATTCTTACCCTTAATTAGGATTCAAATTCAAAGCAACATTTAAATAAAAAATTCTAGCTACTCAATGGCTAACTATCTCATTGCTACATGTTGGCCAATCTCAGTCGGCATGACGTATGGGACCATTCGGTCAAAGACTCACCACTCGTCTCTCACACGTGTGTTAACGAGTAGGACCCAATCGACAGTGTTTGAACAGGAGTAGCCTAGAAATGGAAAGCATCTTTTCCTAGCGAAAGCGTACTTTCTATTTTTGATAAAATATGAATTTTGAGTATTTTCTAACCTAAGCCAATTCAAACTAATAAGTTTTGAACTAACAGTCCAAATTAAATGAAATAAATTTCTAAATTGTCTAAAATCTGGTAGATTCAGAATATGCAAAAAATATTTCAAAAAGAGTCACTGTGTGATTTTTAGTAAATAAAATACTTAAGCAAGGAAAAGTAATTTTTTATGAAATCCTCATGCTGTGAAGAGCCCAAATATGCAAAATAATTTTGTTCAAGTTAAGTCAATAAATCTTTAAGTGGAAGTAGCATGTATAGGATTTAAAATATATATATGTAATTTGAATAAATGGAAATGTTGCATAATGAGAAGTTGTAGAAATGCAGAGTTAAATAAAGTTAGTAAAGGCATAAGAAGTTTATTAAAATTTCTTAGTGAGCAAAATGTAAAGGAATGATGGAAGTGTAAATTTATTGTGTTCATGCATGCATACCTTTGCATATGTGGTCGCATATATATGCGACCACATATGCAAAGGTAACCCTCATGTCAGCGACTCACCTGGACGCAAGTGACTAACACCCAAACCCTACCGACAAATGATACAAAATAGGGCTTTACGGTTTCTTCCTCACATTGGCGAACTAACTCGCATGCATGAATGGGTAACACCACCGCACCAAAGATGATGAGGCGACAGTATCCATTTGACCTAAGGTGGCGGGAACATGGTTGCCACCGAAGAGGGACGGCGGCTGCCACAGTCATCCGACGCAAGCTCATCACCAGCCAATCATTCGCTCGGGCAAGGGCTTGGCGAGCATCAGCGAACCTATGCGACCCCATTTTACCTGCGAGCAGGGTCGGAGAATAAGTGGAGGAGGCTGCCCACGGTGCACCGGAGCTGGGTAAGAAAGGTGGCGAAGATGGGCGATCTACGCTGGAATAAGTAAAAGCGGTAGCCGATCAGTAACCCAAGGTCCAAGATGAAGCTTTACGGCTAAGAAATTTTAGAGGTTAATACCTGCTCGAGCTCTCTGTTGGTTTCCCCTTTTGGACTCTGAGGCAAGAAGCGGAGAGGAAGCTATGAACTGGTTCAGTGAATGGCTAAGGAAAAAGAGAGGGGGCTCAATTGCGATACTGGGGAAGCACTTATAGCTGGCCAAGGTTATTTGTAGTGCTCGGACACGCAACGATGATCAGCTCGGTTCGGAACAGAAAAATGGCAAGGTGGCGAGGGTGTTAATGGCGTGGTTTGGCTTAAGAAGTTTGAGGCTTGGATGTGGTTGAGACAGAGTGCAGTTGAAATTGGCGAAGAGACGATTCGGCGATTGACAGGAGTGGTTCACCGAATTGTGCTCGGCTGACCGCAGTGAATTCGAGAGGCTTTGATTCGGTCGGCCGAAAAGATAAGGAGATGAAGCTGACAGGTGGGGCCGGGGACCACAGGTCAAAGACTGAAGAGCTATCCTGTGCGCCAGAGAACGGAGTTCTCCTGAAGCCGGGCCCGCTTGTCAGTGAGATGAGGTGGCAAAGGATTGAATTCCGGCTTGGTTCACTCTAGTACTGGATTTATTTGGGCTGCCAAACCACAATAAAAATTTCTAAAACTTTTTGACCAGAGTCTTTGTGTACATACTGATGTCTGGTAAACTTTTTAGTTTAAAATGAGTTACCAAAAAATTACTAATATTCTTATAGCAGTGACTACTCCAAATTCTTATTTATGATTTTAATTTTTATTTGTGAAGAAAATGAAGTCTATTATTTTTAAACTTTTTATATCAGCTTTATTTGAGCTAAGAATGTTACTATAAAATTTTCAAATCAAAATATTGCTCCATTATTTAATAGAAATTCTGAAATGGCAATTTCTAGATTTTCGAGGATATCATTTCTTAAATTTGAAAATGTCTTAAATTACATTATTAATTTATGATATTTTTACCATATTTATAAGTAGCATTTGGTTTCCATGGTAATTTTTATAGCTCCATTTAAGATTCCTGAATTTTGTATAAATTCTGACAATGTATTATTTTGATTCGAAAGTTGCCTCTTTATTCTATTTCTTCATTTCTCTATGCATAAAATTTCATTTAGTGGATAAAATGGTTTATTTGCATGCTCAGGATCTCATGGTAAATTTTTCAAATTTTTACTTTTTACTTCTTTGCCTTTTTCTCTTTTTCATTCTCCATTACTCATTTATTTAATTTTCCTTCCAACACAAAAATTCAAGAAAATTCAAATAATACTAGAAACATCAAGAAAACTCCAAAAATATTCACATTCAAACTTAAACATCATATTTTCTGTTCTAAAATTTTTGGGCTATTACAAACTCCTAACAGTGCAAAGGACGGACAAAGCGAGCCCGATAAGTTCGTCAAGCTGTATGCGTTATCACTTCATGGATATACCTTATCTTGAGGCCTTGAACTTGTGCTCTAGCTTGCGGACCTCATTTAAGTATCTTTGCCATGTTGTCATCTCGAACCTTGGTACTCCTTTTGTACTTGGTTTACGACTAGCTGTGGGTCCCCTTTCACGAGTAATCACTTGATTCCTAGTGCTACGGCTATTCGAAGCCCGTTGACCAGTCCCTCATACTCTACAACGTTATTCAAAGCTTGAAAATCGAGTTGGATGACATATTTAGGTTCCTCACCTGTCGGAGATCTTAACACGATGCCAGCCCCTGAGCCTTGGAGCGTGAGCGATCCATCGAAGAACATGGTCCAGTGATCGTCGTTTGCCTTGGCTTCCTTCTCTTCGATGTGCATCCACTCCGCGATGAAATCCTGCAGATTCCCTAACTTGACACTGGTCGTTGGCGCAAAATTGACCTTGAACTTGTTGAGCTCGATTGTGCGATCCGTCTAATTGCATCTCTGTTGCGCGGCACCTCCTTCAACGGGTACGTGGTCATCACCATGATCTTATGCGCCTAGAAGTAGTGTCGTAACATTTGGGAAGTCATCAAGATGGCGTATATCATCTTTTGTATCTGAGAGTACTTTTGTATCTGAGAGTATCGTGATTTGGCTCCATACAGGACTTCGCTGATGTAGTATACTGGCTTCTGGATTTTGGCCTTTTTGTCGAGGCAATCCTGCTCGACCACTAGCACTGTACTTACTACTTGGGGGGTAGCTACAATGTAAAGGGAAAGCTCCTCTTTTTCGTTAGGTGAAACCAGAATTGACAGAGTTGATAAATACCTTTTTAGATCTTGAAAGGCTTCTTCGGCCTCATTAGTCTACTCAAAGTTGTCGTGCTTCTTGAGCAGCTTGAAGAAAGGTAGCCCCCGCTCACCCATCCGAGAGATGAATTGACTGAGGGCAGCAATACATCCTGTAAGCTTCTGTACCTCTCTCAGTATTCGTGGAGGACGCATCTGATTTACCGCCTCAATCTTGTGCGGGTTGGCCTCGATACCTCGACTAGACACTAGGAAGCCAAGAAGCTTGCCGGACGGGATGCTGAACGTGCACTTCTCGAGGTTAAGTATCACCCGATACCTCTTGAGGTTGTCGAATATTTTGCCGAGGTCCCCGATCGGAGTACCCCTGGTTCTCGATTTTACTACAATGTCGTCAACGTACGCTTCTACATTGTGCCTTATTTGGGATTTCAAGCAATTTTGAATACATCGTTGATACATCGCACCACCACATTTCAAACCAAAGGGCATCTTCACATAACAGAATACACCGAAAGGAGTAGTAAAGGTTGTTTTCTCTTCGCCCTCGGTGGACATGCTAATTTGGTGATACCCCGAATAGGCATATAGAAAACTTAGCAATTCGCAACCTGCAGTGAAGTCCACTATCTGGTCAATGCGAGGGAGAGGAAAAGGGTCCTTTGGAGATGCCTTGTCGAGGTCGGTGTAGTCGACGCACATCCTACACTTTCCGTTGGCCTTCTTTACAAGGACTGGATTCGTCAGCCATGTTGGGTGGCGAACCTCTCGGATGAAGCCAGCCTTCAGGAGTTTGCCGACCTTCTCTTGTATGGCTTGCTTCCGATCCTCCGCAAATCTACCCTACTTCTGCACCACGAGCTTGGAGCTTGGCTCCACAGCTAATTGATGCTCGATCACCTCCTTGGGGACTCCGGGCATATCGGACGACTGCCATGCGAACACATCGCGGTTTGCCTGAAGGAAAGTGATGAGCTCGAGTGCCTACTTAGGGTCGAGGTCGGCGCCTACCTTAACCATCTTGGATGGCTCCGTCGGGTCGAGGGGCACTGTCTTGACCTCTTCACAGATCTTCTTGCCCTCCCTGCCGTCGTTAACTTGGTCGTTGGCGGCTCTGTTGGGCGTGAAAGCCTGACTACTGCCTTCGGATTTCTAGTGCTTAGCTCTCTCATCGCTGGCTCTGGCTGCCGGTCGGTCGAGATGCTCAGCTATCTCCAGGCTCTTCTTGTCGCACCTGACCACCGCGCGTTGGTTGCCCTTGATCGTGAGGACTCCCTTTGGCGCTGGAATCTTGACTGTCTAGTACGCATAGTGCACTACCGCCATGAACATGGCCAGTATTGGGTGACCCAGGATCACATTGTACGCGGTCTTAAAATCCGCTACGTCAAAGAGAATCTTCTCTGTACGGAAATTGTTCGGCGTACCGAATGTAACTAGCAACTCGATCTGACCCAGCGGGGTAGCCGATGAACATGGAGTTATGCCATGGAACGGCTCGGCTCTGGCTCTTATCTCGGTCCGAGGAATACCCATGTTGTCTAGCGTTTTTGTGAAGATGAGGTTCAATGAGATTCCTCCATCGACTAAGGTTCGAGCGACCTTGACGTTTACGATGGTAGGCTCAACCACAACATGATATCGCCCTGGATGCGGGACCGAAGTCGGATGATCCGTCTGGTCGAACATGATTGGCATCCCCGACCACTTAAGGAACCAAGGGAGAGCCGGCATGGTCAGATTGACCTCTCTCTAAACTGCCTTGTACTGCCACTTGGACTCGTACGTGGCAGACCCCTCGAATATGTGTGCCAGCTTGTGCTCAGCTACCCGATACTCGGGTTCGTCGTCTTCGTGCTTGTCCCTAGCCTACTTGATGCCATGCTTAGCAAGGGCAGCCTTGAGCTTCCCTTGGACTTTCTTACTGATTACCTGGCACTCGTCGAAGTCGTGCTTGTCCGAGTGATGGACGGAACAGTACTTTCCTCTCCACGGCTTCGACCTTTGTTGTCACCTAGGTTGCGCATCTTGCCCCTCTCGACCGCAGCCACAGTGGAGTCACCCTTGTGCTTCTCCCCGCGGTTCTTGTTTCTCTTCACCCCTTGCTTGGACGACTCAGCCTTATCGCTGCCAAGCTTCGAGTTATCGAGATGGTCTCAGGCTGCGGTGCGAATGGCATACTTGTTTGCCAACTCGAAGAGCACTTTGGTGGTTCTAATCTTCCGGGTGGCGAGCTTCCCCTTCAAATCTCGATCCTTTACCACGTTCTCGAAGGCAACAATCACTGCCACATCCGAGTTGTTGGGGATCAGGTTCCTTTTGTCGCTAAATCATCGAATGAAGCTGCGCAGCGACTCTCTTGGCTTCTGCACCAGTCGAAGCAAGTCACTATGTGTTCCAAGTAATTCATACGTGCCCTGAAACTTGGCAATGAACTATGCTCGCAACTAGGCTGTCGGGACCCGAATATGCAAATCTGGACCCTCTGTGTATACTGCACTAGTCCAGGATCACGCTAGTGCACACAGGCTCAACATTAGTGAATATCACAATCATACACGGCGGAAATAAGATAAAAGACATTATATATTAAATATTACTAGTTGAATGACCTTTGGTCAACTTACTTAACAATGTCGCACAAGGCGGAACAACAAATTGAACTACAGCGGAAATGAAGATGTAGGTAACCCCTCAGTATACCACAGGCAACTGATAAGGCTCGCACCCTAAACATTTGTCCCTTCATGGTACTCCTTCTTCGGCACTAATGATTTTGTAGGCAAGGGTGAGTACATAAAGCACTCAACAAGTTGTGCACAGAATACAATTCTATCATAACTATATGCAAGGCTTATTCCAAAGGAAGGCTAAGTGGCTCATTTGCAGTAAAGCAGCATTTATAAACAAGTACAGTATGTAGATTGCAAAGATAGCAAAAACAAATAATAGTAATAGATAGATTCAATATTTCTCAAATAAACCAAGTTTCTCATCCTAAATCAAGATTCAATTTTCCTTGGCAACCTGCCACCCATCCCAAGTTTTCATTTTGCAAAAATCTAACCCTTGACTGTAATTCCCGAGCTTTGCTCAATACCGTGAGCACGGCTATCCGAATAGTTTGTACACTTTGCAGAGGTTATGCACTTTACCCACACGATACAACCATGCACCTCACAGGTGAATGATTATAACAAAGCCTTTACAATGCACCATCTTAACCCAGCACTACCCGCTGAGGTTTCAACACTGATGGGCTAAAAGCACCACAACAGGGCCCCCCTCTTGCGCCATGTGAGTTCCTCCGTACACCCGAACTCACACCACCAAGATAGTACTAAAGCTAAGACATTGCAAATTATTCAGCTAGGCTGCCCCATAACAGACATGTGGTTGCATGATTGACTCAGGTCAAAGGCTCGAAAAGTTAAGTCCTTAGTTGACCGAGGCAAGACTAACCAAGTGTGATCTCAAATATCCAAAACAAACAAAAACCAAATACGACTGCCCAGTTGCCACTCTTGGCCCACCAAAAACATTCTTGCCACTTGCCCCAGTCTAAATCATTTTCCCACCCCAGTTGATTACCAAGCACCACGTGTTATCCACAAATCAACATCGTTGTGTGACATCCATCGCCACAACAACTCAATCTCATCGTGTGACCACACATGACACACAAATTCATAATATTGTTCCATATTCCATTAGTCAAGATTATTTATCAATAACTCAAGTACATGTGATAACGTGGCATGGCTAGGCACTCTAATCTGATCTAACCGTCCCATGTTGATTCTATTGTTTGATCAACTATAGTAAACCAATCTAGGGTGACAAATGAATCATGACATACAATTGACAAGGTTGGGTATAATTCAAAGGGTACATTAGCTAATCCCAAACTAAGTTGAAATCATTTGTACGATTGAAATAACATGCAATAAAGTAAATCAAAATAGCAACTAATCTAGCTATGGATGCAACATGATCAAAGCACAACTTGGCTTAGGAAAGTTCCTGATCTTGCTTTGAGATTTGTTCTTGAGTTGCTAATTCCTCCTCCGAAGCCTCGCACAATTCAACGTCTACGCGAATCGAGAAGAAATAGCAAATAAACACCAAAACCAAAGAACAAACAAACTCTAAAAATCCAACAAAAATCACCATTAGATAGATATCAATTTTACAATTTTTTAGGAATTTGAATCACTTCAATCGGAGTTCGTATGAGGGAGAACGTGCCCTCGGAAAATTCAAATTCCTGAAAATTCATGAAATTGGAAAACCCGAATTAATCGAATTATTTTTATAAAGAAAAATCCGAATTATGATGTCGACTGACGTCAGCATGGCGCCGGGTCAGTACGGTCGACACGTGGCAAAATCTAGATCGTCTAAAACCGATCCAACGATCTCTATGTAATCCCCGACGTGGCCGAATGATAACCATCCGATCTAAATCCGATGGCCAATACTTATCCGAGGCATTACTGTATACTTAATCGACGCGGCACGATCTAGACCACATGATCCTAATCTAACGGCTAAAAACTTACCCGAGCGATGCACTGTATACCGAGGTGGAGCGGCTTGATACTGTCCGTCCGATGGCGATCCGACGGCTAGTGCGGGCTCCAAGGCTTCCCAGCTGGCGGCGCAATAAGGAAAAGGCGCGACTGAATCTGGCAAACTTTGGGCTAGGGTTTGAGCCCTTAAATACCCCTCGGTGTGCGCGCAAACTAGGAAAGCTTGGCGGTGGCGGCGCTGAGTTCGAATCGGAGATGATAACTGATGGCCACACGATCTCCATCGGACGGCCCGGATGGCTTAGGGTTTCCGAATCGGTAAGCTTTGATAAAGACCGTGCGATGAAGATCTAACGGCTGTGATCGCCTAGGGTTTTTGTAATTGACGTGGCTTGCCAATGGCTCTTGGATCCCGATCCAACGGTCCGCATCGACGGTTTTACTCACACAGCGATGGGCCGCACGGCGCACAGTTCCGGGCCGAGCCCAATACTGTTAAGAGCGAATTTCTCGGGATTTTTGATTTAAAATAATTAAGGAAAATAATTTGATTTATTTAAGACAGTAAAAATATCAGAAAAATTCCAAGAAAAATCTCAAAAATACTTTGAGACATCCTGGACTTAAATAAAATGTTTTTTGCAAAACTTTATTTTGAAATTTTCTTTTTATAATTATTTCTTGACAAAAGGTAATATATTTTAATTTGAAATAATTCAAATAAATCTCAGAAAATCCAAATAAATCCAGAAAATTCACAAAATCATAAATTGCAATAAAATAATATTAAATACACAAAAAGCCAAAAATTGGGATGTTACAAACCTCCCCCCTTAACGGAATCTCGACCCCGAGATTTAGGGCTGACTAGAGAATAGGTTCGGGAATTCTGCCTTCAAATCTTCTTCACGCTCTCCGGTCGCTTCATTTTTTGAATGGTTACTCCATTGAACTCTGCAAAAGCGAGCAGATTTATTTCTGGTTCTGCGCTCCATTACATCCAAAATCTTGATCGGCTACTCCTTGTAGACCAAGTCTTCTTGCAATTCGATGGCTTCTAACGGAGTCTGCTCTGCTGGTACTCTGAAACACTTTTTGAGCCGCAACACATGGAACACATCATGCACACCTGCTAATGACTGGGCAACTCTAACAGATAAACAACCTCTCCATGATGATTCAGGATTTTGAATGGTCCAACAAATCTGAATGCGAGCTTTTCTTTGGCATAGAAATCTTTTTACACCTCTAGGGGAACTAACTCTGAGATACACGAAATCATTGGTTCATAACTCAAATCATAATGGCGTTTGTCAGTGCAGCTCTTCTGCCTCGACTGCGTTGTTTTCAGCCTTTCTATAACCATGGCAACTTGTTCCTTGGCCTCTCTGAGAACCTCAGACCTATACACTGAACGCTCCCCCATTTCATCCCAATTTAACGGGGTACGACAGGCACGGCCACGTAAGATTTCGAATGGTGACATTTGCAAACTAGCCTAGTAACTATTGTTTTAACTGAACTCTGCATATGGCAAGTACTGATCCTAAGATGTAGCGTAAGATATCGCACAAGCTCTCAATATATCCTCTAGAATCTGATTAACTCTTTCCATCTGACCATTGGTTTGCGGATGATAACTGTACTGAAATACAAGCGAGTTCTCATTGCCTCATGTAACTTGTTCTAAAACCTCGAGATAGATTGGATACCTCTATCGGACACAATCTTCTTGGGCACCTCATGCAGTCACTCAATCCTTGACATCTACAGATTTGCTAAATGTCTTTTTGTATGCGTCGTCTTCGGTGGTATGGAACGAGCGATTTTGGTCAACCCATCAATAACGATTTCTCCGAGTTCGTATCCCTTCTGGTCAATTACACCAGGGATCCTTTTAATGATTTGCCTCCCATTTCCACTCAGGGATCTACAATGATTGCAATGACCCTCTAGGTCTCTGATGCATTGCCTTTATTCTCTGACCCATATCACATAGGGCATCCTATCCAATAGCTTCGCTCCTCATTTTAGACCACCACTACTTTTTCTTTAGACCTCATTACATCTTGGCATTTTCTGGATGAATTGAATACTCAGAATCATGGTTTCCTCAAGTATCATTTGCTTAAGATCTTCCTATCCAGCACATGGGTCCGACCTCAAATCCTCATGGTATCCTAATCGCTTAAAATTTCTACTTCTTGGCTAAGCCTTCTCCTTTCCTTGTCTTGATTTTGTACTTCATCTCCCTTCGAACTTCTTATGATCCGATCTCCTAGGGTTGGTTTTATTTCCAAGGCAGCTATGAAACTTTGTGGGACGACCTTCAATTTCAACCTCTCAAATTCCTTGCACAACTCTAGTTGATCACTCATTATCACATGTTTGTACTGTGTCCTCATAACTCAACGTCGACTACCACATTGGCCATACCAGGATGCACATGGATTCTGACACTAAAATCTTTGATTATTTCCAGCCATTTTCTTCATTCCCAATTAAGGTCTGACGGAGTAAATATATAATTTAGACTCTTATGATTCACATCTATTTTCGTTGAGATAGTGATACCATGTTTTCAAAATCATGCACTACAACAGCTAACTCCAAGTCATGCATAGGGTACTTCCCTTCATGTTGTCCCAATTGCCTTATCGCATTAGCAACAACCTTGCCATCTTGCGCTGATCCGCATCTCTGATCATATCTAGAAGCATCATCATATATGTCGAAACTGCTTCGTACAACTGGGATAAGGTTAACCACTTCTTCAACTTCCGAAGACTCTTTTCATACTCTAGCTTCCATGCAATTTTTTTCTCTTCAACAATCGTATAAGAGGTTTAGCTATTGTCGAAAATCCTTCCTATGAACCGCGATAATATCTTGCCATTTCCAGAACTTCGAATCTAAGTAACGAACTTTGGTTGCTTCCATTAACACAACTTCTACCTTGCTTGATTCAACATCGACTCCTTTAGCAATCTTTATATGACCAAGGAATCCGACCCTTTTCTTTCCAGGGATCACACCTGTTGAACTTAGCGTACGACTGCCACTCTCGCAAAAACTCATCTCCAGGTCCTGCATGTTTTCCCCCTTGTCTTAGAGTATACTAGAATATTATCTATATGGCGACCATGGATTTATCCAATTAATCCATAACACCTTAATCATCATATTCACGAGGTATTAGTCAATCCCAAGAGATATAGCCAAAACTTATACTGTCCATATCACGTAGAGAATGCAATCCTAGAAACATCCTTCACATGACTCCTCAATTGATGATAGTCTAAGCGAAGTTTTATCCTAGAGAAACTCCAACTCTCTTCTCAATTGCGTTGTCGATCCTGACATTGGATACTTGTTTTCGATCTTCTCTTTAGTTAGAGCATGATTCAGGGCACTCTACCGATCTTCCATTTTCCTTTTTGGATAAACACAAGCTCTTAAGGTGACACACTAAGTTTTCTCAAAACTCTTCCTATTAATTCCTCGATATGCTTTTCCATTTTCCACTAATTTCTTGGTAGACATTGACATGGTCTTTTCTCTATTGGGGGCTATACAGGCACTAATTCACTCACGAACTTGATCTTTCGATATGACCGCATACTAGGTAATTTCTTGGAAAATATATCAAGGTATTCTTTGATAATTGGCACCTCTTCTAGTTGACGAATTCACACTATTATCCATCAGCTAGCTAACACAAACTGTCGTCATTTGATATATATATATTTTTTCCATTCAGGACTTTAAATCGATATACTCTTCACCAAAATAGCCTTATGTTTGAGCACCTAACTAATTTCAAGTACAACTTAAATATCCAACACAATATGGTTTGCTTGGAACTCTACTCTTTCAATAAACACTGAATTCTCAATATCCCGGTTGAATCTAGCACAACTGAGCACTTACTGGTAATGACAAATCCACTAGTTAACAAGCTCACACGGGGTACCACTAAACTAGCCACCATTGCACATGTATCATTTTCAAGTGAACCTTAGACGCAACAACACTCTTAGAGGAACATCTAACTCATCATTTTTGCCTTCCATTTCCATACTCTGTATACCAATGTATCAACCACTTCTGCTTTATTTCTTTCAATAAGGAAACCTTTACATAGAATTTATCGCTAATCTCTCTACTTTGGAGGTAGGGTTACGATATTGCACTAAGTAAACTCATGGCTCCTGACTTCCTTGATTCAGCATTGGTGCTGGGGTTTTGACAGGGACGGAGTTAGGATTGACTTGAACCGATGCGATCGCTTTCCTTTGAGGGCACTTATTGGCAAAATGCTTGGGTTTGTGGCAAATATAGCAGAGTCTAGGGTGAACTCTCTTTCTTGAGCATTCAATGATTGGAAGAGTATCTTTGCCTAGACACCTTTTCTTCAATTGATTTTCTTGACAAATTTCTCTTGTAACTTCACCGTTCATTCTTGGCGTTATATATATACCGAACTGAGGTAACTTTCGGTATATCCACGGCTATAGGAATTATTTGTTTTTTCTGTGGGCATTGCTTGACAAAATGGCCTTCTTCTTGGCAGTAGTAGCACAATCGTTTGCATCGTTTTGCCTTGATGGGTGGAACTGTATACTCATCATCATCGCTCTTATAATTCAGGGCTAGTTGCTTCAGTGGGCACTCTCTAAGGGAATGGCTTCTTTCACGACTGGAGCAATTGATCGCATGTTCGTCAGCGGTATGTCCTATTTCTCCACAGTGAACGCATGCGCGATCTTCTAAATTGTTTGGTTGGCAAGACTTCATAGCACAATGTCTAGATTCCAAACCAGGTGCAGGGGTAGCGTTCTTCTCTGAATTCATTGTGACCATACCATTCCTTGGTGAAGCGAAGAGATCATGAAAAGCAGCAATAAATTCATTCCAGGTGATTTTCTGTGGGGCTTCATGGTTAATACAATAGCATTTCCACCATTCAACGGCAACTCCTCGTAACCGGTATGAAGCATACAACACCTTTTCATCACTTCTGCACTGAGCTATGAGTAGCTTCCTTTCAATAGTCTCGAGCCAACCTTCTGCTTCTGAAGGTAAAACATTTCCTGAAAACATTGGCGGACGAGTCCTTACGAATTCTGATAACCTTGAGTCAGCATAGGGATCATTGATAACCATTCGAGACGCTTTATTAACTTGATTGGTCATATTCTGTATTTGTTTCTTCATCGCCTGCATCAACTGAGTTTGAGCGGCCAGAAACTCTTTGAAACTCTGCATATCTATCGGTATTGACGATTGAAAAACTGATCCATCCTTGGAGTTTCCACTGAGTTGATTTCCACTTCCACTAGCTCCATTGTTATCACTATTCTGAACCATCTGCTTGATTACTTGAAAGGGGTTAGGTGAGAGAGAAAATAGCATAGGTAAGAAGTAGGGATCCTAATACAGGGGAGATAGGTTTAACCCAATAACTTAAGCAATCAAAATTAATAACTTGGTATGGTTGCTTATATAAGCCTAAAAGCTTTGCAACACATACTACACACTCAGCAATCAAGAAGAACCAATTCAACCTATACACACAAAACTACTGTCTACTTGGGCGACACTTCTATCTTAGGAAACACAACTCCCACACATGAGTCTCAACTGGCTACTTGAAGCACTGAGTCTTCTAGCTCTTGGTACACTTCATTGCTTCGCTTTCCACGAGCTTAATGATTCCTTCCGTCATGATCATTATGGTAGTAGCAGGCACTTGATGTCATCTCCTAAAATGTGGTATATCGTTTTCTACTTAGGATACTCAGGTAAGATTTTAACTCAATTCAGCAGAGGTAAGAGAAAGAAATTTCAGCAAGGGACAAGAAAGAATTTTTGGAAAGGATATAAATAGAAGAATGAGATAAGTCAAGAACATATTATTCTTCTGGGTTAGGTCTTTTAAATTTAGAAAATAATTTTGAAGGACCTATAGAGACGATCAAACTGTCTAGGGTCAAGACCTACAGTCAGTATGGCTCTGATACCACCTCTGTCGGGACCCGAATATGCAAATTCGGACCATCTGTGTATACTGCACTAGTCCAGGATCACGCTAGTGCACACAGGCTCAACATTAGTGAATATCACAATCATACACGGCGGAAATAAGATAAAAAACATTATATATTAAATATTACTAGTTGAATAACCTTTGGTCAACTTACTTAACAATGCCTCACAAGGCGGAACAACAAATTGAACTACAGAGGAAATGAAGACGTAGGTAACCCCTCAGTATACCACAGGCAACTGACAAGGCTCGCACCCTAAACATTCGTCCCTTCATGGTACTCCTTCTTCGGTACTGATGATTTTGTAGGCAATGGTGAGTACATAAAGCACTCAACAAGTTGTGCACAGAATGCAATTCTATCATAACTATATGCAAGGCTTATTCCAAAGGAAGGCTAAGTGGCTCATTTGCAGTAAAGCAGCATTTATAAACAAGTACAGTATATAGATTGCAAAGACAGCAAAAACAAATAATAGTAATAGATAGATTCAACATTTCTCAAATAAACCAAGTTTCTCATCCTAAATCAAGATTCAATTTTCCTTGGCAACCTGCCATCCATCCCAAGTTTTCATTTTGCAAAAATCTAACTCTTGACTGTAATTCTCGAGCTTTGCTCAATACCGTGAGCACGGCTATCCGAATAGTTTGTACACTCTGCAGAGGTTATGCACTTTACCCACACGATACAACCATGCACCTCACAGGTGAATGATTATAACAAAGCCTTTACAATGCACCATCTTAACCCAGCACTACCCGCTGAGGTTTCAACACTGATGGGCTAAAAGCACCACAACAGGGCCCCCCTCTTGCGCCATGTGAGTTTCCTCCGTACACCCGGACTCACACCACCAAGATGGTACTAAAGCTAAGACATTGCAAATTAGTCAGCTAGGCTGCCCCATAACAGACATGTGGTTGTATGATTGACTCAGGTCAAAGGCTCGCAAAGTTAAGTCCTTAGTTGACCGAGGCAAGACTAACCAAGTGTGATCTCAAATATCCAAAATAAACAAAAACCAAATACGACCATCCTGTTGCCACTCTTGGCCCACCAAAAACATTCTTGCCACTTGCCCCAGTCTAAATCATTTTCCCACCCCAGTTGATTACCGAGCACCACGTGCTATCCACAAATCAACATCGTCGCGTGACATCCATCGCCACAACAACTCAATCTCATCGTGTGACCACATATGACACACAAATTCATACTATTGTTACATATTCCATTAGTCAAGATTATTTATCAATAACTCAAGTACATGTGATAACGTGGCATGGCTAAGCACTCTAATCCGATCTAACCATCCCATGTTGATTCTATTATTTGATCAACTATAGTAAACCAATCTATGGTGAAAAATGAATCATGGCATACAATTGATAAGGTAGTGTATAATTCAAAGGGTACATTAGCTAATCCCAAACTAAATTGAAATCATTTGTATGATTGAAAGAACATGCAATAAAGTAAATCAAAATAGCAACTAATCTAGCTATGGGTGCAACATGATCAAAGCACAACTGGCCTTAGGGAAGTTCCTGGTCTTGCTCTGAGATTTGTTCTTGAGTTGCTAATTCCTCCTCCGAAGCCTCGCACAATTCAACGTCTACGCGAATCGAGAAGAAATAGCAAATAAACACCAAAACTAAAGAACAAACAAACTCTAAAAATCCAACAAAAATCACCATTAGATATATCTCAATTTTACAAATTTTTAGGAATTTGAATCACTTCAATCGGAGTTCGTATGAGGGAGAACGAGCCCTCGGAAAATTCAAATTCCTGAAAATTCATGAAATTGGAAAACCCGAATTAACCGAATTATTTTTATAAAGAAAAATCCGAATTATGATGTCGGCTGATGTCAGGATGGCGCCGGGTCAGTACGGTCGACGCGTGGCAAAATCCAGATCATCTAAAACCGATCCAACGATCTCTATCTAATCCCCGACGTGGCCGAATGATAACCATCCGATATAAATCCAACGGCCAATACTTACCCGAGGCGTTTACTGTATACTTAATCGACGCAGCACGATCTAGACCACACGATCCTATTCTAATGGCTAAAAACTTACCCGAGCGATGCACTGTATACCGAGGTGGCGCGACTTGATACTGTCCGTCCGATGGCGATCCGACGGTTGAGGTGCTTCAAATCAGGCGGTGAAGGTGCAGCGGCGGCGGCTTCACCTGACTTGAGGAAGATGACACTCCCGACGGCGTTTCGACATGCTCCGGCGATGAAGAAGTAGCGGAACCGCTTTGCCTTGATGCGACGAACTCGGAACTGGCTTCGGAGTGGCGGAAGAATCACCGGCGGCGACGAAAACTTCTCGGCAAGACTTGACGAACTCCTGCGACGGCTAGCGCGGGCTCCAAGGCTTCCCAGCTGGTGGCGCAACAAGGAAAAGGCGCAGCTGAATCTGGCGAACTTTGGGCTGGGGTTCAAGCCCTTAAATACCCCTCGGTGTGCGCGCAAACTAGGAAAGCTTGGCGGCGATGGCGAGTTCGACTCGGAGACGGCGGTGCTGAGTTCGAATTGGAGACGACAACTGACGGCCACACGATCTCCATCGGACGGCCCGGATGGCTTAGGGTTTCCGAATCGGTAAGCTTTGATAAAGGCCGTGCGATGAAGATCTAACGGCTGTGATCGCCTAGGGTTTTTGTAATTGACGTGGCTTGCCAATGGCTCTTGGATCCCGATCCAACGGTCCGCATCGACAGTTTTACTCAAGACAATGATGGGCGACGCACAAGACAGATTCGGGCGAGCCCAATACTGTTAAGTGCGAATTTCTCGGGATTTTTGATTTAAAATAATTTAGGAAAATAATTTGATTTATTTAAGATAGTAAAAATATCAGAAAAATTCCAAGAAAAATCTCAAAAATACTTTGAGACATCCTGGACTTAAATAGAATGTTTTTGGCAAAACTTTATTTTAAACTTTTCTTTTTATAATTATTTCTTGACAAAAGGTAATATATTTTAATTTTAAATAATTCAAATAAATCTTAGAAAATCTAAATAAATCCATAAAATTCACAAAATCATAAATTGAAATAAAATATTATTAAATACACAAAAAGCCAAAAATTGTGATATTACAAACCTCCCCCCTTAACAGAATCTCGACCCCGAGATTTAGGGCTGACTAGAGAATAGGTTCGGAAATTCTGCCTTCAAATCTTCTTCACGCTCCCCGGTCGCTTCATTTTCTGAATGGTTACTCCATTGAACTCTGCAAAAGTGAGCGGATTTATTTCTAGTTCTGCGCTCCATTACATCCAAAATCTTGATCGGCTACTCCTTGTAGACCAGGTCTTCTTGCAATTCGATGGCTTCTAACGGAGTCTGCTCTGCTGGTACTCTGAAACACTTTTTGAGCCGCAACACATGGAACACATCATGCGCACCTGCTAATGACTGGGTAACTCTAACAGATAAACAGCCTCTCCTTGATGATTAAGGATTTTGAATGGTCCATCACCTTCTTGTTGCCTCCTGCTGCTCTCATGACTGTAGTATAGATCTGCAGCCATTCAACAGGGTTGATTTTTCCCGAATACTTCTCAACTGGACCGGGCTTGAAATGTCTAGCCACCTGACCGCGTGTAGTGCTGGAGTGAACACCTTGCACCCCTCATCGATATCCTCCAAGGTCATATTGATGCGACACAGGGCCCGATCTTCAGACAAGTAGACGATAACTCGATTGGTGGAGGACCCAACATAAACGATCGGGACTTCCGATCAGAATCGAACGAAACCTGCAATCACAACACCAGGGCTCCATTGGTTATCAACCATGCCAAGACGTGGTTGACCTTGCCTAGAAGGCTACCTGCAAGCAAATTGAGAACACGAGCAAGAACGAAAAAGAAGCAATCTCAATTGCGAATTGTATTAAGCACATGAAGTTGGGGTTTCACAAACTGAAGAACAGCGAAACTGCGATAGTAGAATAATCTAAGTAAAACCCAAAGCATAACAATGATGGCTACAAGGTTTTAATACGTGGGAAGGGCAGCGGCTAGGGTTTGGGGCGCAGCCCTACTCCAAATACAAGGGCCAAGGGGGGGTCCGTGCAACCTTAGGTCATACAAGGCCTTTGGGCCCAAGTGGAGGTGTCGCAGCACCTGGTAGATTCTGTACGTCATATTATTTTGATGATTCATGTCGATCCAGAAGGTGTTTGAATATGAAACAACTTCCATTGGAAAGCTCTCATCGTGGGCTCCTCCATAGAGTCCAAGAACGCCTCAATCGGACTTCGTATGACCCAGATATGGTTGTTTTATTGATGTGCTGTCCTGAGACTCTGAACCGAAATTGGAGTTTGACTTGAGCTCGACTTTGATTCCAACTAGACTTGGACTTCGAGGGATGACATCCAGGTAAGGTTGTGATGCTTCTCCCATAAGCAACAAGACATCAGAAGAATTTAGTAGCAACCCATCCAAGAAATCATGAGCAGTGAGGAATGAGTTCACCTGGTGGTTTAATTGTCGTGCACGTGCTCTTGTAATTGGTCCTTGCATATCTTGAGGAGTCGTGTTGTACGTATTCGAAGGAGTGATGTCCTCATCATCCTCCCCCTCTTGAATTAGAGTCGTCCTCGACTCAAGCTCATCTTCTTCTCCCAAATATGGCTTCAAATCTGAAATGTTAAATGTGGGACTAACCTCAAAATTTGCAGGTAGATCCAATTTGTATGCATTGTCATTAATTTTCTCGATTATCTTAAACGGGCCATCAGCTCTAGGTATCAACTTTGATTTTCTTATTTCTGGAAACCTGTCATTTCTCAAATGCAACCAAACCAAATCACCCTATTCAAATTTTATTTCTTTCCTACCTTTACTACCAGCAATCCTATACTTATTAGTCAAGCGCTCTATATTCTCTTTAGTTGTTTCATGCAACTTGAGAATAAATTCAGCATCCTTCTTAGCATCCAAATTAAGTTTTTCAGAAGTGGGCAAAGGTAGTAAATCAACAGGAGCACGTGGATTTAAACCATATACTACCTGAAACGGACTTACCTTGGTGGTAGAGTGTTTTGACCTATTGTAAACAAACTCAATATGCGGTAAACACTCTTCCCACATCTTCAAATTCTTCTTTAAAACAGCCCGCAATATGGTGGATAATGTGTGGTTAACGACCTCCGTTTGTCCATCAGTTTGGGGATGACATGTAGTAGAAAACAGCAGTTTCGTCCCCAATTTGTTCCAAAGTGATCTCCAAAAGTGACTCAAAAATTTTGCATCACGATCCGAAACAATAGTATTAGGCACTCCATGTAGGCAAACGATTTCCCTGAAAAACAAATCAGTTATGTTTGTAGCATCATCGCTCTTATGACAAGGTATAAAATGTGCCATTTTAGAAAAACGATCCACAACTACAAATATGCTATCCCTCCTCCTCTTTGTCCTAGGCAACCCTAAAACAAAATCTATAGAAATATCCTCCCAAGGTATACTAGGAACAAGAAGAGGTATGTAAAGACCATGTGGATTTAAGCGAGACTTAGCTTTATTGCAAGTAGTGCAGCGTGACACGTAGCGCTCGACGTCGTGTCTCATCTTTGGCCAAAAGAAGTGAGAGGCCAGCACATCTTCAGTCTCCTTTGCTCCAAAATGTTAGTTGGAATGCATAACTTGTTAGCATGATAGAGCAAACCATCATTCAGCATGTATTTATTCCATGTTTTCCCTTTACAATGTTCATGCACTTCTTTAAAGTCCAGATCAGTAGCATATAAGTCCTTAATGGTCTCTAAACCAAAAATCTTATGATCAAGTTGAGATAACATGGTATAACACCTAGAAAACGCATCAGCAATCACATTGTCCTTTCCTTTCTTATGTTTTATGACATATGGAAATGACTCAATATATTCTACCCATTTAGCATGTCGTTTATTCAATTTAGCTTAACTTCTAATATGTTTAAGCGATTCATGATCAGAATGTATAAGAAATTCTTTGGGCCATAGATAATGTTGCCAAGTTTCAAGCACACAAACTAAAGCATACAATTCTTTGTCATAGGTAGAATAATTTAGACTTGGCCCACTTAATTTTTTGCTGAAATAAGCAACTGGTTTACCTTCTTGAATTAGCACACCTCCAATTCCAATCTTGCTAGCATCACATTCTAGCTCAAAAGTCTTACCGAAATCTGGGAGTTGCAGCAATGGAGCATGGGTGAGCTTTTCTTTCAACAACTTGGATGCTTTTTCTTGTGCAGGTCCCCATTTGAAAGATACTCCTTTCTTTGTCAACTCATTCAATGGGGTGGCAATGGTGCTGAAATCCCGCACAAAACGTCAATAGAAACCGGCAAGACCATGGAAGCTCCGTACCTGGGAGACCGTTTTAGGAGTCGGCCACTACCGTATGGCTTCAATCTTGGCTTCATCTACCTCAATTCCCTGTGGAGTCACATCATATCAAAGAAATAAGACTCGATCAGTGCAAAAGGTGCACTTCTCAAGGTTACCAAACAAACGTGCATCTCTCAAAGCATTAAAAACAGCACGTAAATGTTCAAGATGCTCTGAAAGTGACTTACTGTAAATCAAGATATCATCAAAGTAAACCACCACAAATTTCCCAATGAATGGATGTAAAACCTCATTCATTAAGCGCATGAAAGTACTGGGTGCATTAGTCAATCCAAAAGAAATAATTAACCACTCATATAAACCAAACTTAGTTTTAAAAGTATTTTTCCATTCATCTCCCAATTTCATCCTAATTTGATGGTATCCTCTTAGCAAGTCAACTTTAGAAAAAATCTTAGAACCACTTAACTCATCATGCATGTCGTCTAAACTAGAAATAGGATGACGATACCTTATGGTGATATTGTTAATGGCTCTACAATCCACACACATTTGCCAACTACCGTCTTTCTTAGGAACCAAAAGAACAGGGACAACATAAGAACTAAGGCTTTCTCGCACGTACCCACGGTCCAAGAGGTCTTGGACTTGTCACTCAATTTCCTTAGTCTCCTCCGGATTGGTCCTATATGCAGCACGGCTTGGCAAGGTTGCACCCAGGATCAAATCAATTTGATGCTCAATCCCTCGACTAAGTGGTAATCCCGGGGGTATCTCAGCTGGAAATACATCCATATACTCCTACAAAAGGTTAAGAATAGAAGGAGGCAAAGAGCTAGATATATCTTCAAGTGAAACTAAAGCATCTTTGCATATCAAAGCATAGCATGGCAGCTCATTGTCAGTAACTTCAGTAAGATCAGATTTTGTAGCAAGCATAATACCACCCTTCAACTTATTTCCCTCTGACCTAGAAGTTGACACTCCCTTATCTTTTCTAGGTGGAAAAATAGTTTTAACTACTTGCTGATTTTCAGATTCTAGCACACTTTGTTTCTTCTCATTTTCGACTCTTTCTTTATCACATTGCAAAATTTCAGTAGGTGTCATAGGAAGTAAAGTGATCTTTTTTCCTTCGTGCATGAATGTGTATTTATTAGTTCGACCATGATGAGTGGCATCTGCATCAAATTCCTATGGTCGACCTAAGAAAAATGAGTAGGCTTGCATAGGTACGATATCAAATTCAGCAAAATCATTGTATGTACCAATGGAAAAATTAACCTTTGCAGTTTGTGTTACCTTCACCTTACCACTGTCATTGAACCATTGAACATGATATGGGTGTTGACGTGGTCGTGTGGCCAAGCCAAGCTTCTTGACCAAATCTGAACTTACCAAGTTGTTGCAACTTCCGATGTCGATAATGACACGGACACGACTACTGTTGACAATGAAGAAAAGTTGGAATAAATTATGGCGTTGGATCTTATTAGCTAGCTCCATTCAAGTGCTCAACACTCGCTGCACAATTATGCTCCTGTAGTTCTCCGTATCATCTTTGTCGAAGGTCTCCTCATCATCAATATCCGTTTCATTCTCAGCATTATCACCTGCATGGTTAGTTGTAAGAATAAGTTCATCTTCTACATCAGACGCACTAATGTACCCACCGTCATCTATTGCAATGTAAGCTCATTGACTTGGATAGTCCTTCATAACATGTCCTATTCCCTTACAACGGTGGCACACTGATGCGCACGGTAGCCTGATCTTCCGACAGGTAGAGGTAAGTCGATTGGTGGAGACTCGACGTTGACGATCCGGCTTCCGATCAGAACCGATCCGAACCCAGCAATCGCTACACCACGGCTCCGTTGGTTATCAACCATGCACAAGCACGGTTGACCTCGCCAAGAAGGCTTATCCCTGCATGCGAATCGAGAACACAACCAAGAACGTAGAAGAAGCAATCTGAAATTGCGAATTATATTAAGCACACGAGTTGGGGTCTCACAAACCGAATGAACGGCGACACTGTTCAAAAACAGAATTGATCTAAGCAAAACCCAAGTCCTAGATGAGGGTTTGGGTGGTTATTTATACTAGGGGAGCAGGAGGGGGTCGTCCATAGCATTGGAGATCTAATACAACTCAAATTGAAAGCACCAAGCCTACTTTGACTAGAGTTTGACTCGGACTGAAAAAAGCAATGTTTGGTTTTTGGCAGTTTTCGGACGCATCTGAAGGAATTTTGAGGTGAGGCTGGATCCTTTGGAAAGTAGACTCCGAGATCTTTCAAACATGTACTCATGGGTCTCCATACCCTCGGGAATCAAAAGTTATGGCACTTTAAAGTCAGTGCTATTGCTGAGGCCGAACTGGACTCAAACTCAGACAGAAAAGTGTTCTGGATTGTTTTGCATATTCCTGTTGACTCTGAAGTCCAATTGACCTGAAACTTGTGCCATTAGAAAGGTTGTCTCCTTAGATTTCGATACATATGTGGATCATTGAAATCGGAGTCCGTTTGTGGCCTGGGCGACGATTTTAGTGAACACTGCTCCTGGTGTCCTAGGTAGTCGACTCCGAGTTCAATTGGGACTCCGACTCCGAGATGAATTGGGACTCCAACTTGACTTGGACGCCCTCCTTGCCTCCCTCCTGGCCCTTACTGGTTCCCAAGGCCTTCATGATCCTCTCCAAAGTTTCTAAGTACGATATAATCAATAATATCATTAGGTAGCAAATCATCCTCACAAGTATATACACGGGCAATTAGGAACAAGCTCACCTGTTGATTCAATTGCCATACTCGTGCTCTTGTGATGGGTCCTTGCATCAGAACTGGAGAAGTCTCGGGCGTATGCATAGGAGTGATGTCCTCATCATCCTCCCCCTCTTGAAGTGGAGTCGTCCTCGACTCAAGCTCATCTTCTTCTCCCATGAACGGTTTCAAATCTGCAATGTTAAATGTGGGACTAACCCCAAATTCGGGCGGCAACTCAAGTTTATATGCATTATCATTTATTTTCTTAAGTATCTTGAAAGGACCATCAGCTCTAGGCATTAATTTAGACTTTCGCAATTCGAAAACGATCCTTTCTCAAGTGTAACCATACTAAATCACCCGGTTCAAGTTTTACTTCCTTTCTACCTTTACTTCCCTTGATCTTATACATTTCATTCATCATTTCAATATTTTCTTTAGTCTTTTCATGCAATTTCAGAATAAATTCAGAACGTTCCTTAGCATCATGATTAACTCGTTCACGAGCAGGCAAAGGTAATAGATCAATAGGAGCACGGGGATTGAAGCCATACACTACCTGAAAAGGACTTACCTTGGTGGTGGAGTGTACCGCCCTATTATAAGCGAACTCAACATGAGGCAAACACTCTTCCCACATCTTCAAATTCTTTTTCAAAACAGCCCTCAACATAGTAGATAATGTACGATTTACTACCTCGGTTTGGCTGTCGGTTTGGGGATGACATGTTGTTGAAAACAGCAGCTTGGTCCCCAATTTATTCCATAGAGTTCTCCAAAAGTGGCTCAAAAACTTGGCATCACGATCTGAAACAATAGTAGAAGGCATACCATGCAAGCGAACGATTTCTTGAAAGAAAAGATTAGCAATATTAATAGCATCGTCGCTCTTATGACAAGGAATAAAGTGAGCCATCTTAGAAAATCTATCAACCACCACAAAAATACTATCCCTCCCCCTCTTGATCCTAGGCAGTAATAAAACAAAGTCCATAGATATATCCTCCCATGGAGTGCTAAGAACAGGAAGAGGCATATATAAACCATGTGGATTCAATCGTGACTTAGCCTTTTGACATGTAGTGTAGCGGGATACAAACCTCTCAATGTCTCGCCTCATCTTCGGCCAAAAGAAGTGAGCGGACAGCACGGCCTCCATCTTCTTGGCACCAAAATGACCCATCAAACCTCCTCTATGAGCTTCCTGTATCAAAAGAAAACGAACGGATCCAACTGAAACGCATAGGCGGTTAGCTCTAAACACAAATTCATCATTTATCACATATTTGTCCCATGTTCTTCCCTCTTTGCAATGCAGGAAAAGGTTAGTGACAGCAGGAGGCGAAGTACTAGGCATATCATCCAATGAAAACAAAGCATCTTTGCATATCAAAGCATAGCACGGTGCATCATTCTCATTAATTTCAGCAAGGTCACATTTTGTAGCAAGCATAACACCACCCTTCAATTTAATTCCCTCGGACCTATAACTAGGTTCTTTCTTGCCTTTCTTAGGTGGGAAAACATTTTTAACCACTTGCTGATTTTCAGATTCTAGCGCACTCTCCTTTCTCTCATTTTCAGCTCTATCTTTGTCACATTGCACAATTTCAGCAGGAGTCATAGGAAGTAAAGTGATTTTCTTCCCCTTGTGTATAAGAGTGTATTTGTTACTTCTACCGTGATGAATTGCATTAGTATCAAATTCCCATGGACGGCCTAACAAAAGGGAACATGCTTGCATAGGCACTACATCAAAATCAGCAAAATCATGGTATGTTCCAATGGAAAATTGCACTCTCGCAGTTTGTGTTACCTTCACCTTACCGCTGTTATTGAACCATTGAATATGGTAGGGATGAGGGTGTGCACGTGTGGGCAAGCAAAGCTTCTCCACCAGATCTAAACTCACCAAGTTATTGCAGCTCCCACCATCAATTATGACACGGACACGACAGTCCTTGACGATGAGGTACATCTGAAACAAATTATGGCGTTGCAGCTTGTCCGCTTGATCCATTTGAGCGCTCAACACTCGTTGCACAATGATTGTCCTATAATTTTCGGTGGCAGCGGTCCCTAAAATTTCCTCATCATCGTCGCCCATCTCATGGTCATCCTCATTATCTGCAAGATTAGCTGCAAGAGCATATTCATCCTCAACATCACTAGCACTAATGTACCCACCTTCTTCTGTTGCAATGTACGCTCGATGACTTAGGCAATCCTTCATGACATGGCCCATCCCCTTGCATCGGTGGCACACAATTTCGGTTGTTCGACCCGTGGAAGCCACCGATGAAGAACTCTTTGTTGGTGCCTGCACATGGTTAGATTTATTTACCTCGGTACTCGTGATGGCGGTGATGGTGTCTTTGAACGCGCCCTACTCATGGAGGGGCAGTGTGCGGACCCGGATATGCAATCCGAAACCCTCTGGTATACCGCACTAGTCCAGATCACGCTAGTGCACACAAGTGGAAACATAGATGACATATCATTCCATACATCGAAATAACTAAGAAGAAACAAATTATTATTGAGTAAAGCAAACGACCTTATGGTCAAGGTTCATACACCAATGCCTCTTGGCTTAAGGAAACAAATAAAAACTGTTGCAGCGGAAATAAATTAACTTGGGCCATTCGACATGCCACAGGCAATCGTCTGGGGAAACGCCTTCCTAGTCGACGTAGTCTTCATAGTACTCCTCTTGATACTCATTACCTGGTCCTTCCTCAGCAACTGAACAACAGGGGCATAAAGCCGTGAGTACAAAACGTACTCAACAAGCCGTAGGGAAATGATGCAATATATTCATGCACGACTTGACAAAGGACAGTTATATGGTTCATTTGCAGAAAGCAAAAACTTTAATTTAAATACAATAAATAGATTGAAAGCAGTTTGAATAAAACAATAATAAATAAGCTGATAAATCAATGGTAGACAACATGAACAGAATAATGAGGCATCACCCTACATCATTCGAAACAAGTATCAACCACACAATTCAACAGTATAACTTGAGACAACAAAACAACAGTGAACTCCCCGTTCACATCCCAACCATTCCATATTTCAAGAAAATACTCTATACCCCGTGTGAAATCCCCAGGCTTGTCCATGATCGCGGACACGGCTATTCGAATAGTTTACACTCTGCAGAGGTTGTACAGCTTTACCCACAAGACATGATCATCCCTTAGTGCCAAGCGCTAAGAACACACTTCCTTTGGTGTGTCGGCAGAGAGATCACTACAAAGCCTTTACAATGCATGTCTAAACCCAGTACTGCCCTCTAAGGTTTCGCCCCTCGGGGCCCCCTCTTGAGCCATGTGAGTCTACCCGTCCATCTCGGACCTCACACCAACAACTGGCAATACTCAAGTCTAGACATTGCAAATTAATCAGCTAGGTCCGTCCCATACCGGACTTGTGGTTGCACGGTTAGGCCCAGTTCAATGGCGCACAAGATTAAGTCCTTAAATCGTCTCAGGCAAGACAGCCACATTCCAATGTGCTAAACAGCACCCCCTTTACTGCACGATCAATTGCCCGAGGGAAACATTTTGTTCAACCCAAAACCAATGGCATCCCCTGCCATGGTACAACAAGTTTTACAACAGTGGTCAACAGCCACAATTCAATATCTCATTAAGTCAAGATTAGTATTAGCTCACAGGTGATATGAATCCCATCGGACAACTAAGCATGGCTAAGCATAGCTACGATAACCCAATGCTGGTACTATGATTGTATCCAACTAATAATGTCCCAACCTATGGTTAACAATGGATACATGGCATTCCAACAATCAAAGGGGCATACTCAAACAGGTAAATAGCTACTCCCGTAAACTAGCATTGTTACATAATTAGCATGCAATTGTATAAAACAAAGTACTTTTGCAAACATGGGTTCAATATGATCAAAGGTCTACGACTTGCCTTGCTGTTCAAATGCTGAGTCTTGGTCTTCGAAATCTCCGTTCGCTCCTTCAGAGTTTGCGTCTACCGGAAAATAAAGCAACAAAGCCAAATAAATACAAAACAGAGAAGCAAACAAGCTCAAAATTGAAAATAAATGGATCTGGAATGTAGAGCTTGATTTTACAAAAATTTAGAAATTTGAATCACTCTAATCGGAGTTCGGATGAAGGAGAACGGGCCTTCGGAAGATTTAATTCAGAGAAAATCAGAAAATTTCGGTAAGGGTGACACGTGTCGGCTTGTGATTGGCTGGGATTTTCGGTTTTTCGGAAAATCAGAAAAAGAAAATAAATGCCGACTGACATGCGGGGCCCACATGTCAGTGGCTCGGTCCACGGTGGACCGGGATCACCGAGGAAATGGAAAGGTGGCACTGCAGACATGGTCGTGGCGCCAACGCAGCCGCTTAGGGTCGACGTGGCGCCGACGTAGTAGCGAGCGCGGTTGACCGACGGGCACGCACGAGTTGACCACGCGGCACAATCTAGATCATCGGCGGACGATCAAACGGCTGCGGGCGATCAGAATTTGCGGATGGGGAACGACGGCGAAGTGGCGGCGCACACCTACCGGAGGCGGAGAAGATGACGCAGGTTTTGGCGATTGGGCGGCGGATCGGCCGAAAGACAAAGCGGATCCGGAAGAGGACTTCGCGACGAGTTCGACCGTGCAGTCGGCAACGGCGGAGGTGCACCGGCGCGGCCAGGAGACGACGGAGAAGAGCTTCGGACGGTGGCGCACTTCGGCGAGCTCACGCGGTGCAACGGAGGGGTCTCGAGCATCACGGAAGGGGTCGGCAGGTGCGGCGTCAAACGGCGGTCCTCGAAGGGGGTGCGGCGCCTTAAATAGGAGTCTTGGAAGGTGGGCCCGACGCGAAAAGCACGGAAGACGGCGTGCGGCGCGTGGATTCCGGGAAGGATTAGGGTTAGGTTTCGGCGAGGCGGCGCGGCCGACGTGGACGCATCTCGGCCGAACGCGTGGCGCGGATCGGACGGCAGGGACGCGGTGCGGCTGGCGGGCTGAACGGGCCGAGCGGATGAACAGGGTGTTGGAGAACGCGTATGCTACACTAGCCGAAAACAAAATTTTCTACGCATTCAACCAGGATACATGCGAGTCAAAGATCATGGAGCATTACCCTTGGAGCACGTTAGCAGCGGAAGTAGAGTGGGTGAAGCCTCCCCGCGTGCTCCGAAGCACTGTACGTAGTCGAACGTATTCCCGACTGCTCGACCGAGTGCTTGCGAGATCACCCGAGTGCTCGCCGAGTGGTCTCCGGACCGCCCGAGTGCTCGCCGAGTGGTTGCCGGAGTCCTTGACGTCTCCTCGCCGCAGGTGCACGACGCAGCGGATGTAGATGTGCACGCGCAGGTTGGAGAGGGTGAAACCGATCGCCGATCAGCGCCGAGGACAGAGCAACGGCGCCTCTATGGTATCCACACGTCCAGGGAAGGAACGCCGTGCGCCGGTGTGCTAGCACCACGTGCGCGACGGCTAGGGTTTCTGGCAGGAGCGACGGCTAGGGTTTCGAGGTGAGGTGAACCACACGGCAGCACACCCCACGCCCCTTTATATATAGAGTGCACTAACGGGCCTTCTACGATAGAAGCCCATTAGGACTCACACTAATGGATCTTCTACAGTAGAAATCCATTAAGACGCCAGAGGATCCAAATCCGTGTAAACCCACTAATGGATCCAATCCATCAGACATGATCCAACCCGTTAAGTGTGTGACCCGTTAGGTTCTTGCGCAAACGGCCATGGCCCTGGAAATCTCTTTTCCAGACCATCAGACAACAGCGGTTCCTAGCAGGACATGTCGTCCCCCGAATGCACAAAATGATCGTATCGGCTGAACCTTGATATACTCATATACCGATCCTTTTGCCACGCGATACCAGTCAAGCTCAAGGCAAGATACGTGCCATCATTGTGGTAGCTCGACCCATTCACTCGTTAATGTAATGGATATAATTCGTGAGTAACACTTTAATCACTTTGGCATGGCCATGCACTTTTCCTTATCCATCCACACCGAGGGGCCCAGAGATATCTCTCCTGTTATCAAGGAGGGGCAAATTCCATCTTGATCTCTTATATCTCACGTCATGTTTCATAGCATACCCGTAAGCTACCTTTATGGCTTCCCTGTTACGGAGAAGCATTTGACAGCCCCAAAGTATACAATTACACATGCTGAGAGTCAATAAGAATCTCAGGTCGAAGGATCGTATAGGTATACCACTCGAGACTATATCCTGATGGCACTTCTAAGATAACAATCTCATCAGTGTCTCGGAGTGGGTCTATCCAACCCCATGTTCTCTAACATGTGCCCACATTATTGATTTGATATCTCCATATCTATGGTATGTGAAACATTACCATCAATCAATACATGTCTTTGGTCGATCACTATTGTCCCACATAATGATATGTGACCAGGGATCATTTAGAATAATATCATATAACCAATATATTTCACAATTAAGTCATACTCAATGAACAAAGGAATGACATTTATTCATGGAACTGATAAGCACATGAACACAGACGTATGATACAATCATCTCACATGATCACCTCTAGGGCATATCACTAACAATCTCCCACTTGCACTAGAGTGCATCATGCAAGTATCTAATACCCATGGCTCTTGTGTGTGCCTCATGCTTCGGCTGTGGAAGAGGTTTTGTCAGCGGATCTGCGACATTCAAATCCGTGTGCACTTTGCAAATCTTTACATCTCCTCTATCGATGATCTCTCGGATGAGGTGATAACGCCTGAGTATGTGTTTGGATTTTTGGTGAGACCTAGGCTCCTTCGCTTGTGCAATGGCACCACTATTGTCACAATAGAGGTCCACTGGACAGGATGCACTAGCGACAACCCCCAACTCAGAAACAAATTTTCTGATCCAAACGACCTCCTTTGCGCCTTCGAAGTCGCAATATACTCAAATTTCGTTGTGGAATCACCATCGTCTCTTGCTTGGAACTTTTCCAGCTCACTGTCCCACCATTGAGACAGAATACAAAACCGGATTGCGATCGTGAATCATCTTTATCGGTTTGGAAGCTTGCGTCAGTGTAACCCTTTACAACTAGCTCTTCCTCTCCTCCAAAGACCAAGAACATGTCCTCACCCCACGTAAGTATTTGAGGATGTTCTTCACAAATTACCAAATGACTTTCACCCGGGTTTGATTGATACCTGTTCGTAACACTTAGAGCATATGATACATCTGGGCGTGTACATAACATGGCATACATGATGGATCCAATAGCGGAGGCATATGGAATCACACTCATTTTCTTTTGCTCATCAGGTGTCGAAGCCTGCTCGAGTCTTGCTTAGATGAATACCATGCGACATTGGCAAGAAACCCTTCTTGGAATCTTGCATATTGAACCGTTTCAATATTTTATCAATGTATGTACTTTGGCTTAATCCAATTAGCCTTCTTGATCTATCTCTATAGATCTTTATGCCCGAGATGTAGGTCGCTTCTCCTAAATCCTTCATCGAGAAACATTTTCTCAAATAAGATTGGATGACTTCAAGCATTGGAATATCATTTCATCAACAATATGTCATCTACATATAAGATCAGAAACACAAGTGCGCTCCCACTAGCCTTCTTGTAAATACAAGGTTCTTCTTCATTCTTGATGAAGCCAAACTCTTTAACTGCTTCATCAAAACGAAGATTCCAACTCCGAGATGCTTGCTTCAGTCCATAAATAGACTTCTGAAGCTTGCATACCTTGCCCGAGATCGTTTGGATCGACAAAACCATTAGGCTGTGTCATGTACACATCCTCACTTAGGTTTCCATTTAGGAAAGCCGTTTTGACATCCATTTGCCACAATTCCCAATCATAGAATGCGGCAATTGCTAGCATGATCCGAATAGATTTAAGCATAGCGACGGGTGAAAAAGTTTCATCATAATCAACACCTTGAATTTGCTTGAAACCTTTAGCCACCAATCGTGCCTTATAGATGTGAACATTTCCATCCATATCTATTTTTTCTTAAAGACCCATTTGCACTCGATAGGTTTTACCCCATCAGGCAAGATCAACCAAGTTCCAAACCGGATTATCATACTTGGACTTTATTTCAGATCTCATGGCTTCCAACCATTCCCAGAGTCTGGTCCCACCATTGCTTCCTCATAGTCTTTGGGCTCATCGTTGTCCAACAACAATACGTCATACTGTGTCCGTCGTGAGGAACATGTACCTCTCGGTGCACGGCTAGCCCTCGTAGACCTGCGTGGGGCTGGTGCCTCTACCACGGGTTCTGCAACATTTTGCATTTCCCGTTCAGGGTTAGTAGGAGCTGAAACATTTTCAGATGTTTCCGAATTTCTTCAAGTTGCACCTTGCTCCCACTAGCTCTTTTGAAAAACTCTTTTTCCAAAAAGACACCATGACGAGCGACAAACACTTTGCCCTCTTCTCGGTTATAAAAATAATACCCTTTAGTTTCCCTAGGGTACCCCACAAAGAAGCACTTATCGACTTGGCGTGAAGCTTATCGGCGTCATCGTTTTACATAGGCTTCACACCCCAAATCTTTAGAAAAGACAACGAGGACGCTTCGGTCCATATCTCATATGGCGTCTTCTCTGCTGATTTTGATGGAACCCTATTAAGTGTGAACGCAGCTGTTTCTAGAGCAAATCCCCAAAATGACAATGGAAGATCAGTTTGACTCATCATAGACCGAACCATGTCCAACAAAGTTTGATTTCTCTGTTCGGATACCCCATTCCATTGAGGCGTTCCAGGTGGAGTCAATTGAGGAACTATTCCACAATTCTTAAGATGATCATTAAACTCATGGCTCAAATACTCACCTCCACGATCAGATCGCAGAAATTTAATTGTCTTGCCCAAATGATTTTGCACTTCATTCTGAAACTCTTTGAACTTTTCAAAAGATTCAGACTTATGCCTCATTAGATAGATATAGCCATACCTACTAAAGTCATCGGTAAAGGTAATGAAGTACTGAAATCCACCTCTGGCCCCAGCGCTCATCGGTCCACATACATCCGTATGTACTAAGACCAATAAGTCACTCGCCCTCTCACTTGAACCAGTGAAAGGCGTTTTAGTCATCTTGCCAAGTAAACAAGGCTCAAGACGTGTCAAATGATTCAAAATCAAATGAATCAAGAAGACCATCTTTATGGAGCTTCTCCACGCTTCTTATTTATATGGCCTAAGCGACAATGCCACGTATAAGCGAATTCAAATCATTTGTTTTGAGTCTTTTAGATTAACATTATAGACAAAATTATCTTCAAGATTTAGCACATATAGCCCATTCAATGATGGACAATGACCATAGAGCATACCATTGAAATAAATTGAACAACATTTGTTCTTTATTACAAAATCAAAACCATCTTCTTCCAAACGTAAAGAAGATATAATGTTTCGCGCCAAGGTGGAACATAATAACAATTATTTAATTCCAAAACTAATCTCGAAGGTAACGATAGGGATAAACGCCAACGCCATTGCAGCAACCTTTGCGCCATTGCCGACGCCGAATGTCCACCTCACCACTTGCACAACTTCTAGTCTTTCTTAGTCCTCGCAACGATTTGCAAACATGAATCATCGATCCGGTATCAAATACCCATGACTCATTAGGACAAGTAGCAAGATTAACTTCTATAACATTAATACCTGAAGTGGAAGCTAGAGTTCCATTCTTCTTATCCTCCAAGTATTTCTTGCAGTTCCTACGCCAATGACCTTTCTTATGGCAGTAGTGACATGCATCAGAGGCAGTAGGACCACTTTTGGTCTTAGGTTTAGGGTTGGGGATCGTATCCACACCCTTGCCTTTTGCTCCACGCTTCCTTTTCTTACCACCATCCTTTTGGACCATCATCACATGATTATTGCTTTTCTTGATGCTTTCCTCTGCTGTCTTAAGCATCCCATGCAATTCAGACATGTTTTTCTCCATGCCATTCATATGAAAATTCATGATGAAAGGCTCAAAGCTTGCAAGATGTTTAATCGGAGAATCACATCAGTGGCCAACTCTTGGCTTAAGGGGGAGTTCAGTTTCTCCAAGTTCTCAATGTAACCAATCATCTTGATCACATGAGGACTCACCGAACTACCTTCAGTTAGCTTGCACGCAAACAGAGCTTTTGAGATCGAGTATCTCTCAGCCCTAGCTTGGTTCTCAAACATGCTACGAAGGCGATGATCATAGCATAGGCATTCGTGTTCTCATATTGCTTTTGAAGCTCAGAGTTCATTGTAGCAAGCATGAGACAGCCAACATCAACCTCATCATTGACATGCTTCTCATAAGCACGTCGTTCAGCAGCAGTAGCATCTTCAGCTAGTTCCTCAGGATATGGCTCCTCAATGACATATTCCTTTTTCTCTTGCTTGAGAACAATTCTCAAGTTTCGGTACCAATCAATAAAGTTTGTTCCAGAGAGTTTCTCTTTCTCCAGAATCGATCGCAAATTAAAACCAGTGTTTTGAGTGACAGTATTAGGTGCCATCTACAACAGAAATAAATACGCAAAGTCTTAGCATAATGTTCATGTAAATCTTCTATTAAACATTTTAATAAAAGATACTCCCACTAAAGTCACTTTCCCTCTGGCGACTTTTAGTAGGACAAGATCCATATTCACTAAAGTCCTAGTGAGCTTTGGCATCACCGCTAGAACCCAGTAACATAGGTAGGCATAACATTGCCAATCACATCATATGTGATTCTTGTTTGTTGGGTGGCATCCAATGCCCCGCTCCCAACACCCATGCCGAAGCCCAAAACCGCTTTTGATAGCTTCGATAAGTAAACCAATACTATGCATGCAGATGTCCGACATCCACCCTATTGATCAAGGAAGTTGATGGCACCGCTTTGGCGAAACTACCATTCAACGACAAGATCTCTATAGGTGCAGCTATTGGAAGGGCATGAAACTCTTAATTTTTCGAGGGAAACCATTCTAACATGACAATCATATCCACCAAACATGATAGAATAGCATGACAAGAATCATCACAGATAATCACATTAACTTGTGAAATAGTAAGGCCCAAAGCACTCCAATCTCCATTGTCGCGCTACCTGTCCATCGAGCCATCATGCTTGAAGCCGGCCTCCATGATCGAGTACCATGCTACTACGTCTAATAGCTAGTAAACAACTTACATGAGGATTTCAAGCATCACAAATCGACACGCAGGTCGTTATACAATAACATGGCAGCCCAAGCTGCAATTAACCATAGCACGCAGGCTATGACAATTACATTAATGCATCACATACACACAAGGGAGCCATACTATTTCACATCATTCCCTGCAAAAACAAGTTAAGCGCAGAATCGTATTCTACCCTACGATGGGAATCAAGTTTTCTTTAACGGCCGCTACTGTGACTATCACGGTGGATTCCGGAAGGATTAGGGTTAGGTTTCGGCGAGGATATGCGCGCCGACGTGGGACGCATCTCGGCGAACGCGTGGGCGCGGATCGGACGGGGAGGACGCGCGCGGTACGGGCGGGCTGAACGGGCGAGCGGATGAACAGGTGTTGGAGAACGCGTATGCTACACTAGCGAAAACAAAATTTTCTACGATTCAACCAGATACATGCGAAGTCAAAGATCATGGAGCATTACCCTTGGAGCACGTTAGCGGCGGAAGTAGAGTGGGTGAAGCCTCGCGTGCTCGAAGCATCAGACGTAGTCGAACGTATTCCCGATCGCCGACCGGAGTGCTTGCGAGATCACCCGAGTGCTCGCCGAGTGGTCTCCGGACCGCCCGAGTGCTCGCCGAGTGGTTGCCGAGTCCTGACGTCTCTCGCCGCAGTGCACGACGCAGCGGATGTAGATGTGCACGCGCAGGTTGGAGAGGGTGAAACCGATCGCCGATCGGCGCCGAGGGCGAGCAACGGCGCCTCTATGGTATCCACACGCCCGAGGAAGGAACGCCAGGCGCCGTGTGCTAGCACCACGCGGCGCGACGGCTAGGGTTTGGCAGAGCGACGGCTAGGGTTTCGAGGTGAGGTGAACCACACGGCAAAGACACCCCACGCCTTTATATATAGAGTGCACTAACGGGCCTTCTACGATAGAAGCCCATTAGGACTCACACTAATGGATCTTCTACAAGAGAAATCCATTAAGACGCCAGAGGATCCAAATCGTGTAAACCCACTAATAGATCCAATCCATCGACATGATCCAACCGATTAAGTGTGTGACCCGTTAGGTTCTTGCAAGAACGCCATGGCCCCGAAATCTCTTTTCCGCACCATCGACAACAATGTTCCTAGCAGGACATGTCGTCCCCGAATGCACAAAATGATCGTGTCGGCTGAACCTTGATATACTCATATACCGATCCTTTTGCCACGCGATACCAGTCATGCTCAAGGCAAGATACGTGCCATCCTTGTGGTAGCTCGACCCATTCACTCGTTAATGTAATGGATATAATTCGTGATTAACACTTTAATCACTTTGGCATGGCCATGCACTTTTCCTTATCCATCCACACCGAGGGGCCTAGAGATATCTCTCCTGTTATCAAGGAGGGGCAAATTCCATCTTGATCTCTTATATCTCACGTCATGTTTCATAGCATACCCGTAAGCTACCTTTATGGCTTCCCTGTTACGGAGAAGCATTTGACAGCCCCAAAGTATACAATTACACATGCTGAGAGTCAATAAGAATCTCAGGTCGAAGGATCGTATAGGTATACCACTCGAAACTATATCCTGATGGCACTTCTAAGATAACAATCTCATCAGTGTCTCGGAGTGGGTCTATCCAACCCCATGTTCTCTAACATGTGCCCACATTATTGATTTGATATCTCCATATCTATGGTATGTGAAACATTACCATCAATCAATACATGTGCTGGTCAGATCACTATTGTCCCACATAATGATATGTGACCAGGGATCATTTAGAATAATATCATATAACCAATATGTTTCACAATTAAGTCATACTCAATGAACAAAGGAATGACATTTATTCATGGAACTGATAAGCACATGAACACAGACGTATGATACAATCATCTCACATGATCACCTCTAGGGCATATCACTAACACAGGGTTGGGCCGGGAGAGATTCGGCCCGAGGAGAGGAAAAGAATTTAAAATCTTTTTCGAATTTAGAAAAAAATCCCGAAAATTCAAATAAGAGCAAATAAATTCAAATAAATAGCAAATAAATTCAGAAAAATATCCAAAAATACAGAAAAATTCCTTGAGGCACAAGGAACCCAATAAAAACTGAAAACCTTTAATTTGATGCATAGATTAATCAAATTAAATCTTACAATTATTAGAAAATTCAATTTAAGCTTTGATTAATTCGAGAAAAATACGAATGGTTCATTTTTAATTTTAAACATTCCAAAACTCAAATTTTGGGATGTTACAAACCTCCCCCCCTTAAATGGAATCTCGACCCCGAGATTCGGACTGGCTAGAGAATAGGTGGGGAAACTCGGACTTCAGATCCTCTTCTCGCTCCCAAGTGGCTTCCTCTTCTGAATGATTACTCCACTGGACTTTGCAAAAACGGATGATCTTGCTTCTCGTGATGCGCTTTGCAACATCTAAAATCCTCACTGACTGCTCCTTGTAGGTGAGATCCTCTTGCAAATCGATGGCTTCCAACGGCATCTGTTCGTCTGGTACTCGCAGGCACTTCTTCAACTGAGACACATGGAACACATCATAGATTCCAGCGAAGAACTGAGGCAACTCAAGCTTGTAAGCAACTTCTCCTCTTCGTTCCAAGACTTTGAACGGTCCAACATATCTAGGGGCAAGTTTCCCTTTTACTTGAAATCTCTTAACTCCTTTAAGAGGTGTAACTCTAAGATACACATAATCATTGGGCTCGAAACTCAAATCTCGGCGACGATTATCTGCATAACTCTTCTGTTTGCTTTGAGCTATCCTCAACTTGTCTCGAATTAACTTTACTTGCTCTTCGGCTTCTTGCAGTATGGCAGACCAAATAACATCTTTCTCCGCCTCCTTCCGCTTGAGAGTGGTTACGCACTTTCTACCATATAAGGCTTCAAAAGGAGACATTTGGAGGTCGGCTCGATAACTATTATTATAAGAAAACTCAGATAGGGCAAACACTTGTCCCATTTTGCACCATAGGTCAAAGCACAAGCTCTTAGCATATCTTCAAGAATCGGTTCACGCGCCGGTTTGTCCATTAGTCCGAGGGTGATAAGCGAGATTAAACCCGAGATGAGTTCCCATAGCTTCATGCAAACTCGCCAAAAATGAGAGGTAAAGCGGGTTCCTCTATCGGAGACAATCTTCTTAGGCACTCCATGAAGACTGACAATCCTTGACATATATAATTCTGCCAATTTATCTCCGGTGTAGGTAGTATTAACTGGAATGAAGTGAGCTACCTTAGTCAATCGATCCACTATTACCCAGATCGAATTATAACCTGCTTGGGTCTTAGGAAGTTCGGTAATAAAATCCATACCAATTTCTTCCCACTTCCACTCTGGAATCTTTAATGGCTGAAGCAATCCTGCTGGTCTTTGATGCTCTGCTTTAACCTTCTGGCAGACATCACAAAGAGCAACATATTCTGCAATCTCATGCTTCATACTAGGCCACCAATACCTTTCCTTGAGGTCTTGATACATCTTGGTACTTCCAGGGTGAATGGAGTATAATGTCTCATGCGCTTCTTTGAGTAACAGCTCCTTGAGCTCTTTCTGATCAGGTACACAAATACGATCCTCATACCACACGGTACCCTTTTCATCTTCAGTGAATCCTGGGGCTTTTCCTTTCTTCATATTACTCTTGATCTCCTTGATATCAACATCATCAGCTTGGGCTTCCCGGATCTGATCTTCCAATGTTGGACGCACTTTCAAAGTTGCTAAGTAACCTTCTTGCACCACTTCTAGACTGAGCTTCTGAAATTCCTCATAGAGTGCTGGCTGACTTTCCTTAATCATCAGGGTATTACAATAACTCTTTCTACTTAAAGCATCAGCTACGACATTAGCTTTGCCTGGATGATAATGAATACCAATGTCATAGTCCTTGATTAACTCTAACCATCTTCTTTGCCTCATATTGAGTTCGCTTGGGTAAAATGTACTTCAGTGTTATGATCGATGTACACCTCACAACGATTCGATGAGGTAATGACGCCAAATCTTTAGAGCATGCACTACGGCAGCTAATTCCAAATCATGGGTCGGATAGTTGCCTTCATGTGGCCTTAATTGACGCGAAGCATATGCCACAACCTTCTTATCTTGCATTAGCACGCAACCGAGTCCTTGACGGGATGCATCACAAAATATCTCAAAATCCTTTCTGATATCTGGCAAAACAAGCACTGGGGCAGTCGTCAGGCACTTCTTTAGCTCTTGAAAACTTCACTCACACTCTGATGTCCAAGCAAATTTCTTCTCCTTTTTCAAAAGCTAAGTGAGCGGTCTAGCTTTTCTGGAAAAACCTTCTATGAAACGGCGATAATATCCCGCCATTCCAAGGAAACTTCTAACTTGGGTTTGTCTTGGCGACTCCCAATTGAGCACATCTCTCACTTTACCGTGGTCAATCATGGCGACACCTTCTACCGATATAACATGACCTAGGAATGCAACTTCCTTCATCCAAAACTCACATTTGCTAAACTTAGCATAGAGTTGATGTTCTCTTAGCTTTGTCAATACTTTCCGCAAGTGATCCTCATGTTACGCCTCACTCTTGAATAGACCGAATGTCATCGATAAAGACAATGACAAACTTGTCTAAATATTCCATGAATACTTTATTCATCGTGGTCATGAAATAAGCGGGGCATTGGTCAAACCAAAAGACATCACAAGATACTCATCTCGTCCATATCGAGTCACAAAAGCTATTTTGGGTATATCCTCTTACTGAATCTTCAAGCGATGGTAACCTCGACCTCAAGTCAACCTTGAAAATACTCCTGCTCCTTGAAGCTGGTCAAACAAATCATCAATCTTTGGCAGAGGGTACTTATTCTTAATGGTGACCTCATTTACAGCACGATAATCTACATACATCCTCTGAGTTCCATCCTTCTTCTCAACTAGAAGAACTGGGGCTCCCCATGGCGAAGAACTTGGTCTAACAAAACCCCGATCTTGCAACTCTTTGATCTGTTTTTTACTTCACTAACTCATTAGCGTGCATCCTATACGGTCTCTTGAAATGGGTGGCGTTCCAGAACTAGCTCAATCAAGAACTCTATATCTCTATCCGGTGGCATTCCGGCAACTCATCCGAAACACATCAGAAAATCTCTAGCAATTGGCACATCTTCTAAACTTATTCCTTTGGCACTACAAACTTTTATTCCTTCTGACCGATCTCACGGCGACTTGAAACTTTAGCTTTGTTCCATCCGGACCGTTAATGTGATCTCTATTTCCACAATCCAAAACCGCTTGGTTCTTGGAGAGCCAATCCATTCCTAGGATTATATCTAGGGATTTGTCTAGGACAATGAGGTTGGCTAGGAATGCTACCCATTCGATTAATATCTTAACTTCGGGGCAGCCTTGGTTCGTACTCAAATCCGAACCAGGTGATTGCACCAACAAAACAGTTTTCAAAGGCCTTGTCTTTAAGTGATGATTTGCAGCAAAATTCCGAGAAACAAACGAATGCGTAGCTCCAGAATCAAACAAAACCAGGGCAGATGCCGAGTTGACTAGGAGCTTACCTAGTATGACGCCCGATGCACTGGGCATCCTCGGTGGTGACATGATTCACGCGCCTCTTCCAACAAAGGTGGAGTCTGGTAGCTTGATTTGGGGTCCGAGACGCTCCACGCCCCGCTCTCCCAAAAGGGGGTCTTGGTGGTGTCGATCCCAAGTTGAAACGAACAGCGCCACGATTTGCTTCCCGGGCAATTATTGGCATAGTGACCACGCCCCGCAATTGAAGCATGTGACTCTGCAACTGGATTATGGTCCTCCGAGGCGATTGTTGTTGGCGTTGATGTTAGGGTTGCTCAAGGAGCCGGGCGAGTCTTTGGTGCGTGTGTTCGAACGCCGATGGAGGAGTAGTGAAACGAGCAGGCTGTTGAGCATTAGACCTGGCTCTCTGCGGGTGATTCTGATGAGCTCCATGATGCTTCATCTTCCTCTTACGGGATTCTTCCAACTCACGACGAGACTCCTCAATTAGCATAGCTTTATCCACCAGATGCTGAAAATCTGAATAGTCGTTGCCAATGACTTGTACCTTTAAACCTGGGTTGAGCCCACGCTTGAACCTCTTCTGGCGAGCATCATCTGTGGCTACATCTTCTGGTGCATAGCGAGCAAGCTGAGTGAACTTATTGAGATATTCACTCACTGACATCCCTCCTTGCTTGAGCTCTCGGAACTCATTCTTCTTCATCTCTACCTTTCCATCAGGGATATGGGAATGGCAAAAAGCAGCTGAAAACTCTGCCCAAGTGATGGTTTGAGGGTCATCATGGGCGGCAATGTAGTTCTCCCACCATTCAATGGCGGTGCCTTCAAACCGATGAGCGCATAAAGAACCTTCTCATGATCGTGCATTGAGCAATAGCGAGCTTTTTTCAATGGAGTGAATCCAATAAATCGCATCCAATGGTTCTCAAGAGTTGGAGAAGGTAGGCGACGAGTCCTCATGAATTTCGCTAGCTTGGACCGAGGGCGAATTTGGAGGAGGTCTTGGCAAAGAACAAAGAGCAGCAGACTTGATTTTGTTGGTTCAACAAGTTTGCTAGGGCAGCTGCAGCTCGATTCTGCCGATTCATCATATTATTCATATTCTCGCATCATTGTATTCATAAGCCGAGTCCGAGCTGCCAAGAAATGTCCCAAGTTCGGTCCGTCACTACAGGAGGTGGTGGCGGGTGGCATCAAGGCGCTGGCATTAGTATTGGCATCCTTTCGCTAATCTGCGACGGCTCGTAATCTAGTGTCAACCATCTGCGATGCAAAGACAAGGGTTTAATAGGTAAGAGGAAAAGCAATAGGAAAGTGGTAAGGTCATCTAGGGAGAAGGTAGTACCCAAGAACAAAGGCCAACCAAGGACATAGCCGAAAAGGCTACAAAATAAAGAGCCAAATAAAGCTTTCAACTTAAGGTACAGGTTGTAACACCGTCTTTGGAGGCAAGTGTACAACATACCCAAAGACACAAGCAACAAAAATCCTAGTATACGCAGACTAAACGTAGCTAAACCAAAAGGGGATGGCATGCTCAACCACCATAGAGCACCACAAACCTATCTTATATGGTAGTCTTCTCGGATATACTCTTCGACGGCTTTATCATCGTCCCACTTGATTTATTTCCTTGCAGAAGATCCAGGGCTTTCAAGAAGTTTAATGGGATAAGATCAATTTAAATTTCAAAGCAATGTTTCAGCAAAGGAGAGGAATAAGAACCTAAGAATAAGATGAGAAGAGACAAACTATTAAATACCAATTTGTTGGTTTGATTTAGAAAATAATTTTGAAGACCATGCTAACTAAGAAAGCGACCTAGAGTCGATATGGCTCTGATACCATCTCTGTCGGGACCCGGATATGCAAATCCGAAACCCTCTGTGTATATCGCACTAGTCCAGAATCACGCTAGTGCACACAGTGGAAACATAGATGACATATCATTCCATACATCGAAATAACTAAGAAGAAACAAATTATTATTGAGTAAAGCAAACGACCTTATGGTCAAGGTTCATACACCAATGCCTCTTGGCTTAAGGAAACAAATAAAAACTGTTGCAGCGGAAATAAATTAACTTGGGCCATTCGACATGCCACAGGCAATCGTCTGGGGAAGCGCCTTCCTAGTCGACGTAGTCTTCATAGTACTCCTCCTCTTGATACTCATTACCTGGTCCTTCCTCAGCAACTGAACAACAGGGGCATAAAGCCGTGAGTACAAAACGTACTCAACAAGCCGTAGGGAAATGATGCAATATATTCATGCACGGCTTGACAAAGGACAGTTATATGGTTCATTTGCAGAAAGCAAAAACTTGAATTTAAATACAATAAATAGATTGAAAGCAGTTTGAATAAAACAATAATAAATAAGCTGATAAATCAATGGTAGACAACATGAACAGAATAATGAGGCATCACCCTACATCATTCGAAACAAGTATCAACCACACAATTCAATAGTATAACTTGAGACAACAAAACAACAAAGGAACTCCCGCTCACATCCCAACCATTCCATATTTCAAGAAAATACTCTATACCCGTGTGAAATCCCGGGCTTGTCCATGACCATGACACGGCTATTCAATAGTTTACACTCTGCAGAGGTTGTACGGCTTTACCCACAAGACATGATCATCCCTTAGTGCCAAGCGCTAAGAACACACTTCCTTTGGTGTGTCGGCAGAGAGATCACTACAAAGCCTTTACAATGCATGTCTAAACCCAAGATCGCCCTCTAAGGTTTAGCCCTCGGGGCCCCTCTTGAGCCATGTGAGTCTACCCGTCCATCTCGGACCTCACACCAACAACTGGCAATACTCAAGTCCGACATTGCAAATTAATCAGCTAGGTCCGTCCCATACCGGACTTGTGGTTGCACGGTTAGGCCCAGTTCAATGGCGCACAAGATTAAGTCCTTAAATCGTCTCGTGCAAGACGACCACATTCCAATGTGCTAAACAAAGACCCCTTTATCGCACGATCAATTGCCCGAGGGAAACATTTTGTTCAACCCAAAACCAATGGCATCCCCTGCCATGGTACAACAAGTTTTACAACAGTGGTCAACAGCCACAATTCAATATCTCATTAAGTCAAGATTAGTATTAGCTCACAGGTGATATGAATCCCATCGGACAACTAAGCATGGCTAAGCATAGCTACGATAACCCAATGCTGGTACTATGATTGTATCCAACTAATAATGTCCCAACCTATGGTTAACAATGGATACATGGCATTCCAACAATCAAAGGGGCATACTCAAACAGGTAAATAGCTACTCCCGTAAACTAGCATTGTTACATAATTAGCATGCAATTGTATAAAACAAAGTACTTTTGCAAACATGGGTTCAATATGATCAAAGGTCTACGACTTGCCTTGCTGTTCAAATGCTGAGTCTTGGTCTTCGAAATCTCCGTTCGCTTCCTTCAAGAGTTTGCGTCATCGGAAAATAAAGCAACAAAGCCAAATAAATACAAAACAGAGAAGCAAACAAGCTCAAAATTGAAAATAAATGGCTCTGGAATGTAGAGCTTGATTTTACAAAAATTTAGAAATTTGAATCACTCTAATCGGAGTTCGGATGAAGGAGAACGGGCCTTCGGAAGATTTAATTCAGAGAAAATCAGAAAATTTTGGTAAGGGTGACACGTGTCGGCTTGTGATTGGCTGGGATTTTCGGTTTTTCGGAAAATCAGAAAAAGAAAATAAATGCCGACTGACATGCGGGGCCCACATGTCAGTGGCTCGGTCCACGGTGGACCGGGATCACCGAGGAAATGGAAAGGTGGCACTGCAGACATGGCTGACGTGGCGGCCAACGCAGGCTTAGGGTCGACGTGGCACCGACGTAGCCGACGCGGCGCTACCGACGGGCAGGCACGAGTTGACCACGCGGCACGATCTGGATCATCGGTGGACGATCGAACGGCTGCGGGCGATCAGAATTTGCGGATGGGGAACGACGGCGAAGCGGCGGTGCACACCTACCGGAGGCGGAGAAGATGACGCAGGTTTTGGCGATTGGGCGGCGGATCGGCCGAAAGACAAAGCGGATCAGGAAGAGGACTTCGCGAATGAGTTCGACCGTGCAGTCGGCAACGGCGGAGGTGCACCGGCGCGGCCAGGAGACGGCGGAGAAGAGCTTCAGACGGTGGCGCACTTCGGCGAGCTCACGCGGCGCAACGGAGGGGTCTCGAGCGTCACGGAAGGGGTCGGCAGGTGCGGCGTCAAACGGCGGTCCTCGAAGGGGGAGCGGCGCCTTAAATAGGAGTCTTGGAAGGCGGGCCCGACGCGAAAAGCACGGAAGACGGCGTGCGGCGCGTGGATTCCGGAAGGATTAGGTTAGGTTTGGCGAGAGGCGCGCCGACGTGGACGCATCTCGGCCGAACGCGTGGCGCGGATCGGACGGCAGGGACGCGGTGCGGCTGGCGGGCTGAACGGGCCGAGCGGATGAACAGGGTTGGGCCGGGAGAGATTCGGCCCGAGGAGAGGAAAAGAATTTAAAATCTTTTTCGAATTTAGAAAAAAATCCCGAAAATTCAAATAAGAGCAAATAAATTCAAATAAATAGCAAATAAATTCAAAAAAATCTCCAAAAATACAGAAAAATTCCTTGAGTCACAAGGAACCCAATAAAAACTGAAAACCTTTAATTTGATGCATAGATTAATCAAATTAAATCTTACAATTATTAGAAAATTCAATTTAAGCTTTGATTAATTCGAGAAAAATACGAATGGTTCATTTTTAATTTTAAACATTCCAAAACTCAAATTTTGGGATGTTACAGCAGCAGACCGAACAGAAAGGGGTGGCGCTGATTTGGTTGTCCCCGGCGTCGTCTTTGGTGTGGGTATGTTGCCGAAATTGCTCCTTGGCCTTTGTTGTTTTCCTGCAGTTTTTTTTCGCCAACATAGCAAGTCGAACAATCTATTGATAGAATTATATTCTTTGTAATCAATTATGTCCTCGAATCTCACGCCAGTAAACCCCCATAAAACGAGCCATCTTATCCTCATCCTCAACTACCTCACAACGCAACATGCCTATTTGTAGCTCTTGGTAGTACTCCTCAACAGATTTATTATTTTGATTTAAGAGTTGCAATTTCTTGCGCATATCACGTTTATAAGAAGGAGGAACAAATCTTCTACGCATGGCTTGTTTTAATCTATCCCACGATCGGTGCTAATCCAAAGATTTACTATTTCATTCCACCAAATGATAGCAAAATCTTTAAACTCACTAGTAGCTTGTCTAACTCTATGTATCTCAGGAACAACATGGGAGTTAAATTTTTGTTCAACTGTCATTTCCCAATCTAAGTAAACTTCAGCATCATAAGTACCAGAAAAAGATGGTATGGTAAATTTAACCCTTGCAAAAGAATCATCATTTCCACGACCATTACGAGGATTAAAATTGTTACCTCCCATACCTTGACGGTTGTTATTCAGGCGTTGTTGTTGTCGCACATCCTGTGCAACGGCGCGAGCTACAAAGGCATCGTGGCCCTCTCAATCCACATCATCTCCCGTGACAGACTCTTCTTGATCTTCCACTATGCGAGCTCCATTGGGAGGCGGCTGTCTCTCAAAATTTTCCAACCTGGTAAGAAGATTGGCGATGCTTCGCTCTATCCTCTCCAATCTTTGGTCATTATCTTGGCCGATCCTTGCGATGTTTGTGTTGATGTCATTGAGCGCGTTGTTAAGCTCATTCCATGTAACACACTCATCTTCCTCATTACTTGCCATTGTTAGTTGAAAGAAAGACAAAAGAAACAAAAAACAACCAGTGGTATAATCCCTATCAACTACTTTGGCGGCAGAAGGTGGTTTCACTCACTCTCAAGCGTCTTACCATGCTCTTACAAGTGTTCTTACCAATGCAACAGGTGGTACAATCGGCGGCTGGTTCGTGATACCGTGACAAGCTTGAGTGTAGCGATTGTCGAATTGAATCTGAACTGATCAGAAGAAAGGTGGAGCTTGGAAGGCAAAGTATAGTAGCAAGGATTAGCAAATTTCGAAAACAGTTAGCAAAGCTGAATAAAGATTCAAAGTTCTTGTCACAGTTGCTGGCCTAAGTGTGCTCCTAGAACTAGTTCAACCTAGCAAGGGATATATCAAAGCACAAAGGACTCAAAGGATGCAAGCAATTCTGATTTTCTACTTCTCTTTCTCTTCTCTCTGTTTTTTTTGCCGGTTTGGCTCTTTCTCTCCTCTTATTTTTTTTCACTTCTTTTTTTTCACTTTTTCTTTTCTAACACAAATATATACCTCTTAACTCAGAGGAAAAACAAAAATCTCACAATTTGAAGCAACAGACGATAGGAAACCGATGCCGAAATAATTGACAAAACAGGACAGCAAACTTGCGGACGCCGACACTCAGTCTTAGAGGTTTTTTTAGGGTCAAAAATTGTATAGGTCTAAAGACTTGTGGAATTTTCAGATGCGCGTCATCGTCCCCTTCGAAACAAAAAAAAGTAGACCCAAATCGGAGTTCGTATGCAAAAGTTATGCCAGTTTTAGTGAACACTGCACAATCTGGAATTGCTCGCGAATTCAGATCTTTCTCCTGGTTAGGCTAGAATAGGATTAGGTTTGCGGGAGAAAAAGGATGGCCAGCGGTGCAGGGCAATTGACACAAGGTGGCTCGCGACCTATCTAGGGTTTGCGGAATAGGTTTTATAATGCAGAGCAGCGGCAAGGACCAACCGAGAAGTATTCGGTTCGGTTCTAGGGTTGGCGACGATGGGTTGATAATTGATGCAAAACAAGAACTAGGGCAACGGACAGAGACAACTAGCAACTAGAATAGCGACCTCAAACCAGCAACAAGACGATGACTATGGATCAATACTCAATAATACGATACTGAAAACGAAATTGCAAGGCTCAAAGGGTTGTAGGACAAATGAATTGATGATGAACTTTTGTGGGCGTTTTTCGGACTCTAGGACGATGGCAAAACAAAACTAAAGGGATACAATGATACCGACGGAAACCGAGGCTCGATACCACTTGATGCGCACGGTGGCCCGATCTTCCGGCTGTAGAGGTAAGTCGATTGGTGGAGACTCGACGTTGACGATCCGGCTTCCGATCGAATCGATCCGAACCCAAAGAATCGCTACACCACGGCTTCGTTGGTTATCAACCATGCACAAACACGGTTGACCTCACCAAGAAGGCTTATCCCTGCATGCGAATCGAGAACACAAGCAAGAACGTAGAAGAAGCAATCTGAAATTGCGAATTATATTAAGCACACGAGTTGGGGTCTCACAAACCGAATGAACGGCGACAATGTTCAAAAACAGAATTGATCTAAGCAAAACCCAAGTCCTAGATGAGGGTTTGGGTGGTTATTTATACTAGGGGAGCAGGAGGGGGTCGTCCATAGTATAGGAGATCTAATACAACTCAAATTGAAAGCACCAAGCCTACTTTGACTAGAGTTTGACTCGGACTGAAAAAAGCAATATTTGGTTTTTGGCAGTTTCCGGACGCATCTGAAAGAATTTTGAGGTGAAGCCAGATCCTTTGGAAAGTAGACTCCGAGATCTTTCAAACGTGTACTCATGGGTCTCCAGAGCCCTCCGGAATCAAAAGTTATGGCACTTTAAAGTCAGTGCTATTGCTGAGGCTGAACTGGACTCGAACTCGGACTGAAAAGTATTCTGGATTGTTTTGCATATTCCTGTTGACTCCGAAGTCCAATTGACCTGAAACTTATGCCATTGGCGTGCATGTCGTGTCAGAGATCGGCCTCTTGAAGATGAAGATTCATTATCTCTCCTTTCATGCTCTTCGTGGTCTCGCTCTTCCCTCCGATCTCGTAGGTCTTCGTGCAAGTTTCGACGATCATGCCAGATTCCATCTCAGAGGTCTCCAGGATATCTTTGGCGGGGGTTCGAGTGGACCGTCCTGGAAGCACGGTGGCTAGAACTGGCCACCGTTGATCTTGCTGCTCAGTGACTATCGTAGGATGGCCCCGGGAGCCAGCTCTGGGTGCCCTGTTGGCTTGGCTGTTCGAATGCTGAATTAGCCACTTGAGCAGTCTGGGCTTGCACTGCATCAAGCAACGTCTTCATCAGGTAGAACACCGGCATCATAGGATTGGCCAAGTCCAACGGTAGGAGAGACTTCAATAGCATGTGAGCATACTGGACGTTGGCCTCAGGGGTGCTGAAGACATCACCGGGGTGGCTCTACTGGGATGTTGTTCTTGGAATTCGACTGGGCATGCCATTGCCCTTACGCTGCCAAAGGGTTTGCTGCCCCTGGAATCCTAGCGCCTGCAGGTGAGGTGTCGGAGGATTGTCCATGTTGAGGTGCTTTGATAATCTAGCCACAATCGCTGCTGTGGTTGCGGTTGTCAGGTCACGACGATGGTCTACCGTGCCAGGAGTAACAACATCCGCGGCTACATGCGCTGCGCCAGTTATTACTCAAAGATCCTGGGGCATGCTCTGAGGAATGTGACCTTCCTGGTTGCCCAAGGATTCTGATCTAGGGTCCCTCTCTTGGGAACTTCCGGCAGTTGTGCCTTTGCTGGCTTTGGCCATGAATACATGGCGATCTGAATGACTGCTGAGGTCATCGCTGCTGCTATCGTTATCACTCTCTTAGTTCATGCACTTGAGAACACCAGGCTCCAGAGGGTCAAACTCGATGAAGCACACCTCTCAGTTTGGGTCCTCAGAATAGGACTCGATGAAGCTGATATGTTCGAGGCTACTGGCTAGACCCCATCGGTACACCATGGTTCCGAAGACGATCTCAGAGCCCATTGGCGGGGCTTGGCTGATGTCAAGAATTCCCACACTGACACATGTTGAAGACATGCTTAACCTGCAAAAATAGCTAAAAGCCCCTACCTGGCACGCCAGGTGTCGAAGGTTAGTGCTCGACAACACACTTATATTCGGATACCTTCGAGGTATGCAGGGTCAAACACGCAAGAGAGAACACGGAATGTAGACAGGTTTGGGCTTCGTCCATGAGTAATACCCTACTCCTGTGTTGGCGATGATTGAGATCGATGAAGAAATTACAGATTGATGGGGGTATCCCTGATTGCAAAGAAGAACTACGAATCTGGGGGATGGTTAGACTATGGCTTGTATATGGCTACGCTAGATCGCTAAGGGTTGCAATGGCTTCTTCAGGCTTGCACCCACTTCTGATTGGCTCTGGATGGGCTTTGTGGACTTTCTCTGGCTTGTGGTGCTTTGTTTTGCCTCCATTCATGATGACATCCCCCTGGTCCTTATATAGTGGATGGAGTACCGAGTCGTGGTTGATGAGGAGTCCTTCTACTGTTATAATACCCGTATCGTATCTGAACTTTCATAGCTGCTGGGCATATTCGAGTAGATCTCCTAGTATAAGTGGTTCTAAGATTTTTTCTAAAGTTGTCTTCGAAGTGGATACCACCAAATTAGGATGAAATTGGGAGATGAATGGAAAATTGCTTTTAAAACTAAGTTTGGTTTGTATGAGTGGTTAGTTATGCCTTTTGAATTGACAAATGCACCCAGTACTTTCATGTGCTTAATGAATGAGTTTTACGTCCATTCATTGGGAAATTTGTAGTGGTTTACTTTGATGATATCTTGATTTATAGCAAGTCACTTTCTGAGCATCTTGAACATTTACATGCTGTTTTTAATGCTTTGAGAGATGCACATTTGTTTGGTAACCTCGAAAAGTGCATCTTTTGCACCGATCAAGTCCCGTTTCTTGGCTATGTTGTGACTCCATAGGGAATTGAGGTAGATGAAGCCAAGATTGAAGCCATACGGAGTTGGCCGACTCCTAAAATGGTCTCCCAGGTACAAAGCTTCCATGGGCTTGCCGGTTTCTATCGACGTTTTGTGCGGGATTTCAGCACCATTGTCACCCCATTGAACGAGTTGACAAAGAAAGGAGTAGCTTTCAATTGGGGACCTGCACAAGAAAAAGCATTCAAGTTGTTGAAAGAAAAGCTCACCCACGCTCCATTGCTCCAACTCCCGGATTTCGGTAAAACTTTTGAGCTAGAATGTGAAGCTAGCGGGATTGGAATTGGAGTTGTGCTAATTCAGGAAGGTAAACTGGTTGCTTATTTGAGCAAAAAATTAAGTGGGCCAAGTCTGAATTATTCTACCTATGATAAAGAATTGTATGCATAACCTCAATTTCCATTATTGCATATATTACATTAATTGTTACAAATGAGAAAATAAACATGTTATTCGTACAAAAGAAAGCATACATTTCATTACTACAACTAAGCTACGATTCGACCTTCGTTATGATCGCGGCGTATATATGTAGCTTCGTCAATCTCTTCCATGATACTTAGGTCAACGTCCTCTCCGAAAGGGGGAAGCTCATCGAATTGGTTGTACTCTTCCACGTTAACAACATTCTCAACTCTAAAAATCCTTCCTTTTCCTTGAATAACCACATGGCGCTCCTTGTTAGTCGGGTCAGTTACAAAGAAGATTTGTGTAACAGAATTAGCAAGTATGAATGGTTCTTCTCTATATCTGACGAGTTTGAGGTCTATGGTAGTAATACTGTACTTGTCAATATTCACGCCCCCTGGAAGTCTGACCCATTGGCATCGAAGAGAGGGACCTTCAAAGGTCCATAGTCAAGCTCCCAAATCTCTTCTATGAATCCGTAGTAGGTTTGCCTATTTCCATTGCTGTCATAGGCATCTATACGAATACCGCTGTTTTGGTTGGTCCTCTTTTTATCTTGCACTCTTGTATAAAATATAAAACCATTTATGTCGTATCCTTGGAATGTTTGAATTGTAGTTGATAATCCCTGAGCCAACACTTTCAACTGAGTGTAGTCTGTCTCCGTATGCATCATGTGTCTACGCAACCAATTGCCGAAGTTATCTCTGTAATCTCTCACGAGCCAAACCTCTGACCTCCCTGAGTTTGTTCTGGATAACATGTTCTTGTGCATGTTGACATACAGGTTGCCTGGGCCCTTGGATCAGTAGTGGCATCATAATGTACTTTTGCTTCATGCAAAGCCAAGCAGAAAGGTTGTAGATGCATAAAGTCACCGGCCAAGTACTATGACGACTACTCATATTGCCGAAAGGATTCATCCCATCCGTACTCAACCCGAACCTTATATTCCTCACATCATATGCAAAGTGCTTCTTATATTTTCTATCGATGTTCCTCCATTGCACATAATTAGTAGGGTATCTGAGTATTCCTTCCTTCTTACGCTCTTCGGCGTGCCATCGTAGCAATTGGGCATGCCATTTGTTCACAAACAATCGCTTCAGATGGGGAATTATAGGAAAATACCATGCCACCTTACGGGGACACCTCTTCTTCTTACGCTTCACCCCGACATCATCGTTCTCGATATCATCATCGTTGCCCTTATACTGCTTTGCTTTGCAAACAACACAGGCATCCAAGTATGCAAACTCATTGCGATACAATATGCAATCGTTTGGACATGCGTGTATTCTTTGTACTTCCAGTCCCAACGGGTAGATAACCTGCTTAGCGTGGTACGTAGTTGCAGGTAACACGTTACCCTCTAGAAGCAAGTCCCCCAAGAGACATAATAGCTCAGTAAAGCTCTTATCAGACCAACCATTGCTTGCCTTCAATTACAGTAGTGAAAGCACAATATGTAGCTTTTGTGCTCCTCCTTGCAGTCCGGGTACAATGGTGTTGTAGAGTCCTCAACCATACGCTGAAACTTTTGAAACTCCCTTTCACTCGTGAAGTCCCCCTCCCCATCACGTAACATTTGATCTAGATCATCTTCGTGGCTATCAACGAATGTATCTTCCACCACCATCATATCATTGTTTCTGTCATCTTCATCAATGTGTCGCCCTTCATGTACAATATCATCTTCACCGTGATCGATCCAATAGTTATAGCCAGCCTTGAAACCCCTTCGAAGTAAGTGTGCACGTATCGACTCTATGTTAGAAAACAGCTTCTCATTTTTGCAATCAACACATGGACAACACATATAGTCCGCTAGATTCTTCGACTTGTGTGCCGCAGCCGCATTCAAAAAACAAGTCACACCATTAAAGAACTCTGGACCGCGACGGTCCGTATCATAAATCCACCTTCGGTCCATCTACAGTTAATTATACCGAACAACATTTTAGTATATCAATAAACGATACTAAAATAATTTATTCTTTACATTAGTCATGCAGTGCTAATTAATTAAAATGATAAACACATTATAAGCGTATAACTGCAAATAACAATATAATTGTAAATGATTAGATTTAAAAATACATCTAGCAATTTTGCCTATATTAAAATACATCAAACCTTTTTCACTATTTAAATATACATCTAGCATTTTTAATTATTTAGAAGATTTATTCATTTCATTTTGTTATGTAGCACTATTAAATTAAATTAATATACGCCAAATAAGCATATAATTGAATATAAGGATATATTTCTAAATAATTATGTATCTTGCAACTTTCATTATTTGAAAATCCATCTACCATTTTTCATTATTTAAATATTCAACTAGCAATTCTCATTATTTATAATTCATCTAGCAATTTTTACTATTTAAAATTCCATATAACAATTTTTCATTATTTGAAATAATTACAATTTTGCATAATTATCCATCTAGCAATTTTCATTACTTAAAATCCACTAAGAATTATAATTTATTCAATAATTTAGCTAGATCTTAATTTGAGCACTACCGACCTAAAATGTTCAAACCATACAATCAACAATTATCAACATCTAGAGCAATCTATAAAGTAAAATTTAACTACAAATATAGCATAAATCAAGTCAGTAACCTCGAAGAGAAATACAAGATAAATTTCAATACAATTTTTCAGCAGCAACTCACTAAGATAATAACTACCGAGCAAAACAGAGCTCCTCTCTGTTCTGCTTGGTCAAGGAAGATGTCGCCTCGAAGAGAAATACAAAAAAATATTAATACAATTTTTCGGCATCAACTCGCCAAGAAAATAACAACCTAGCAAAATAGAGCTCCTCTCTGTTCTGCTCGGCCGGGGAAGGCGTCGGTCGAGGCCAGCTATATAAAGAGCTTATCACTGCTGGCTCTGCGCAGAACCGGTAGTGATAAGGTTAGATTACATGGGAAAATTCGATTGCACGGGAAAATACATATCACTACCGGTTAAAGAGTAAAGCCGGCAGTAAAAGTTTCGATATCACTGCCGGTTATAAATGTAATCGACAGTGATACTTCACTACCGGTTTTGGATATAAACTGGCAGTGATATTGTGTTATCACTGCCGGTTCTTTTCTCGAACCGACAGTGATACGTTTCCCGCGTGACCGAGCTTACGAACCGACAGTGATATGTTATCACTGACCGCTCTAGCCCATCCGGCAATGATATGCCGGCAAGGATTGCTTGTTGTGTAGTAGTGTGATGGCCATTGCTGGCAAGGATTCGACAAAGGAGGCATAGGAACCTATTAGAGATATGTGTGTCAAGGAAGATCGTGTCAATAAAGCAAGGGTACAGGTACTGAAGCATTAGTTTGATCATCTGATCATGGGTGAAGCTAAGGGTATCATAGAGTTCTCTCAAAAGCTCATAGCTATTGTAGGGGAGATATGTTCCCTTGGCACCAAATTGAAGGACAATATTGTTGTAGAGAAATTGTTTAGTGCTGTGCCTGATCGTTTCTTGCAAATTGATGGTAGGATTAAACAACTTAGTGACATCAAGAGCATGGCATTATGGGAGGCAATTGGGTGCCTTAGGGCATTCGAAGAAAGCACTAAAGGAAGACACCGTGGTCACGACGAGAAGGAAGAGGAGTAGCTGATGCTTAACATGTGTAGTTGGAGAATCTGACTGTTAAAAAAAAGAAAGGTCTCGAGTTCTAGCTCAATGATGACCAACAACCATAGCCGTGGCCAAGGAAGTGGCCGTGTGTAATAACCCCCCATTTTAGCATAAAATGCCAAAATGGAAATCTAATGTGCATTCCATACTAGTCCCTGGATCAGTAGCTAGTACGCACATTTACAAAAATTGGAATCACAACCATACATCATAATATTAATGCGGAGCTAATTGTACAATGAATATTTACAATGCAGAATATTTAATATAGCATAGAAGAAGTAAAGTCTTGTAGTGTGCCCATCCAACCCTTAGGCAACTACCAAGGCATAAACCCCAAAAAGATCACGTCCATAAAGTTCCCGCAACCTACTACAAAAGATATTCTTCAAAGCTTCGTGATCACCTAAAATAGTAAAATAAGCAAGGTTGAGTACTTTCGTACTCAGCAAGACTTAAGGTGGTATTTGCAAATGTAATAAATGCAAGCCATGTCAAAGGAGGCTTCTAGGTTAATTTTGCATAAAGTAGAATTTAATTTGTAAATCAAATTGTAGTTTCTCAAACGAAATTTGTAAGAGAAAGTTTGCTGATAAGAAAATAAGTAAAGCGTAAGTAATACTCGCAGTCCATTGTGCATCTAATAATCCAATAATCCAAATCTATAATCCAATCATGAAATTCATCAATGTTGGTCTCTTGACATGAAGACATAATCATTCATCCAATAATCCATATATGAAATCCAACAATGTCGGTCCATTGACATAAAATCATAACCAGTTGTAGAACAAGTTTCAAACCAAAACCGATTTTTAGAAAATATCAAAGTCTAACATTGGAATGACTTCACCAAGTGCCCATGATCGCGAGCGCAGCTAATTGATTAGATTTACACTCTACAGAGGTGTACAAATTTACCCACAAGTCATGACCTTTTTATTTTTGCAGCATGTTGCATGCACCATTGGCGTGTGGCCAGAATGTTCATGACGAAAACCTTTACATTGCCTAGCTTAACTTTACACCAGCCCGGGAAGTTAACCCTTGCCAGGGAGAAGAAACCTGAATAGCAAACATATCCTGTCTTTTTGAAAAATGGAAAAAAATGAGCAGTACCCCTACAATAAAGATTTCTTCCCTTAACAAAGCATACGCCATTGCATTGGTAAGTAGAAACCCCTACAAGAAGACCTAGAAAGGAATGCTTGTGCAATCTCCTGCCTTCCATAAATGCAAAGTTAAACTAGATAACTTAATCGGTTTAAGTTTGCCCCATCCCAACACTTGTGGTTGCACGGATTTCTTGGATCAATAGCGTCTCATTGTTTGGCCCTTAATCTGACAAAGGCAATACTTCACCCTACACTACATACAAGTCCTCTTGTACATCTGACTATTGCCAATAATTGCCCACATCCAAAACCATAGTTTTGTTTGGGATTTTTATCAAAAATATCAGTAACCATCAGTATCATACCCAAACACATTTTCAATTTCTCAAGAAACAATTTTTGATCTGATCATCATCACCATCGTTGATTCTAAAGCATGGCTAAGCATAGTTATTAAATCACATATACCCCAAATTGACATATTGTCTAACCCTTTCCTATGGTTATAAAGGTTCACACGTTCATACTTATCAAGGAAGTTTCATGAGACAACATGTATATCTACCAGTACCACAAAACAGCAAATTTACTGAAAATAAACGCAAGCATGAAACCATTTGATAAACAGAAGGAAAATAAACATTGGGATCAATATGATCAAAGGGGTGCTTGCCTTGCTTATTTGTCGTTTAAGACAAATTCATAGTTGCAGCTGGCGGTGTTGATGACGAAGTTAGTAACATCGAGTTCTACACATCGTCCCAACGAAACTATAGCAAATAACAAACTTTAATAAGGGCAAAAAGAAAATAGATAATAAATTAAATAAAGACTTGCTATAGAAACCTGGTGGGGTTTCCTTTATGTATTATCTATTCTTGTTTTACGAATTCAAGAAGTTAAAATTATATATTCTTTTAATTGTAATATCAAATTCATGATGCAAAAATTATTTGGATTAGCAAAAGTTTGCATTGGTTACAGGTTTCTCAAACTTTATTATTCATAATGTGTTTCTGATAACCTTATCACTTAACAGTTTTGCTCTATCAGGATTCAGATGCAAAGCAAGATAAAATAAGAATATTTTTCAAGATTACTGTAGACCATATCCTAAAGATCATTTCTAGGCTATTTTTCATAGAATTCATATTGAGACGAGAGGTTTTACAAGCTGCCAAAAAGGCTTAAATGATCACAATAGACTGAATGAATAGTTTTTTTATCTTTGATTGATTTTGTATAGAATCAGTTTTGTGTAAGTTAGATCCATTGATTTAGGCTACTAGTTCATTTTCACAATATTTGAGAAGGTTCTGGTGATACAAATAACATAACCATTAATTTCTCATTTGTAACTACAGTTCGTTTATTTACTTTACGCATTGCAGAAATGTTAACACTTAAAGGTTATTGAGCTAACAAGATTAATATGTAAAGCATGATGAAGTGAGGTTCTTTCTTCAGAATATGATAGTATGAACTTTGTAGAGTGTTTCTAAATTGCTTTTATAAGTTTTAGCATTTAGACAAGTTATTTTATCTACTGTTGAAATAGCCTAAATGGTCAATGTATAAAAGGCATCATTTTGCATCTTGATTCATCTTAATTCTTATGATCTTTGTTAATCTTTGCTATCTTTCATAGATCATAAGTATTTCTAGTTGCCAACTTGGTCATGTTCTTGATTTCTATTTCTTTGATCAAGTTTGGCTTTAAATTCAAATTGCTTTCTTCTTCTCTTATTCAAACTCAAAACTTATGCCTTTTCATGTGTTTGTCAATATACTCATCAAGGGAGAGATTAAAAGACCATGTGGAGGTCTATCCTTGTGTGTGATGAGTAATTGACGATTTTTGAGTTTGGTTTGATTTAAAATTGAGTTTGATTTGAATTAGATTTTCAATTTGAAGCAATTTGAGTATTGGTTGCTTTTCCCAGTGCTACCGGCCTAGGGGCGATAGTATCGGAACTTTGAGAGAAATTATGATTGATTAATGATTTTGTGATGATCATTGAATATATTTGTGGGCATTGCTATGTGAAAGGTTTTCCTTGTCTTTGATGGTTGCAGGGCGACAGTGCTAGATCATAGTGAGGCGAAGGACGACCAAGACTAGGCGAGGAGCGTCAAAGGTCCAGATGGTCGGGAGATCGCCGGAAGATGATCGGAGATAGAGTCCGGGCAAGCCAAGTAGACAAGGAAAGGAGATGCTAGCTAGACGCCGCGTGGATCAAGAAAGGCCGTCGGATTGTGGTCTATTTGATAGGTTAGCGGGTCTAGGTAGTATGCTTTGAAAATCATGCAAGAAAACCCTTTATGTATGTGGGTTTTGGGTTAGCCCTTGTATGGCTGTGTGAGTGGGTTAATCCTAGCCCTGGATGAGTGCCCTAGGGTTGAGGGATTCATCCAAGGGTGGTAGGTGGCCCAAAAGTAGTATAAATAGGGGTGGAGGGGTAGCCTCCTCCCCTTGAAGGTTATAGAGGTTTTTATGCTCCTTTGAGCTTTGCCCACCTTGTTGTGAGGCTTTGTAAACCTCATCCTTCTAGAAATGCAAATCTTTTTCATTCATGCTTGAATTTAAATTACGCACTTACTTTATGTCTTGAATTCAGCATTTAAATTCCTGCAATTTACTTTCTTGCAATTTGGATTTGTCTCCCCTCCTTCTAAATGCTACTGATATTGGATGTTTTGAGTGTGTTCATATGGTTTTATGTCTCTTTTGCACTCTAGGATAGAGTAGAGATTATCTTTTCTATCAAGTTGCAACTCTGTCCAGAACTTGTTCTTCGCATAGCAGTCAGTATTTGATTTTTAGAAAAATCTGTAAAAATTCTTTTTGAGTGATTCTTAATGGATAAGGTGCGAGACTCCCATATGCATCAGTAGAAAAATTTTGAGGTCCACTTGTTGCACCATTTGGGTGCCATGAGGTGAAAACCGAGCCCCAAACTTTCTGCTCGAAGTTCCTAGATATCTGTGTTTTTTGATTTTTTTTTCTGATTTTTCTGTAAGGATTTTTAAGGTGAAATTTGACAGAGTTCTTCACAACTCATTTTCTCATATGGAGAAAAATTCTCAAAATTTCTTGAGCATCAGAAACCCACCAACCACTTGTTCTAATTGAGGACAGTTTTTGGAAATTCTGCTTTTGCTTTTCTGAAAATGACTTTTGTGATTTGGATTGATCTCCTTTCTAAAAGCAAGAGTTGAATTGATTCCTTTTTGTTTTGGACACTAGAAAACCAGGATTGTGATTTAAAAATTCCCACATATTCTATGGTACTCATCCATGCAAGCTAGGGGTACACATAGTTCTCTAGCTGTTCGGGTTTTTCACGATTTCCTTTGCGCGATCCTTTCAAGGTATTAGTTGGAGTATTTTGGGGGAAAATTTTATTTGTGACCATTCACCCCCCTCTGTTCGCCATCTCGATCCTTCAGTCACAGCGGTAACATTAAATCGACTCGAATTCCGTTTTAAGTTGCAACTACATTATACATGATCTTTTATTCATTTTTCTGGCATTAACAAGGGATAACCCTAGGTGTGTTTTAAAGTTGGTTTTGCATTATTTTGATTTTAACCACGAAAGGTTATCTATTTATTTATTGTTGTAATTCGCATTTCCTTTTGTTAAAAGAATGCAAAGTAAGTTTGATTCTAAAAACTTATACAAAATATTTCATTATTTATGAATTGTTCTATTCTTATTTGTCATGGCCCCAAATTCGAATTCGGCCCATGCGGTTAACATTAGCGCCAACCAAATTTTGACCGCAATTGAGATCAACTTCTGACTTCAGTGAATATCCTAAAGTGCCACTTAGAAGAAGTTTCAGTGTGCAAATACGATTTTCATTAAAGTTTGGAGCCTTGTAACTTGAGATCTATAATGATCTAGAGTATGCATGTTAGAAAAATGGAAACTAGAAACTTTTCTCCATGCAATGGTTGAGTCTTAAGCCCAATCCAACATCAAAGCTAATTTAAATCTTAGCATCAAAATTGAATTCTATGCTGAAAATTCTAGAGACTTAGCTAATTCATCTCTTCTTACTAGTGGGGTCAAGTGAGTAAATCAGCACAAAGGACTTGGGGGCAGCCAAACCAATGCAGCACATCATTTTCTTGAGTTTTTCCCCAAAGAAAACGAACAACACTTCTTCCTGGCTCCTTCTTCTCCCCAAGCAAAGCATTCCCAGCTCCTCCCCTTGCCAAAGCACTCCCTCCAGCATTCTCCAAGGTGGCGCCCTCCTCAGCACCTCCCCAAGCTGGCCGGCCTTCACTCCCTCCTCCAAGTGCAGCCCCTCCTCTACCTCCTCCACTTCCTTGAGGTGAGGCTCTCCCTAGGGTTAGGGTTTGGTGTTTCCTGGTTTTGGGGGCAGCAATGGTGATTTTGGGGGCTATGGTGAGTGAAGATTTGGGATTTGGGTGGGGAACAACCATTCTAGGGTTTGGGGAAAGATTCAGATTTTCGAGCAGATTTCGTAGCTCCTGTTCTTGACTGATTCGAGCAAGTTACGAGCATTTCCTGCTAGGTTTACTGTAGAGAAAGTTGTGGGTAATGGAATTATATTTCATTTCCAACTGGAATCACCCAATTTTGTTAATCCAGCTGACAGTTATGTCGATTTTAGTGCATGCTGCTCTGAAAATGCTGTAAATGTGGAGCTGAAACTTGAGCTGCAAATTAAAATTAGTTAGAGGCCGAATTAGAAATTAATTTTGCCTGAGAAGTTGTAGGAAATTTAGTGTAGATTGTAAAAATGTCATCCTTTACTCAATTCCATTAAGTATAGCAATTTATATGATGAAATTTGTGCATGCTGTTCTGAAACTCTGAAACTTCTGAACACTGAAACTGTTCTCTGTTCCTGGCCGAACTGGGAATTTTCTATGCAGAATCTGGGTGATTGGCCAAAGCTAAGTGGTAGGTTTATGTCTTGTGGTCATCTAGGATCTGAGTTTGCTCAATTTGATTAAGTGATCAAAAAGTTATGGCCATTTGTATCAATGTCTGTCCTGAAACCGGGTTTTGCTGAAATTCAGACTTTGGGGCTGAAGTTCAGAGTTTAGTTGAAAACTTTTAATCTACGTTCTGAATGTTAGGATGCATGGTAAAGTTAGATCACCCTCTTGTGGTCCTTTAGAGTCCAAGAAGTCAATTTTTGGATTAGCCAAATAAAAGTTATGCTTGTTTAGAGGAATGTGCTTGTTATTTTCAGATTTTGCTATAGAATAGAAGTGGAGTTTAGCATCTGTGTTTTCAGTTTTAAATTGAGTTGAATGTTTACACTTTTGGAGCTGACTTGGGTGATGCATTTGGTATTTTCATTTCATATGCATTGCATGCATCTCATTTCATGCATTGTGATCGTGTAGAGAACGAGCACGCGGAGGGTGGCGTGGCGGTGACTGAGGGGGTTACCTTTACCGGAGAGCCGTTTGTAACTGAAAATCCAGCGGAAGCTCAAGGCAAGCACCTAAGCATTTTCAACCTTATATAATTGTATTTTGGTGAGTAAATTGCTTATTGGATGATTATGTCTTGCATTAGGAATTGAATTGTGGGATAGGGTTAGAACCTACTTGTTGCACATACACTCATTGATACTTGTCGAATACCTTCCTTGGAACTAGTATATGGGTATTTATATGTGTCCATGCTTAGTTTGCTTAGATGTCGGGTATGGGCCAAGTGGTGGATGGCTCCATCACTTGAGATTAATTACTTCACTCTAATGGGTTGCAATTGGTTATGATTATGCTTGAAATGGAAAAATTGAGACCGGGCGAGAGGGTTGGATCATTTGGGTGTGGAGACTCAAATGTTGTAGTCTCACTTTGTGTTGGTTAAGGACCGATCCGTTGTTTGCCATGTTGATTGAGCACCCTTGTTGATCGCATGCCCGATATAATGGTACGGTAAGCCACCCTTTCATGGCATACTACTCGATGGGTCATGCCCTCATGCGATTGGGCGTGGTTGAGGGCGAGGCCTAGGCCTCTCTCGAGGGCTAAGCGAGGCTTGAGCCGCCGAGGAGGTTGCTAGGTGCTCGGCCGCATGAGGATGGTTCAACGAGTAGATATGGATGGGAGGAGGGTTGACATGAGGTTCCTTGTGGCACATGTCGTGCGATTGATGATCCCTGCAGGTGAATAAGCGATTGAATTGCCGCGCTCTCGGATATGAGCACGCCGTATCATCCGACACTTCAACGTAGTAATAACTTAAATTGAAACTAGTTCCTATACTTGATGTTGATGCTTGTTCATGATTTTATTTGCTCTCTTAAATGTTTAAATTCAGCTCTCACTTTAGCAATAGGTGCTGTCCATAAATGCTATAAACTTGAAATTTGTGTAGTTGAATATGATTATGCAACAAAGTAAATTTTTTTGCACTTTTACCTTAAGCTTATACCTTGCTACATCCAAATGCATATTCCTTCGAGTTGGTCATATATGGACCACGGGTAAGTCTTGCGAGTACCTTCTGTACTCTTGCTTCTGCTTTGTGGTTTCTCAGGTGAGGACCCCGACGGTTGTGAGTTCTGTCCATATTGCTTCTCGGTGGTCGGGCGGGGCACTGAGTAGAAGCTAGCCCGACGTTGTAAATGCCCGGAAGTGTTCAGGGGCAGAACACTTCCGGAGATGTCATAATTTTGGTTTAACTTGGTGTTTGTATGTCCTTTTGTTGTATAGTTAGCTTTCAAGAATTATGTTATGGTTATGTTTAAATACTTGGCTATTTCCGTTGTTGAACTTTAATGTATCGCCATGCTTAACTCAGGTCTGGGTTGTTGTTTTTAGGCATGTCTGTTTATATTGTGCTTGTGGTTGTGCTATACTTGGTTAATTGTTTCTTATGCCTGCTGAGTGGATGTCCGTACTTCTTGGGACGTCATGCCAAAATTTTGTAGATTTTATGAGTCTAAGTAGGATCTTGCGTGTTGTCTTAGTTGTGAGTCTGTTGTGTGGTTGTCTGATTTGTCTTTGTGCTTTGGTTGTTAGTTGTTTTGTTGTGCTTCCGCGTTGCGTGTCTGGTCGTAAAGTTTTGGGTTCGTTGCCCCCTTTGTGCGAATTGAAATGATATGGCAGTGGAACCGGTATGCAGGGCGATCCTAGGCGAGCTTCGGGTCGCATACCGGGGGAATACCGGGATTGTTGTCGAGCTATTCGAATGGGTTCGTTGTTGCCCTAATTGGGCTTGGGTGTTAGCACTGTGAGCACCATCGGTGATTCATTGCTAGCCTCCAAATCCGATGAGCGCGACTGGGCATTCGAATAACCCGAGGACGGTCTGGGCGGCTCCTCATATTATTTTTATTAATAGCCATATTAGGGTTTACTAATGATTATAAAGAAAATAATTTAAACATAAATCAAAGGTTAAATGTTTTTGCATATTTGAGCATCTCAGGGTTAGATTCATATATAAAAATTTATTTTATCATTTTATGGTTCATGGTGTATAGCATTTATTTAATGTCCATAATAATGTGTTTGCCTCATGTTTAATTTTAATAATTGTTTTGTGACTCAAAAATTAAATATTTTTGTATATTTAGAATCTTCCTAATTTTAGATGAATATAAAAATTTGTTTCACTAAAATTGAATTAAAATTGTAAAAGATATTGCAGTTTGATTAATAGTTGGATTGGAAAATCACTGGAAAATTGGAAATATGTTTTCTATGACTGGAAGGCGCATTTACCTTTTGAACTGGAGCCTTTTGTAACACTGACAGAAGGGTCCCACCGGCAGAGAGATAGAACAGAGGCGTGATTAGGGATGGCTGGCGGTGATGCTCCGGCGATGCTCTGGTGGAAGCGAGGACACCAGGAGGATCAGCTCGATGAGACTCCTCCGACAATGGTACTGATTCAGCCTAGGATGGTCAGGGGTGAGCTAGCACCGAGCTCAAGTGGCGGCCATGGTGGTGAATAGCCAGAGAAAATGACCAGGGACGTTTCAGCTCGAATCGGTAGCAATATGAGCATAAGGGGACACTAGGGGATCCATTTTTTGTGGTTATTTTGGCGGGAGAGACATCGGGTTGAGCTGCCACCGATGGCCGGAGTTGGAGAAGAAAGCCCACGGTGGTGGCTATATTTAGCATGAAGCAAATAGAATATTTTTTAGGGCTTTCATTCCTTGTGAGCTACTGATGCTACCACTTGAGTTAATTGGAATTTTGATGATAATTGGACTCGATTTGGTGTTTGAGCTGAGCTCTGGTATTTCAACAATGGTGGCAACGGAGTGAAATTAAGGGCGCCTGGCTGAGGAGAACAAGAGGAAGTAGAAGGGGAAGATGGCGGGGCTTCAAAGCGAATACTGGGCGCTATTTATAGACGAGGAAGAGATAAGCCCTAGTCAGATGAGTTAAGTCTCGGCTAGAAGCTTCACTAGTTCTTGCGACGTAGCACAGGGACAATTGATGGCTAGGTAGCAAGAAACACGAGAGAGGAAGCCGCGTGGAGAAGAAGATAAGGCTTAGGCTTCAGTTTCTTAGGCTACGGTGAAGGAATGATGCAGCTACGGCAACTTGCGCGGGATTTTTCTCGGGGGCACCAGAGCTGAAGGTAGAAGATGATAGGAAAAGAGACACTGCCGAGTGGACCTGCACAGGAACACGGCCCCACAAGGCAAAGAGAGAAACAGGGGAGCCGAACAAAACTGAGGTCTAGTTGTAGGCTGAGCAGGATAGAGCTTTAATGGATTTGTTTTGTGTCGCATAAAAATTTATGAAAATTTTTCTGTCGAATTAATCAGGGGTTATCTAGACACTATAGAAATTTCATTCAACAATACTGTTCACAGAATTTATAAAAATTCTGATAAGATGTTCTACACAGTTTTCATATTTCTATTTTTGATTATCAGAATATTAAAATATTTTCAAAACTTTTATAAGAGTTCCACTTGACCATATAAGTATTCAGCAAAATTTTCAGATTTATATTATTTGTATTTAATTTGATAAAATTCTGACATTCAAATTACTAGTTTTTTATTCTCTCTATTTTTGAATTTTTAAATATCACAAACTAATTTATTAATTCCTGAAATTTTTACTCCAGATGAATTTGATACTCCAGAATATAATGTAAAATGTTCAGCTTGAGATACGGCATGATTATTTTTATTAAATTCTGACAAATTCACTGTTGTTAGTCATGGTCCAATAAATGAGTTTGTATTTCATGCATAAATGTTGGATATGACATTTTAAATTTTAAAATTGGCATTCCAATGTATTCTTAGGATTATCCAGGATTTTGGAATTTTATTGACTTAAGATTTTATTTTTTTGTTATCCTTTTATTACTTGAAAACACTTTTCCAATGAGACTAAAATCAAGAAAATTTCAGAAAATTTCAGAAAATGCAGAAAAAGCATCAATAAATAATATTTAATTCTAAAATTTAATTTTTTACTTTATTTTAATTTTCGGGATGTTACACCGTGAGCGTGGCCGAGGGCGTGAGCATTAAGGAGACCGAAGTGAAGATAGTGAAGAGTGAAAATTTAAGAAATTTGATAAGTCAAATATCAAGTACTATAATTGTAACATGATGGGGCTCTTCTAAAGTGAATACCGCAAGCATAAGAGGGAGCAAGCACACTATGTCAAGAAGAAAGATGACACTGAACCTGCACTATTTTTGGTTGAAACATGTGAACTTGTTCAAATTCTCTAGAAAAAGGAACATGTAGTCATGCTCAATGAAGACAAGGTGATTCCTGACCACAGTAATGAAATAGGTGCTACTAGAGGTACATGGTATCTTGATACACACGCCAGTAACCATATGGTTGGATCCAGTGAACTCTTTGCAGAGCTAGATGAATCAATCAATGGCACTGTAAAGTTTGGAGATGGATCTGTTATGAACATATGTGGGTGAGGTTCAGTTCTTCTAAACTGCAGGAACAACGAACACAAAGTGCTCACTAAAGTATATTACATACCACGACTCAAGAGCAGTATTATAAGCCTTGGCCAGCTTGATAAGAATGGTAGCAAGATTGTTATGGAGGATGGAATCATGTACATCTATGAACAAGAAGGAATATTCCTAGCTCAGGTAAGAAAGTCCCAAAACAGGTTGTATGCTCTTGACCTGAAAATACCTGAACCTGACTACCTATTGTCAAGAGCATCAGACACGGCATGGTTACGGAACAATCGCTATTGACATCTGAATTTTTGAGCTATGAGAAATCTCAAAACTAAGGAGATGGTGGAAGGAATGCCAATTGTTGATCACATGGAGAAATTCTGTGAAGGATGCCCTTTAGGTAAACAACATCGATGACCTTTTCCCCATGTTTCTATGTACTGTGCTGAGTAACAACTTGAGCAAGTGCACTATGATTTGTTCGGCCCAATCACACCAGCAACACTTGCAAGAAATTAGTATTTTTTGCGGATGGTGGATGATTACAGCAAGTAAATGTGGATTGAATTGCTCAAGAGCAAAAGTGATGCACTCCATTACTTTAAGAAGTTCCAAGCTACTTTTACGAATGAAAAAAGGGTTGAAGGTGAGAGCCCTCCAAATAGATAGAGGAGGAGAATTCATATTTATCGATTTTGGAATGCTTTGTGATGTGGCTGGCATAAGAGGCTCACAACAGCTCCATGTTCACCGCAACAAAATGGGATTATGAAGCATCGAAATCAAACCGTGGTGGAGTAGGCTTGAAGTATGCTAAAAAACAAGTCAGTGCCTAGGAAATTCTGGGTTGAAGCAGTTCAGACTGTAGTGTATATTTTGAATAGAGCTCCAACTCGAAGTCTTGACAGGAACACTCCTTACGAAGCTTGGCATAACCACAAACCAAAGGTACAACATCTCCAAACTATTGGATGTGTGGCACATGTCAAGGTTGTGAAACTAGGATTCAAGAAGCTGGATGATAGAAGTGTTCCTATGGTGCTATTTAGATATCTAAGAGATCTAAGGCATATCAAGTTTATGATTGAAAGAACAATAGGAATCATGTAACTCGGGATGTTGTATTCGAAGACGAGAACCAATAGAAATGGGAATCACCTAAGGTCACAAATAGTAGCACATTCATTTGGCATTACCCTCCTGACTGTGAAGTGAACCAAAGCCCAAGGGTAGTTACACCAATGGAGGGAACTGGACAGCCTAAACTGAGTGCAGTTGCATCGATCCAAGGTCGGACAACACTAGTAACATCTGGTGCAGTTTCTTCAGCATCGACATCTGCAATCTTGCCTCATAGAACTCCATCAATGCAAGAGCTTTATGATGTTACAGGATCTGTCGAGCTAGCTGAGGAAATTGTCTTGTGTTTGTTAGGTGCCGAAGAACAAGGGAGTTTTGAAGAAGCAGTTGAGTACGAGTGCCAGAGGAATGCAATGCAGGAGGAGATAAAACTCTATTCAAGATAATGATACATGGGGCTTGACAGATCTACCATGTGGTCAAAAGGCTATAAGTTTGAAGTGGGTCTTTAAAGTGAAAAGGATTCACAGGGTACCATAGTTAGGCACAAGGCTCACTTGGTGGCCAAAGGATATGTGCGAAGGAATGAAATTGACTTTGATGAAGTCTTTGTGCTAGTGGCATGAATTGAGACAGTGAGATTGCTAATTGCACTAGCAGCTCAAGAATCATAGCAAGTGCATCACAACAATGTAAAGTCAGCTTTTCTCAATGGTAATCTAACAGAAGAAGTGTTTGTATCACAACCACTTGGTTTTGAAGAAGGGAAAGAAACCAAGGTGCTAAAGCTCAAGAAATCACTATATGGTTTGAGATAAGCTCCACGTGTATGGAATGCCAAATTGGATAGCTAGCACTCTTGCCTCCCTCCATTTTGAGAGGCCTCCTTTGGAGCATGTAGTTTATAAAAGTAGCCAAGGAGGCTGGACAACGATAGTTGGTGTTTATCTGGATGATTTGATCATAATCGGCCCAAGCAATCGGGAAATTGAATGTTTCAAAGATAAAATGAAGAAAGCTTTCAAAATGAGTGACTTAGGATTACTGTCATATTATCTTGGCATTGAAGTAAATCAAAGGCCAGGAGGAATATCTTTGTGCCAATAAGCATATGTATTGTAGATTTTGGAGAAGTGTGGTGTGTTAGGATGTAATTCAACTTCTACTCCCATGATGGAAAGATTAAAGCTAAGGTTACTACAAACCCTCCAGTTGATTCAACCATGTTTAGAAGTATTATGGGTAGCCTCAGATACTTGGTGAATACTAGATAAGACATTGCTCACGTAGTTGGCATTGTTAGTCGCTACATGGAAGCACCCACAACATAACACATGGTAGCTGTTAAACAAATCTTGTGATATGTGGAACGAACTCTGAACTTTGGGTGTATGTACACCTGGAAAAGAGATGATGAACCAAGTCTAGTTGGTTATACAGATAGTGACCTTGCTGGTGATCTCGATGAAAGGAAGAGCACTTTAGGTATAATTTTCTTCCTTTGATCAAATCTGATCAGTTGGGTATCATAGAAACAAAAGGTGGTAGCACTATCATCTTGTGAAGCCGAGTATGTCACATCTACGGGCGAGTGCATGTTAGGGAGTTTGGTTCGGGAGATTACTCGCAAATCTCATGAACCGAGAGGTGAAGAAAGTAGTTCTAAAGGTGGACAATAAGTCAGCTATTTCACTGTGCAGAAATCTGGTCCACCATGATCGAAGCAAACATATCGACACCAGGTATCACTATATAAGGGATTGTGTTGAATATGGTGAGATTGATGTTGAGCATATCTCCACATGGGATCAACTTGCAGACATTTTGACCAAGGCCCTGGGAAGTGTTAAGTTCACATAGATGCGGCAACGATTAGGTGTCATAGAGGTAAAGTGAGTGAAACAAGATTAAGGGAGAGATTTGTTAGAGTAATCTTGTAGTTTACTTATATTCAGAGATGTTCAGAGTTGGTCAGTTTGGTTTGCACATAGAACTTGTCCACGATACGTTATGTTTTCAGGTAGAGTTGGTTTGCCGATCGAACGGTTTAGCTGCCCAGCATGCTACAGTATTCGTATGGCATCCGGCCATTATCAGTTAGTTTTGATTTGGTTTTGTTTGTTCTAGTAGTTATCTTTATTCCTATAATCTTGAGGATATATAATAGAGAAGAAAACATAAAAGATGTGGGCAGTTTCACATCGAAAAACTTTGATTGTCTTTCCTCCCCATCAGTGTTTAGAGAGTTCTGAAACTCTGTTCTTGCATTGTTGCTGAACTGAAGTTTCGGCGTTGTGTTCAAAAATTGTTCTGCATTGTCATGCGTTAGTTTCAGATCCTGCACTGCAAGTTCCAACAGAATTTGCCAGTTAATTTGATTTGTTTTAACTCTGTCTTATTTCTCCGCAGACTTGATCAGACAATTAATCAAATTTATTCCCGTCACTGTCTCTCTATGACTACTACTGTACGAGTAATGTCATCATGGCGTAATCATTTTGCGACTGATCTTATGCCCCATCCAACCAATCACTTGTATAAAATCATCTAAGAAGCCATAGGTTTCCTTTATTTCAATTAATTGCTACTGCTTTGCAATTTGCAGAAGCCCCTGCAAACATGCATGTGAACATCTCAGATGAAGATATGGCAAAGATTGTCTGACCTTTTTCTGTGTCCTTATTGCTCCTCTGCCTACCCAAAAACCTTTAATTTCTAGCTGATTTGTACTACTCTGTTCCTTTTTATTCGATGTTTTTAACTTTTCATGGTATCTGAGACGTGATTTTGACCGTTAATTTTTGTAGCTTTAAAATAACATTTACTAATAAAATTATAATATTATGAAAGTTTTTTCAATGACAAATCTAATGATATAGTTTTTATATAACCAATCTAGATAGTTATAAACATATTAGTTCTCAAACATTAGAAAGTTTAGGGAGTTTGATGGCACGGATTCTAGGGCATCAAATAAAAAATAATGGATGGAATACTTGCTTTGTCAGTAAATATATGTTGCTATAAAATCTGTGTGGTCCAACTTTTGAAACTTTGATTATTATAATATATGTAAAGCTATATGGATTAATTGCATGAAAATAATAGCATTATATTTCTCTTAAAAGTACCCTAATAACATATAATTTATATTATAATTTTACCATCGTGTTATACAATGGTTGAAGTCTTGCATTGCAAAACCATGAAAAGTAAACAATGACATAGCAAATTTGGCTACGGCACAATGAACTTTTGTAGCACTTGCTCGATGACATTGATTTTTGTGTATTTGCTGAAACACGCTAAACTTTGATGTTATTTGCTGGTGGATACTAGGTCCATTATAATAGTATTTTTGTTGTTTTCGAGAGATAAATAACTCAAAATGACCGCCATGCCTCTATCATATTTCCCCTTCTCCTTCACGCTATTATTTCTCCGTACCATCCCTCTGCTGTTCAACAGCGAAGAGTCATCAAAATTTAGTATGTTTCACTAAAGGCATATAAAACCAATGTCCTAAAGAAAATGCTATAAAAGTTTGGTGTCATGTAGTCAATTTTGCCGAATGATCTATATCCAATGACAAAGGGAGTCCTTAATTACAAAATATGTCGGACGTTTATGGACTTATATATGCTGCCTCTTGGGTTCCACTCCATGCTAGAGGTGGGCGTCGTCGGGCAGCCCGCCCGCACGGGCCCATCGTGTTTCGGTCGAACTGCGTCTTGCAAACGACCCGTCGTGCCCCGTCTTGCCGGCCGGCCGGTTCATCTTCAACAAGCCGAGCACGACCCATTTGCGCTCCGTCGCTGCGTGCCGTCGCCGCCAGCCCTACCCATTTATACTATTGCGACGAGAGGAAAAGACCTAAAACACACGGTTGATTGTAAAAATACGCCTTATAAACGAAAGCGAATTATAGCGATCGATCGATTGTCCCGCCAAAAAAACTCTTGCGCTCGATTAATTGTACCTCACTTGTCATGATTTACACTTGTACTCACTTTGCACAACCGTATTGGGTATTTGGATGTGTCTTTGTAGCTATGCAAGCATTCGACTAGCTAAAATCGCAAGATCTCTTCGACTAAATCATGCAAACAACCAAAGCCATGCACATACATACTGTTGAGAGGTGGGCGTCTCGTGCTCACCCGCACCACCGGGATGCCGCTCGCCGACCACGCCTCGGTATTTGGTGAGGGCGCGGCGAGGCGCTGGCGCGTGCGGCAACGCAAAGAAGATTGGGCTTTGTCGTGGGTCGGTGGTCGGCGTGCCACCGCCGTCTTTGGCGGCACCGCCGTCTTGCCGAAGCCGAACCGCATCGCCCAAACGGTCGTCGTGTCGTGCCGCCCGTCGTGCAAGATTTTAGGGGCCCTGATGTCGGACGCCCGATCTCTGATGTCGGACCGGCCCCAAGACGCCCTCTAACGTCTTGGGTGGGGTTTGGGCGTCTTGGGACCCTCCGTGCCTCGGGCCGGCCCACCGAAGCACGGCCCATATGCCCAGGTCTACTCCATGCATCTGATGATGTGATGAAGTCCAGGAAAGGAAATAATGGGAAGGAGAATTAAGTCTGTTTGGTAGAGCTCTAGATTCTAGTTTCACTTGAGATCTGAAACTTATAGACTAAAATAAAGTAAATTAAGTTTATATTTTTGGTCCAAAATGTAAACAAGATGATCCATCTAAACACTCTTAATGTACTCACAACTCTAGTTCCACGGATCCGGTGGAGCTAAAAATACCCAGCTTCACCAGCTCCACTAGATCCGTAGATCTGGTACCCTTAGTGTTTGGTAGAGCTCCAGCTCCACCAGATCCATAGATCTGGGTATTCCTAACTCCACCAGATCCGTGGAGCTGTAGCTATTGGTACATTAAGAATGTTTAGATTGGCCATCTTATTTACATTTTAGACTAAAAATATAAACTTAATTCACTTTATTTTAGCTTACAATTTTCATATCTCAGATAGAGTTGGGATCTGGAACTCTACAAACAAAGCCGATTCATCCATGCATACTTCCTAATTAAACTATGCCTGCCTGCCTAGAAGCCATATAACCTATACACACAACTACTCTACATATCAATCGTCATGTGGCACACTCCTATCAATTTGTCGATGGTGACGGATCATCTCCCGGTTGCTCCCCTCACATGTCAGTGTTAATGCATGGCATGCATTTCAAAAGGTTATTAAGAACTTTGTTCTCACTTAAGATTATATGCGAAGTGTCAAAATAATGCAACCTTGCAAACAACCCTTTTAGGCTGCCAATTTGCAGCTAAACAAAACATGCATCCCCTCATGCATGGTTGGCCGCAGACACATCTCATGTAACCTCACACACATCGCAGTCACTTTGTTTCTACAATAGACCAGTGAGGTGGGATAGGATCATATTATCCTTAGGACCGACATGTGGGGCCGGAAGCTAGCCACCATCTAGAACAAAGCTCCGTGGGACCCACTGGGCAGCGTGAGAGCGATGGACCGTTCCCCTGGGCCCCAGCGGCACAGCCATTAAACCACCTCCCAATTAGCTCATTGCCCCTGGACACCTGAGTCCTCTCCTCTCCCCCATGGCCCCATTTACAGTATGGACATGGTCCAGCATTGGTCCCTTTCCTGACAATGTGGGACCCACCTGTGCCACCTGGCTGGTGCCATGCCTTGTCATGTGGATGTCTCCCAAATGATTCCCACCTTGAGCTGCACTTGCCGTTAATTTAATTTGTCAGGACATGCTGAAAACCTAGGGATCAATATTTGTCATGTACCCGAGTGAAAATATACCTCGTCTTAATTAACCAAGCTTGACATTTCGCTAAACATTGTCTGCTTAGTGTATCGGAGTTAACTAGTTCTGAAAGATGGAGTGCAAGGAGACTCCCGTCCTCGATCCGGCCGGGTTCGATCTTCATCGAAGAATTAAGGACTTAAGGGGGTGATAAATCAACCCCTAGCTAAAATGGATATGAGAGTATAAGGCATGCGTGTTTTCGAAATGACATCCAAAACTTTCGCATGTTCTCCAAATTACATGCAAGGCTTTTGTCTGTTCTTGAGGGGGAAAAAAAGAGATATCAGATTACAAGACATGCCTTACCAGATGCGTGGCTAGAGTTCCCGCTTGCAATCGGCCAAAATTGAGTGCATAATTCTTCAAGTACAGTCTCTTTCGAACTAGTTTGCTCTGTTTACAGTTTTAGTCGTAGGATAAAAACCATTTCAGCTTCAGACATATTACCTCGCGGCCTCGCCTAGTAACACTAAGTTGTGCTGAAGTTATAGGTACTAGCTAGAGTTTCTTAATTAATTGCTTCACACATGAACTTAAATTGGTATGTCGACCCGATCGATCGTCAAGTCCGAAAATTTGGGAAACAGATAGGATGGGGATTTCTACAGATACTCCACACATGTGGCTCACATGTCATTTGTCTCAGCTGTAAATACCGGCTTGCTTGAAATTAGGGACCGAAGTGTGTGCGTGCAGTATTGTGCACGCACCCCAGATGCGTTCTTAGAGAGGCCCTAATGATCCAGTTCCCCCATAAAAAAGAGCAATATCTTATGGGCTACACTGTGGAATGTTGAACCCTAATTAAAGTATATCAAAGATCAAACCGTACCACATAAACTATAAACTAAAGTTTCAGGGGTGGACTGTACTGAAAAGCGATGGGTACCAGCAAGTCGTAACTTCAAACCATGCTTGAGCTGCCTTCAGCTTGCTACACCATTGACAATCTCACATGTATAATTGTTGGACAAGTGGGCAGGGGGCCCACGGGCCAGGGCAGGGCAGCCCGGGCCCACTGGCAGGAGCCGGGCCGAACAGGGGGGACAAGTAGACCCACCGCCCCATCTCTTATTAATACACATCTTACACTTGCCTGTCCAAACCACCACCCAATTACTCGCCACTCACTCTACAAACTTCTCTCTTCTTTCTCTTCTTCTATCTCTAGGTCTCAATCCTCTCCTTTTTGGAGTCGTTTTCACCTTTTCTTCCCTCCAATCTCCTCTCGTCCCTTTTGAGTTTAAGCTCACACTACTCAACAAAGAAAAGAGAGCTTGAGATCCATAGATCAAGGTATCTATTTTCTAGCCAGGAGATCGCGACCTCGCGAGCAAGCGATCGATCAGTACAGGAGATGTCGGGGCGCCGAGCCGGTAGGATCACCGATGATGAGATCAACGAGCTCATCTCCAAGCTCGAGTCCCTCCTCCCGGAGTCGTCCCGCCGCCGTGCCGCCGGTCGGGTACGTACTATAAACCCACAATGATATGAAACATTCATACGGTTGGAGTAGCTAAAGCATGGAATGACGAACGCTGGTTGCCTGCATTTGGTCAATCCAGGAAGAAATAAACCTTGTACGAAATGGCAATTGATGAATAATGTTTTTGTTGCAGTCTTCGGCGTCGAAGCTGTTGAAGGAGACGTGCAGCTACATCAAGAGCCTGCACCGGGAAGTCGACGACCTCAGCGACCGGCTGTCGGAGCTCATGTCAACAATGGACAGCAACAGCCCCCAGGCCGACATCATCCGCAGTCTCCTCCACTCATCCTAGATGATCAACAATAGACAAGAGGCATATGCATGCATCACTTAACACGAGAGAAGAGAAGAGGGGAAAAGACATAGAAGAGAAGAGAAATTGATCTAATAATGCTAGCTACCTTCTTAGTTGCATATAGGCAGCTAGTAGTGTATCCTCTTAGCTTGTTTATTTCCTCTGCCTCTCTTCCGTGTTAATTGGTTTGTGGTAATTAAAAAGCCTTGTTTAATTAGGAAAAAGGCTTAATTAGTAATGCTGCAGCAGCAGTAGTAGTAGGCGTATATTTTTTGAAATCAAGTAGTAGGTAAATATGCTAAACCTTCCACCAGAGAAGGTATGTAGTACTGCTTCTAGTACCTTTTCATCACGCAGTTTTATCATGATGCATGCATTGTCCCTGCTGAGTAATTTCTAGGTAAGGTTTGCTTAATTTGTTTCGAACGGCGCAAACATGAAGCATTTTGGAAACGTTCGTGTATGTATGTATATACATTTGTGATGCAAATTAGCTAGGTTCATTTCTGGTATGTATTGTTATGGTTTTTTTTTTTTGCAGGCGTGTTAATATGGATGCATGTGGAGGATTTGGCTAGGATTCAGTTTAAATTTGGACTAGATTAACCCCAAGCAAATCCCCCTCCTCCAAATACGATAGAATGTTATATATATGTACCTGAACATTGAAAAACATACACAGTCAAATTATGCAGTAATATCACACAAAGATAGTTTCGTTGCGATACGACGGAGAATTAAGGAAGCACAAATTAATGTAAGCAAGGGGAAGGTAATCCACCAAAACATGACAGTATAGTACAATTGAAATGTTGCTTGAGAACGAGTTCAATGGGGCACATGTTTTACTAAGAAATGTAGGAATGCACTGGGATCTAGTGTGTTATATGAAGGTGAAACAACCGTCAAAATCAACTTGATCAGATGACAGGGGAAAAGTCTTCACACTAAGATCATGGTCCTTGTAATGTCTTACAAACTAGTACTGTACATATTCATGGTTAGCTAATAGAATCCTTGTAATGGCTCTCTGCCAAATTTTGATCTTTTCTTAATATTTTGATTGGGTCAGCCATGTAAGTCTATAAGTAAAATGAATTGACTCTTTTGCTATCTTTCTGAAAAACGGGCAGTTGTGATACTTTTCTTTATTTTAAGATGCATTTTCCTTTTTTTAACATGTTAATCTCCTCAGTTGATGCCTCAGTTTATATTTAAGGAGCGGCTTATTGTGTATGGCTAATATATGACAAGGTAAAAGAAATTAAGCGAGCACGTAACTGGGATCTAAATATATACCTCCTATCTCTTGTAACCCTAATGGTGAGAAAAAACACCTCATACTGATAGAGCCGTCGCGATTTAACTCCAGAGGACACAGGCTTTGCGGAACCTCCATAACAAATCCATGTGTCTCTTGTGTATTTGTTCTATCGTGCAAGAGTTTGCCGCCGGTTACAACATGGCTACAGTTCTTCACCAATTAAACACAACTTCCTAGTGCTTAAAAATTTTGAGTTGAGCGTTACAGGAAACAAAGATATTACATTTCTTTAAACTTTACAGGATCAAAACCATATATACAACTTTCTTTCTTTCTTTCTTTAATTCTTGTTCTTTTAGAGGATACACTATATGCACCTTTGTTTCTTAATGTGCGGTACTTCAGAAACCCTGTAAGCAACAAGAGGTATGATTACATTCATCGTAATTACCTTATTATATTTAGCATTGCAATAAATAAAAGCAATAACATATTGCTCACAAGTAGTAAATCCTTTATTAATTCTTTCTACCTTGCTCGTCGATATGGTAACATAATTATTGAGCTACCTAGTAGTGTCACATAAACAAACATGTTGCTCAAAGTGGATTTAAAATAGAGGAACCTTGAGGACGATTGAGGCCTTCGTACACTACTATAGGATGATACAACACTATCGCTTCATCTGTATTAGTTTCTAACGTTTCAAGAAAAACCGATTGTGGTAGAAGCTTCTACTTATACGGAGGAGAATCATCACAATCAGTTCTCAAGTTAGAATCGATTATGATGTGCAATACATCACAATTGTTTCTGACAGTGAAATAATTGTGATGTTCATTGCACATCACAATCGGTTCTACACATGCATATCACAATCTGTTCTAACTTGAGAATGATAATCGTTTCCAATGTCAGAACCGATTGTGATGAGTATGTACACATCACAATCGATTATAACTTGGGAACTGATTGTGATGTGCTTGGGATAGTCTTTTGGCTGGCCAAAGTGAAATTTGGGTGCCCAGCGGGTTCCAATTTCAAAATAATTTCATTGGGTTGCCAGATAAGGAAAAAGAAAAGCAACCACACACATCCCCTGTATATTTATACACACCCTTGTCTATTACCATGATTGAATGCATCTATTGCATTCTTATGTAATCTGCCTCTTATTAGTGTAGCAGGATCCCTTGGTCTGTCTTTGTGCATGGATTGAATATAATAATGTTGTTTGGCCATAGGGTTCTATACTTTTATCCGACCTGATGTATTTTGGTTTCTACATTAAAGAAATGTGCTAGTGGACGTCTTACTTTGTCTTAAAAGAAAAACTAAACCTTGACTAGAATATTTGGGTTTCACAATGCTTGCAGGTATAAGTTCACTCTTTTAAACGAGCTTTACTTTCTGCTAATAGGGGGAACTGTTTGGATAAGTACGATGTATCCAACTTTGTGATGGTTTTATGCATGTTTAGATGTCTAGCATAGTGCACGCTATACAATTTGGATAGCATGAAGATGTTTCATCTATGATTTGCTATAAAAAATAGTGGTTGATTAATCAGTTAATTGTTATCTATATAGTGCATGCTATTAGATAGCAAAATAGAGCTAAAGATGTGATGGACACTATATCATAATCGATTCTTAGCTCAGAACCGATTGTGATGTGCACACAGTCGGTTCTAACTTGAGAACCGATTTTGATGTGCAATGCATATCACAATTGGATCCAATGTAATAACCGATTGTGATGTGCATGATGCTACATCATAATCAGTTCTAACTTGAAAATCGATTTTGATGTGCTCGAGATATTCTTTTGGTTGTCCAAAGTGAAATTTGGGTACTGAGAGGGTTCCAATTTTAAAATAATTTCGTTGGGACCAACCAAATAAGGAAAAGGGAGCCTCTGCACACATCCCTTATATATTTATACATGCCCTTGTGCTCACGACTCATCTCCTCCACTTACTCATCTCCCTCTCTTGCTCTCCCTCACTTGCACTGTAGATAGAGAGAGAGATAGATCTCCCTCTCCCTCTCCTGCTCTCCTTTCCTCAAGATCCACAGCTAGAACAGTAAGCTTGCTTACGATTATGTCTAATCAAATGTTTTCCATTTTTATGAGAATAAGAAACCTTTTTTTGTTTTCAAAAGCATCAAGAGTATATGTGGCTTATATGTTGGTTATGCATTTTTATAAACTTTTGTCACTGTTATATGGATGTGTATAGACCTTCATTGAGTTGGAAAAGCATTGGTATCCTTTCTGACTCTCGATTTTAATTTGGGAGGATGATTGATGCAATTATCAAGAGGTGTTCGGAGACTATTTAGGATCCATACCTCAATGTATTTTGATATGATTCTTCTATAAACTTGTATGTTTGGTTGGTCTTTTTATTTTGCATAGTTAATTTGGAAACTTTAATTGCATTCTTTTGGGTATAAGAATTAGACCGATTAGAAGGATGGTTAGGTAATGAAATATTAGTATATCAATAAGGACACTATAGACTTGTGGCCATGTTCAGGGAAAGTTCTTAAGCACAACTGATTTAGCTGGTTCTTGACTTGTTTGTGCCTTGTGTTTACTTTACTATGTGCAAGTTAGTATCTGTTAGAATGTAAAACTTTACTGGTCTTGTATCTGGATTCTTTTTTAAGCTATGGATGTATAATTGATTTCCTTAATTGGCATTACATATGTCAGTCAAAAGCTAGTTCTAAATTAAAGACTTCGAGAGGTTTCTGAGTTCTAACTACCTACATTGATTGCAAGCGGAATGGATGGCACCAGAAGTACTTCGAAATGAAACATCAGATGAGAAGTGAGTTTTGCATGTTGCTCTCTACTTTTACGCTTTTATCTTACTTTTTTAAAATGATTTTTTGGTTGTTGTATACATTTTGCAATTTTGCAGACGTGATGTTTTCAGCTATGGAGTTATATTATGGGAAATTTGTACATTACTACAGCCATGGGAAGGTATGAATCCCATGCAAGTTGTTGGAGACTTATGAATCAAGAGCTTTGATGATGAGGACATCACTCCTATGCATACGCCCGAGACTCCTCTTGTTGTGATGCAAGGACCCATCACAAGAGCACGAGCACGGCAATTGAATCAACAGGTGAGCTCGTTCCTAAGTGCCTGTGTATATACTTGTGAGGATGGTTTGCTACCTAATGATATTATTGATTATATTGTACTTAGGAACTTTGGAGAGGATCATGAAGGCCTTGGGAACCAGCAAGGGCCAGGAGGGAGGCAAGGAGGGCGTCCAAGTCAAGTTGGAGTCCCAATTCATCTCGGAGTCGGAGTCCCAATTCAACTCGGAGTCGACTACCTCGGCCACCAGGAGCAGTGTTCACTAAAATCATCGCCCAGGCCACAAATGGACTCCGATTTTAATGATCCACATATGTATCGAAAGATAAGGAGATAATATTTCCAATGGAACCAATTTCAGGTCAATTGGACTTCTGAGTCAACAGGAATACACAAAATAATCCAGAACTTTTTTAGTCCGAGTTCGAGTCCAGTTCAGCCTCAGCAACAGCACTGACTTGAAAATGCCATAACTTTTGATTCCGGAGGGCTCTGGAGACCCATGAGTACACGTTTGAAAGATCTCGGAGTCTACTTTCCAAAGGATCCAGACTCACCTCAAAATTTCTTCAGATGCGTCCGGAAACTGCCAAAAACCAAACATTGCTTTTTCAGTCCGAGTCAAACTCTAGTCAAAGTAGGCTTGGTGCTTTCAATTTGAGTTGTATTAGATCTCCAATGCTATGGACGACCCCCTCCTGCTCTCCTAGTATAAATAACCACTCAAACCCTCATCTATGACTTGGGTTTTGCTTAGATCAATTCTGTCTTTGAATAGTATCGCCGTTCATCGGTTTGTGGAACCCCAACTCGTGTGCTTAATATAATTCGCAATTTCAGATTGCTTCTTCTACGTTCTTGCTTGTGTTCTCGATTCGCATGCAGGGATAAGCCTTCTTGGTGAGGTCAACCTTGTTTGTGCATGGTTGATAACCAACGGAGCCGTGGTGTAGCGATTGCTGGGTTCGGATCGGTTCTGATCGGAAGCCGGATCGTCAACGTCGAGTCTCCACCAATCGACTTACCTCTACCTGTCGGAAGATCGGGCCACCGTGCGCATCAAGTGGTATCAGAGCCTTGGTTTCCCATCAGGTATCATTGTATCCTCTTTAGTTTTGTTTTGCCATCGTCCTAGAGTCCGAAAAAGCGCCCCACAAAAGTTCATCATCAATTCATTGTCCTACAACCCTTTGAGCCTTACAATTTCGTTTTCAGTATCGTATTGTTGAGTATTGATCCATAGTCATCGTCTTGTTGCTGGTTTGAGGTCGCGATTCTAGTTGCTAGTTGTCCCTGTCCGTTGCCCTAGTTCTTGTTTTGCATCAATTATCAACCCATCATCGCCAACCCTATAACTGAACCGAATTCTTCTCGGTTGGTCCTTGCCTCTGCTCTGCATTATAAAACCTATTCCGCAAACCCTAGATAGGTCGCGAGCCGCCTTGTGTCAATTGCCCTGCACCGCTGGCCATCCTTTTTCACCCGCAAACCTAATCCTATTCTAGCCTAACGGGAGAAAGATCTGAATTCGCGAGCAATTCTAGATTGTGCAGTGTTCACTAAAATTGGCATAACTTTTGCATACGAACTCCGATTTGGGTCTACTTTTTTTTTGAAGGGGACGACGACGCGCATCTGAAAATTCCACAAGTCTTTAGACCTGTGCAATTTTTGACCCTAAAAAAAACCTCTAAGACTGAGTTTCGGCGCTCGGAAGTTTGCTGTCCTGTTTTGTCAATTCTTTCGGGCATCGGTTTCCTGTCGTCTGTTGCTTCAAATTGTGAGATTTTTGTTTCTCCTCTGAGTTAAGAGGTATATATTTGTGTTAAAAAAAAGAAGTGAAAAAAATAAGAGGAGAGAAAGAGCCAAACCGGCAAAAAAAACAGAGAGAAGAGAAAGAGAAGTAGAAAATCGAATTGCTTGCATCCTTTGAGTCCTTTGTGCTTTGATATATCCCTTGCTAGGTTGAACTAGTTCTAGGAGCACGCTTAGGCTAGCAAGCTGTGACAAGAACTTTGAATCTTTATTCAGCTTTGCTAACTGTTTTGAAATTTGCTAATCCTTGCTACTATACTTTGCCTTCCAAGCTCCACCTTTCTTACGATCGATTCAGTTCAATTCGCAATCGCTACACTCAAGCTTATCACGGTATCACGAACTAGCCGCCGGTTGTACCACTGTTGCATTGGTAAGAACACTTGTAAGAGCGTGGTAAGACGCTTGAGAGTGAGTGAAACCACCCGCCGCCAAAGTAGTTGATAGGGATTATACCACCGGTTGTTTTTGTTTCTTTTGTCTTTCTTTCAACTAACAATGGCGGGTAATGAGGAAGATGAGTGTGTTACACGGAACGAGCTTAACAACGCTCAATGACATCAACGCAAACATCGCAAGGATCGCCAAGATAACGACCAAAGATTGGAGAGGATAGAGCGAAGCATCGCCAATCTTCTTACCAAAGTTGGAAAATTTTGAGAGACACCGCCTCCCAATGGAGCTCGCAGAGTGGAAGATCAAGAAGAGTCATCACGGAGATGAGGTGGATGGAGAGGGCCACGATGCCTTTGCGCTCAAGGCCGTTGCACGAGGATGTGCGACAACAACAACGCTGAATAACAACCGTCAAGGTATGGGAGGTAACAATTTTAATCCTCGTAATGGTCGTAGACATGATGATTCTTTTGCTAGGGTTAAATTTACCATACCATCTTTTTCTGGTACTTATGATGCTGAAGTTTACTTAGATTGAGAAATGACAGTTGAACAAAAATTTAACTCCCATCTTGTTCCTGAGATACATAGAGTTAGACAAGCTACTAGTGAGTTTAAAGATTTTGCTATCATTTGGTGGAATGAAATAGTAAATGCTGGATTAGCACCTGATACGTGGGATAGATTAAAACAAGCTATGCGTAGAAGATTTGTTCCTCCTTCTTATAAAAGTGATATGCGTAAGAAATTGCAACGCTTAAATCAAAATAATAAATCTGTTGAGGAGTACTACCAAGAGCTACAAATAGGCATGTTGCGTTGTGAGGTAGTTGAGGATGAGGAGGATAAGATGGCTCGTTTTTATGGGGGTTTACGGCGTGAGATTCAGGACATAATTGATTACAAAGAATATAATTCTATCAATAGATTGTTCGACTTGCTATGTTGGCGTAAAAAGAATTGCAGGGAAAACAACAAAGGCCAAGGAGCAATTTCGGCAACATACCCACACCAAAGACGACGCCGGGGACAACCAAATCAACTCCACCCCTTTACATTGGGTCTGCTGCCCCTCTATGAGTAGGGCGCGTTCAGCAACACCATCACCGCCATCACAGTACCGAGGTGAGTAAATCTAACCATGTGCAGGCACCAACAAAGAGTTCTTCATCGGTGGCTTCCACGGGTCGAACAACGGAAATTGTGTGCCACCGATGCAAGGGGATGGGCCATGTCATGAAGGATTGCCCAAGTCGTCGAGCGTACATTGCAATAGAAGAAGGTGGGTACATTAGTGCTAGTGATGTTGAGGATGAAATTGCTTTTGCAGCTAACCTTGCAGATAATGAGGATGACCATGAGACGGACGACGATGCTGAGGATATTTTAGGGACCGCTGCCACCAAGAATTATAGGACAATCATCGTGCAACAAGTGTTGAGCGCTCAAATGGAGCAAGCGGACAAGCTACAACGCCATAATTTGTTTCAGATGTACCTCATCGTCAAGGACCGTCGTGTTCGTGTCATTATTGATGGTGGGAGCTGCAATAACTTGGTGAGTTTAGATCTAGTGGAGAAGCTTTGCTTGCCCACACGTGCACACCCTCATCCCTACCATATTCAATGGTTCAATAACAGCGGTAAGGTGAAGGTAACACAAACTGCGAGAATGCAATTTTCCATTGGAACATACCATGATTTTGGTGATTTTGATGTAGTGCCTATGCAAGCATGTTCCCTTTTGTTAGGCCATCCATGGGAATTTGATACTGATGCAATTCATCACGGTAGAAGTAACAAATACACTCTTATACACAAGGGGAAGAAAATCACTTTACTTCCTATGACTCCTGCTGAAATTGTGCAATGTGACAAAGAGAGAGCTGAAAATGAGAGAAAGGAGAGTACGCTAGAATCTGAAAATCAGCAAGTGGTTAAAAATGTTTTCCCACCTAAGAAAGGCAAGAAAGAACCTAGTTCTAGGTCCGAGGGAATTAAATTGAAGGGTGGTGTTATGCTTGCTACAAAATGTGACCTTGCTGAAATTAATGAAAATGATGCACCGTGCTATGCTTTGATATGCAAAGATGCTTTGTTTTCATTGGATGATATGCCCAGTACTTTGCCTCCTGCTGTCACTAACCTTTTGCAGGAGTATGTGGATGTTTTTCCTACCGAGATACCTCCAGGACTCCCACCCATACGAGGGATTGAGCACCAAATTGATTTGATACAGAGCGAGTTTGCCAAACCGAATCGCTTATAGGACCAACCCCGAGGAGACTAAGGAGATTCAGCGCCAAGTCCAAGATCTTTTGGACCGCGGGTATGTACGTGAGAGCCTTAGTCCTTGTGTTGTTCCTGTTATTTTGGTTCCTAAGAAAGATGGCAGTTGGCGCATGTGCGTAGATTGTAGAGCCATTAACAATATCACAATAAGGTACAGTCATCCTATTCCTAGGTTAGACGACATGCTTGATGAGTTAAGTGGTTCTATAATTTTTTCTAAGATTGACTTGCGTAGTGGATACCACCAAATAAGAATGAAACTGGGAGATGAATGGAAAACAGCCTTTAAAACCAAGTTTGGATTGTATGAGTGGTTAGTCATGCCTTTTGGTTTAACTAATGCACCTAGCACTTTCATGCGCTTAATGAATGAGGTTTTACGAGCTTTCATTGGAAAATTTGTGGTGGTTTATTTCGATGATATTTTGATTTACAGCAAGTCGTTACATGAACATCTTGATCATCTACGTGCTGTTTTTGATGCTTTGCGTGCTGCACGTTTATTTGGTAACCTCGAGAAGTGCACTTTTTGCACCGAACGAGTATCGTTTCTTGGCTATGTTGTGACTCACAGGAATTGAGGTGGATGAAGCCAAGGTGCACGCGATTAAGAGTTGGCCAACGCCCACCAGCGATTTCACAAGTCGCGGAGCTTCCATGGACTTGCCGGATTTTACCGCCGCTTTGTGAAGGATTTCAGCACCATTGCAGCCCCATTGAGCGAGTTGACGAAGAAGGAGTTGTGTTCCATTGGGGGCAAGCAGGAGAATGCCTTCAACCTTTTGAAAGATAAGCTTACTAATGCACCTTTACTCCAACTTCCGATTTTAATAAGACCTTTGAGCTTGAATGTGATGCTAGTGGGGTTGGAATTGGTGGTGTTTTGATGCAAGATAGTAAACACATTGCTTACTTTAGCGAAAAATTGAGTGGACCTATTTTTAATTATTCCACGTATGATAAAGAATTGTATGCTCTTGTGCGATCTTTAGAAAGCGTGGCAACATTATCTTTGGCCCAAAAATTTGTTATTCATTCGATCATGAGTCGCTAAAACATATTCGCGATCAAGTGAAACTGAATCGTAGACATGCTAAATGGGTTGAATTTATTGAATCTTTTCCTTATGTTATCAAACACAAGAAAGGGAAGGATAATGTGATTGCTGATGCCTTGTTTAGGAGATATACCATGTTGTCCCAACTTGATTGTCGTATATTTGGATTGGAATCAATTAAAGAACAATATGCTAATGATGATGATTTTAAGGATGTCTTGCTGCATTGCAAAGAGGGAAGAACATGGGACAAATATGTGATAAATGATGGATTTGTGTTTAGAGCTAACCGCCTATGCGTTCCAGTTGGATCCGTTCGTTTTTTTTTATACAGGAAGCTCATGGAGGAGGTTTGATGGGTCATTTTGGTGCCAAGAAGACGGAGGTCGTGCTGTCCGCTCACTTCTTTTGGCCGAAGATGAGGCGAGACATTGAGAGGTTTGTATCCCGCTGCACTACATGTCAAAAGGCTAAGTCACGATTGAATCCACATAGTTTATATATGCCTCTTCCTATTCCTAGCACTCCATGGGAGGATATATCTATGGACTTTGTTTTAGGACTGCCTAGGACCAAGAGGGGGAGGGATAATATTTTTGTGGTGGTTGATAGATTTTCTAAGATGGCTCACTTTATTCCTTGTCATAAGAGCGATGATGCTGTTAATATTGCTAACCTTTTCTTTCAAGAAATCGTTCGCTTGCATGGTATGCCTTCTACTATTGTTTCAGATCGTGATGCCAAGTTTTTGAACCACTTTTGGAGAACTCTATGGAATAAATTGGGGACCAAGCTGCTGTTTTCAACAACATGTCATCCCCAAACCGACGGCCAAACCGAGGTAGTAAATCGTACATTATCTACTATGTTGAGGGCTATTTTGAAAAAGAATTTGAAGATGTGGGAAGAGTGTTTGCCGCGTGTTGAGTTCGCTTATAATAGGGCGGTACACTCCACCACCAAGGTAAGTCCTTTTCAGGTAGTGTATGGCTTCAATCCCCGTGCTCCTATTGATCTATTACCTTTACCTGCTAGTGAACGAGTTATTCATGATGCTAAGGAATGTGCTGAATTTATTCTGAAATTGCATGAAGAGACTAAAGAAAATATTGAAATGATGAATGAAAGGTATAGGACTGCGGGAAGTAAAGGTAGAAAGGAAGTAAAACTTGAACCGGGTGATTTAGTATGGTTACACTTGAGAAAGGATCGTTTTCCAGAATTGCGAAAGTCTAAATTAACGCCTAGAGCTGATGGTCCTTTCAAGATACTTGAGAAAATAAATGATAATGCATATAAACTTGAGTTGCCGCCCGAATTTGGGGTTAGTCCCACATTTAACATTGCAGATTTGAAACCGTTCATGGGAGAAGAAGATGAGCTTGAGTCGAGGACGACTCCACTTCAAGAGGGGGAGGATGATGAGGACATCACTCCTATGCATACGCCCGAGACTCCTCTAGTTGTGATGCAAGGACCCATCACAAGAGCGCGAGCACAGCAATTGAATCAACAGGTGAGCTCGTTCCTAAGTGCCTGTGTATATACTTGTGAGGATGGTATGCTACCTAATGATATTATTGATTATATTGTACTTAGGAACTTTGGAGAGGATCATGAAGGCCTTGGGAACCAGCAAGGGCCAGGAGGGAGGCAAGGAGGGCGTCCAAGTCAAGTTGGAGTCCCAATTCATCTCGGAGTCGGAGTCCCAATTCAACTCGGAGTCGACTACCTCGGCCACCAGGAGCAGTGTTCACTAAAATCATCGTCCAGGCCACAAACGGACTCCGATTTCAATGATCCACATATGTATCGAAAGATAAGGAGATAATCTTTCCAATGGCACTAGTTTTAGGTCAATTGTACTTCGGAGTCAATGGGAATAATCAAAATTATCCAGAACTTTTTTAGTCCGAGTTCGAGTCCAGTTCGTCCTCAGCAACAGCACTGACTTTAAAGTGCCATAACGTTTGATTCCGGAGGGCTCTGGAGACCCATGAGTACACGTTTGAAAGATCTCAGAGTCTAATTTCTAAAGGATCTGGCCTTACCTCAAAATTCCTTCAGATGCGTCCAGAAACTGCCAAAAACCAAACATTGCTTTTTTAGTCCGAGTCAAACTCTAGTCAAAGTAGGCTTGGTGCTTTCAATTTGAGTTGTATTAGATCTCCAATGCTATGGGCGACCCCCTCCTGCTCCCCTAGTATAAATAACCACCCAAACCCTCATCTAGGACTTGGGTTTTGCTTAGATCAATTCTGTCTTTGAACAGTATCGCCGTTCATCGGTTTGTGGAACCCCAACTCGTGTGCTTAATATAATTCGCAATTTCAGATTGCTTCTTCTACGTTCTTGCTTGTGTTCTCGATTCGCATGCAGGGATAAGCCTTCTTGGCGAGTTCAACCGTGTTTGTGCATGGTTGATAACCAACGGAGCCGTGGTGTAGCGATTGCTGGGTTCGGATCCGTTCTGATCGGAAGCCGGATCGTCAACGTCGAGTCTCCACCAATCGACTTACCTCTACCTGTTGGAAGATCGGGCCACCGTGCGCATCATTTGAGTTGTTGTAATTTTTCATCGATTAGCTATCTTTGTTGTGTTCATCGATTGTGAATGTCCAATGAGAGAACTCTCACCATTGACCCCCACCACTACTGCTTGAGCAGTGCTATCAGTGCTAGGCCCCAAGATATTGCTCTATCTGTGGTGTATACTAAATGTTCATAACAACTTTTGAGTATTATAGGTTTCATTGGTATTTGACAAATGGTACTTACTCCTTGTCATGATATGTTTTGTAAAACATTCGGTGCTAGCTACAATCTTCACCATAGCACTACTAATTGAGTGTAACAACAGTTTTGAACCATCTGTGATGTCCTTTTTCTATAATAGTGCTAGTATTTAGTCATATTTTTAATTTAAACATGCAAGACATGTTATTGTGATAGATGCTCAGATCATGTAGCTAGTTTCAAATATTATTTGAATGTATCTTTATTTTGATATTGAAGGATCGGGATGGAGAATAGAGGGGGGTGAATGGTCGCAATAAAAATTTTCCCACTCACAGTATTCCAAAAAGGGCTACCACCAAAGATACCCCAAGAAAGATAAGATTCTTGAAAAGTAAAGTCAATGGTACCCCTCTGGAGTAGGTGAAAGTACCAGACTCAAGAACTCCTCACGAACAAACAGCCTAACACAGAATAAGAATAAAGCAACTTTTGATCGGCTGAATAAAACTCCAAGAAACTTGATAGATGCAATCTTGGCACAATCAGAAACTTGAATCTCAAACCGATTCTTCAGATAACAAAAGTTTTGACCTTTTTGCCCGAGAATATAAGGCACACCAAGAAAAGTAGAAAGAACAGGGAATTCGGTTCAAGGCTTGCTTTTGGGAACTTGAAGAATAGGAAGATCTTAATAACTTATCACAACACGCGAAAATCGTACAGAAAAGAAACACAAAATCAGCAACTCAAGAACGCAACAAACGTAAGAAGGAAAGCATATAGAAGGAGATGAATCAACTTGCGTAAAGTACATTTGTGTAACTTAAATTGCATAAAGTAACTTGCATAATGTAAATGACAGGAAGTAAAATGCAAGTATTGAAATCTTTGAGTGGTAACTTGTATTTCTTGAAGGGGGTTACACAGCCACACAAACAAAAGTGGGCAAAGCTCAATAGAGCACTCCAAACCTCTAAAACCCCTCAAGGATCCTCACCTCCTCCCCCTATGGGGGAGGCACCCCTCCATATTTATACAACTCTCGGGCCACCTACCACCCTTAGATGCAGCTCTCAACCCTAGAGACTCATCTAAGGGCTAGGAAGAGCCCATTCACACATCTTGCAAGGGGAAACCCTAAACCCGCTAACACGGAGTTTTTCTTGCACGGTTCTCAAAGCATACTACTAGACCCGCTACACCTATCAACTAGACCATACTCCAACAGTCCTCATTGATCCTCACAGCATCTAGCTAGTATCTGCTCCTTTCCTTGCCTTCTGGGCTTGCCTGAACTCTATCTCCAGTCATCTTCTGGTGATCTCTCGACCGTTTTGGACCTCCGACGCATCTCGCCTATTTCTGATTAACTTGCGCCTCACCATGCCCCAGCACCGTCGTCCTGCAACCATCAAAGACAAGGAAACCTTTCACATAGCAATGCCCACAATCATAGTTGCTGATTATCTCAAAATAGTCAAACACAACTTAACCACAACCAGTCGGCAAATCCATATACTCAAGCCCACTCGGCTGAAATGCTTGGCTAGCCACATGGCTAATTCACCCAGCTAATCACCTAGTTAACCACTCGGCTAACCACCTGGCTAACCACCAAATGCCCTAAGAACGACTGCCACTGCCCCAAAGATTTTGATAGAGAACTCTTTGGAAACTCAGACATAGGAACTCTAATGAGTCCTTGACAAACCTCTTGCCTACAGCAGAGGGAAAAATTAGTCCAGCGACACTCAATTCGTTGGCTTTTAAGTGTGTGTCTATGACATGTGAGTTCATCTGAGTCTATGACAGTGGGCCAGGGTGGCATGAGGTGAATCATGAATTTTAAAAAGTGTCAGTGGGCCAAATCTCCCACAGTAGAGTACTCGAACAAGAAGGAAACCTGTCAAGAAGCTAAAAACCACGCAACAAAGACTAGATTCACTCGGCACTCGGCCTTCACCAAAGAAAAAAAACCAGTAAAAAGCTAGATGTACTTAGCAAAGATAGGAACCACTCGGAACATAGTACTTAGCAAAGAGTCTAGTCGGAAAGCTAAAAGAACTCAGCAAAGGCTGGTAGCACTCGGCACTTACCACTCAACCAAGGAAGAAAGCCAGTCGAGAAGCTAAAAGAACTCAGCAAGGAAACACGACTTGGTTGAGAAATTATCAAAATGCTCCAAGACAAATTTAACTCAGATCAACCTTTCAATCTAGTCAGCTACTCATCAGATCAACCTCTAATCTAGTCAATTACTCATCACACAAAGGTATAGACCTCCACATGGTCTTTCAGATATATATTTTATCTATGATTTGTTATTAAAAAGTAGCGATTGATTAATTAGTTAATTGTTATCCACATAGTGCTTGCTATTAGATGGTAAAATAGAGCTAAAGGTGATGCGCCCCTTATCACAATCATTTCTAGCTTAGAACCTATTGTGATGAAGGGCACATTACAATTGGTTCTAGCTTCTCAGAACTGATTGTGATGAGGGGTACATCACAATTGGTTATGAGATAAGAACCGATTGTGATGATGTCATATCTCTATCAGGAGAAAACCGACTATGATAGCATATCCTCATTATTGTTAACGACTTTGTATCGCTATCAAAACCAACCTATATAATTCCTATAAATGTGCAAAGATCCGAAAATTAATAACCAAAGTAGTATTTTATGAGTTCCAAAATCTATTGTTCATGAAAAGGAGACACTACTATAGAACACGACGTCATAGACAGTCCAAAATTGACATCTTAGACAGTTTAGTGAACCATCAGTAACAAAGTATATGTGATAAAAGGACACATCACGGCGGGTTTGAGAACTGTATATGAAAATTGTCATCACAATTGGTTCTAAATGAGAAATGCCTGGGATATGTAAGTCACCATAGATGGTTCCAAATTGGAACCGTCTGTGATGTGCCGTCTGTGACATAACACACATCACAGATGGTTCTACTTTGGAACTGCCTATGATATCTGTGTCATCACAGACTGTTCTTATTTAGAACCATCTATGATGTTGTGTTTTTACTATTTACACTCTTCTATTTATTGTCTAGCCTCAAAAAATGCTAGCCATGCCCTCTAAAACAAAATAGATTATAGAATTTTTATCGTAAGCATATTATATGACATACATTTCAGATATCAACTCAGATTACATATTACACACTACGTACAATGTATCCATTTTAGAAATGAACTCAAATATATTAACCAATTGAATCCATAACCATAACTCACAAATTCACAGCACGAGGTTTACAAATTAACCCAAGTGGTAACTAACAAATTCACAACTCATCTGGTTAGGCTGAGTGGCACTCGTCTTACGGATCTAATACCTCAAGCATCAAGAAGGATAGAGTTGTCCTCAAATTTGTAGCAGATTAGCCTGTTTGAACGCAGATTCAGTGCATTTCCAAGCCTATTGATAGGAAGAATAAAGTCTTGCATATATATAAATTGGTAAGTACAAATAATTATTACAAGATTGACAAACCTCTAGGAAATTGGTATTCTTTGCACCAATGGGGATTTGTATGTTGTGGCAAATGACCAAACATAGAATCCACATTAGTTAGTGGCCTTTGGCTGCTAGTGGCAATAAAACATATAATTAGTTAGTTACGAATGTATTATTATTGAATGTAAAGGATTATTGCATACTAGCGAATACCCGAAACTTATGAACGTGCTTTAGCTACGACAAGTCCTTGTGTGGCCCTCTACGAGCTCTGTAGACATTAATGATGTCTCAAGTAATTTCGTGATAAGTGTCAAGTCATGGGTGCCGCACTTTTTGGAATCAAAGTAAAATACCTAGTTCTGTCTTGGTACAATTACATGTAGAACCCAGTGAAACCTATATGGGTATGTCGCCATGGTCATTAAACCTAACTTCGAGCTACGTGTAAAATACAAATCAACAAGTATAGCAACTAGTGAAGCATTTACCCCGGGTTGTGGGTGAAAGTATGAAATTTGTTTCCTGTTGAGTTAGCAATACATTTTTCATGTACTCCTAGATGACTTTTAAATTTTCTTCCATGGCTTGCTTGGACACCAAGTGTGGGTCGAGGAAACCTACCAGTTCTTTCCCTTTTTTTGCTTCAATTATCATGTATCTATATATACAAAAGCAAGGATCATATACATATGATATTTATTGGTATGACATGAATGTAGACCGTGATTTCACATACTTACAATGTCCAACATCTAATGAGTGAGGCATCGAGGGCATTGAGGTTGTAGAGATCGAACTAGTCGTTGAAGTCGACCACGAAGAAGCCCCCTGAAAACTAGTGCAAGAAATGCTCCTCCTTGAAGCTGACTAAGATACTTGATACTCATTGTGCCAATGGCTTGTTGGCTTGATCCATGCACCAATTTCGCAATCTAACACAAGCTATTGTAAGCATCTACTGGCACTCTATCAGTATGAATGGCTCTCCTAGCTTGAATTGTCATGCCAACAGAAAGTTAGGGGCCTGCGTAGTTTGCTTCAATTTGACCTTGTCGCTGTCTTGCCGTCTATCATAGATCATCTTCACAAGAGACGACTAGGCCCTAAGTGAAGTACCAGCAGCCTATGTCGTACAGGGCATGGTAGCTAATTTGGTGGCCTACTTCAGTGCAACACGTGGCTCTGATAGTGCTGGTAACTCTGACGTAGCAGGTGGCTCTTGTTGTGCATGTAGCTTCGGTGTTGCAAGACGATCATTGAAGGAGATGTTCCTCTTGGAGCACTGGATGAATGTGTTAATGGCATCCTCTAGTGTTATGATCTGATCATTTAGGGGGCACCTTCTGTGTGATGACCTTACAAATTTCATATATACCATTGATATAGACCTTCGCATAACCCGGAGCTAACATGTGACCATACACAATCACCCCTTAACTGGATGGATACACGTATCCCACTACAATAGGAATGTACATCAGAATCAGTTCTTTTTTGTTATTAGAGTCAGTTTTGGTGGCGATACAAAGTCATTCGCACACATCACATTCATAGAACACACACTTTATTATACAACACACATATGACATTCGTTCACAATATACAACACAAACATTCTTAACAATAATCAGTACACATGCATATTGCATTGACATATGTAATTAATATTGTTTACAAATGGACTAGTAGGAGCCTTTAGGATCTTTAAACCTGTCGTCCTCTGATATAACTTCTAACTAGTACCACTGGCATAAGTGATCTCATATATAGTTGAGTGCTTTGCTGTCTAAGCTCCTCTGGGGGATATTGATCTTCTACAAAATAAAAATGAGTACACTAATTTAAGTTTTAATATTTGTATGTAAAAGGCTGAGTGTATTATTATGCATGTAGATATTCCTTAGGGAAAAGATGTGAGCCGCTGGCCATGATCAGCATGTGCTACATGATGTAGAAACCGCACAGGTCATCACTGCCCTGTTAATGACACTGTGAAGAGAGGAAGAAATTAACACACAAAGATTAGATGTCAAAAATAATTAATCATATATATGCTAGGCACATATACCTTGAAGCGCTTGTACTCCAGCTTCTTGCCCTTTTTGTCATTGTGTGCCCCTCCTTCATCGATGTAGGCCAAGAAATCCCTACATATATTGGAGAGATACCATTGAGTTAAAAAAATAAATGTAGTTAAATTTAGAATGTGTTATGTTACAATAATGTACTTACTGCTCCAAAGGAAGCTTGATCGTGTAGGCCATCGATCTCTTCTCAATTGAGTTAAAAGTGTAGACCATATTTTCACTCGAAACAAGGATGAGTAGAATCCAATGGTTGCTTATTAAATGGTATGGAGTGTAAGGAAATACGTTCACATACGGTTTAAGTGCATATAAGTAATTGAAGGGTAAAGTACTACTTACTCCTTATGGTACAGGAATAGAATAAAGGCCCTCTTCGACTCAGCATTCAATGCCCCCATGATGTAGCTAGCAACGAAGTTTGGTTGAAGCCTAGCCATGGTCACAGACACAAGCTTGGAGTCGATGAACCCAACTAGGTGTTGATTCATCACGAGTCGTTGTCTCATTGCCCTGCAACTCGTATTGAATGTTAGAAAGTATAATGTGAAATCCTATGAAAGTCATCAGCTCATGTTGTATGGTGCATCACTCACAACGTCCAAGATCGTAAAGTAGAAATATTGATGGCTATTAGTTGGTCACACAGAACAGATCCTCAAAACTGATTGGGAATGTCTCATGCTCGTCACAGTGGAAATGTCCCCTTCTATACCCACTACTGTAGAATGGTACATCACTATTGCTTCATCTGGGTCGGTTCTTAAATTTTTAGGAAAAACGATTGTGATAGATGACTTAGGAGAGGTAGTAAAATTAATCACTATTAGTTCTAAGGTTACAAACAATTGTGATGTAGCACTAGGCACATCGGTTTTTATGTGAGAAGCGATAGTGATGTATATGATCATCACTATGGCTTTTTATATAAAAACCGATTATGATGTGAACATGCATATCACAATCAGTTCTTACTAAAGAAGTGATAGTGATATTCATACACATCACTATCGCTTCTCATGTAAAAACCGATTGTGATATGTATGATCACATCACTATTGCTTCTTATTTAGAAACCGATAGTGATGAGCATTAACATCACTATCGCTTCTTAAGTAAGAACCGATTCTGATGTGCCTCGCTAGGTTATTTATACCACTTGGACTGAACTCTCCCCTATTTTTTAGACGAGATTTCTCCACCACCACCCCAGAAAATAGCTCATATTCTATGGTTGGAAGCAATATTTGGGTGAGAAAAATTGAAATCCTCAACGATGGGTGTTAAGAGGGTAAATTTGAAGCCTAGCTAGAGGATATTTCCCTCATTTTTCATAATTTGTGGTTTTCTTCAAAATATGAGCATTCCTTCAAACCCCTTCAATTTTGTACTACATAATTTGGATATGTCTCAAAAAAGATTAGATTGCACTGATATTGTATATATCTTATCAAATTTCACACTTTTTATTTGACAAGCACACATGTATTTAATTATCTTAATTTGTAGTGCTCTTATGTTAATCTAAAATTATATTGTTGTTATCGCATGACGAATGTTAGAGTTTAGACTGCATAACCTATGTCTCCCGTTCGAGAGTGCTTGTTTATAAATATGCTAATCGAAATGGCATATTTATAAGCAAGCAGTTTTAAATTGTTCATGTTCTTTGGACAGTTCGAGGATACATGGTTTGGACAAGTTCCTGATCAGCTATTGTACAATTCTAGAGTAGATTTTAGTAGTATCTCCCGATGGTGTTCTTCGGGTACACACCCCTTTTGACCAATTGTTGAGACATGTATCTGGAGAACAACGAGGAGATGCTGCTGAAATTTTCTTTAGAGTTGGACAACGGCTTAGGAACTTGCCCGAACCACATATCCTCAAATGGGATTAGGACCTAACCTATTTAGAGATTAGGAGTCATCGATGGTACCCTCGTTTTGTTTCATTGAAGTCAGAAAGATTTGCAAGCTACTGCACTATATAATTAGTTTATTCAATATTACTGTTGAAGTTTGCAATGTATGTCTCCTAACTAGGGAATTGGAAGCTCTAAACTAGGGAAGAAGCTACCTATCGTTCGGGAGTACATTTATATATCTTGAAACACATCCTCTATTTTGCAAAGGTAATATTAATTGAAATGATGTCTCAATATTTGAAATAGCTAGCTAGCTGTTACTCCAGTTTTTTCTTAATTTATTGTGCAAAGTCTAATTGCAGATGGATCGTGAGGATTGGATGTATCAGAAAAGCTATGTGAGTGATGAATTTCAGAAGGATGTTCATAAGTTTTAAAAAATTAAAGAAAAAGACGTGGTGAAAAGGGGTGTCAACTTCATATATTATCCGTGCATTGATTGCACCAATCTCAGCAGATTTAACAACTCATCTCAAATTAAGAACCACCTAATTTGGCATGGCTTCGTGAGGAATTACACATATTGGATCCATCACAGGGAGATTGGTAGTACCCTTTTGGTGTGCAACAAAGACATGGTGGAACCCAATGACGAGTTGCAGCATGATATGTTTGAGGATGACAATTTGGAGCAAATGTTGCGGAATGTGGAGAAAATTACACGGAAAGAGAGTTTGAAAAGTTTAAAAACTTAATGGAAGACAATGCCAAACTGTTGTTCTCGGGTTGCAAAGCAAAATACACCAAGCTGGGTTCGGTCCTTGCATTATTCGAACTGAAGGCAAAACACCGTTGGATAGATACAAGTTTCAATGCACTTCTAGTTCTTCTATTAGATCTACTTCCAAAGGGAAACGAGTTGCCAACAAGCATTTATGAAGCAAAGAAGCTACTATATCCCATGGGAATGGAATAGAAAGGATACATGTATGTCTGAATGATTGTATCTTATACCATAATGCACATCAGGAGCTACACATTTGTCTAATTTGTGGTGTGCCTCGATACAAACAAAAGGAGAAGTGTAATGACAAGAAGCATAAGAGCCAGACCGACGACAGTGAAGAGGTGACTAAAGGTGCACCAACCAATGTATTGTGGTACTTGCCCATCATTCCCCGTTTGGAGTAGTTGTTTGCAAATCCTAGAGAGAAAAAATTGTTGCATTAGCATTATAAGTCTCGAAAGGAAGATGGCAAACTGAGACATCCTGTTGATTCGGCTCAATGGAGAAACATCGATTGGAAACATAAGGAGTTCAGTGCTGAAATAAGAAACATAACGACATCATAATATACTTCCGCTTCATGCGCAGCCGAGGAAGGAGATTGTAGATACATAACAGAACTGGTCAGGTGCTGTGACGACTGCTCATGTTACCAAACGGGTTCATTCCGTCTGTACTCAACCCAAATATTATGTTCCTCATTTCGACACCGAACTCCTCGTGTTTCCAATCTATGCTTCTCCATTGAGCTGAATCAACAGGGTGTCTCAGCTTGCCATCTTCCTTTCGAGACTCATAATACCAATGTAACAATTTTGCTTCTCTGGGATTTGCAAACAACTGCTCCAAATGAAGAATGATGGGTAAGTACCACAATACCTTGACCGGTGCACCTTTGGTGATCTCTTCACCATCATCGCCCCAGCTCTTATGCTTCTTCTCATTATGCTTCTCCTTTTGTTTGTACCAGGGCACAGCCTAAACTGGATAAACGTACAGCTTCTGATGCGTGTTACGGTACAAGATGCAATCATTCGAACACGCATGTATCCTTTCTATTTCCATTCCCATGGGATATAGTAGCTTCTTCGCTTCATAAATGCTTGTTGGCAATACGTTTCACTCTGGAAGCAGATCCGATAGAAAAACTAGAAGTGCATTGAAACATGTATCTGTCCAACGGTGATTTTCCTTCAGTTTGAATAATGCAAGGACCAAACCTAGCTTGGTGTATTCCGTTTTGCAACCTGTGAATAGCGGTTTGGCATCGTCTTCCATCAAGGTTTTAAACTTTTTAAACTCTCTTTCCGTGTAATTTCCCTCCACATCCCGCAATATTTGCTCCAAATTGTCCTCCTCAAATATATCACGCTGCAACTCGCCATCGAGTTCCACCACATCTTTGTTGCAAACCAGAATGGTACTACCTATCTCCCCCTGATGGATCCAACACGTGTAATTCCTTATGAAGCCACGTCGAATCAGGTGGTCCTCAATTTGAGCTGAGTTGTTAAATCTCCTGAGATTGGTGCAATCAATGTAAGGACAATATATGAAGTTTACACCCCTCTGCACCTTGTCCTCTTCTGCAATTTTTTTTGAACTCCTGAACACCCATCTAAAATTCATCACTCACATGACTTTTCTGATCATCCATTCCTTTCAGTCCATCTGCAATTAAACTTCGCATAATAAATTAGGGAAAAACTTGAGCGACAGCTAGCTAGCTATTTCAAATATTGAGATATCATTTCAATTAATATTACCTTTGCAAAATAAAGTACGAGTTTCAAGATATATAAATGTACTCTGATCGATACCTAACTTCTTCCCTAGTTAAGAGCTTCCAATCCCCTAGTTAGGAGACATACATTACAAACATCAACAATGATATCGAATCAACTAAGTTTATGGTGTAGTAGATTACAAATCTTTTTGACTTCAATGAAACAAAACAAAGGTACCAACATTGACTCCTAATCTCTAAATAGGTTAGGTCCTAATCCCATTCGAGGATATGCGGTTTAGGCAAATTTCTAAGCCGTTGTACAACTTTAGAGAAAATTTTGGCAGCATCCCACTGTTCTCCAGATACATGTCTCAATAACAGGTCAAGAGGGGGGTGTAGCCGGATAATACCACAGGGAGATGCTACCGAAATCTACTCTGGGGTTGTACAATAGCTTAGGAACTTATCTGAACTACATATCCTCGAACTGTCCAAACAACGTGGACAATTCGAGACTGCTTGCTTATAAATATACTATTTTGATCGCCATATTTATAAACAAGCACCCTTAAATGGGAAATGTAAGTTCTGTAGCCTAAGCTCTAACATTCATCATGTGACAGGGACAATAATTCTAGACTAACACGAGCTTACTACAAAGATAATTAAATACATGTGTGCTTGTCAAATAAAGGGTGTGAAATCTGATAAGATATATACAATACAAGTGCAACCTAAACTTTCTTCGCGACATATCAAAATTACATAGTGCAAAATTGAAGGGGTTTGAAGGAATGCTCACATTTTGAAGAAAATGTAACACCCTAGTCCAAATTAGTTCAAAGTCTAGCCTACCATAGGGCTGATTGTAACACTATGGTTCAAATTAGCTCAAAGTTCAGCCTACCATAGGGCTGATCTACGCATGCATAGCACCCTACTTACACTTTCGTCCTCGCTTCGTGTAAAAGGGTTAACCCGGAGGTGCTATGTTTGGACCCAACAGGCATTATATACTACTACAACTCACTTTGTGCAAGCAATGTAGGACTAATCCTACCACCGCTCCATATGGGCCACACGAGCCTTCACATTAACAGGCCGGGGTATTACACTGATCTACGCATGCATAGCACCTCACTTACACTTTCGTCCTCGCTTCGTGCAAAAGGATTAACCCGGAGGTGCTATGTTTAGACCCAACATGCATTATATACTACTACAACTCACTTTGTGCAAGCAATGTGTGACTAATCCCACCACCGCTCCACATGGGCCACACGGGCCTTCACATTAATAGGCCGGGGTATTACACTCACCCCCCTTAAGGGCTGACGTCCTCGGTAGCACACCGTATACATGATAGATACCCAAAACCACCTCTCGGTACATGGCCGTGGATCCAGTGCCGGCACATATGCCATGCCGTGTGCCCACTCAGGGCCCACACACGCCATGCGCCATATGCCTGCGCCCCTGTCCTACACGCGCTGGTGCAGCGAAGGTTGATACTCTGATACTATCTGTAACACCCTGGTCCAAATTACCTCAAAGTCTAGCCTACCATAGGGCTAATCCACGTATGCATAGCACCCCACTTACACTTTCGTCCTCGCTTCGTGTAAAAAGGTTAACCCGGAGGTGCTATGTTTGGACCCAACAGGCATTATATACTACTACAACTCACTTTGTGCAAGCAATGTGGGACTAATCCCACCACCGCTCCACATGGACCGCATGGGCCTTCACATTAACAGGCTGGGGTATTACAAAAAACCGCAAATTCTACAAAATGAGTGAAAATCTCCTAAAACTAGGGCTTCAAATTTACCCTCTTAATAACCACCCTTGAGGATTTCAATTTTTCTCACCTAAGTATTGCTTCCAAGCACAGAATATGAGCTATTTTTTTATGTGGCGACGAAGAAATCTCCTCTGAAACAACAACAGAGAAGAGTTCAGCTCGAGTGGTATAAATAACCTAACTAGACACATACAATCAATTCTCAATTAAAAAGTGATATTGATATGCATTGTCATCACAATCGATTCCCACATAAAAAGCGATAGTGATGAGCATGTGCACATCACTATCGGTTCTTATGTGGGAACCGATATTGATGAGCATGCACTTCACTATCGCTTCTCACAAAAGAAACGATAGTGATAAGCAAGTGCACATCACTATCGGTTCTTATGTGAGAAGTGATAGTGATGTGCGTGCTCATCACTATCGCTTTTTATGTGGGAATCGATTGTGATGAGCATGCATATTACTATCGCTTCTCGCATAAGAACCGATTGTTATGTTCACATTACTACATCACAATCACTTCTAACCTGAGAACTGATAGTGATTATTATTAATGTCCCTCCTAAGTTATCTACACAATCGTTTTTCCTAAAAACTTAAGAATCAACACAGATGAAGCGATAGTGATGTACTATTCTGTAGTAGTGTCCTACTTTGATACATGATGGAGTCTTGTGGGAATCCTATTTTCTAGTGAATGAAAACACCTTTGCCTCGCGTGCGACTAGGGTGCTCCTTGTTTCCCAAGGCCGTGGAGAGTATATCTTTCTCCCATCTGTCCGTAGGCCCTAGGAAGATCTGTATTCAATGCTATCTGCATCCAAAATCTCAACTTGTTATTTCGCTTATGGAGTTATATATGGACTAATTACAAACTATGTAGTTCGATATCTTACCAAGTGTTGGGACACTAGGACGCACTGCCTGAAGATGTGAGACATGACCTCGCTCTTACCCAATTTCGGGCGCGTGGGTCTAAAATCAAAGAAAATGACGGGGAGGCCTCTTGCTGGATTGTCTCGTCATCCTCCCTACTCCATTGCGTAATCTTACCCGCGTACCCAGTGGTATCGAGTCTGTGCGGGTGGGTGTTTTTTTCCTAGACAGTCTTGTGTGTTTCACTTTGATACACGAATTGTTCCATTGTCTTTATCTCAACAAATCGTTCTCAGACGTTTTCAGTGATGAACCCGTACTTCTGGAACGGAGTCATTTCTCTATTCATGTAATTACTGATGAGGATGCTTTTGAAGTTCTTCTGCACCTTTCCCGTCACTAGCAATGCACACCGTCACAATGCGTGCATGCTATCTTCTGGGAGCTCAAACCATGCAGAAAGTCTTTTTATAGTAGTGAGAGCTGAAAATGAAATCCTCCCAAGGTACCCCTCTTACTTTTGCTACATTGGAGCAATTTAAGGAGGATTTAATATATCTATCTATGATATAGGTATCTAGCTAAATCTTGTCAAACCTGGTCGACGCCCTCGTCATTTTAGGTCTAAGAAATATGCATGCATGCACACTCAGCAGAGATGGTATTATATATCAGTTCTCCAACAATAAGCAAAAAAAAAAAAAAACCTGTTCATGTTCAGAAGAATTTTACAGAAAAGAATTTGGTATGAAACATTTCAATTTCCATATAAATATATGAAAATTCTCTCCTTCCAAATAAGCTAATAAGCTCTTAACTAGTAAGGTGTATACGTACGTATAGTAGCTGGCCAGGAGGACCACGTTGCAGCAGTGGTCGTAGACAATTCATAAAAGCAAAACTTAACCTCTGCAATGGTTGGTTGGTCAGCCATTTCTGCAAGTAAGATGGTCCTCATCTTGCATCGATCTCTGTTGGCTAGCTGTTGCTGCTCCATGTGCGCTCATATGTGTTCATATGCACAAACTTGCATGCATGTACGAAATTGTAACTGTAACTGCCGTGTTGTACGACTGCTAGGTGTATGAGGTTAATTTAGTTCTATATGTTGATAGTCGTGTAGAGCGTGGAATGCCAGACATGTGTATCCTATGTATGTTTGATGGATCTGGTACCATAATTTAACTTTTAATATCCTTTCGTGCCAAACAAATTTGAAAACGCGATTGAGTTTTCACGTGCTTGTGGTCTCAAAGTATACGTAGGTAGAAATCATAGTATGGAGGGCTAACATGTAATTCGAGAGTTATATGCTATTTCATCCGTTCTTAAATCGACGGCATTTTAGAATTTTGCATTTTAACCAAAACATGAATAGAAATGATCAAATCGTCCACCTTTATTAGCTTATTTATTGCTTTTGGATGGTATGTATTATTCTATTCCACACTAATAATTAATATTCGGAATCATGAATGGTTAGGGGTATGTAAAGGAAAAAAACAGTTAAAAGTTTTTTCAAAATTGTGGAATGAAATGTATTTAGATACAAAATATGAAAACTAGAATGACATGTATTCCGAAACAAAAAGAGTAGTATTAAAACATTTAAATCATGTTGCACGTAAGACATTTTTTCATTGCAAACACATGCAACCAAAATTGTACATATTGTCTAAAAGGTTGCGATAACTTATCATTACTCATTTAAAAGAACCTAGTGGTTTTGAATCACGTGTTCTTCATATTCTCATCCTTCGCCCACCTCTTCTCAAATCCCTCTTCCACCCTTACAAAATCTCTAAGAAAAAAGAAATTGCCCCATAAGAAACAAATTAACAACTAAAAAATGCAATACTTATTCCAATAATCTCCCTTCTCTCCCTTTATGGTGTGCAACGGAGGTGCAATACAAATAACAATGGCAAAGTCAATGACGTGGTGTAGGCCAAGCTCGACAGCAAAAGTAGGTGTAGGCCAAGATGGAACTTGACCATGTACTGCGATAGAGCTGAGAGCATAATACAAGCTAAGCCCAATAACAATAACTTAATATGTTAGATAATATTATTTTTATTGATGACAAAGTATGGGCATTTGATAAGTATTGTGTTGTCAATGTCTGATGGGTCTGGATTGGTGGAGATAGAGGCCGAGGCAATACCCACTACTACAGAAATGCACATCAAAATTGGTTCTTTTTTGTCATTACAATCAATTCTATTAGCAATATAAAATCTTTAGATAGTGATGAGGATGAGCTATCATAGTCTATTTTAACCTAATTATGATACACTCTCATCATAATTGGTTTTTAACAAGAACTAATTATGATGACCACATCATCACAATCGGTTCCTATAAAGAACCAATTGTGATGAAGATAAAGAACTGGTTGTGATAAGAGGTGTGCCATTTTTCTATATTCTCAAAAATGTCATATATTAACAGTATGCACATAATATCACATTTGCAATACATAACACAGAATACACATATCATATTCACAATACACAAACACTTTATTACAATACATATATCACATTCGTTCACAATATACAACACAAACATGCTTAACAATCAGTACACATGCATATCGCATTGACATATATAATTAATATTGTTTACATATGGACTAGTAGGATGCTTCAGGATCTCTAAACATATCGTTGTAACACCCCGGCACTTCATGTACCCTGAATGTCACTAAATCCAGCATTTCTAACTACTAACTAAACATTTTCCACAATTAATTCAGCATCAACATAAGCAACAATATATCTAAACTTTGGAACCTTAAACATTAGCTAAGGATTACTCACAAGTAAAGACATTGTAAGTAATAAAAGAAATCTAAATTTATTGGTCTCATATCATAAACATAAACCACAAGCATAATTTTAACATGTCATAACCAAGGGCCATAACAGAATTTAACAACAACATAACCAATTAGATTCTCACAAGATTAGTTCCACTAAAACCATTCTATAATCGAATCTATCTAAATTATACAATGAACTTTTTAAGATCAAAAACTATAAATCAACAAAACGGTAATGTGTTGATAATTGTCGTGAATGTGCTACTACCCCTTCCATGCAAGTCGGCTTCATTGAACCTAAAACAATAAACAAACAAGCGTGAGTCCACGACTCAGCAAGTACATCATAAACAATACATAATATTATTTATTTCCTTTAAAATTTAGCAAGAACATAATATAATAATACAACCGTCAATCAATATATTCACCTCATTGCTCACTTTCGATTGAGTCCATAACTCAATAACATACTCAATTATCACATTTACCTCATTAGACATCTTTGGATAAATCTACAACTCTATTCCAAACCTATTCATCAAAATCATATCAATAATCATTGTTTATCATTAGCGATACACCATTCATAGCCTATACCGGTATAGCTTGAGTGCACACCTGTCGGTATCGCACCTTTTCAGTCCCTACCATCCCAGTGGAGGGGCCTACAAGTAGGTTTCACTCCTAGCCATCCCTGTGGATGGGACTATTTGGTAGGTCTTTCAAAAGAGCATTTCGGATTAGTCATATGTCCTTATATGACTTTCTCACCAACTTGGCTGAAAATACTTCTCCATATCATGAATGCAAGTGATGAAACAAAGCATTTCAAAATATTCATTTTCCATGCAACCATAATAACAAATATCCAACCACATCTAGCATTCAGTTATCACAAGAAAAATCTTGATCATAATATGTCTACAAGATAACCACTTATTCTATTTAAACCGAAACTCATCTCAACCCTTATCATCCATATGATATACTTGCCTCTTTAACACGCGAAGAGGAGGGGCGTGAGCTAGAGACCACACTCGAAGTCACACCACCTACAGACATACAAACATCCTCAAAATCAAAACAAAATAGTACATACAACAAATAAAATCATAACGCACTATGCACCAATCCCCGAGTTAACCTATCTTTCTTGGCAAGCAACTAACCACTTGCTGTCTCCTGTCGGTCAAAAGACCTAACCAACAGCTCCTAAGCCCAAACATAGAAAATCCTATAATTTATACAAACTACATAAGAATTCCTACAATTCTCTAGTTATTCACAAATATCCAAGAAGTCATCTAACCTCCTGAATTTTCACTCAAATTTCAGCACTGACCGCCCTTTGGACAATTGACTTCAAAACCTCATAACTATTTTTATACAGCTCCAAATTTAGTGAACGAGGTGTAATACTGCTAGTTTTGGCCAGGTTTTCGGCCGGTGGTGTTTTTGCTTTCTTAACTTTCGGATCTATTCGGAAGGAGATAAATGGTGCAGTTTATATTTTTCCCCTAACCCTAAAAGCCCACCAACCACAAGAGAGAGAAAAAAGAGGAAGCCAGTCATTTGTTTGCTCCCGACCTCAGTGCTGGCTCCTTCCTAACTCCAGCGCCGCCCCCTCCCGACTCCGGAGCATGGCGCAGCCCCTGGCCTCCACCCCGCCGGCGCCGCCCTCCAGCCGCGCCTCCCTCCAGCTGCCGCCTCCCTTCCCCTCCCTTGGCTCCCTCCTCCTCGGCAGGCGTCTCATCCTGCACCCCGAGCCCGCCCCCAGCACCCCTGTTGCCGGCACCTCCTGGTCGGCTCTTCGCCGGCGCGCCGCCCTGAGCCTCCGGCCGACGTTGCTTCGGCCAGCTCGGCTCCCCCACCTCCCTCCTTCCTCCATGGTCTTCCTTTGAGGTAAAACCCTAGATAGTGGGGATCCTTTTGGCTTGCATGTAAGGTGTTTGATTAAATGCCCAGCTAGGATCTTTGTTTTTGAGATGCATTTAGTTGGGGGATTTAGAGTCTAGAGTGTTTTTGGAGGTTGTTGCTTGAGCCGAATTCTGTCCCGCTGTTCGGACCGCTGTTTGAAAATTTTGCAAGCGTTTTCTAGGGGTCTGGCTATTGCGAAAGTTGTAGATAATCTAATTACCTTTCAATGAAGACCAAAATCGCTAAGTTTCGTTTAGCCGTTTAAAAGTTGCAGCCGTTTTACCGAGAGCTGTCCAATTGTGTCGCAATTGGGGCTGTTTGTGTTCAACTGCAGATTAGAGAACCTTAGAGGCCGAACCACACTTTTCATATACTTAGAAAAAGGTGGGAATTTTCCTGTAGTTTGAGAAAATGTATTCGTTTACTTGATTTGGAGTTGTTAAACTCAAGTTATGGCTATTGTACCGTGTGCTGTCCAGAACGAGTTATCTTGCGGTAGTCTGTTGTTCGTCGCAAATCTCAGATTAATCGGTGCATTTCCTGATTGGTCGGCCGTAGAAAAAGTTGTAGATTTGTCTCATGCGATCGTTTATAGCCTGAGCTCATCCTTTTTGGATTAGCCGTTTAAAAGTTACGTCATTTTCAGTGCTGGCTGTGCAGAATTTCATTAGTTGGAATTTGAACCATTTTGGATTAACAATTCGGAGGTGTTACGCATTGTTGTTCTGAGTCATTTTTGATTGTTTCTTGTGTGCAACGTTGTTTTTCAGAGAGAGTGTCTTCGGGGGTGGTCTCGACCCAGAGTTGCCTCACGCGTCGGTAAAGGCAAGTGCAACCTGTATATTGCTATTAGGGGAAATGAGATGAATGTTTGCGCTACGATTAATTTCATGCTATTGTTTAAATTATGTTATGAACGCGTCTAGCTCAGTGTTTGCTTTTCGATCTAGAGGTCGAAAGGATGGATGCAAGTGAAACCCTCCTACCCTTATTAGGGTATTGAGTGATTGCTTGTTATATGTGTAGGATTACGCTACTGTTTAAATTAAGAATATGTTAATGCTCATGAAAACACAAATGATAATCGTGTTATGAGTATAGTTAAAGAATGGATCATAGTATGAAATTTCTTATAATGAAATGTTGAGGGAATGGATGCAGCTGCACCCATTCGAGTATTAATAGTGTGTTGAGTTCATTGTTTATATTCTAATCATGAAAATTCTATGTTGTGTGTGAGCAATATCTAGAAGAGTGTTCGTATTATGCTTATGGAGCTGAAGATTTGTGTTTATGAGAAATACTAGAACTGTTCATATTATGAAAATGCATAATGTGACAATGAAAATAGCAATTGCTATGACCTATTGGTAATAGTTGGCTCTGGGGTGTTCCCTATTACTGATGAGGAGAATGGAACCGTGTTGTGCTTATGTTTATATTTTTTTGTCATAGTTCGAGCAAATGATTACGATACCATGTATGAATCGTCCATAAGCATCATTTGCATATGTGCATTCATGATGGAAGAGGCGACCCATGTTGATGGGGCCTCTGTGCTCACCCGTAGTGAGCACAAAAGTCCTACCTCATAGTCCCATCCACGGATGGGAGCGAGTCAGAAAGAGTAGGCCCCGCCACGGGATCGTTGGGAATGAGAGGGTGCACACCGATGGTTGTGCACTCAGCTATACCGGTATAGGCTAAAAGGTTGCATTTGGAGCATGAAAGCATAAGAGCATAAACACATTGCATTGCATTGTGTTGAAATTGATAAATGTTGATTGATGAGATTGGAAGTGACAGGTTGAGGAGCGAGTCGTGAGCTCCTCCAGAAATGTTTATTGAGTCATGGGTAAGGTTTACTTACGTTTTGAGTTGGTTGTGGTAAGTGGAGTTACTTACTATTTCTTGTACTGGATGTTTTTCAATTAAGTAATGGCTATATTAAATTCTAAAGTAAATGTAATTCCGTTGAATTCTTTACTTTTCGTTTCGGTTGCACTTTGCTGAGTCTTGGACTCACGCTTGTTTGCTCCCTGTTTTAGGTACTTTGAAGCTGGCTCGTCGGGTTGGGAGTAGTAACACGTGCACGACTGCGGTCACCAACAATTTATTTAACCAATTCGTTAAATCTGGCTGTAATTAATGTGATTGTAATTTATTGTTCATCATGGTGAAATTTATTAATTTTTGTTGGGTGTGTGATTGATTAACTAAGGACCTGCTAGAATGGTATCATAACTGCTTCTATTTTTTTGTCTGCTGAGTGGATGTCCTCTGTTCTACAGAGGTCATGCTGAAATTTTGTAAATTTCGGTGGCATAGTTTTAAGCTGGTTTTAAGCGTGTAAAGGTTGATTTCAGTCTTTTCATAGAGTTGTCATTAGTTATTTAGAGTTTTTGGTAGCATCCGTGGCGCGTTGGGCGTCGGGGTGTTATAGTTGGTATCAGAGCGGGCTTCAGGTCCGTGGTGTTTGAATGTAGTGAGTAATTTTAGAATGAATTAAAATTTTGCTGTGTGAAGGTCGAAACATAGTTTAGGTTGAACTTTTTAAAATGTGGCCCTAGGGCAATAACCATAAAAATTTGACGTAGAATGGTTAATTAATTTAAAACTGACACACTCTGATGCACAGTAGGAAAGGGATGGGATATCGTTGCATTGTGTTACAATGCTTATTTTGTTATTGATGCTATGATGATGCTTGTGATTATGTTATTTGTTAGTTTGATAAGGCTATGGTAGTGTTTACCGCTATGCTTTTGAAGTGGTAAATTGCTTAGTGGGGTCCGGTGGGACTCTTTGTGCTGGAGGTATGTCGGCCCTGTCGTGTAGCCGTGTTGGTCGGTGTGGTAGTTGAGAGCCAGCACTGGAGGATTTATAACCCCAGGTAAAGATAGTCCTAGTTCCTTTGCCGTAAATCGGAGAGTAATCGATTTCTCGTTTTTAGTGGTTGAGAAACTCGTTTTGGTGACTCTCTTCTGTCGTGGGAGCTTTGTGATTTATCTGTGTTTCAGAAATTGTGGGCATGACAAGGGTTGAATCTTGTCGTGCGGTAAAGTGAAGAGTTTCGTTTCGCACTTTCTTTTGGTTGTTTTGTGGAGAAAGTTATGGATTCCTTCTTGTGTTGGACGTTCTCCCAGTTTAAAAGGAGTTGTTGTACTTCTGTTGTAAATGGGAGAATTGATGGAGTAAGTTTCCGAGCTTTGACTTATTTGGTCTTTTTGGGTTTAAGTCAAAGAAAAAGGATTTGGGTGTTGCGCCCCTTGGTTGTTGGCGGGGAAAGACATGGGTTTTTTCGTATTGTCGTTCTCCAAGTTGAAGTTTTGGTGAAAAACTTAAGTCATGAGAACTTAAGGTTTGGGGCTTTAAAGGAAAAAGTGTTATTCGATCGATTCGCTTTTCCTTTCCATAAATTGATTTGTGTAACTCCTTTCCTTCGTGGAATTTTGGAGTATGATGATTTGTTTGGAGCTTTGTTGAATGACAAAGCTTGAGTCCTGTCATTTTCTAAGTCTTTTGAGGGTCGAGCTTCTTTGGAAGATTTGGTTGGCTTTTCTAGAAAGGAAAATACGACATTCAGAGTAAGTCGTAGGTTGATTGAAGGTCTTCCCGTAGAGGATTAGTAGAATGTTTATGTTGTGGGGATAAGGTGGTCGACCCTAATTGGATAGATGGCAAGAAGTATTTTGTAGGTCATGGTGATCCACGGTTATAAGCGGAGGTTGCGTAAGGGTAGAAAAGATGTTGTTGAGTAAGTAATAACAATTTGGTTGAGGAACTTGTTTAAATAAGTTGATGGGGTTCAATTGTCTAAATCATTGGAGACTTAGATAATTGATCTTTGTGTTCGTCATATGGTTGACGGATAGGAATTTTGGATGGTAGGTTAATTTGGGATAAAAATTTCAACCTGTTTTCCTTTGATGAGTTTTATGGGGGAGAATTTGTTTAATGTTGGTGATAACATTCTCGAACGTGGATGTAATTAGTCGAAAGGATAATTACTGGAAAAAGTGATTCAAGGAAGAATGGATATAAAATTCTTGCTATGTCTTGTTAGGGCTTCCCAAAGACGCTAAGTGTGAACATCGAAACCTTTATTGTTAAAGGTGCAAGAATTTTAGAGATAATGGGATGTAAGATGAACTTAGGTTTAACTACCTATGGGATTGGGTTGTCGGTGTAATTATTTGGAAAGTTGCCTTTTGGTTAAGGCATTTTGTTTGGTGTGCAATTGAAATTGCCATATGAGTTGTGTTTCGCCAAGTGGTGGAGTTAGTGGATGAAAGATTATGAGGAAGAAAGAATGCATACTTATGGAATAGTGTGATGATAGTCTTTGGACTTGCCATTTAAAGGAAATAAATAGATGTAATGGAAAATGTTGGATTTCAGGATCGTCTTGCTATTCCCGAAATGTGGTTTTGAAATTAGTGTGTTGTGTTGCTTTTTTTTAATCGAGTGATTATTTGTTGTGAAGCTTTCCACCTTAGAGCTCAAGGTGAGGAAGTGGTTTATGCTGTTAAAGAGAATGGAGTTCTCTTCGATTTTGTGACTGTTTTTGAAGAAAGATCGTGTGAAGTTCCTCTTCTTAGTTGAGTCATCTCTTGTTGTGCATTATATTGCATTGATTTCAATTTGGGGAAAGTGGTTAGCCTTGTAAGAGAATCTAGATTCTCTTTGCTTTCTAATGGGAGAAAAGAAAATGTTTAGTTGTGGTTCTGTCGGGACCCGAATTCGCAATCCGGATACCCTCTGTGTTTTCAGCACTAGTCCCAGGATCAGTCGCTAGTGCCCACAGTTAACAAAGATGAATACCACAATCATACACAACGGATTAATAAATAAAGTATTCATCTATTAATATAACAGGTTGAACAACTTTAAGGTCAACTTACAATTGTGAAGCCTAGATGGCTTCAACTCAGAGTAAAACGAACAGCAGCGGAACGAAGAACGTCGGTGAATCCCATCAAAATACCACAGGCATTTGACAAGGTTCAACTCCTAGATATTCGCCTTCTTGCAGAACTTCTCCTTCTTGAAGACAAAGACTTTCTCCTCAACTGGTGATGTTTTGTTATAGCAAGGGTGAGTACACAACCGTACTCAACAAGTCATGCATGAGAATGCGTTCTATTACTACATGCATGGCTTATTCCAAAGGAATGGTGAATGGTTCTTTTAGAATAAAGCGGCATTCACAAATAATCATAGTAGATAGAAGCGATAAAACAAATAATACCCATAATAAATTCCGTAATCATTCTCAAGTAAAACATTTCTCATCCTTAACCAATTTCCATATCACATTGTCCACATTCCCAACCTCATTTCATTTTCAAAACTCTACCCCTTATTTGTAATCCCGAGCATTGTCCAATACCGCGGACACGGCTATTGAATAGTTTTACACTCTGCAGAGGTTGTACACTTTACCCACAAGATACAATCAACTCACCACGTCACCGTGAATCGCCATACAACAAGATGCGAATGAGCGATCATAACAAAGCCTTTCGAAACTTCTAGCTCAACCTAGGAACCTCTCCGTGTTGCCTTCACTATCACTTCCCTCACTCGAGCCAAGTATAGGACCGGCGAACACCGTTGGATGGGTACCAAGCCAGTAGTACAGTGCACTCCCCATCTGATCACCCCTCGGATGATCGCCACCCGAGTATCAAAGGTGAGATATCGAATCCTACTAAACTAGGTCCGTCCCCATAAGACATGTGGTTGTACAGTGACTCGGTTCAAAGGCTTGCAAGGTTAAGTCCTTCGGGTGACCAAGGCAAGACCACCTCGAATAATTCACCAACAATACCATCACATAATTTACCAACAATACCATCACATAATTCACCAATAACACCGCCAAATACCAAAGTGACATATCCAATGCCACTCTTGCCACTTGCCTCGGTCTAAAACATTTTACCACCCCAGTTGATAATTGCGCAACACAATGCCAACAACAACTCAACATCCATGTAGAACCACTCTGGTTCCACATATCAACATCATCGTGTGGCAACACGTCATACCATTTCACAAACACATTTCATAATCCATTAATCAGTATTATCCTTTTATTTTCAGAAGACATGAGTTGCGTGGCATGGCTAAGCAATTATACATGGTCTAACCAACCCACGTTGGCAAGTAATAGCAACCAACTAATAATCAACCATCTTAGGGTGACAAATAAATTATGGCATACAAATAATCATGGCAAGGTGATATTTAGCAATTGGGTTGAATAACTAATTCCCGAATTAATTTAAATCATTTTAATCTTGAACTAGCATGCAATAATTTGAATCAAAGTAAATTTGTAAAACTGGGAGCAATATGATCAAAGCACAACCTGCCTGGCCCATGCTATCTTTATTATTCTTTACTCTTTATCTTTGACTCTGGATCTTCGATCTTCAATCTCCGCTTGCTTGATCCTCAGCTCCTTCGAGTGACTTACAGCAACGCGTCTAACGATAAACAAACTCAAATACAACAAAACTTCAATAAGCAAATCAAGTAAACTCCAAATTAAGAATGAATAGCATTGGGCACAACGGCTTGATGAAATTAGGAACTTGGATGGATTGGGTCGACGATTAGACAAAAGAGAACGGCTTTCAGAAAATACACCGAAGAGAAGGATTAATAATCTGGGAAAGAAGGAATATTATTCCGAAGAATATTATTTTGATTGGATAGCCGATGTCATATGGACTCTCGATCTATAGACCGGGTCCACGAAGTTACGTTAGTTCGCCATGAACTAAGCGTATGCTTGTGATTGGATTCAGATACAAAGCAAGTTATAATTAATACACTTTTTCAGAATATGGTAGTATATATATCAGATAATGTTTTCCAGTTATTCCCTCATGATTTTATATTTATATGCGATATTCTACAGACTGCCGAAAAGGCTTATACGACCACACTTTTAGCGCTATTGCGGTTCAGTTTTCTTTCTTTGTTTGCGGCTGCACCAAATGGGATAATGTAACCATTTTTCAGGGGTTATTAGGTAATATCCCTAAGAGTGTTTTAAAGTTGATTCCGTGATATTTCTCATTTGTTCAAGGCGTTTTTTCTAATGAATAGTGATTTCGGCTTAATATGAGCTGAACTCGAAGTTGATCAAACTGATGTTACTTTTGTATGGCAAGCTAAGGCATATCATTTCTGGGTTATAGAAGTTTTTTTTGTTGAGTTTAAGGTCCGTTTGATAAAGTTACGACCATTTGTTCCTTTTACCGATTGCATGTTTGGCTAATGAGCAAATAGGGCAAACTAAGGAATGATCTAAATATTTTTATATATTTGTGATCTATGCTATCCCAGAAGTGCAACTAAACTAGTTTCACCACTTGTTGAGCTCATTTGATACATATTTTATCCATTTGAGTCTTTCATGTTATTAAGGTATTTGAACAATCAATACTTGATACAAAATACATTTAAATCTGAATCTTTTCATAGAAATAGGTTCTCTGGGGATGCAGGGACATGTCTTATTTATTTCATGATTTATGGAGCAAGGAAACATATAATTGCTTCATATTACCTAAAAGGTGACTTTCATTCAAACTCTAATTAAAAGTTTTTGCTGCAAGCAACATATAACTTTTTATTATATATTTTGAATCTTTACTGATTAACTCAAGATTAGGAATTGAGTTTGCATTAATCGGAGATTCATAGCAAAAGTTATAAGTGTTTTATTGCGCAAACCAAAATAATAGAAAATGAAAAAAAAAGAAGTGCAGATGTGAGGATTCGAACTCAGGATCTGTGAGTCCATGCACTGGTGCTCTACCACTACGCCATGCAATGTCTTGTGACTAAGTCTCATGCTCAATTACTTAAGCTTACCAACACGAACCCTAGAGCTTCAAATATCCAACAATGGCTATGCGGTTGGAGCTTGAAGAAGGTGGCAAAACTTGAAGAGATGAGCTGCAGGAGAGGTGTGGCTCGGCTGGGGAGGCTGCATGCAAGTTAGGGGAGCAAGATTAGGGGCTGGTAGCGAGGTCAGTGGTGAGATGAGGCGACAGAAGAACTCACGGCGAGACGCACTGGGAGGGAGCTCACCGGCGCTGGGGAAGAAGAAGGTGGCAAGGTGCTGGCTCGCCGGGGAGGTAGCAGGAGGCCTAGCTCGGCGGAAGAAGCTGGTGGTTGGCTCTAGCTCGCAGTCCCGACGCGCAACAGGAAGCTCGGCTTGGGGAGGCTCCTGGGCGTCGGCTTGGCTGCATGCAAGGCGAGGAAACTCAGAAGATTGAGCATGCAGCTGCTGTGCGCAAGGCCGAGTCCGAAGTGCTCACTGGGCTACGCTTTGAGGCGAGCTCGCCGGCACCAAGGAGAAGGAAGATGGCTTCGGCTGGGCTCTCGCCTGTGCGGACTCAGCTGCACGCAAGGAGAAGAAGCAAGGTCAGAGATTTGAGCAAGTCTCACGGTTGGACGGGATGGCAGAAGAACCCACCAGCGGAAAGAATTTTTGCAAGCACAGCTCGCCCAGCTTGCTCTGGCTCTGGCAAACTCACGGAAGAGAAAAGCAAACACACAGCGAGCAGAGGGCGAGGAGGGGAGCTTTGGCGACTTTATGGCAGCGCAGGGAGGCAGGTGAGCTGGGCACGGCCCCTACCGGCCAATGGCGCAGGGAGAGGTGAGCCACGGGTCTTTACGGCAGCTGTGATGGCAGGAGGTGAGCTGTGGCATGGCTGAGAGGTGGGGCAGGTGAGGCTCGGTGAATACCAGCGTGGCTGGAATTGTCTGCAGGGTAGCATCTGGTATAAAGGAAGAGTCCGAGGCAAACTTTCTCGCAGGAGTGGAGAGGGAGAAAGGAAGGAGAGAAGGGAGGAGGGGCTGGCCAGTGGGCCCAGGCGTGCATGGAACCACCTGCCAGAGGCTTAGCTACAAGATCCAACGAGTGAATCGGCTGCATTTGGCAGATGAATCAATTTAAGTAAGGATTTGACATATCAGTTGGGCAGGCTTGGGAAGGGGTGAAGACTTGGTTAAAAAATTCTGCAAATTTTTGAGCAGGTAGACCAGAAGTTCTACTTTCCATTTTCTTTGGGTTCATCTCATTACCTTTTGTCATTTAAGAACAGTAATTCATCAAACTTGGCTGATTTTCAATCTGTTTTTGAATTTTTAAGCTCTGCAAATGGTGTGCCAAAATTCTGTAAAATTGGTTTTTATTCATCTTTTGGTCTCTAGTATTTTACAAAATTATTTGCTATAGCATGTTGTTTGATGTTTCTTTGAGTTTCATTAAGGTGTTGGATTTGGCAATTAAAAGACTTCATTGACATAAAATCATAGAAGAACAAAATAACTCCGGAAATTAACTCAAGGAGAAAATCCAAAGCACAACAAAAATCATAGCATGTCATTTTAATTACTTGATCAAATTTGGGATGTTACAAACCTACCCCCCTTAACAGAATCTCGTCCCCGAGATTCGGGCTGACAAGAGAATAGGTTCGGGAAAACTCGACCTTTGAGGCTCTTTGCACTTGCAGTTAACTGCACACTTGACAGGATTGCTTAGAGGTCAAACGCTGGATAACATTCTTCTACTGGGTCAAATTCTGATAGGCTGCTCTTTGTAGGTAAGATCCTTTTGCAAACTTATTCGGCTTCAACTGGGTCTGCTTTCTGGCATATGAAACACTTCTTCCACTGAGGCTCTTGGAAGACAATCTGCACTCTTCCTAACAGTGCTGACAACTTCCATTGTTAAGTAACCTTTTATTTATCCACTGACACTTGATTCTTTGCTTCTTTTGGAAACTGGACAAGCTACTCCTGTCGGCGAAGCAACTTGCTATTCTGCGGTCTTGATCAAAGATTGAACATCATTTCAGTTGAGTTGGTTCTTGGGAACTGCTTTTGATCTAAGGAACTCAAGCTGATTGATAATTGCTTCATGGCAATACAAGTCTGGAACGATTCATTGATCCTTGCAATTCACTACCAATGACCTTCGGAGTAAGGAACATTGATCGAAATGAATCTGGCAACTCTCAACATCATGACTAAGTCATGGGATTCTGAAGGTTCCAAATTAGTTTTATCTTATTGGACTTGTCAAAAGCTTGGATAAAAATACCAGCTCTGTTGATCTGTTGGTCTGATACTATCTTTGTTGGTCTGGTTCTCGAGTAGCGACTGAAAATTCTATATCGGCTATATATTCTTTCCATAGCGAATTAATGCTTCAATTACCACTAAAGTAAAGGCGCTGGTCTTCAATATGCTAAATCCACAAATTTTGTCTTTACATCACATTACTGAGAACTCAGGCTCTATGGCCAACATACACATGAATATTATCTGATAATGTGAATGCTCAAAGACATATCAAATCCTTTATTGCCATTAGTACTTGTGATTTAGAATTCTGGGTACATTTATTCCACAAATAGGAATTGCTAAGAGAATTCCTTGACATTACTCTTATAGACTAGAGTATGGCATCACAGCTTCTGGAACTTATTAGTAGCCTCATCAGTCAACCGTCTTTTCTTCAACTGCTTCTTGGAACAATCAACACGTGGTTGCTTCGGGCATACTTGGTATCTGAGCTCAGCCGAGGTAGCTTCAGGGACAATTTCAATTCCACAAGGTACTTTATATTTGAACGGGCATTGCTTGGCAAAGTGACCTTTTTCACGGCAGGCGTAGCATAATCGATTCTTTGATGTTGCACCATGCGATCTTGGTGTTATGCTTTGAACCGAACTAACTTCTGGGATGACTGAAGGTAAAGGGAATGTTTGATGCTTCTGGAAACATTGTCTGGCATAGTGACCTTGTTTACCACAAAGGAAACAACTTCCTAGTGACTTTGACTTCCTCCTTTTATGAGGTAAATTGTTAGATTCTTGGTATTTCTCCTTTAACTGCTCCTGTGACAAGGCATGGGTAGATGACAACACGCCTTTCTTTGCTAACTCTTGAACCACAATGGCTCGGAAATTTTCTCGTTGACGTTGCATTGCAGAGGTCAATACCGAATACATAGCACACTGGCTTGGGCAATGATCTTGGCCTTCACAAAGAAAACATGTAATCTTATTATTCGGACACTCTCCAAGAGGATGGTTCCCTTCACAACTGGAACAATTGATATGATGCTCGTCCGAGGTATGTCCTATGACTCCACAACGGATACATGCGCAATCCTCCGATTTGCTTGATTGGCAACACTTTAAAGAACAACGTCCAGATTGGTTGTGGTATGCAGGGGTTGCATATTCCTCTGACTTGGTTGCACCTTTCAGCGGAGCATGAAACTCACGAAACGCAGTAGTGAATTCCTTCCAAGTGGTAGTCTGATCATTACCATAGATGGCACGGTAGTTTTTCCACCAAGCTAATGCTGCACCTTCTAGCTGACTGGTGGCATATATAATCTTATCTTTATCATCACACTGTATGGAAGATAGCTTCTTCTCCATGACTTGAATCCAGGTTTTTGTACTTTGTAGAGAGGTGAATTCTTCAAAAACGGGTGGCTTGGTTTCAATGAACTTTGCAAACTTGCACTGAGAACGCATTGTTGAATTTTCAACCGGTGGAACTGGAGATTGATTTTGGTCAACATCGGCTCTAACACTGATACTGGTGGCAACATCTGATCGACTTGGATCGCTTCAGAATCTTGCCAAGGTCATCCATCGAAAACTTCTCCATTTGTTGGTGATCAAGGTTAATAGGCAAGAGGAAAAGCATAGGTAAGTAACCAAGATCTATTACGGGGATTAGGTTTAACCCAAAACCTCAAATTATACGATCATTATTTACAACTTGGTATGGTTGCTCACAAAAGCCTAAGGGCCATGCAACACATACTGCAAATTCAGCAAACAGAAAACCAAATTATCCTAAGCACACAAGTCTAACGTCTAGAAAGGGTAACACTCCTAACTTAGACAGACGTGACTCTCACACATGAGTCTCAACAGCTACTCAAGCACTGATTCTTTGAATTCCTTGAACACTTCATTGGCACTGGTTCATCTACCTTCTGGAATACTTCATCGGCACTCTTTCCTTGAGCTCGACGATTACTGTCTTCACGATCTTAAGGTTCAGCAACGGCACTCAGTGCTTTCTCCTAAAGTGTGAAACATCGTTATCTATTCAAGACAACTGAGGTAAGATTTTCAACTTAAATCGGCGGGGAAAAATAGAAATTTCAGCAAAAGGGGAAAGGAATGGAAGAATAAGATAAGTCAAGAACTTGTTATTCTTCAAGTTAAATTTTCTCTTTAGAAAATAATTTTGAAGTTCCTAAAGAACGGCCAAACTATCTAGGGTCAAGACCTACAGTCAGTATGCTCTGATACCATGTCTGTCGGGACCCGAATTCGCAATCCGGATACCCTCTGTGTTTTCAGCACTAGTCCCAGGATCAGTCGCTAGTGCCCACAGTTAACAAAGATGAATACCACAATCATACACAACGGATTAATAAATAAAGTATTCATCTATTAATATAACAGGTTGAACAACCTTAAGGTCAACTTACAATTGTGAAGCCTAGATGGCTTCAACTCAGAGTAAAAGCGAGCAGCTAATGAACGAAGAACGTCGGTGAATCCCATCAAAATACCACAGGCATTTGACAAGGTTCAACTCCTAGATATTCGCCTTCTTGCAGAACTTCTCCTTCTTCGAAGACAAAGACTTCTCCTCAACTGGTGATGTTTTGTTATAGCAAGGGTGAGTACACAACCGTACTCAACAAGTCATGCACAGAATGCAGTTCTATTACTACATGCATGGCTTATTCCAAAGGAATGGCTGAATGGTTCTTTTAGAATAAAGCAGCATTCACAAATAATCATAGTAGATAGAAAAGCAGTAAAACAAATAATACCCATAATAAATTCCGTAATCATTCTCAAGTAAAACATTTCTCATCCTTAACCAATTTCCATATCACATTGTCCACATTCCCAACCTCATTTCATTTTCAAAACTCTACCCCTTGACTGTAATCCCCGAGCATTGTCCAATACCGCGGACACGGCTATTCGAATAGTTTTTACACTCTGCAGAGGTTGTACACTTTACCCACAAGATACAATCAACTCACCACGTCAGCCGTGAATCGCCATACAACAAGATCACGAATGAGCGATCATAACAAAGCCTTCGAAACTTCTAGCTCAACCTAGGAACCTCTCCGTGTTGCCTTCACTATCACTTCCCTCACTCGAGCGAAGTATAGGACCGGCGAACACCGTTGGATGGGTACCAAGCCGTAGTACAGTGCACGCTCCCCATCTGATCACCCCTCGGATGACTGCCACCCCGAGGTATCAAAGGTGAGATATCAGAATCCTACTAAACTAGGTCCGTCCCATAACAGATATGTGGTTGTACGAGTGACTCAGTTCAAAGGCTTGCAATGTTAAGTCCTTAGGGTGACCAAGGCAAGACCACCTCGAATAATTCACCAACAATACCATCACATAATTTACCAACAATACCATCACATAATTCACCAACAACACCGCCAAATACCAAAGTGACATATCCAATGCCACTCTTGCCACTTGCCTCGGTCTAAAACATTTTACCACCCCAGTTGATAATTGCGCAACACAATGCCAACAACAACTCAACATCCATGTAGAACCACTCTGGTTCCACATATCAACATCATCGTGTGGCAACACGTCACACCATTTCACAAACACATTTCATAATCCATTAATCAGTATTATCCTTTTATTTTCAGAAGACATGAGTTGCGTGGCATGGCTAAGCAATTATACATGGTCTAACCAACCCACGTTGGCAAGTAATAGCAACCAACTAATAATCAACCATCTTAGGGTGACAAATAAATTATGGCATACAAATAATCATGGCAAGGTGATATTTAGCAATTGGGTTGAATAACTAATTCCCGAATTAATTTAAATCATTTTAATCTTGAACTAGCATGCAATAATTTGAATCAAAGTAAATTTGTAAAACTGGGAGCAATATGATCAAAGCACAACCTGCCTGGCCCATGCTATCTTTATTATTCTTTACTCTTTATCTTTGACTCGGATCTTGATCTTCAATCTCCGCTTGCTTGATCCTCGGCTCCTTGGTGACTTACGACAGCGCGTCTAACGATAAACAAACTCAAATACAACAAAACTTCAATAAGCAAATCAAGTAAACTCCAAATTAAGAATGAATAGCATTGGGCTGTGACTTGATGAAATTAGGAACTTGGATGGATTGGGTCGACGATTAGACAAAAGAGAACGGCTTTCAGAAAATACACCGAAGAGAAGGATTAATAACTGGGAAAGAAGGAATATTATTCCGAAGAATATTATTTTGATTGGATAGCCGATGTCATATGGACTCTCGATCTATAGACCGGGTCCACGAAGTTACGTTAGTTCGCCATGAACTAAGCGTATGCTTGTGATTGGATTCAGATACAAAGCAAGTTATAATTAATACACTTTTTCAGAATATGGTAGTATATATATCAGATAATGTTTTCCAGTTATTCCCTCATGATTTTATATTTATATGCGATATTCTACAGACTGCCGAAAAGGCTTATACGACCACACTTTTAGCGCTATTGCGGTTCAGTTTTCTTTCTTCGTTTGCGGCTGCACCAAATGGGATAATGTAACCATTTTTCAGGGGTTATTAGGTAATATCCCTAAGAGTGTTTTAAAGTTGATTCCGTGATATTTCTCATTTGTTCAAGGCATTTTTTCTAATGAATAGTGATTTCAGCTTAATATGAGCTGAACTCGAAGTTGATCAAACTGATGTTACTTTTGTATGGCAAGCTAAGGCATATCATTTCTGGGTTATAGAAGTTTTTTTTGTTGAGTTTAAGGTCCGTTTGATAAAGTTACGACCATTTGTTCCTTTCTGGGTGCATGTTTGGCTAATGAGCAAATAGGGCAAACTAAGGAATGATCTAAATATTTTTGTATATTTGTGATCTATGCTATCCCAGAAGTGCAACTAAACTGGTTTCACCACATTTTGAGCACATTTTATACATATTTTAACCATTTGAGTCTTTCATGTTATTAAGGTATTTGCACAATCAATACTTGATACAAAATACATTTAAATCTGAATCTTTTCATAGAAATGGGTTCTCTGGGGATGCAGGGACATGTCTTATTTATTTCATGATTTATGGAGCAAGGAAACATATAATTGCTTCATATTACCTAAAAGGTGACTTTCATTCAAACTCTAATTAAAAGTTTTTGCTGCAAGCAACATATAACTTTTTGTTGCATATTTTGAATCTTTACTGAATAACTCAAGATTAGGAATTGAGTTTGCATTAATCGGAGATTCATAGCAAAAGTTATAAGTGTTTTATTGCGCAAAGCAAAATAATAGAAAATGAAAAAAAAAGAAGTGCAGATGTGAGGATTCGAACTCAGGATCTGTGAGTCCATGCACTGGTGCTCTACCACTACGCCATGCAATGTCTTCTGACTAAGTCTCATGCTCAATTACTTAAGCTTACCAACACGAACCCTAGAGCTTCAAATATCCAACAATGGCTATGCGGTTGGAGCTTGAAGAAGGTGGCAAAACTTGAAGAGATGAGCTGCAGGAGAGGTGTGGCTCGACTGGGGAGGCTGCATGCAAGTTAGGGGAGCAAGATTAGGGGCTGGTAGCGAGGTCAGTGGTGAGATGAGGCTTGAGAAGAACTCACGGCAAGGCCTGGGAGGGAGCTCACCGTGTTGGGAAGAAGAAGGTGGCAAGGTCTTGGCTCATGGGGGAGGTAGCAGGAGGCCTAGCTCGGCGGAAGAAGCTGGTGGTTGGCTCTAGCTCATGATCCCGACACAGCATAGCAGAAGCTCGGCTTGGGAGGCTCTGGCGTCGGCTTGGCTGCATGCAAGGCGAGGAAACTCACAAGATTGAGTATCTGTTCTTGTCGCAGAAGCTGAGTCGGCAATGCTCACTGGGGGCTCGCTGAGAGGGCAGCTCATGGCACCAAGGAGAAGGAAGATGACTTGCTAGGGCGCTGCTCAGGCGGACTCGGCTGCACGCAAGGGGAAGAAGCAAGGTTAGAGATTTGAGCAAGTCTCACGGTAGGACGGGATGGTAGAAGAACCCACCAGCGGAAAGAATTTCTGCAAGCACGGCTCGCCCAGCATGCTCCGGCTCTGGCAAACTCACAGCAGAGAAAAGCAAACACACAGCGAGCAGAGGGCGAGGAGGGGAGCTTTGGCGACTTTATGGCAGCGTAGGGAGGCAGGTGAGCTGGGCACGGCCCCTACCGGCCAATGGCGCAGGGAGAGGTGAGCCACGGGTCTTTACGGCAGCTGTGATGGCAGGAGGTGAGCTGTGGCATGGCTGAGAGGCGGGCGGCGAGGCTCGGTGAACGGCAGCGTGGCTGGAATTGTCTCTGGGCAACATCTTGGTATAAGGGAAAATCTACCGAGGCGGCACTCGGGCGGAGGGGAGAGGGAGAAAGGAAGGAGAGAAGAGAGGAGGGGCTGGCCAGTGGGCCCAGGCGTGCATGGAACCACCTGCCAGAGGCATAGCTACAAGATCCAACGAGTGAATCGGTTGCATTTGGCAGATGAATCAATTTAAGTAAGGATTTGACATATCAGTTGGGCAGGCTTGGGAAGGGGTGAAGACTTGGTTGAAAAATTCTGCAAATTTTTGAGCAGGTAGACCAGAAGTTCTACTTTCCATTTTCTTTGGGTTCATCTCATTACCTATTGTCATTTAAGAACAGTAATTCATCAAACTTGGCTGATTTTCAATCTGTTTTTGAATTTTTAAGCTCTGCAAATGGTGTACCAAAATTCTATAAAATTGGTTTTTATTCATCTTTTGGTCTCTAGTATTTTACAAAATTATTTGCTATAGCATGGTGTTTGATGTTTCTTTGAGTTTCATTAAGGTGTTGGATTTGGCAATTAAAAGACTTCATTGACATAAAATCATAGAAGAACAAAATAACTCCGGAAATTAACTCAAGGAGAAAATCCAAAGCACAACAAAAATCAAAGCATGTCATTTTAATTACTTGATCAAATTTGGGATGTTACTGGTTCCTTGCTTGAGTATAATTTGGGAGTATGCTCATTGATCTTGTTCTACGGGCCAGATCGTCCTAGAAGGAGAACCATGTATGGAGATGAAGTCATAATTAGGGTTAAGTGTTAATGGTATATGGATTTAATGTGGAGAGTAATGAGAAGTGATCCTTGTCGTGGTCTGACCTTTGTGAGAGGAGCATTTTGACCGTGTTGTCCCCGGGTTATGTGGGACTTTGTTGTTGGTGGGCTAGGTGGAATCAGTCGCTAAATGCTTTATTTCCGTAAGTTTGTCGGAACCCTTGGTTTTATGGTTTAGACTTAATGTGGGTCAGTCGGAAATGGATGGTTCGGTTGTGAACCTTTTCGTTGAGTGATTGTCTCGTTGTATGAGACAAGTTTGATAGAAGGTCAAGTTCGATTTTGTGTTATGAGGGAAATTGATTGGTGCCCTGTGGGGCTAATCATTTCAATAGTAAAGAATGATTTTTGATCCTGTTGTTTCCAAGGGCAATTGTTGAAAAGGTAAAAGTTGTGTTTTGATTCCTAGAGGATTCCGGTGTTGCTTGGTTAGAAATAATGATATTTTCGGAATTGGTTAGAAACTTGTTGGAATAAAGAATTCTGTGTGTGGCTCTTTGGTTAGAAAGGTTAATCAATGAGGAGAGATGGGAATCAGTGCTTTTCTTGATTCGTAAGGGATCCAAGTTTAGAACCCCAATGATCAATCGAATGGAATTCAGTGATTTGATGAAATTTGGTTGGATGCTTAATAGAGTGTTGTGACTTGCAATAATCGTGGCAACATGAGGTTGATAATCTGTGGTACAATTTGGGAATTTGGCTGTCTGCCCAGTTCCAATAGCGTGTTCGTGTGGGATATGTGAATCTTAAGTTTAAAAGAGAAGTGACTCGAGTTTTGGAGTCTTGTGCGTGAGAAGTACCCAACTTTGTTCCTTTTGGGTGTTTTCGCTTTATCATTCGGTTTCTGTTGCTCTTGTGGGTGAGTTTTGAGGGGTTCCGAATTCGAGGGCGAATTCATTTAAAGGGGGAAAGAGTGTAATACTGCTAGTTTTGGCCAGGTTATCGGCCGGTGGTGTTTTTGTTTTCTTAACTTTTGGATTTATTCCGGAAGGAGATAAATGGTGTAGTTTATATTTTTCCCCTAACCCTAAAAGCCCACCAACCACAAGAGAGAGAAAAAAGAGGAAGCCAGTCATTTGTTTGCTCCCGACCTCAGTGCTGGCTCCTTCCTGACTCCAGCGCTGCCCCCTCCCGACTCCGGAGCATGGCGCAGCCCCTGGCCTCCTCCCCGTCGGCGCCGCCCTCCAGTCGCGCCTCCCTCCAGCTGTCGCCTCCCTTCCCCTCCCCTAGCTCCCTTCTCCTCGGCAGGCATCTCATCCTGCGCCCCGAGCCCACCCCCAGCTCCCCTATTGCCGGCACCTCCTGGCCGGCTCTTCGCCGGCGAGCCGCCCTGAGCCTCCGGTCGGCGTTGCTTCGGCCAGCTCGGCTCCCCCACCTCCCTCCTTCCTCCATGGTCTTCCTTTGAGGTAAAACCCTAGATAGTGGGGATCCTTTTAGCTTGCATGTAAGGTGTTTGATTAAATGCCCAGCTAGGATCCTTATTTTTGAGATGCATTTAGTTGGGGGATTTAGAGTCTAGAGTGTTTTTGGAGGTTGTTGTTTGAGCCGAATTCTGTCCTGCTGTTCGGACCGCTTTTTGAAAATTTGGCAAGCATTTCCTGGGGGTCTGGCTATTGTGAAAGTTGTAGATAATAGAATTACCTTTTAATGAAGACAAAAATCGCTAAGTTTTGTTCAGCCGTTTAAAAGTTGTGGTCGTTTTACCGAGCGCTGTCCAATTGTGTCGCGATTGGGGAAGTTTGTGTTCAGCTGCAGATTAGAGAAACTTAGAGGCCGAACCACACTTTTTGTATAGTTAGAAAAAGGTAGTAATTTTCCTGTAGTTTGAGAAAATGTATTCGTTTACTTGATTTGGAGTTGTTAAACTCAAGTTATGGCTATTGTACCGTGTGCTGTCCAGAAAGAGTTATCTTGCGGTAGTCTGCTGTTCGTCACAAATCTCAGATTAATCAGTGCATTTCCCGATTGGTCGGCTGTAGAAAATGTTGTACATTTGTCTCTTGCGATCGTTCATAGCCCGAGCTCATCCTTTTTGGATTAGCCGTTTAAAAGTTACGTCATTTTCAGTGCTGGCTGTGCAGAATTTCATTAGTTGGAATTTGAACCGTTTTGGATTAACAATTCGGAGGTGTTATGCATTGTTGTTCTGAGCCGTTTTTTATTGTTTCTTATGCACAACGTTGTTTTTCAAGAGAGTGTCTTCTGGGGTGGTCTCGACCCTGAGTTTCCTCACGCGTCGGTAAAGGATGGATGCAAGTGAAACCCTCCTACCCTTATTAGGGTATTGAGTGATTGCTTGTTATATGTGTAGGATTACGCTACTGTTTAAATTAAGAGTATGTTAATGCTCATGAAAACACAAATGATAATCGTGTTATGAGTATAGTTAAAGAATGGATCATAGTATGAAATTTCTTATAATGAAATGTTGAGGAATGGATGCTTGTTGCACCCATTCGAGTATTAATAGTGTGTTGAGTTCATTGTTTATATTCTAATCATGAAAATTCTATGTTGTGTGTGAGCAATATCTAGAAGAGTGTTCGTATTATGCTTATGGAGCTGAAGATTTGTGTTTACAAGAAATACTAGAATTGTTCATATTATGAAAATGTATACTGTGACAATGAAAATAGCAATTGCTATGACCTATTGGTAATAGTTGGCTCTAGGGTGTTACTTATTACTGATGAGGAGAATGGAACCGTGTTGTGCTTATGTTTATATTTTTTTTGCTCATAGTTCAGAGCAAATGATTACGATACCGTGTATGAATCGTCCATAAGCATCATTTGCATATGTGCATTCATGATGGAAGAGGCGACCCATGTTGATGGGGCCTTTGTGCTCACCCGTAGTGAGCACAAAAGTCCTACCTCGTAGTCCCATCCACGGATGGGAGCGAATCAGTAAGAGTAGGCCCCGCCACGGGATGGTTGGGAATGAGAGGGTGCACACCGACGGGTGTGCACTCAGCTATACCAGTAAAGGCTAAATGGTTGTATTTGGAGCATGAAAGCATAAGAGCATAAACGCATTGCATTGCATTGTGTTGAAATTGATAAATGTTGATTGATGAGATTGGAAGTGACAGGTTGAGGAGCGAGTCGTGAGCTCCTCCAGAAATGTTTATTGAGGCATGGGTAAGGTTTACTTATGTTTTGAGTTGGTTGTGGTAAGTGGAGTTACTTACTATTTCTTGTACTGGATGTTTTTCAATTAAGTAATGGCTATATTAAATTCTAAAGTAAATGTAATTCGTTGAATTCTTTACTTTTCATTTCGGTTGCACTTTTCTGAGTCTTGGACTCACACTTGTTTTCTCCCTGTTTTAGGTACTTTCAAGCTGGCTCGTCGGGTTGGGAGTAGTAACACGTGCACGACTGCGGTCACCAACAATTTATTTAACCAATTTGTTAAATCTGGCTATAATTAATGTGATTGTAATTTATTGTTCATCATGGTGAAATTTATTAATTTCTGTTGGGTGTGTGATTGTTTAACTAAGGACCTGCTAGAATGGTATCATAACTGCTTCTATTTTTTTTTTGTCTGCTGAGTGGATGTCCTCTGTTCTACAGAGGTCATGCGGAAATTTTGTAAATTTTGGTGGCTTAGTTTTAAGCCGGTTTTAAGCGTGTAAAGGTTGATTTCAGTCTTTCCGTAGAGTTGTCATTAGTTATTTAGAGTTTTTGGTAGCATCCGTGACGCGTTGGGCATCGGGGTGTTACACGAGGATATTTTTAGAATCTATAGAAAATTTCCTAGCTTTTTGTAGGTTTTGAGAAATTTTGATTCAGCATCTATTTAGCCCCAAAAAGCAAATTACCACTGCGACTGTCAATTGAAACAGATTCTGGACAGTAGGCAATCAAACAGCCATAAATTTTAAACTACCCAACTAAAATTTATGATCTTAGTCTCTAATTAAAATTAAGATGATGATCTACCATTTTTACAACATCCAACCCCTCTAGAAATGTCCTTAGGCGCCCCAAAATGTGACCTCAAAACCGAACAAATAGTATGCGCGAATCTGAACCTTTTCCAGAAATAATCTAACATTCATCCCAACCCACCACCACCAGGGAAAACACCCTAAATCCACCCTAATGCAAAGGCAACATCACCAAGGGTAGCCCTAGGGGTTTACCTTCATTTGGAGACTCGAAGAAGCGATCTGGTCAACATTTCCTCATAGATCGCAGAGAGGGGAGGGCGGCTAATGAAAGGAAAAATGGGAGGGGAGGGGATGTGTAGTAGGGTGGCTACTGCAGGGGATGTAAGGTCTGGGGGCAGCCAAGGGGTGGGGGAGGGGAACTAGGTTTTGGGGAAGAAACACCCCTATGGGCCCAAAAACTGGCCTGCTAGCCCAAAGTCAGTCCCAATACCAAAAACACCCTCAAAAAATAGATTTTTTTCTCTAAAAAGAAGCCACAACATTACAACCCCCAAACGATAAAAACAACCCATGTAGCCTAAAAATAGCCAAAGCGGTTCAAACTTAATTGGGATATTACAACCGTCCTTCGATATAACTTTTAACCAATTCCACTAGCATAAGTGGTCTCCTAAATTGTTGAGTGCTTTGCTCTCTAAGATCTTCTGAGAGATATTGATCTTCTACAAAATAGAAATGAGTGCACTAATTTAAGTTGTAAAATTTGTATGTAAAATGTTAAGTTTATTATTATGTAAAAGGTGTGAGACGCTGATTACAATCAGTATGTGTTGCATGACATAGAAGCCACATAGGTCATCACTGCCCTATTGATGACATTGTGAAGAGAGAAAAATAAATTAACACAAGAAGATTAGATGTCAGAAAAAATTAATCGTATATATGCTAGGCACTTATACCTTGAAGTGCTTATACTCCAACTTCTTGCCCTTTTTGTCATTGTGTAACCCTCCTTCATCGACGTAGGTTGAGAAACCCCTACATACATTGGAGAGATGCCATTGAGTTAAAAAAATGAATGTAGTTAAATTCAAAAAGTGTTAGGTTTTAGTAATATACTTACTTCTGCAAAGGAGGCTTGATCACATAGGCCATTGGTCTCTTCTCAATGAGTTAAAAGTGTAGACTATGTTTTTGTACTTGGAACGAGGATGAGTAGAACCCAATGGTTGCATATTAAATATTATGGAGTGCAAGAAAATAAGTTTGCATACAGTTTAAGTGCGTAAAAATAATTGAAGAGCAAAGTACTACTTACTCCTCGTGGTACGGGAATAGAACGAAGTCCTTCGACTCAGTATGCAATGCCCCCTTGACATAGCCGGCAACGAATTCCGGCTGAAGCCTAGCCATGGTCACAAACACAAGCTTGGGGTTGATGAACCCAACATGGTTTTGATTCATCACAGGTCGCTGCCTCATTGCCCTGCAACTCGCATTAAATGTTAGCAAACATAATGTGAAATCCTATAAAAGTCATCAGCTAATGTTGTATGGTGTGATACTCATAGCGTCCAGGATCATAAGGTAGAAATATCGATGGCTATTGGCTGGTACACATGGAATAGATCCTCAAAACTGACTGGAATGTCCCATTCTCATCATGGTGGAAATGTACCCTTTTATACATCACATTGAAGTCGACTCGCGCTCTTCCTCATTCACCCTATCAATGTATCATCTATGGAGCATGCAAGTCCACCTGCCAAGATCATTCAATAGGCTGGGTGTAATTAGGGGCTTCCCATGTACTTAGGCCTTAAAATTATAAGGGGTACCTATGGCCTGTGCTGACTTTCCTTTCTGGGCTAAAGGAGTCTCTGAGGTCGGGGGAGTGGGCTTTCCAATATCTTAGGGGACACTGTGGCATCTATCAGCTTTGCTTTCTTGGCAGAAGGAGTCTCTGAGGCCTCCTGTGATTCTATGGGTGTCGTGTTAGTCCTTTTACACATCAGGAACTTACAAAGCACGTGCATATTTAACTTATTACAGAACTATTGCACCCTCATATAGCAGTTCCCCAAAGGTTGACCATGCATAGTATCAATCTCCTTGCATGGAAATACATCCCCACGTGGAGCCTCGATGGGAAATCCGTCTTCCGTTAGGGTGAGCTGGCACTTGTTAAGAAGTGCAAAACTTGAAAAAAACATTATGAGAGTTACACTCATAGCTTTAAGGTAGAAAAAATTAATTATTACCTTTAGCTAGGGACTAGTCTTATCATTTTTGGAACCACAGCTACTTGGTTAGAGCATAGACTTCTCTATGAGAGGTGAGGACATCTGGCTCTGACTTTAGGAGATCATAGCCATCATCTCGGCCCTCAGCTGCTCCTCATGTGCCATCATCTCCTCCCTCATCTCCTTGATCTCCTCTCTCAGCTACTCCCTGAGCGTATCCTTGAGTTGCTTCGCACGTGCCTACCATAGTCTTGGTCTGGCACTCACAGTGTCATCTTAGAAGCAGGACTTCTTCGTATGCTCCTCCCCTGCGGCAAGCCCTTATGGTCAGCTTCCCAATCGTAGACGATAGGATGTCTTTTGACCCTTGGCTCTAAAAGGTCCCTTACTCTTTCCGCTGGCTTACCCATTCCTATAAGAAGCGATTAAAATTAGATCTGAAATACACCAACTGCAATGTACTAAGTTAGATATCTTATGATGGTGGAGATTATGTGCGCAGTAGCGAGGTTTGCAACTACAAGCTGTCTATCGGCAGTTTTCTTTATCCTCACTAATACCCAGTTGCGTGCCTGCTCCTCACATATGTGGGAGTAAGGTATCGCCATCCCAGAGTTTGTGCACTCCTCGACTAGTCGCACCCACTCTACCTTCTTCCCCTTTATAGCCGCCTGAACCAAGGTGGTGCGGGTTTGTGTTCTCACTCTGGATAGCGGTGTTCCTCTCTCTTACCTGCTCCACCTTAGACATACTCTTCATCCTCATGAATTCCTCCCAAACATCAGTAGTCACGAATGGATACCTCTCAAATGGTGTACGGCCTTTCAGCACGTATTCACTGTACATGAAGACCTTGAAGTGCCTCAAGGCCACACCCATCCTCTTTAAGGTGTACCGTCTCATATTGCTTTAATCTTCATCTTCTATAATCCATTTTCCCTTAACCTCGTCCCATAGCCGATTCTTCTCTTTGGCGCTGACTTCCTTTCTCCAATCCTTACATTATGGAAACTCTCCCCCTCACCAATTGGCCGAGGAATGATCGGTAGGGTTTGTTGTAATTGGGAGGACCCGCACAAACCCCTCTAGCATTGAAGTGGAGAACCTACGGCGTTCTTCCTATGGCCCCTTTGTTCGGTCCTCGGGCCTTCCTCACCTTACATAGCCCCTCGACACTTGGAACATGCCTCGACTTAACATTTGGAACTTGGCTTGGCCCCTCACAAGCACCTTGTACTCTGTCTGACGATCAGCCGATGCTCTCTGATTGTGACATTTCGAATATGTGTATATCTGACATGGTCATATATTTAACTTAGAGAGCAATTCATAGCTATTATGTAGACTTAACAAAGAATCATATAAAGTAACAAATTAATGGATGATATTAAAGAAAAGTCTATCTATTGACCAACTAAGCACATTCCAACAATAACTCATAATCTCTAAATAGGTTAGATCCTAATCCCATTCGAGGATATGTGGTTTGGGTAAGTTTCTAAGCTATTGTACAACTCTAGAGAAAATTTTGGCAGCATCTCCTCGCTATTCTCTAGATACACGTCTCGACAACATGTCAAGAGGGGTGTGTATACAGAAAACACTAGGGAGACGCTACCCAAATGTACTCTGGTGTTGTACAATAGCTCAGAAACTTGCCCGAACCACATATCCTCGAACTGTCCAAAAAATATGGACAATTTGAGACTACTTACTTATAAATATGCCATTTCGTTTGGCATATTTATAAACAAGCACCCTCGAATGGGAGATGTAGATTACGCAATCTAAACTTTAATGTAATACTGAGATAAAAAATAAAAGTAATATGTTGAAAATAAACACATGTAATATACCGAAAACAAACTCTAACATAGGATAAATATAAAATGCAACTTGTAATGAGAGCCCTATGAGCTCTATACTTAATGTGAGGTAACTAATGCTTTCATTCAGCCAAAAAAGCAAGTATGTGTCATATAGCATAAACCACGACAATGATTGATTAAACAATGTGCCATATATCAATAGTTATCATGCATTTTTGGCATATGGCGACATCCCCTCTATCACAAATTGTCATGAATCAACTGCAAGAGCTTCTAAATGCATGGTGGAAGTGCACGAAGAACAATAGTCATGGTCTTATCTATGGTGATCTAGTTCTTTAACTTCTGTAAAGGCATACAATTTGCTTCTAGGCAATAATCAAGTTGCTGCTATCTACAAATGGGTATGGCAAAACAAATGCATGCAAGCATAGAGTATTTTTTGTATTCTCTTGAAGGAAAAACTTTCCACGGTACATGTAGTTCATTTGTGTCGCGTCAGTCTAATTGTAACACCCCGGCGCCAAACGCACCACGAATGCTACCAAAAGACCCAAAAAGTAAAACTCGACAAAGAAGTTCAATTAAACTAAGAACTCCAACGAACGAGTCACTAACCTTTTACCTCTAATAAAAGATTGAAACCTACCTTGAAACTCTCTCTAAACCAGTTTAAAGCTAATGTCACCGAAATTTAGAAAATTTTGGCATGACCTCTCTAGAATGTAGGACATCCACTCAGTAGACAGGAAAACAGTTATAGGTATATGATATCATTCTAGCAGGTCCTTAGTTAACCAATCTCACATCCAATGGAAATTAATAACTACACCGCAACGAACAACATCTTACAACCTCAATCAATATTACTAGGCTTTACAAATCGATTTAAATAGTTTGATGGTGACCGAAGTCGTGCATGTGCTCTACTCCCATCCCGGCGAGCCAGCTTCAAAGAACCTAAAACAGTAAGCAAACAAGCATTAGTCCAAGACTCAGCAAAGCGCAATCAAGTATGAAAAGTAATGAATTCGTCTAGAATATAATTGCTTCAGGACATAAAGTAAAAGTTTCTTTAATTGATATCCGTAAATAAAAGAAGTAGTTTGAATTCATATAAAACCAAACATAAGAGCACAACTACTTCATCATTTGACATAACCAATACTTAATTGAAATCATCCAGTAAAAGAAGCAATAACTAGCCCCATTTACCACATCCAACTCGGAAACGTAACTAAACCGTACTCATGCCTCAATAATCAATCCAGGATGAGTCCACGACTCAATTCTCAACCTGACATTTCCATTCTCATCAATTAACATTTAACAATTGCAACACACATAATGAAATGCGATGCTTTTATGCGTTCATGCTCAAAATGCAACCTTTTAGCCTATATCGGTGTAGCTGAGTGCACACCCGTCGGTGTGCACCCTCAATCCCAACCATCCTAGGGTGGGGCCTACTCTTACTGACTCGCTTCTATCCGTGGATGGGACTACGAGGTAGGACTTTTGTACTCACTACGTGTGAGTACAGAGGCCCACATCAACATGAGTCGCCTCTTCTGTAATGAATGTGCAAATGCAAGTGACATGTTTATAAGCACAACACAAACATGAATATAACACACATATTATCATTTAATCACTTTATCCATTGCATCAACATATCCATACTCATTTATACAATTCATAAGGCGTTGCAATAATAGAAATTGAATAACTTACCTTCCCATTGCTAACATTCATCCATCCTCATTACCGTGCTAAGAACAACTTCTAGATATGCTATTAAACATAACCAAATCATTAGAATTTTCATACTCTTATTGCAAGCAAAGAATTTAACACCCTACTAACGCTCTAGTGGATGCACTTGCCTTTAACCTCGGCGAGAAACTGGCGGCCCATTGCAGCGCTAGAAACCACCAACCCTAGAGAATAGCAACCCAAGATAGGGCAAGGCACGATTGTCACAATCACAAACTTAACGGAAATTAAAGAAGCATGAACAACACTAAATAACTGGAAAATCTACTAGGAATAAGGTTAAAAAAACTGATTGCATATCCAGTTGCATGCTTTTGGTCATTCAATCCCTTCTAGTTAGATAGTTCAGTAGCAATCAGGCATAAAGAAGCATACACTTCAAGCCATCAATTAAAAAAGAGTCATTCCAAAATGATATTCTAATAGCCACACAATGCCTGAACAGAAACTAAAAGGACATAGTTGGATTTTGTCGGGACCCGGATATGCAAATCCGAAACCCTCTGTGTATACCGCACTAGTCCAGGATCACGCTAGTGCACACAGTGGAAACATAGATGACATATCATTCCATACATCGAAATAACTAAGAAGAACAAATTATTATTGAATAAAGAAAACGACCTTATGGTCAAGGTTCATACACCAATGCCTCTTGGCTTAAGGAAACAAATGAAAACTGTTGCAGCGGAAATAAAATAACTTGGGCCATTCGACATGCCACAGGCAATCGTCTGGGGAAACGCCTTCCTAGTCGACGTAGTCTTCATAGTACTCCTCCTCTTGATACTCATTACGGGTCCTTCCTCAAACAATCGAACAACAGGGCATAAAGCCGTGAGTACAAAGCGTACTCAACAAGCCGTAGGAAATGATGCAATATATTCATGCGGCTTGACAAAGGATAGTTATACGGTTCATTTGCGTAAAGCAATAACTTGAATTTAAATACAATAAATAGATTGAAGGCGATTGATAAAACAATAATAAATAATGGTAAATCAATGGTAGACAACATGATCAGAATGACGAGGCATCACCCTACATCATTCGAAACAAGTATCAACCACACAATTCCACAGTATAGCTTGAGACAACAAAACAACTGTGAACTTCCCGTTCACCTCCCAACCCTTCCACATTTCAAGAAAATACTCTATACCCCGTGTGACATCCCCGGGCTCGTCCATAACCGCGGACACGGCTATTCGAATAGTTTTACACTCTGCAGAGGTTGTACAGCTTTACCCACAAGACATGATATTCTCCTTGCGCCTGGCCATTAGCACACTTCCTTTGGTGTGCCGGCAGAGAAATCATGACAAAGCCTTTACAATGCATGTTTAAACTCGGTACCGCCCTCTAAGGTTTCGCCCCTCGGGGCCCCCTCTTGAGCCATGTGAATCTACCCGTACAACCCGGAACCCACACCAACATTTGGCAGTACTCAAGACTAAACATTGCAAATTAATCGGCTAGGTCTGTCCCATACCGGACTTATGGTTGCAGTTAGGCCAGTTCAATGGCGCACAAGATTAAGTCCTTAAATTATCTCAAGCAAGACAACCACATCCCAATGTGCCGGATAGCACCCCTTTCTTGCACGATCACTTGCTCAAGGAAAACATTTTGTTCAACCAAGACCATTAACATCCCTTGCCATGGTACAACAAGTTTTACAACAGCGGCCAACGGCCACAATTCCATATCTCATTAAGTCAAGATTAACATTAATTCTTATGTGATATGAATCCCATCGGACAACTAAGCATGGCTAAGCATAGCTATGATAACCCAATGTTGGTATTATGATTATGTCCAACTAGTAAACAACCCAACCTAGGGTGACAATGGACACATGACATCTCAATTAATCAAGGTGGCATAATGAAAATTTGGCATATAGCTATTCCCAGTAAATAGTTCTTGTATCACATAGCATGCATTTGTATGAAACAAAATAGTTTTACAAACATGGGTTCAATATGATCAAAGGACTACGACTTGCCTTGTTGGTCAAGTGCTGATTCTTGGTCTTCGAAGTCTCCGTTCGCTCCTTCGGGGTTCGCGTCTACCGGAAAATAAAGCAACAAAACCAAATAAATACAAAACAGAGAGGAAAACAAGCTCAAAATTGAAAATAAATGGCTCTGGGATGTAGAGCTCGATTTTACAAAAATTTAGGAATTTGAATCGGCTCAATCGGAGTTTGGACGAAGAAGAACGGGCCTTCGGAAGATTTAATTCAGAGAAAATCAGAGAAATTCACCAGGGGTGACACGTGGCAGCTGGTGATTGGCTGGGATTTTCGGTTTTTCGGAAAATCAGAAAAAGAAAATAAATGCCGACTGACATGCGGGGCCCACATGTCAGTGGCTCGGTCCACGGTGGACCGGGATCACCGAGGTGACCTTCGGGTGATGCGGCAAACCGCGTCGACGTGGCATGCCACGCAGCGGTTAGGGCTGAGGTGGAGGCTGACGTGGCGGCCACTTGACCGGTGATGGGGCGGTGGCGAGGCACTCACGTGGACTAGCCACGCGCACGATCCGTAGCGTTGAAGCCAGATCGGACGGGCGAGAACTCACCATGCTCACGACGGCGGCGGCGCAAGCCCACCGGACGAGGGAAGACGATGCGAAATAGCGGAGAACAGCCGGATCGGCGGAAGAATCTGCGGTTCCGGAAGAGGAGGGCGCGGCGACCTTGGTCGTGCAAGCGGCGGCAGCGGAGGTGCACGGAGACGGAGAACCAAGCGGCGGAAGGTGCTCGGCGGCGAGAACGGCGAGGGAGATCTCGGTCCGGCGGCGTCTCGGTCGGCGAGGAAGGAGGCGGCGGACTCAGTATGAGCGGGAACCTCGTCTGGGAGGTGGCGGCGGCTTTAAATAGTCTGGAGCCGTGTTCGACACGGACGCCGAAAAGGGCGGCGCGGCTAGGGTTTGGGAGCGGCGGCCGCGCGGCGCACGACGTGGATGGATCTCGGCCGTCCACGTGTCGCCGATCAACAGCCTTGAGCAGTTGGTACTGGTCAGGTCAATGAGAGAGGAAATGGGCCGGAGGCAATTTCGGCCCGAAGGAATTTTGGAAATTAAAAACGTTTTTCCAATTTAATAGATTCCAGAAATTCAAATAACTCCAAATAAATTCAAATAAATAGCAAATAAATTCAGAAAAATCTCCAAAAATACAGAAAAATTCCTTGAAGCACAAGGAACCCGATAAAAACTGTAAACCTTTAATTTGATGCATAGATTAATCTAATTAAATCTTTTCATTATTTAGAAAGTTCAGATTAAGCTGTAATTAATTCAAGAAAATGCAAATGGTTCACTTTTGATTTTGGATTTGAACTTGGGAATAATTACTACTAAACCAAACCATTAGGTTTTATGTCAAGTTTGCCATCACCCTTTTCCTTGCCACAAGTAGCCTTATAAATATGAAGATTCAAAAGGGTTAAGGCGAAGGTTAAGCACATTTCTATTCTGAACATGAACCTCAAACTTCTAATATACCTCCATTGCTAATAACCACCATGCACTAAGAGCCTCTTTTCCAAACCTTATCTTTCTCAATCCCATAAGAGCACAAAACACATATTTACAAATGCCCCTTTTTCAACTAACAGCAGTACACTACAATTTCTAAGCTCCATTACATGCAAGCCAAGCAGTGATCATGGGTTTACTCACGAAAAAGATCACAATGAAGAACATCAACATACTCACAGATTCTCCCTTTCCCCAAAAGCTACACCACCATCTAATTCAAAATATAAACATCAGCCGATCTAAAACTTTATGCATTAGATAAATAACCATGGCGAAATCGCAAACCCCTTCCTGTTTTCTAAGCATAAAATGGATTAGCCTCGTTGGTAAACTCGCTCTCTATCTCGATAAAACAAAACAACACCATCATTGAGTAGCAGCAAATTTATTTACCCAATCATATTTATACACATACACAGTAACTATCAGAAATTGAAGCACAGAAGAAGCAAGCTACTTATCAGAATCTCAAAGCCATAATTCTCTGAATCAACACAATGGCTCAGCACCGACACAAGAGATTAGAGTCAATACGAATCCATATACATCAGTAAGTCAATAGCCCCAACACAAAATTCGCAATACGGTGATTCTTATTCTGTCAAACTCAACCATAAAAGCATAGTTACCCTAATGAACAATAGCACAGATGGAACATACAGTCACAAGTACTAGGGTTGCATGTGAAGCATTTCCTTAAACACCTTAACTACAACAATGCATTCATAAGCTAGACCCCCACCTCCACTTACCACAAGAAGGGAGAATAAGGAGGAGGAAGTGCCGGCTGTGGGGGAGGGACGGCGCCAGCCTTGGGAGGAGCTGGGGCTCGCCGGCCTACTGCTGCTGGCTTCGGCAGGGGGAAGGAGAAGACACCGAGCCAGGAGAGGAGGGGTGGCCGACTGCTGCCAAGCCTGGAAGGGAAGGGCCTTGGTTGCTTCTTTGCTCTCTTCTTGCCGAGCAAGGAAAGGGAGGGCTAGGGAAAGACACTGGGAAATCGGGCAGGAGGAGGAAGGAGAGAAGCGCAGGAGGAGGAGCCATTTGGGGAAGGAGAGGAGGAGTTCGTAGGAGGTCTTGGGCGAGTGGAGCAAAGCGACTAGCAGGAAGTGGAGCATCTTGACGGGGAGGAAAAAAAAGAGTCGGCAGGATGGGGAACAAGGAAATATCAGCCAAGGCAAGGAGAATAGCAGCCACACAAAAGGAGAGAGAAATGAGGTTAGGTAAAAAGGTAGGAGAAGAGGGGAAATCCCAAAAATACCCCTTTCAAACCGAAAACCTTTAACCCTAACCTTCCCAGATGGGCCAACCACCTCTGAGATTACCTGCCAGACGGCCCCAGCACACCTGACGGAAGGCCCAAAATTTGGAGCGAGGCTTTGCAGTATTACACTCTCCCCCCCTTAAAGGAATTCGACCTCGAATTCGAAGAATGCGAACTGAGCAAAACAAAGACACAAGGGTCTTAAACTTCTTTACCATCTCAAAACACTCATGCAAAAACTCCAATGGCTACAAACAATAATAAAACCTCAAATCTAACGACTAACAAAACGATTTGACTTAGCTCAATTAAGTGCAACTTCTCACGCAAGAACTCAGCCAAAATTAATCAATAGGTCAAAATCCCAAAGGACCATTGCCCAAGGTAAATGCACACTACAGAACCTTACACAGCAAATTAAGAAATCCTTCGCTACACCCATCTTAACCCAAAAGTGCAGTCACCCATTAGAAATGGTGACATACTTACCATCAACTTCCAAGTAGTTCACTAAAAAGGCTTAAACAAGCACCACCAAGGAACCACAGCAAAAGTATAATCCTCAATTATTATCCACCCAAAATCCCTCGATTCCCTTCAGCATAACTAAGCACTTTCATCCTCTTCAAATAATGTGATAAAATACACACCAAGGAAAACTCAACTTTCAAGAGAAACATTGCATTGAACTTTTATAGCTGCAATCCCAATAACCAAAGAAAACCCAATTCTCTTTCTTATACTCAACACTGTACCATAAGCTTCCATATCCTTTAACTCCAGCTAAAACACAAAGGAAATGCAATTCCCATTTTGACCAAATGAACCACGTACATCATCTTGAACCCAAAGCATTAAAATCTACCTGAGAGAGGGTCTTGATAGAGCTCAATCATCACTCATATTCTTCCTCCAAAGCCAAATTTACAAGAGAACACCGATTCTCCATCATCTTATAAATCACCTTTAACACTCTCAAATCAATGCAATAAAATTCACCTCGGGAAAGCTCCAATTAAAAGAGAAACCCCACACAAATCGCTGACAGAAGCTGTCACCACCAAGAAACAACTCAACTTGCTTTAATCAAAGCAAAATCTCTCGCATTAAACCAAAACCAGCGTTTGGCAGAGGAAACCGATTCTCAAATTAAGCATCTGCACCCATAATTGTTACATTCTTCCTTAAGAGAAAAGTAAACTCATTCCCGTCAAAACCACTTCACCAGCAGAATCACTTACGAAACATTCACCAGATTCACAATTTGAAATTCTCACCAACACATCACACAACTCTTAATCAAATCCGGCTCTCGTCAACATAAAGTTACAAAACCCAATCTTTCTTTAATTACTTTCTACTAGTTATATAACCACCACTGGTCATAGTATCATCAAACCCGAACCAAATCTATCTCATGACAACCAACAAGGAGAACCACGTTCGCACTTCTTTAGCACAAATAACTTATCAGTTAATTTAACACAAGACGTGTGCCATCCTTTACTTCGGTTTACTAACCATGACGAACCGTTATTTATACAATCATCCAATCCCAGCTTAAACACATCTTTGCAACGTTTTTCTTCGGCTTAATCAACAAACACCTTTCGTACAACTCCAAAGTCCATAGTTTAATATCCCCGGTTTATTCAACCAAATATATATATGTATTTTTTTTCAACTCGATAAGATCTCCACTAGACATATTCCATAGATAAACTCCCAGATAGACATCTTCCCAAGACCAAAAACCCCATCATTCATACAACCCTTCCATATATTCATTCTTTAATTTTACATCGATTAAATCATTTTGTTGATCCACCATTTAATTGACTCATAAGCAACATAAATCAACACTCTCATGCCTTTACGCTAATATACTTCGGTACTTTACATCAACACATGGCTATAATAAATTCATCCACAAAAGACACTAGACCCTCTCAATCATGATCGATACTAGACTTACCAGAACACAAATCTGGAATTTCCATTCAATTCCACGACTCACAACCATTGTAAAAACTCTAATCAACCTTTCACTTTAGAATCACTTACCATTCCAGTTAATCATCCTATACCATACAATAAATTTGGTTATCTGTAAATAACCAATAAATTCTTTTCAACAGAATCAGTACCCTCCTTATCTGAAAACTCAACTACTCATCATACACTTAACGCCTTGAACGTCCTTGTGAGTCACGCACCCAATCTTTAAAGAAAAAAAAACCACGATTCTTAAGCATGAGCAACAACAAAAAAACCATCTCTCTTTCCAAAAAAACTCAATCATAAATCATAAGAGGATTTGACTCTCGAATTCCCAAACTTCGACGGGAAATAACTCCTCAAACAAATCTCAAGATTTACAACTTCTAGGAAGGAAAATAGATGCATGGGAAAAACCAAATGATCAACCAAATCCTTCTCGATAAAACCTTGACACCGAAGATCCACACGATTTAAGTTTTGCACCAAGAAAACTTCAATAGGTTCCTTAAATGGAGAGAACAACAACTACAATAGTTTCCTCCACAAGGCAACCCACGATAACTAACAAGAACCAAAGAATCCAACAAAACTGAATACAACGGTAAAAGCAATTCCAAAGGGGTTCATCACTAAACTTTTCTCTTTAAACCCAAACAACGAAGGCAAAAGAAACCAACCTTCCCTCCTTACCCTCTAAACTACTTCGCGAAAACGACGACTCAAGAACGAGAGGTTCCCAAACAGTAAGGGGTGGCACTAACCAGTCACACTCACAAGCAAAACCCACAACTCGATCAACGGAACAAGGTCGAAACCTTTTGGTTTAACCAATAACATGAACATAAGCGTACTGATTCCAATAGTCCTTTCATAGTCAAAGCAATATGCAACAATCAATTTAGCATTCAACAACAAAGCTTAAATATAACATTTAAGCGTAATGCAATGATACCCACACCCATCCTACTGTGCATCAGTGTGTGTCAGGTTTTAAATTAGTTAACCACTCTAATTCAGATTTTAAGGTTATTGCCCTAAAGCCAAATTTTAAAGGAGTAGAAACCTATGCCATGTTTCTAATTTCACGCAGCAAAATTTTAGTTTACTCTAGAGTAATTTGCTAAAGTCACATACCACGGACCTAAAGCCCGCTCTGATACCAACTGTAACACCCCGGCGCCAAACGCACCGCGAATGCTACCAAAAGACCCAAAAAGTAAAACTCGACAAAGAAGTTCAATTAAACTAAGAACACCAACGAACGAGTCACTAACCTTTTACCTCTAATAAAAGATTGAAACCTACCTTGAAACTCTCTCTAAACCAGTTTAAAGCTAAGTCACCGAAATTTAGAAAATTTCGGCATGACCTCTCTAGAATGTAGGACATCCACTCAGTAGATAGGAAAACAGTTGCAGGTATATGATATCATTCTAGCAGGTCCTTAGTTAACCAATCTCACATCCAATGGAAATTAATAACTACACCGCAACGAACAACATCTTACAACCTCAATCAATATTACTAGGCTTTACAAATCGATTTAAATAGTTTGATGGTGACCGAAGTCGTGCATGTGCTCTACTCCCATCCCGGCGAGCCAGCTTCAAAGAACCTAAAACAGGAAGCAAACAAGCATTAGTTCAAGACTCAGCAAAGCGCAATCAAGTATGAAAAGTAATGAATTCGTCTAGAATATAATTGCTTCAGGACATAAAGTAAAAGTTTCTTTAATTGATATCCGTAAATAAGAAGCAGTTTGAATTCATATAAAACCAAACATAAGAGCACAACTACTTCATCATTTGACATAACCAATACTTAATTGAAATCATCCAAAGAAAAGAAGCGATAACTAGCCCCATTTACCACATCCAACTCGAAAACGTAACTAAACCGTACTCATGCCTCAATAATCATTCCAGGATGAGTCCACGACTCAATCCTCAACCTGACATTTCCATTCTCATCAATTAACATTTAACAATTGCAACACACATAATGAAATGCGATGCTTTTATGCGTTCATGCTCAAAATGCAACCTTTTAGCCTATACCGGTATAGCTGAGTGCACACCCGTCAGTATGCACCCTCAATCCCAACCATCCCGTGGCTGGGCCTACTCTTACAGACTCGCTCCCATCTATGGATGGGACTACGAGGTAGGACTTTTGTACTCACTACGTGTGAGTACAGAGGCCCACATCAACATGGGTTGCCTCTTCTGTAATGAATGCGCAAATGCAAGTGACATGTTTATAAGCACAACACAAACATGAATATAACACACACATTGTCATTTAATCACTTTATCCTTTGCAACAACATATCCATACTCATTTGTACAATTCATAAGGCGTTGCAATAATAGAAATTGAATAACTTACCTTCCCATTGCTAACATTCATCCATCCTCATTACCATGGTAAGAACAACTTCTAGATATGCTATTAAACATAACCAAATCATTAGAATTTTCATACTCTTAGCGCAAGCAAAGAATTTAACACCCTACTAACGCTCTAGGGGATGCACTTGCCTTTAACCTCGGCGAGAAACTGGCGGCCCATTGCAGCGCTAGAAACTACTAACCCTAGAGAACAGCTACCCAAGATACGGCAAGCCACAATTGTCACAATCACAAACTTAACGGAAATTAAAGAAGCATGAACAACACTAAATAACTGGAAAATCTACTAGGAAGAAGGTTAAAAAAACTGATTACATATCCAGTTGCATGCTTTTGGTCATTCAATCCCTTCTAGTCAGATAGTTCAAGAGTAATCGACCATAAAAAGCATACACTTCAAGCCATCAATTAAAAAGAGTCATTCCAAAATGCTATTCTAATAGCCACACAATGCTGAGCGAAACTAAAAGGACATAGTTGGATTTGAACTTGGGAATAATTACTACTAAACCAAACCATTAGGTTTTATGTCAAGTTTGCCATCACCCCTTTCCTTGCCACAAGTAGCCTTATAAATATGAAGATTCAAAAGGGTTAAGGCGAAGGTTAAGCACATTTCTATTCTGAACATGAACCTCAAACTTCTAATATACCTCCAGTGCTAATAACCACCATGCACTAAGATCCTCTTTTCCGAACCTTATCTTTCTCAATCCCATAAGAGCACAGAACACAGATTTACAAATGCCTCTTTTTCAACTAACAACAGTACACTACAATTTTTAAGCTCCATTACATGCAAGCCAAGCAGTGATCATGGGTTTACTCACGAAAAAGATCACAATAAAGAACATCAACATACTCACAGATTCTCCCTTTCCCCAAAAGCTACACCACCATCTAATTCAAAATATAAACAACAGCCGATCTAAAACTTTATGCATTAGATAAATAACCATGGCAGGCACTGCAAACCCCTTCTCTGTTCTAAGCATAAAATGGATTAGCCTCAGTGGTAAACTCTGCTCTCTATCTTAGTAAAACAAAACAACACCATCATTGAGTAGCAGCAAATTTATTTACCCAATCATATTTATACACATACACAGTAACTACCCGAAATTGAAGCACAGAAGAAGCAAGCTACTTATCAGAATCCCAAAGCCATACTTCTCTGAATCAACACAATGGCTCAGCACCAACACAAGAGATTAGAATCAATACGAATCCATATACATCAGTAAGTCAATAGCCCCAACACAAAATTCACAATACGGTGATTCTTATTCTCACAAACTCAACCATAAAAGCATAGTTACCCTAATGAACAAGAGCACAGATGTAACATATAGTCACAAGTACTAGGGTTGCATGTGAAGCATTTCCTCAAACACCTTAACTACAACAATGCATTCATAAGCTAGAGCCCCACCTCCACTTACCACAAGAAGGGAGAGGAAGGGGGAGGAAGTGCCGGCTGTGGGGGAGGGACGGCGCCGGCCTTGGGAGGAGCTGGGGCTCATCGGCGTGCTGCTGCTGCTCTGCCGGCTGCTGCTGGAGCTGCTCCTGGCTTCGGCAGGGGGAAGGAGAAGGCGCCGAACCAGGAGAGGAGGGGCAGCCGACTGCTGCCAAGCCAGGAAGGGAAGGGCTACATTGCTGCTTGCTCTCTTCTTGAGAGCTAGGAAGGGAGGGCTAGGGAATGACCAGGGAAATCGGTGGGAGAAGGAAGGAGAAGAAGCCTTGATGAGGAGGAGCCGGCTGGGGAAGGGAGAGGGGAGGAGTTCGGCCGGGAGGCGCTTGGCAGAAGCTGGAGCAGGCGACTAGCAGGGAAGTGGAGCATGCGGCCAGGAGGAAAAAAAAGAGTCGGCAGGATGGGGAACAAGGAAATATCAGCCAAGGCAAGGAGAATAGCAGCCACACAAAAGGAGAGATATGAGGTTAGGTAAAAAGGTAGGAGAAGAGGGGAAATCCCAAAAGTACCCCTTCCAAACCTAAAACCTTTAACCCTAACCCACCCAGATGGGCCAATCACCTCTGAGATTACCTGCTAGACGGGCCCAGTGCACCTGACGGAAGGCCCGAAATTTGGAGTGAGGCTTTGCAGTATTACACTAATGTGAATGAAGACTAGATTGATCTATATTTTGACTATCATTTTTGCAAAGCATGCTGGGAAGTGACCCATATTAATTGGGCTAAACACCTCAGTGAGCTAAACATATAAGGGTGTTCGAACGTTTGGATTCAATGAATTACATATATGTTTGCCAAAGTGCCACCAAATAAGCAAACATGGAAAAGATCTATATTCTCAGACATAGAATATCTAAAAACAAGAACCTCTCAGAAGATGGTGCCACTTTATCACATATGCTCATTTTATCAAATATGAAAGATATTGCTTCAAAAAATTTAGCATGTACTGCAAATTCATAATAAAAGTAAGCCAAGTAAACTTGCACTCCTATACCACCACCTACTGGACGAGGAGGCGTGGGGAGCAGGAGGTGGCGTGGAGAGGAGGCAGCGGCGTCGGGGCGGTGACGCTTGAGGGCTGTGGGAGGTGATGCTTGAGGGTGGTGTGCGTGGAGGTCGATGATACCAGGGGAAGGAGGTGCCAGTGGGGAGAGGAGGCACTGAAGGGGGAGCTGGTCGCGAAGGCTGAGGGCACTGGAGTGGAGGAGGCACCGAGATAGAGATAGCGTTGGAGAGGGCGGGGGGAATTACCAGTGAAATGGCACGGGAGGTAGACACCGAAGTGCGCAATGCATATATTAAAGCTGTCCGCAATCAGGCATTCATTGTCAGTTCATGAGGAAAACAGATTCTGATAAAGAGAGCAATGCAGTCGGTTCAATATAAAACCCGACATAGATGGAACTAGATTACTATTAGTTCAACAATAAACCTAACACAGATGAAACAATAATACTATCTGTATCAGTTTTTATAAAGAACTAATACCAATAAGCATTGTATCTATATTGAACCGACACCAATAGCTATATTTATTTTAATAAAGAACTGATACCAATAAGAAATTATTTGTATCAATTTACTTTTAGAACTGACACCTTTAAGACCTATATCTATGTTGGATTCTAATATTGAACTGACACCTTTACTTACACTATCTATATCGGTTTTTATAAAGAACCGATACCAATAAGCATTGTATCTATATTGAACCGACACAATTATCTGTATTGGTTTATATAAAGAACTGATACCAATAAGAAAGTATCTATATCGGTTTACATACAGAACCAACACAAATGAATCTTATTAGTATCGGTTTCAAAAGAAAATCGACACAAATAGAGCAGCACAATAGTATCGATTTTAGGACAAAACTGATATAAATAAAATAACACATCAAACTGGTACAAGTTAACATGGCACTCGCCGGAAGAGCAAGAGAGAAAGGAAAATGACGAAAATCGAGCTAAGGTTCGGAGAAAACTAATGTACCTGGGCAAGACGGCCCTCAAAGAGTGTATGGAGTGTCGCGACCAGGCTAACTTTGTGACGTTCAGGCGGTGCCGCTTCTTGTTGCTGCCCTGGGTCTTCGGGGGTGCGACCTTCGGGTTCTCTGTCATGGGCGCCTGCGTCTCGAGCTTCCTCCTCGAGGGGGCTCGACTCGCCCCCACGCTCTGTCCCGGTGGCGGCTCCATCTCCCACAGCTGGAGGGTCTCTAGCCTCCTCCTCAGTGGTGGTTCTGGCCTGGTCCACGGCTCGGACCTCAGTGCTTGCCACGGTTGGAGCGTCTTCAGGATCAGTGGCTTGGGAAGTCACAACCGCCACGATCGGGGCGACCTCGGCGGTCGTGGCAAGGGCACCTCCGGCGCCATAGTCCTCGCTGGTCGCGGGGAGGAGCTCTTCCTCGTCCAGGTCGTCGAGCCCTTGGTCGAACTCGTCGGTCGGAGCCTGGCTCTCGGGGCTCGAAGGCCTGCGTCCCTGGGCCGAGGGTCGGTGGGGCGCCAGCACGTAATCTGCCTCCTCTTCCTCGTCAGACCCGGACTCGCCCTAGACAATAGTCATTGTCAATACGGGCAGGTGTTGAGCTCGAGCGCTCAAGGTCTGCGATTAAGAGTCACTACTAAGCTAAAAAGTTACAGGGATGGCTAAGCAAATGAAGAGCATGAAGCCTACCTAGGTCGGAAGTCTCCGTTTCGCAGGAGGCTGGTGAAGGCCCTGACCTCCCGAGGTCGAGGGGGCACTCCGCTTTCGGGTCCCCTCGGTCTGGGACCTTAGAGCTCGCGGTGGCTCTAAGTTCCGCGCGGCAAAGGTCCCAGGGCCCCCCTCTTGGGACCTTTGGGCGCTGAGGGCTCGAAGACCTGGCAGCGGCCACCGCGCTCAGCTGCTGCAAGAAAGACATGTCAGAAGATGAAGAAGCGCAAGCATAAGCTCGGGGCTCGACCATGGGAGTCCTTACCATTGTGCGGTCGGTCCATTCAACGTGGGGCTTCTTAGCCTCACGGTCGTCTGCCTTGCCCGGGGGTGGCTTCTTCTTCCCCTTCTTGCTTTTGCCCCCGCCAGGCAGCGGGAGCAACCTCTTGGCTGTGTCAAGCAGCTCCCGGTGGTCCTGCGAGCACAACGAACTATCAGGGAAGGGCGCCGATGGTGTACAAGCTGAAGAACGGCTTGGGAGTGCCTACCTCGGCCTTCCGGCGCAGTACGTTTTTCGGGATAGGGGGATTGAGGGTATAGTCATGCGCCCCTTTCCCAAACATCTCGTTCATCCTGGCGGTGACCTAGGATTCCTTTGGCACTGCAAGGAAGTGGACTGTCAAGAGGGCCTGAAGGACGAATGCGAACAAGTCTCAAGGGCAAGAAGACGCACCAGACGTACCCTCGCGGGTCATGTCATCACGCCCCGTGATCTCATAGAACGGATGTTCCCTCTTCCAAAGGGGGAAAACCCGACTCCGCATGAAGTCGCAGGCGATCGCCTGCCCGGTGAGGCCACGCGTGGCGCAGATGTGTATGGCGGCGATGGCCTCTTCATCGACCTCCAGATCGTCTGGCTCTAGGGTCTCCTTCTTCCGGTGATCGGAGTTCCGTCGAACGATAGCGCCCCGGTTTGGCCCTTCTTTAGATAGAACCACCGCTCGGTCCACGGACCGAGGGAGTCCCGAGACTGGATCTTGGGGAAGTCCCATGGGATTCCCGTCCGCAACCGGAAGTAGAGGCATCCGACCACGGGATCTTTTCCAGAGCGAAATAGAGAGAAGAATCGAAAGAAGAGCGAGGGGGTGGGAAGGATTCCAAGGAACCCCTCGCACAGATGTGAGATGGAAAGGAGAAGGATGGAATTGGGCACCAGATTGATGAGCTCTATCTCATAGTGGGCAAGGATAGCCGCCATGAAGTCGCTCTCCGGTGTCCACGGGCCGAAGAGTGTGTAGTGCTCGGTGCAGACGAACTCGTCATCCCTGGGATGCGGTTCGGTCTCGCCGTCAGGCAACCACCACATCGCCGGGTCAAGCAGCCCTAGGCTCTCGAGCTCCTTCATCCTCGCCTGCGACATGGTGCTTCTTCTGAGCTTCGCCATGGCGGCCACTTTCAGGCTTGGTCGAGGAAGGGAGAGTTGCACGAGCAAGAGGCTAGGGGACAAGGAGCGTGAGGAAGTCGGGAGTTCTTTTTTCGAAGGTCGCAGAGGGCTTGTGTCGATGGTTGTAACCGACAATGAAGAAAAGGGAGTGGGGCAAGGCGGAAGATCTAAGTCTGATGGTAATGCAAGACACGAGGCGATTTTTACCCAGGTTCAGGCTCTCCAATGGAGATAACACCCTAGTCCTGCATTCGTTGTTATTGGAGTAAGTATGAGTGTTCTTGTTTACAAGTTCACTATTACAGATGTCTCTCCCCTTTGTCTAGGGTTCCTTCTCTCTATATACACCGACCAGGCGTCGCTGAGCACGGCTCTTCGGGGTTGTTGGGGCGAGTGAGGCGGTTAGGGGCAGGGAAGACCGTCTCAGAGCGACCCGACCGAGCCTGAGAGCATGCAGAGGCAGCGGCGCCTTGAGGTTCTTGATCTGCTGTCTACCTACCCTTGTCGCTTGCACCTCCCGATCTTCTTTTGTCTGGCACAGCTGAGACCTTCCAGAAGCTCCTCTTTTTACATGGTTGGCCCGACCCACCTCCATGGGCTGATCTGGTCGGCCCGTTAACTAGATACCCGGTCTCATAGCTTCCACAGTAGCCCTCGAGTGCTTCATGACCGAGCCATCCCATTTAGGTCCGCCTTTTGCCCGCCGCGATGCCCTCCCGTCATCGTATTGCTTGGAGGGGAGGTCATGAAGGACTCTATTACCTCGCGCTAACTTTCCCGAGTGGTTCGTAGCCCGGTTTGCCATGGCCTTGGTGATCGGTCTGCCCATGGGATGTATCCCTGCCCGTGAGTGGCAGTCGGCTTGGCCTGGTGAACACCTCGATTCAGTTTGAGGGCGCCCTTATCCGCTCATATTGGGGTGGACCATGGCTTACTATGGGGCGCACCATTTTTTGGCTCTTGGACGAGCGGTACCCGTACATGTACAGCAGTCGGCTCAACATGGAGCGTACCTACGATTAGTTTAATGATGCCTACGCCCGATCTTGTCGGAGCGTAGCATGGCCCGTCATGGAGCGCACCATTATTTGGCTCTTGGCCGAACGGTACCCATACATGTACGGCAGTCGGCTCATCATGGAGCGTACCTAGGATTGGTTTAATGATGCCTACGCCCGATCTTGTCGGAGTGCAGCGTGGCCCGTCATGGAGCGCACCATTATTTGGCTCTTGGCGGCGGTACTGTACATGTACGGCGATCGGCTCATCATGGGCGTACCTAGAATTGGTTTAATGATGCCTACGCCCGATCTTGTCGGAGCGCAGCGTGGCCCGTCATGGAGCGCACCATTATTTGGCTCTTGGCCGAACGGTACCCGTACATGTACGGTAGTCGGCTCATCATGGAGCGTACCTAGGATTGGTTTAATGATGCCTACGCCCGATCTTGTCGGAGTGCAGCGTGGCCCGTCATGGAGCGCACCATTATTTGGCTCTTGGCCGAGCGGTACCTGTACATGTACAGCTGTCGGCTCATCATGGAGTGTACCTAGGATTGGTTTAATGATGCCTACGCCCGATCTTGTCGGAGCGCAGCGTAACCCGTCATGGGCGCACCATTATTTGGCTCTTGGCGAGCGGTACCCGTACATGTACGGCGATCGGCTCATCATGGGCGTACCTAGGATTGGTTTAATGATGCCTACGCTGATCTTGTCGGGCGCTTGGCGGGCCCGTCATGGAGCGCACCATTATTTGGCTCTTGGCCGAGCGGTACCCGTACATGTACGACAATCGGCTCATCATGAAGCGTACCTAGGATTGGTTTAATGATGCCTACGCCCGATCTTGTCGGAGCACAGCGTGGCCCGTCATGGAGCGCACCATTATTTGGCTCTTGGCCGAGCGGTACCCGTACATGTACAGCAGTTGGCTCATCATGGAGCGTACCTAGGATTGGTTTGATGATGCCTACACCCGATCATGTCGGAGCGTAGCGTGGCCCGTGATGGAGCGCACCATCGTAATCCCTGAATTGAGCCCCTCCACAATATCTGATCCCGCTTTGCGGCAACTAGCAGGTGACCCGACATGGGGCATATTGCGGGGGTGCGCTTCGATTTTTAGATTCAGATAGCACCTGGGTTCCGCACGGAACGGCGATTTACAACCGACCCATGACGGGGCGCACCATGCCCGAACCGATTCTTCTCTCGGCAACGGTTGTTCGCCACGATCGTAGCATTCGTTTGGCCAGGTCAGGATGAGTCGTGCCTCAGTCAAACCCGGTAGCAACGGACGGGTTGAGGCACGATCCTAGGAGCCGCGCTGGGCCAAGTCTTCCTCGCGCATCACGCCCCCGCTTCTTCGTCTCCAAAAAGCTCATCGCCCTCCCTGCGAGTTCCATCGCTAGGGTTAGCCACCGCCGTCGCCTTCTCCTCTTCGTGTCGCAGATAATCTCCTCCGGGAATGTCGACTCCGCCTTCCCAGGACTCCCCCGCGTTGCCTCCGGCCCACGATTGGGTCCCTTCAACGCTGACGGAGACGCATTTGGACACGATGGTCACCATGGGGGTCATGCCGCCGGCGACCCTGATCAGCGCCTGCCCGGCCTGCGGTGAGTTTTATCCCACCCCTCGCTCCGAGGAGATCGTCGTCTTCGAATCTTTCTTTCAACGGGTTCGGGCTCCCGACCGGCGATTTCTTCCGCGGGCTTCTTTCCTTCCACGGCATCGAATTGGTTCACTTGAATCCCAATTCCATTCTCCACATTGTTGTCTTCATTCATCTTTGCGAGGCGTTTCTTGGAATTCGCCCGCATTTCAACCTTTTCCGCTACCTCTTCCTCCTCAAGCCCTTTCCGAGCAGGAGCTCGCCTAAGGCGGTTGGAGGCGCCGGCATCCAGCTGAGAGATGGGGCGAGGAAGATTTACTTTGCCATCCCCTTCAGAACCTCGAACAAGGGGTGGCACCGGGAATGGTTCTATTGTGCCAACCTCGATCCTTGTCTTCCATCCTTTTCCGGTGAGCCCCCAAGAGTTTCCCCTTCTTGGACCGTGGTCCCTCCTGATCATGAAATAGGGCAAGTGAATGAGCTCCTCGCCCTGATCTGCGACTTGAAGGAGGCGGGTCCATTGGCGTGAAATTCTCTCCGGCTTAAATCGTTGTTGGTGCAGCCCATCAAGGAGCGGGTGTTCTTGGGGTACGAGTACCGGGAGGATGACCCGACGCGGGAAGCCGATGAAGCCATCGACTGAGAGTCACTCATTATCCGGATGAGCGACCTCCTGGCCCCGGATGTCACGATCCTCCCAGACCACACCCTGAAGGCCTTTTGTTTGGTGAATCCCCCTCCCGAGGTGAGTGCTACGCCCTTTTTGATGTTCCGCTGGTCTGCCATCCAACTGCCGACTGAGTCTGCTCTCGTGGTTTCTCGTAGGGTCGTGTGGCCTTTTCCTCAGATCCCCCGCTCCCTTGCGCCTCTTCCTGCCAGAGGCAGGCTGTGGCAGCGCCCTGCCGAGCCCTTGGTGAGGAATGTAAGGTTCGTGACCGAGTACCGATAGTGCGAATCCTTTCGTGAATGGAATGCCACACATAGCACTTGGCGAGAGTCTGTCCATCTACAACCTTCCTCCATGGCTATGTATGAAGAGAAGGTACCTAATGTTGTCCATTCTTATCCAAGGTCCGAGACAGCCTGGAGTAGATATTGGTGTGTTTCTCGAACCACTGATGGAAGATATGGCCATGTTGTGGCACGATGGGGTAGATATTGATCTGTTCCAACAACATTACTTCACACTAAAAGCCATTATTTTTGTTACCATCAGTGATTACCCTGCCTTGCTAGCCCTATCGGGTCAAATTAAAGGGAAGACAGCTTGTGTAGTATGCATGGATGAAACTGTGTTGACGTTCCTTCCATGCTCATAGAAGTTAGTATACATGCGGCACTGTCGTTTCTTATAGAAAACTCACAAATACCGCAAGATGGGCAAGTATTTTGACAATACGGTTAAGGAAAGTGTGGCTCCAAAGCCCCGTAGCAGGAAAAAAGTGTTTGAAATGGTCTATAATATCAAGGTGGTTTTCGGGAAGAAGCCTGTGCAGGGCCAAAAGAGGGGTCAAAAGAGGAAGAATACCGATGAGGAGGTACCTCCGCCTGTTGTCCTGTTCAAAAAGATGTCAATTTTCTACAAGTATTTGCCCTACTGGAAGGACTTGGAAATTCGCCATAGCATCGATGCCATGCATGTCATAAAGAATGTCTGTGAAAGCGTGCTAGGTCTCTTGTTGGACATTCAGTACAAGACAAAGGATGGTCTTAAAGCTCGTAAAGACTTAGTAGTACTTAAAATCAGGAAAGAACTACACCCTCAAGAAAGAACACATGGAAAGTATTACCTTCCCCCAACAAGCTACTCTCTGACAGCTGAGGAGAAAAGATCAGTGTGCAAGTGCTTACGTGGGGTCAAAGTCCCGTCTGGTTATTCATCCAACATCAAAAATCTAGTATCGATAAAAGATTTAAAGATAAGTGGTATGAAGTCTCACGACTACCACGTCATGATGACACAAATGCTCCCAATTGCAATCAGGGGTATCAACTCAACATTTGTAAAGGTGGCCATCACACGGTTGTGTCATTTCTGCAATGTGATTTCACGAAGTGTCGATGATGAGCAGTGAGCTATCGTAGAAACTACATAGTGGAGACTATAAACCAACTTGAGATGTGCTTCCCTCCATCCTTTTTCGATATCATGCCGCACCTCTTGGTTCACCTTGTCGAGGAGGTAAAATCTTTGGGACGATATTCTTACCTTTGGATGTTTCCATTTGAGAGGTGGATGGGCTTGCTTAAGAGCTTACAACAGAATCGTGCTTACCCAGAGGGTTCCATTATTGAGGGCTACAATACCGAGGAAGTCATTGAGTGTTGCACGGATTACTTCATGCCCACGAAAAGGCCGATTGTGTGCCTGTCCCTTGACATGAGGGGAGGTTGACTGGTAAAGGGACTAAGGGAAAGAAAAGATTCATCGACCATGAGTACAAGAATGTGGACCAAGCACATTTCACCGTCTTGCAACAGCTAAAGATAATGGAGCCGTACATGGAGCAACACCTAGAAGAGCTTGAAAGAGAAAATCCAGGACGCCAAGTTGATTGGATCCTAAAAGAGAATAAGCCCATGTTTACCACATGGTTCAAGAACCAAAACATACCAGATGGTGAGGACGAAGATACATAAACATTGAAAATGTTGGCTCATGGCCCATCAAGTTTGGTAACATCATGGCTAGCGTATGACATCAATGGGTACACGTTTTATACCATTCAAAAGGATAAGAAGACGTTGGCCCAAAACAGTGGCGTTCGGGTAGAAGCCATAGATGCGACAGGGGAGAAGAACACCTACTATGGAATCATTGAAGAAATTTGGGAACTCGACTATGGAAGGGATATGCAGATCCCGTATTTACAAGAAGCTGGGTCAAACATCCTAATGGTGTGGAGGTGGACAACTATGGGTTCTGGCTATCGACCTCAACAATCTTGGCCTGGCCGACCACGGATACTAGCCACGAAGTCTCACAAGTTTTCTACATAAGTGACCCGATAATAAGAAAAGGAACATAGTTGTTCCCGAAAAACAAAGGATCGTTGGAGTTGACAATGTGCACGACGAGGCAGAATACAATCAGTTCGACGACCTACCACCTTTCGGAGATGCGGAGAGGTTCAAACTTGTAGAAGAAACCCTCAATATTTCAATGATGCCATATATGCGTGATGATTGCGTCGGAAAAGTTGTTAAAGGCAAATAGGGACACGTTGTGTAAAAACTTAATATGTAATAGAACTTATATTTTTTATTGGACTTGAGTAAAACTATTGCGTGAAAGTGCAGGATAGTACGGTAGGTAATTCACTATTAGGTTGGATCATCCTGTAAACCGAAGCCAACAGAGGCCCAAGGAAGCCAAGCACTATTCATCCAGACAATAATCTGGTACGATTTTTTCTCGACTTAACGAAACGTCCGGTATGTGAATCTTAGCTTCGAGGCCTCCTTCGTCCGCATTCGAGAACATCTTTATCTTTTCCTATACGGATCGTCCGGTCTTTGTATTGGCCGCGCTCACTGTTATTGTGACTCTGCTAGGTGCTAGCACACTGCTACACAAGATGATCCGATTCTTTTTTCCTTAGGTGGCCAGACCATCCTGCCACCGAGTCGAACAGAGGCATCGATTCAGTCAGGTGATGTTTCCGATAACGGATCATCCGGTATGTTGATCTGAACCTTAGCCAAAAACACGCTTCAACATTCAGAGAATCGCCTATGGAGCTTTAATATCGATCGCACCTAGCTACTCCTCTCTCCACGCCTCCATGCCGCCTTGCACCGCAGCCCATTTCCATGCCTTGCGACGCCGTACTCCAATCCTCCACCCGCCTCGGTGCCGCCACACGCCTGTTCATGCCACCCGTTTTGTCGCCGCCGACAAATCCGAGCCCTCGGCTGGCGATCGACTCTCCTTCACTTTGTAAGCGGTGAGATTCACATCCGTAACATCCCAATTTTTGACTTTTCAATTAATAAATACTATTTTATTGCAATTTACAATTTTTGTGAATTTTCTGGAGTTAATTGGATTTTCTGAGATTTATTTGAATTATTTTGAATTTATATATATGGCCTATTATCAAGAAATAATTATAAAAAGAAATAGTTAAAATAAAGTTTTGCCAAAAATATTTTATTTAGTTCCAGAATGTCTCAAAGTATTTTTGAGATTTTTCTTGGAATTTTTCTGATATTTTTACTACCCTAAATAAATTAGTTTATTTTCTCAAATTATTTTAATTAGGAAAATCCCGGAATTTCACAGTGAACAGTACTGGGCTGGCCCAACTACTGTGCGGACCGTGAAACGGGAGGGGTAATCTCGACCGTTGGATCGGGATCCAAGGGTTGTAATCGCTCCACGTCAATTAAAGAAACCCTAATCATTACCGACCGTTGGATTCTCATCGTATGGTCCACGTTAGAACTTACCGATTCGGAGTTGAGCTTTTATCCTGGCCGTTGGATGAACATCGTGCGGTTGAGGGTTGTCGTCTCTAGCTCGGACTCGGAGTCCTGTTCATCCACACCGCCGCCGCCGTGTCCGAGAGAGTTTCCATGTTTAGCGCACACGTTGAGGACTATTTAAAGCCCGGGGTACCCTCTCGAGATTCATCATGAGTCGCCGCATAGTTTCTCTGCCGCACCATCGCCGGAGGAGTCGCCGTTGAAGCTCGAGAGCTCGCCGGAGTAGTTGAGGGTTTCGCCGCGCTGTTGCCGCCGGTAGGGATTCTCTTCCGACGATTTGAGGGCGGATTCCAATTCGTCGCGTTGCGCCGCATCTGAGCCGCTACTTTTTCCTCGCCGGAGAGCAACGGAGCGCCGTCGGGAGTGTCGTCGTCCCCAGCTCCGGTGACTTCGCACCGCCGCTTCTTCATCGCCGGACTCGAAGCTTCTTGACCGTCGGATCGCCATCGGACCACCGAGAGCTTGCCACGTCGCTTCGGAATTTGTAAGTATCTCGGGTAAAACGTCAGCCGTAGGATCATAGATGGATGGTTGGATGATGCGCTGCGTCATTTAAAATGAACAGTAAACTGCTCGGGTAAAGATTGACCGTCGGATCAAAATCGGACGGTGGATATTAAGCCACGTAGCAGATTTAACCGGAGCCGTTAGATTGATATCCAAGGGTCCAGATTTTGCCACGTTTTGTCCGTACAAGCCGGGGCTGGAAATTCATATTTTTCTATATAAAAATAATTCAATTAATCCGGATTTTACGATTTTAAGGATTTTTCAGGATTTTAAAACTTCAAAGTGCTATAACTTTCGCATATGAACTCCGATTGAGGTGATTCAAATTCCTAAAATTTTTAAAATTGAGATCTTCCTAATGGTGGCTTTTATTTGAATTTTTGAGTTCATTTGTTCTTTGGTTTTGGTGTTAATTTGCTATTTCTTCTCGATTCGCGTAGACGTTGAATTGTGCGAGGACTCGGAGGAGGAATTATCAATTCAAGAATTACATTCAGACCAAGACCAGGAGCTTAAGCAAGGCAAGTTGTGCTTTGATCATGTTGCACCCATGTTTGCAAAATTGTTATTTTGATTTACCCTATTGCACGGTATTTTATGAGTACAAATGATTTTAACTTAACTTTGGGATTAGTTAATGTACCCTTTTGAATTACACCCTACCTTGTTATTTCTATACCATAATCCACTTGTCACCTTAGGTTGGTTCATTATAGTTGGTTAATATTGAAATCAACATGGATGGTTAGAACGGAATAGAAATGCTTAGCCATGCCACGTCATCACATGTACATGAAATGTTGAGTATTAATTTTGACTAATGGAATATGGAACAATGATGATAACTTGTGTGTCATGTGTGGTCACACAAAGAGATTGAGTTGTTGTGGCGGGGAGGTCACACAACGATGTTGATTTGTGAGAAGCACGTGGTGCTTGGTAACCAAGGGTGGTAATCACTTTATGATTGAAGCAAGTGGAAGGGCAAGTGTGCGTGGTGGGCTCAGAGGAGCCGAGGGTATGTGTATGTCTTGCTTTAATCAATCCTAAAGACTTAACCTTGCGAGCCTTTGACCTGAGTCTATCATGCAACCACATGTCTGTTATGGGGCAGCCTAGCTGACTAATTTACAAATGCTTAACTTGAGTGCTATCGTGGTGGCGTGAGACCCGGGTGGTGGTAACCATTCCATGCTTGGGGGTGGCTCACATGGCGCAAGAGGGGGGCCCTGTTGTGGTGGTGTAACCCTTCAGTGTTGAAACCTTAGCGGGTAGCACTGGGTTAAGAGGATGCATTGTAAAGGCTTTGTTATAATCGTTCACCTGTGTGGTGCATGGTTGTATCATGTGGGTAAAGTGCATAACCTCTACAGAGTGTACAAACTATTCGGATAGCCGTGCTCACGGTATTGAGCAATGCTCGGGAATTACAGTCAAGGGGTAGTTAATTAAAATGGACAACTGGAAGGGATGGCAGGATGCCATGTGGATAATGGAACTTGATTTAGGATGGAAAAACTTGGGTTCATTTGAGAATTACTGAATCTATTTACTTGTTATTATTTGTTTTACTGTCCTTTCAATCTATGTATCGTATGTGTTCTTAAATGCTGCTTTATTGCAAATGAGCCCTTAGCCTTTCCTTTGGAATAAGCCTGCATATAGCTATGATAGCCTTGCATTTTGTGCACAACTTATTGAGTACGTGTTGGTGTACTCACCCTTTCTTAACAACCAACAACGATGGAGGAATCATAAATCGTTATTGGAGGAGGACTTTCGGTGGGCCGCGTGTCACTAGGCCAATCCTTGTCGATCGCTTTGTGGTGTCTTGATGGGACATCTCGTCTTCTCTTGTCTTCCGCTGCATTTGTCTCATTGGTTTTATTATTGCCTTGTGAGGCTGAATATTGTAAGTGATCATAAGATCATACACTAGTTATATTCAATAAATAAAGTCTTATTATTCTTATCGATATGATGCTTACCGATGTTAAGCTGTGTGCACTAGCGATTGATCCTGGGACTGGTGCGGTAAAACACAGTGGATTTGAATTGGTGAATTCGGGTCCTTACAGAGGTGGTATCAGAGCATACTGACTGTAGGACTTGGCCCTAGTTGGTAGAGTGTTCAAAAATTATTTTCTAAAGGAAAAATTTAAATTGGACTAAAATAACACTCTTGACTCATCCTATTCTCCTTACCTTTGCTGAAGTCTACCTTAAATTTTTCGGAGAAGCCGTTGAAGATGGAAGACTTATCTATTTCTCTTTTAAATAGATGAAGAGGACACAGTCATATGTAGAGTGCGAGGGAGGCTACGCAACAGAGCTCTGGAGGGTGCTCTAAGTTTTGGGAGGTTTCACCAAGCCAACGTATCAAAGCCAAGATTGGATCGTCAACGGAGCCATAAGAGGAATGGTGTGCAAGCTGTTAATTTACGCCAGAAATGGTGAGAGAGCAAGCCAAACTATCAGCATCACGGTGAGAAGAGCCACTTGGGAGATCGGTATCCAGGAGGCATCACGACTCGCTCTACGGAGGATCTGCTACGACTACTACCCTGAGTTGGAAGACACGGTGTTCAGACTCCACCCCATGGTTCGAGATTCATGGCGTTCGTACATTACACGAAGGGAGGATGCTACCACAGTGCACTTAGCACGATTCACAGCTGTTCAGGAAGCTCATGCCCATGACACCGACACGGAATTAAGGACGGCCTATGAAGCACTCAGAGTCGTGGAGAAGGAACTACACGAAACCCGAGTAGCTTACGAGGAGAGAATCATGGAACTCGAGGAAGCATTACAAGGGAGAGGTCACGCTACATCATCATCATCAGAGGAGATGAAATCTGAGTTCGAGGAGCCGGAAGCGTCACCAGTTGCAGGACACCGAGATCAGTTCGCGCCAGCACTAGCTCGACCGTCAGTATACCCACCAGGAAGTTCTCGTGGAGGATGGCTCGAGGAGTGAGAGTCTTAGTTTAAGTTGAGACTCAAGTATTGAGTCACGTCAAATAGAATAGTCTTACCCAAATGTAATAGACGTTATGTCGTGCCCCGAATCTTCGCGGATTCGGACACTCTGTGTATGCCGTACTAGTCCAGGATCACGCTAGTACACACAGGATAAACAGGTTGAAGTACCACAATCATACACAGCGGAAATAAATAATAAAGTACTTCAAGCCTAATATAGTCGAGTTACATGACCTTATGGTCGCCTTACAATAATTCGCCACGCAGGGCGATAAATATCATCAGTACCAAGTTCATTCAGCGGAAGCAAAATACGATAGCGGAACCACTACTAGCCACAGGCTACTGAGTGCGGCTCAACCCCCTTAGTCCTCCTGGCCTTCGTTGAACTCTTCATTCCAAGCTGGCACGGCTTCTTCTTCTTCTGAGGTTTTTGTCGGTGCAAGGGTGAGTATACAGCATACTCAACAAGTCATGCACAATGCAGACTATTACTATATGCAAGGCTTATTCCAAGGAAAGGCTTAATTGGTTATTTTGCATAAAGCAAAGATTTTCTTTAATAGGTAATCCTATTAGCTTAAAAGCAAGAAAATCAATATTATTAATAATTAATTTCTCAATTTTTTTTCAAGAGTTTTGGCACACAGTACTCTAGTTTCATTCACACACCTTTTGGCACATAGCCACCCATTCCACATTTTCATTTTGAAAATCTAACCCTTGATTTGTAATCAATGAGCAATGTCCAAGATCATGACACGGCTATTCAATAGTTTCACACACACACTGCAGAGGTCTGTACACTTTACCCACAGGATACAAATGCTCACCACACAAAGCGTATTGATTGTAACAAAGTCTTTCGAGATTAACACTTAGCGATGATCCTCTCCAAGATTGCCTTCCTAACACTTCCTCACACTGAGCCAAAGTTTAGAACAAGCACATACCGTTAGATGGGTACCAAGTCAGCAAGACAGTGCGCTCCCCGCACTGGTTACATTTTTGGTGTAATGTCACCCGAGGTATCAAAGGAAAGATATTAGAAACCTACTTAACTAGGTCCGCCCCATTCCGCATAAGTGGTTGTACACGAACTCAGCTCAAAGGCTCGCAAGGTTAAGTCCTTAATTGTCCTGCAAGACAACCATTTTATACATCTCGGCACACTGCCTTCACAATCTTTTCATACATCCCATTGCCACACAGCCCACAGCACGAAGCCTTCTTGCCACTTGCCCCTGCTCAAATCATTTTCCCACTCCACTTTATACTTAAGCAACACATGCCATTTTCCACATCAGCTCATGAATAGCACCACAGGTCACTATCGGTTCAATTCATGACATCATCGCATTCTCCAAAATGCGCTCCATAATTGTTTAGTCAATATTCATTTGATATTTGAAAGTCATTCCACGATACAAGCAAAGGCTAGCTGACTAATCACTTGCCTAGCCTCCCGTGTTGGCATCATATTAACATCCAACATATTTAAGCATCTTAGGTGGACAAGGTTTCGTATGATAAACATTTATAATCAAGGTGGCATAACAAGTTTGGCTTTTAACTACCATTTCCCAATTTAATCAATAGTGGTTGTACTTAACATAGCATGCAATATGGAAATCAAAATATACTTTTAAAACTAGGCGCGAAATGATCAAAGCATGACTTGCCTTCGAAGAGGAGTTGGTTCTGGTCGAGGTTCTGCGACGGGTCTTCAAATTCCCCTTCGGCGAAATCCGGCAACTTGGAGTCTAGCGCACGCAAGCAACATACAATAGCACTCAATACAGACAGCAAGACAAATTCTAAAAATCAAATAAAAATCACCAATAAATAGTTCACATTTTATAAATTTTGGGCACTGGAATCACCCAAACCGAGTTAAGATGCAAAAGTTACAGCATTTTCAAGTTTACTAAAATTCAATTAAATAATAACCGAATTATCCCTTTTATTTTTATACTGAAAATCCGGATTAATTCCTTGGCGACACGATGTCGGCACCAGAGCCTCCACGCCACCCTCGTCACGACAGTGGGCCGGATGACGCCATGTGGCGACGGCAAGACAATGCGTGACTCACCCACTGACATGTGGGCCCGGTGAACAGTGCTTGGGCCACTCAGCGACCGACACGCGGTGGAGAAACGTCTGGCCACGCGACGCATTTAATCTCGGCCGTTGGATTTAGATCCAACGGTCGGTCGTTACCGAGCGATGCACTGCTACAAGGCCTACGTGGCGCAATATTGACGGTTAGATTAGAGATCTACGGCTACGGTTAACCGAGCGGTTTACTATTCTCTAACATACGTGGCCTCATCCGAGCCGAGCATCCAAGCATCGACGGCCATTTACAACGCAACGGCTACGGCGACGTGGACACACAGATGCGGTCGGATGAAGATCCAACGGCGCAACCATACCGAGCAGTTCACTATACATACACCGACGTGGCTCTACCCGAACCTTACGATCAAGATCCTACGGACCAGATCTAATCCTACCTTTTCGGCTGTGATTCAAATAAACGACTACGTGGCCTCACCTCGAGCGTCCGATGAAGATCTGACGGCTGCTGAAGCTCGCGAGGCGTCGAGGAAGAAGTGGTGGCGCTGGTCGCCGGAGTTGAAGAAGATGACGCGGTCGACGGCGGTTTCGAGCCTCTCCGGTCGGAAGAAGTGGTCAGCTGGATGCGCCTTGGCACGAGGAACTCGGAGAGGGTCTTGGCGACGGCGGGGAATGACGGACGGCGGTGGGGCACGAGGAAAACCGAGGCGGGGAAGAGTACTAACTACGGCGAGCTCCCGAGAGGCTACTACGGAGGGCGAGAGCGCACGAGAGTTGAGGCGAAATGAGCGGGGTGAAGTCTTGAGCACGGAGATATACCTCACCCGCTTTCGGACATGCCTTGGACAACACGCACAATCTCGACAATATCTGCGGAGGCTAACGGCGAAGCGGCGTGCAATGACGCCCACTCCCGAGGTCGTCTCGGCCACATCGATCGTCGATTGCGATCCAAGCGTGGATTGAATCACTACTGGCGGGGCGCAGATGATTAATCGCAGCCCATTCGACGAGATCGACGGCTAGGATCGGGCGGCGCTTTAGGGTTTCTCGGCGAAGCAAAGTGTTGGGCGGCCCAACACGTAGCTAGCCAATTTTCCAGATTTTGACAATAAAAATAATTCCGAAATTCAAAGTAATTATTTGGGGCACTAAAATACCTGAAAAAATTCTAGAAAATATTTCAGAGCATTTTGAGCCTAAATAAAATATTAGTTTTAATTTTTGATAATTATAGTTTCTGGTATTTAATTACTCAAAGAAAAATGATATAAATAAAATCCAATTAAATCCAATAAATCCCAGAAAAATTAGATAAATTCCATTAAATGCAATTAAATGCAATTAAAGGTTGATTAATTCATAAAAATTCAAATAACTCCAAAATTTAAAATCGACCAAAATTAGGGACGTTACAAACCTACCCCCTTAATGTAATCTCGCCCCGAGATTCGAGGCTTAACTATAGAATAGGTTTGGGAATTCCTTTTTAGATCTTCCTCTCGCTCCTGTGTGGCTTCACTTTCGTGTGGTTGCTCCAATCGAACTCTGCAGAAACGGGTTGTCTTGTTTCTTGTTTTCCGATCCATTGTGTCGTAATTTTTATCTGCTGCTCTTTGTAAGTCAAGTCTTCCCGTAGTTCAACTTCTTCTAGTGACGTTTGTTCCTCAGGCACTCGGAGACACTTTTTGAGTTGTGACACATGAAAAACATTGTGCACTCCTGCTAGTGACTGTGGTAACTCGAGTTGGTAGGCGACTTCGCCCTTACGGCTTATGATCTTGAACTGCCCTACATATCTTGGCGCGAGTTTACCCTTTTTGTGAAACCTCTGGACTCCCTTAAGCGGCGTAACTCTGAGATACACGAATCCTCCTGCTCAAAACTCAAATCTCTACGGCGGTTGTCTCATGTAGCTCTTCATCTTCTTTGACTGCAATCTTTAACCTTTCTCTCGATCAAGTGCTATTTGCTCTTCTTCTTGAAGTATGTCTCGTCCAAGACACGACGACTCCGGCCTCATTCCAATTTAACAAGATCCTACAAGGTCGACCATACAAGGCTTCAAAAGGTGACATCTCAAGACTTGCTTGATAGCTATTGTTGTAACTAAACTCGTGATATGGCAAACATTTGTCCTAAGTCGACGATATGCTAACGCACAAGCTCTCAACATATCTTCCAATATCCGGTTGACTCTTTCATCATCCATCCGCTTATGTGATAAGTCAGATCGAATTCAAGCGGTGCCCATTGTTGTATGCAATTTATCCCAAAATCTTGAGGTAAATTGGGTACCCGTCCGATACTATCTTCTTGAGACTCCATGCAAGCATACGATCCTTGCCATGTATAGCTCGGCTAACTTATCTCTGAATAGGTTGTCTTCTTTGGTAGGAAATGTGCGACTTTTAGTCAATCGATCCACGATAACCCATATGGAGTCATAACCTCCTTGCGTTCTTGGCAATCCGGAATGAAATCCATTCCATTTCTTCCCATTTCCACTCTGGTATTTTCAATGGTCGCAGTTAGCGATCCTGGGTCTCGATGCATAGCTTTGACTCGCTGGCATACATCACATAGTGCTACGTGTTCAGCAACCTCTCTCTTCATATTCGGCCACCAGAACCTTTCTTTCAAATCTTGGTACATTTTTGCGCTCCCTGGGTGAATTGAGTACTTGGAGTCATGAGCTTCCTCCAATATTAACTGCTTTAATTCCTTTTTGTTGGGTACACAAATACGTTCCTTCATCCATAATGTACCTTGTTCGTCCAATTTAAAATCTTTTGCCTGTCCTTCCTCCATCTTGGCCTTGATTCTCTCGATCTTCTCATCATTCTTCTGACCTTCTTTAATCTGATCCTCCAAGATAGGCTTTACTTCTAATGCAGCCTCTGAATCCTTGGGAACAACTTCCGCTTTAACCTCTGAAGGTCCTTGCACGCTTCTCCTGGCTTTCTTCCACTTTCGAACTTAGTCCATGGCTTTTCCTACTGGGGCATCGGCCACTACGTTGGCCTTGCGGGATGATAATGGATTCCCATGTTGTAATCCTTGATCGGCTCTAACCATCTCCTTTGCCTCATGTTCAGTCGATTGGGTGAAAATGTATCTAAGGCTTTTATGATCTCAGATACACCTCACACCTATTACCAATAAGATAGTGACGCCATATCTTGGTGCGTGCACTACTACCGCTAATTCTAGATCGTGTGTGGGTAATTTCTTCATGTGGCCTTAATCGCTTTGATGCATAGGCGATTACCTTTCCATTTTGCATCAACACACATCCAAGCCCTGGCGTGATGCATCGCAAAGAATATCAAAACTTTGGTGCACGCCGGGTTGAACTAACACCGTGCCGATGTCGATCTTTTCTTCAATTCTTGGAAACTCTTCTCGCAATCCGATTGTCCAAACAAACTTTTTTCCTTCTTTAGCAATTGCGTAATTGGCCTAGCAATTGTCGAAAATCCTTCTATAAATCGGCGGTAATAACCAGCCATTCCAAGGAAACTCCGAACTTATAAACCTGCTCGGCGACTCCCAATGTAGCAATGTCTCAACCTTGCTTGGGTCCATCGCTATCCTTCTACCGTCATGACATGCCCTAAGAAATCTACCTTACTCTTCCGTAAATCGTGATTTACTAAACTTTGCATACAATATTTGTTTCTTAGTCTCTCCAGACTAATCTCAAATGTTGGGCGTGTCTTCATCGGTCCTTGAATAAACCAGAATATCATCTATGAACACAACCACAAATTTATCTAAGTATTCCATGAATACTTTATTCATCAAGTTCATGAAGTATGCGGGCGCATTTGTCAATCCAAATGACATAACGGTGAACTCATAATGTCCATATCTTGAGGAAAATGCGGTCTTGGGTATGTCCTCTGTCTTGATTTTCAGCTGGTGATATCCTGACCTAAGGTCAATTTTGGAGAATACTCCTGCTCCTCTTAATTGATCGAAAAGATCATCGATTCGGGGTAACGGGTATTTATTCTTTATCGTCACTTCGTTAAGTGCGCGATAGTCTATACACATCCGAAAGCTCCCATCCTTTTTCTTAACAAATAGAACAGGTGCTCCCCATGGTGACGAGCTCGGTCGATGAATCCTTTTTCCAACAACTCCTCAACTGCTTTCTTCATCTCCACCAACTCTTCTGTGGACATCCGATATGGTCTCTTTGCTATCGGTCTTTGTTCTGTACTAAGTCAATTACAAACTCTATGTCTCGTTCGTGGCATTCCTGTAATTCCTCTGAAAAACATCCGGGTATTCATCGACCATCGGTACATCTCTTATATTGGGTCTCCAAATTGTTTACCAACAATTGCCCTCCTCGAATCGCCATCGCTTGAAATTCCACTTTCCTACCTTCGGGGCTCTCAATAGACACAACTCTCCGTCCACGCCTATCTGACCTTATGCTTAGTCAACCAATCCATTCCCAGGATAACATCCAGGGTTTGGGTATCTAGTATAATAAGGTTCGCTAGGAACTCTACTCCTTTTATTAATAACTTAACTCCAGAACATCCGACCTTAGAACGGAGTTCGGATCCAGGGGATTGAACTAGGAGTGTACTCTTAAGGTTAACAATATCCAGATCATTTGTCATGGCAAAATCTCGAGAAACGAACGAATGCGAAGCTCCTGAATCAAATAGTACGGTAGCTGGCACTGAGTTGACTAGGAACTTACCGAGCACGACGTCCGTAGCATTGTGGACTTCGTCTGCGGAGATATGATTAATCCGGCCTCGTGTGAATGCCTGTGGCGTAGCTCCAGCTTGAGCAGGTACTCGGCTTCCTCCTTGGGTAGGGGTCTTGGCTGGGGTGCTCCCTAGATTGAAGCGCATCAAGGCCACGCCTCCTTTCTTTGGGCACGATTGGCGAAATGCCCGCCTCACAGGCGATTGTAGCGCCTTTCACGCCATTTCTTGATTTCCACCATTCTGATTATTAATTCTGATGGGAGTCTGAGGGGTTTGTCCGACTGGTCTTGGCATTGGTGGCGGCGTCCTGACAACGTTTCCCTGCGGAAACCTATGGAATTGCTGAGGTATCATTCTAGTCTTTTGCGGACCATGGCGTCCTCCTTGCTGTGCCATGCGGCGTTTACGGTTGTCGTCCAGTTCTTTGCGCTTGTCTTCCAAAGATGGCGCTTTGTTTACCGATTCTTGAAAATCGAGGAAAGTGTGGGTGATTAGTCCCACCAGAGACCGATGTTAAGTCCTTCAGAAACGGATCGCTTTGCCTTGTCTGTCGCCACGCTATCCGGTGCATAGCGTGCTATCGAGTGAATTTATTCAGATAGTCGCCACTTGCTCGCCTCCTTGCTTCAGAGCTCGAAATTCTCCTTTTTCAGCTCCATAATACCCTCCCAGACATGGTATTGACGAAAAGCTAGGGTGAATTCTCCCAAGTAATCTCCTCTGGGTTCTCTCGCGACGCTGCGATAATTCTCCCACCATTCACCGCTGTTCCTCAAGTGGTGAGAGGCATAAAGCACCCTTTCATGTCCTTCACACCGGGTTATGTGCAATTTCCTTCGATAGTTCTCAACCAATCATCCGCCTCGAGTGGATGGCATTGCCCGAGAATGTGGGCGGTCGGGTCCTCATAAATTCAGATAATCTTGAGTAGGACGTGGCCCATTGTTCCTGACTTGGTTGTTAGCGACGGCCGAAAGTGCCGAAAGCTGTTGTATCGTTGTCATCATTGTTTGCATTAATCGCGTTTGTCGCGAGAAATGCGCCTAAGTTCTCGTGATATCCACCGGCGGTCTTTGCTCGGGTGGCGGTGTATGGTCTCGATCGCCTCCGTGACGTGATCCACCGCCTCGCCTCCGTTGTTGCAGTGTTCACCATCTCGCTGATTCTTCGGGTTTAGAGATAAGAGGGAAAAGAATAGGCGTAGTATGGAACTTATACGGGAAGCAGTGTAACTTAAATAGAACCATTAAGCATAAATAATAATTAATATGGTTTAGTACATAGTCTAAGGACTATGTAACCATCGACAATCACAACCATCACATCCAATTGTTCATTACAACATCGCATACTAAAGTTCGGAAATAAAGACGCGACTCAAAACAACTAAGTCTCGACGCAAAAGTCGACATCGCATCCCCGACAAATCATCACCTCAAGCCAACCATGCCGGCTCGCCGATCACGAAACCGGCGGGTGAGCTGGCATCGGGCAACCGTCCCCATGCCCTCCCACCGGGCGCAGTTTAGGGGCTCCACTGCCGCTGGTCCTCTCGCGCGTGGTCTTGGCTCTGCTCCCGCTGCTCCTCCTCGCCGCCATCGCCGAGCTCCATGACACTGACGTCGCTCTCCCCGCCAGAAGAGCCTCCTCCATTTCGGCGATCCTCTCGAACAGCGTGCATGCGGGTCTCTCGAAGGCCTCCTGCCTCTCCAAAACGCGTAGACGACTGCAGCTCCGTGGTCGTGGCGCCCATCACCTCCTCTGTGCAACGCGAACACCGCCCTGTGTACGACGGCGGCGTCATCCTCCAGGTCCAAGCGGGCCTGCAGGGGTCCACCCGCGTGCGGGTGCACACGGAAGGCGGTATCCCACAGCTCAAAGCCGTGGTCCCGGCTGATCCGGCGCAGCGCAACTCGGGCACACTCCTGTATGCCCGCCTCGTAGCTGGCTCGCTTCACCGCGAGGCGAAGCGGACGACTAGCACGAGCGTGCTCCCGAGCGTACAAGGTCAGAGTCGTCTCCCATCCACGAGCGATCCCGTTGACTATCCAGGTGCGGGACTTGTAGAGTGGTCGGTCGAAGCCTCCCAACACCTGGAGCATCCTCCAGAGCTCCGCAGCGTAGCCACCGTGACGCTCTCCAAAGGAGTGAACCATCCGCATCTGCCAAAGCAACGCGTCAGAACAACAAATTTTAAAGAACACGAAAGTAATAGCAAAAATACAGCAGAGGTATGAAGTAAAGAAGAAGAGATGAGTCAAGATTTCATTGATTATCCTTGTCCAGATTTTATTCCTTAGAAATTAATTTGGACTCCATTAAAATGGCTAGTCTAACTAGGGTCAAGTCCTCTACATCAAGATGGCTCGATACTATCCTCGTCGTGCCCCGAATCTTCGGATTCGGACACTCTGGTATGCCGTACTAGTCCAGATCACGCTTAGTACACACAGGATAAACAAAGTTGAAGTACCACAATCATACACAGTGAAATAAATAATAAAGTACTTCAAGCCTAATATAGTCGAGTTACATGACCTTATGGTCGCCTTACAATAATTCGCCACGCAGGGCGATAAATATCATCAGTACCAAGTTCATTCAGCGGAAGCAAAATACGATAGCGGAACCACTACTAGCCACAGGCTACTGAGTGCGGCTCAACCCCCTTAGTCCTCCTGGCCTTCGTTGAACTCTTCATTCCAAGCTGGCACGGCTTCTTCTTCTTCTGAGGTTTTTGTCGATGCAAGGGTGAGTATACAACATACTCAACAAGTCATGCACAATGCAGTTCTATTACTACATGCATGGCTTATTCCAAAGGAAGGGCTTAATTGGTTATTTTGCATAAAGCAGCATTTTCTTTAATAGGTAATCCTATTAGCTTAAAAGCAGTAAAATCAGTATTATTAATAATTAATTTCTCAATTCTTTTTCAAGAGTTTTGGCACACAGCCCTAGTTTCATTCACACAGCCTTTTGGCACATAGCCACCCATTCCACATTTTCATTTTGAAAATCTAACCCTTGACTGTAATCACCGAGCAATGTCCAGTACCGCGGACACGGCTATTCGAATAGTTTCACACACACACTCTGCAGAGGCTGTACACTTTACCCACGAGATCTGATGCTCACCACACAGCGATTGATTGTAACAAAGTCTTTCAGAGACTAACACTTAGCGATGATCCTCTCCATGATTGCCTTCCTAACACTTCCTCACACAGAGCCAAAGTTTAGAACAGGCACATACCGTTAGATGGGTACCAAGCCGCAGCACAGGTACGCTCCCCCGTACGGTTACATTTTTGGTGTAACTGTCACCCCGAGGTATCAAAGGAAAGATATTAGAAACCTACTTAACTAGGTCCGTCCCATTCCAGACAAGTGGTTGTACGGAACTCGGCTCAAAGGCTCGCAAGGTTAAGTCCTTAATTGTCCGGGCAAGACAACCATTTTATACATCTCGCACACAGCCTTCACAATCTTTTCATACATCCCATTGCCACACAGGCCCACCTGGCACGAAGCCTTCTTGCCACTTGCCCCGGTTCAAATCATTTTCCCACTCCACTTTATACTTAAGCAACACATGCCATTTTCCACATCAGTTCATGAATAGCACCACACGGTCACTATCCGGTTCAATTCATGACATCATCGCATTCTCCAAAATCGTTCCATAATTGTTTAGTCAATATTCATTTGATATTTGAAAGTCATTCCACGATACAAGCGAAGCTAAGCGCCTAATCACGGTCTAGCCTCCGTGTTGGCATCATATTAGCATCCAACATATTTAAGCATCTTAGGGTGGACAAGGTTTGTAGGCATATAAACATTTATAATCAAGGTGGCATAACAAGTTTGGCTTTTAACTACCATTTCCCAATTTAATCAATAGTGGTTGTACTTAACATAGCATGCAATATGGAAATCAAAATATACTTTTAAAACTAGGCGAAATGATCAAAGCATGACTTGCCTTCGAAGAGGAGTTGGTTCTGGTCGAGGTTCTGCGACGGGTCTTCAAATTCCCCTTCGGCGAAATCCGGCAACTTGGAGTCTAGCGCACGCAAGCAACATACAATAGCACTCAATACAGACAGTAAGACAAATTCTAAAAATCAAATAAAAATCACCAATAAATAGTTCACATTTTTACAAATTTTTGGGCACTGGAATCACCCAAATCCGAGTTAAGATGCAAAAGTTACAGCATTTTCAAGTTTACTAAAATTCAATTAAATAATAACCGAATTATCCCTTTTATTTTTATACTGAAAATCCGGATTAATTCCGCCGGCGACACGTGTCGGCACCAGGAGCCTCCACGTCACCCTCGGCCGCTGACAGGTGGGCGGATAGCGTCATCTTGGCGTCAAGACAACGGTGACTCACCCACTCGACATGTGGGCGGTGAATGTGCTTGGGCCACTCGGCGATCGACCTGCGGTGGAGAAAGCGTCGCCACGCGACGATTAATCTCGCCGTTGATTTAGATCCAACGGATTGGCCGTTACCGAGCGATGCATTGCTACAAGGCCTATGTGGCGCAATATTGACTTGCTAGATTAGAGATCTCTGACCACTGATTACCGAAAGCGGTTTACTATTCTCTAACATACGTGGCCTCATCCGAGCCGAAAGCATCCAAGCATCGACGGCCATTTACAACGAGCGGCCACGGCGGCGTGGACACACAGATGCGATCTGGATGAAGATCCATGGCGCAACCATACCGAAAGCGATTCACTATACATACACATCGAGCGTGGCTCTCACGAACCTTACGATCAAGATCCTACGGACCAGATCTAATCCTACCTTTTCGCTATGATTCAAATAAGCGACTACGTGGCCTCACCTCGGCGTCCGATGAAGATCGGACAATCGCTTGGCTCGCGAGGCGCCGAGGAAGAAGTGGTGGCGCCAGTGGTCACGAGTTGAAAAAGATGACGCGATCGACGGCGGTTTCGAGCCTCGGTCGGAAGAAGTGGTCATTTGGATGCGCCTTTGGCACGAGGAACTCGAGAGGTCTTGGCGACGCGGGAATGACGGACGGTGGGGCACGGGAAACCGAGAGGGGAAGAGTACTAACTACGGCGAGCTCCCGAGAGGGCTACGGAGGGCGAGAGAGCGTCAGAGTTGAGGCGAAATGAGCGGGGTGAAGTCTTGAGCACGGAGATATACCTCACCCGCTTCGGACATGCCTTGGACAACGCGCACAATCTCGACAATATCTGCGGAGGCTAGCGGCGAAGGCAGGCTGTGATCGCCCACTCCGAGGTCGTCGGCCACATCGATCGTCCGATTGCGATCCAACGGCGTGGATTGAATCACGCCATGGCGAAGCAGATGCGTAATCGCAGCCATTCGATCGAGATCCGACGGCTAGGATCGGCGGCGCTTTAGGGTTTCGGTGAAAGCACGGTGTTGGGCGGCCCAACGTAGCTAGCCAATTTTCCAGATTTTGACAATAAAAATAATTTCATAAATTCAAAGTAATTATTTGGGGCACTAAAATACCGAAAAAAATTCTAGAAAAATTCTAGAAAATATTTCAGAGCATTTTGAGCCTAAATAAAATATTAGTTTTAATTTTTGATAATTATAGTTTCTGGTATTTAATTACTCAAAGAAAAATGATATAAATAAAATCCAATTAAATCCAATAAATCCGAGAAAAATTAGATAAATTCCATTAAATGCAATTAAATGCAATTAAAGGTTGATTAATTCATAAAAATTCAAATAACTCCAAAATTTAAAATCTGGCCAAAATTCGGGACGTTACACGTTAAGGTTGAGTGTTTAGTTTGGATTTTAATATTTGCTGAGTGTGTAGTATGCGTTGCAAAGCTTTTAGGCTTTTGTAAGCAACCATACCAAGTTAATTAATAAAGGATATAAAGTTTTGGGTTTAACCTATTTCCCCGCATTAGGAATTCTTACATCTTATCTATGCTAATTCTATCTTTCCTAAACCTAAAAACAAATCAAGCAGATGGTGAACACTCGTGGTAACAATGGAGCGTCAGGAAGTGGTTTTCGTCGGAATGATGAGTTCAATGATGGAACGCCACTGCAGCCATCACCACCAGTAGATGTGCAGAATTTGGGAGCTTTTATAGCCGCGCAAACTCAACTTATGCAAACCATGATGCAACAAATGAAGAACATGACCAATCAAGCCGTAGGCAACACCAATATACATCAAGGCAACAATGGGCCGCGTTCTCATTCTAAACTGTCAGATTTTATGAGAACCCATCCTCCAACATTTTCCGGCAATGCCAATCCTTTGGAAGCCGACGATTGGTTAAGGACTATTGAGCGAAAGTTGCATATCACGCAATGTGAGGGCAATGAGAAGGTGTTGTATGCTTCGCACCAGCTAGAAGGGATTGCCGTAGAATGGTGGGAAAACTATTGCGCAGCACATGAAGCACCTCAGGAGATTACTTGGGAAGAGTTTTCAACTGCTTTCCATCAGTATTATGTACAGGAAGGAATGATGGATCTTAAGAAGGAAGAGTTTAGGGCTCTGAAGCAAGGAGGCCAGTCAGTGGCAGAATACTTGAACAAGTTTACGCAGTTAGCACGTTATGCGCCGGAAGATGTGGCCACAGATAAGGCTAGATAGTCTCGTTTCTTGAAGGGTTTAATTTCTGGATTACAGGTGGGACTGATCACCCACAATTTCCCTGATTTTCAGGAGTTAGTTAATAAAGCTCTAATCCTTGAGGATAAGCGTAAAGAACTGGGTGAAGATTGTAAGCGTAGGATGGCTAGTCAGGCAGGACGACCTAACCAGCTTAGGTTAAGTATGACACTGCAACAGTTTGCCAGAATTCAACCTCAGTGGACCAACAAGACATCAACTCTGTCATCTCGCCCTACTAATCAAAATTTTCAAACACCAGCACCAGGAAACAATGCACCGGCAGGAAGTCAGCAGACCGCTGTCAAGAAATGTTTCTCTTGTAACGAGCCAGGACATTTTGCCAACAAGTGTCCGAAGAAAGGAAATATTACACCAGTTCACTTTAACTTAGGCACTACCCCAGCTAAAGCCCCAGTGACAGGAAATAATCGAGTACCAGTGCAGTCAGGAGCATCGCCTCAAACGACAATGCGTGGAAGGATCAATCACATCACGACAGACGAAGCCCAGGACACCGTGGAAGTTGTGCTAGAAATACCTGACGTTGACACCGTCGCTGATCAGCAAGAGGACGACTCTCTCTTCGCTAACCAAAATTAGGAGAACAAAGATAGCTATCCAAGAGCCTGCGATTCTCCGTTCGATATCTGCGGTGAAGGTGGTGAAGAGGAGGAGTAGTTAGACGCCCAAAAGTTGCATTTCATTCCAGTTTTTGCTTCATCTAAAGTAGTTGTTAGTTAATGTTCCCATCACAGTATGACCCATGGGTCCAACTTTTGTAATAAGGAGGTATGTCGAGCAGTGCTCTGACATTGATTTTAAGTTACTGCTTAGTTATGGATCAAGCTGCTATGACGTATGTGTACCAGCTATTGACCTAGCTTGAGTCATGAATATGATGAATAAAGTATTCATGGAGTATTTGGATAAATTTGTGGTTGTCTTTATAGACGATATCCTTGTGTACTCCAAGTCAGAGGAAGAGCACGCAGAACATTTGGAATTAGTTTTGGAGAAGTTGCGAGAACAACAGTTGTATGCCAAATTTAGTAAATGTGACTTCTGGAAGAAGAAAGTGGAATTCCTTGGCCATGTGATAACCGCTAAAGGAGTTGCCGTGGCCCCAAGTAAAGTGGAAGCTGTAATGAATTGGGAGCCGCCGAAGACAGTTACCCAAATCCGTAGTTTTCTGGGAATGGCGGGATATTATCGTCGGTTCATAGAAGGATTCTCAATGATTGCGAGACCCTTTACACAATTGTTAAAGAAGGAGAAGAAGTTTGCATGGACGCTAGAGTGCGAAAAGAGTTTTGAGGAGTTAAAGAAGCGATTGACATCTGCACCGGTGTTAGTATTGCCAGATGTGCAGTGTGGCTTTGACATTTATTGTGATGCGTCAAAACAAGGACTTGGTTGTGTTTTAATGCAGAATGGCAAAGTTGTAGCCTACGCATCGAGGCAATTGAGGCCGCGTGAAGGAAATTATCCGACGCATGATCTGGAGTTAGCAGCCGTAGTGCATGCTCTAAATATATGGCGTCATTATCTCATCGAAAATAGATGTGAGATATATACGGATCATAAGAGCTTGAAGTACATATTTACCCAGTCAGATCTTAACATGAGATAGAGGAGATGGCTAGAATTAATTAAGGATTATAATGTCGGAATCCATTATCATCCTGGGAAAGCTAATGTGGTAGCTGACGCTTTGAGTCGTAAAGGCCACAGTGTAAATTCGTTAATAGTCAGCAAACAACTGGAGTTATGTGAGGAATTTTAGAAGTTGAGATTAGAGGTTGTGCCACAAGGATTTGTAGCCGCTTTAGAAGTAAAGCCAACCCTAGAGGATCAAATTAAGGAAAAGCAAAGTAATGATGAGAAGATCAGTAGGATCAAGGCTAAGAAGGAAGAGGGTTTAGCCGAAGATTTCTCGATAGATGAGCGAGGAACCCTATGGTTTAAAGGTCGGATTTGTGTGCCAAATGAGAAGGAACTTAAGCAACTGATTCTTGAGGAAGCGCACGATTCTAGGTATTCTATTCATCCTGGAAGTGCCAAGATGTACCAAGACCTTAAGAAGAAATTCTGGTGGCCGACTATGAAACGTGAAGTAGCTGAGCATGTTGCATTATGCGATGTATGTCAGAGAGTAAAAGCGATGCATCAAAAGCCCGCAGGACTGTTGCAGCCATTAAAGATTCCAGAATGGAAATGGGAGGAGATTGGTATGGATTTTATCATGGGATTGCCCAAGACTCAAAGGGGTTATGATTCCATATGGGTCATCATTGATCGGTTGACCAAAGTTGCTCACTTCATTTCAGTAAAGACAACTTATTCAAGGGATCAATTAGCAGAATTATACATGTCGAGAATAGTATGTTTACATGGTGTGCCTAAGAAAATCGTATCGGATCGCGGTACCCAGTTTACCTCAAGATTTTGGGATAAATTGCATGAAGCAATGGGAACTCGTCTGAATTTTAGTACCGCTTATCATCCACAGACAGATGGTCAAACAGAAAGGGTTAATCAGATTTTAGAGGATATGTTGAGAGCTTGTGCGATATCATACAGTACATCTTGGGATAAATGTTTGCCGTATGCAGAGTTTAGCTATAATAATAGTTATCAGGCTAATTTGCAAATGTCACCATTTGAAGCCTTATATGGTCGTGCTTGTCGTACCCCGTTGAATTGGAATGAAACGGGGGAGCGTTCGGTATTTGGACCAGAGTTGCTTAGAGAGGCTGAGGAGCAAGTAGCCTTGATCAGAGAAAGATTAAGAACAGCACAGTCGAGGCAGAAGAGCTATTCTGACAATTGCCATCGTGAATTGAGTTTCAAACATAATGATTTCGTATATCTCAAAGTAACTCCCTTGAAAGGTGTGAAAAGGTTCAGCGTTAAAGGAAAACTCGCACCTAGATATGTAGGACCATTTAAGATCCTAAGCCGCAGAGGAGAGGTTGCGTATCAGCTGGAGTTGCCCCAGTCATTAGCAGGAGTTCATGATGTGTTTCATGTGTCACAACTTAAGAAATGTCTCAGAGTGCCAGCAGAACAAACGCCGTTAGAAGAGATCAAATTGCAAAAAGACTTGACTTACAAAGAGCAGCCGATTAAGATTTTGGACGTAATGGAACGTAGAACCAGAAATAAGTCCACTCGCTTTTGTAGAGTTCAGTGGAGTAACCATTCAGAAAATGAAGCAACTTGGGAGAGCGAAGAAGATCTAAAAGCAGAATTCCCAAACTTATTCTCTAGTTAGCCCTGAATCTCGGGGTCGAGATTCCGTTAAGGGGGGAGGTTTGTAACATCCCAATTTTTGACTTTTCAATTAATAAATATTATTTTATTGCAATTTACGATTTTTGTGAATTTTCTGGAGTTAATTGGATTTTTTGAGATTTATTTGAATTATTTTGAATTTATATATAAGGCCTATTGTCAAGAAATAATTATAAAAAGAAATAGTTAAAATAAAGTTTTGCAAAAAATATTTTATTTAGGTCCAGAATGTCTCAAAGTATTTTTGAGATTTTTCTTGGAATTTTTCTGATATTTTTACTACCCTAAATAAATTAGTTTATTTTCTCGAATTATTTTAATTAGGAAAATCCTGGAATTTCACCGTGAACAGTACTAGGCTGGCCCAACTACTATGCGGACCATGAAACGGGAGGGGTAACCTCGATCATTGGATCGGGATCCAAGGGTTGTAATCGCTCCACGTCAATTAAAGAAACCCTAATCATTACCGACCGTTGGATTCTCATCGCATGGTCCACGTTAGAACTTACCGATTCGGAGTTGAGCTTTTATCCTGGCCGTTGGATGAACATCGTGCGGTCGAGGGTTGTCGTCTCCAGCTCGGACTCGGAGTCCTGTTCATCCACGCCGCCGCCGCCGTGTCCGAGAGAGTTTCCATGTTTAGCGCGCACGTCGAGGACTATTTAAAGCCGGGGTACCCTCTCGAGATTCATCATGAGCCACCGCATAGTTTCTCTACCGCACCATCACCGGAGGAGTCGCCGTTCAAGCTCGAGAGCTCGCCGGAGTAGTCGAGGGTTTCGCCGCGCTGTGGCCGCTGGTAGGGATTCTCTTCCGACGATTTGAGGACGGATTCCAATTCATCGCGTTGCGCCGCATCCGAGCCGCTACTTTTTCCTTGCCGGAGAGCAACGGAGCGCCGTCGGGAGTGTCGTCGTCCCCAGCTCCGATGACTTCGCATCGCCGCTTCTTCATCGCCGGACTTGAAGCTTCTTGACCGTCGGATCGCCATCGGACCACCGAGAGCTTGCCACGTCGCTTCGGAATTTGTAAGTATCTCGGGTAAAACATCAGTCGTAGGATAGTAGATGGACGGTTGGATGATGCGCCGCGTCATTTAAAATGAACAGTAAACTGCTCGGGTAAAGATTGACCGTCGGATCAAAATCGGACGGTGGATATTAAGCCACGTAGCAGATTTAACCGGAGCCGTTAGATTGATATCCAAGGGTCCAGATTTTGCCACGTTTTGTCCGTACAAGCCGGGGCGGGAAATTCATATTTTTCTATATAAAAATAATTCAATTAATCCGGATTTTATGATTTTAAGGATTTTTCAGGATTTTAAAACTTCAAAGTGCTATAACTTTCGCATATGAACTCCGATTGAGGTGATTCAAATTCCTAAAAATTTGTAAAATTGAGATATTTCTAATGGTGTCTTTTATTTTAATTTTTGAGTTCATTTGTTCTTTGGTTTTGGTGTTAATTTGCTATTTCTTCTCGATTCGCGTAGACGTTGAATTGTGCGAGGACTCGGAGGAGGAATTATCAATTCAAGAATTACATTCAGAGCAAGACCAGGAGCTTAAGCAAGGCAACTTGTGCTTTGATCATGTTGCACCCATGTTTGCAAAATTGCTATTTTGATTTACCCTATTGCACGGTATTTTATGAGTACAAATTATTTTAACTTAACTTTGGGATTAGTTAATGTACCCTTTTGAATTACACCCTACCTTGTTATTTGTATAACATAATCCACTTGTCACCTTAGGTTGGTTCATTATAGTTGGTTAATATTGAAATCAACATGGATGGTTAGAACGGAATAGAAATGCTTAGCCATGCCACGTCATCACATGTACATGAAATGTTGAGTATTAATTTTGACTAATGGAATATGGAACAATGATGATAACTTGTGTGTCATGTGTGGTCACACAAAGAGATTGAGTTGTTGTGGCGGGGAGGTCACACAACGATGTTGATTTGTGAGAAGCACGTGGTGCTTGGTAACCAACCGGGCGGTAATCACTTTATGATTGAAGCAAGTGGAAGGGGCAAGTGTGCCAGGGTGGGCTCAAAGGAGCTGAGGGTGTGTGTCGTTATCAACCCTGCTAAGATAGGCCCCATCTGCAAACGAAGGTATTTTATCGAATTGGTTGTACTCTTCTTAATCTACAACATTTTTAACTCCTACGATGGGCCTCTTGCTATGAAGAACGACGTACAATCTTGGATTGGCCGGATCACGCACGTAGAAGACTTGAGTTGCTTGCTTTACAAGGACAAACGGGTCATCTTTGTAGGTGAGTCTACTGAGATCCATAATAGTAAAACCTCTCTTATTGACCTTCACTCCATGTGGAAATCCCACCCACTTACATCGGAATAACGGAACTTGGTATATTCTAGGGAGACTTAGATATTTGCCACTCTTCAATTTGGAAATTCGATTGCCCATACAAAAATGCCACTCGGTGGCATTTTTCTATCTGTCAATTTCCAAAATAAGTAGCAAATATCAATATTCCTATATTTCTATAATTGAGCTCCCAAATTTCTTCGATCGTCCCATAGTAGGAGTTCATTGTCGTTGAGGATTCTCTTTTCGAGTGATGATCATCGGAAAAAGCATCTATACTCACGCCACTCCTTTGGATAGTACTCTTGGAATCTTGACTCTCAGTGTAAAAGGTGTAGTCATAAATATCGTACCCCTGCCATATCTATACATTAAATCTAGGTTCGTTAGCTAGCCATTTAACATTATCACTAACGGAGACCTTCGCCTTTTCTTTGAACCATGTGAGAAATGTATTGTTGTGTCCTCACATGATGGAAACTTTATCCATATATGGATTCTCTTCCCGTAATATCAACTTGTGTTGCTCGATGTACCCTACAACTTTTGCACTGTGCTACAAGTTTGTGAAATGCGCATTGCAATACATATTAAACCATGGCCTCATTCATTTCGACCCAATGGTTCCTTTGCCAGCAAGTCAACCCTCATGGCGAGATATAGGAACACCGATTGCTTATCTTTTTCCAAGATAGCCCATGCATAACTCAATAACCACTTCAGTCCCATAACCTTCAACAATACTACTCTCAGGCTTCAACCGATTTCTCACGTATGACTTTAATATACCCATGTACCTCTCGAATAGATACATGTAACGTAGGAATGTAGGTCCACATATCTTAATCCCTCTAATAAGGTATACTATAAGGTGGACCATCATGTCAAAGAAGGATGAGGAGAAATGCATCTCAAGCTGACATAGAGTTTGCAGCACCTCATTCTATAAGTTGTCTAGTACATCGGGGTCAATAACCTTGCAAGAAATCACATTAAAGAAATAACATAGCTTCGTGATTGCAAACCTAATATCCTCTGGTAGAATATTTCTGATTGTAATGGGGAGCATTTGGGTCATCAAGACATGGCGGTCGTGGGACTTCATTCCAAGCAACTTCAAACCATCCATGGACACAAGCTTCGTAATATTTGCGGAGTAGCCCAATAGAATTTTAATACCTTAGAGACACTTGCAGATGTCTTCTTTTTCCTTCGTGGACAGGGTGTATCATGCAGGGGGATGTACAAATCTTTTCCATTCTCCTTTATCACAACAAGCTTGGGCCTGATTCCTATATAAGCCATGTTGCGGTAAGCATTCACACTATCCTTGGTCTTCCCAGAAATGTTCCACAGGATGCCAATCAAATTGTTGCAGACATTTTTCTCAACGTGTATGACATCAATACAATATTGGACATCTAACTCCTTCCAGTATGGTAAGTCCCAAAATATTGACCTCTTCTTCCAAATAATCCTAGGACGAACAGATTTATGGCTCTTTCCATATTGAGCATCGATATCCTCCACACGTGAATATACTTGCCTTCCACTCATAGGCTAGGGAGCCGAACGAACTTCCCTCTTTCCATCAAATTTGTCATCCATCTTACAGTATCGACGACTTTGAGGCAGAAACCTACGGTGACCCATATGTATAGTTTATTTGGAATTCAGTAGTCGTAGGCTCTTAGTCTCCTATTCACAAATATAACAAGCTTTGACTCCTTTCGTACTATAGCCCGCCAAATTACCAAGGATCGGGAAATCATTTATGGTGCAAAATACTAGAGCCCGTAGGGGCGAAGTGCTCTCTTTTATACGCATCCCACACCATGACCCCCTAGCTTGTTCCATAATTTTACCAAATCCTCGATCAGTGGAGCAAGTTACACATCAATATCATTTTTCAGCTGTTTGGGTGCCGATATTAACAACGACATCATGATATACTTTCACTTCATTCCATCGATACTCAACAGAACTGACCAGGAGCTGTGACAACTACTCATGTCACCAAATAGATTCATTCCATCAGTACTCAACCCAAATCTTATGTTCCTCATTCGGCACCGAACTCCTCACGTTTCCAATCGATGTTTCTCCATTGAGCCAAATTAGTAGGGTGTCTCAGCTTGTCATCTTCCTTTCAAGACTCATGATGCCAACGCAACAATTTTTCCTCTCTGGGATTTGCAAATAACTGCTTCAAACGGGGAATGATGGGCAAGTACCACAATACCTTTGTCGATGCACCTTTAGTGACCTCTTAAGTATTGTCGCCCTAGCTCTTACGCTTCTTGTCATTACGATTCTCCTTTTGTTTGTAACAGGGCACATCGCAAACTGGATAAACGTACAATTTCTAATGTGCATTACGGTAGAAGATGCAATCATTTGGATATACATGTATCCTTTCTATTTTTATTCCCATAGGACATAGTAGCTTGTTCACTTCATAAATGCTTGTTGGCAACTCATTTCCCTCGAGAAGCAGATCCGATAGAAGAACTAGAAGTGCATTGAAACTTATATTTGTCTAATGGTATTTTTTCTTCAGTTCAAATAATGTAAGGACCGAACCCAACTTGGTGTATTCCATTTTGCAACTAGAGAACAGTGGTTTGGCATCGTATTTTATCAAGCTTTTAAACTTTTCAAACTAATTGTCCTCCTCAAATATATCACGCTGCAACTCATCATCCGGTTCCACCATGTCTTCATTGCATACTGGAAGGGTACTACCTATTTCCACATGATGGACCCAACACGTGTAATTCCTCATGAAGCCATGTCAAATCAGGCGGTTCTCAATTTGAGTTGAGTTGTTCAATCTCTTAAGATTGGTGCAATCAATGCAAGGTCAATATATGAAGTTTACACCCTCTTCACCATGTCTTCTTCTATAATTTTTTTTGAACTCCTTAACACCTCTCTAAAATTCAGCACTAACATAGCTTTTTTAATGCTTCTATTCCCCATGGTCCATCTGCAGTTAAACTTCACGCAATAAATTAAGAAAAAACTAGAGCGACAGCTCTAGCTATTTCAAATATTGAGACATTATTTCAATTAATATTACCTTTGCAAAATATAGGACGGATTCCAAGATATATAAATGTACTCTCGATCAATACCTAGCTTCTTTCCTAGTTAAGAGCTTCCAATTCCCAAGTTAGGAGACATACGTTTCAAACATCAACAATGATATTGAATAACCTAATTATATAGTGTTGTTGTTTGCAAATCTTTTGACTTCAATGAAACAAAACAAGGGTATCAACAATGACTTATCTGTAAATAGGTTAGACCCTAATTCCATTCAAGGATATGTGGTTTAGGCAAGTTCCTAAAACGTTGTACAACTCCAAAGAAAATTTCGATGATATCTCCCCGCTGTTCTCTAGATAAACGTCTCGATAACAGGTCAAGAGGGGTGTGTACCCGGAGAACACCATAGGGAGATGCTACCAGAATATACTCTAGAGTTGTACAACTGCTCAAGAACTTGTCTGAACTACATATTCTTGAACTGTCTAAAGAACGTGGACAATTCGAGATTGCTTGCTTATAAACATGTCATTTCGATCGGCATATTTATAAACAAGCACCCTCGAATTGGACATGTAGGTTCCACAGCCTAAACTCTAACATTCATCACATGATAGCAACAATAATTCCAGATTAACATGAAAGCACTACAAATTAAGATAATTAAATACATATGTGCTTGTCAAATAAAGGGTGTGAAATTTGATAGGATATACATAATACCAGTGCAACCAAAACTTTCTTGATGATATATCGAATTACATAGTGCAAAATTGAAGAGGTTTGAAGAAATGCTCACATTTTGAAGAAAACCACACATTCTATAAAATGAGGGGAAATTTCCTCAAGTTAGGGCTTTAAATTTACCCTCTTAACTCCCACCCTTAAGGATTTCAATTTTTCTCACCCAAGTATTGCTTCCAACCACAGAATATGAGCTATTATTTTCGGTGGTGGTAGAGAAATCTCCTCTGGACTAACAATAGAGGAGTGTTCAATCCAAGTGGTATAAATAACCTAGCGAGACACATAACAATCAGTTCTCACATAAAAAGCGATAGGGATGAGCTTATGAACATCTCTATCGGTTCTTTTGTGAGAAGCGATAGTGATGTGCATGGTCATCACTATCGGTTCTCACAAAAGAAATGATAGTGATGAGCACGCGAACATCACAATCGGTTCTTTTATGAGAATCAACTATCACTTCTCACAAAAGAACCGATAGTGATGTGCGCGTGCTCATCACTATCGGTTCTTTAATGTGCATGCACATCACTATCGCCTCCCACATAAGAACCGATCACTATCACTTCTTATGTGGGAACTAATAGTGATGACCACGCACATAACTATCACTTCTCATGTAAGAATCGATTGTGATGTGCCCAGTGTTACATCACAATCACTTCTAACTTGAGAACCAATAGTGATTATTATTAATACCCCTCCTAAGTCATCTATCACAATCATTTTTTCCTAAAAACTTAAGAACCGACTCAGATGAAGCGATAGTGATGTACCATTCTATAGTAGAGACTACCACTACTTGGGTAGGTATCCAATCTCGCTCACCACAAGCAGTTGACTAGTGAAGTAGAATTTACTGGCTTGCGTAGGTACATTAATTACATTAGGTATTGTTCTCCTAGTTATAATATTGAATACCTTTTGTACTTGGTTTAATTTAGAACTTCATCCATCATTTATATAGACCTGGTTTTGGACAAGAAGATATGATCGACCTCCAGGTAGGTTGTCATACTATCTGAGATGACAACCACTGACATCACTGATGATTTTCGGATAAAACCATTAGTGGTGTGAGCCTTATCACTGAAAGTTTTATCCATGCACTGTGAGTGATGATTACCATCCATATCACTGATGGTTTTTAACAAAAATCGTTAGTGATGAGAACTCACATCACTGACGATTTTTTCCAAAAAAAATCAGTGATGACTATCATTCATATCATTGACAGTTTTTGAATAAAACCATCAGTGATGTGAATTATGATCACTAACACTTTTAGCCAAAAACCGTTAATGTAGTCATCACTGACGGTTCTTGGTTAAAACTACCTATGATGAGAATTTTCTGGAAATAAGTATAAAGAGCTATTTTTTAGGTGGCTGCGATTGAGAGGTGACCTAGTGAATGGAAATTGTGAATTTGGAAGTGTAATTGTAGATCCTTTTATTTTTGGTGATCTAAGGTTAGTAATTGGTTCTAACTAAATTATATTGAAGATCTAGCTTGGTAAAGAGGGAATTGAAGATGGTTTAGATCTAGCTTGGTTGTAGATCAAGTTGTTGTTTGTGATCTACTCAACATATAGCTAGCTGGGTAAAGAGAGAATTGAAGATACTAAGTTTAAATGTAGCTTACATAAAGATCCATTTGTTCTTTGTGATCTAAGAAGCTAGGTTGGTAAGTTGAAAAGTAGCTTATATGTAGATTATTGATCTGTTTATTCTTTAGAGCTAGCATGGTTTATGATTTAGAGTAGGGTTTAGCTAGTTAATTTGTACTCGAATTTAAGAATGTATGCATGTGCACTCCTAGTGTACTTCATTATTTAACACTTATAGTTATATACGTAGTGTAGATGAACCGAAGCTAGATGTACGTTATGAACCGAGCGAATGCCAAGTATATTGATGGCATCTCTACTTTTAGAAGAGTTGAAGAGGAGGATATGCTTAATAAGAGGGTCCAATTTATGTCTTATCCATGCATTTGACTATGACAATCTGAGAATGTTTGGGAACACAGCCCAGATCGAAGCACACTTGATTCTAGGAGTTTCACAAGGGGCTATACATGTTGGATTTGTCATGGTGAGGAGCAGATTAAACATGAAGTAGGTATTAGTAACATCGCTGACGAAGTTAATGATATACCAGATGATATCAATTGTGCTTTCGATGAGGACATGTTGCACGATGGCAATTTGCATCAGATGCTGTACGATGCAGAAGAGAACCGTAATGAGAGAGAGTATGATAAATTTTAGAGCTTGATGGATGACTTAGAGAAACCTTTGTTCCTATGCTGTAAGTCGATATACATAAGGTTGTCGTTCATTCTTGAACTACGAAAATTGAAGACAAGCAACGGTTGGTCCAACAAGTTTCACGGTGTTGTTAGGTATATTAGCGGACATGCTTCTAGAGAGAAACGAGTTACCGATAACCACCAATAAAGCCAAGAAGGTTCTTTGTCCCTTGAAAATGAAAGTAGAAAGAATACATGCATGTCTGAACAACTGTATCCTCTACTATAAAGAGTACACAGACTTGCATATATGTCCAGTGTACAACGCATCTTGGTACGAGTGTAAGAATCAACCAAATGACGATGGTGAGGGTATCAAAGTGGAGAAAAGATATCCTGCTAAGGTGGCTTGGTATCTACCAGTAATTTCCTAATTGAAGCATTCATTTGCCAACCCAAGAGAGGCAACACTGCTGCGTTGGCACTCGGAGGAGTGTAAGAATGATGGAATGCTAAGACACCCTACTTATTCTATCTAGTGGAGAAATATCAATAGGAGGTTTGTAGAATTTGGTGTGGAAATGAGGAATATATGGTTTGGATTTAGTACAGATAGAATTAATCCTTTTGGTAACATCAATAGCCGACATATCACTTGGCCCGTTAATATCTCTATCTAATACCTTCCTCCTTGGTTGTCTATGAAACAAAAGTTCATTTTGCTATCCGTACTTATCCAAGGGCAAGACAACCTAGGAATGACATTGATGTATACCTGGCTCCATTGGTGAAAGATCAAAAACACTATGGGTTCCTATGGTAGAGGTATGGAATGCATGCAAACGAGAGAACTTCACTATGCACAACCTTTTGTTTTATACCATAAATGATTGTCTTGCCCTTACTAACCTGTCAGGCCAAAGTACAAAAGAAGGAAAAGCCTGTATTCATTACTTAGATAATACTGAGGGTGTGTGGCTGAATCACTCGCACAAAACAGTGTACATGCATCACTTTAGGTTTCTTTGGAGGAATCACCCATATCGCACCAAGAAGAAACAATTTGACAAAAGGAACAAGGATGATTCGGCTCCAAGGCCTTTAAGTAGGGAAGTTGTTTATGATATAGTTAAAGATTTGGATGTTGTGCTTGGAAAAGGACGTAAATCAAGGACCCGTGAGAGGAGCATATGGAAGAAGAGATCAATATTTTGGGACCTATCTTATTGGGATCACCTAGAAGTTTGCAATTGCTTCGACATCATGCACGTAGAGAAGAATGTATATGATAGCTTGATGGTCTCTTGCTGAATATTAAGGGCAAAACAAAGGATGATATCAACGCATGGCTTGACTTGGTCGATATGGGCATAATACCTAAAGTGGCACCGAAAGAGATCAATAAAGCCCGAACGTACTGTAAACCTGCTTGTTACACTCTGTCTAAGGCCAAGAGAACTGAATTGTGTCATTGCTTGCATGGTATGGGCATAATACCTAAAGTGGCACCGAAAGAGATCGATAAAGGACGAACGTACTGTAAACCTGCTTGTTACACTCTGTCTAAGGCCAAGAGAACTGAATTATGTCAGTGCTTGCATGGTGTGAGTGTTCTATCTGGTTACTCCTCTAATGTGAAGAGACTTGTTTCGATGCAAGATTTGAAATTAACTAGCACAAAGTCTCATGATTGTTATACGCTAATAACACAGATGCTCTTTGTCGCAATTAAAAGTATTTTATTAATCAAGATTTGGGAGACAATCACAAGACTGTATTATTTCTTTAACATAATTACTTAGAATGTCATCGATCCCCAAGGACTAGATGCTCTATAGGGTGAGGTGGTGTTGACTCTATGTAATCTTAAGATATATTTTCCTTCGTCATTTTTTGATATTATGGTCCATCTCATTATTCATCTTGTGAGATAGATAAAGATATGCAAGCTCTCATGTTCTTACATAGCAAGTACTCATTCGAGAGATACATTGGAATTCTAAAGTTCTATGTAAAAAATCGATCTCAACTGGAGGGTAGCACTGTATAAGGTCATGCGACTGAAGAGATCGACGAGTTATGCGTCAATTACATGGCTCATATCGAATCGATATGTGTATCTTGATCTCGCCATAAGGGAAGGCTCTAAGTGTAGCATCCTAATTTTTGCCTTATATTTAATTTATTATGTTATTTGACCATTTTATGGATTTTCTAAATTTATTGGATTTTTTCTGTAATTTATTTGGATTTGCTTTCAATTAAGTATATTGGCCTTTGGTTAAAACTAATTATTTATTGATAAAATTAACATAAAATGTGGATAAAATATTTTTTAAGTTCAAAATATCTCAAAGTATTTATGAGAATTTTCTTGGATTTTTTCTAATATTTTTGTTGCTTAAAACTAATTAAATGAATTTTTAGCATTAAATTAAATTGAAAAGTCTTGGGAAAATCGTTTAACAGTAAAGGGCTGACGCCCACTACTGTGCAGGCCGTTTGCCCAATCTGACCCATAGATGGCTTGGTTTCTAGAAGAATCGTCGTCGGCCGTTAGATCATCAATGTGCGACGAAGATTGAATCAGTTTAGAGGTTGGTTGGAGTTTGTCGATCTCAATGTGCGGTTTGGATCACTGTGCGCCAAATGCATCGCAACCGTGAATCAAGACACATAGACGGCCCGTCATCTTCTCTGAGCTGTCTATGAACCGTAGACCTGTGCCACCGCCGTGCTCGCCATGGAATTGAATTCCAATCAATCTAGAGCTTTAAAAGGTGCGCACCAGGGGCGCCGGCTCACAACAATCGGAAGCCCTAAGCTTGAGCTAGCACATAGAGTCACCTTCTGTTCGCGGGATTTGGAAGTTCTTACCGAGTGTTGCCAAGAAGAAAAAGTGTCGATTCGCCATTGTCCGAGGGTTTTTATTGGCAAGATCGGTGCTGTCTGCTTTGCCGTCACCAGGGCCATCACATGCGCACCTTGGATCTACTTGGAGAGCATCACAACACCGTCACCGCCATAGACTTGAAGCTACCACTGTATACCTTATCATCGCCAACATTCTAGAGCGCCAGGTAATGAATCAGATTTTATATAGATGCATCATTAGAACCATGGGATCAAGCTCTTCGCGATGCCATCCTCGCTGGATGTCGCTGGTGACCCTATGGCCTCGAGCGCCGCCATCCTGCATGCATGACCGGGAGTGGACGCATGTCAACCACGTCGCTCGGGGGATGCGCTGTCATTTGCATGGTAGGATAGTCAGCGACGCCATGTCGGCTTAGGCTGAGCTGCATACCATTGGGGCTGAATCTGGTGGGCTGGGTTCATGGTGAACCAGCGTTGGGCGTGGACCGAGCGCGTGGAATAATGCCACCACGTGTCAACCAAGGACTGGTTCAGGTCATGCTAACATCATGATGACGCATTAAATCAGATTTTTTAAAAAATAATTCAGTTTATTATATTATTCTCTCAATTTTATGATTTTAGATTTTTGAATGTTCCACGAACTCGTTCTTCCTCATACGAGCTCTGACTGAGATGATTCAAATTTCTAAAAAAATTTAAAATTGAGATCTATCTAATGGTGATTTTTGGAGTTTGTTTGCTCTCTATTTTGGTGTTTATTTGCTTTTCTCTCTTATTTCACATAGACGTTGAGTTGTGTGACGTATCTGAGGAAGATCCATCAACCCAAGACTGGCTTCCATAGCAAGATCAAGACATTTTCCAAGGTAAATTGTGTTTTGATCATGTTGAATCTAGTTTACGAAAACTACTATATTGATTTACATTATTACATGATATTTTATGGGTACAACTGTTTCAAGTTAGACTGGATTTAGTTAATCAGTCCAATTGAATTATACCCTACTTTTGTCATTTGTATGCCATGATTATTTGTCACCCTAAATTGGTTCATTAATAGTTGGTTAATACCAAAATCAACACAGGTTGGTTAGACCGTATTAGTATGCTTAGCCATGCTACATCATCACATATACTTAAATCACTAAAGTTTAATTCTAACTAATGGATTATGCAACATGATTATTGTCGACGATTCGGGAACGGGTCCTCCGCCGAGCTTACTTGTTGAATAAGAGATCAACCAGGGCCCCTTTTTTGCGGAGGGTATAGCGTCCGAGGGCCTGTTGAGCTAAGGAAGGATGGTCGGATGGTTCGAAATGAGGCAACAGACAGAAATCTTTTTATCCTGGTTCGGGCCTTTCACGGGGGAGATAATGATCCTACGTCCAGTGGCTTCACTAATATCCAAGGGTGGATTACAGGGTGCTTGCTCGGGAGTGTTGAGCCTCCCTTTTCTCTCTACTTCTTACAGATGTGCTTGGGTGTTTGCTTTCTTCTTCATAGTGTCTTCTTTTGAGGGTCATCAGATAGCCAGATCTCCTGAATGTTACATACAACGGGGTATTTATAGACGATTACAGTCTTACATCATTTATTACAGAATGACATGCCACTACTGTGCCCGGACGTGGGTGTAACTGCTCCTTTGCTTTTCGCCATGCCGCGACGTGGGCGTAGTGGACTTGGGACGTGGCCATACGGTCCTTGAGCCGCCGAGTGATTAATGCCACGTCGTCTTCGTGGGCCATGCCCAACCTGCCGATCATCCCCGAGGTCTTCCTTTGGCTTTGGTCATCAGTCACACTCTTCCGAGCAGGCATGCTCGGGGACGAGCTTGGTTGAGATCGGGGCAGACCCGTAGGTTGATCTACCCGAAGGTTTTCCTTGGGGACACCGTCCAAGGGTGAGCATAGTCAACCGATTGGCCGCCGGAGTGCGACGGTCTTTGTGGGAGTTACCCAATCCCCGACAGCTAGCCCCCGAGGCTCAAGTGGAAAGTTGCTCGACGGGGCCTTCCCCCTTGAGCCTTCAGACTCACAGGAGGGATTGGAATCTCGCAGCGAAAAACTGCTGTGGCATGGGGTCAAGATCTTGCAGTGGAAAACTACTGCAGCATCCGAGCAACCTTGCTCGCAAGCGAGCATGTTCCGGCGGGAACCGAGCATCTAGCTCTAGGTCCGGCCAAAACGAAGCCCAGGAATAGAATTAGAATCTTGCAGCGAAACACTACCGCAACATCCGAGCAATCCTTGCTCGAGAATGGAATTGGAATCATGCAGCGAAACACTACTGCAGCATCCGAGCAATCTTTGCTCGGGAATGGAATTAGAATCTTGCAGTGAAACACAACCGCAGCATCCGAGCAATCCTTGCCCAGGAATGGAATTAGAATCTTGCAGTGAAACACTACTGCAGCATCCAAGCAACCCTTTCTCGCAAGCAAGCATTTTCAGAGGGAACTGAGCATCTAGCTCTAGGCCCGACCAAAACGGAGCTCGGGAACGGAAGCGAAAGGTCGCGACAGTTCCTTCCCTGCGAAGCCTCACGGGTACGGTTCTGACAGTTTTTTAGAAACCACGCATTTATTAGACAGTTTTGGAAACCGCGCTGCCGCGCATCCGTTCACGAATGGGCGGGGGTGGTTTTTTGTCCGTTTGTCTTCTCCACCTATAAATACCTAGCGGGGACAGTACAGGGACTTTCTTCTTCTACATCTCGCAATCAAACTCCGACGCTTTCCAACTTTCAAGCTTTCTCTCGCTCTTGCGCCCTTTTCTTCAAACTTTTCTCATGGCGAAGTTCGGCCCGACCAAGATCACCGAGGAGAGGCTGCGGGCGCTCGAGGGCTTTGGATACCTTGACGCGGGCACCTGGCGGATTTTCAGCGGCGAAGGAGCCCTCGTGCCGAAGGATGACGAAATCGTCACCTGCAATCTCTACACCGTCAACGGGCTTCGAATGCCCGAGAGTGAGTTCCTCGAATCCGTACTCGCCCAATGCGAGTGCGAGATCACCAACTTGAACCCCAGCTCCATCCTTGTCTTGGCCATCTTCTCGCACCTTTGCGAGGGATTCGTGGGTGTCTTGCCCACGGTGAGCCTCTTTTTCCATTCCTATTCCTTGTTCCGCATCGGTGCAGCTTCCCCCACCTGTTCTTTGTATTTCTGTTTGCGACCCAACCGACCATACGAGTATCCTTTCTTCACTCTCAAAGACTCAGTGTCGGGCTGGGCCGATTTCTGGTTCTATCTGAGGAAGGCGGAGGGAAACACTCTTTGCTATTCACTTCCTCAGGAACCGGGTGTCCCCTCCGAGGAGGAGGGAGCACCCTTTCTTCAAGGTCTCTGGGTGGCAAGATCTCACCCGAGAGGCCGACTCTGGTAAGCTTCATGGTCTTGATCAATTTCTGCTTCTTATGTACAATCTATGCTCGTGCTAGCACGCTACATTGATCTCTGCAGCCCAGAAGCTTATTTGGGTGGACAAACGGGTTGCCGAGATGTTCGGCACCCCGAAGGGCAAGGAGCTCGAGCATGGGCGGCAAGTCCCAAAGAATGTGCTCGAGCAGGGCGAAGTGGTAAGCTCTCTTACAATCCGTGCTCGAGGGAATGCATCCCGAGCATCTTCTGATATATATTTTTTTGTGTTTCTAGTAGGAGAAAGTCGCCCTTGAAGCGGCAGTGACCGACCTTAAGCCATTGTCATGCGGCTAGGGGGTGCTCGTCCCTGCCGCCAAGACCAAGAAGGCGAGGGGCAAGAGACAAGCTCCGCCGCCGCCCCCTACTCGGTCGATGAAGAGGCGAGTGACCTCGACCAAGAGCCCTCCGCGGCAACATTTGGAGTTTGCCAACAGGAAGGAGGTAAGCGGCCTGGATGCCTGGATGAAGGATTACTCCACGAGGAAACCAGAGCTAATAGCTCGCTTTCAACAGATCGCGAGAGAGGGCAAAGTTGGTCGAGGAGGCGAGGCAGGCCGAGCACAAGGCGCTGGAAGGGCAGCTCACCGAGCTCAAGGCCAAGCTTGAGCAAGCTACTTCGGTGTCCCGGGATGGGGAGCCCGAGGAGGAGGAGGACGAGGATGTGGCGCCCCTCGTGACAAGGCGTGGGCGCTTGAAGAAGACGCTGGAGGCGGTTGACATGGAAAAGGTCGACCCCCTCCTGGCGAGGATTAGCCACACTGCGGAGAAGAAGGCCAAGCTCGTGGTCATGGCGGTGGCCAATCCTGCCAGAGATGACAGCGAGGAGCTCGCCCAAGGTATTCTTCGAACTCCGTCTTCTTCTTATTTTTTCCTTTTCCTTTTTTTTGCTCTTTTGTTTTGCTTGCCCTTATCCGAGCTAACCCCACTCTGTTGACGTGGGCGTGATAGCTCCTAGGGTCTTTTCGGATTGTGGGGCCATAATTGATGAAATCCTTGGTCGTGTCATAGAGAGGGAGCTCGCCCTTCTTACTGACCGCGTGATGGGTGAGGCCGTTGACCTCGCGACGGCGAACAAGCTCACCGATGACACCGATCAAGCGGCTGCGGAGCTCCTTGCCCTGGAAGGACTAGCTCCCCAGGGCGCGCTCCTGGCCCTCCCCAGGAGGGGGAAGAAGAAGATCTCCTGATCTTGGACGAAAAGCCTGCCCAAGAGAGCATGAGATCCCCGGGCGAATCACTTGCCCGGGACAAGAGCGAGGAGCCCCCGAGCAGACAACGTGCTCGGGAGGACACTGCGCATTCCTCGAGCGGACCACATGCTCAGGAGGACAGCGAGAAGACCCTGAGCGAACCATCCGCTAAGGAGGAAGGCGCGACGTCCCCGGGTAAACTACATGCCCGGGGGGATAGCGAGAGGATCCCGGGCGAACTTCCTGCCCAGGAGGAAGGCCAAATCTCCCCACCGAAGTCGCCCGAGGGAAATCTTGCGGATCTTCAGGGGGCAGACATTGCCAAGGTTTTCAGAGACAACCTCTGCGTGCGTCTCGGTCGAGTGCTCGACCTCGAGACCAAGCTCGACGAGCTGAGGCAGAAGCTTTCTGCGGTGCTCAGAGGAGCAAGGCCGGGGGATAGTCCCCTTGTCTAGGTCTTTGTGTAGAAAACTTTCTTTCTTTTTCTCTTTTGTACTTCCTGACGATGTGAATAAAGAATGATTCCCCCCCAAGACTTTCCTTTTGTTTTGTACTTTTGGTGTTTCTGTATCTTTCTGGTGACCACTTGCAAACAACAAATGCAAGATGAACATACGAAAGATAGACAAATAGAAGTGTAAGTTAGAACGAAACATGGGTGACACAAGCCCGAAAGCTAGACAAATAGAAGCATAAGTTAGAACGAAACATGGGTGACACAAGCCCGAAAGATAGACAAATAGAAGAATAAGTTAGAATGAAACATGGGCGACACAAGCCCGAAAGATAGACAAATAGAAGCATAAGTTAGAACGAAATATGGGCGACACATGCGCCCTTTTTTGGAAAAAAAGCGTTAGTGCGGTAGTTCGTTCCTACTAAGCCCCCGCTGTGAATGAAGGTTGTGCACCTAAGTTGCAAGCATGAGCTCGTTCGTAGGAGAGTTAGAAAAAATACGCGTTGTTCCCCCGACCAAGTCACCAATATCTCCGAGTTGTGAGCATGGGATAGGTCGGGAGAAGGAAACACGCAAGGCCTTAACTTCCTTAGCGTCTTGGACACATGCCCCTAATTTGCAAGCATGGCCGTGGTGAGGAAGAACATGCGGTTGCCCGACAGAGTGCACGATGACCAAACACGCGCGAATCAAACTAAGACTCTGGACCGACCGAGAGGGTGTATGTATGCGACCGTAAATGTGCAGCAAAAAACTACTGCGGACCATAGTCGGCTTATGGAGACTGAAGCCTCTGGCGGCGAGTTTAGTGATTGGGCGTTGGTCGTGGCACTCTGTACGTTCATGCGCACGCTAGCCGAACCTTAGAAAAAAGGAGGTTGAAGCAAATGTTCCTGCCTGACGTACCCGTCCCATCACCAAGATCGTGAGGAAAGAGCATGCCCTTGCGTGAGACTGAGTCAGCTTACCAACGGGCAGTGACCTTGAAAGCATTCACAAAATCTTGGGGGTAATGGACTTTGCGCGGGCGAAGGAACCGAATTTTTACAGGAAAAACCGCTAAGCAAGCGCAAGACATAAAAGTAAATGCGAGCTTAGACAAAAAACTTGCGTAGCTGGTCGATATTCCAGGAGCTCGTGAGCACCTGACCATCTTCCATTGCCAGGCGGACAGCCCCCAAACGTGCCATCGAGACGACCATGAACGGACCTTCCCATTTGGGGAGAGCTTGTTGGCCTTTGACGTGTCCTAAATTTGACGTAGGACCAAGTCGCCAACTTGCAAGGTCCTTGGCCGAATCGACTTAGCGCATGCCTACGAAGAGCTTGCAGGTAGACGGCAGATTGCAATAATGCCTGTTCGTGTGTCTCTTCAGCAAGGTCAAGGTCGAGGAGACGCTCGAGCTCTTGGTCGATGCTATCGACCAGCTGCACCCTTTGGGAGCCCAGCACAATTTCAGTGGGCAGAACGGCCTTTGCACCATAGACGAGCTGAAAGGGCGTTTCGCCCTTAGCTCGGCTCGCCATAGTGCGAACTGACCAGAGGACGGAAGGGAGCTCGTCCACCCATGATTGGGCGTGCTGGGTGAGATTTTTGAAAATCCTCTTCTTGATCCCCTGAAGGATTTGGCCATTTTCTCGTTCGACCACTCCGTTGCTCTACAGATGAGCTACAGAGGCGAAGCAGACCTTTGTCCCGATGTCCTCGCAGTAGGCTTGAAACAGTTCGCTGGTGAACTAAGTGTCATTATCTGTGATGAGGCAATTGGGGACTCCAAAGCGCGTCACCATGTTACTACGGAAGAATCTTCTGGCTGCTTGAGCCGAAATAGTTGACACGGGCTCGGCTTTGATCCACTTAGTGAAATTGTCGACGGCCACGAGCAAGAATTTACAACCTCTTCGACCACAGGGGAAAGGTCCGAGTATATCGACTCCCCAGGTCGAGAACGGCCATGAGAGTGGGATAGTTTGGAGAGCATACGTCGGCTGGTGTGCCTTGCGGGCATGGAACTGGCATGCCCGGTAGGTCGCCATGATCACCCAAGCGTCGGCCAAGGCCATTGGCCAATAATATCCCAACCAGAAGGTTTTGCTCACGAGTGTCCTGAAGGACAAGTGAGCTCTGCACTCCCTCATGGATATCTCTAAGAAGGAAATTGCCCTCTTCTCGAGATATGTACTTGGAGAGGACTCCAAGTACCCCTTTGCGGTATAAGGCACCCTCGATCAACTTGTAGGGAGAGGACCGCCTTATAAGCCGGGAACGCTCGGCTTCTTCCTCGGGCAGTGTCCCATGGGCAAGATACTAAATGAATGGCATCATCCAGTCTGCACCCTGCTCGAGGAGGGAGACGTTACCGCATGTCTTCAGTGCCTCCTCTACAGAGGGAATGGAGGGCTTGTACAGATGCTCGACGAGCGCCCCCGGTGGGGCGGGCATCTACGAGGAACCAACCTTGGAGAGGTGGTCGGCTAGGGAATTGTCCTTCCTGGGGATGTAGAGTACTTCAAAATTTCTAAAGTACTGCTCCATCTTCCTCACTTCAACCAAGTAAAGCGCCATTGAGTTATCGGAACACTGATACTCCTTATTAACTTGGTTGACGACCAACTACGAATCGCCTCTTCTGATCGGCCGTTGGACTCGGCGCTTTGCGCGCTTGCGGCCGGCAGAGGCCTTCATACTCCGCTGCGTTGTTGGTTGCGGCAAACTGTAATTGAATGACGTACTGGAGTTGATCCCCCTAAGGGGACACCAGCACTACACCATCCCCCGAGCGTTCGTAAGCTCGGGACCCGTTGAAGTACATGGTCCAATGAACATCTTCAAATCCGTCGGGCTTGGCGGTGGGTGGCACCGGATTCGTCCATTCCGCTACGAGGTCCACTAGGATCTGGGACTTTATCGCCGTGTGGGCCGAGAAGTGGATATCGAACTCAGCGTGCTGCATAGCCCACTTTGCTATACGATCGCCGGCGTCTTGATTTCTTAGGATCTCCCTAAGTGGACCTTATGGGCTTGAAAGTAGTGGCACAGCTTCCTCGAAGCCACGAGCAGCGAATACAAGAGCTTCTGGACCTCAAGGTACCTTTCTTCGGTCCGTGCAAGACCTCGCTGACGTAGTATATCGGCCGCTGCGCCCCGTCTCGTTCGACCGTCAACACCGTGTTTACGGCCTGGGGGGTCGCTGCAAGATATAGCAGAAGCGCCTCCCCCAACCTTGGCGTGGTTAAGACGGGTGGGCTGGACAGGTACTGCTTTAGCTCTTCGAAGGAGCGGTTGGCTTCTTCCGTCCATGCGAAGTCTTCGTCCCTGCGAAGTGCCTTGAAGAAAGGCAGCCCGCACTCGCCCGACCAGGAAATAAAGCGACTCAGAGCCGCCATGCGTCCGGTTAGGACTTGGACCTCCTTTACGCAGCTCATAGGTCGCATTCTTTCAATGGCTTCGATTTTTTCCGGGTTCGCCCCGATGCCTTGTGGTCCGATCATGTAGCCGAGCACTTTGCCCACTTTCACCCCAAAGACACTTTTCTAGATTAAGCTTTATTCGATCTCTATTGAGATTACAAAATGTTTCCTAGAGGTCGGATACATGACCTGAGGCGAGCCTACTTTTCACCACAATGTCATCTACATACACCTCTAGATTTCGGCCTATCTGATCTGGGAAAGTCTTCTGCATTAGGCACTGAAAGGTCACTCCAGTGTTCCTCAGACCGAAAAGCATGGTCGTGTAGCAAAACGTGTCGAACGGTGTAATGAAGGAAGTCTTCCCTTCATCTTCAGGGGATAAGCTGATCTGGTGATAGCCCGAGTAGGCATCCAGAAAGCTCATCACTTGGGACTCCGTGGTCGTGTCGACCAGCTGGTCTATGCGCAGCAACGGGAAGTTATCTGTTGGACAGGCGGCGTTCTGGTCGGTGTGGTTGATACACATATGCCACTTACCACCTTTCTTCTTGACAATAACCGGGTTCGCCAGCCATTCCGAATGCTCGACTTCCCGAATGAAGCCGGCCTTGAGGAGTTTGTCGAGTTCATCTTGGATGATTGCCTGTTTTTTCGAGGAAAAATGCCTGAGCTTCTAGCGCACAAGCTTTAGCTTGAGTTCCTATTTGGGATCTACGGAAGACCCCAAATGTAAGACCTTGGTCGGATCCGTGCTACTCAGTGGGATCGCCTTGGTTTCTCCTCCAGGCTGGAGGGCAACTTTTTGCCGAGAATGCATCGGCCCTTGGTCTGGGCCACGTTGAGGCAGCTGCCCGACCATGTCGAGTGACTTCTCGTCACAGTTCAAGGCCACCTTTTGGTCCCCCCTAATGGTGATGACACCTTTCGGGCCGGGGACCTTCAGACACTGATAAGCGTGATGCGTGGCGGCCATGAACTTAGAGAGAGCTGGCTTACCGAGAATGGCATTGTAGGTCAACTCGAAGTCGACGACCTCGAATGTGATCATCTCGGTTCAGAAGTTGCTTGGACTCCCGAACGTGACGGGCAAGACGATTTGGCCAAGGGGCTCGACCGAAGTGCTCGGAACGATTCCGAAGAATGGGACCACGATGCTCTTGATCTTGGACCAAGGAACTTGCATCTCGTCCAGGACCTTGGCGGTTATGAGATCTAGGGAGCTCCCACCGTCGATGAGAACTTGCCCCACCTTAGCGTTGCTGATGGTCGGGCTCACGACCAATGGAAGCTTCTGAGGCTTGGTCATTCTAAGGGGACAATCATCCTTGGAGAAAGTAATAGACCGCTATGTGGTTATGGAACTCCTTGTACTCCATGATGTCGTATTCATCCGCGGGACCCTTGCCTTTGCTGCTCTCCCCCTTTCCTGGGAGCGTAGGCATGGGGCCCTTGCCGTTGTAGAACTTCTCTAGGCGGAACGTCCAAGTTCGATAATTGCGAAGGTCATGCCTGTATGCCTGATGAAGCAGGCAAATCTGGTCGTCCGAAGGCGCAATTCTGCCTTCACAACATTGGTCATCATGACCCTAGTCGCTGCGCCGCTAAGGTGGCCGGCTTCTTCCCCCCCCCCGGGCTGCTGAGCCGGCAGAGGCCGCGGCGGGCAATGCTCGACGGGCGCCACCACGCCTGGCCCAGACGACCTCTTCTTCTTCTTGATCTTCTTCTCCACGGAAACTGGGTACTTCTTGCTCGTGGAGTCTTCCAGGCCTGGTTGAGGCGGCAGCTTGCCTTCGTCCAGCATCTTTTTCCATTGAACCGCCTCGTCGGCGTTCGCATAACGGTCGGCCATACGGAAGAGCTCGTTGGCCGTAAGATCTGGGTGAATCTCCAAATCAGTCTGGATTAAGCGCTTGAGGTCGTGCTCCTTGCCCGGGCGAGTGTAGCAGCTCTGGAAATTCGCCCGGAGTGCTTCACTGAGCTGTCTCCACGAGTGGATCGACCCCTCTTTCTGATTGAAGAGCCACGTCCTGGCGGAACCATCCAGTACTGTGGGGAGGAAGTTAGCCATAACTCCCTCATCTCCTCCGACCGCCAGAATAGCGGTGGAGTAGATCGAGAGGAACTCATCCGGATTTTGAGTTTCGTTGAACCTCTCAATGTGGCCGGGCTTGAACTTGCTCGGCCATTAGACGTCATGGAGGGATGCCGAGAAGGCCCGGCACCCAAGCGCCGGGCTATCATGTCGACCCCTCTGGGCGTGGTGACCATGGCGGTCGCCGTCGCGATGGTCCCGTATGCACGGACCATGTTGAGAGAATACTCCTCCATATCGGCGCGGCGAAGACCGTCCCGAGGTAGAACACTCGGTATGCCCATAACCGGACTGAGCGTGCCCTCGATCCCGCGAGGCCGTCCAGGAACCACTCCGAACGTCCTCACGGCACCGATCTTGCTTATGGTCCCGGGAAACACTCCGGGCCTCTTCTCCGCCAAGGGACCCTAAAAGCCTCATGTCAGTGGCGAGCTTTTCTAGATTCTTAGCCATGACCGCGCCCATGGCCTGTAACAGTCCAAAATTTGCTTAATTTAAATTTTTGGAGTTATTTGAATTTTTGGGAATTTTTGGGATTTATTTGGATTTAATTTGAATTAATCCTTCTCTTTAAATAATTAAATAATAGGAAAGTATTTACTAAAAATAAATAAAAATATTTTATTTGAGTTCTAAATGCCATGAAATACTTTCTAGAATTTTTTTAGAATTTTTCTGGTATTTTTGGTGCCTCAAATAAACAATTTGAATTTTTGTATTTGTTTTTATTTGAAAAATCTGAAAATTTCAACTCAACAGTGTTGGGCCGAGCCCAACAATGTGCACGTTCATATCGCCCATCGGGTTGAAACCCTACATGCGCCAAAGCGTAATGTTGGATCGCGATCGATCGGTGAACCAAAGCAGCGTCGTCAGCAGAAGCCGTCGGATCATGCCGCTTGGACGTCTCCGATCACCCCTACCAACAACCACAATCAATAATTAAGGAGTCTACACTTGTGTTGGAGGAGTACTTGGAGGAGATGAGTAATTAGGGTTCGAGCCTTGTCAGTTGCCCATGCTAAACTATTAGGCTATCTTCGTCTATTATTTTTCCGCTGCATTGTCTTAGTTTTTATTTTAAGTCTAGCCCTGCATGGCTTAATAATGAAAGTTGACCATAAGATCGTACACATAGTTATATTTAATAAATGGAGTCTTTATATTATTATCATTATGTATGATGTAATATTTGCCAATGTTGAGCCTATGTGCACTAGCGTGGTCCTGGACTAGGGCGGCATACATAGAGGGTCCAAATTGGTGAATTCGGGTCCCGACAGAGATGGTATCAGAGCATACTAACTATAGGACTTGGACCTAGATTGCACGGTGGTGTCCTAATGTCGGGACCCGAATCTGCAAATCAAGACCCTCTGTGTATTCTGCACTAGTCCAGAATCACACTAGTGCACACAGGCTAAACAGGGTATAAGTACCACAATCATACACAGCGGAATAATAATAAAGTACTTAACAACAATAGTAAAAATAAATTGTTGCACGACCTTATGGTCTCCTTACAAAGTTTCACCACGCAGGGCTACAATTAACAAAAGCACATCAAGTTCAATAGCGGAAGCAAAAGTAAGTCAATGAACCCCTCGTACTACCATAGGCAACTGACGAGGCTCAACCCTAATTCTCCGGACCTTCGTTGAATTCTTCCTCCCAAGCTGGCGTAGCTTCTTCTTCTGAGGTTTTGTTGAAGCCAGGGTGAGTATACAACATACTCAGCAAGTCATGCACAATGCAGTTCTATTACTACATGCATGGCTTATTCCAAAGGATAGGCTTAAGTGGTTATTTTGTACGAAGCAGCATTTTTTTAAACAAGTAATCTTAATTAGATTCCAAAAGCAATAAAACAATATCATAACAATAAATTCACAATTCTTTTTCAGAGGTTTGGCACATAGCCCTAAGTTCAATTCACTTGCCTTTGGCACACAACCACCCATCCCACATTTTATTTTAAAAATCTACCCCTTGACTGTAATCCCTAAGCTTTGTCCAATTCCGTGGACTCGGCTATTCGAATAGATTTAACACATACTCTGCAGAGGCTGTACACTTTACCCACACGATACAGTCGCTCACCACACAGGTGATTGATTGTAACAAAGTCTTTCAAAAACTAACATCTAAACCTATGGACCTCCCCAGTATGGCCTTTTTAACACTTCCTTCACACAGAGCCGAAGTTTAGAACAAGCGAATACTGTTGGATGGATACCAAGCCGTAGCACAGGTACGCTCCTCCACACAGTTACACCCTTGTGTAACTGCCACCCCGAGGTGTCAAAGGAAAGATATTAGAACCCTACTAAACTAGGTCTGTCCCATTCCAGACATGTGGTTGTACGAGTAACTCAGTTCAAAGGCTTGCAAGGTGAAGTCCTTAACTGTCCAGGGCATGACATTCTTCTCGTAGATCCCGGCACGTAGCCTTCACATTACTCAATTCATCCCGTTGCCACACAGGCCCACCTGGCACGAAGCCATCTTGCCACTTGCCCCGGTCCAAATCGTTTTCCACCCCGGTTCACCATTACGCAACACATGCCAATGTTCACTTCTTTGTACATGTAGAACCACACAGGTTACTACACTCCAAATCCATCACATGACATCATCACGTTATTCCAAAATACGTTCCATATTTGCTTAGTCAATATTCTTTTTGCAATTTGAAAGTTGTTCAGCGCATACAAGCAGACTAAGCATCTAATCACGGTCTAGCCTCCCGTGTTGGCATTATTATAGTATCCAACTCAATTTAATATCTTAGGGTGGCAAGGATTTCAGGGCATACAAGTAATATTAACAAGGTGATATAAACAGGATAGGTATATTATCTACTTTACCCAAATTAATCAATGTAATTTTTAATTAACATAGCATGCATAATTTAAAGCAAGATATATATTAAAAACTAGGAGCAAGATGGTCAAAGCATGACTTGCCTTCGAAAAGTGGTTGATCTTGGTCCGAAGCTTGAGATGGATCCCTGAACTCCTCCCCGACAGCTTCCGGCAATTCGGTGTCTAAACACATCAATCAAACATACAATAATGCACTAATAGACAGCAAGACCAACTCTAAAAATAAAATAAAATTCACCAATAAATAGTTCATATTTTTTACAAATTTTTAGGAATTGGAATCACCCAAATCGGAGTTAAAACGCAAAAGTTATAGCGATTACAAGTTTGGAAATTCAAAATAAAAGAAATACCCGAATTATTGGATTTATTTTCTTACTGGAAAATCCAATAATTTCCTTCGGCTGACACGTGGCAGCACCAGAACTAGCCACATCGCCTCGGGTCCATCGAACAGGCTCACGGTATGGTTCGAGTTCACCGTGGACTCGGTCCACGAATAGTGCGGCTGCCAACAGGGCCCCGCAGGTGACGTCATTGGTGACGTCAGCCCTCACTGCTTCCCTACCGACAGGTGGGACCCACGCATGACGACATGGTGACGTTATCCGAACACGAAATAGCGGCGACACCCACTCCTCGGCTGACACTTGGCGCGTAGCCACTGGTCTACGCGGTGTAGAGCTTCCGCCCGTTGGATTCGAATCCAACGGTCGGTCCACACATGGTCAACCATGCAACCCGCCATGCGGCACCATCCAAGCCGTCCGTTGGATCCAACGGCCAAAGCATGATGCCGCCTCGGAACCCTAGGGCTACGTGGCGCTTATATTGGCTAATGGTACGGCGACATCCCACCCGCGCATTCAAAATCCGATGGCTCGGATTCGGTCCAATGATCAGCTTTGACCTAGCAACGTGGATGGTTCCAGCGAGAGATACTTGTCTGCATCCCGACCGGCCATCCTCGATCCAACGGCTACTACTAGATCTATACTGGTATGACTCGGTGCAACAACTATCGCCCGATCTGGATCTAATGGCAGGGAGAATGTCAAATTTTTAACCCAAACAGCACTATTACGCGGCGTTACCTGGTTCGGTTGATGAAAATCCAACGGTGTCGGTGCTCGTGAAGCTTGACGAGGGTGCGGCGCTTGGTCACCGGACTTAGATAAGAAGCCGAGGTCAACGGTGTTCCCGAGCGTCTCCGAGGGAATGAAGTGTCTCAACCGAGGTGGCTTACCAGGACGAACTTAGAATGGAGCTCCGGTGCGGCGGCGGGCGACGGACGACGGACGGCGGTGGAAAACGGCCAAAACCAAAGCGGCACGAGAGCCAAACTCCGGTTAGCAAGAGCACGAGCTACAGAGCACTACGGTGTACAGGAGAGTGTGCTACGGGTGTGGAACAGAGAGCTCTCCTCGCGGGGGTATATCACTCGCACGGCGACGCTTTGGTATGTGCGCAAAACGGCCGCCATAACCCGGCTGCCAACCACCACGTAATGGCGACGGCGGCGCCGACTTTTGCTCTCCCGTGTGACGTGGCGTTATCTGGAGCGCCCAAGCCACCACAATCCGACGGTTCACAAGCGCAGGTGACGCGGCATTGGTCCAGCCGATCGATCGCGATCCAACGGCTTTGGGCGAGCGACGCTAGGGCTACCCTTCTTTGGGCCGAGTGGCGGGCATAGTGTTGGGCTCGGCCCATCACTGTGGCAATTAACTTTCCCGATTTTCTTAATTAAAATAATTCCAGAAAATCAAATTAATTATTTAGAGCACTATAAATACCCGAAAAATTCTAGAAAAAATTCTAATATTTAATTATTTAAATAGAGGGATTAATTTAAATTAAATTCAAATAAATCCAAATAAATCCCAAAAATTCACAAAAATTCAAATAACTCCAAAAATTTAAATTAAGCAAATTTTGGGTTGTTACAAACCTACCCCCCTTAACAGAATCTCGATCTCGAGATTCGAAGCTAATTAGACAATAGGTTCGAAAATTCCTTTTTCAAGTCTTCTTCGGGTTCCCAGGTGGCCTCGCTTTCTGAGTGATTGCTCCACTGAACTCTGCAAAAAAGGGTTGTCTTGCTTCTTGTTTTCCGATCCATTGTGTCTAGAATCTTTACTGGGTATTCTTTATAGGTCAAGTCCTCCTGTAGTGCAATTGCTTCCAGGGGTGTTTGCTCGTCAGGTACTCGGAGACACTTCTTGAGTTGCGATACATGGAAGACGTTGTGTACTCCTGCTAATATCTGCGGTAACTCCAGTTGATATGCGACTTCACCCTTCGCTTATGATCTTAAACGGTCCTACATATCTTGGTGCGAGTTTCCCCTTTTTCTGAAACCTTTGGACTCCCTTAAGAGGCATAACCCTAAGATACACAAAATCTTTAGGCTCGAAGCTTAAATCTCTGCGGCAGTTATATGCATAGCTCTTTTGCCTTGACTGAGAAATTTTCAGCCTTTCTCTGATCATGGCTATCTGTTCCTCGGCTTCTTGGAGTACGTCTGGTCAAAAGACACGACGTTCACCCGTCTCATTCCAATTCAATGGTGTTCTACAAGGTTGACCATACAGTGCTTCGTATGGTGACATCTGTAAACTAGCCTGGTAGCTATTGTTGTAACTAAATTCTGCGTATGGCAAACATTTATCCCAAGATGTTGTATAAGCTAACGCACAAACTCTCAACATATCTTCTAATATCTGATTGACTCTTCGGTGCGCCCATACATGCGTAGATGATAAGTCGTACTAAAGTTCAAGCGGGTGCCCATTGCCGATGCAACTTATCCCAAAATCTTGAGGTAAATTGGGTACCTCGTCCGATACTATCTTCTTGACGCCGTTGCAAGCAAACGATCCTTGCCATGTATAGCTCTGCTAACTTATCTCCTGAGTAGGTTGTCTTTACTGGTATGAAATGCGCAACCTTTCTTAAACAATCCACTATGACCCATATGAAGTCATAACCACCTTGCGTCCTTGGCAAACCGGTGATGAAATCCATCAGTCCTGCTGGTCTCTAGTGCATAGCTTTGACTTCGCTGGCATACATCACATAACGCTACTTGGTCAGCCACTTCTCTCTTCATATTTAGCCACCATAATCTTTCTTTCAAGTCTTGGTACATCTTCGCACTTCCTGGATAAATCGAATACTTGGAGTCGTGTGCTTCCTCCAATATCAACTGCTTCAGCTCCTTTTTGTTGGGTACACAAATGTGCTCTTTCATCCACAATGTGCCTTGTTCGTCCAGCTTAAATTCCTTTGCCTTACCCTTTTCCGTCTTAGACTTAATTCGCTTGATCTTTTCATCATTCTTCTGTCCTTCCCTGATCTGGTCCTCCAAGGTAGGCTTTACTTCTAAAGCAGCTAAAAATCCTTCCGGAACAACTTCCAATTTTAACTTCTGAAAGTCCTTGCACAATTCTGTCTAGCTCTCTTCTACCAACATATTCATGCTATGTCCCTTTCGACTTAAGGCATCAGCCACCACGTTGGCTTTACCGGGGTGGTAATGAATCCCCACGTTATAATCTTTAATCAGCTCTAACCACCTTCTTTGCCTCATGTTCAGGTCAGATTGGGTGAAAATGTATTTAAGACTCTTATGATTTGCATATACCTCACATCTATTTTCAATGAGATAGTGACGCCATATCTTTAAGGCATGCACTACTGCTGCTAATTCTAGGTCACGCGTCGAGTAATTCCCTTCATGTGGCCTCAACTGCCTTGATGCATAATCTACTACCTTTCCGTTTTGCATTAACACACATCCAAGTCGTTGTCGTGATGCATCGCAATATATATCAAAACTTTGGTGTGTGTCTAGCAAAACTAACACTGGTGCTGATGTCAAATGTTTCTTTAGCTCCTGAAAACTCTTCTCACAATCTGGTGTCCAAACAAATTTCTTCTCTTTCTTTAGCAATTGCGTAAGAGGTCTAGCAATTGTTGAGAACCCTTCAACAAATCGGCAGTAGTAACCAGCCATCCCAAGAAAACTACGGATCTGGGTCACCGTCTTTGGTGGCTCCCAATGCAGTACTGCCTCTACCTTGCTCGGGCCTACTGCGATTCCTTCGGCGATCATTACATACCCTAGGAATTCTACCTTACTCTTCCAGAAATCACATTACTGAACTTAGCAAACAACTGTTGCTCTCTTAACATTTCCAAAACCAATCTCAAATGTTTAGCGTTCTCTTCATTCGTCTTTGAGTAAACCAAAATATCATCTATGAATACGACTACAAATTTATCTAAATATTCCATAAAAACTTTGTTCATCAAGTTCATAAAGTATGCCGGTGCATTTGTCAATCCAAAAGACATAACAGTGAACTCGTAGTGCCCATATCTTGAAGAAAATGCCATCTTTGGTATGTCTTCTGTCTTAATCTTCAACTGGTGGTATCCTGATCTAAGGTCGATCTTGGAGAAAACTCTTGACCCTCTTAATTGATCAAATAGATCATCAATCCTGGGCAATGGATATTTGTTCTTTATTGTTACTTCATTAAGTGTACGATAATCCACACACATCCGAAAACTCCCGTCTTTCTTCTTAACAAACAGGACCGATGCTCCCCAAGGTGACGAGCTCGGCCTGATGAATCCTTTTTCTAATAGTTCCTCAATCTGCTTCTTCATTTCTACCAACTCCTCGGTGGACATCCGATATGGTCGCTTTGCTATTGGTGCTGTTCTAGGCACTAAATCGATTACAAACTCTATGTCCCTGTCTGGTGGCATTCCAAGTAACTCCTCGGGAAAAACATCCGGATACTCACTAACCACTGGTACATCCTTTAAACTGATGGTCTCTAGACTGTTTACCAACAACTGCCCTTCTCGAACTATCGTTGCTTGAAATTCAACTTTCTTGCCATCAGGGCTTTCAATAAACACGACTCTTCGACCACAATCTAGTACAGACCTTATGCTTAGACAACCAATCCATTCCCAGTATAACATCTAGGGTTTGGGTATCTAATATAATAAGGTTTGCTAGGAACTCTACACCTTTTATTAATCGCTTAACCCCAGAACAACCGATCTTAGATCGAAGTTCTGATCCAGGGGATTGGACTAGAAGCGTATTCTTAAGGTTGACAGTACCCAATTCATTTTGCACAGCAAAAACTCGAGAAACGAATGAATGGGAAGCTCCGAAATCAAATAAAATTGTAGCTGGTACTGAGTTGACTAGAAACTTACCTAGTACAACGTCCATGGCATTCTGAACTTCATCTGTTGTGATGTGATTGACTCTTCCTCGTGCAACTGCTTGGGGTGTGGTTCCAGCTTGAATAGGTCCTCTGCTTCCTCCTTGAGCAGGGGTTCTAGCAGGCATGTTTCCTAGATTGAAACGTACTGGTGTCACCCCTCCCTTCTTGGGGCAAACATTGGCGAAGTGTCCTGCCTCGTTGCAATTATAGCAACGCTTTCCTGACATCTGCTGGTTTCCTCCACTTTGACTAATAGTTTTGACTGGGGTCTGGAAGGTTTGTCCTGTTGGTTTTGGCATCATTGGCGGTGTCCTGGCACTGTTCCCTTGCTGGAATCTGGGGAACTGCTGAGGTACCATCCTTGGTTTCTGCTGACCCTGGCGTCCTCCTTGTTGTGCCATGCGATGCTTGCGGTTGTCATCCAGTTCCTTGCGCTTGTCTTCCAGTATAAGCGCCTTATTCAGTAGCTCTTGAAAATCAGGGAATGTGTGGGTAATCAACCCCACCTGCAATCCAGTGTTAAGTCCTTTCATGAAACAGGACTGCCTAGCCTTGTCTGTTGCTACGTCCTCCGGAGTGTAGCGTGCCAAGTGGGTGAACTTATTCAAGTAATCGGCCACTGATTGGCCTCCTTGCTTCAGTGCTCTAAACTCCTCCTTTTTCAACTCCATGATACCTTCCAGCACATGATACTGACGGAAAGCTACCGTGAATTCTTCCCAAGTGATCTCCTGTGGGTTTTCCTGCGATGCGCAGCAGTTTTCCCACCACTCAACTGCTGTCCCTTCTAGCTGATGAGAGGCATAAAGCACCCTCTCACTTCCCACGCACTGAGTTATGTGCAGTTTTCTCTCAACAGTCCTTAGCCAATCATCTGCTTCAAGTGGACTGGCGTTGCCTGAGAAAGTTGGCGGATGTGTCCTCATAAATTCGGACAACCTTGAGTAAGGTGGGGGACCATTGTTGATAGCTTGGTTATTGGCGGTTGCTTGGTTGGTGATCTGTTGCATGGTTGTCATCATTGTTTGCATCAGCTGGGTTTGTGCTGCTAGAAATGCTCCTAAGTTATGCATTTCAACCTGCGGTGCTGCCTAAGGACTTGGTGCATTGCTTTGGCTGCCTCCCTGACGCGATCCACTACCGCCAGCTCCGGTATTGCGAGTGTTCACTATCTGTTGATTGCTTCGACGGTTTAGAGATAAGAGGGAAGAGAGTAGACAAGTAGAAGAACTTATACGGGGAAATAGGTGTAACTAAAACCCTTAAACAACAATTCATAGATAGTAGATAAGTATGGTTGCTTACAAGGGCCTAGGGGCTATGCGACCACACTGACAAACACAAACATCCCACAAATAGTTCAGTACAAACATCGCACATCTAAGGGAAGTTCTGGAAATTAAAGACGCGACTCTAACAAATGAGTCTCAACGCAAAACTCGACAACTAATAGACTCGAAGTACTCAGTTCTCAAGCCAACCCAGCTGAGGCTCGCCTGGCGTATACACCGGCGGGTGAGCTGGCACTGGGGCAAACTGATCCCCATGCCCTCCCGCTGGTGCCGGGGGCTCTACTGCGTGCTGATCCTCCAGCGCAGGCTCTGGCATGACCTCCTGCTCCTCCTCTGGCTCAAGCTCTTCCGGTTCCTCCTCCTCATCCTCAAGCTCCATGCCGATCTTTGGCTCCCCTTGGCCAAAGAGCCTCCTCCAGCTCACCGATCCTCTAAACGGCGTGCATCCGGGTCTCTCGCAAGGCCAGCTCTGTCTCCTCCAGGGTGCGGTATACCGACTGCAGCTCCAACGCAGTCATGTCCATGGCCTCCTCTTGAATCGCGGTGAACCGGCCCAAGTGGACTACAGCAGCGTCGCCCTCCAGCTCCAAGCGCTGGATCAGTCCACCCGCTTGGGGGTGCACACGGAAAGCGGTGTCCCACAGCTCGTAGCCGTGGTCACGGCTAACCTTTCACAGTGCCAACCGGGCACACTCCTGTATGCCCGCCTCGTAGCTGGCCCGCTTCATCGCGAGGTGTAGCGGACGACTGGTGCGCACGTGCTCCCGCGCGTACAAAGTGAGAGTCGTCACCCAGCCGTGGTTGATTCCATTGACAATCCAGGTGTGGGACCGATAAAGGGGGCGGTCAAATCCTCCCAACACCTGGAGCATCCTACAGAGTTCCACAGCATATCCTCCATGACGCTCGCCGAAAGAGTCCACCATCCTCATCTACCAAATCAACCCGTCAGAACTAAATTTTTAAAAGAACACAAAAATAATAGCAAAATGCAGCATAGGTATGAAGTAAGGAAGAAAGGATAAGTCAAGATTATTCTTGCTCAATTTTAAATTTTTAGAAATTAATTTTTATCCTTTCTAGAATGGCCAATCTAATTAGGGTTAAGTCCTATAGTCAGTATGCTCTGATACCAACTCTGTCGGGACCTGAATATGCAAATCCGGACCCTCTGTGTATTCTGCACTAGTCCAGAATCACGCTAGTGCACACAGGCTAAACAGGGTATAAGTACCACAATCATACACAGCGGAATAATAATAAAGTACTTAACAACAATAGTAAAAATAAACTGCTGCACGACCTTATGGTCTCCTTACAAAGTTTCACCACGCAGGGTTACAATTAACAAAAGCACATCAAGTTCAATAGCAAAGCAAAAGTAAGTCAATGAACCCCTCGTACTACCACAGGCAACTGACGAGGCTCAACCCTAATTCTCCGGACCTTCGTTGAATTCTTCCTCCCAAGCTGGCATAGCTTCTTCTTCTGAGGTTTTGTTGAAGCAAGGGTGAGTATACAACATACTCAACAAGTCATGCACAATGCAGTTCTATTACTACATGCATGGCTTATTCCAAAGGATAGGCTTAAGTGGTTATTTTGCATGAAGCAGTATTTTTTAAACAGGTAATCTTAATTAGATTCCAAAAGCAATAAAACAATGTCATAACAATAATTTCACAATTCTTTTTCAGAGGTTTGGCACACAGCCCTAAGTTCAATTCACCTTCCTTTGGCACACAGCCACCCATCCCATATTTTATTTCGAAAATCTACCCCTTGACTGTAATCCCCGAGCTTTGTCCAATTCGATGGACTCGGCTATTCGAATAGATTTAACACACACTCTGTAGAGGCTGTACACTTTACCCACACGATACAGTCGCTCACCACATAGGTGATTGATTGTAATAAAGTCTTTCAGAAACTAACATCTAAACCTATGAACCTCCCAAGTATGGCCTTTCTAACACTTCCCTCACACAGAGCCGAAGTTTAGAACAAACGAATACTGTTGGATGGGTACCAAGCAGAGTACGCAGTACCTCCCCACCTGATTACACCCTTGTGCAACTGCCGCCCCGAGGTGTCAAAGGAAAGATATTAGAACCCTACTAAACTAGGTCTTTCCCATTCTAGACAAGTGGTTGTACGAGTAACTCAGTTCAAAGGCTTACAAGGTGAAGTCCTTAACTATCCAGGGCAAGACATTCTTCTTGTAGATCCAGGAACGTAGCCTTCACATTACTCAATTCATCCTGTTGCCACACTGGTCCACCTGGCACGAAGCCATCTTGCCACTTGCCCGGTCCAAATCGTTTTCCACCCCGGTTCACCATTATGCAACACATGCCGATGTTCACTTCTTTGTACATGTAGAACCACATAGGTTACTACACTCCAAATCCATCACATGACATCATCACGTTATTCCAAAATACATTCCATATTTGTTTAGTCAATATTCTTTTGCAATTTGAAAGTTGTTCAGTGCATACAAGCAGGCTAAGCATCTAATCACGGTCTAGCCTCCCGTGTTGGCATTATAATAGCATCCAACTCAATTTAATATCTTAGGGTGACAAGTATTTCAGGGCATACAAGTAATATTAACAAGGTGATATAAACAGGATAGGTATATTATCTACTTTACCCAAATTAATCAATGTTATTTTTAATTAACATAGCATGCATATTTTAAAGCAAGATATATTTTTAAAACTAGGATCAAGATGGTCAAAGCATGACTTGCCTTCAAAAAGTAATCTTGGTCCGAAGCTTGAGATGGATCCTCGAACTCCTCCCCGACAGCTTCCGGCAATTCGGTGTCTAATCGCATCAATCAAACATACAACAAATACATTAATAGATAGCAAGACCAACTCTAAAAATAAAATAAAATTCACCAATAAATAGTTCACATTTTTAAAAATTTTAGGAACAGGAATCACCCAAATCGGAGTTAAAACGCAAAAGTTATAGCGATTACAAGTTTGGAAATTCAAAATAAAAGAAATACCCGAATTATTGGATTTATTTTCTTACTGGAAAATCCAATAATTTCCTTCGGCTAACACGTGGCAGCACCAGAACTAGCCACGTCACTTAGGGTCCATGGACCAGGCTCATGGTATGGTTCGGGTTCACCGTGGACTCGGTCCACCGAATAGTGCGGTTGCCAACAGGGCCCCGCGGGTGACATCAGCCCTCACTGCTTCCCTACCGATAGGTGGGACCCACGCATGACGTCATGGTGATGTTATCCGAACACGAAACAGCAGCGACACCCACTCCTCGGCTGACACTTGGCGTGTAGCCACTGGTCCACGCGGTGCAGAGTTTCCGCCCGTTGGATTCGAATCCAACGGTCAGTCCATGCACGGTCAACCAACCCGCCACGCGGCACCATCCAAGCCGTCTGTTGGATCCAATGGCCCAAACGTGATGCCACCTTGGAACCCTAGGGCTACGTGGCGCGCTTCTATTGGCTAATGGTACGGCGACATCCCGCCCGCGCGTTCAAAATCCAACGGCTCGGATTCGGTCCAACAATCAACTTTGACCTAGCGACGTGGACGGTTCGGCGAGAGACACTTGGCCGCATCCCGGCCGGCCATCCTCGATCCAACGGCTACTACTAGATCTATACTGGCATGACTCGAGTGCAACGACTATCGCCCGATCCGGATCTAACGGCTAGGAGTATCTCAAATTTTTAACCCAAACAGCACTATTACGCGGCGTTACCTGGTTCGGTTGATGAAAATCCAACGACTGTCGGTGCTCGTGAAGCTTGACGGTGGTGCGCGGCGCTTGGTCACCGGACTTAGAGAAGAAGCCGAGGTCGACGGCGTTCCCAAGCGTCTCCGAGGGAATGGAGTGTCTCAACCGAGGCGGCTTCCCAGGACGAACTTAGAATGGAGCTCCGGTGCGGCGGCGGGCGACGGACGGCGGTGGAAAACGGCCAAAACCGAAGCGGCATGAGAGCCAAACTTCGGTGAGCAAGAGCACAAGCTACAGAGCACTACGGTGTACGGGAGAGTGTGCTACGGGTGCAGAACGGAGAGCTCTCCTCGTGGGGGTATATCACTCGCACGGCGACGCTTTGGTATGTGCACAAAATGGCCACCATAACCCCGGCTGCCAACCACCTCGTAATGGCGACGGCGGCACCGACTGTTGCTCTCCCGCGTGACGTGGCGTTATCTGGAGCGCCCAAGCCGCCATGATCCGACAGTTCACAAGCGCAGGTGACGCGGCATTGGTCCAGCCGATCGATCGCGATCCAACGGCTCCGGGAAGCGACGCTAGGGCTACCCTTCTCTGGGCCGATTGGCGGGCACAGTGTTGGGCTTGGCCCAGCACTGTGGCAATTAACTTTCCTGATTTTCTTAATTAAAATAATTCCAGAAAATCAAATTAATTATTTAGAGCACTATAAATACCCGAAAAATTCTAGAAATTATTTCATGGCATTTAGAACTTAAATAAAATATTTTTATTTATTTTTGGAAAATACTTTTCTAATATTTAATTATTTAAAGAGAAGGATTAATTTAAATTAAATTGAAATAAATCGAAATAAATCCCAAAAATTAACAAAAATTCAAATAACTCCAAAAATTCAAATTAAGCAAATTTTGGGTTGTTACACCTAAGTGTGTCCAAAACTATTTTTTCAAGAAAAAACTAAATTTTACTAACAAGACACTCTTGGCTCTTATTATTCTCTGCTTATCGCTTTTGCTAAATTTTTCATTTTCTCACTACCATTTCAAGTTGAGGACTCATCTGTTTCTCTTTTGAATATATGGGGATGTTGCAGTCGTATGGGGAGCATGAGTGTGGATATTCTACAGAGCTGTTGAGAGTTCTTCAAGTTTTGGGAGGCTTCGTTCGACCACTGTACAGAGGTGATTATTGGGTCATCAATGGTGTTGAAAGTGGTATCATTTGCAAAATTCTTATTTATGCACGACAGGATGAGAAAGGAAGCAAACCAATTAATATCATAGTGAGGAGGTACACATTCAAGATAGGGATCCAGAAGGCCTTACGACTTGCCTTGAGGAGGATTTGCTAGGACTACTCTCATGAGCTTTAGTACACAGTGTTTCGACTTCACCCTATAGGACGCGCTTCACAGCAGTGGAGGATCGAGGAGGAGGATGCTACTACTGTACACTTGACACAACTTGCAGCCGCACAAGACGTGCACATAAAGGATACTACCGAGGAGCTGAAGATGGTGTATGAAGCTTTGAGATTCACTGAGAAGGAGCTGTATAACACTCGCATCGCATTCATGAAGCGAATTATGGAGTTGGAGAAGGCTCTTGAAGTGGTTGGCTAGGTTGCACCAGCACAGTAGGACAAAGAAGAAGAGGACCCAGAGGAGGCTGAGTTTGAGCTAGAGGAGCACGATGTTCACGTGGACTTGGAGGTTCCAGTTGTGGGTCACCAGTATAGATGCACACCTGTGCGAGCCCACCCACTGGTGTATGCACCGGGTTAGCCCCAACCTTGGTGGCTCGATGAGTGATAGATCTAGTTTTTAGTTAAGACTCATGTGTGGAGTTGCGTCTTTAAGTTAGTCTTTACCATTCTTGTAGTTGCTAAGGTTGGTGTGTTTAGTTTGGTTCTTTTTGTTTGCTTGGTGTGCAGTATGTGTTGTATAGCTCTTAGACTTTTGTAAGAAACCATAACAAGTATTAATAAAAGTTGTTTAAGTTTTTGGGTCAAACCTTTCTCCCCTGCCTTAAAAATTCTTATACCTTATCTATGCTACATCTCTTTTCCCTAACCTACGAAGCAATCAGTAGATGGTGAACATTCATGGCAACAACAGTGCTTCAGGAAGTGGTCTTCGCCCAAACGACAACCTCAATGATGGAGTACCACCGCAACCTTCACCGCCAATTGACATGCAGAATTTGGGTGTTTTCCTTGCAATGCAAACTCAACTTATGCAAACAATGATGCAAAAAATACAAAATGTGGCAACTCAAGCTGCCAACAGTAACAACAACACTCAAGATGGCAACAATGGATCACTTTCTTACTCTAAATTGTTAGACTTCATGAGGACTCATCTGCTGACATTCTCTGGCTGTGTCAATCCTTTGGAAGCCGATGATTGGCTTAGACCATTGAAAGGAAGTTGCATATTACTCAGTGTGAAAGAAATGAGAAGGTATTGTATGCCTCTCATCAGCTAGAAGGAACTACTGCAGAATGGTTGGAGAACTGTTGTGCTACACATGAAGCACCACAGGAGATCACTTGAGATGAGTTTATTACTACATTCAAACAATACCATGTACCTGAAGGCATGACGGATCTCAAGAAAGAAGAGTTCAGGGCATTGAAGCAAGGAGGACAGTCAGTGGCAGATTACTTGAACAAGTTTACTCAGTTATCTCACTATGCTCCAGAGGATGTGGCTATAGACAAAGTTAGATAGCCTCGCTTTTTGAAGGGACTGAATTCTGGATTGCAAGTGGAATTGATTACTCACAACTTCCTTGATTTTCAGGAGTTCGTTAGAAAAGCTTTGATCTTGGAGGACAAGTGCAAGGAGTTTGGTGAGGATCGCAAGCACAGGATGGCTAATTAAGGAGGGTGTCCATACCAGTTCAGATTCAGAATGACTTGTAACATCCCCAATTTTGGTCTTTTGCCTAAAACTAATTTAAATTAATTAAATTAAAAATTTGGATTTTCCTCAGTGTTCTAATTAACCTGGCACCCATATCCTTTTGAAATTGGAGTTCAATCATTTACCGTCCGCAAAGTCAAAATTCCAAATTCCGGTCCTTATTCAAAATTCCACCCGAGTTCCAAAATGCTCCAAAAATCTTGAAACCAATTGCATTAGGATCCAAATATTCTATAATATTTTTGGGAATTTTTACAAGATTTATATAATCTCTTTGGTATTTTATCTCTCGCGCACTTTCATCAAATCCATTATATTCGTCCCGAAATTATCTAAATTCCAAAATTCATCCAAAATCAGCAAAACTAATTTTATTGGCTTCCATTTATTCTCTAGTATTTTTAGGATTTTTTCCAGAATGTTTAGATCTTATTTTCTATTTTATCTCGTGCGTCTTTGATTCTACACTATTCAAAATCGTGCCTATGGGTGCTGGACACGTGTCCTGGCACTGTAGCAGTGTCTTCAAGCTTGGAATGTCCAGAGAACATTCGTTTCATCCGTTTATGACTCCAAGATTCCAATCCTCCATAACTCCTACTGTAATCTACCAAATGTCTTCATTTGGTAAAACCTCAGCCAATACTCCAATCCGCGAGTTTCCACTTCTCAAATCTTCATCTTGGCGTACACTTTCCCGTACTCACACCCTCCTACTGCCTCTCCACTCCATTCATCCGGGAACTCGAAGAAACCGACGCCGATGCGCCGTTAAATCGGCGTCACGCGCAACAACTTTTGCTCGGACGGTGGCAATTTCGCGTTGAAGTTTCCTATTGGAGCGTCGTTAAGTAAATCGATTTCTATAAACCGTTGATCCTCAAAATCCGACCTCACTACTAGGTTCGTCTCGTCGCGTTCTACGCGGTGTTCACCTCCTCTTTGTTACTACTCGCCCTGAATTTTTTTTATTATTTCAGCTGTCCACACCGCTGTCATGCCCGTGGCCACACCAGCTCTGGCCATCTCCGACTAGCCTGTCTCCCCGCGTAGTCACCGTGCCCGTGCGCCTTTTCCTCGCCGCCGATCGGCAAGGCACTAAGATCCAGCAATGGCCGGCGCAGAGAGGTCCATTGCCTCCTCTGATTTCCTTTGGAGAAGGTTATGAGCCTATGACAGCTATGGCCCACCTGCCATAGAGTCAAAAAAATTAGTAAATCCAAGAAAAAGAAGATGTTCGGAATATTCCCTGATTTTCCATTTTCTAGGATTTTCAGAATTCAAACGCTTATATCTTTTCCATCCGAACTCCAAATCACTCTATTCAAATTCCTAAATTCATCCAAATTCAAGATCTACCTGTCAGTATAAATTTTGTAATTTTTTGGATTTATTTTATTTTATTTATTTATTTAGTTGTACCATTTTGCGCGTAGCCGAAGAATTCGCCGGAGCCGTTGACACCGTTGCCGAACACCAGGATTTCGAGACTCCCGCCGCGACTGAAGGCAAGTCTCCTTGATGCATGTCGATCCCATATTTTACACATGTTTTACAGTGATTTATAACTTGCATTGCTATCTTTAGAAATGTTATGTCAAATATAGACTGTTAGTTATTCCAAATTGCTATCATCTCCTTGATTATTGATATCCATGTTTATTTGTAACCCTAGGATACTTTGTTATGTCATGTTTAAATTATATTGTGGCATATGATGACTAGTACGACAGTTGTGCTTAGTTGCAAAAGTGATTAAAATGACCCATGGGTGGAATCTCTTCGAAATTATGGTTTAAAGTATGATTTGAGAATTATAGCAAAATATTTGCTACTATTTTTGTAAAATAAAAATAAAATGAAAAATGGTTTGGACTTGGGCGGAATGGAATATCTGGCGGGTGCGGATAGAGCACTAGTTTTTATTGTGCAAGTACCGCCCCAAGTCAGTTAAGGACCGATGCTTATGACTGTCCATTCTAAGCATTACCGTGCAACCACAAGTCTAGATGGGTACGACCTAGCTGAATAATTTGTAGAAACCTAACTTAGATTCACTAGATGGTGGATTGTGGGTGCCAGATGGAGACAAGTCGTATTTTCCCACACAGCGCAAGAGGGAGCTTCTGTACTGGGCTGATGGAACCCTAACAGCGGTGAAACCTCAGCGGGTGGGTCGGGTTAGATGTATACATTGTAAAGGCCTTGTCATGATCACTCTGCCGGCACACCAAAGGAAGTGTGTTAATAGCTTGGCATTAAGAGAAGATCATGTCTTGTGGGTAAAGCTGTACACCTCTGCAGAGTGTAAAAACTATTCGAATAGCCGTGCCTACGGTCAAAGGCAAAGCAAAGAAAGCTTTCATACTGGTAAACTTGGTTTTGGTTTTAAAAATAACTGATGTTTTGGGATTCGGGAGTGATTACAACTCTCGGATGTTTATTTGGCGGATTGAGCCAATTAGGTAGATGGAACCTGTTTTGATCATGTGGATAGAGTCATGAGTTGGTTTACCTTAATCTTTTAAACTATGTGGATAGAGCCAGTATACTAGTGATGGTGGATAGAACCTTCGCTAGAATAATAAATATATTCAATTGTTAAATTAATTGTTAAAATGTGCATTGTGAAAATTATTATTAAGTATAGTTTGACGAAACTTGGCTTTATGCAAAAGGACCCTAAAAAGCCTTCCTTGGAAAGCCCTACATGTTGCATAATTTTTCAGACTGGCTGAGTACGTTTGTACTCACATGCTACACAAAATTTGTCATCAGAGAATTACCAAGATGCAACCGAAGACAGTGAGTTCTATGATGAGGAGTTCATTGAAGATCGCCAAGATAACTAAGCGCGCACTCCTAGTCGTTGCCTGTGGCGTCTTTTGGGTTTTATCTTTTTGTTATTTGTTTCTGCTGCTATGAACTCTGGTCATGTGACTAGGAGATGTAATAAATAGCCATGTGGCTGGTACTTTATATTTATGCTATTACTTCATTCTGTTCGGTAATGATTCATCCTTTGTTTGTTGTGTGTACTAGCTCTTGATCTGGGACTAGTCTGTAAATACACAGAGATTAGGGTAGCCGATCCGGTGTCTCACTGGCGGTGGTATCGAGCACGGATGGTATGAGGGCGTGACTTAGTTAGAATGGCAAAGCCTTAAGGATTAATATTTTTATAAAAACATACTTATAAAATTTTAAGTTCCTCTGCTTCTATCTTTTCTGTCTTAGCGTCTTGTCCTTACCTCGTCCTTTATTTAAAATTTGTTTACTGACCTTGTCTTGTTTCAAAATTTGTAGATGTCGGTTTACACCACTTTTGCTGCAATGGCTGGAGGATTCTGTGAGGAGCTATCTTTGAGGCTCCAGGAGTTGGGATTTCCCCATCGCCCGGAGTATCGTTGCACTTTTGTGCCCAGCCTTGGCTATAACACGTGGAAAGTCAGGTTGCTTGTCTACGCCAGGAGTAGACGACAGGCAGAAGATCGTCCTCACTACTTCTTCTCGGAGCAACTGCGGCTTGGAGATGTGTTGCAGGATGTTTGTCGGGACCCGGATATGCAAATCCGAAACCCTCTGTGTATACAGCACTAGTCCAGGATCACGCTAGTGCACACAGTGGAAACATAGATGACATATCATTCCATACATCGAAATAACTAAGAAGAAGCAAAATATTATTGAATAAAGCAAACGACCTTATAGTCAAGGTTCATACACCAATGCCTCTTGGCTTAAGAAACAAATAAAGCATTAAATGAAATAAAATAACTTGGGCCATTCGACATGCCACGGGCAATCGTCTGGGGAAACGCCTTCCTAGTCGACGTAGTCTTCATAGTACTCCTCCTCTTGATACTCATTACCTGGTCCTTCCTCAGCAACTGAACAACAGGGGCATAAAGCCGTGAGTACAAAACGTACTCAACAAGCCGTAGGGAAATGATGCAATATATTCATGCACGGCTTGACAAAGGATAGTTATATGGTTCATTTGTAGAAAAGCAAGAACTTGAATTTAAATACAATAAATAGATTGAAGGCAGATTGATAAAAACAATAATAAATAACTGGTAAATCAATGGTAGACAACATGAACAGAATGACGAGGCATCACCCTACATCATTCGAAACAAGTATCAACCACACAATTCAACAGTATAGCTTGAGACAACAAAACAACAGTGAACTCCCCGTTCACATCCCAACCATTCCACATTTCAAGAAAATACTCTATACCCCGTGTGAAATCCCCGGGCTTGTCCATGACCATGACACGGCTATTGAATAGTTTACACTCTGCAGAGGTTGTACAGCTTTACCCACAAGTCATGATCATCCCTTAATGCCAAGCGCTAAGAACACACTTCCTTTGGTGTGTCGGCAGAGAGATCACTACAAAGCCTTTACAATGCATGTCTAAACCCAGTACTGCCTTCTAAGGTTTCGCCCCTCGGGGCCCCCTCTTGAGCCATGTGGGTCTACCTATCCATCCCGAAACCCACACCAACACGTGGCAATACTCAAGACTAGACATTGCAAATTAATCAGCTAGGTCCGTCCCATACCGGACTTGTGGTTGCACGGTTAGGCCCAGTTCAATGGCGCACAAGATTAAGTCCTTAAATTGTCCTAGGCAAGACAGCCACATCCCAATGTGCTAGAAAACACCCCCTTTACTGCACGATCAATTGCCCGAGGGAAAACATTTTGTTCAACCCAAACCAATGGCATCCCTTACCATGGTACAACAAGTTTTACAACAGTGGTCAACAGCCACAATTCAATATCTCATTAAGTCAAGATTAACATTAATACTTATGTAATATGAATCCCATCGGACAACTAAGCATGGCTAAGCATAGCTACGTTAACCCAATGTTGGTATTATGATTATGTCCAACTAGTAATGTCCCAACCTAAGGTTAACAATGGATACATGGCATTCCAATAATCAAAGGGGCATACTCAATCAGGTGAATAGCTACTCTCATAAACTAGCATTGATACACAAATAGCATGCAATTGTATAAAACAAAGTACTTTTGCAAACATGGGTTCAATATGATCAAAGGTCTACGACTTGCCTTGTTGTTCAAGTGCTGATTCTTGGTCTTCGAAGTCTCCGTTCGCTCCTTCGGGATTCGCGTCTACCGGAAAATAATGCAATGAAACCAAATAAATACAAAACAGAGGAGAAATAAGCTCAAAATTGAAAATAAATGGCTCTGGAATGTAGATCTCGATTTTACAAAAATTTAGGAATTTGAATCGGCTCAATCGGAGTTCGGACGAAGGAGAACGGGCCTTCGGAAAATTTAATTCAGAGAAAATCCCATGGAGTGACACGTGTCAGCATGGGATTGGCTGGAATTTCGGAAATTCGGGAAAATCAGAAAAAGGAAAAATACTTTGGCTGACAGATGGGACCCACGAGTCAGAGACTCGGTCCACGGTGGGCTGGGTTTACCGAGACGACATTCGGGTGAGGTGGCAGACTGGACGAGGTGGCGGCTGACGCGGCTGCTAGGGCTGACGTGGCTTGCCATGAGGCTGGTGACGCGACACGGCTCGGGATGCTGACGCGCACGGCCACGCGGCGAGATCCGAGACGTCTGCTGACGATCGGATGGCTGGGGGACCGGAGACGGTGCGGCTTGATCCGAGGCATTCACCGAAGATCGGACGGCCGAGAGCTCGTGAAGGAACTTCGACGGCGAGGGCGGCGACACTTACGGAGCGAGGAAGACGACCCTGCTACGCGAATGGGCGGGTGATTTGGCGGAAGGAGGCGGATCTGGGAGAGTTCGACGCGCCGAAGTTCGATGGTGCAACCGATCACGGCGGAGGACGACCGGAGGTGAAGAAAGCGGCGGCAAAAAGTCTTGGGCGGTGGAGGAACGGCGAGCTTGTGCGAGATGATGGCGGCGGCTCGTCTGGCGAGAGCTAGGGCAAAGTGGGCGCAGCAGAGAGGCGAACCTCGGGATGACGTCCTCGGGGTCTTAAATAGCCCCGGGAGGCGTGCAAAATGCGGAGACCGAAGGCGGCGCGGCTAGGGTTAGGTTTCCGGGCGGCGGCGCGTGTGGGGCGGCGTGGCTGCGATCTGGCCGAACACGTGGCGAGGATCCACGGCGAAGCGAGGCTGGGCCAATGGGCCGGGTGGAACAGGAACGGGCCGGGGCGGTTTCGGCCCGAGAGGGTTTTTAAAAATTAAAACGTTTTCCGAATAAAAAATCCCAGAAATTCAAATAAAAGCAAATAAATTCAAATAAATTCAGAAAAATCTCCAAAAATACAAAAAAATTCCTTGGATTTGATGCATATATTAATCAAATTAAATCTTCTAATTATTAGAAAATTCAATTTAAGCTTTGATTAATTCGAGAAAAATATGAATGGTTCATTTTTAATTTAAAACATACCAAAACTCAAATTTTTGGGATGTTACAATGTTGTAAGGTAGGCCCTCCTCCACCTGGGAGATAGCTACCACGACAAGCTGGATGACACTCCATACCGGCTCTTTCCCTGTTTCCAGGAGGGGAGGAGTCATAGCAGATTCTGGAGTTTGGACCGGGAGGCAAACCCTACAGTTGTGCATATGGGTTCTCTCATCCGGGAGCAGGATGAGGCCTATATCCACATGTCTTATGAACTTCGTGATGCATACAAGGATCTAGCTGCAGCCAGACGAGAGATTATTCAGCTGAAGGAGTTGCAGCAAGTAGCCTCTCCACCTCCACCAGTTCCTGTGCAGGAGGCACAGCTGACAGTGCCACCCCCGCCAACCCCTGTCTAGGAGGACCTTCCACCTCGTGGGTTGAGCCCAGATGCCCCGCGGGTCAAGCGTCGCTGTGGTCCATTGATCAGGATGACTACGCGCAAGTCAGTGCGCCGTGTGGTGGAGCATTCAGAGGGTTCCACGGAGGCTTATCAGGGATTCTTGGCTGCTCTGGGAGAGCCAGGTCCATCCCAGGCTGCAGGAGCAGTTCTCGTCAGTAGTGAGGAGCCTAGTGAAGAGGATCCTTCCCCTCATGTTCCTGAGGAGGGTGAAGGGAGTAGTTAGTTTTAGTTTTGTTAGTAGCACCTTTTTGTCTATGTTAGAATGTTAATAAATATGTGTGATGGACTGTATCATGCTTCTAAGAATTTGTGATACAGTCATCTTAATAAAACTATTTTGATTTAAATAAAGATTTCTATTGGTGTTTTCTTTTCTTGGTTGTGCTTTTGTCTTGGTGGATGCTATTTCATTTCCTTGTTTTCTTATCTTTGCTTTTCCCTCTTTCCTTGTGCTTTCCCCGTCCTTGGTTTCAGATGGAGAACCCTGGCAGAGGTCGTGGTAGAGGAAGAAAAGGAGGCCATGTTAGAGGCCGTGGTCGTGGACGTGGCAGAGTTCAATTCTAGGATGAAGTGCCGTTAGAATAGCAGCAGTACAATGAGAATGACCAAGTACCGCCACCCCCAGCACAGCAAGAACCAGTGCCACCCCCACCCCCGAATCAACCACCTAGCATGGAACAAATGATGGTCATGCAACTGTAGATCCTTCAAGCTTTGGTGTAGAACGCCCTCAATTAGCCCCAAGCCGCCCCAGCTTAGGCCGCAGCTCAGCCACCCCAATCTAAGTTTGGGGACTTCATGAGGACTAGACCCCCGACGTTTGCTGGATCTGTTGATCCATTGGAAGCAGATGACTGGTTAAAGGAGGTTGAGAGGAAACTTTATCTGGCCCAGTGTGATGAGTATGAGAGTGTTCTTTATGCCTCTCATCAGTTGAAAGGAACAGCTGCTAGTTGGTGAGAGAATTACATTGCTGCCCACGAGGAAGCCCAGAGCATCACCTGGGATGAATTTGTTGAAGCTTTTTGAGCTACCCATATTCCCAAGGGTATTATAGAAATGAAGAGAAGAGAGTTCCATAAACTGCAGCAGGGGAATCTCTCGGTTTCAGAATATCTGAACAGGTTCACCCAACTATCCAGATATGCTACTGAGGATGTTGCCACTGATGAGGCAAAGATTTGGTGCTTCATGGAGGGTCTTGATCCTAATATTAAAGTGCAGCTGGTGTCGAATGATTTCCCTTCATTTCAACACATGGTTAACAAGGCTTTGATTCAGGAAGATGCTCAGTGCCAGCTCTTGGAGTCCAGGAAGAGGAAGATGATGTTTCAAACTCAATGAGGTGCTAGTAGTTCTAGGCCCCGTACCTTCCAGCAGCAGCCCAGTAGGCCAGTAGTCCCCAATGCTTCCAGGACCCCAATGTCCACCCCTTGTCAGTTTGCTCAAACTCCTGCTACCAATCTAGGAGGTCAGATTCAAAAGAGCAACATAGCTACAGCAGGCATCTAGTGTTTTAACTGCAGAGAGATGGGACATTACGCCAGCAACTGTCCCCAGAAGCGTCAAGCAGTGACCCCAATTCGGTTCAACTTGGGGACCACACCAACCCGCGCCCCAGCACCAGCTCAGGGAAGAGGAACGCCGTAGACTCCGCATACTCCTCGCACCATCGGAAGAGGACATGTTAATCACGTCACTACTGAAGAAGTCCAAGACGCACCGGATGTGGTGTATGGTAAGTTCTTTATCAACTCGGTACCTGCTTCAGTTTTATTTGATTCTGGTGCAACACATTCCTTCATATTAGAGTATTTGGTTAGAAAGCATGGATGGGATACAGTTCAGCTTAGAAATCCCTTACTAGTTCAATCCCTTGGTAAAGATCTAAGAACAATTGCTATTTGCCCAAAAATGGATATAATTATAAAAGGGGTAAAGTTCCTAGCGAACTTAATATTATTGGATACTAAGGGTATAGAAGTAATCCTTGGAATGGACTGGTTAACCAAGTACAAGGGTCAGATAGACTGTGCTAGTAGAGCTATCTCCCTTACTAGTCCTGAGGGAATTCAAGTGGAGTTCCTGTCTAATCCCTCCTCTAAGGGGGGTAGTACCCTGAACCGACTAAAAGGTACATCATTGGAAAATGTGCCTATAGTGAATGAATACCTAGATGTATTCCCAGAAGATTTGCCTGGTATGCCACCAGATTGGGATATTGAGTTTATTATCGAGCTTGTACCTGGTACAGCTCCTATCTCAAAAAGGCATTACCAGCTACCTGCTAATGAGTTAGCAGAGATGAAGAAACAGATTGAAGAACTGCAGGAGAAAGGATTTATAAGACCAAGTTCATCACCTTGGGGTTCACTGGTAATCTTTTTTAAGAAGAAGGATGGTATTCTGAGAATGTGCATAGATTACCGATCCATGAATGAGGTCACAATAAAGAATAAGTATCCTTTGCCCAGGATAGATGATCTATTTGACCAGTTGAAAGGAGCTCAAGTTTTCTCAAAAATAGACTTGAGATCGGGATATCATCAGCTCAAGGTAAGAAAAGAAAATATTCCGAAGACAGCTTTTACTACCCGATATGGACTGTACGAGTTTACAGTGATGTCTTTTGGATTAACAAATGCACCTTCCTATTTCATGAATTTGATGAATAAAGTATTCATGGAATACTTGGACAAGTTTGTGGTAGTCTTCATTGATGACATTCTTGTCTATTCCAAGAGTAGGAAAGAGCATGAGGACCATCTATGGATAGTCTTGGAAAAGCTAAGAGAACATCAGTTGCATGCTAAGTTGAGTAAGTGTGACTTTTGGTTGAAAGAAGTTTCTTTCTTGGGTCATGTCATCTCGGCTGGAAGAGAAGCAGTTGATCCTACTAAAGTAAAGGACGTGCTAAATTGGAAGCAACCCAAGTCCGTTCCGGATATCAAAAGTTTCCTTGGTTTAGCAGGTTACTACCGGCACTTCATGGAAGGATTTTCAAGGATTGCAAGACCTCTCACTCAGCTCTTGAAGAAGTGAACAAAGTTTCCAGGAATTGAAGAAGAGGTTAACTTCAGCACCAGTACTTGTTCTGCTGGATATTCATAAGGATTTTGAAGTTTACTGCGATGCCTCAAAGCAAGGTCTCGGATATGTTTTGATGCAAGAAGGTAAAGTCATAGCTTATGCTTCAAGACAACTACGATCCCATGAGGAAAACTGTCCAACCCATGACCTAGAGTTAGCTGCAGTTGTGCATGCACTCAAGATTTGGAGGCACTATTTGATTGGAAATCGATGTGAGATCTATACGGATCATAAGAGTTTGAAATACATTTTCACTCAGCCAAATCTCAATTTGAGGCAGAGAAGATGGTTGGAATTAGTTAAAGATTATGATATTGGTATCCATTATCATCCCAAAAAAGTTAATGTGGTTACGGATGTATTGAGCAGGAAAAGTTATTGCAACAACATTATGGTTGAAGAAAGTCAGCTAGCACTCTATGAAAAATTCCAACGTCTCAACTTGGAGTTGGTAAATGAAGGATGTATTTTCAATGTCGAAGTGTATTCAACCCTAGAAGATCAGATCAGAGAGGCTCAAAAGAATGATAATGGTGATGCAGACCTAAAGAATGAAATGAAGAAAGGAAAATTCCCTGGATTTTCTAAAGATGCAAGAGGAACTGTTTGGTTTAGAAAAAGAATAGTACTCCCTAACCAAAAAGAAATCAAGGATGTAATTTTGAAGGAGGCTCATGATTCTGTTTACTCCATTCATCTGGGAAGTACGAAGATGTACTTGGATTTGAAGGAAAAGTATTGGTGGTCCAATATGAAAAGAGAAGTTGCTGATTTTGTAGCACGTTGTGATATATGTCAGCTGGTAAAAGCAGAACACCGCAGACCATCTAGATTGTTACAACCCTTACAAGTTCCTGTTTGGAAATGGGACAAAATAGGAATGGATTTCATTACAGGACTTCCCAGAACTAAATTCGGATATGATTCCATATAGGTTATTGTGGACAAATTAACAAAAGTTGCACACTTTATTCTTGTGAAGACAACATATTCTCGTGATAAACTCGCAGAGTTATACATGGCCAAAATTATGTGTTTGCATGGTGTGCCAAAGAAGATTGTGTCTGATCGAGGTTCCCAGTTTACCTCGAGGTTTTGGCAGAAGTTGCATGAGGTTTTGGGCACAAACCTAAACTTCAGTACTACTTACCATCCTTAGACAGATGGTCAGACAGAAAGGATAAATCAAATACTAGAAGATATGTTGAAAGCTTGTGCTTTGACTTATAGAGGTTCTTGGGATAAGAATTTGCCCTATGCAGAGTTCTCTTACAACAACAGTTACCAGTCAAGTCTGAAGATGTCACCATTTGAAGCTCTGTACGGAAGAAAATGCCAAACACCGTTATATTGGAAAGAGACAGAGGGTGGACAAATAATTGGACCTGAGATTCTGAAAGAAGCTGAAGAGCAAGTCAGAGTGATCCGTGAGAATTTGAAAACCGCCCAGTGAAGGCAGAAAAGTTATGCTGACAACCGTCGCTGGGAATTAAGCTTTGAATCTGGTGATCATGTGTATCTAAAGGTTTCACCTCTCAAGGGAATGCATCGATTCAGGGTTAGTGGGAAGTTAGCACCCCGCTATATTGGTCCCTTCCCAATGGTAGTCAGAAGAGGAGAAGTGGCTTACAAATTGGAACTACCTCCGCAGCTGTCAGATGTGAATGATGTCTTCCATGTTTGTCAGCTGAAGAAATGTCTCAGAGTACCCGAGATACAGATGCCGTATGAAGAGATGGAATTAAAAGAAGACCTGTCGTATCTAGAGTATCCAGTCAAAATCTTGGATGAAGCTGAGCGTCGAACCAGAAGCCGAGTGATCAAGTTTTGCAAGGTTCAATGGAGCAAGCATTCTGAAAAAGAAGAAACCTGGGAGCGAGAAGAGGACCCTAGAGCCGAGTTTCCCAATATTTTTCTTTCTCCTTCCGAATCTCGGGGACGAGATTCTCTCTAAGGGGGTAGGTTTGTAACATCCCCAATTTCGATCTTTTCCCTAAAGCTAATTTAAATTAATTAAATTCAAAATTTAGATTTTCCTAAGTGTTCTAATTAACCTGGCATCCATATCCTTCCAAATTGGAATTCAATCCTTTACCGTTCGCAAAGTCAAAATTCCAAATTCCGGTCCTTATTTGAAATTCCACCCGAGTTCCAAAATGCTCCAAAAATCTCGAAACCTATTGAATTAGGTTCCAAATATTCTATAATATTTTTTGAATTTTTCCAAGATTTATAGAATCTCTCTGGTATTTTATCTCTCGCACTTTCATCAATTCCATTATATTCGTCCCGAAATTATCTAAATTCTAAAATTCATCCAAAATCAGTGAACTAATTTTATTGGGTTCCATTTATTCTCTATTATTTTTAGGATTTTTTTTAGAATTTTTAGATCTTGTTTTCTATTTTATCTCGCATACGTTTGATTCTATACTATTCAAAATCGTGCCAATGGGTGTTGGACACGTGTCCTGGCACTGTAGCGGCGTCTTCAAGCTTGGAATGTCCAGAGAACATTCATTTCTTCCGTTTATGACTTCAAGAATTCAATCCTCCATAACTCCTGCTGTAATCCACTAAATCAATAACGGATGGATCCGTTGGAAAGGTAGCGATGAGGAGATTTCATTCCCCACCTTCTTTGGTCCTTAATCACGCTAGAAACGGCTCCATTAAGCAAAAATCGAAACGTCTTCAATTGGTAAAACCTCAACCATTACTCCATTAATCCACGAGTTTCCACTTCTCAAATCTTCGTCTTGGCGTACTCTTTCCCGTGCTCACACCTCCTACTGCCTCTCCACTCCATTCATCCGGGAACTCGAAGAAATCGACGCCGATCGCCGTTCGTCGACGTCACCACGGCAACTTTTGCTCTGGACGGCGACGAGTTTCGCGGTTGAAGTTTCTGATTAGAGCACCGTTCGTCATCGATTTCTCGCAAACCGTTAATCCCCTCTGAAATCCGACCTCACCGCTAGGTTCGTCTCGTCGCATTCTACGCGGTGTTCACTTCCTCTTCGTTACTACTCGCCCTAAAATATTTTATTATTATTTTAGCTATCCTCACCGCCGTCATGCCCGTGGCCGCGCCAGCTCCGGGATCTCTGGCTAGCCGGTCTCCCTACATAGTCGCCGTGCCCGTGCGCCTTTTCCTTGCCACCGGCCGGCAAGGCTCCAAGATCCGGCAATGGCCGGTGCACTAAGGTCCATTGCCTCCTCTATTTTCCTTTGAAGAAGAAGGTTATGAACCTATGATAGCTATGGCCCACCTGCCATAGAGTCAAAGAAAGTCAGTAAATCCAAAAAAACAAGATGTTCGAAATATTCCCCGATTTTCCATTTTCCAGGATTTTCAGAATTCAAACGCTTATATCTTTTTCATCCGAACTCCAAATCACTCCGTTCAATTCCTACATTCATCTAAATTCAAGATCTACTTGTTAGTATAAATTTTGTAATTTTTTGGATTTCTTTTATTTTATTTATTTATTTAGTTGTACCGTTTTACGCGTAGCCGAAGAATTCGCCGGAGCCATCGACGCCATCGCCAAACCCCAGGATTTCGAGACTCCAGCCGTGACTGAAGGCAAGTCTCCTTGATGCATGTTGATCCCATGTTTTACACATGTTTTACAGTGATTTATAACATGCATTGCTATCTTTATAAATGTTATGTCAAATATAGACGGTTAGTTATTCCGAATTGTTGTCATCTCCTTGATTATTGATATCCATGTTTATTTGTAACACTAGGATACTTTGTTATGTCATGTTTAAATAATATTGTGGCATATGATGACTAGTACGATAGTTGTGCTTAGTTGCAAAAGCGATTAAAATGACCCATGGGTGGAATCTCTTTGAAATTATGGTTTAAAGTATGATTTGAGAATTATAGCAAAATATTTGCTACTGTTTTTGTAAAATAAAAATAAAATAAAAAATGGTTTGGACTTGGGCGAAATGGAATGTCAGGTGGGTGCGGATAGAGCACTAGTTTTTATTGTGCAAGTACCGCCCCAAGTCAGTTAAGGATCGACGCTTATGACTGTCCATTCTAAGCATTACCGTGCAACCACAAGTCTAGATGGGTACGACCTGGCTGAATAATTTGTAGAAACCTAACTTAGACTCACCAGATGGTGGTATGTGGGTGTCGGATGGAGGCAAGTCGTATTTTCCCACACGGCGCAAGAGGGGGCTTCTGTACTGGGCTGATGGAACTCTAACAGCAGTGAAACCTCAGCGGGCGGGTCGGGTTAGATGTATACATTGTAAAGGTCTTATCATGATCACTCTGCCGGCACACCAAAGGAAGTGTGTTAATAGCTTGGCATTAAGAGAAGATCATGTCTTGTGGGTAAAGTTGTACACCTCTGTAGAGTGTAAAAACTATTCGAATAGCCATGCCTACGGTCAAAGGTAAAGCGAAGAATGCTTTCATACTGGTAGACTTGGTTTTGGTTTTAAAAATAACTGTTGTTTTGGGATTCGGGAGTGATTAGAACTCTCAGATGTTTATTTGGCGGATTGAGCCAATCTAGTAGATTGAACCTGTTTTGATCATGATGGATAGAGTCATGAGTTGGTTTACCTTAATCTTTTAAACTATGTGGATAGAGCCAGTATACTAGTGATGGTGGATAGAACCTTCTCTAGAATAATAAATATATTCAATTGTTAAAATGTGCATTGTGAAAATTATTATTAAGTATAGTTTGATGAAACTTGGCTTTATGCAAAAGAACCCTAAAAAGCCTTCCTTGGAAAGCCCTACATGTTGCATAATTTCTCAGACTTGCTGAGTACATTTGTATTCACATGCTACACAAATTTTGTCATCAGAGAATTACCAAGATGCAACCGAAGACAGTGAGTTCTATGACGAGGAGTTCGTTGAAGATCGCCAAGATAACTAAGCGTGCGCTCCTAGTCGTCGCCTGTGGCGTCTTTTGGGTTTTACCTTTTTGTTATTTGTTTCCGCTGCTGTGAACTCTGGTCATGTGACCGGGAGATGTAATAAATAGCCATGTGGTTGGTACTTTATATTTATACTATTACTTCATTTTGTTCAGTAATGATTCATCACTGTTTGACTGTGTGTGCTAGCTACTGATCTGGGACTAGTACATAAATAGACAGGAGATTCCGGGTAGCCGATCCGGGGTCTCGCATGACTCCACAACAATTCGCTTGGCTTCAGCCACAAGTTACGAACAAGACATCAACCCCTACACCTCGCCCAGCTAATCAGAATTTCTAGACACCCGCTCAAGGAAGCAATGCATTCGGAGGAAGTTAGTAGTCTGCTGTCAAGCATTGCTATTCTTGCAATGAACTAGGGCATTTTGCTAGCAAGTGTCGAGGAGAGGAGGAATCACACCGGTTCTATTCAACATGGGAACTACACCTATGTTGTGCCCCGAATTTACAAATTCAGACACTGTGTATTCTACACTAGTCCAGGATCGCGCTAGTGCACACAGGCTAAACAGGGTATAATATCACATCATACACAGCGGAATATTAAATAAATACTACAAACATGTATATAAACGAGTTGTATGACCTTATGGTCCCTTACAATAGTCTGCCACATAGGGCTTACAATAATCAGAGTAAACAATGTTTAACAGCGGAAAAATAAATCTTCGTAGTGCTCCATCTCCTGTCATAGGTGCCCTGACTGAGGCTTGCTTCCCTAGTTCTCCGGCTCTTCAACGAACTCCTCTTCAAATGCAGGCGTAGTCTCTTCTTCTGGTTAGTTTGTCCCCAAGGGTGAGTACACACCGTACTCAACAAGTCATGCACAAAATGCAGATCTATTTATTACATGCATGGCTTATTACAAGGGAAAGGCTCGGTTGGTTATTTTGCTTTGCATCAATATTTCAAATTACTATTTACTTAGGTTCAAAGCAGCAAAACTTAGTATCATAGTAAGTATCTCAATTGTTTTTCACAATATTTTGGACACACAGTCCTTAATCATCCTTCACCATTAGCTTTGGCTCTGACCATCCATCCCATTTTATTTTCAAACACTACCCTTGATTGTAATCCCGAGCATTGTCGAAGACTGTGGACTCGGCTATTCAACAGTTTTAACACTCTGCAGAGGTTGTACACTTTACCCACAAGATACAGTCGTACACCACAAAGGCGATTAACCGTAACAGAGCTTTTCAGAGACCTCTATCTTAGCCTAAGAACCTCTTTGTGTTGCCTTCACTATCACTTCCCTCACTCGAGTCAAGTATAGGACCGGCGAACAGATTGGATAGGGTACCAAGCCGAAGCACAGGCACGCTCCCCCTTATAGTTACCCCCGTGTAACTGCCACCCCGAGGTATCAAAGGTAAGACATCAGAATCTTACTAAGCTAGGTCTTCCCATTCAGACATGTGGTTGTACGAGAGACTCAGGTCAAAGGCTTGCAAGGTAAAATCCTTAACTGACCAAGGCAAGACTTCCTTCTCTCAGATTTTGGCACACAGCCCTCACGTCACTCAACCCACCCCCAATTGCCACACAGGCCCACCTGGCACAAAGCCACGGTCCACTTGCCCCAGTCTAAATCGAATCAATTCCCAGTTAATTAACAGTGCAACACATGCCCGTAATCATCTTTCCTGTAGAACCACACAGGTCTCTACATTCCAGTTTCAATACCAACATCATTCCACTTTTTATCAAAATGCATTCACTATTCTTTAGTTAAAGTTACCTTTGTAATCCAAACAGAATTGTTCACGTTATAAGCATGGTTCAACAACTATTCACGGTCTAGCCTCCCGTGTTGGCACCAAATTATCATCCAACTAATATTACCAAACTTAGGTTATCAAAGGAATCGTGGCATACGATTAATGATAACAAGGTGGCATAAACAATTTGGTTGGTTAGCTAATTCACCCAAAATAATTAAATCCATTTTTAGTTGAATTAGCATACATAGTTTGAAACAAAATATATTTCAAAACTTGGGATCAAAATGGTCAAAGCATAATTTGCCTTCAAAGAGTTGCTGGTCTTGGCCTGAAGCTTGCTCTTGCTCTAAGAATTCCCCCTCGTAAACCTCCGGCAAATCAACGTCTACCAAATCATATATACACACAATAAATACATTTTCTAGAGAGCAAACTCATCTCAAAAAATTCCATAAAATTCACCAATAAATAGATCTTGATTTTACAAATTTTTAGAAATTGGAATCACTCAAATCGGAGTTAAAATGCAAAAGTTATAGCCATTTGAAATTTTAAAATAAATCAAAAAGAATAAACCGAATTTCCTTATTTATTTTTATACGGAAAATCCCGAAATTATGATGTCAGCATTGCCATTAATGACGTCAGCACCGAAAACCTTTTTCGGCCGAATTATTTTTCTCAGGAAATCGGATTTATGACGTCAGCATGACGTCACTGCTGACGTCAACATCTACCGTGCCAGCACTGACAAGTGGGCCCCACTGCTGATGTCAGCATGACACGTGGCGACGAAATATCAACCGAGAGGTTAATTTATTCTTGACTGTCGGATTAAAAATGGACGGCCACGATTCATGCGACGATTCGGTTCGGGTTACTGAGGAATCGACACGTGGCACCATCTCAACAACTAGATCAAAATCTAACGGCGGAAAATAATCCGAATAACGATTCAACTGATCCGGTCAAGCGTCAAGATTCGTGCGGTGAGATCAATGGCCCAGATCGCACCAACACTTTGGATCGATACTACGGTGCTGACACGTGGCTTAATCGTGACCATCGGATCAAAATTGAATGGCGACCAATAACCGAGTGACGTCGACAGCAACGACGGATCCGTCGCCTCGATTCCCGCGTACACGCGTCGACTCGGGACTGGCCCGGTGCGCGGCAGAATCCGATCCGTTCAATTCAAAATCTACGGCTCGGATTGCTTCGAATTTCTACGCTAATATCCCAGACCTAATGGCTACAGTTAAATAGGCTACATGGCCGCATCACAACCACACGATCAAGATCGAACGACCAACAATTGAAGATGAGGTTTACTGTTGCCGTGACTACGTGGCTAAATCCAGACCATCCGATACGAATCCGACGGCTATTATCTAACGCGAATCTTAAGCACACGTGGGCAGTCCCTTCTCCGGGCACGTGGCGCTATCCTAACCATTAATCCACAGATCTACGGCCACAATTTGCTAATGGGGTTTACTGCTACCATCTACGTGGCTCAATCCAAACCATACACTAACGATCCAATGGCTAAGATCAATGACGCTACGTGGCATGATAAAGACTGTACGATTAAAATCTAACGGGCGGTGTGTGAAGATGAGACTTACTGTTGAGAGAAGACGTGGCTGTATCTGGTGCGTTGGTTGATGATCGAATGGCGGTAAAAGCTTGACTCGGCGGTGATGTCGCGGCGGCTCGGTCTCGTCGGAGATGAAGAAGGCGACGGCGTGTGGGCGTTCCGGTACTGCTCCGGCAGGCGACACGGGTTGGTCCCACAGGTGCGGCTCGTCGCAAGGGTTACTCCGGTGACCTCAGACGCGGCGAGGAACGTTCAACGGCAACGCAAATGGCAGCAGAAGACTTCGGAACTACGGCGAGGACGTGCGCTCTACGGTGGTTCTCGGGTTGCGTGAAAGGGTTCAACATGCGCGGAAGAGAGTGCTTTATACCGTGCACCGGTTAATGAAGCGGCGGAGTGATCACGGCGGCGAGTAATGGCGACGATTACCGACCGTAACGCATGGCGGCGGCAGCGCTTCCCTTCCCCGTAGACGAAACGACATGGCCCATATCTGTTCATCCACGCGACGATCCAATGGCGCGGCCGACGAACCGACACGGGTAAATCACAACCGTCGGTTCAAAATCGCGCGGTGGAAAATCGGCGATGCTAGGGTTTCGGCGGCGCGCACAGTAGTGGGCTTGGCCCATTACTGGTCACATCGATTTTCCATTGTTTTTCAAATAAAAATAATTCCAAATATTCATTTAAATTATTTGAGGCACTTAAAACATCAGAAAAATTCTAGAAAAATTCCAGAAAATATTTTAAGACATTTTGAACTCAAATTAAATATTTCCATTTATATTTTATTAACACTTTTCATTATTAAATTAATTTCCTGAGAAAACTAATTTCTAGAATTTCAATTAAATTCAAATAAATTCCAGAAATTCTCAAAAATTCAAAATAAATTACTAAATTAGAAATAACCAAATTTTAGGATGCTACAACCTTCTAGAGCACTTGCATCAGGAGGGAACCATGCATCAAGTCAAGCTAGAGCTACACTTCAAGCAATAGTGCATGGTTGAGTCAACCATATCATCGCAGATGGAGCTCAGGAGGCATCAAACGTTGTGTTGGGTAAGTTTCTAGTTAATTCAGTACTTGTTACAGTTTTATTTGATTCTAGAGCTTCGCATTAGTTTGCCTCTCAGAATTTTGCGATTGAGAAAAGGTTGGATGTTAAGAATCTTAGGTGTGTGCTTTTAGTCCAAGCCCTAGGATCTGAACTTTAGTCTAGCCTTGGGTGTTTGGGAGTTAAGTTGCTCATGGATAGAATAGAATTCTTAGCCAATCTTATCTTGTTGGATACTCAAACCCTAAATGTTATCTTTGGAATGGATTGGCTACCCAAACATAAAGCTTTTTTGGACTGTGGCCGAACAATTGTGTCATTGGAATACCCTAGTGGAGGAAAAGTGGAATTGCATGTGACCATAGTTCGGAATGGTCAGCTAATGGTTAACAGCGTGAAAGTTGCTAGCATGGAAGATGTGCCAGTGGTTAGAGATTACCCAGATGTTTTTCCTAAGGATTTGCCTGGTATGCTGTCGGACTGGGATATTAAGTTTGTTATTGAGTTAGTGTCTTGTACAACACCTATAGCGAAGAGACCATATCTAATGCCAACAAATTAGTTAGTTGAGATAAAAAAAGCAAATCGTGGAGTTACTTGAGAAAGGTTTCATTCGACCTAGTTCTTCTCCACAGGGAGTGCCAGTTTTGTTCAGCAGGAAGAAGAACGGAAGTTTGTGGATATGTATTGATTATAGTGCACTTAATGAAGTGACAATCAAGAATAAGTTTTCGTTGCACAACATCGATGATTTTTTTGATCAGTTGAGGGGAGTTGTAGTTTTCTTCAAGATAGATCTTCGATCGGGTTATCATCAATTGAAGATTCGTTCATAGGATGTTCCTAAAATTGCGTTCTCAATGCGATATGGACATTATGAGTTTGTGGTCATGTCTTTTGGATTGACCAATGCTCCTACATATTTCATGAACATAATGAATAAAGTTTTCATGGAATATTTCGACAAGTTTGTCATTGTATTTATAGACAATATTCTCATTTAATCCAAGTCGAGAGAGGAGCATGTAGAATATTTGAGGTTGGTTTTGTAAAGGATGCGAGAGCAATAATTGTACGCTAAGTTTAACAAGTGTGACTTTTAGAAGGAGAAAGTTGAATTTCTTGGCTATGTGATGACTGCTAAAGGAGTTGTCGTGGATCCAAGCAAAGTAGAAGTAGTGTTGCATTGGGAGCAACTGAAGTCTATTACCCAAATTCGTAGTTTTTGGGAATGGTGGGATATCACCTTCAATTCATAGTAGGATTTTCAATGACTGCTAGATCGCTTACACAATTGTTGAAAATGGAGAACAAATTTGCATAGACACTAGAGTGCGAAAAGAGTTTTAAGGAATTGAAGAAGCGTTTGATGACAACACCTATTCTAGTGTTGCCAAATGTGTAGAACAGCTTTGATATATATTGTGATGCTTCTAGGCAAGGTCTTAGATGTGTGTTGATGCAAAATGGTAAAGTTGTTGCTTATGCGTCAAGGCAGTTGAGGTCACATGAGGAGAATTACCCTACGCATGATTTGGAGTTAGTTTCCGTAGTACATGCTTTGAAAATGTAGTGTCGTTATCTCATTGGAAATAGCTGTGAGATATATACAGACCACAAGAGTATAAAGTACATATTTACTAAATCAAATCTCAATATGAGACAAAGAAGATGCTTAGAACTTATTAAGGATTATAATGTTGGAATCTATTATCATCCTGGTAAGGCTAATGTGGTAGCCGATGCTTTGAGTCGAAAGAGCCACAATGCAAATGTGCTGGTATTGGATGATCAACTGGAGTTGTGCAAGGAGTTTTAGAAGTTGAGGTTAGTGATTGTTCCACAAGGATTTGTAGCTGCTTTGGAAGTAAAGCCAAAACTGGAAGATCATATCAGAGAAAGTCAGAAAGATAATGACAAGGTCAACAGAATCAAGTCCAAGAAAGAGAAAGACTTAGCTAAGGATTTTACTTTTGATGAGCAAGGTACTATGTGGTTCAAAAGTCGAATCTGTGTACCGAATAAGAAGGAGCTTAAGCAGTTCATTCTTGAGGAAACCTCCACGTATTCGATTCATCTAGGAATAGCCAAAGGCGCGGGCGGCTTAGGGTTTGGCAATGGGCTAGGTTGTGCACGAAAATGGGCCAACGGCACGGGGAATTGGACCAGGCCGACTTGGGTTTCGACCCAAACACTATTGAGGGGATTTTTAATTCCTTTTCAAATAAAAGCAATATAGGAAAAGCAATAAAGCCAGAATAAATAGCAAGAAAATCCAAAAAATCCAGAAAATTCCATAAAATACTCTGGACCTCTAGAACCCAAATAAAATTTCAGAAAATCTAGTAAAATTAAGAAAAGCACAATAAATCTGGAAAAACAAAATTTGAGTTATTACAAACCTCCCCCCTTAACGGAATCTCGACCCTGAGATTCAGGGCTGACTAAGGAATAGATTTGGAAACTCTGACTTCAGATCCTCTTCTTGCACCCACGTGGCCTCGCTTTCTGAATGGTTGCTCCACTATACTCTGAAGAAACGCACTGACTTATTTTGGGTTCTTCGATCAGCTACATCCAGAATCTTGATTGGTTGCTCTTTATCGGTTAGATCCTCCTGCAACTCAATTGACTCCAATGGAATACATCATGCACTCCTGCCAATGACTGCGGCAATTCTAACTGGTAGGCAACCTCCTCTCTGCAACTCAAGATTTTGAACGGACCAATATATATATCTCAGCGCAAGCTTCCCTTTAGCACGGAATCTTTTTACTACCTTGAGCGGGGTTACTCTAAGATACACGAAATCCTCAGGCTCAAAACTCAACTCCCGGTGACGATTATCAGCATAGCTCTTTTGCCTCGATTGAGCAGTCTTCAACCTTTCTCTGATCATGGCGATTTGTTCTTCAGCTTCCTTTAAAATATCTGGCCCAAAAAATCAATCTTTCTCCTATCTCATTCCAAGTCAGCGGGGTACGACAAGAGAGACCATATAAGGCTTCAGATGGCGACATTTCCAAGCTGACCTGATAGCTATTGTTGTAGCTGAACTCGACATATAGAAAGCATTTATCCCACATAGCAGCATAGGCTAAGGCACAAGCTCTTAACATATCCTCAAAAATTTGATTGACTCTCTTGGTCTAACCATCTGTTTGAGGATGATATGTTGTACTAAAATTCAAACAAGTTCCCATCACTTCATGCAACTTATTCCAAAATCTCGAGGTAAATTGAGTACCTCTGTCTGACACTATCTTCTTTGGTACACCATGTAAGCATATGATTCTTGACATGTACAACTCTGCAAAACGATCTCGTTAGTAGGTAGTCTTCATTGGTATAAAATGCGTAACTTTAGTCAAACGATCAATTATGACCCATATGGAATCATACCCGCTCTGAGTACTAGGTAATCCAATGATAAAATCCATACCAATTTCCTCCCACTTCCATTCAGGCACTTTTAAAGGTTGCAACAAACCTGCTGGCCTTTGATGCATTGCAATCACTCTCTGGCATATATCACACAGGGCAACATGTTCAGCAACTTCATGCTTCATATTAGGCCACCAAAATCTCAATTTCAGATCTTGATACATCTTTGTACTTCCTGGATGAATAGAGTACTTTGAATCATGTGCTTTCTCAAGAATCAACTGTTTCAACTCTCTTTTATGTGTGCCGTACTTCCTGGATGAATAGAGTACTTTGAATCATGTGCTTTCTCAAGAATCAACTGTTTCAACTCTCTTTTATGTGGCACACAGATTCGACTTCCCATCCATAAGGTTCCCTGTGCATCCACAGTGAAATTCTTAGTTTTACCTTCGTCCATCTTAGACTTAATTATCTTTATCTTGGCATCATCCTTCTGCCCTTCTCGGATTTGATCCTCCAACGTAGGCTTTACCCCCAAAGTAGCTAGAAATCCCTTCAGTACTACCTATAATTTCAGCTTCTGAATTTCCTTACATAGCTCAGACTGACTTCCCTGAATCATCATGTTAACACTGTGGCTCTTCCTGCTTAGCGCATTGGCTACTACGTTAGCCTTTTCAGGGTGATAATGAATTTCCAGATTATAATCTTTAATTAACTCTAACCACCTCCTTTGCCTCATATTCAGATCTGACTAAGTGGAAATATACTTTAAACTCTTATGGTCTGTATATATTTCACAACGATTTTCAATAAGATAGTGATGCCATAACTTTAAGGCATGCACTACTGCTGCTAATTCTAAGTCATGCGTCAGGTAATTCTCCTCATGTGGCCTCAACTGCCTTGACGCATATGGGACCACCTTGCCGTTCTGCATCAGCACACATCCTAGGCCTTGACGCGAAACATCACAATAAGGCCCTGTTTGGGAGAGATCCAGCTTCCAACTCCAGCTCAGATCTGACACTTATAGGCTAAAACAAAGTAAATTAAGTTTATATTTTTAGTCTAAAATGTAAACAAAATGATCTACCTACACACTGTTAATGTACTCACAGCTCCAGCTCCATAAATTTCTGGAGCTAGAAATACCCTGCTCCACCAACTCCACAGATTTTGGTGGAGCTGGAGCTGTCCCAAACACCCCCTAAATATCAAAACTTTTCCGAATATCCGGCAACACTAACATTGGTGCAGATGTCAACATTTTCTTCAATTCTTGAAAACTCTTCTCACAATCTAGCGTCCAAGCAAATTTCTTCTCTTTCTTTAGCAACTGCGTAAGGGGCCTAGCAATTGATGAAAATCTTTCTATGAATCGACGGTAATATCCCGCCATTCCAAGAATACTCCGAATCTGGGTCACCGACTTCGGCTATTTCCAATGCAATACTACCTCGACTTTACTAGTATCAACTGCAATACCTTTGGCAGTCATCACATGACCAAGGAATTCCCCTTTCTTCTTCCAAAAGTCACACTTACTAAACTTGACATACAATTGCTACGCTCGAAGCTTCTCCAGAACTAGCCTCAAGTGGTCTGCATGGTCTTCTTCTGTCTTGGAGTAGACAAGAATGTTATATGTGAAAACGATGGCAAATTTATCTAGGTATTCCATGAAAACCTTGTTCATCAAATTCGTGAAATATGAGGGGGCATTGGTCAATCCAAATGACATCACTGTGAACTCATAATGACCATATCTGGTTGAAAATGCTATCTTGGGTATGTCTTCTACTCAAATCTTCAGCTGATGATATCCCGATCAAAGATCTATTTGGAGAAAATTCTAGCACCTCTTAACTGATCAAGCAGGTCATCGATCCTGAGTAACGGATACATGTTCTTTATTGTCACCTTATTTAAAGCTCGATAGTCAACACATTCTCATGCTTCCATCCATTTTCCGAACAAACAAAACAGGTGCTCCCCATGGAGACGAACTTGGCCTCACGAAACCTTTTTCCAGCAATTGCTCAAGCTGCTTCTTCATTTCCACTAACTCATATGTCAGCATCCGATACAGTCTCTTGGCTATTGGGGTTGTACCAAGCACCAATTCAATCACAAACTCAATATCTCGATTAGGTGGCATTCCTGGTAACTCTTTAGGAAAAACATCTAAATATTCACTCACAACCGGTACTTCCTCAATGCTGACTGCTTTAACGCTATTGACCATCATTTGTCCATTATGAACTACTGTTGCTTGAACCTCCACTCTTTCGCCTTTCGGGCTCTCAATGAACACTACTCTTCTACCACAATCTAGCACAGCCTTGTGCTTAGACAGCTAGTCCATCCCAAGAATAACATCTAGGGTTTAAGTATCCAAGATAATAAGGTTCGCTAGGAACTATATCCCATTCATGAGCATCCTTACTCCCATGCATCCTAGGTTAGATCGCAACTTTGATCCAGGGGATTGGACCAAAAGCATGCACTTAAGATTCCTAACTTCTAACCCATGCCCAATAGCAAAATCTCGAGAAATAAAAGAATGCGAAGCTCCAGAATCAAACAGAAATGTAGCAGGTACTGAATTGACCAGAAACTTACCCAGTACGATATCCGATGCTCCCTGGGCCTCATCAGTCGTGATGTGATTGACACGACCTCTCATTGTGGCTTAAGTAGTGGCTTCAGACTGAACAGCTCCACGGTTTCCTCCCGGTGCAAGCGTCTTGGCCGGCGTTGATCCAACGTTGAAATGGATAGGCGGGCGCCTCCTCTCTTAGGACAGTTATTGTCAAAATATCCAGGCTCATTGCAGCTAAAACAATGCCTCACTGCCGACTGCTGACCTCCACTTGGGGCATTATTAGTGCGAACAGCATCGAAAATTCCGCCCGATGGGGACGGGGCACAGCGAAAACATTTTAAGGCGCGCCCTCGATCAAAACGACATCTTGTTGTGGTGCAACCCTCATCCTTTGCTGCCCTTGGTGAGCTCCCTACTGTGCCATTCTATGCTTGCGGTTTTCATCCAACTCCTTGTGCTTTTCCTCTAGAATAAGAGCCTTATTCACCAGCTCCTGGAAATCAGGAAAGGTATGAGTGATTAGCCCAACTTGCAGTCCAGAATTCAGTCCCTTCATGAAGCGAGACTGTCTTGCTTTATCAGTCGCTACATCCTCAAGTGCATAGCGAGCAAGCTGAGTGAATCGGTTCAAATATTCTGCCACAAACTAGCTCCCCTACTTGATGGCCCTGAATTCTTCCTTCTTTAAATCCATGACACCTTTAGGAACATGGCACTGGTGGAAGGCAGCAGAAAATTCTTCGCCAGCAATGTCTTGTGGGTTCTCCTGCGATGTGCAGTAATTTTCCCACCATTCAGCAGCTATGCCCTCAAGCTGATGAGAAGCATAAAGCACCTTCTCATGTCCTTCACACTAGGTGATATGCAGTTTCCTCTAAATGGTCCTCAACCAATCATCAGCTTCAATCGGGTTAGCATTCCCAGAAAATGTGAGGGGATGAGTCCTCATAAAGTCAGATAGCTTTGAGTATGGATGGTTCCCATTGCCAGCAGCTTGATTAGAGTTGTTGGCCACTGCTTGGTTAACAAAGTGCTATATCTGCTGCATCATAGTCAGCATAAGCTGAGTTTATGCAGCAAGGAAAGCTCCAAAGTTTCTCATATCCACTGAGAGTGCTGCCTGCGGAATTGGCGGAGTATTCCTGTTCTCATCCTGACGGCTTCCGCTTCTTTGGGCTCCGTTGTTTCCACGAGTCTGAACTATCTGTTGATAACTCCAAGGTTTAGAGACAAGAGGGAAAAATAGCATAGACAAGTAATATAAGAACTTATGCGGGGGGAAAAGGTTCTTAACCCAACTTCAAACTTTATTAACTTATTCAATACTTGGTATGGCTACTCACAAGTGCCTAAGGGCAATGCAGCGCATACTACACACTCAATAAGAATATAAGGACATGGAAATTGCAAATAACCTAACAAGCAACTCTATCGACTAATGGCAAGACACTAACTCAGACTCATGTGACTCACACTCGAGTCACAACTACTGCTAGACTCAACTACACCTACTTACTAAGGTATCCCGATGTGCACATCCTAGCTGACACGGCGGCAGGCGACTCGACTTCGGGGCAAACTGGTTCCGATGGCCCGGAGTCTCATCGGACGACATTGATCCCTGACTCTCCAGCTCTGGCTCAAGCTCCTCTAGGTCCTCATCAAACTCCTCCAGATCAGCTGCCTCGTCCCTGAGGTAGAGAGCCTCCTCCAACTCACCGATCCTCTCGGTAGCCATCCTCCTGGTCTCCTGAAGATCCCTCTCAGCCTTTTCCAAGGCTTCATATGCCTCAAAAAGATCCTAGTTGGTGGTCTTTGTGTGCATCTCCTGGGCTGAAATGAGATGTGCCAAGTGGACGGTGGTGGTGTTGTCCTCCTCCCGGATTCTCTCCTTAGTGATAGTGACCCCATTTGGATGGTACTTGAATGCAGTGGTCTCCAGCTCCTGAGTGTAGTCACAGGAAAAGCAGTAAAGAGCTAGGCGAGCAGTCTCCTGAATCTCAGCTTCAAAAGACGACCTTCTCACAGAGATGTAAACCGGGCGACTTCCATTGGTACCCTTTCGAGTATATACCGTGACCCTGCAGATCGTTATTCTCCTCTTGCCATTCACTACCCAATTGGTGTTACGGTAAATGGGGCGATCGAAGCCTCCCAACGTCTGCAACATCCTCCAGAGCTCAGCAGCAAATCCTCCCTTGTACTCACCATAAAAGCAATCCATCTCAACCTGTAGAAAAGTGACTCTCTCAAAACCTCAACTCAAAAACAAAGAAGAGATAGAAAAATTCAGCAAAGGTAAAGAGCAAGGAGAAGGGACAAGTCGAGATCCTTTTAAGTTATTCAAGTTAATTTTTGCTTTTAGAAAATAGTTTTGGGACTCTCCTAAAGCGACAACCAGCTAGGGCTTCACCTACAATCAGTATGGCTCTGATACCACCGCTGCCGGGACCCGAATATGCAAATCTGGACCCTCTGTGTATTCTGCACTAGTCCAAGATCACGCTAGTGCACACAGGCTCAACATAGATGAATATCAAAATCATACTCAACGATAGTATAAATAAGACTTTATCAAGTTTAGTATAACTGTTGAACGACCTTATGGTCCACCTTACATGAATACGCCACGCAGGGCTAAGACTGAAAGTAAATAAATAAATTGCAGTGGAAATAAATAAAAGCATAGAAACCCTTCAACTACCACAAGCAACTGACAAGGTTCGCACCCTAGTTGTTCGCCTCCTCGTGGAAATAAATAGAAAAACCCAAAAAATCAGAAAATCCAAATTACCCGAATTATTTTCTTATGAGAAATTAATATTATGATGTCAGCATGGCCTCTGATGATGTCAGCACAATATTTAATTTTTGGCCAAATTATTTTTCCTCTGGAAATTATTTATGACATCATTGCTGATGTCAGCATGACATGTGGCCCAATCACAGGCTGACACGCATCACAACTAGAGGCTACCACGCGTCTCGGTGCATGGACTCAGTCCACAGTGACGCTGGTCCACGATGAACCGACCGCACTATGCCTGTGCACCGGCGGACACAAGAAGCACACACGGCACTCTCGGATTGACGACACGTGGCACAGATCCAATGGGCACAAATGAGGCATGCGGCATGTTGATCTCAACCATTCATTACAGATCGAACGACATAGATTGAATGGAGTGACGTCAGTGGAGACCAACGGTGGTGACTCCTCGGTTTCCGCGTGACACGTGGCGATCTCGATCGTTCAGTTCGGATCCGACGGCTCAGATCTGACGACACGGCGGCATACGCAGGGACACACGGCGCAATGTGACTAGCCGAAGCTCAACGCAATCACGCCCGTTCAATTCAAAATGAATGGCCGAGATTGATCGATGCGATTCAGCTATGGTCTACCGCAGGGACGACGTGGTGGCACGGCTACCATTGGATATGGATCGGATGACAATGGTAGGCGAAGTGGCGGCACTCTACGCTGCACGATCTGGACCGATCAATGCGCATCCGACGACGATAGCAAGTGGAGCAACAATGCACTAACATGGCAACGCCTTAGCCCTTGATTCTAGATTCAACGGCTAAGACCTACGCCAATACACTACAAGTGATGCAATCTACACCGTTCAATTGAATCTAACGGCTAAGGGGTGAAGATGGGGTTTATAATGGTTGCGGCGACGTGGCGCGATCAGGACCGACGGCTAGGGATCCAACGACGAATGAAGCTTGGGTCGGCGGCGATGGCACGGTGGACGTGGCACGATATGCACGGTTCATAGAGAATCGAATGGCTGAGAATGCTTGCGAGGGTGAATGGCGGCGACGACGAGACTCACTGGAGAAAAAGAAGACAACGCATGCGACGGTGCTAGAAGGTAACTCCGGCGACAAGAAGTGACGCGTTCGACGCGGCTCGGTGAGGCAGATGCTTGATGACCTCAGGCACGACGGAAGTAGACTGGTAGCGATGAAACAAATGACGGAATGCTTCGGGAACTACGGCGAGGTTGTATGGGCAGGCGAGGGTGTCTCGGTGTGCGTGCATTGACCAGGAGGTGCAGCACGAGGTGGAGATCACGAGGGTGGTGGTGACACATTAAATAGGGGGCCTAGGCATTCGTGCGGCAGGTGGAAATAAATCCCGATGATCGCAGGACTCTAGCGGCTTGGCGGATTCGGACAAGCTGACGTGGCTGCATCGGGGGCATCTGTGCGACCTTGATTGAACGGTTGACAACGGGCAGTGGAGCGACACAATGATGAACGTCCGATTGAGATCGAATAGCCAAGGCGCGTGGGCGGCTTAGGGTTTGGCGGCCGGTTGGGCTATGCGTGCGAAAATGGGCCGATAGCACAAGGAATTGGACTGGGCCAACTTGGGTTTCGGCCCAAACACTATTGAGGGGATTTTTAATTCCTTTTCGAGTAAAAACAATTCAGCAAAATCAATAAAGCCAGAATAAATAGCAAGAAAATCCAGAAAAATTTGAGAAAATACCTATAGACCTTTGAAACCCAAATAAAATACTTTCAACAAAAGATCAATAACAGCTTGCACAAAACAATTAAAAGACAACAAATGGCCTATTTAATAAATACCAAAAAGGAATAAAGAAAATCTCAGAAAATCCAGTAAAATGAAGAAAAACACAATAAATCCTAAAAAACAAAATTTGGGATGTTACAATTTTATTACTGGTTTGCCTAGAACTCAGAAGAGCTGTGATTCCATATGGGTCATAGTGGATCATTTGACCAAAATTGCTCACTTCATACCAGTGAAGACTTAAAGGTGATTTCATGTACCTTAGAGTTACCCCTCTTAAAAGTGTTAAATGGTTTCACACTAAAGGGAAGTTTGCACCAAGATATGTTGGTCTGCTCAAGATTTTGAGCCATCGAGGAGAGGTTGCTTATTAGTTAGAATTGCTACAGTTGTTGGCGAGAGTGCGTGATGTGTTCCATGTGTCACAATTTAAGAAGTGTCTTAGAGTGCCAACAGAGTAGACACTGTTAGAAGCGATTGAACTGTAGGAATATTTGAACTACAAAGAGTAGCCAATCAAGATTTTGGATGTGATGGAGTGCAAGACCAGAAACAAGTTAGTTCACTTTTGCAGAGTGCAGTGGAACAATCATTAAGAAAGTGAAGCTACTTGAGAGCGTGAAGAGCATCTGAAAGCAGAAAAGCAGAATTCCCTAATATATTCTCCAGTTAGCCCAAAATCTCAAGGGAAAAGATTCTGTTCAGGGAGAGGTTTGTAACATCCCAATTTTTACCTTATATTTAATTTATTGTGCTATTTGTGCATTTTAAGGATTTTCTGAATTTATCGGATTTTTTTGAATTTATTTGGATTTACTTTCAATTAAGCATATTGGCCTTTTGTGGAAACTAATTATTTATAGATAAAATTAATATAATGTTTGACTAAAAATATTTTATTTCAGTTCAAAATATCTCAAAGTATTTATGAAAATTTTCTTGGATTTTTCATGATATTTTTTATACTTAAAACTAACTAAATGAATTTTTAGAATTAAATTAAATTGAAAAGTCTCCAGAAAATCCTTAAACAATAAAGGGCCAAAGCCTAATACTGTGTAGGCTATTTGCCCAATTCGGCCCATAGCTGGCTTGGTTTCTAGAAGGATCGTTGTCGACCGTTGGATCATCAATGTGCGATGAAGATTGAATTAGTTTAAAGGTTGGTTGGAGTCCGTCGATCTCAATGTGTGGTTTAGATCACTTTCGCCAGATGCATCTTAGCCATGAATCAAGACACATGGATGCCCCTGAGTCATCTTCTTCGAGCCATTTGTGAACCGGAGACCTGCGCCACTACCGTGCTCGCCATGGACTCGAAGTTCAAGCACTCTAGGGCTTTAAAAGGTGCGCACTAGGGACGCCGGCTCACAACAATTGGAAGCCCTAAGCAAGAGCACGGAGAGTCACCTTCTGTTCGTTGGGATTTGGAAGTTCTTAGGGGGCGTTTAGGATAGCTCCAGCTCCACCAAATTTCGTGGAGTTGGTGGAGCAAAGTATTCCTAGCTCCAGAAATTTATGGAGCTGGAGCTATGGGTACATTAAGAGTATTTAGGTGGGTCATTTTGTTTATATTTTAGACTAAAAATATAAATTTAATTCACTTTATTTTAATATACAAACTCTAGATATAAGGTGGAGCTGGGATCTAGAGCTCTACCAAGCAGGGCTTTAACGAGCGCCACCAAGAAGAAAAAGCGTCGATTCGCCATCGTCCGTGGGTCTTCATAGGCAAGATCGGTGCTGTCCGCTTCGTCATCACCAGGGGAATCACATGTGCGCCTTTGATCTACTTGGAGAGCATCAGAATGCATTCGCCACTGTAGACTTGAAGCCGCCGTCGTATACCTCGTCGTCGCTAACGTTCTAGAGTGCTAGGTAATGAATTAAACGTGCCATTGGAACCGCAGGATCAAACTCTTCACGATGCTGCCCACGCTAGAGGTCACCGGTGACCCTAGGGCTCGAGCGCCGCCATCGTGCATGGCATGAACAGGAGTGGACATGTGTCAACCATGTCAGCTCGGGGGGCAGCGCTGTCGTCTGCGTGGCAGGATAGTCCACGAAGCCACGTCATCTTAGGCTGGGCCCACGTGCCATTGGGGTTAAATCTAGTGGGCTGTGTTCATGGTGAACCGACGTTGGCATGGACTGAGCCCATGTAATAGTGCCACCATGTGTCGACCAAAGACTGGTTCGAGTCACGCTGATGTCATGATGACACATTCAACCAGATTTTCAAAATAAAAACAATTTGGTTTGTTATATTATTTTCTCAATTTTTTATTTTAGATTTTTGAATTTTCCACGAGCACATTCTTTCTCATACGAGCTTCGATTAGGGTGATTCAAATTTCTAAAAATTTATAAAATTAAGATCTATCTAATGGTTAATTTTGTTTGATTTTTGGAGTTTGTTTACTCTCTATTTTGGTGTTTATTCTGTTTTCTCTCTCATGTCGCGTAAACGTTAAGCTATGTGACGTATCCGAGAAAGATCTGTCAACCTAAGACCAGCTTCCAGAGCAAGATCAACACCTTTTCTAAGGCAAGTTGTGCTTTGATCATGTTAAATCCAATTTACCAAAACTACAATATTGATTTACATTATTGCTTGATATTTTATGTTTACAACTGTTTCAAGTTAAATTGGGATTTAGTTAATCAGTCCAATTGAATATACCCTACCTTGTAATTTGTATTCCATGATTATTTGTCATCTTGGATTGGTTCATTAATAGTTGGTTAATACTAAAACCAACACAAGTTGGTTAGACCATATTAGTATACTTAGCCATACCACGTCATCACTTGTACTTGAATCATCAAAGTTTAATCTTGAGTAATGGATTATGGAACACGAGTTGATTACTATTTATTGTTATTTGTTTTATTGTCTTTGCAATCTATTTATTGTACTTGTTCATAAATACTGCTTTATTACAAAATAGCCATGACAGACTTTTCTTTTGGAATAAGCCTTGCATATAGGTATATAGAATTGCATTTGTGCACAACTTGTTCGGTGCTTTCAGTACTCACCCTTGCCGACAACCACAACAATCACAATCAATAGTTGAGGAGTCTACACCTTTGTTGGAGGAAGAGTACCAGGAGGACATGTATAATTAGGGTTCGAGTCTTATCAGTTGCCCATGGTAAACAGATGGGTTATCTATGTCTCATAAAAAAAGAATAAGCAAGTGGAGTTACGAGGAGGTGTGATCATATTTATTAGTCATGTATAAAATGTTTAATTTGTAAGTAAGTGCATGATTGCGATGAACTTTGCAAAACCTATAGTGCAATTCATATATTGATTGTGATCAATTGCTAACATACTAACCTAATTCTATTGAAAGTATTAAGAGTAAATTATCAATGTGACCTAGAATGGTAGATTTTGGTGCTTGTGATCAGAGACATCATACACGATTCTATAATAGAGCTGTTTGTGATGAGTCCTACATCACCGATTGTTCTAAGATAGAACTATCTGTAATACATGTATATCATAGATGCTTATATAATAGAATCATGTATGATAAGTTTACATCACAAACGGTTCTATTATGGAACCGTTTGTGAAAACATCACTATAAATATAACCATGCGTATCATCTCTCCAAACCCTAGACTCCCACAAACGCCGTCTCTCCCAAACCCTAGCGACCTACCCATTAGCGACATCCTCCTCCTCCTAACTGCCGGATCTGCTGTCCCCACTGCCAGATCATCCATCTCCTCAGTCACGTGCCTTTCCGGGTTGTTGCCCACCCGATCATCGCCTCCTCACCCTCAAGGTCATTGCCTCATCACCTGCCCCGGTGGCCGCCTCATCGCCCTCCCAATCGTCGCCTCCTCCACTCTCAGTCGTTGCCTCGCTCGCTCTGGATCACCCGCTTTGTCCCCTCCTAATTTGCCAACTGCTTTACATCTACTATAAGTGATTGAATCATATTGAATCCAATAGTTATTTTTGGCCTACAGAAATTATGTAGAGTTATTGTATTTTGTGGCTAAACTTTAGAGATGAAGCTTAGCTTATTTTTTTGCTTTTGGAAGAGTCAAGCTTGATTAGTAATCTCGATAGAAGCAGAAAGAAAAGGGAATAGATACATTGATCATGGGGTTCTTGTTGGAGTAGACTCTCTACTTCTCGTGTGAAAGTGTGGCTTGTGTCAGATACTACTACAAAAGGACTTATATTAGACCCCTTATCATTGACGGTTTTCAAAAACCGTTTGTGATGAGGTGTACAATTTTTTACAAAAACAATCAATAATGATATCACAGTTCATTGCAGACGCCCATTAAACACACTGTGATGACCAGACCATAGATGGTTCACTATTCCAACCATTTGAGAAAATCGAAATACATAATCTTGCACCGTCGCCCTAGGGTTAGAGCTCCTAATGCCATGCCATCCTCTCGTGACGCCCTCGACCTCCTCTTGCACCGCCATCGCCCTTCGTCGCCCTCATGGACTCCTCTGCTCGGTGTGGCGTCCTCCCTCGGGCCTCCCTCCGAGCCAGTCCACACCTCCCACGGGCCTTCCTCCACACGATGGGGATGCATAGTACAATGTGTCCTGAAGCTGACGGAAAAAACACCACCAACGACGAGGTAATCCTGGAGATCACCGACGCATCCATCTCCACCACAGGCTCTCTCTCCTTGCCTCGGCCGCCGCCAATCTCCATCTACGACCTCACTAGCCTGCACCTCCTCCCGTCTCCGGCCCTCGCAGTTCGTGTTGACCGGAACAGGCAAGCGCGCACCCTCTCGTCTCTCTGATCCCTCAGAAATCAACTCCTTTGATCTAATCCACTGGTGTATAATTCTATCCAGGCTAATCGAGATGGTGTTGCCTAGTGCTGAGTGTGGCCATTGGTTTTGTGGCTTCTCCGTACTTGCAAGTTGCTTTGCTGATACAAGACAATTACTTGGCCAGTTAGCTTACTTTGAGTAAATCTACTATGTTTCAGAAATTTTGTGTGATGTGAATAATAGTTCCATGCAGTACTAGTGTCTGGTGACGCTACCTCCATGAAAACCCATTAATCGATGCCTAGCTGAAACCTTGAGCTAGGTGGCCATTTAGATCATGCACTTCACTTAATTTGACTCCTAATCCATTCAGAGTTTCTAAAACATGAAGGACTTGCAGTCATCACTTGTGACTTGTTCTCATAAAACATGTTCCTTGCCTGCAATTGATTTTAAGATTTTGCAGGTTTCAAGTAGAAACATTCTAGAAACTGTAGGGAGTGGATGAATTTTCATGTGCTCTGTTTATGATTAATGAACAATCGTGGGTTTCAGCACTCATGATTATTGGTTGAATTATTAGAAAAGTGTGTCTAGTTTTTAAGTAGAAATGGCTCACTAATTTACTCATTAGGGAGAAAATGCAAGATATGATTTCACCCTTATGGGTTTCAGGCTTCCTAGCTTCTTGAAGTGGATATTTATGCTAAGTAAAATCACATCTATACCACAAATCATATGTGGTCCTGCCATGACATATATTTTTCTTCTTTTTCCTGCTGAGGCAACATTACATGAATTCAGTAGCAATCATGCCATTACTTTTATACAGCGTCACAATCAAGCAAAACATTATCTTTTAGCTTTTCACACATCCACAAGCATTTGCTTTTGATTGTTTATATCACACAGTTTTATAGAATCAAGGGGAGTAGGGGACACATCCACATGTTTCTTTCCAAAGTCCCCATGGTAACATATAGGAGTGCAATCGGCTCAGATTCAGTCGGATATCGCTCTTTTTATATCCTAAACCGTATTTTTTGTCAGATTCGGATAGTACCGGACACAGATATGGCGTGGATAATATCGGTTGTGGATACGAATTGAATATGGAGCGAAATCGATACGGTATCGAATATTTTTTATCAGATAACACGCAAAAACAGATACTACATAAAAGCACACATATAGCACTGATTAGCCAGCCGATGAGTTCTACATGCAACAAGATTATTGGCGTCTAACAGGTCATTTTATCGGGCAATTCAACAAAATTGCAAAAGTGCATTAAATTTGAACGGTACATATATGACAAGTTTTGAAACATAGAATGATACGTGTAACATCCCAAATTTTGGCTTTTTATTTAGTTAATAGTGTCTTATTGCAATTTGTGCTTTTTATGAATTTTTTGGATTTATTTGGAATTTTTGAGATTTATTTGGATTATTTTAAATTAAGTATATTAACCTGTTGCAAAAAACTAATTATAAATAGATAATCCTAAAATAAAGTTTTCCAAAAAATATTTTATTTGGGTCTAGAATGTCTCAAAGTATTTTTGAGAATTTTCTTGGAGTTTTTGGTTGCTCAAATAAATCAAATTAATTTCCCTAATTATTTTAAATCCAAAACCACGAATATCCCGTGAACGATCTTGAAAATGAGCCTAGCAGCATGCATGTGTGTTCCGTCTTATTTGTCTTGCCGTCGGCCAGTTTCTCGAAGCTGCCGTTGGATCATCAAGGGACGACCCAGATCAATCGCATGCGTGGGAAACCCTAAGGACGACAGTCGTTGGATCTACGATGGACGCTCCAGATCGAATGCTATAGTGAAGGCCATCATCAAATTGCCACTATTGATTGCTATCATTCGCTCAGATATCACCACGTCTAGTTGAATCTTAGCCATCAATTCCCGATCGGTCGGTCGTGAGGAGTCCATCTCCGACCCGCCGTTGGAGTCCGTGTTCGTGTCGGAGGCGCCGCCGTGTAGAGTTAGGGTTTCATTTTTCGCGCTGCTGCCGAGGCTATAAGTAGGGTGGGGCGGGTCCTTCGAGGTTCGCCAGAAGCCGCCACACCTTTTTGTCGTTGCACCGCCGCTTAGAGTTCACCAGAGAGCTCAGGAGTGCTCACCGAAGTTTGTCGTCGCGCCGCCACAGTTCTTCTTGTTTTTCGCCGCCGCCAAGCCGTCTTCCGCTGCGCCGAGCACACCTTTGGATTCCTCGCGTTGAGCCGTGCACGCCTCGCCGTTCCTCTTCACCGATTGGTCGCCATAACGCCAAAGCCCCTCCTTCGTCTTCAAGTCCGGCGAAGATCCACCGTCGCGCCGCCATCGCGTCGCTCGAAGCTTCTCGACTGTTGGATATCTCCTCAATGCGTCGGATCATGCCACGTCACCCTCTGGATCAATGAAACTCCTCGGGTACCCTTCGCTGTTCGATTTAGATCGGGTGGCTATCGCTTCGCCGCGTGGCCGTTGATTGTGGGCCGTCGGATTTGATCAGGTGGTCCAGATCATATTGTGAGTGGAGCCAATCAGGTGGTGACACGCGTCGGCTGGCGTCATCGCTGACACCAGCCGGTGCACGGCACAGTGCCGTGGGTTCACGGTGGACCGACCCCACAGTGAATCGAGCCCACAGCACAGTGCCGAGGCCACGCGTCAGTGCACGGTTGGTTCGGGTCTGATGCTGACATCAGCATGACATCATGATGACGCAATAAATCACATTTTCTTTTATAAAAATAATTCGGAATATTATTGTTTTCCCAATTTTCTGAATTTTTAGGATTTTGAATCTTCCGAGAGCTCGTTCTCCCTCATACGAACTCCGATTGAGGTGATTCAAATTTCTAAAAATTTGTAAAATTGGGATCTATCTATTGGTGAATTTTATTTGATTTTTGGAGTTTGTTTGCTCTCTATTTTGGTATTTATTTGGCATTCTCTTTCGTTTCGCGTAGACGATATATTGTGCGATGCATCCGGGGGAGATTCATCAACTCAAGACTGAGGTCCAGAGCATGGATAAGGATTTTCCTAAGGCAAGTTGTGCTTTGATCATGTTGAGCCCATGGTTGCAAAATTGCTATTTTGTTTTACCTTATTGAATATTATTTCACGTTTATAAATGATTTCAATCTAAATTGGAATTTAGATATCGTACCCTTTGAATTACACCCTACCTTGTCGATTGTATGCCATGATCCACTTGTCACCTTAGATTGGTTCACTATAGTTGGTTAATAATAGAATCAACATGGGATGGTTAGATCGGATTAGATTGCTTAGCCATGCCACGTCATCACATGAATATGAATTACTGATTATTAATCTTCACTAATGGAATATGGAACAATGATATGAATTTGTGTGTCATGTGTGGTCACACAAAGAGATTGAGTTGTTGTGGCGAGAAGGTCACGCAACGATGTTGATTTGTGGATAGCACGTGGTGCTTGGTAATCAACTGGGTTAGTGATCACTTAGATTGAAGCAAGTGGCAAGGGCAAGTGTGCCAGGGTGGGCCCGATGGGCAGAGGGTATGTGCAAGTCTTGCTTTGATCAACTCTAAGGACTTAACCTTGCGAGCCTTTGACCTGAGTCAATCATGCAACCACATGTCTGTTATGGGGCAGCCTAGCCAATTAATTTGCAATGTCTTAGCTTTAGTACTACTTTGGTGGTGTGAGTCCGGGTTCACGGATCAACTCACATGGCGCAAGAGGGGGGCCCTATTGTGGTGGTTTAGCCCATCAATGTTGAAACCTCAGCGGGTAGTACTGGGTTAAGGCAGAGCATTGTAAAGGCTTTGTTATGATTTCTCTGCCGGTACACCAAAGGAAGTGTGCCAATAGCTTGGCAACAAAAGATGATCATGTCGTGTGGGTAAAGTGCATAACCTCTACAGAGTGTACAATCTATTTGAATAGCCGTGCTCACGGTATTAGCATTGCTCGGGAATTACAGTCAAGGGTTAGACTTTTGCAAAATAAAAACTTGGGATGGATGGCAGGTTGCCATGGGAGGTTGGATCTTGACTTAGGATGGAAAACTTGGTTTACTTGAGAAACGCTGAATCTATCTACTACTGTTATTTGTTTTTACTGTCTTTTCAATCTTTATACTGTACTTGTTCATAATTGTTGCTTTACTGCAAATAGCCATTGTTAACCATTTCTTTGGAATAAGCCTTGCATATAGTTATATTAGAATTGCATTCTGTGCACAACTTGTTGAGTGCTTTATGTACTCACCCTTGCATACAACATCACCAGTGCTGAAGAAGGTGTGCCATGAAGGGACGAATGTTTAGGGTGTGAGCCTTGTCAGTTGCCTGTGGTATACTGAGGGGTTACCTACGTCTTCATTCTGTTGCATTTCAATTTGTTGTTCAGCCTTGTGAGGCAAGTCACATAAGTTGACCCTAAGGTCATGCAACTGTTAATATTTGATATATAATATCTGTTATCTTATTTCCGCTGTGTAAGCTTGTGATATTCACTGATGTTGAGCCTGTGTGCACTAGTGTGATCCTGGACTAGTGCAGTATACACAGAGGGTTCGAATTTGCATATTCGGGTCCCGACAATACGCAAATAATATTACGATAAATCAATAACACGATCATGAGGTCCACCACAACTCCATGTTTCATGAAAGAGACAATACAACAAGTAGATAATATTTGAATTACATCATAAAGACATGTAGACAGAAGACTCCACAATGACACAATCTTATATAAGAGTTTAAAGACTGAAGTAGCTAAGTTAGGCTGGCAACATCTCAAGAAACAACTAGTGCATGATGATCGTTACTTGTCCTCAACAAGCACTCCATCATTATCAGCCGCCACCATAGTCTCATCCTACAAAACAAAGGTAACAAGAGTGCATGACATGTTTAATATTAATAAAAAATGTTGTTTTACTATTTTATACTACTACGAATTCTCTTACAAATAAGTAGCATCATAACCATCACGCTAACAAATAAGCAGAAAATTATCATCCAGTCGTAACAAAAGGAAAGACAGTATCATGATCTAGGCTTTGCCTTAGTGCTTCCTAGAATTGGAAAGACAAACAATGGTTAACAAACATACCCTTACACTAATAACTAGGCTAAACATGGGCATTTAGAGTTCTATATGACAGAAGAAGTTTAATGTGAATAATTTTGAGTTCTAGTAAGATAGACACAAAGTATACACATTCCGATATTTGATCAAATTGGCAACACAAACATTCATAGATGACAATAATTTTGATGTCACAAAAATAAAGAGTTGCAGTTAGCATAAACAAGATAGACACATCACCTTGACAGAATGCTTTGCAGACCTAACAATTATTTCAGCAGAAAACAAGTCCCATAAATGTGGTAAATGTTTGATCATTTCTGCAATCTGAGAAACGAATTATATTATGAACACAATAAAAGCAACACATTGTTTTCACTTCAGCTGGATCAGTTCAGAGACTCACTTTGCCTAGGTACCTAACATTTATTCCATTGCTATGCATCACATCGGTTAATGTTTGACCATCCATAGGAGAGACATCAAGGGAGCAAAGATCCTGAACAAACTTTGGGATCACTGAATCTAGAAGATATGAACCAGCCTTTTTAACCAATGCTTCGTCTGCTGCAATCTCCTGAATATAGAGAATAGAAACCAGATAGAAACCATGCACATTCCGGTGGATCTGCAAATTCAAAAACTGAAGTGCCTAGCGGTGTTTTGGGCGATGGATTCGATGTAGCTGCGAGATGCACAAATAGCGAAGCGGTGGCGGTGACCTATGCTTCTGCTAACAATGACTTAAAAGGACAAAGGCTTCTGCTAACGATGACTTAAAAAAAATAAAGACTTTGGGATCACTGTATCTAGAAGATATGAACCAGCCTTTTTAACCAATGCTTCGTCTACTGCAATCTCCTGAGTATAGGGAATAGAAGCCAGATAGAAACCATGTAGATTCCAGGAGGGCGGTGACGAGGGGCTTGGGCGGCGGGAGGGTGACGATGGGGGGCCTGAATGGTAGAAGGGCGGTGGTGGGAGGATGACGGCGGGAGACCCGAGCTGCGGCAGGAGGACCAGGCGGCGGTGAGTCACGGCTGAGATGGGCGTGGCCGTGTGGGCCATGGAGGCGTGGAAGTCCGGAGGAGTCTAGGGTTAGAAACTTTAAAGTTTAATCATGTTGGTCTCGGTCAGTCGGATATCCAACGAAATAAAAATGGATATATCTGAACAAATGTTTGAAATATTTCGATCCGACAGATAGCTATCTACCGAATCTGAAATAAAGTATCCGAAACCAAATTCGAATCCAAAAAAATATCCAAAAAAATTATCCGAATCCGATCTGAACACATCCGGTCGGTCGGAAAATATCTCCGATTGCACCCCTAGTAACACATATGACTATTGCATCTGCATAAAACATGGTGGCACTTCAACCAAGAGGTTCCAACACATATTAAAAATAAAATAATTGGAAAACAAATAACCATTGTGGCAGGTGTTATATCCACAATTAGTCTTCAGACTCACATAGTGACCACACGGTAAATGTTGACATACAAAAAGAAATAACAAATAATGAATTTGAAAATGTAAATATTGAGAATCATTCATACTTTAATAAGAAGGTATTGTCTCTAGTGTGTTCAAAAGACTTTAAGATTGAATCACTCATCCATTCAAGAAAAACTATTGACATAATCAACAGTACTTGTAGAAACATTTGTTAGAATGTAGAGGGTAGATCAAATGTCGTCGAGTCCAGTATCGCAACATATGAAGGAAAACTGTTAGCACATCATTAAAACAAGAGGATAAAAGAGTACAAGAATACAACACAAGATTTTACTTGCTCCAATATCAAAATAAGTTCTAGCACTCTACTGGCTGTATCAACAGGCAGTAACACACTACTAAACACCTCTTGGAAAGGCGAAGTGGTCAAAATTCAAAGTGGGTGACCCATCACAACTAAACAGTACTAACACATATGACTAATTCCACTACTAATCACTGTCACACATATCATTCACAATTACAAAACAGAGTAGTACCTAGCCATACATCACAATACATAATCTCACAAACACATATCACAAATTAATATTTGCAGTGCACATAGTAGAGAGCAAACAATCTTGAGCAACTAATCTTTATCTTTAGTAATTGGAAGCTCTCCTAGAAGTCCACAAATTAATTGTGAAAAAGAAAACATCATAACCATCCACCTTTTGTAATTGTAATTCATTCATCCTATGGTAATGAAAGAGTTTAATTTATTAGGAGAGGTGCATAATTTAGGAAGGTAAAGAGTTCAAGGCCTTATTTGCTCAGAATATTCGAATGGCAGCTTGCCACCCCAACATAAGTTTTTTTTATAAAATCTAACCCCTGATTGTAATTCCCGAGCACTGCTCAATACCATGAGCACAGCTATCCAAATAGATTTTACACTCTGCAAAGGTTATACACTTCATCCATACGACATGAACATCTCTTAGTGCAATCCATATTAGCACACTACCTTTGATGTACCACAGAGAAATCATGACAAAGCCTTTACAATACTCTAAATTAACCCAAGACTATTGGATAATGTTTCAACATTGAAGGGACTGGTTACCACACTCACGGCCCCTCTCTTGCACCATGTAAGTTGATAAAAAGGCAAAGCTCACACCACCACTGTTAGCACCAAAGCTAAGATATTACAAATTAATCAGCTATGTCTGTCCCATTACAGACATGTGGTTGCATGTTTGACTCAGGTCAAAGGCATCCAAAGTTAAGTCCTTCAAATGATAGGGCAAGACTTCCACATACCCTCTGCCCTTCTGACCCACCTTGGCACACCGCCCCTTGCCACATGCGCCAATCTAAATGATTACCAAGCACCACATGCTATTATCAAGTCAACATCATTGCGTGACATCCCTCATCACTACAACTCAACATCATTGTCTGACAGCACCTGACACACAAATTCATAATCATACTCCATATTCCATTAGTGAAGATTAACTTTTGATGTTCCAAAGACATATGATATACGTGGCATGGCTAAGCATACTAACATGGTGTAACCATCCCATGTTGATTATTATTATTAACTAACTAGTAATGAACCAATCTAAGGTGATAATTAATCATGACATAAAAATGACAAGGTAGGGTATAGTTCAATAGTTATACACATAAAATAGCATGCATAAAGTAAAACATTGCAATTTTATAAACTAGGTTCAACATGATCAAAGCACAATTTGCTTTGGAAAAGCTCTTGTTCTTACTCTAAACCCTGATCTTATATCAACGAATCCTACTCGAACGCTTCAAGCACTGTGATGTCTACGTGTAACAAAAGAGAATGCCAAGTAAATACTAAATTGTGAGCAAATGAACTTCAAAAATCAAATAAAATTCACCAAAATAGATCTCAATTTTACAAATTTTTAGAAATTTGAATCACCTCAATCGGAGCTTGTCTGAAGAAGAACGAGTCTCGAAAGATTTGAAAACAAAAAAATAGAAAATCAATATTTAATTGAATTATTGTAACATCCCAAAAAATTGCCCTTTATTATTTTTTGTTATTGCACTATTGCAATTTGTGAGTTATGAGTTTTTCTGTATTTTTTTGGGATTTATTTGAAATTATTTTAAATTAAGTATATTGACCTTTTGTTGAAAACTAAGTAAATATAGATAAAATTAAAATAAAGTTTTACCAAAAATATTTTATTTGAGTCCAGAATGTCTCAAAGTATTTTTGAGAATCTTGGCATTTTTATTACTTAAAATAAACAAATTAATTTCTGTAATGATTTTGAATCAAAAACCCGAGAAAATCCTGTGAACAGTACTAGGCCGAAGCCCAACACTGTGTGATCTTGGTCTGTGTCTGTCAGCCTGGTTTTGTGCACTACTGGCCGTTTGGCCGATATATTAGAAGCCCTCGAGCTGGCCGTTAGATCTCAATCCAGTGGTTCTCATCATCGTGAAACCCTAGCGCTTCATCACCATTGGATCTAATCGAACGGTCGTCGTTAGTCGTATCGAATCGGGACTCCTTTCAATCCCAGCCGTTTGTTGTTGTGGGCGGCTTGGATTAGATCTAGCCGAGTGAATCCCATGCTTTCATCAAGCCACGTGGATGGTCGCGCTTCGTCGCCTCCGTTAAGCCGCCGCCATCTCGGATCTGGACTGCACCGTCGTGTGGGCCTAGGGCTTCAAATCGTGCTCGTTCTGCGGAGCTATTTAATGAGGGGGTGGGTTCTCAAGGTTCACCAGGAGGTTGTGCATCTTTCCCCTCAAGAACAGCCGCTAGAGACACCGCTGTTCGCATACGCGAGCTCGTTGGTGTTAAACGAAGGCCGCTGCAAGGATTTGAAGATCTCGTCGCCATGGAAGCTCCTCCGATATCGCTAAGACCAGCAATGGGTTTGCCAAGACCATGCCGTTCGGATCCGTGCAGAGTCATCGCCGCCAAGCCGTCAGAACATTGTTTTCTTGATCATCTTCCCCAGCTTCGGTGAAGATTGGCCACCGCACTGCTATCGCCAAAGGCAAGCTTTGTCAGTCATTTGATCTCCCGTGGATGCTTTGGATCAAGCCACATAGCCGCCTAACAGTAAACCTCATCTCCAATTGTGAGCCGTTGGATCTAATCGCTCGGTCGAGATGTTGCCGTGTGGTGCAAGGTCTGGGCCGTCCGATCCAGCTTTTGCGGGCCAAATCGAGCTACACGTGTCAACCAACCAGAACTCGCCGCGTGTCAGGCACTGGCACCGAGGTACCGTGGACAGCGTCCACAGTGGACCAGAGGTGGTCACGTGGACCGGGTCTATGGATCGCGCCACGTGTCAGCCTCGGGTTGGTTCGGTTCGGTGCTAACATCATGCTGACGCAATAAATCGAATTTCCTTTATAAAAATAATTTGGATATTATTTGACTTTCTAATTTTCAGATTTTTATGATTTTTGAATCTTCCAAGAGCTCATTATCCCTCATACGAACTCTGATTGAGGTGATTCAAATTTTTAAAAAATTTTAAAATTGAGATCTACTTAAAGGTGAATTTTATTTGATTTTTGGAGTTCATTTGCTCTTTGTTTTGGTATCTATTTGCTTTTCTCTCTCGATTCACATAGACGTTGAGTTGTATGACGCATCGAAAGTGGATCCATCAACTCAAGATCAAACTCCAGAGCAAGATTAGGACCTTTGTCAAGGCAAGTTGTGCCTTGATCATGTTGAACCCATGTTTACAAAATTGCTATTTTGTTTTGCTATATTGCATATTATTTCATATGTACCAATGCTTTCAATCTAAATTGGGACTTACATATCATATCTTTTGATCTATACCCTACCTTGTCATTTGTATGCCATGATCTACTTGTTACCTTAGGTTGGTTCACTATAGTTGATTGATATTAAAGTCAACATGGGATGATTGGATTGTAATAGATTGCTTAGCCATGCCACGTCATCACATGTACTCGAATCATTGATAATTAACCATGATTAATGGAATGTGGAACAATGTTATGAACTTGTGTGTCATATGTGGTCACACGATGAGATCGAGTTGTTGTGACGAGGGATGTCATGCAACGATGTTAACTTGTGGATAGCACGCGGTGCTTGATAATTAGTTGGGTTGGTAATCACTTAGATTGAAGAAGTGGCAAGTGTGCCAAGGTGGGCCCGATGAGTAGAGGATATGTGGAAGTCTTGCTTTAATCACCCTAAGGACTTAACCTTGCGGGCCTTTGACTTGAATCAATCATGCAACCACATGTCTGTTGTGGGGTAGCCTAGCTGACTAATTTGCAAGGTCTTTATCTTTAGTACTACTTATGGTGGTGTGAGTCTAGCATCACGGATGAACTCACATGGCACAAGAGAGGGACTATGTTGTGGTGGTTTAGCCCTTTAGTGTTGAAACTTCAAAGGGTTGTACTGGGTTAAGGCATGGCATTGTAAAGGCTTTGTTATAATCACTCGCTTGTGTGGTGTATGGTTGTATTATGTGGGTAAAGTGCATAACCTCTGCAGAGTGTAAATATATTTGGATAGCCGTGCTCGCGGGATTGAGCATAGTTTAGGAATTACGATCAAGGGTTAGTTAATAAAATGTAAACTAGATGGGATGGCATGTTGCCATGTGGAAGGATAAAACTTGATTTAGGATTGGAAACTTGACTTACTTGGAAAAGTGTCGAATCTATCTATTACTATTATTTGTTTTACTGTCCTTTCAATCTATATGCTGTACTTGTTCATAAATGTCGCTTTACTGCAAATAAGCTATGTTAGTCATTCCTTTGGAATAAGCCTTTCATATAGCTATGTTAGATTGGATTCTGTGCATAATTTGTTGAGTGCTTTTGTACTCATCTTTACCATCACTAACAAATCAACAGTTGAGGAGCCATCGCCTTTATTGGAGGATGAATTCCCGGAGAATGCGAGTCACTAGGCCCAAGTTTTGTCTGTCGCCTATGGTAAATTGATGAGTCACCAGTGTCTTCTACTATTTTCGCTGCATTTGTCTTAGTCTTTATTTCCAGTTTAGCTCTGCGTGGCTTAATAATGTAAGTTGGTCATAAGATCATACACTTAGTTATATCAATAAATGGAGTCTTATTATTCTTATCGCTGTGTATGATGTGATACTTGCCAACGTTGAGCTGTGTGCACTAGCGTTGATCTTGGACTAGTGCATTAAACACAGTGGGTTTGAATTGGTGAATTTGGGTCCTGACAATTATTATACTGAAAAATCTACCTATGACGTTAACATGGTGTTAGCTTGTTCTGGTGCTAACAAATGTCCCTTGGTCCATGGACCCAGTCTATGAACCTAATTGAATCCACAGTGCACCCAGTCAGTAGCATAGTCGACCACCGACATATGGGGCCTACAACCGTCGACTTGGCATGACAGCGCGACCGTCCACCTGGTGTCCACATCAGATAGAAAGATGATGAGGTGCCAACTCCGCAGTTACTAGGCAACATGCATCATACACCAGACACGCCACATATGACAGTGGCACACAAAGCCCTAGGGTCAACACCGATGAGGAAGGATGGCATCCACGGGAGCTTGAATCCTCGCCTACCTTTTGACGTAGTCGGTTCTATCCTTTGCGCACCGTAGCGGCAGCTAGGGTTCCCATTTTCACCGAATTTCGGTCAATTTTTGCTAAAATTTCGGATTTCGGGCCTCTACAAAATCTAAACTACTGGTCGAATAATTTTTTTAAAAATTGAAATTGCCATAGTAATTTTGTTTTTTCAGCCAAATTTCACCAAAATTTCATGTATTTTGGCTAGATATTGAACTTTTAGGGCCGAATTTGACCAGATTTGGTCCAATAACCCATAAGAAAGTCATCTTCTATGAAAAATTTATCGAAAAAATGAATTTTTGAGACAATTTTAAATTTTTTTAGAAATACTGTTAGATTTTTATAAAATTGTATAAGCTTGATAATGAGCTAAAAATTTTATGGTACTATATTGAGTAGTTTAGGATCATACAAAAAAATTTCAGAATAATTGAACTTCATTTGTTATCTTTAAAAAAATCAAAAACAGAATAAACATAATTGGGACAGTTACCTTATTAGAATTTTATAAATTTTCTCGAGTCTAATCATGATCTAAACTTTTTTATGAGAGATTAAGAATTTTCTTAGTATCATTATATAAAATTTTCAAAAATTTTAACTTTTTTCGTTTTCTCAGTCAAATCTATGTAAGTACTGAACTTCATTTGTTATATTATATTTCAAAAATCAAAAAGAGAAAGAACATAAATGGTATTGTGCTTGTAAGAATTTTATAAATTCACTGGAGCATGATAATAATTCAAAATGTTTATGAGATATTAAGAATTTCCTTATCACCCTTAAAATTTTTAAACCTTTTTTGATTGCTAAAGCAAATCTACGTATTGATCATTGGGCTTTTGTTAGGACGTATCAGCTTTCAGAATTTTAAAAAATTATTTAGGCATAATAATCATATAAAACTTTTATATAACCATTAATGCTATATCAGAACCATCCAAAAAATTTTTCAAAATTTTATAACATGGTTTGGATAATTTTTCATTTCGTTCAAGTTTGTCGGTAAGCCTTTTAACAGACAGTAGTACTGTTCGAATTTTTGAAAATTCACAACACTTTATCATCAACTGAAAATTTTACAACAATATTACGGATATGTTAGGACCATCCACAAAAAATTTCAAAATTTTATAACCTCGTTTGTTCCAATTTTCATTCGGTTCAAATTTGCTGGTCAGCATTTTATCAGGACAGCAGCAATGTTTGAATTTTCAAAATTTTATAAAATTTTATAATCAGCTAAAATTTTTATGAAAATATCATTAGTGTGTTAGGACTCTCTATAAAAAATTTTAAATTGTTTTGTCATTGTTTGACCCATTTTTCAGCCAGTACAAAACGAGCAAAATTTCGGCAATTTTGCCCAAAATTTCGGTAAATTTCACCAAATTTCAGATTTTTCAGTGGCAAACGGACCGGATTTGAATTTTGGTTTTGGGATTTTGACCGAAATTTGTCTAAAATATCAAAATTTCATTGAAATTTTGGATTTCGGCTATATCCGGTATTTTTCCCCAAACGAAATTTGAATCCTTGGCGGCAGGTGCTTTGTCTTGAATGGCGATGAGATCAGCTTCACATGGCGATGGCGCGTGCAGCAGGTAGATCCTGACGAGATGAATCCGATGAAACCGGCGATGATGCTTGGAAGGCATAGAAGGCGATGAATCTTGAAGAAAACCGATGCGGCGGTGCTGGCAAAAACTTTTGGATTCTGACGAATCTACAACTTTTCCTAGCGATCCAGTAGAGGCTTTGGTTTGTGTTCTTGATGGATACTTACACCAGGGGTACCCCACATCAAAGTAAACATTTATTTCAAGATCATATCTCTCTCAAATAATCCGGGCTAGAAGCCCGGATACGGAGCGCTGGAGAAAGCCCCCTCTGCCGCAAAGGGTCCCCGCCCTTGGTTCCCCCGACCTGACCTCGGGTCGGGCACCACCGGGACCACGACCGAGACCCAGCTACGATGCCACCACCGGCTCCGACGGCGACCAGGGTCCACGCCAGGTGCCCCTGCAGGGGCACCTCTAGACCCGGGACCGACGCCTCCGCAGGCTCCGACCTGGGTCATGACTAGGGCCCCCAGCAAGCTCTGGCTCCGCAACCTCCGCCACATCGACGGTCTACGCCGTGCTGGTCACCCGTCTTACGGACACGACCACCATGTTGGGACGGGTGGCTCCTTCCCAAGGGAACCGTAGGGCGGCCTCAGCAAAAGCACCCGTCCCCTCGTGCCGTCAACGCGTCGACAAAGACAGAGGAGCAGCAAGACCTTCCTAACGGGCGCCGTCGCTGAGACTACCAACCCGGCATGGGGTGAGCAGAAAACTGTCAATCATCAAGACCGAAGACCGGGACACCCGAGCATGGCATATCTCTCCCACTTTCCAAAGTCCCATGTAACCTGTCCCATCCGCCTATATAAAGGGAGGCAGGGCCCCCCGCACGAAGACACACATGCACGCACACTTGATTCCTCGCTTGAACACACACGGAGCTTTCCCGACCTCCTCTTTCTAAACGAGTGTTGAGGGCCTGTCCTTAGCCTCCGCCCGTAATCTCTGGTGACCTTTGGTACACAGGGTAATACAAACCACCGCCACGAACTAGAAGTAGGGATATTCGGCCCGAACCAGTATACATCTTGGACTCCCGAGTCTAACCATTCGAGGAGAGGGGACGTGCGACCCCTTACAACTTACAAATTCACTTGCCGGTTATACGAAACACCGACAGTTCTCGAGGTGATACGAATGCACGCTTTTATTGGCAAAGGAGTTCACACCCCCGTCGACTCAGGCACGTAGCCACGGCGGCTATGATCCCGATGCGAAGTATGAGTGCTCCACGTCCAGCTAGCCCTTTTAACCTTGAATCTTCATCAATAGAGTAGGATTCTTCACTTAGACTTTCTTCATCAGTGATCCATTCCCCTATGTGAGCTTCTCCTTTTCCTTTCTTTGAGAATCTCTTGGAGTACCCCTTCTTGAAATGCTTCGTCTTGAGCTTGTCATGAGTCTTCTCCTCATCCTCATCATTCTTGCCCTTCTACTTGCTCTTATTCTTAATTTTGTTAGGGCACCGAGCAGCTTTGTGTCCCTTTTCATTGCATTCAAAGCATATAATATTAGCAAATGGATTTTTCTTTGAATAGTAAGAGTTTGACATTCCTTTATATTTAAAGTTAACTCTTCTCACGATTTTGTTGGCTCTTCTCATGAGTAAAGCTAGCTTCTTTACATCTTCATCCTCAGCATCACTTGACTCATCATCATTCTCATCTAATGAGTCTTGTACTAACTCCTTGGCTTTGAGAGCAATGGATTTCTTCTTGGGAACATCTTCTTCAGTCAAGGTGAGCTCAAGGGTTGATATTTTTCCTAGTAGCTCAGTTGGAGTAAGTCTCTTGAGATCACCACTGTTGGACAGATAAGTGATCAAGTTGTGATAGGCTCGAGGAAGTACTCTAGTCATCTTCCTGCACACTTCAACATCAGAAATTTTAGTTCCTAGGCCTTTAAGTTCATTATCAATAGGATTAAGCCTAGTAAACATGTCATTAGCATTTTCATGAGCAAGCATTTTGAATTGATCAAAATTTTCTCGGACAACATAGTATTTTTCTTTTTTTACATCAGAAGTTCCTTCATGAATTTCTTGCAATATTGTCCAAATATCATAAGCTGAAGTAAGATTACTTACTCTATCAAAAACTTCTAAACTAAGATCGATAGGAAAATATGGCATTTCTAGCTTGGGCGTTGTCGGGGGCTGGACAACCCTTTGGCCAGTCAACGCGCAGTCAACACGTCCCTGGCTCGGGCCCCCGAGCACGCTCTTGCTCGGCTAAGCGGCCAGTGCCCTCAAGCGCGCACGGCCTTGAGCTCGAGCCCCGCACGACCTCGAGCTCGGGCGAGATCACATTCGAAGCCATGGTCCGCCCTTGGATTTCGGATCTAGCATTTGACCGGTAGTTACCAAGGCGCGGGTCGTAGGGATGACACAGGAGTGCGCAGCAAGTCCGGGGCAGTTACCGCCAGCCCTCAACGTGCGTGAAGGCCACTTCCCGAGGATCTCGCCCAGCCGTTGCATGTAAAGGAGGTATAAAGGCCAAGACGCGCAGGCTCCGAAGGACAACGAAGACAACGCACAGTACACGCTACAGCTCGAGTTAGGAGTCACCACTACTGTCTTGAGTTGTAAACACTTCTCTGTACACCAATATAACAAGAATCACCGCCGCAAGGCGACTGGAGTAGAGCTATTACCTACACGGGGGCTCGAACCAGTATAAATCTCGGTCTCGTGCTCGTTGTCGTCTTGCTCCGGCCATCACCACGATTGCTTTTTCCTTCGTTTGAGCGAAACGCATCTAGGGTCCCATAACACTCCGACCTCCACCTCATTTCTTGCGGTTGGCGATCCCGATCGTCGACAGCTGGCACCCACCGTGGGGCCGATTGTTTTGCTCTTTCACAGGAACGACACCAGAATCCTAGGAGCATGGCGCACTTCATCGACGGATTTTCCTCGGACACGGACTCCGACTCCGTGTCCCTGTTTTCGCCTTCGCCGCCGCCGCTCGAGCAGCACGTTCTGATGGCGGACGCTCAAGGCGCCGAGGGAGGAGCGGATGACCGTGATCCGCAGACTCAAGACGCCATTGGATGGTCCAGGTTGCCATCAACCAAGCCATAACCGCTCTCCGGCGGGAGGCCGAGAGAAGGCCGGCCGTCTTGGCCGCCGAGCTCCCTCCCACCGAGGCGCCTCGCGCTATCACTGGTCATGGCTGACCCCGATAGGGCGAGGTCGGAGCTCTTTGGCCGAGCCCTGGCCGAAGAACTCGATCGGGCTGCGACCGAGGTCGTACCTCCGCAGCACCGAAGCCAGCACTCGGGGACCCGCTCCCAGAGAAGTATTGATAACACGTCACGCCGTCACCCGCGCCGGACGCCTCCTGCACAGGAGCCAGCCCCCGAGCAACGGGCTCGGGATGAGGCTTTGACGCAGACGCACCGGCGCCTCACGGGCACCGCGCCAGGCAGGGACAGGCCCGAGCCAGACCACACCGAGTCAACTGGCAGCAAGTCTGCGGACCTTTCCCGGGACATTCCGCCCAGGCGCCGTAGGGTCCAGGACCGCCTGCGTTACCAACCAGGTGATTCCCGTGCCCGGCACCATGGGCGTTGCCACCGCAGGTCGGGCCACCGAACAAGCCTCGACTCCGAATCCGGCAGCAGCCGGGATCTTGTCGGCGACGACCACGACCGGCGTGCACCAGTTCCGGCCTATGGCTGCATGGCGTACTCCGACGGCCTTCGTCGTGTGCGGTGGCCGGCTCGGTTCAAGCCCGCGCTGATCGAGCGCTTCGACGGGACCAAGAACCCTGACGAGTTCTTGTCCATCTACTCGACCGCTATCTTGGCGGCCGGGGGGGACGAGCTCGTGATGGCAAACTACCTCCCGACCGTGTTGGACGGGGCCGCGAGGACCTGGCTTTTTAACCGGAAGCCGGCTCCTTCAGGTCGTGGCGCCAAATCCAGAGCGCCCTTCGCTCAAACTTTCAGAGTTGTTATGAGTGGCCGGGCAGGGAGAAGGACCTGGACCGTGTCATCCAGGGCAAGAACAAGTCGCTACGCGATTTTGTGCGGCAATTCAACCGCACGAGGAGCCTAATCCCGAGCATCTCTGACGAGGCCGTTATCAAGGCCTTCAAGTTCGGGGTCCGTGATCGACGCCTCACCGAGGACCTGGAGATCACATCGAGGCTCAGCGTCAACAAGCTTTTCCGCATGGCGGAGCAGTCTGTGAGCCGCGGACGACGCCGTCGGCTGAAACGCGACTCGACCAAGGTAAGCTTGGTCTAAACCAAGCAAGCCGGCCGTCCAGCTCGAGGTGCCGACCACGGCACCTCCTCCAAGAAGCGAGCCGATCGCAGGGCGGCGGAGGCCTCACCATGGTGATCGTTTGGCGGATGGCCAGTGCGGTCGAGGTTGTAACATCCCAAAATTTGAGTTTTGGAATGTTTAAAATCAAAAGTGAACCATTTGCATTTTCTTGAATTAATTCTGCTTAATTTGAATTTTCTAAATAATGAAAAGATTTAATTAGATTAATCTAGGCATCAAACTAAAGGTTTCCAGTTTTTGTTGGGTTCCTTGTGCTCCAAGGAATTTTTACGTATTTTGGATATTTTTCTGAATTTAATTGCTATTTATTTGAATTATTTGGAGTTATTTGAATTTCGGAATTTATTTTAATTGGAAAATCGTTTTTATTTCCAAAAATCTATTTCGGACCGAATCCTTCGTGGCCCATCACTATTCCTCCTCCCGGCCCATTTTCACTGCGTTTGGCAGGCCTTGAGCAGCTCGCGCCGTCCTGAGTCGGATCTGTAGCGCTGATGGCGTAGATGCAGCCACGTCGCGCCCGGTAAAAAACCCTAGCCACGCCGGAGCCCTCGCGCCGCAAGACGCCGCCTTCCTCGGTCTCGCGTTTTCCGCCTCCCAAGACTTTAAAAGCCGCCGCCGACCCTAACCCGAGGTTCGCCTCCCACTTGCTGCGCATTTTGCCCTAACTCTGCCGTCCAGAGACCCGTCGACACCGTCACGCCCTCGCCGAAGTGCGCCACCATCCCGAGTGCCTTCTCCGCCGTCTCCTTACCACTCGGTGCGTCCTCCGTCGTGATCGGTTGCACCATCGAGTTAAATCGCGCCGAGCTCTTAGGACCCGCTTTCTCTTCCGCCGATCCGTCGCTTCAAACGGTGTTTGCCCGTCGTCTTCTTGTGTCCGGTAAGTGCGCGCGCCTCTCGCCGCCGTTCCAAATCACGTGTTCTGGCCGTCCGATCGCAGCCATCGCTTCCAGATGGTGCAGCGCCCTTGACCCGCCCTCACCTCTCCACCACCCGATCCCGATCCGATGTCGGTGATCTCGCCAGCGTAACCGTCTTTGTGTGTGCGAGTGGCGTCATCGCCTCGTCGGCCGCCAGCGTCGGCGTCGTTCGCCGTGTCTGCTGCGTCGGTACGCGTCGACCCTAAGTCCGTGTGTGGCGCCGCCTCGGCGCCATGTCAACCACGCCGCCTCATCACCCTATCGTCTCCTCGGTGGTGCAGGTCTATCAGGACCCGAGCCACCGACATGTGGGCCCCGCATGTCGATCGGCATTATTTTCTTTTTCTGATTTTTCCGAAAATCCGAAATTCCAGCCAATCACAAGCCGACACGTGTCACCCGGTGAATTTATCTGATTTTCTCTGAATTAAATCTTCCGAGCCCGTTCTCCTCGTCAGAACTCCGATTGGAGTGATTCAAATTTCTAAATTTTTGTAAAATCAAGCTCTACATTCCAGAGCCACTTATTTTCAATTTTGAGCTAGTTTGCTTCTCTGTTTTGTATTTATTTGGCTTTATTGCTTTATTTTCAGTGAAGCGAACCCCGGAGCGAGCGGAGATTTCGAAGACCAAGACTCAGCATTTGAACAGCAAGGCAAGTCGAGACCTTTGATCATATTGAACCTATGTTTGCAAAAGTACTTTGTCTTATACAATTGCATGCTATTTGTGTAACAATGCTAGTTTACTGGAGTAGCTATTTACTGTTTGAGTATGCCCTTTGATTATTGGAATGCCATGTATCCATTGTTAACCATAGGTTGGGACATTATTAGTTGGGCATAACCATAGTACCAACATTGGGTTATCGTAGCTATGCTTAGCCACGCTTAGTTGTCCGATGGGATTCATATCACCGTGAGCTAATGTTAATCTTGACTTAATGAGATATTGAATTGTGGTACATTGACCCTGTTGTAAAACTTGTTGTACCATGGCAGGGGATGCCATTGGTTTTGGGTTAAACAAAATGTTTCCCTCGGGCAATTGATCGTGCAGTAAAGGGGGTGCTGTTTAGCACATTGGAATGTGGCTGTTTTGCCTGAAACAATTTAAGGACTTAATCTTGTGCGCCATTGAACTGGGCCTAACCGTGCAACCACAAGTCCGGTATGGGATGGACCTAGTGATTAATTTGCAATGTCGGACTTGAGTATTGCCGATTGTTGGTGTGGGGTCCAAGATGGACGGGTAGACCCACATGGCTCAAGAGGGGCCCCGAAGCTAGAAACCTTAGAGGGCAGTACTGGGTTTGGACAGGCATTGTAAAGGCTTTGTAGTGATCTCTCTGCCGACACACCAAAGGAAGTGTGTTCTTAGCGCTTGGCATTAAGGGATGATCATGTCTTGTGGGTAAAGCTGTACAACCTCTGCGAGTGTAAACTATTGAATAGCCGTGTCCATGGTCATGGACAAGCCAGGGGATTTCACGGGGTATATAGTATTTTTCTTGAAATGTGGAATGGTGGGGATGTGAGCGGGAGTTCAACTTTGTTGTTTGTTATGCAAGCTATCTTGTTGAATTGTGTGGTTGGTACTTGTTTGAATGATGTAGGGTGATGCCTCGTCATTACGTTCATGTTGTCTACCATTGATTTACCAGTTATTTATTATTGTTTTATCAATCGCCTTCAATCTATTTATTGTATTTAAATTCAAGTTATTGCTTTACGCAAATGAACCATATGACTATCCTTTGTCAAGCCGTACATGAATATATTGCATCATTTCCTACGGCTTGTTGAGCACGTTTTGTACTCACGGCTTTATGCCCATGTTGTTGATTCTTGAGGAAGGACCAGTAATGAGTATCAGAGGAGGAGTACTATGAAGACTAAATCGACTAGGAAGGCGTTCCCCGACGATTGCTCGTGGCATGTCGAATGGCCCAAGTTATTTTATTTCCGCCTTGCAGTTTAATTGTTTCTTAAGCCAAGAGGCATTGATGTATGAACCTTGACTATAAGGTCGTTTGCTTTATTCAATAATAATTTGCTTCTTCTTAGTTATTTCGATGTATGGAATGATATGTCATCTATGTTTCCACTATGTGCACTAGCGTGATCCTGGACTAGTGCTGTATACACAGAGGGTTTCGAATTTGCATATCCGGGTCCCGACAGAGGTCAACCTCGGGAGGACTCTAAGCCTCGCCAAGGACGGCCTCGACCTCACCAGGCGAAGAACCAGCCCCAGCAGGAGGGCCAACGACTTGGGTCCCGGAGGACCGATGCTTTCGCTAGGGGCGAGGCGCCGCGGTACGCAAGCCATGTTACGCCTATTCCACAGGTGGTGGCCAAGACACCGCGGACTGCGAGGCTTGGCAAAATAATTGGATGCTTTCTCGATGGGCGGGGTGAGATGCCTGTTCTCGAAGGATGACGACCGGCCCGACGATGTAAATGCGGCCTTGAGCACGACGACCACGATTTGAGTTCGGCAAAGCGGCGCGCCGGTCGATGTCATCTTCGGTGGCTCGTCGGCCTACCGATCGGCAGCGAAGTCAAGGCCGCCCTTGGACCATCTACCAGTGGCCAGGAAGCCCATCGGCGGCCACCAAGCTGGTTTGGGCCACCATCACCTTCTCTCCGAGGACGCTCTCCGGTATGGCCCGAGACCGAAAACCGCCTTGGTCGTGACCCGACCATCGCAATATCGCGGTCGGTCGCGTCATGGTCGACGGCGGCGACTCTCTTAATTTCTTTGCGGGGCGCTGACCGGATCGATTCCCGGTCGAAGGTCAAAGCATCGCCATTCCTTTCTTCGGGATCGTGCCCGGGAGCTCGACCATTCCCTTGGGGCAGGTGGTCTTGCCCGTCACCTTCGGCGACTCGGACAACTTCCGCACCGAGCTGGTCACCTTCAAGGTGGTCGAGGGCGACCTCCCGTACAACGCCATCCTCGGGCGGCCCGCCTTGGTCAAGTTCATGGCCGCAAACCATTATGGCCACCGATGCATGAAGCTGCCTGGCCCCAACGGCATCATCACCGTGCGAGGCGATCTGCAGGCGGCACATGGGTGTGAGACCAAGGCCCTGGCTCTCGCATATTTTGAATCTCACCAGGAGTTGGTTCACCATATACAGTTTGCCCTTTGGGCACGATACGAGGAGGCAAAGGTTTCTCTGTAACCCTCCACACATCATACCCAATAGCTTCCAAATAACATCTCATTCTAATTTTCCAATAAGCATAATTAGTTCCATCAAAAACTGGTACTCTACCAATACTAACAATTGTGGATCCATTTCCCTCGGCTATTTACCGAAGCTAGTTAAGCTTAATAAGGTAAACCTTGCTCTGATACCACTTGAAGGAACGAGTTGGCCTAGAGGGGGGGTGAATAGGCAACTCTTCAAATTTTTTGAACTCCTTAGCTACAAATGACTATTTAACTTAAGTGAATAACTTAGCACAGAATATAACAAGAGTAAAACTCAAACAATGATAACAGCGAAAACAACACAAATAGAAGAAAAGCACAAAAGAGACACGTATTTATCCCGTGGTTCAAAGCCCTTCTCCTACTCCACGTTGAAGCACTTCTCTCGAAGTATTGCTTCTCCAAAGCTAGTCGCAGTAGCTTTGGTCTCCACTCTGGTAGCTCTGTCACCACTCCAGTGAGGTGAGCTCCAAACCTTTTCACAAACAAAGTGGCCTTCCACAAGCACCTTTGGACAGGTCTCACTTTTCACTTCCTCCAAGCTGTCTAGGATCACCAAGACCCAAGAGTAATAAATTTTGCACAGGTTCTATCTCTTGGTACACTCGCAAATCACACAACTAGACTTAAGCTTGGAGCTAAAACACTTGGAAAATTGAATATAGCCGTTACACCTACCACTGTGACCGTTGCAACGTGTCAGAGTAATAAAAAATAGCTAATACACATTTACAACGAACTAAGCAAAATACTTAGTGATACTGATCATGTGTATCACGGACCAATTGAACATTTACGACGGACCAAAATATTTGGTCCGTCATACATGGGAGTTTAGAGGATTTGGTCCAGCAAAGGAATGAGAATCTTACATGTACGCCGGACCAAAATATTTGGTCCATCGTAGATAGGTTTTACAAGGATCAGTAGCCAAGACACAAAATGGGTTCAACCGAGAGTTTTGCTTTAGTGGCGGACTAAACTTTGAGTTAGTAATATCTGGTCCGTCAACAATGGGAAACTATAGAATAAGAATATATTTCTAACTATGGATTTAATAAGTAGAACTTCAAGGTTTGGTCCGGCAAAAAGCTAAGATTTTGAACGTGTGCCGGACCAAATATTTTGGTTCGGCAAAGATGGAAGTTTGAGAATTTTTTGGTCTGCAAAAGAAATAAGAATTTATCTGTATGCCGGACCAAATATTTTGGTCCGTCATAGATGAAACGAGCTCGATTGCAGGATTTCTTGAAGAACCTTCCACTATGGACTAAATTATATGAGAATAGAAAGTTTGGTTAGATTTGCGATAGACTTAGGAAATGAGCAACTGAATTTTAGTTCGTCGCATATTTGAATTTTTGAATGAAGGAGGATTTTAATTCAATGAGCAGAATGACTAAGAGTTTTAACTCCAAGCAGTCTAATTTGACTTAGCCTTATGATCCAATCTACTAACTTGTACAAAGTCCCCCTTTATAGTACAGCCAAACTGTAAATAATCCTAGCTATTTAGCTCGAATTAACTCCCAAGCCATAAACTAGTAACAAAGTACCTTAATCTTGCTAGACCAATTTGCTTCACTTATGCTTTCAGCCCATGCTCTTCATAGCTTTAAGAATTATTAACTCAGTCATCAACACCAAAATTATATAATAAAACATGATAAAAGAATTGAGGGGGCCTACATGCTATCAGTCCATCGAGATGTATGATGGCACCACCAACCCAGAGGAGTTCTTGCAGATATACACGATGGTGGTGCGGGCCACGGGCGGGTCTAAAAAGGCCATGGCCAACTACTTCCCGACGAGCACTAACGGGGTCTGCTCGTTCCTGGCTGTTTAACCTCCCGCGAGGGTCGGTGTACTTGTGGGCGGAACTGTGTGACCTCTTCGTCACCAACTTCCAAGGGTCATACACATAGCCGGTTGTGGAGGATGTCTCCACGCCCTCGAGCAGGAGAAAGGGGTGTCGTTGCGTGACTTCATCTGGCGATTCAGCTACTGTCATAACACGATTCCCCGAATCTCCGAGAAGTCCGTCGTCATCGCCTTCCGAAGAGGCGTCCGGGACCACAAGATGCGGGAGAAGATGGCTACTTGCAACGTCACCACCACTTCCGAGCTGTTCTCCTTGGCGCAGAAGTGCGCTTGGGCGGCGGAAGCTCGAAAGAAGATGTCTAGCCCGGCTGGCAGTCATGGCAGAGATGGAGCTGGGACCTCGAAAGGTCACGGTTCCGCGAGCAGGAAGAAGAATAGCGGGGCGGCTGAGCTTGGGCAGGTCCTGACCGCGGAGCGTGGGCACGGGGACACCAGGTCGCGATGGCGCGACCGCCGCGACTGGCAAGATGACCGCCGCGACCGGCGAAACCACCACCGCGAGGAGAAGGAGGGCAGGGTGTACTACCCGATCCACAGATCCAACACGCACGACCTGGACAGTTGCCAGGTTGTGAGCAAGATGATGGAGCAGCGCCTCAAGGAGCATCATCCCCGCGATGACGATCAGGATGAAGACCCCGCTCCATTGGCTTTCTAGCGGGCGGAGCATACGGTGGTGTATATCCACGGTGGCTCGGCAACCTATCCCTCCAACACAAGGTACAAGCGGCTGATGAGAGAAGTCTGCGGCGCTGTACCGAGCCCAGGGGCGTGTAGGCTGCTGAAGTGGTCAGGGGAGCTGATCACTTTCAGTCGGGCCGACCATCGTGAAAGCACTACCGGCCTGGGTCACGTTCCGATCATGGTTTCGCGCACGATTCGGAATGTGAAGCTTGGGCGGGTGCTGGTGGACGGAGGGAGCTCCATCAACCTATTGTCCTCCAAAGCATTTCGGGCGCTCCAGATATCACGGCTGGAGCTGCGCCCGGCCTTGCCTTTCTACGGGGTCACCCCGGGGGCTGGCTCAGTGCCCCTAGGCCAGGTGCGCCTCCCCGTCACCTTTGGAGATGAGAGCAACTATCGTACAGAAGTGGTGGACTTTGAGGTCGCCGATTTTGATCTTTCGTACAATGCCTTGCTTGGCCGACTAGCATTGGTCATGTTCATGGCGGCAACCCACTATGCGTACATGGTGGTGAAGATACCAGGGCCTGGTGGCCCCATAGTCGTACAGGTGGACAGGCCGGAAGCCTTGCGCTACCATAAGCAAGCATTGGACCTGGCCGGCGCCACCTGCGCTACACTACAAGAAATAGTAAAAAATTCCTGGGTTTTTTTTGAATTCGTGGGCAAAAAAAACCCATGAATTTATATATTTAAATTCACCAGTTTATAAAAAAACCCACGTATTTAATTAAATTCGTGGGCCAAAAAAGCACTCACGAATTTATATATTTAAATTCGTTGGTTTATAAAAATACCCATGTATTTACTTAAATTCGTGGACCAAAAAAACATACGAATTTAAATATTTACACTCGTCGGTTTTTTTATACTCGCGCACGAATTTAATTAAATTCGTGGGCACACCTTGACCACGAATTTAACAAAGGGGTTAACCCCGCGGGTGTCTCTCTCTCTTTCTTCGCTCCTCTCACCCACCCTACCCGCCTCCTTGCTACCGCTCCTCCCATCGCCCACCGTGCCAGCCGCCACCGCACCCCGCTACTTCGCCGCTCCTCTCACCCATCGCCCTCACGACGCTCGCCACAGCCGCCCCGCTCTCACCCCCACGCCGCCGCCCCATCCCAGGACCGGCCGCGGACGACGGGTCTTCACCGTGGCGAGAACCTCACGCGGTGAGTGGCGCCGCACGATCCTCGAGTTGTTCTTCCTCGGGCGATCGTGCCAGTCACAACCATTGGCACGATGGGTAGTCTCGTTTGCAATGCTGTATGTACAAATCCCTGCATATCAAGATTTGCGTGAAACACATCAAGGTCAGAGATTCAGGGTCCTAGAACCAGGCATGTGTCAACGACCTTCTATTATGAGTCCTTTTTACTCTGGAGGTTTCATCCTTTATGATTCAATTTATTAATTTAGCTGATGAAATGATGAGTGATGAATCATATATACCTTCTTGAAAGGAAGTAGCCTTCCGGTTTTAGACCTTGTGCCCTCTGGGAATAAGATCAGTGACAGGTTGTTCTTGACCACTGCACGAGCAACCTGGGAATGGAAGGGCACGGTACGACTTATAATCAAGTTGCAGACTATCACGAGTATATAATTAATATGAGTGTGAGAATGTAGATGTTGTACTGACCTCTTTCATTGACTCGATTGCAGCGGCACTTGATGTCTATAAAATATATAATGTGGGGCTTTCAGAACTGATGAGGGCTGGGAGACCCTTGGCCGGTCAGCGCACGGTCAACGGAGCTCCCTAGCTCGGCTACTTCGACCACAACCTGGACCGTTTTGAGCTGCGCGCCTAGAGCACGTGTGGCCTCGAGGTCGGGCCCCGCACGACCTTGAGCTCGGGCTGGCTCTTGTTCGGACGACGTCCCCTGGAAAACCGGAACGTGAGTTTACTCGGCGGTTACCAAGGCGTGGGATCGTGGGCGAGGCGGCGTCGCATAAAGTGTCCGGACGATTCTTGCGCGACCATCAACACGCATGAAGATCACTACCCCGGGAATCTCTCCCGTCCGTTACAGGCTGGGAGGATATAAGGCTAAGGATGGCGCAACCTGAGGGACACATCGCACCAGAGTTCGAGCATTAGACATCGTCATTGTTGAGCTTGAGCTGTAACACACCCCGTACTCGAGAATAGCAAAGATCACGCCGCAAGGCAAACTGGAGTAGAGCTATTACCTTCATAGGGGCTCGAACCCAGTATAAATCCCCGTGTCATGCTCATTGTCGCCTTGCTCACCACCAAAGACGTCGAATCCGTTCCTCCGCTTGAAAAGCTCATTTCGGGTCCCTAGTATCACTAACCCCTTTTCATTTCTGCGGTTGGCGATCCCGATCGTCGACAGCTGGCGCCCACCGTGGGGCCCGATAGCTTCGCTCTCTCACAGGAAAGACACCAAGATCGTGGGAGCATGGCGCACCTCATCGATGGACATTCCTCGAGCATGGGTTCGGGCACGGACCCCGACTCCGTGTCCCTATTTTCGCCCTCGCCGTCGCTACACGAGCAGCACGTCTTGATGGCGGCCAGCCATGGCGCGGGCATGGCGGCGGATGTTTGTGATCCGCAGACCCCTGAGGACACTCGTCGAATGGTGCACGTCGCCATCAACCAAGCCATAACTACCCTCCGGCGGGAGGACCAGGAGAATGCTGGCGCCTCGTCTGGGCATCCCAAACTTCCTCCTTCGGGATAGCGCCTCTGCGCTATCGCCCGGATCCTGGTTGATCCCGATAGGGCGAGATCGGAACTCTTTGGCTGAGCCCTGGCCGAAGAGCTCGACCGGGCTGCGACCGAGGTCATACCTCCGCAGCACCGAAGCCACCACTCGGGGACCCATTCCCTGAGGAGTGATGACAACTCATCGCGCCGTCGCCAGCGCGCTCGTCGGTCGCCTCCCGGGCAGGAGGCGCCTTCTCGTCAGCGATCTCGGGATGTGACTTTGACTCCGCCACATCGCTGTCCCACGGGCACCAACCCGGGCAGGGTCAGGCACGAAATGGGCTACACGAGCTCCGCGTCGACCGATAGTAAGTCTGGGGGTCTCTCCCCGGATGTTCCGCCCAGACGCCGCAGGGTCCAGGACCGCCTGCGTTATCTCCCGGGTGACTCCTATGCTCGGCGTCATGATCGTTCTCGCCGCAGGTCGGGCCACCGAGGCAGCTTCGATTCCGAGTCCAGTAGCAGCGAAGGCCTTGTCGGCGACGACCTCTCCGGCAGCACTGTCTGCCTTACTACGCGCTCGGCATAAAGCGACCTTCGCCGGGTGCCTGGCGGCTTCGGTTCAAGCCGATGTTGATAGAAACGCCAGCGGGACCAAGAATCCGACGAGCTCTCGTCTATATACTCGACCGCCATCTGGCGGCCGGGATAACGAGCTTCGTGATGGCCAACTACGTCCGGCCGTGTTGGGCGGCGCCGCGAACTGGCTCTTCAACCAAAAGCCTGGTTCCTTCGGATCGTGGCGTCAAATCTAGAGCGCCCTCCTCCAACTTCGAGTTGCTACGGCGATCAGGAGGGAGAAAGACTTGATCGCGTCATCGGGGCAAGGCGAGCGCCAGCGACCGTGTGGCGATTCATCCGCGACGAGAACTTGATCCCGAGCATCTCCGGCGAGGTCGTCATCAAAGCCTTCAAGTTTGGCTTCCGTGACCGGTGCCTTACCGAAGACCTGGAGATCGCATCGAGGCTCAGTGTCAACAAGTTGTTCCGCATGGCGGAGCGATATCGCGGATCGCGGATGACGTTGTCATTTGGACCTTGATTACGACGAGGTAAGCTTGGTCTAAACCCCACGGAGTCTGGCCCATCCAACTCCAAGGGTGCCGACCACAGCACCGCCGCCAAGAAGTGGAAGCGCGACCGCAGGAACGGCGGTTTCCTGCCGTGAGTGATCGTTTGATGCGAACATTAACAAGTCCTAGAGGTCCGAGATCAAGCTCGGAGGGTCCCGACCTCGCCAAGGTCGACCTCAACCTCGTCGGGCCTTGAACCGGCCCAATAGGGGGGCGGCGACATGGGCCTCGGCCGGCAGCTTTCGGCGCGGGGGCAGCGCTTCGAGTTCGATGAAGAGAAATTCTACTTGTTTCACAGGGCGTGCCGCCACGATCTGTGAACCTGCAGGGCTTGGCAGAGCAAGTTGGATTCCTTTTACCATGGGCGCGAGAATGCGGCGCCGGCGACGACCGGGCACAGGGTGAACGATGGGACGGACCATGACGACCAGCAGGGCGAGCGCCGGATCGATGTCATCTTCGGCGGCTCGTCGGCTTACCAGTCCCAACGTGGGCTCAAGGCCGCCTCGCGAACCATCTACCAGGTCGCCGCCGGGAAACCCATCGAGCAACACTGCAAGTGGGCTGGGGCCACCATCACATGCTCTCCGGAGGATGCTCTCCAAGTTATGGCCCGTGACTTGAAGACCGCCTTGGTCGTGACCCCGACCATCAGCAATACCATGGTTGGGCGTGTCATGGTCGATGGCGGCAGCCCTCTTAACTTGCTTCAGGCAGGAACGCTCGACCAGATGCAGATTCCCCGATCGAAGGTCAAGAACATACAGTCCCCTTCTTCGGAATTGTCCCTGGAAGCTCGACCATCCCTTTAGGGCAGGTGGTCTTGCCCGTCACCTTCGGCGACTCGGACAACTTCCACACCGAGCTGATCACCTTTGAGGTGGTCGAAGGAGACCTCCCGTACAACGCCATTCTTGGGCGGCCTGCCTTGATCAAGTTCATGGCGGCCAACCACTATGGCCATCGGTGTATGAAGCTGCCCGGTCCCAACGGCGTCATAACCGTGCGGGGCGATCTGCAGGCGGCACATGGATGCGAGACCAAGGCCTTGGCCCTTGCCGGCATTCTGCCCCAGCGAGGCCCGGAGGCGACGGTGAACAACGCTCGTCAGAGGGCGGCGATCCAGCCCAGCGGGGCGACGAAGGTTGTGCCGCTCGGGGAAGGTGACCCGACCAGGTGTATCCATGTCTCGGCCGAGCTGAGTTCCAAATAGGAACTCGAGCTCGTCACCTTCCTCCACGCCAACAAGGGCATATTCGCCTAGGAGCCAGCGGACATGCCCGGCGTCCCGAGGGAGGTGATCGAGCACAAGCTGCAGGTCAGGCCTGATTGCCGTCCCGTGCGGCAGAAGCTGCATCATTTCTCTCCAGAGAAAGTCGCGATCATCAGGAAAAACCTTGACAAGCTGTTGAAGGTCGGGTTCATTCGCGAGATCGACTACTCCGAATGGTTGGCCAACCCGGTCATCGTCCAGAAGAAGGGCGAAAAGTGGAGGATGTGCGTGGACCACACAGGGTTGAACTCGCCCTGCCCGAAGGACAACTTCCCGCTCCCGCGCATCGACCAGATCGTCCACTCCACTGCAAACGCCAAGATGTTAAGCTTCTTGGATGCCTATTCGGGGTACCATCAGATCAAGCTGGCGGCCGACGACGAGAGCAAGACGTCGTTCATATCACCATTCGGCACCCTCTTGCTACGACCATGTCGTTTAGTGCGCGCAATCTTTGGAGCCACGTTTGATGTCGATGACCAAGACGTTCGACCCCCAGATCAGCCGAAACCTTGAGGTCTACATGGATGACATCATCGTCAAGAGCCCCACCGAAGGCGACCACGTTCGGGACCTCGAGGAAACCTTCACCAATTTGAACAGACACAAGATCATGCTCATCCCCGAGAAATGCGTGTTCGGCGCTACGTCGGGAAGGTGCTCGGTTACATGATTGGGGACTCGGGGTTGGCGAACAGGAAAAGATCGGCGATCGAAGATGGCGCCCGACCTCGGTCAAGCGGTCTGAGCCTCACCGGCCGCATGGCCGCCCTCAGCAAATTCATCTCGAGGCTCGGTGAGCGTGGGCTCCCATTCTTCAGAGCTCTGAGCAAACAAGGGAGCTTCGAGTGGACTCCAGCGGCGCAGCGGTCTTTCGACGAGTTGAAGGTATAAGTGTCAACCCCACCCCTACTCACGACTCCATGACTGAGAGAGGTTCTTTGCTCTACCTTGCGGCCACCACCCAAGCTTGTCGATCTTTGTCTTGGTGGTGGCGGGGATCCAAAGAAGACACCGATCTATTATGTCGATGAAGTTCAGACGGCCCAAAGGGCGCTACCCGCAGTACAAAAGCTGCCAGATGCTCTCCTAATGGTTTCAGCATAAACCGTCATTACTTCGAGTGCACCTGTGGTCGTCCCGAGCAACTTTCCGCTCGGGGTCATCTTAAGGAACCCGGAAGGCGGCGGGTGAATCACCAAGTGGGCTATGGAGCTGGTAGCATTTGACATCCAGGTCGTAGCTCGCACGGCCATCAAATCGCAAGTGCTCGCCGACTTCGTGGTCAAGCAGACGTCGCAACCCTCTCCCGAGCTCGAGGTCGAGGAAGAGAAGCCCTGGATCATGTTCTTTGACAGCTCAAGGTCCTTCAAGCTCTCGGGGGCTGGAATCCTTATTCTTACCCAGCGGCGATCAATTGAGTACGTGGTTCATTTTGGGTTTCCGCGACCAATAATGTTGCAAAATCTGAAAGCTCTCTTGGCGAACTGCGAGCTTGCAAAGCTTTGGGCGTGAGGCGGTTGGTCGAAGGGCGACTCGGCTCGTCATCAATTAGTACAACAAGGATTACCGATGCTCGGGAGATTCGATGGCAAAGTACCTTGCGAGTGCATAAAATGGAGAGGTGGTTTGAACACGGAGCTCAAGCACATACCAGGCGGGACAACCGGTCGACTTCCTCTCAAGCTCGGTTCCTCCGATGACGAGATCCTCTCGATGTCATCTCGAGGCGTATGGCGGCCCCCTCGATCTCCGATCAAGAGGTCTTGCTCGCCGTGGTCGAAGGTATTCCCTCCTAGGCTGAGCCTATTCACAATTTCCTTGCAAAGGGCAACCCATCGCCCAACCCCGCCGAGGAGCAGATCAAGCGGGCGAGTTTGTATACTTTCGTCGAGGGAAGCTCCACAGCGGAATGTGTCCGAGTGCTAGCAAGGTCGTCACCACGGAGGAGGTAAGTGGCACGCTAAATGACATCCACTCGAGCCTTTGTGGGCGCATTCTTCATATGGGGCGATGGTCGGCAAGGCCTTCCGCATGGGGTATTATTGGCTGACGGTGCTTCAGGATGCCCGCGACATCATCCGCGCCTGTCGAGCATGCCAGTTCCACACCCGGAAGTCGCATCAGCCCGCCTACACGCTCAGACCATCCGCTCCCTTGGCCTTTCTCGGCGTGGAAATTTGGACATCCTCGGCCCTTTTCCTCGGCGGTCGGGGTAAGAAGTTCTGTTAGTTCTTTGTTGACACTTTTACCAAGTGGATAGAAGCGAACCGGTCTCGACTCATAATCGCTTAGGCGGTACGTCCGTTTCTTTTGCTTGTTCGTGGTCACCAGGTACGGGGTTCCATGCAAAATTATCACTGACAATGGTACGCAGTTTACAAGTGAGTTATTCCAGGAGTTTTGCGAGGACCTCGGCACCAAAGTATGTTTAAACCGATCGCTCACCCTCGAGCAATGGAGTAGCGAGCAGCATAGCGGACAAATTGTCGAGGGCATCAAAAAACGAGTTTCAGATGAGCTCGAACGCTATGGCAAGACCTGGGTGGACGAACTTCCCACCGTCTTATGGTCTATTCGTACCACGGCTAGCCGAGCAACAGGGTCCACACCCTTCCAGCTCGTGTTCGGTACTGAAGCCATTCTGCCTCCTGAGGTTACGCTGGACTCTGCTAGGGTCAGCTTGGTCGACCAAGTCGACTTCGAGCACGAGCGGTCTCTCGACCTTACCCTCGCAGAAGAAGTAAGATGCCGTGCACTGCTACGATCAACGCACTACCTTCAAACTCTTCGCAGACATGTGTCTCGATCGGTACGACCTAGGAAGCTCCTTGTTGGGGACCTAGCCCTAAGACGAATTCAGGGCTCGTCCAACACCAATAAGTTATCCCCGCGGTGGGAGGGCCCCTATAGAGTCGTTTCAACAGATCGCACGGGGGCTTACCGGCTAGCGATGCCCGACGGCAGAGAGCTCTCTAGCTCATGGAACATAGATCAGGTTCAGAAGTTTTATGTGTAATCCCTACACCTTAAGTTTCAATATAGTTGTTCTTCAATTCTCACCCTTTACACTTTTTCCTCTTTGTTGTGCATTCTGTCGCTTTTTGTTCGAGACTTCTTCGAATACGACCTACGTACAACGTGCACTCGCTCTTAGTCTGAATGTCGCGAGCTTAATGTTCACCCCCAGTGGTCGAGCTGAACGTAAGCCGAATCTCTTCGCAATCCAGCTCCTCCTGTGCCCGGGCTCGAGCAAAAACCCTCGCAGTTTGAACCGTTGAGCAGTGCGTAAGGTCGTGGTCAGGATTCGCATGTTAGTCTGGGCGTAACCTTCACTGACAAGCTCATTTTTGTCACGTTTACTCCCCCTACGGACCTTTTCTCGACTTTGCAGGTTGAAGTCATTTGCTAGTGTCTAAATCTTGCGCCCAAGGCCGACGTTGCTCGACCTTGGACCCAACGGGGGCTGGATGAGGACATACCACCGGCGAGCGACCTAAAGCACATATCTAAGGGCAAAAGAGGCGTGCACCAAATATCCTCGACCAAAGAAACTTGAAACAAGATGCGTTTGATGTCCCTAAAAGAAGTATAGCCCTATTAAAAATATTTTGTCTTAGTGTTTTTTACAGTTTATGTGGCCGAGATCTATTTATAGATCGGCCATCTCGTGGGCAAGCTTCTCCTGCTCGAGCTCGGCGACCTTGGCCCTTAAGGTCGACAGCTCGCTCTGATACTAGAGGGCTTCCTTGGAGGCATCCATGACCTGGCGCCGCTCGTCACAGAGTTGGGCAGTCGCTCTTCATCGCTTTTTGGCTCGCCCAAGCTTCTCCTCAAGCTCCAGGACCTTGGCCTCAAGCTCGGGGGATGCCTTCGCCGAGGAAGAGGCTGAAGTAGAGGCACCCAACCACGAGATCCTTCCCAGAGCGGAAGAGGCTGAAATACCGGAAGAAGAGCGAGGGGTGGGAAGGATTCCTAGGAACCCCTCACACAGGTGGGAGAAGATGGCGAGAAGGAGAATGGAATTCGGCACCAGGTTGATGAGCTCGATCTCGCAGCTAGAGAGGATGTCCGCTATGAACTCGCTCTCCGGGGTCCGCAGGCCGAAGAGCGCATAATTCTCGGTGCAGACGATCTCGTCGTCCCTGGGGTGCGGCTCGGTCTCGCCACCCGGCAACCGCCATGTTACCGGGTCCAACAACCCCAGAGTCTCGAGCTCCCTCATCCTCGCTGACGCCATTGTGCTCCTCCCAAACTTGGCCATGGCGATCATTGCGGGCTTGGTCGAGGGAAAGGGAGAGAGAGACTTGCGCAGGAAAAAGGCTAGAAGATGAAGAGTGCAAGATCAGGAGTTTTTTCAATAGTCGCTGTGGACTCGGATTTATAAGCCGCGTCGTCGCTAAATCCAGTCCACGGCATCTCAAAAGGCGCGCCAGCCATGATTCGACAGGCGCAATTAAGGCCTGGGCCACGGGCTCGGCGTCGCGGTGTCATTGGCCGTTCACATCCGCATCAAGACGGCGTGAAGTTCGAAGGTCGCTAGTGTCGAAGCGGAAGGTTCCCCTTCGTGCTCTCCACCCGACCTCGGCCATGGGTTCAAGACCTACAGAAGCTTTTTCCGTGCATCCGCAAAGTGAGGCTCGAGGTCATTTCAGGTGTCTTCTTCGACCTTGAGCCTCGGGGGCTGGCTGACGAGGGCTGGGAGACCCTTGGCCGGTCAGTGCACGGTCAACAGAGCTCCCTAGCTCGGCTACTTTGACCACAACCTGGACTGTTTTGAGCCGCACGCCTAGAGCACATGTGGCCTCGAGGTTGGGCTCCGCACGACCTTGAGCTCGGGCTGGCTCTTGTTCGGACGACATCCCCTGGAAAACCAGAACGTGCGTTTACTCAGCGGTTACCAAGGCGTGGGATCGTGGAACTAAGGCAGGCGTGCGTGAAGTGTCCGGGATGGTAACTGCCAGTCATCACCACGCATGAAGACCACTACCCTGGGAATCTCTCCTGTCCGTTATAGGTAGGGAGGATATAAGGCTAAGGATGGCGCAACCTAAGGGACACACCACACCAGAGTTCGAGCATTAGACATCGTCATTGTTGAGCTTGAGCTATAACATGCCCCTGTACTCGAGAATAGCAAAGATCATCATCGCAAGGCAACTGGAGTAGAGCTATTACCTTCATAGGGGCTCGAACCAGTATAAATCCCCGTGTCACGCTCGTTGTCGCCTTGCTCCGACCACCAGCACGTCGAATCCGTTCCTCCATTGAGCAAAGCTCAGCTCGGGTCCCTAGTATCACTAACCCCCTTTTCATTTCTACGGTTGGCTATCCCGATCGTCGACAAGAACAAAATGTTATGTATTTATCATAATGCTCAAATGTGGGGTCCTGATTTAAGTACACTCAATCATCCTAACCTAGCATGAGGACTTTAAAGTATTTCATACATGTTGGCATATGTCCTAGCATGAGGATTTAAGTGCACTCAATCTGAGTTGTTGCTAACTTGCTATATTCTTCTAATCTCTTGTTTGATGTTTCATTTAAAGGTCAAATAGTGGAATCCTCTTATACTCTTATTGCTTTTTGTTCGTTAGTTTAGATTTTTGCCAAAGTGATTTCCGATTAATCATTCGTAACTTTTAAACTTGTATAATTCTTTGGATGCATTACGAGGTTACATGTGCGGTGAATGCATAACAATCACCATTTATTTTACAATTCAAATATGGGCATAAAATTCATTTAGTCTCAATGTGAAATGATTAATTCGTTTGAAGTTATTTCATCTCATTTTATATTCGCTGCATATGGTATATATATTTTTATTCTCTCACTGCCGTTGTATATAACGTTAGAGTTTAGGGTTTACGTCGAACAGTAGAGAGCCTAGGTGTCACCCGTTCGGGAACAGCGCATCTCACATTTGCTTGTGAGGTGTGCAGTTCCGGAATTGTCCAGCGTATTTTGGACAGCCCCAGAATGTTGGTTGTTGCATGGGGCCTGTGACGTGCGAGCGATCCGAACATGATTTCGGCCGCATAACCCTATTGTTCTTTGACGCACCAGCATCAGGCATGCGTTTGGAGAACAGCGGGGTTATGCCACCGAAATTTCGTTCAGTTCGTAGCACACGTCACAGGTCGCATGGAACGGCCTCCATTCTTGGGTGGGTTTAGAACACATCTTTCCTAATAGGGTTGTCTTTGTCACCTAAGCCACGGTCGTACGTTGACATCATTTCATTTGTTTAGCTTTGAGAATGGGTGACGATCGAAGGGTGATGTATGATGGATGGAGGAGTGATGGGGGGCACTCAAGGGAATGGGGGCAGATCACGAATGCTTTCTTGAAGCAAGCATTCGCTGGAGGAGCTGAATATGTGTATTGCCCGTGTACCCTCTGCGAGAATAACAACTACTACAGCAAGGATATAGTGCAGTATCACATTTGCAAAAACGGGTTCATGCCTAACTATTTGGTGTGGCACCTTCATGGAGAGGCCCCAGGGCAGGCCATTGAGTCGGACCATGGGGAGGATCACGACCGGATGGAAGAGATGTTGGATGATCTTGGCAGGGGGATTGAATTTAACTCGGGAGGGTCACAGCCAGAGGAGGTTAAGGAATTCTATAGGCTACTTGACGCCTCGGATGAGAAGCTGCATGACTTGACCAATGTGACCGTCCTGCAGGTGGTTACACGGCTTATGTCGATGAAGTTGAAGTTCAACCTTTCGAACAAATGCTTCAACGCTTTGCTTGAACTTATGAATGATGTCCTTCCGCCTAACCACAAGATGCCAAAGGATTTGTACCAATCGAAAAAGTTGATGGCGGCCTCGGGATGAATTACGGAAGATTGATGTGTGCGAGAATAATTGCATCTTTGTTTGGAAGGATCATGACAAGGATACTCATTTTATGCATTCGCGGTAAGTGTAGATTCGTTGAGTTGGTAGATGAGGAAGGGTATCGGTGACTACAAAGGTCGCGACTAAACAACCGGTACATGCCGATCACGGATAGGCTTAAACGGTTGTATATGTCAAAAAAGCAATGAAACATATGCGATGGCACAAAGAAGGTAAGCGTGAGGACCGAGACCGGATATGATGGTGCATCCATCGATGGCGAGGCATGGCGGGCATTGGACCGATTCGATTCCTGCATTTGCAAGCGACCCTAGGAGTGTCCGTCTTGGTTTGTCCACGGATGGTTTCACACCTTCGGCAAGCGCTAGCCCTACTCTTGTTGGCGGTCTTCATCATGCCATACAATCTTCCACGAGATTTGCTTGAAAGAGGGTTCATATTCCTTGCTCTTGTCATTCGGGTCCTAAGCATCCAGGAAGGATCTCAATGTGTTCATGCGGCCCTTAATTGACGAGCTGAAAAAGTTGTGGCGAGGGGAAAAGGCATACGACAGCGTTGCTGGTAGAGAATTTACCTTACGAGCCACATATCTATGGTCGGTCCATGATTTGTTGGCATATGCCATTTGGGCCGGCTGGTGTGTTCTTGTCACCTGTGTTGTCCAATTTGTATGGCTGACTCTGATGCATTCAGGCTCACGCACGGTAAAAAGATCACATTCTTCGATTGCCATCAACGGTGGCTTCGTGAGCACCCTTTAGAGCGATGCTAAAGCATTTGAAAGGAAAGAAAGTTAAAAAGGGCACGGAAGCGACTCACGGAGAGGAGATAGCGAGAATGGCATAGTCGAACATGCGATCTACGGAAGTGGGTTTCACTGGCTATGGAAAGAAGCACAACTGGACTCATATTTCTTTTCTTTGGGAGCTGCCTTACACGAAAGCTTTGATTCTGCCGGATAACATAGATTTGATGCACCAAGAGCACAATGTGGCAGAAAGCATCATAAGCATGGTGTTTGATGTAACTGACAAAACAAATGAGTGCTAGGAAAGACATGGGTGATCATTGTGCTAGGCCGTGGCTCGAGGTTAAAGTTGGTTTAAATGGAAATGAGAGCCGGCCACGAGCTCCATACTGTGTGAAGCCAAAAGACCGTAAACAGATTTTGAGGTGGTTGAAAACTCTAAAGTTCCCTGATCACTATGCATCTAACATAAAACGGGCTGTGAATGTCAGCACCGGTAAGCTAAACGGGCTAAAGAGTCATGATTACCATATTATCATGGAAATACTTGTTCCGATAATGTTTTGTGGCTATTTTGATAATGAGTTGTGGAGGATGTTAGCAAGCTCAATTACTTCTATAGGCAGATATGCGCTAAGGAAATCTCGAAGACGTTGATGCAGAAGTTAGAGAAGGGAATTCCATTGCTTGTATGCAAGTTGGAAAAAACTTTCCCACCTGGTTTTATGAATGTGATGCAACATCTGCTTTGGTGCATCTGCCTTGGGAAGCGATGGTTGGAGGTCCTCGTGAGTTCGGATGGATGTATAGTCGAGGAAGAGAGTTGAAAAAGCTTAGAGCTACAGTGCGCAACAAGGCAAGGGTAGAGGGGTATATCGCAGAGGCTAATGCAAGTAAAGAGATCACAAATTTCTCAACAAAGTATTTCGCACTCAAGCACAACGTGAATGCCCCTCTGAATCAGTATCGTCTTTGCGGAATAAGAAGCATTGCAGCGAACTTAAGCTTTTTCAATGCAAGGGTCAACTGTTGGGTCGCATTATCTTGCACACCATGTTGAGTATGAGGTGGAACTGGCCATGCTTTACATGTTCACTAACATGGTAGAAGTTGAAAATATTTTGAGTAAGTGACTTTCTAAATTATGTTTTCAACATTTCAGTGTAGTGTCCTTTTTAACCTGGGAATAAATGACGCAGAGTGTTTGACAAAGAAAATTGGAAGTCAACTCGACAACTCACAACTAAGCAATTGGATAATCTACGTCGTGATGGGTTGAAAGGCGGCCCAAGCTTCGTGCAATGGTTCCATCAGCATGTAATTTGACTATTTATTCATTTTTTAAAAATGAATTGTTGTAGTAACTTAATATTAGACTAACAGTGATGCATATTGCTATATAGTGTATGCATGATGCCTCCGTCCCTGAGGATCTCCGACAGCTCTCACATGGTGATGTGACGGCAAGGAGCTATAGTCGCTATGATGTGAACGGGTTCCATTTTCGAACAGCGAAATTAGAAGCTAGCCGTCCACTTGCGGCCGCTTGAAATAGCGGAGTAGTCACAATGTCATCCGATTTCCAGCGGTGATATATTAGACTACTACGGTGTTGTACAAAACATAATTGAGTATACCTTTGGGGGTGCGAAAGAACTGAAGGTTGTGTTTTTTTATTGCCATTGGTTCGATCCACACAACGGCACACGTGTCGATGACTTTGGGATGGTGGAGGTGAAGCACAGTTCGCGGCTTCAGGGCCACATCAAAAACATTGTGCTTGCACATCAGGTTGAGCAGGTGTACTACATGAGCTATCCTCACCGTAGCTTGAAGGCTTGATGGGTTGTATTTAAAGTTAATCCTGAAGTATATCCTCCTGGGGATGTTTCGTATGTGGAAAGCAATGTAGAAGATAATGTGGGTGATGTATATCAAGAAGAAGCTATGGGGGATTCTTTCCTTGTCTCTGACGGGGTAGGACTCGATCAATTACCTACCGATGCCACAGATGTAATAACAGATGAACCAGGCCCTTCATGAAAACGCCCTCAAAAGTCAGTAAGGATTGCACGTCTTCAAGCACGTCTCAATGAAATACGAGTCGCAGAAGCAGATTCTGACGCCGACGACTTTTGATATGTATATTTTGTAAGATTATTGTTGCCTCGTTCATTTGTACAAGTTATTGTTGTCTCCTTCATTTTTTACAAGTTATTGTTGTCTCATTCATTTTTGCAAGTTATTGAAAATTATTTGTAAACCTGTATACTAACTCTTGTCAAATTTGAACAGATGAGTATGTTCAGGCATCAGGTTGACAAGCTTAAAGGCAAGTTCAGCGGGTCGTCCTCCAGAAGGTCGAGGAGCAGGGGTTCTGATGCTCAGGACTCGACGGTCGGCAACACCATATTTGCCGGGCTGCTTGATTAGGCAGCAAGAAGCGGCTCTGAGTGCTTGATGAGCGAGCACGAGAACAAAGCGGGAGCAGCCACAGGAGGACGAGGGGCAGGTAGGGGTTGAGGACGAGGGGCAGGTAGGATGTGAGGATGAGGACATGGGCGAGGCAGATGACGAGGAGGTTGTTGGGGGTGGTGGCGGTGGTTCGACAGATACAGATGCAGACGCCGAGGCCGAGGCAACGGCAGATGCAGAGTTGGTGGTGACCTTAGAGCCAGTTGAAGAGGGTGGGTCTTCTTCGGGTACCATCAGGTATATGCGTAGTATTGGATTATCATTTAATGTCCATATTTACATTGTAATGTCTATGAACTAATGATTTGCATTTTAGGCTTTGTAAAACCGTCTCAGTTCGTCCGAGATGCAACCCGGCCGATAGGAGGTTGATAGAGCTACATGGGAGCAGGTAACAGTTATATCTTTCATGTCTTTTCTTTTAGCATGAGCTAAGTGACAACTTATTGTTTTGATGCATCTTTGTCTTGTATTTTGTTGTAGGCACTGGAAAGAGCCGGGTTGGACTGGGACGGGTCACATTACAAAGGTTAACACCGTGCTGGGAGCCCTTGGCCGCTACTACTACCCCGCATGGTTGAGTCGGTGAGGATAGATTCATGCCCACAACCGAAGCACTTGGGCGTTGAAGGAGAACGTGGAAGGAGGCGAAGACAACCAAACATGTCAAGGCGCAGTGTGGGCTGGCTTCTGGGTGAGTTTGCGTTATGTATTTACTCTATTTGAGTATTTCTTTAAATGTAAATACAATTTGACAATGTGTGATTATATACAGGAGAGGTTCCGGCTTGAGAACGAAGACAATTACAACGCTTTGAAGAAGGCCAAAAGCGTCTTCAACAGGGCGGCACAAAAGGTTATTGGAGATTCGTTCAGCAATGCACGGATTCAAGTTTTCATCAATTTTTACAAGAGGGTGAAGAAGGTGAACATGAGAAGAGGACCAGAGGCGAGGAGGATACACCTGACAGAACAAGAGTATCTCCAGAGCTCGGTCGATTGGATAATGAAGGACATGGAGGCTTGGAGGTGGATGTGCCGGTACTGGGCGTCGGATGATTTGATGAGGACATCTCCACAACAGATACAACCAGCGCTACCTCATCTCACCAAAATGTACAAGGACCACTCACTCGAGCTCGTGCACGCAAATTAAATTATCAGGTGAAGTCGTTCCTAAGTGTTTCTACTAATGCCTTAGTGAATGGAATGCTATTTAATTCTTGTGATCATGTTATTCTTGTTAGGAACCAGGGAGAAAAGCCACCAAGTGCAAAGAGACTCGAATCTAAGTCGGAGGCTTGAAGGAACTCCAAGTCAGATTCGGACTCGCAGACATCATCAACTTCAAACGTTCATAACTTTTGATCCAAAGCACTTCTGGAGGCCCACGAGTACAGGATTGAAATATCTGCTCGTCCTCTTTCAAACGGATCCAAAATCACCTTCCAATTCCTTCCGAGTCAATGGGAAACTGCCAAACAATGGAGACTACTTTTCCTGTCCGAGTCGGGTTTGGGCTGGATCTTCTAATCCGAGTTGTATTAGTTAGGCCCATGTTAAGGCTCGGTGCTGCATGCCCTTGGACTATAAATAGCCAGCCGCCACCATAATTAGGGTTTGGGTTTTGTTTGATTAAGTTAGCCATTACTATCGCTTGTACTCGCTGCGTGTCGACTAGACCGCCCGTCTACTTGTTCATCGGAACCCCAATTTCGAGTGTTCTTGTTTCAGAATCGATCTACATTCATATTCGCAATTGAGTTGCTTGTTATCTCTTGTTCTTGCTGGTTCTTCGATTGCTTGCGTGAACAAAGACCTTCGTGGTCGAGGTTGGTCGCGCTTCGTGAGATCAATAACCTTGAGGAGGGTGGTGTACCGGTCGCTAAGGCGCAACGTCGGTTCGTTGTAGTCGGGCCGCCAACTTCGTCCTCCACCAAATCAACGCTACCTATTCTCATCGAAAGATCGGGACGCCCAGTCCATATCAAGTGGTATCAGAGCTCAAGGTTGCTCGGTGAGATCTTCTATCAGTTTGCGTTTTTCAACCTAGAGTCCAGAAAATTTGCCCCGCGAAAAACAAGATTCGTTCCTCTGTCCAAGACTTTTTGTGCCTTGCTTTTACTGCTTAGTTCTCCGCTTGTTGAATTCACGGTTGCTTCATCGAGTTGGGTTGCTGGTCTTTAGTTTCTACCCTTAGAGTTTCGAGTTCGAGTCACGTTTTGATCACAGTTGCGTTTCGGAATTGAGTCGGAGTCCTTAGTAGATATCAAATCCAAAAAAAAAGGAGAAAACAAGGGTACCTTGAAGAAGATCGCCGCCGCGTGCTTTGGTCGCCCGGCGCTCTCCCATCGTGCGTTGCGTGCTACGCGAAAGTGCTTTCGTGCGTCGCGAAAGTCTTGCTTCGCCGAGTACTCGCCATCGCGTCGATGCTTTCGCCCATCGTGGAGTGGTCGCCAAGTGCTCGCCTGAGTACTCGCCCATCGCGTGCAATGCTCGCCCATCGTGTGCTCGCCAAGTGCTTCGCCCATCGCGTGCGATGCTTTCGCCGAGTACTCGCCCATCGCGTCGCGATGGTTGCCCAAAGTGCGATGGTCGCCGAGTGCTCGCCGTCGCGTCTTGATGGTCGCCCGAGTGCTCGCCCACCGCGTGTACTGGTTACCGAGTGCTCGCCAACTACAACAAATTGGTCGCCCAAGTGTTCACCGATGCGTGTCGAGAAGAAAAAGGCAAGTGCAATTTTAAAAGCCGCACTAGATCAATTGCAAACCAAAGTTCAGAGAGAGAGAGAGTATCTTTTAATTACTTTTCTACCCCTGGACAAAAAAAAAGTGTGTGTGGTGAGTGTTGTTTGGAGTCCTTTTTGAGTCTATTTTTCATTTTTAGGGCTCCCACAAAGCAAAAAAAAAAAGAAGAAGGAAAGTGGAGCCCTAGTTGTTTGCTTTGTGTTGAGGACGTTTCTGTGGCATCGTTGGTGATTAGGCTCGCATCTCTAGTGTGGTTGAGGCTAGGACCAGCACCATATTGTCGTGGAACGTTTATTCAACTTGTTGTGGCTATTGTGGTACGAGCTATCCTTTGATACAACTGCTAGCCACCTATAGCTCCACAAAAAAACTACAACTTACCAGGCTCTTGCGTTGGGCACCTGTACACTACCTCTCCTGGAGAATTTTGACTTCATGATCGTGACACCTCCTGCTTAGGCTTGGTAGAACTGTAAGAGCTTGGTGATACAAGTTGAGAGTTGAGAGAAGCAGTGCCCTTTCACTGCAACTTGTTTGTTCTTTCGTTTTCTAACCATGTCGAGAACAATGAGCAATGATGGACAGCATTCCCCTTTTCGGGGTATCATTCAACATTTCGGCGCCAAGTCAAGCTGCATGCGAGGGCCTCGATGGCGATGTGCAGGTGGTAAATGAGCGGTAGCCGACAGTGGAGAAGGCTCAGATCGACACCAACGCCAGTGACAAATTTGGAGGTTTCTGTTGGCACCATCAATACCAACTTGCGGAGGTCTTGCGGCGCCTTGAGAACATGGGCGAGTACCTCTGTGGCACGTGATAATGGTGTGTTGGGCAGCGTGGTGGATGAGAATGTCGACGACTACGCTGCTGACTCGAGCTTGAGGAAGACCTTGCATGGCGCCAACTTCACCGCAATCGGCATGGTATGGGTCCTTTGCGCCCGGCATGAGGTGCGTGACTATGATGATTAAGCTTGGTAAGGTTAAGTTTACCATACCTCCTTTTGATGGTAAATATGACCCCGATGCATACCTCACATGAGAATTAGTCTGTCGAACAAAAGTTTGCATGTCATGAGTATCCCGAAACAAAAGAGTTAGAGCCGCCACTAGTGAGTTCACCGATTTTGCTACGCTTGGTGGAGTGAGTTTGACGTAAGAATCTCGATGCCGCACAAAACTAGGTTGATTTGAAAAGAATCATGCGAGCTAGATTTGTTCCTCTTATTACCGGCGTGATTTGTTGAATAAGCGGTTGCTTAGGCAAGACAAGAAGAGTGTAGAAGAATACTATCACGAATTACAAATGGGCATGTTCTTGTTTGTGGTATAGAGGAGTCTGAGGAGGCTGCTATGGCTAGATTTATGGGTGGGCTGAACCGTGAGATTTATGACATTCTTAGTTACAAGGAATATAATTCGATCACCCGCTTGTTTCATCTTGCTTGCCATCTTTGAAGAGAAGTGCAGGACAACGAAATGGTCTAGCACGAGAACTAATGTTTCTGCAGGTCGTGCTAACACTTGGTCAACACGAGCTCCATCTACAACCACAAGACAACCGACTGCACCGTCCTCCAACAACAACAAGAATCGACCTTCATCTTCCACGCCGACTTCCAAGGTTTCGGAGGTAACAAAAACTGCTGCACCAGAGGCCGCTAAGAGCTCCGCTTCGGTTGCTTTAAGCCGGAGGACGAGGATGTGCAATGTCATCAATGCAAAGGTTATGGTCACATGAGGAGCCAATGCCCAAGCAAGCGTGTGCTGATTGTGCGAGACAATGGTGAGTATTCTTCTGCTAGTGATTTAGATGAAGAAACATATGCTATGCTTGCAGCTGACAATGCGGGAAGCGGAGATGATCAAGACCAGGAAGATCACATTGAAGCCGACCATGCTGACCATTATGAGAGCCTCATTGTACAGCGAGCATTGAGTGTCCAGATTGAAAAGGCCGATCAAAATCAGCGGCACAACCTGTTCCAAACCAAGTGTGTCGTCAAGGAGCGATCATGTCTTGTGATCATTGACGGAGGAAGTTGCAACAACCTTGCAAGCTTGGACATGGTGGAGAAGCTTTCTTTGGAGACAAGACCGCACCCCCAGCCCTACTATGTTCAATGGTTCAACAACATTGGTAAGGTTAAGGTTACACGCTTGGTGAGAGTACTGCTTTGCTATTGGTTCCTATCATGATTTTTTTGAATGTGATGTCGCACCTATGCAAGCATGTTCTATATTGTTAGGTAGACCATGGCAATATGATAAAAGTTACATGCATGATGGTAGAACCAACCAAGATTCTTTTGTGCATAAGGGAAGGAAGATCGTATTGCATCCTATGACCCCGAGTTCATTCTTAAGGAGGACATTGCTAGAGCTAGTAAGCAAAAGATTGATGAAAATGCTAAAAGAAAACTTCTAGTTACGCTTGTGATAACAAAACCGAGATCAAGTTGAAAGGTGCATGTTTTCGCTGCCAAATCTGATGTGAAGGAACTACTTGTTGATGAATCTATTTGCTATGCCTTAGTTTGCAAGGATGCATTGTTCTCACTTGAGAAGATACTTGTTTGCTTTTGCCTCTCTACCGTGACTAACCTTTTGCAGAGTATCTTGATGTTTTTCCCAAGGACATTCCTCCGGCTTGCCACCAATTCGAGGAATTGAGCATCGATTGACCTCATTCTGGAGCATCTTTGCCCAATCGAGCGCCATATAGGACTAATCCGAAGAAACTAAGGAGATACAACGCCAAGTGCAAGAACTGCTTGACAAAGGGTACGTGCGTGAATCTCTTAGTCCTTGTGCTATTCCAGTTCTTTTAGTTCCTAAGAAGGATGGATCATGGCGCATGTGCGTGGATTGTAGAGCAATCAATAACATTACAATTAGATATCGTCATCCTATTCCTAGGTTAGATGATATGCTTGATGAATTAAGTGGCTCTACTGTGTTCTCTAAGGTTGATTTGCGTAGTGGTTACCACCAAATCCGCATGAAATTAGGAGATAAATGGAAAATAGCTTTCAAAACTAAGTTCGGTCTATATGAGTGGTTAGTGATGCCTTTTGGATTCACTAACGCACCTAGCACTTTCATGAGACTAATGAATGAAGTTTTGCGTGCTTTCATTGGTAGATTTGTGGTGGTATACTTTGATGATATCTTGATTTATAGCAGATCATTAGAGGAACATCTTGCTCATTTGCGTGCTGTTTTTGATGCCTTACGAGATGCACGGTTATTTGGTAACCTTGAGAAGTGCACATTTTGCACCGATCGAGTTGCTTTTCTTGGCTATGTTGTTACTCCACAGGGAATTGAAGTTGATCAAGCCAAGGTTGAGGCAATTCAGAGTTGGCCGACTCTAAAACGGTCACACAAAAGCGGAGTTTTCTGACTTGCGAGGATTCTATCGCCGCTTCGTGAAAGACTTCAGTACAATTGCTACACCACTGAATGAGTTGTGCAAGAAAGGCGTGGCTTTCCAAAGGGACAAGTCACATGAAGATGCCTTTGACTTGTTGAAAGAGAAGCTGACTCATGCACCACTGCTCCAACTCCCAGACTTTGGTAAGACTTTTGAACTTGAGTGCGATGCTAGTGGTATCGGGATTGGAGGCGTGCTGATCCAAGAAGGTAAGCTAGTTGCTTATTTCAGTGAGAAATTATTTGGGCCTCGTTTGAACTATTCAACTTATGATAAGGAATTGTATGCACTAGTTCGAACATTAGAGACTTGGCAACATTATTTGTGGCCCAAAGAGTTTGTTATACATTCTGATCATGAATCTTTGAAGCACATTCGTAGCCAAAATAAATTGAACCGAAGGCATGCAACATGGGTAGAATTCATTGAGTCTTTTCCTTATGTTATCAAACACAAGAAGGGGAAGGAAAATGTTATTGCTGATGCTTTATCTCGACGATATACCATGCTTTCACAACTAGACTCTAAAATCTTTGGCTTGGAAACAATTAAAGAGTAATATGCGCATGATGCTGATTTTCAAGATGTTTTGTTAAATTGTAAGGAAGGAAGAGTTTGGAATAAGTTCATTATTAATGATGGGTTTGTGTTTCGTTCTAACAAGTTATGCATTCCACCTGGATCATTCGATTGTTGTTACTTGAAGCGCATGGGGAGGACCGATGGGTCACTTTGGTGTAAAAAAACAGAGGATGTGTTGGCCAACCATTTTATTGGCCAAAAATGAGGCTCGATGTGGAACGCTATGTCTCTCGCTGCTCTACTTGCAATAAAGCTAAGTCACGATCGAACCCACATGGTTTATATACGCCTCTTCCTGCTCCTAGTGTTCCATGGGAAGATATTTCAATGGACTTTGTTTTAGGCCTACCTAGGACAAAGAGGGGGAGGGATAGTATATTTGTTGTCGTGGATCGATTTTCTAAGATGGCACATTTTATACCTTGTCATAAGAGCGATGATGCTACAAACATTGCTGATTTGTTTTTCAGGGAGATAGTTCGCCTACATGGAGTGCCTTCCACAATTGTATCAGACCGAGATGCTAAATTTTTGAGTCATTTTTGGCGGACGCTTTGGAAGAAAGCGGGTACCAAGCTCTTGTTTTCTACTACATGTCACCCTCAAACTGATGGCCGATCAAGTCGCCAATGTAACATTGTCTACAATGTTGAGAGCCATTTTAAAGAAAAATTTGAAGATGTGGGAAGAGTGCCTACCTCATGTGGAGTTTGCCTACAACCGCTCATTGCATTCTACTACCAAGATGACTCCTTTTCAGGTGGTATATGGTTTCAATCCTCGTGCACCCATTGATATTCTACCTTTACCATATTCCGAAAAAGTAAACTTAGATGCTGCTAAACGTGCTGATTTTGTGCTGAAATTACATGAGACTACTAAGGATAACATTGAGCGCATGAATGCTAAATATAGAGCTACTGGTAACCAGGGTAGGAAGGAATTAACTTTTGAACCTGGAGATCTTGTTTGGTTGCACTTGAGAAAGGATAGGTTTCCTGATTTGCGAAAATCTAAATTGATGCCTAGAGCTGATGGTCCTGTTAAAGTTCTTGCTAAGATAAATGATAATGCATACAAGCTTGATTTGCCTGCAGACTACGGCGTAAGCAATTCTTTCAATGTTGCTGATTTGAAGCCGTATATGGGTGATGAAGATGAGCTTGAGTCGAGGACGACTCCATTTCAAGAGGGGGAGGATGATGAGGACATCTCCACAACAGATACAACCAGCGCTACCTCATCTCACCAAAATGTACAAGGACCACTCACTCGAGCTCGTGCACGCAAATTAAATTATCAGGTGAAGTCGTTCCTAAGTGTTTCTACTAATGCCTTAGTGAATGGAATGCTATTTAATTCTTGTGATCATGTTATTCTTGTTAGGAACCAGGGAGAAAAGCCACCAAGTGCAAAGAGACTCGAATCCAAGTCGGAGGCTTGAAGGAACTCCAAGTCAGATTCGGACTCGCAGACAGCATCAATTTCAAATGTTCATAACTTTTGATCCGGAGCACTTCTGGAGGCCCACGAGTACAGGATTGAAAGATCTGCTCGTCCTCTTTCAAACGGATCCAAAATCACCTTCCAATTCCTTCCGAGTCAATGGGAAACTGCCAAACAATGGAGACTACTTTTCCTGTCCGAGTCAGTTTGGGCTGCGGATCTTCTAATCCGAGTTGTATTAGTTAGGCCCATGTTAAGGCCTGGTGCTGCATGCCCTTGGACTATAAATAGCCAGCCGCCACCATAATTAGGGTTTGGGTTTTGTTTGATTAAGTTAGCCATTGCTACTGCTTGTACTCGCGCGTGTCGACTAGACCGCCCGTCTACTTGTTCATCGGAACCCCAATTTCGAGTGTTCTTGTTTCAGAATCGATCTACATTCATATTCGCAATTGAGTTGCTTGTTATCTCTTGTTCTTGCTGGTTCTTCGATTGCTTGCAGGAACAAAGACCTTCGTGGTCAGGTTGGTCGCGCTTCCGCGAGATCAATAACCTTCAGGAGGGTGGTGTACCGGTCGCTAAGGCGCAACGTCGGTTCGTTGTAGTCGGGCCGCCAACTTCGTCCTCCACCAAATCGACGCTACCTATTCTCATCGAAAGATCAGGACGCCCAGTCCATATCAGGATTTTCAAGAAAAATCAAATAGAAATCGAGGGAATAGAAGAAGTAGATTGGGGAAGCACAAGTACGGCAAAGACGGACACATTGGCCTAGAGCAACGCATGGTAAATATCGGTATTATAATTGTTAGTGAATTTGTCACTATGTTTCTAACTTTGCACAGAGGAGGCTGAAAGTGGGAGTACTCCACTTTTGTGGAAGTTTACATCCGAGGCACCAAGGCGAGGATCCACAGTAACTGGGATGTTTTGTGCGATTTACGGGCTAGTGAGAGGATGGTAAGTATAAATGACACAATATGTTTTGTGCAAATTTACATCCGGGAGCACCAATATGCTGTTTTGCAGGCATCATATGCAGAACAAATGACACAACATCATGGGCCGAAGTTTGATTGGAGGGCCACGCCGGTCGATGTGAAAGCGTTGTACCACGCTGGAGGGGGCCTAAAGCATGGGAGGTTCATTAATAAAACTGATTTTAATAGTTTTCTCTCTATGAATAAAAAAATGTTGCTTGGTCACATTTCAGTATATATCGTTTGTAGGTGGGCCATGGGGGACGAAGTTGTGGACTGCGATCGTCTACCACGAGGCTCGGTTTCCTCATAGGGGAGTGCTAGCTCGTTGACGTCAGCACGGGAAGCACAAGCGCAGGAGGAGGCTCGTGAAGCGCGAGAGGAGGCTCGTCAAGCGCGAGAAGAGTCTCGTCAAGCACGAGAGGAAGCTCGCAGAAACCGAGAAGACTCAGAATACATGAAAATGTATCTGTAGGTACAATCTCAACTTTGAACAAATTGCTCAATTGTACATTTATGATTAAAATCTAACAAACAATCTATATGCAGCAACTGTCACAATCTCTTGGACCTAACGTGCCAGTGTTTCGCCCTCCTGTTATGCCCCAGGTAAAGATACTTGAGTTCATTACTCTCTAATTCACTTAGCTCGTATAATCACGTTTCTCACAAACTTGACTATTATGTCATAGGGCTCCCAGCCACCTCCTTTCTATATGTTTTCTCCGCACATGCAGCCACCACCACAAGGAGAAGCATCACAGGGTGCTCAGCCTCCCCCGATGTCCTTCATAAACCCTACTGGGATGCAGGCACCACCCCTAGGAGATGCACCTCAGGTTATATGAAATTCTCATGCATTCTTTATTTTTAAAAAACTCTATTCTGTATACTTTATATCACAAACTATGATCCACAGAGCTCCGGCCTCCTCATCCTTTCTACATATTCACTCCACAGATGCTGCCACCTTACAGAGGAGAGGCACCTGAGTAAAGACGGATCGGTTCAATTCGTTATTCAAAATTTGAGCGAATGATTTATATGTGGCATAATGTACTGTCTATTCCTTACAGGCTCCCCACCTCCAAACCCGTTCTACATGTACCCACCACCTATGCCAGGCCAAGGAATGCCTATGTACTTCAACTCGTGGGCCCTGCAGCCACCTCAGACGACACCACAGGTATGGATGTCAAAAACATTTTAAGTTTGCGAAACGAGCTAAGTTCGTCAATTGTGAGCCAAACCAAGTCAAATTGAGCAAATTGAGCTACCTTCACAAAACCTAGTCAATTATATCAAAGGTTAATTCTATCAAAGTTGAGCCAGACTTAGTCAACTTGAGCAAATTCAGCTATACGTGCAAAACTTAGTCGATTTTAGGACATTTAGGCAACTCTTGCTTAAACCTTGCACAAATCATCTCAATGTTTGCTAAGTTTGCAAATTGAGTTAACTTTGTCATTTGTGAGTCAAGACTAGTCAAATCCTGCAAATTGAGGTATTTATGCAACAATTATTCGATTCTAGCACATTTAGGCAAATCTAGCTTAAATCATTCCAATGTTTGATAAGAATGCAAAACGTGTGGAAATTGACAATTGTGATATAAGCCTAGTCAAATTGAGGCATTCGTGCAAAACTTAGTCGATTCTAGCACATTTAGCCAAATATAGCTTAAATCTTGTCAAATTCATCTCGATTGGTTGCTAAGTTTATAAACAAGGTAATTACATCAATTGTGAGCCAAACTTAGTCAACTTGAGGAAATTGACCTATTAGGTACAAAAGCGAGTCGATTCTAGCACATTTAGCAAAATATAGCTTAAGTCTTGCACAAATCATTTCGATATTTGCTAAGTTCGCGAAAGGAGTGAATTTTGTCAATTGTGAGCCAAACCTAATCAAATTGAGAAAATTGAGCGACTCTTGCTAAACTTACTCGATTCTAGCACATTTAGCAAAAACCGACGATATGTTACTTGTAACACAACCTAAGTTAGTCTTGAACTTGCGGGTTTACGGGTCACGCCCAAAGACGCATACTAACGATTTACATCATAGAAGACATCTTCAACAACGGCGGTGGTGGTAGCGCCCTAACTCCAACAACCCCGAGGCATGAATTCCATTGTGAGCTCGATTGGTATATTCTTGTTGGACTTTATGACTTGGTCGTCGGATTTGGATTGTGATGGATAGATTGTGATCGACTTATTGTGATGGAATATGTATTGTATCTTTTGTGGTTGTAATGTGTTTATGCGTCATTGCGTAGTTTACAAATTGTCGATTCGATGTGTGATTGATTATCTAAGGATCTGCTAGAATGTCTCCTACATTTGAGAGATTGATATATATATATTATAAGCGCAAATGTTTTTTGTCTGCCGAGTGGATGTCCTATTTACAAGGGAGGTCATGCGAAATTTTGTACATTTCGGTGACTTAGTTTAGACTGTTGCAAATAGTTTGATTTAGTTTAGTACTCAGATTGTGCTATAAGAAATTGTCGTTTGAGAATTAGTTTAGTTTCGAATTAGTTAAGTTTACTTCATTTGGTATGACAACCGGTTAACATTGCAGATTGAGGCTATTAATGATTTTGCTAAGTTTTACATTTAAATAAGTTTTCAGATTTTGTTATAACAAATTGTCGCTTTTCAGCTTTTTAGTTCAATTTCAGATCTTAAGAATGAAGTTTTCACATTTCCATGTGAATGCTGTATGTAATTTCAGATTAACTCAGTAATGAACCAAATACTCAAGTCTTAGCTGTAATTTCAGATTTACAAACGAAGTTTTCAAGTGTTAGCTCTAATGTCGATGAACATGGTAATGACCAAATACTCAAGTGTCGATTTAGCTCTAATTTCAGATTTCAGCTTTTTGTTAAGTTTTCAAGTCTTATACAGAATTGCAGATGAACCTCGTAATTAGCAAATACTCAAGTACTTACAAATACTCAAGTCTCATATTCACCTCTAAACTCTTTAGATCTAACTTTTACTCAGCTTTTCAGCTTTTTGCTTTACATTGTAGTCGCCACTTAAAGAGCATCTTGTTTGTTTCATTCTTTTATTTGACTAGAGTATGCGGGCATGGGAGCTCACCGAGCTAAATATTTATCCACCACATTCTTTGGTTTAACCACATTTTATTGTACAAGCTGCAATGCTGCAAGAACTAATACCGATAGTTTTGTGTAATTTACTCTATTAATAAAGGAGAGCATTCACTTCTTGACCTTAGTTTGCCGTTGTTTTGTTTAGAAAATATAGCCTGAACTATTGTGGTTCCTGTAGTCCAAACAACCTGCTAGTTTCAGTCTGGACCAACAGTTTGCAACGCGAAAAGAAATATAAATTAAGGGCAATAAAAGTTTTCATTCCCAGATTTAGTTTACTTTCAGATTTACTTAAGTTTTCAGATTTTGCTAGAACACGTGTAGTTAACATTTCAGAATGTGCTATAACAGATTTTGCTAAGTCTCATATTTGCTTAAGTATTCGGATTTTGGTATTAGCATCTGTACTGCTCCCCTTATCATAGAAAAAACCTTCCACTGAATGTCTGAACATGAATGTCATTTGTGCACCGAGGAATAGAACAGCCTGCACTGCTAAGTTGCACATTTAGTTAAGTTTTCACATGGATGCATACACACGCGTTCCTAACAGCATTGACAAAAATCCATTAGCTCTACGCCAGTTAGACAAACCGCAATCGGTTGTACCTATCCAATTCTTCCGGTTTCATCCTTTGTTAGAGTTATGTTCCCAGACTATTTATCATCTACTCATTAGTATCATGGGCTGTTCGTTGATAGATGGTATCATGGGACCTGCGACCAAACGGATACTTATTATCATCTAGTTGCTTATTTATTCCGAGCCTATTTATCATCTAGTTTCTTATGCAATATGAATTCTAGTTGCAACTCTAAGTTTTGAAGTGTAATAAGTAGCTCTCAGTTGTAATATGGTCAGTTATAACCATATCGATATATATATGCGTGATCGATATGGTTATATGTATTGAGTGTGATGCATATGGATATATATATATATATATATATATATATATATATATATATATATATATATAAATATATCGATAAATTCGTGAGCCATTAAAAACCCACGAATTTATCTGGGTGCTCCAGATAAATTCATGGCTTTCTTGAGCCCACGAATTTAATAATTAAATTCGTGAGTTTCTTCAGCCCACGAATTTAACAGATTAACTTCGTGGGCTAATATAGTCCACGAATTTAACAGATTAAATTCGTGGCCAACATAGCCCACGAATTTAATTGTTAAATTCGTAAGTTTCCCTGGCTCACGAATTTAACTTAAATTCATGGGTACCCATGAATTTAATTGATTAATTTCATTGAGTTAAATTCATGAACTAAATTCGACGATTTTCCCACAAATTTAACTTAAATTCGTGGGTTTCTGGCCCACGAATTTTTCCCTGTTTCTTGTAGTGTTTGGCAAGCTGATGCTGCTTACTTGGGAGCCCCTCCGACGAAGACCCGTGCCTCGCCTGGTTCGTCCGGTGAGGTTAAGGTGGTCTCCCTGAGTGTGGCTGAAGCCTGAGAAGACCGTCAAGGTGGGTGCCCACCTTGACGCCAAATAGGAAAGCGCGCTCGGCACCTTCCTCCGGTCTAACTTCGACGTGTTTGCTTGGCAACCGTCTGACATGACTGGGGTCCCCAGGGAGGTGATCGACCACCGACTGGCAACACTTCCAGGAGTGCACCCAGTTGGACAAAAGGTCTGGAGATAGGCATCAGAGCGACAAGATGCAATTCGGGAGGAAGTGGAGAAGCTGCACGCGTGAGGCATCATCAGGGAAGTTTCTCACCCCGAGTGGCTTGCCAATCCCGTGTTCGTCAAGAAGTCCAATGGGAAGTGGCGAATGTGCGTCGACTTCACCGACCTCAATAAGGCCTGCCCGAAGGATTCATACCCCTTGCCACACATTGATCTCATCGTCGACTCTACGGCGGGGTGTGAGCGGCTGTGCTTTCTAGATGCGTACTCTGGGTACCATTATATTAGCATGGCGGCAGAAGACAAAGAAAAGACTGCTTTTGTAACCCCAATGGGCATTTATTGTTATATCAGAATGGCATTTGGATTAAAGAATGCTGGTTCCACTTATCAGCGCGCTATGCATACCTTTTTCCATTTGCAGATAGGACGGAACCTCGAGGTGTACGTCGATGACCTGGTGGTGAAGGCCAAGGAGGGCGAGGGACTGGTCAGAGATCTGGAAGAAACTTTCACCAACCTCCGGAAGAATTGCCTGAAGTTCAACCCCGACAAGTGTGTGTTCGGTGTGCCCTCCGGGAAGTTGCTCGGGTTCCTTGTGTCCAGCCGAGGCATTGAGGCCAACCCCGACAAGATAGTTGCCATCGAACACATGAAGCCACCAACTTGGCTTAAGCAAGTGCAATGTCTCGCTAGCCGACTGGCCTTCCATGGGCGGTTTATCACTCACTTGGGAGACAGGAGCCTGCCCCTGTTGAAGTTGCTGAAGAAGACCAACCATTTCAAATGGACCCCGAAAGCCCAACAAGCATTTGAAGACCTGAAGAAGTATCTCTCCTCTCCGCTAGTGCTGGTCGCCCCCAAGCTGGGCGAGCCATTGCTCTTGTATATCGCGGCAACCCCTGCAGTGGTGAGCACAATACTGGTGGCGGAGAGGGAAGGCGTCTAGAAGCCAGTCTACTACATTAGCAATGTGCTACATGAAGCAGAGATCAGATACCTGCAGGCACAGAAGATGTTATACGCCGTCCTAGTGGCGTCCAGGAAACTACGGCATTACTTCCAGGAACGGGAGATCACGGTGGTCACTGCCTATCCCATGCGGGAGATCCTCCACAATCGGGAAGTCGAGGGCCGCGTCGCCAAGTGGTCGGTAGAGCTAGGGAGTTCTGCCTCAAGTTCACCCCTCGCACTGCTATCAAGAGTCAAAGATTGGCGGAGTTCATCGCCGAGTGGACTCTTGCACTCTTGGAGCTAAAGAAATACCCGCGCCTTCTCCCTGGACTTTATTCTTCGATGGCTTCTTTAGGCTTGAGGGCACGGGGGCTGGGGTTGTCCTGGTCTCCCTGACCGGTGACATCCTCCGGTACGTGGTCGTCTTGGACTTCAAGGCCACCAACAACACTGCCGTGTATGAAGGTCTACTGGCGGGGCTGCGCGCCGCCGCCACGTTAGGCGTTCGGTGTCTGCAAGTCAAAGGCAACTCCCTGCTAGTCATCAATCAAGCACGGAAGGAATTTCAATGCTCTGATCCCGCTATGACAGCATACCTGGCGGAGGTCAGGAAGATGGAGCATCACTTTGAAGGACTAGGATATATCCATATCCCATGGCGCGACAATCACATGGTGGACGGGCTTTCACAGCTCGCATTGTCAAGAGCCTCTGTCTCGATCGGGGTCTTTGAAGAAAGACTTACGCGACCGTCCGTCGTTGCCCCCGTTCAAGGTGGGGACGATGGTGCAGCTATCTCAGCCTCCGACTCAGGTGGGGAAGGCGGTGTGGCTGTCACGACCTCTAGTTCAGGGAGGGAAGGCAGCGCGCCCGCCTCAGCCTCCAGTTCTAGGAGGGAAGACGGCGGTGTCACCGGTGCGGCACCCGGGGAAAAGACTAGCCATGCAGAGTACCCAGGCGATCACCGTGAGATCGCTACACTTGGTCGGGAAGGTCAGTGGATGGATCCGATCCTAGCCTTCCTGCAGGACCAAGTGATCCCCGACGACGATGCGTCAGCCAAGAAAATTACACGTAAGGCCAAGTGCTATACTCTGGTAGGTGGGGACCTATATCGCCAGAGTAGAAATGGAATTCTCCTGAACTGCATCAGTAGGGAAGAGGGGAGCAACCTACTCTCTGATATCCATGGAGGCATGTGCGGGAACCATATGTCCAGTCGGACGCTGGTTGGAAAAGTGTTCCGCCAAGGATTCTATTGGCCTACTGCCCTCCAGAATGCTTACGAGCTAGTGAGGAGATGCGAGGCGTGCCCATTCTACGCCAGGTAGATCCACCGACCAGCCCAAGCACTGCAAACCATCCTGTTCTCTTGGCCGTCCACGGTCTAGGGGCTAGATATCCTGGGTCCGTTCCCGCAAGCCAAGGGGGGCTTCACCCATTTGTTCGTCGCCATCGACAAGTTCACCAAATGGGTCAAAGTCAAGGAGGTGCGCGCCATTATGGCCTCCACTGCCGTCAAGTTCATGCGTGGGATCTTTACCCGTTTCAGAGTCGCCAACCGCATTATCACCGACAACGGCACCCAGTTCACCAGCGCGACGTTCCTGGAGTTCTGCAAAGAAATGGGCACCAAGGTGTGTTTCGCCTCGGTAGCCCACCCCAGAAGCAATGGCCAGGCAGAGCATGCCAACGTGCTGGTGTTGAGGGGCCTCAAGACCAGAGCGTTTGACCGGCTCCACAAGCGGGGACCGCGATGGACTAACGAACTTCCGGCGGTGCTGTGGTCGCTTCGAACCACACCCAGCCAGACGACCGGGGAGACACCTTTCTTCCTGGTCTATGGAGCTGAGGCTGTTCTTCCGTCTGAGCTGTCTTTAGGCTCCCCGCGCATTTCGGCATTCAGCGAGGAGGGCTAGGAAGATCAGCGCCGAGAAGAAGTCAACCTCCTGGAGGAGGTGCGCGATCGAGCAGCTCTACGTGCTGCTCGGTACCAGCAGAGCCTCAGGCGGTACCATGCCACATGGGTCCACAAGAGAGCATTGGCAATGGACGACATTATCCTGCACAGAATTCAGGCGCAGGCCGGTCGTAACAAGCTGTCTCCCCTATGGAAGTGCCCCTTCAAGGTGGTCTCAGTCTCTCGACCCAGGGCGGTCCGATTGGCCATTGAGGATGGCCAGGAACTGGCGAACTCCCAGAACTTAGATATGTTGTGGAAATTCTACCCCTGAGTGTTGTAAGTGCTCGACGACCCGCTCTGGTCAGCCAAGGAGTGGGCCTTTTCCCTCATTTAGCTGGTCAGCCGACGGCTAGTGATAAGTTAAGTTGATTGCCTCACATGCTCCCTATAAATCTTTTTTACCTGTCCCATTTGGCCCTGGTGGGCCGCGCTTTGTGTGGTTGTCATGGGTACCGATAGCCTGACGGCTCCTTGTCGATAAGCGGTAACGCCTAGCGCTTGCGTTGTGCGGGGACGAGTGACCAGGGGGTCGAGTTTGACACGGTGCTCCATACGGCTAGCACACCTTGGGATGTCACCGCAAGCATCGCTGGCCCAAAAATCACCCCTAGGAACCTGCTACCTTGCCATGCAGTGATATGGTCAGGTTCCAAGAGATTACAAGGGTTTAAGATCTGAAAGACAAAGGGATAGTGACAATCACACGCGCTGGGACTTATGGTCGTTTGATCTTTTTCTTGCGTATCTTGCGTAACTTCTGCTCGTATTTGTAGCGGTTGTGTGCAAGTGTAGGAAGAATGCTGGAGCATCGATCTGGACTAAACCCCCATCGTGGCACAGTCTGGGGGCTAGTCGCCTGGGGACTTAGGCAAGCAAACAGAACAAACATGCTCACGAACGGGCATTCAGGTAAGCGCAAAAGATAACCATTTCATTAAGTTTGCTAAAAAGTGTATCTACATGGTTACAGAAAAAAAGAAAGGGAAAGAAAGGAACAAAGAAAACAAGAAGGGTCGCACGGGTCATCATTCTTCATCGGCGACTTGGATGTGCTCGGGGTCATCCGCCGCCTCCTCCTCCGCCTTGTCGAGGGCCGGGCCTCCACCATCATCAGCCCACCCACGTACTCCGAGGCCTCGCGCACGCGAGCTTGCACCTGGGCCTTGTTACCTTCGATGCTGGCCACGGTGGACATGGCGTCGAAGGAGGCGTCGCGGCTGGCGCAGCAGGCCAGCACGTACCCCGCGGTGGCGACGGCGACCTCCCGCCCCTCTCTGGTAGAGTGGTCAGACAAAGCGGCGGGCAGGCCGGCAAGAGCTTCGGTGACGTGGGTGACGCTAAGGGCGTACTGCATCGCCGAAGACTCCAGCGGATCGCTCAACTCCACCCCCAAAGGCCGCAGGCTTCTAACCATGCGATTATACGCAGGACAGAGTAAACGGTGAGGTTGTGCAGCGAGTGGCGCAGTTCGTCATCAGCCCGCTTCCGTCCCGCCTCAGCCTCCTCCGTCTAGGCGAGCAGGGCCGCCGTACTCGCCTTCTCCTGGGCGAGTAGGGCCGCCCCTCTTTCCCTCTTTTGCGCCAGCTCTTTGCGCAGCCGCCCCATCTGCTGGCTCAACTAAGCCTCTTACTGGGTGGCCGCCGTGAAGAGGGTGCCCATTGAAGCATGAGCGCTGCCAAGCTCAGTGAGCAGCGCTACCAGCCGAGAGACGGGGGCGGCGAGAGCGCTCGACGAAGGGCTGGCGGAGGTGCTGGCAACGGCGATGTCGCCATGAACCGCCTCCGGGGTGTCGGATGGACAACGACTAGGATCTCCGGCCGCTGGGGCGGGTGCCGGGCCTTGCGTAAGGGTGCTGGGGGCCGTCCTTGGGAGCGACGGGAAGCGAAAGGAGGACGCAGGAAGGTTGAGTCCTCCCTACGGAGTAGTGGGGAGGGCTCTCGGCGCCGGTGGAGCAGGAGCAGATGAAGTCGGTGAGGAGAGCAGATGAAGCGAGGAGCGAGCGAGCAAAGTCGTGGCCGGGCAAGAGCTGAAGACGTCCATCGCCATGCGAAGAAGACCTGTTCAGCCGCACTCAAAAGCGCGATGGAACTGGAAGGGGCGTCCGTCTGGTCATCGGTACGGGCCCTCTTAGGGTCTGCACCTGAGGCGTCCGAGGAGGCGGGCTATGCTGCGTCTCGATCGTCCACTAGGCGGGTCCCTAATCGTCGTGGGGCCACGCAGGCGCAGCGTCCACAGTCAGTGGAGTCCATTACCGAGGGCGGGGTCCCTGAAAATTCAGAAGCGGTTTGAGACAATAACCGCTTCTAGAACGCAACATTCAGAAGCGGTTTGTGTCTCAAACCGCTTCTGGAATCCCTCCCGTGCAGCGCATTTAAATCCTTCTTCCTCCACGAGTCAGCAGAGGTACGATCGAACAGAGAAGGGCCAGCCCAGCACTGTTCTAAGGGAGGTGCTGTCCAAATTTTTAATTGGGGGTGATTAGCTCTAAATTAAGTGTTTCAAGGTTAGTAATATCATGTGAACATCCTTCTCACCTAGATATTGCTATTTTTTTCAATAGATGTGGAGAAATCTTGAACTTTTTAAGCAAGATCACCATGATCAAAAATTTATTTTCTATACTTTGTTTTTGTTGTTGTATGAAGATGTAGGGTGCATGGAGATCTAGTTCAAAATATGACATTACAAGGTAAAGGTGATTGGAAGCTTTAGAATATTAAATATCACAATAAGTTGGGGGAGATCTAGGTACAATATTGCAAGGAAGTAATTATTGGTGTATGAAATAAAATAGAAAAACATGTAGAAGGATAAAAAATAATTACAAAGGTAGGAAGGGATACAAAATAATTAAAAAGGTAGGTCTTAAATTGGATGACGGTGTAGGTGGAGCCTTTTTTATTGGGTTTAAGTGGCTGTGAGCTTTAGATTTTTAAATGTAACTATAAGTTTAGTTATAATTTTTATAACGAAATTTGTTATAATTTTTCATGAAATTATAACTTGGTGTAGATGAATCGGCAATGGATGTATAATGCGGATCATCGCTCGAGAGAGTTCATTGATGGCGTGCAGGCTTTTCTCGATCGGCCGTTGCATTCTTGCCTCCAGGCAGCTTCATATGTTGTCCATGTGTAGATTGCAAGAACGAGAAGGAGCACTCCCAGCGATGGGAAGTTATGAACCACTTGATCATGAGAGGTTTCATGCCAAACTATACCTGTTGGACCAACCATGGCGAAGTTAAGGCGATTAGCCAGGAAGACGATGAAGAAGGTGAGGAAGAGGAAGATAGATTCAACAGTATCTCGGACGGCACGCAATACTGTTCCGTGGAAGAAACACTTGGTGACTTTGGTGATGATGAGCTAGAACAGATGCTGCGTGACGGAGAGGGAAACTACACAGATGAAAGAGCAGTTCGAGAAGTTCCAGTAAGATGTTAGAGGACCACGAATTCCTTTGTACCCAAAGCGTAGGCGAGGCCACAAAAAGTGCGTACCACTAATCGAACTCATGCAATGGAAGGCTACAAATGATGTGTCAGATAAGGGATTCGATGAGTTGTTATCACTCGTAAAGAAGTTGCTTTCAGAAGATAACACTCTGTCCGATTCTACATATGAAGCTAAGCAAGTCGTCTGTCCTTTGGGATTGGAAGTACAGAAGATACACGCATGTCGTAATGATTGTATCCTGTATCGTAATGAGTATGCCGATTTGAATGTTTGTCCAGTGTGCAAAGAATCACGGTATAAGGTGAAGCGTGACGATCTAGGTGAAATAGATGGGGAGCGTAAGAAGAAGAAACCTCCAGCTAAAGTGTTGTGGTATTTCCCTATGATCCCCCGATTGAAACGTATGTTTGCTAACAAAGCGCATGCCCAGATGATGCGTTGCCACAAAGAAGAGCATAAGGACGACGGGATGCTTAGACACCCTGTAGGTGGCTCACAGTGGAGGAAAGTCGACCGGACATACCCGGACTTCGCAGATGAGGTGAGAAACATAAGGTTTGGGTTGAGTACCGATGGAATGAATCCTTTCGGAGAATTGAGCAGCAGCCATAGCACCTAGCCTGTTACACTATGTATCTATAATATTCCTCCATGGCTGTGCATGAAGCAAAAGTACATCATGATGTCGTTGTTGATCCAAGGCCCCAAGCAACCTGGAAATGATATCGATGTCTACCTGAAATCATTGGTTGAAGATCTTGTGACGTTGTGGGACGATGGTGAAGGGTGTGGGATGAGTACAAAAGGGAGTATTTCACCCTACATGCATTGTAACTTGTAACAATCAACGACTGGCCTGCTCTCAGTAACCTGTCCGGCCTAACTATCAAAGGATATAGAGCCTACATCCAGTGCTTAGATGAAACGGACGGCATGTACCTAAAAAACTCTCGGAAGGTTGTGTACATGGGTAACCATAGGTTTCTTCTTACGAGTCACCCGTTGCGGAAGAAAGGCAGGAAATTTAACGGGCAACCAGAGCTTCATGCAAGGCCTCAGCATCGTAGTGGGCCACGTGTGTTTGCTATGGTAAAGGATTTGAAAGTAGTATTTGGAAAGGGTCCTGGAAGCAAACATGTGCAGAATGAGGATGGTCAGGCACCCATGTAGAAGAAGAAGTCAATATTTTGGGACTTGCCTTATTGGGAAGTCATAGAGGTTCGTCACTCACTTGACTTCATGCACATCACGAAGAATATCTGCTTGAACCTACTAGGCTACATAGATATGTACGGAAAATCAAAAGATACACTGCAAGCTCGGAAGGACCTTAAACTCTTGGAACTGAGGAACGACCTACATCCGAAAAAAAGAGGGAAAGGACAACATTACCTACATCCTGCGAGCTACACTCTAAGCAAAGATGAGAAAAAAAGCATGATAGAGTTCCTGAACAGTGTGAAGGTCCCTTCCAGATACTCCTCAATTGTAAAGAGACTCATAAACACGAAAGAGAATAAAATCGTACACATGAAATCCCATGACTGTCTTGTGTTAATGACACAGATTGCTCGATGGTCGTGAGAGGCATCTTGCCGAGTGGGTACAGGGGACAATCACAAAGTCGTGTTCTTTTTCAACTTGATTTCACGAAGGTCATCGACCCGATAAACTAAGTAAGCTGCAGGATGGCGTGGTACAAAGTGTGGTTAGTCTTGAGATGATCTTTCCTCCTGCATTCTTTGATATTATGGTTCATCTCCTTTGTTCACCTTGTCAAAGAGATAGGTATTCTCGGACCCGTGTATCTACACAATATGTTCCCTTTCGAGAGGTACATGAGTGTGCTAAAGAAGTATGTTCGTAATTGTTCGTCCAGAAGGATGCATTGCCGAGGGTTATAGGACAGAGGAGGTGATTGAGTTTTGTGTGGATTACATTAATGATCTAAACCCGATCGGCGTCCCCATATCACGCCATGAGGGGAGGCTACGGGGAAAAGGGACACTAGGAAGGAAAGCAATTGCATGCAATGATCTTCTTACATTTAAGTAAGCACATTTCATGGTTTTGAAACAATCAACTGTAGTGGCTCCGTATGTCCTTGAGCACAAGAGTATTCTACGCCGCGATTTCCCGAGGAGGTATGAGGATTGGATAACACTAAAGCATATGGATTCTTTCGGCACTTGGTTACAAAAGGACATCCTTTTGAAAGGGTCAGACAATGAATAGTTGCAATACTTGGCTCGAGGACCATCTAGTGAAATCGTGACATTCAAGGGGTACGAGATAAATGGTTACACATTCTACACCAAATCCCAGGATAACAAGAGCACCAACCAGAATAGCGGTGTCTGTATAGACACCGAAGACAACAAAGGCAAGGTGGATACATATTATGGTTTCATAGAAGAGATATGGGAGCTTGACTATGGACCTTTGAAGGTCCCTCTATTTAAGTGCCAATGGGTCAAACTGACTTCAAGCGGCGTGAAGGTCGACAAATACGGTATGACAATCGTGGACCTCACGCAAGTCAGCTATATGTGCGAATCGTTCGTCCTCACGAACGATGTGAGATAGGTCTTCTATGTAATGGACATGTCAAGCAAACCTAAGAAGCAGAAGGACAAGCAGAAAGATTGTAGTACTAAGCCAAAGCGACACGTGGTTCTCCAAGGCAAACGAAGGATTGTTGGAGTTGAGGATGTCACAGACGAGGAAGAGTATAGTCAGTTCGACGAGATCCCTCCTTTCGCTGTGGACGTCGACATAAGCCTCCTCAATGACACAGACATGGATACTCCTTTCATACGTCGCGATCATAATGAAGGAACACTTGTAATGACAAAGTACGTTACTACTTAAGATGTACCACTACTGTATGAACTATGTATATGTAACACGAGTCTTCTACTGTATGAAGTGTTTATTTGGAATGAATGTAAAGTGCCAAAATTCTTGAATGAAACTAAAGTGCTAAAAGCTTTTTAAAAATTGTGAAATGAAACTAAAGTGCTAAAAGCTTTTTTAAAAATTATGGAATGAAACTAAAGTGCTAAAAGCATTTTTTAAAAATTCTGAAATAAAACTAAAGTGCTAAAAGCATTTTTTAAAAATTCTGAAATGAAACTGAAGTGCTAAAAGCTTTTTTAAAAATTATGGAATGAAACTAAAGTTCTAAAAGCTTTTTTAAAAAATATGGAATGAAACTAAAGTGCTAAAAGCATTTTTTAAAAATTCTGACATTAATTTTACAAGCGGTTGGAACTAACAACCACTTATATATATTAATTTTACAAGCGGTTGATAATACCATTCGCTTGTAGAAAACTGTATAGTAAAAAAAAGAATGGCAAGGGGGTGCGAGTGGGGTTCGAATCGGGGTGGACGAGCCCGCACACTCAAGCGCCATGCACTTGTCAGGGGGAAGGAAGAGATCTTGTCAAACAATATGGGCACCATATAGTTTTGAATATTAGATGTTCGGCAATTTTACAAGCGATTGGTGTTAACAACCGCTTGTAATCTGCGATCCACAAGCGGTTAGTAATATGAACCGCTTGTAGAAGTCCTCCCTCTACAAGCGGTTGGTTCTAAAAACCGCTTGTAGATATCTTTTACAAGCGGTTGATAATACGAACCGCTTGTAGAAGTGGGTTCCCCGTATAAAGTTTACACTCCCCGCCCTTTTCTCACACCCTAAATTTTCTAAGTCCCCGCTCGATACCCCGCGCCGCTGCCTCCTGTGTCTCTCGGACCGCCGTCGCCTGCCGTCGAGACCACTTTGCTGTCCTCGTCGACGCTGTCGCCTCCTCCGCCACCCAACCATCCCGGCGCCCTCCACCCGCGCGATCGACCCCGTCAAGGGTGCCCTCGTCGCCGCCGCCACTCCACCCCAGGCCGGCGCCTCCTCCGCCACCTCGCCGACGCCTCCTCTGCCACCGCGTTGATGCCTCCCCGCCATTCCACCCCAGAGGACCGAGGTATAGCTGTGCACGCCCTCCTCCTCCCTCTCTAATCCTGCTGCCCGCAAGGTGTTCGGCGAAATGCTTGAGGAGCGGAGTGTCTGGAGCAAGAAGAAGGAGGGAGTGTCTGGGCGCCAGTGGCAGGAGGGGGAAGAACGAGGGGTGAGGAAGAAGTGGCAGGAAGCGAAATTCCTGTTGTGATGAAGAATGAGGGATGAGGAAGAAGATGGTAGTGCTTTAGCGATTACCTGGAGGAATGCCTGTGGTGTGCATGTTGTGTCTGATTGTTGGCAAATGTTAGGTTGAGTTTCGTTTCTAGTTGGTTATGTCTAAGGTTGTTGGTTGGTATTTTTGCTTTGGCTTGTCAGGGCGTAAAGTTGTTATCAGCTCATATGGTTGCTGCTGGTGTTTTGAGTTTGAGGTTGTATAGTTGCTAGCTGAATGTTTCAAGTTTCAGTAATGGAACTAGGGCATCTTGTTGATGTCTTCTTGATCTAAAAAATGAAGTGTAGCCTTAATGTATAGAAATGTCAGTATGTGTATGTGCATCTTTCTGTGATTAATGATACAAGTTCTAGGGATTTTAATTTATATGACTTGGAAATGATCCTCTGAGATTAACTTTGTATGATTAATCTTTGTGCTCTTATGTTCATACATGTTTGTATATACTACAATGTTTCTTATGTGCTTGCTTTATCATGGATTTATTTGGGTTGTCTATTTAAGATGTGTTGCAGTGAATTTGTATAAATTAATTTACTTATTGTACGTTCAACAAATAAAGGTGAAACATGATAAAGGAATTTGAACATGATAACATTGATTATAGTTAACTAGCAAGATGGCCCGCTTATTTTGACTGCTAGAGTTCTTTTAAAGTTTATAATATCAAATTCTATAACTTATATGCTTGAAAATATATTAACATATTCTATAGCCTATTTAGATTTTTAAGACATCATAAACATTAGAAATGACAATAGAAGGTTGAAGGAAAATTCAACTTGAAGAACGTAATTGAAGTATAAGAACATAATTTGAGAATTTGTGAAATGAAGTTATGCTTGTGTTGTAATCTGTAATATGGTTGTTTCAAAGTAATATAATATTTATGTCAACATTTTTTCGGAATTAGGATAGATGGCGCAACCAGGATGTGCTGACCCTACTTTCGATGAGGGAGAACAGTTCTTGCTAGACTCCATCACACTGGGTAGCATCGAAAGTGATGCTAACGCTACTGCCGCTGAGGCTAACGTTGGTTCCGGTGAAGCCGTTGAGGCTGCAACCGATGAAGCCATTGACGCTGGAGCCGTTGAGTCCAGTAACACTGGCTCTGGCAAGGATGAGGTATAGCCAGAAGAATATAATCCCATGGACATGTTAATTAATCGTAATTCATTAATATAATACACTCTGACACGTTTATACATATGTTTGTGTATTTCAAGCCCCGTACATCGAGCAACCAATCCAAGCATCGGAGACCTAACAAGAAGCCATCCACAAAGCACGTGTTTACCGACGTTAGCAACGAAGGGATGCCGGTTGCCCCTCTTTCAGCAGTTGGGCCGTACAACAACGCTTGCGGTTACCACGTGAGGGATCATGTCCCAATTAGCATCAGAAAATGGGCCGAAGTTCCTCAAGCTACCACGGACCTGCTCTGGCATGATATTAAGGAAAATTTCACATTTCCTCAAGGGTCCGAAGTCAAGGCCAAGAAATTCACTTTGAAGAAGATGGCAATAATGTTTCAGGCGTAGAAGACGTCTCCCAGCCGCAAGTATGTGCAGAAGGGAGAAAGACCCGACTTCAACCAATTTCCTAAGCTGGCGGATCACTGGGAAGCATTCGAGGAGTACAAGCCGTCGGTGAAGGCCGTGCCACGAGTCAGAAGAACAAGGCCAATTCACAGATAAAGAAATACCACCACCATCTTGGCACCGGTGGTTACCTCAAGGCTGTACCGAAATGGGAGAAGTGGGAAGAAGAATTACTGGCAAAGGACGTCACACCGGCTACCGCTTCGTGGGAAGAGTGCCTGCGCAATGGTTCATGGGTCATGGGGGGAGCCTTTCAGATGACGGCAGCTTGGTGATGGCACCAGGAGTGCAAGAGGCTAGTCAAAGGATTGTACAAGCTATCGAGCAGTCTCAGGCAAGTACGTTGGTGACAAACAGGGAGAATGACGAGCTTACACATGCCCTTCAAAACCCTGAGCACCCGGGACGGACACGAGGTATGGGCAAGCATACGCCGTGGAAGTACGGTTTCGCCAAGGATGCGCATACATACAGGAGCCGGCATAGAAACCAAACAAGAGAATCATATAAAATGTACCAATTGGGACAGCACTACAAACCGTACATACTTCTGCCCTTCAACTTCGAGTACGTATATATACAACCTCTCGTTCTTATATTTTCCAAGGCATTGATAATACTACTAGCTAGTTACATATATGTTGCAATACATGAATAGGTTTCACTGAATCCTTCTTGTTATCAAGTTTGATAGCAGCCAGATCGTTGTTCAAGACTCAAAAAGGACTCCGGTGGAAAAATATCAATATATCATTGACACCCTAAATAGGTATATAGCACATATATATACGATATATAGTTTTCCTTATTATATATATTGAAATACCTTGCTAATTCCAACTCTGATAATTACTATTCATACTAACGCATCACACAGGGCATTCGCAAGGTTTCGAAAGAAGCAACAAGGAGATTTCGAGAACGAATTTGATGTACAAATAAGCGCTTGAGTACGTATTAAAGAATATTAAGATGCCGTAACAGTTTTTCATCCCAATAATTGTTTTCTTTTCAAATTTCATCGCAGGTTCTACAGCAGACGGGTAGAAACAACTTATGTGGCTATTATGTGTGCCAGTATATGCAAAGTATTACCCACGGCGATGTGCCGACAACCAACGCCGAGGTAGTGTGCACATGTCAATTTCTTAGTACTTACACTTTAATTACATGTCTAGAGATTTATTTACTTCCGCTTTGTCACCCCAACATCGATGTGTAAGGCGTGATCCACCACCGGGTTGCGACAATCAAGAATAACTCATCGGATTTATTATCGATGAGATTGTATCCACCAAAGCGAGTTCCACGCAAATGGTTGGAGAGATTGTCTGAAATAAGAACAGTGAACCGACATCAACGTCGATCAAGGGCACAAAAAGCGGCCTTACACAAGAAATGAACTCAAGATTCGCCCTTTTATTCTTTGAAACTTGTAAAAGTGGCTTATTATTTCATGTGTTCACCAACTTGTTCATTTTTGAGTCTATTAAGTTCGTATTTTTCTATAAATGAACCTGTAATTATCTGAATGAGTACGCATGAATAATATATATTTAATTGTGTCAAAAAAACTCCTGTAGTTCTATTTATTTTAATTTTCAAAATCTATATCAAAACCCCTCAAAAAACATATTCTATATTGAGTATAATCAAAACGCTATGCTGTCAGCCTCTGCACAAGCGGTTGGTAACTCCAACCGCTTGTGGAAGTGTCGAACCGTTAACACCAACCGCCAGGTGGTGTCGAACCGCAAGTGTTGGGAACGCTTGTGATACCCGACGGGTATCACTCTAGATTGCTTACAAGCGGTTCTAAAACCGCTTCTGAAAGCGGTTTCGAACCGCTTGTGCATCCCCGATCCGCAGTAGTGTAAAAGCCTTACTGACAAATTTCAACTAAATGAAAAATTGTCCAAACCACATTAGAAAACTATGAAAATTTTTGTGAATGGTCCTGATACATTAATAATATTCCCACAGAATTTTTAGATGCTGATCAAGCCTAAAAAGTTTAAAAAATGCTGACAGTGCTATTGTCCTAATAAAAATGTTACTAGCAAATTTTAACCAAATAAAAATTGTCCAAACCATATTAGAAAATTTCAAAAAAAAATTTAGATGGTCCTGATGAGTCACTAATGTTCCCATAAAGTTTAAGGAATTTTTAAAAATTCTAACAGTGCTACAATCTTGATAAAATCCTAGCTGAGTGCATATATTGCTTCCATAGATTTGATTGAGCAACCAAAAAAGGTTTAGAATTTTTGAAACTTTTAGAGAAATGTTCAGGGGGATTCTTAAGCTCTCCTAAAAATTTTGGATCATGATCACACTCAAGCGAATTTATAAAATTCTGACACGGTTACTGTCTCATTTATGCTCCTTCTATTTTTGATTTTTCAAACATAACAAATGAAGTTCAATTCTTTTGGAATTTTTTTGTATGATCATAGACTGCTAATGATGGTTTCATAATGTTTTTAGAGCTGTATCAAGCTTGTATATTCTTATAAAAATTTGACAATGCTTCTGGTATTTTTATAAAATATTTCAAAATTTTGGTTTTTCCAAAAATTTTAATGGAAGCTAAATAACATATTTAAGTGGTATTGTCCTAAATCTGGTCTAAAAACGTTGAAATCCGGTCAAAATTACAGTGATTTTGGCAAAATTTACTGAAATTTATCAAATCACCGTAGCAATTTGAATTTTATTAAAAAAAATTATTTGGGTTGGATTTGGAATCTCATCGCTAGCCAAAATCCAAAATCTAGGCCAAAATTTCTAAAATTTCATCGAGATTTTGAACCTTAGGTAGTACTAAACTTTCAGCACTACTTACTTACCACTACTGCACAAAAGCTCAAACGGTTTTAAACATGAATCGTCAATGATGTAAGTCTCATCATAGACGGTTCCACATTAGAACTATCTATGATGAAACAAACATCACAGATGGTTCCAAAGTAGAACTGTCTATGATGAGGCTTCTAACACATATGATTCTAAAGTCGAACTGTCTGTGATGTTTCCTTTTCAATATTTACACTTTTCTATTTATTAGCTAGCCTTAGGAAATTCTAACCATGCTCTTAGAAACAAAACAAATTACGAAGCATCACAATCATATTATTATAACATATATTTCAGAAATGAACTCAGATAACATATTACAATGTACATTGCATCTATTTTAGAAATCAACTCAGATAACACTTTATAATGTACAATGCATCCATTTCAGAAATCAACTTAGATATATTGACCAAATGGATTGATAACTATAACTCACAAATTCATAACACAAGATTTACAAATTAATTCAAGTGGTAACAAACAAATTCATAACTCAAGGCTTGAGTGGCATTCGCTTATTGGATTTACGACGACATTCGCTTTTTGGATTTACGACCTCATGCATCAAGAAGACAAAGAGTTGTCGAATTCCTAGCAAGTTAGCCTATTCCAATGCACATTCAGTGCATTTTCAAGCCTGTTGATAGGAAGAGTAAAGTCTTGCAGGCATATAAATTGATAAATGGAAACAATTATTGCAAGATTGACAAACCTCTGTAATATTGGTCTTCTGTGCACCAATGAGGAGTTGTATATTGTGGCAAGCATAATATCCACATAGGTTAGTGGCCTTTGGCTACTAGCGGCACTGCCAAAATATAATATATTAGTTCCACAGGTATTATTATGGAGTATGAAGGATTATTGCATACTAGCGGATATTGGAAACTTATGAACATGTTTTAGCTGCGATGAGTCCTTGTGTGGCCCTCCATAAGCTCTGTAGATGTTTAACGACGTGTTGAGTAAATTTGCGATAGGTGTCAGGTCATGGGTACCACCCGTTTTGAAATCAAGATAAATTACCCAATTCTATCTTGGTATAATTATAAGTAGAACCTAGTGAAATCTAAACAGGTATGTTGCCATGGTCATTCAACCTAAGTTCGAGCTACGTGTAAAGTATAAGTCAACAAGTATAGCAATTGTACGAAGCGCTTACAGCGGATTGTAGGGTAAAAGTATGAAATTTTTATCCCATTGAGCCAGCAATGCTATTTCCACATACTCCTGGATGACTTGTAAACTTTCGTCCATAGTTTGCTTGTACATCATGTGTGGGTCGAGGTAACCTACTAGTTCTTTACATATTTTTGCTTCTATGATCATGTACCTATAAAGACATTTATCAGCAGACACGAATGTAGACTGTGATTGCACACACTTACAATGTCCAGCATCTGATCGAACAAGTCGTTGAAGCTGATCACGAAGAAGCCATTGAAAAATTGTGTAAGAAATGCTCCTCCTTAAAGTTGACCAAGATACTCAATGCCCGTTGTGCCACCGGCTTGTTAGCTTGTTCCATGTACCAATCTTGTAATCTAATGCAGGCTAATGTAAGTATCTACAGGTGCTCTTCTGGTATGAATGGTTGTCCTATCTTGAATTGTTGTGCCAATGGGGCCAATGGAAAGTTGTGGGCTGACATCGTCCCCTTCCATTTTCCCTTGTGGCTGCTTGGCCATCTATCATAGGTTATCTTCACGGGAGACAACTGGGCCCGAATTAATGTAACGGCTTGTGCCTTACAGGACATGGTAACCAATTTGGTGGGCTACATCAGTGCAGCACATGGCTCTAGTAGTGCTGGTAGCTCCAGCGCATCACGTGGCTCTGGTAGTGTTGGTAGCTCTGACACAGCATATGGTTTTGGTAGTGCTAGTAGTTTCAGTGCTGTAGGGCGGTCGTTGAAGGAAATGTCCCGCTTGGGCCACTAGATGAATGTGCCAATGGCATCCCCTTATGTGACGATCTCATCATTTGGGGCATCTCCTATAACGGCCTTGCAAATTTGGTGTACACTGTTGACTTGATCTTTGCAAAACCCGGTGCTACCATGTTACTGTGCACAAAAGACCCTAGACCAGATGCATTGACATGCCCCCAAGTATCCTGTAGGGGAACGGAACTGTTGGCAAGCCTCACTTGGAGATTGCACGGCGTGGCCACCTACATATGGGTACACAATTAGCTAACACGTCCAACAGGTCTATCTAAGGAGTATTGCAGACATGTATATTACCCGGGTGTCATCGGGAAGAAATCTAGCATCTTCCAACATCCGTCTCAGGGATAGACTTGCGGCTACTCTAACACCCCGGAGCCCAAACGCGCCACGGATGCTACCAAAAACTCTAAATAACTAATGACAACTCTACGGAAAGACTGAAATCAACCCTTAAACGTTTCCAACCGGCTTAAAACTAAGCCACCGAAATTTATAAAATTTCGGCATGACCTCTCTAGAAAATAGGACATCCACTCAGCAGACAGAAAACATTGCAGTTATAATATATATATCAATCACCCATTCCAGGATGACACATTCTAGCAGGTCCTTAGATAATCAATCTCACCACCAACTGGCAACTAGCAAACTACACAACTACAAACAACGCATTACAACCATCTCAGATACAACCAAACTTTACGAATTAGTAAATGAATTAGTGACCGAAGTCGTGCATGTGCCACTACTCCCATCTCGGCGAGCCAGCTCCAAGGTACCTAAAACATGAAGTAAACAAGCGTGAGTCCAGGACTCAGCAAAGTGCAACAATAATGAAAAGTAATGAATTCAACTGAGTTACTTTTACTCTAGAATTTAATATAGCCATTACTTAATTGAAAACATCCAGTACAAGAAATAGTAAATAACTCCACTTACCACAACCAACTCAAAAACGTGAGTAAACTTTACCCATGCCACAATAAACATTTCTGGATGAGCTCACGACTCAATCCTCAACCTGTCACTTCCATTCTCATCAATTAACTTTTCTCAACTGCAACATAATGCAATGCAATGCGTTTATGCTCTTATGCTTTCATGCTTCAAATGCAACCTTTTAGCCTATACCGGTATAGCTGAATGCACACCCGTCGGTGTGCACTCTCTCAATCCCGACCATCTCGTGGCGGGGCCTACTCTTACTGTCTCGCTCCCGTCTAACTCCGTGGATGGGACTACGAGGTAGGACTTCCAAATGGTGCCCCGGATTAGTCATAACTTTCTCACCGACCTCACCGGATTAGTTATGACTTTCTCACCGACCTGGCCCGATTATCATATGCATGTCATGAATGCAGAAGATGCAATAGAAACACTTACTTTATCATTCGCCATAAATCAGCCTTACCAGATGATTAGGCGCGACACGACTCCATTCTTATCAACATTGAAATGGATCTCAGCCGAGCTCAATTAATGCAACAATTATATCAAATAACATTTACATCATCACAACAGGAACCAAGTCCCAGATATGCACATGAACATAATTCATCATAGCGACCTAACCATAGGAACCATATCCATGATATGCTCCTAAATAAGGTTTATCATTTTCATCAACATTAGCACTTTCATAAACAGAAAATAAGCAACGGACACACTTTCTTACTAACCTTCGAATGGATGCGCCTGCATCCATTCCTTCAGCAATACCATCGATATAAGCAATTTCATATTATGAGCTATTTCCTAGATATACGCATAACCACACACACACACACACACACACACATATCATTTGCGTTTTCATTAGCATTAATTCAATCTTAGTGCGAATCATCAAAATAACTTCCTATCCACAATCTAGGGATGCACTTGCCTTAAACCTCTCGAAACAGTGTGGCGAGAAGTTGACGGCACTCCCGGGGTCACTCCACCTGCAATTAGGAATAATCCACTCAAAATCATGCCAACCAAATAACCACAAAAACTCAGTACAACCACGATTCTACACGTCCCTCCGAAAGCCTGAAAACCAGAAATCTGTCCAACGGGACAGCAGACTTCCAACAAGCATAACTTGAGTTTAACAACTCCAATTCAAATAAACGAGTACATTTTCTCGAACGGCAGGAAATTTCCCACCTTTTTCTAAGTATACGAAAAGCATGTTTCGGCCTCTAAGTTCCTCTAATCTGCAGTTGAACACAGACTGCTCCAATCACGACACAGTTTGGACAGCGCTCGGTAAAATAGCCATAACTTTTAAATGACTGAACGAAACTTAATGATTTTAGTCTCTTTTGAAAGGTGTAACTCGATTATCTACAACTTTCGCAATAGCCAGACCCCCAGAAAATGCTTGCAGACTTTTCAACTTCACGTTATAACAGAGCACACGAATCTGCTCGAAAAACAAAACTGCACAGCTTCTAGGGTTCCACCTCTAATCCATTACATGCACAACCAATCAACCAAAAAAACTCCATGGCAAGAACCCTAATCCAGCCACCCAACCACACCCAAACCCTAGCTAAGCATTTCATCAAACACCTGACATGCATACTAGAAACCAAACATCTCAATGAACTCTAGGCTTGAGTCCTCACCATAGGAAGGGGCAGGAGGGGGCACATGGCCGGAGGGGAGGGAAGGTCGCTGGAGAAAAGCTAGGGCGGCACCGGAACTGGCCGGAGGGGAGGCACCTCGGCCGGCTGCTGGTCTTGCCACTATTCCTTCATTCTTCTTTGCTCGTCTTGCCGGGCCGGTGTCTTCCGAGCAGAGGGGAGGTGGCACAGGGCGGCGCCGAGCCAGGGAGGGACAGGGAGAAGGGGTGCCGGCCAGGGGAGCTCGGCTCGGGCAAGAGGCAGCCGCAGGGAGGAAGCTAAGGGAGAGCACGGCGCCAGGGAGTAGTCGGCCGGTTGGAGAGGAGGGCTCAGCCCTGGTGGCACTTGAACCGGAGAAGGAGAGGGGAGGGAGTTGGCAGGCAGTGGAAGAAAAGAGGCTGCCTCCAAGAATTCTCAGCCACACATTAAATGAAAGAGAGAGAGAGGTTAGGTGAGGGAGGGAAAATTGCTAAAAACCCCTCCAAAACCAAAGTCCAACTTTTAACCAGCAGTGCAAACTAATAAATTCTTGGCGCGAAATGACAAATAACAAGAAAAACAAACTTGCCCCCAAACTATACGGCTCGGAAGAAAACACCCAATTCGATAAGTTTTTACGGAAAACCCGAAACCTTTGATAGCATTAATAACTGCGCGTCGGCAGAACCTTGAATCAAGACGGTGGAAAACATTTCTGACGAAAACCCTGGCAAAGAAGGTTTGCGGTATTACACTCTTCCCCCCCTTCAACAGAATTCGACCTCGAATTTTGACCACAACAAGAACACCAACAAGAACAACGGAAACAAAATACAAAACAAGGATACTTGAAACAGCAAATCCGGGTATTTCTCACGTAAGAGGAACTCCAAAATTCAATCCACTTCTCTTCCAAATAAAAAGAAGCAAGTAACTTAACTCATTCCATCCCTTTTCGAATCAACACTCACTTTACCTCCTTAAATTGGCATGGCACAAGACCCGAAGACCAGGTCTTACTCAAAGACCAAGGCTAAACCAAATCTACTTTGCGTTCTCACCTCCAAATGGTTTTCTTAAACCAGGAATCCCACAAGCACTAACTCAACTGGAGAATTCACATCTCCCACACGAAAACTCTAATGGATCCAGGCGATCAGCCAATCCCTAAATCATACCGCTCATAAATAGTCTGACAACTCTTCTTTAACGCTTCAATATACAACCTCCAGTCAACCAACGATTCTTCCCGAAAGATCATAACACTAACTCCCAAACTCAATTCTCATTTCTCTATTCAATTTTACTCACCCAACTTAAATCTCCTCTCTAAAACTCCACACCGCAGATCAACCAACTCGTGATGACAGGAATAACACGAGTCACATCACTCTATTAAGCATCCAACCAATTATCATCAAAACACCCAAGCTATCCGATTAAACAGCTGGGTTCTAAACTTGGATCCCCTACGAACCAAGAAAAACACTAATTCCCATCTCTCCTCATTGATTAACCTTTCTAACCAAAGAGCCACACACATAATTCTTTATTCCAACAAGCTCCTAACCAATTCCGAACATATCACCATTTCCAACCATTTAACACCGGAATCCTCCAGGACACAAAACACAAATCTTTATCTTTTGTAGACAATTGCCCATCACGGCACAAATCCCATTTCCATCAAAGTACCAAAATCATACTCTACCTTCTTTTGTACCTTTCTCGCACAATGAGACAACCACTCAAAGAAACAATTCATAACTGAAACATTGATTCCAACCTAGGAAACCAAGGTTGCCAACACATTTAGACCACGGCATTCGCCGACCGATTCCAAATAGTCCACCAACAAAATAATCACACATGACCAAGAGACAACAACATCAATTGATCCTCCCACAAAGGATTTGGATCAAAACATGCCACACCCTTCAATACTCTCCACTCTGAATCCAATTATGGTTAACACCTAATCCACATTAGACCCTCCATTAAAACCAATTCATACTTGGTTCTCTTGCTGCGATGGTCTTGCCCAAAGAATTAAAGCAACGAGCATACTCTCAAATTACACTCAAGCAAGGAACCACAACTAAACATTTTCTTTTCTCACACTAGAAAGCGAAAAGAATCTCGATTCTCTTACAAAGCGAACCATTTTCCTCAACTTGAAATCAAAGCAATAAAATGCACAATCAGGAAAAACTCAATTGAGAAGAGGAACTTCACACAATCTTTCTTCAAAAATAGTCACAAAGTCGAAGAGAACTCTATTCTCTTAACAGCATAAACCATTCCTTTCACCTTGAGCCCTAAGGTGGAAAGCTTCACATCGAAGAACCATTCGACTAAAAAGCAACACACACACAAATCCAAAGAAGATCATCTTGCTTTTAGCCCAGCAAAACCTCTCACACTACTCCCGAACTTACGTTTCGGGAATAGCAAACCGATCCTAGAATTCACACACACCACCAATTTTTTTTCTTTCTTTCAAAGGAAAGGGGAACTTAAGACTCCACAAAACCCACTTTAATAGCAATAATCACTTACGACCTAATCATAAGCTTCACCTTTTCTCTCTTTTTTTAGAGACATTCACCAATAGCATTCCTATTTTATTTAAGTCCAACTCTAACCAAGCTATTGATACCATTATCTCTCACTCAAGAGCTTCCAACATTTTTCGTTACATGTATTCATTTCCTTTAGACAACAAGTTCAAAGACAACAAAGTCCAGGTGCTAAAAAGGCACAATCCATTCATACACACTGAGTGTATATTCCGTAAGCATATCTTGAGCCAATAATTAACCACGGCCACGGAGTGGCGTGATTCAATGAATTGGAGTAGTCCCAAAATTATCATCACATCGATTCATGAATAAGCACTCTTTCTTCCTCAGGATACTTATTAAAGGGGCAACAAGTTAAGAGTGTATCCGTATTCAACCTATCCATCAATACCACTTCTTAATCTATTTCAAAAACATCGCTTTTCAATGAAGCCTTCAAGAGATTAACTTGCCATCCAAAACTCCTATTTGTCAACCATATGATGAACACAAGATCAACTGTCTAAGTCTCCAATGATTTAGACAATTGAACCCCATCAACTTATTTAACAAGTTCCTCAACCAAACTTGATATTACTTCTTTGACATGATCATTTGTAACCTTACGCAAACACCATTTCCAGATCTCCACTTATAACCGTGGATCACCATGACCCACAAAATACTTCTTGCCATCTATCCAATTAGGGTTGACCACCTTAACCCAACAACACAAACATTCTACTAATCTTCTACGGGAAGATCTTCAATCAACCTACAACTTACTCTGACTGTCGCATTTTCCTTTCCAGAAAAGCCAACCAAACTTCCAAAGAAGCTCGCCTCTCAAAAAACTTAGAAAATGACAGGGCTCAAGCCTGGTCATTCAACAGGACTCCAAACAAATCATCAAACTCCAAAATTCCTCAGAGGAAAGGAGTTACACAAATAAATTCACGGAAAGGAAAAGCGAATCGGTCGAATAACACTTTTTCCTTTAAAGCCCCAAACCTTAAGTTCTCACGACTTAAGTTTTTTTCACCAAAACTTCAACTTGGAGAGCGACCACACGAAGAAATCCATGTCTTTCCCCGCCATCAACCAATGGGGCGCAACACCAAACCCTTTTTCTTTGACTTAAACCCAAAAAGACCACATAAGTCAAAACCCAGAAAACTTACTCTAGCTATTCTCCAATCTATAATAAAAAAACAACGACTCCTTTTAAACTGGGAGAATGTCCAACACAAGAAGGAATCCATAACTATCTCCACAAAGCAACCAAAAGAGGTGCAAAGCGATACTCTTTCTTGGTCTTAAATCCGAGAAATCCAAAGAAGATAAAACCCAAAACGAATTCCATCAACTCTCTAATTTACGACAAAGGAACAATGGCTCTCCTCACATGAGGTTATGAGTCCTCCGGTGCTGGCTCTAACTTCCACACCGACCAACGAGGCCTTAACACGGCCCAAACAAACAAACCAAATCCTTCGGCACAAAAGAATCCCAAAAGATCCCACTAGTCAAACCAATAACTTCATAAACTTTGCAATAATATATGCTATCAAGCCTCTACAAGACTAACATATAACATAGCATCAATCACAAAATAAGCATTGTAGCACAACGCAACGATAACCCATCCCTTTCCTACTGTGCATCAGAGTGTGTCAAGTTTTACATTATTTAACCATTCTACATCAAGTTTTAAGGTTATTGCCCTAGGGCCACATTTTAAAAGTTCAACCTAAACCATGTTTCTACCTTCACACAATAAAATTTTAATTCATTCTAGAATTACTCACTACATTCAAACACCACGGACCTGAAGGCTGCTCTGATACCAACTGTAACACCCCAGAGCCCATACGCGCCACGGATGCTACCAAAAACTCTAAATAACTAATGACAACTCTACGGAAAGACTGAAATCAACCCTTAAACGCTTCCAATCGGCTTAAAACTAAGCCACCGAAATTTACAAAATTTCAGCATGACCTCTCTAGAAAATAGGACATCCACTCAGCAGACAGAAAACATTGCAATTATAATATATATATCAATCACCCATTCCGGGATGACACATTCTAGCAGGTCCATAGATAATCAATTTCACCACCAACCGGCAACTAGCAAACTACACAACTACGAACAATGCATTACAACCATCTCAGATACAACCAAACTTTACAAATCAGTAAATGAATTAGTGACCGAAGTCGTGCATGTGCCACTACTCCCATCCCGGCGAGCCAGCTTTAAGGTACCTAAAACAGGAAGCAAATAAGCGTGAGTCCAGGACTTAGCAAAGTGCAACAATAATGAAAAGTAATGAATTCAACTGAGTTACGTTTACTCTAGAATTTAATATAGCCATTACTTAATTGAAAACATCCAGTACAAAAAATAGTAAATAACTCCACTTACCACAACCAACTCAAAAATGTGAGTAAACTTTACCCATGCCACAATAAACATTTCTGAATGAGCTCACGACTCAATCCTCAACCTGTCACTTCCATTCTCATCAATTAACTTTTCTCAACTGCAACACAAAGCAATGCAATACATTTATGCTCTTATGCTTTCATGCTCCAAATGCAACCTTTTAGCCTATACCGGTATAGCTGAATGCACACCCGTCGGTCCCGTGGCCATCCCGTGGCGGGGCCTACTCTTACTGTCTCGCTCCCGTCCAACTCCGTGGATGGGACTACGAGGTAGGAAATCCAAATGGCGCTCCGGATTAGTCATAACTTTCTCACCGACCTCACCGGATTAGTTATGACTTTCTCACCGGCCTGGCCCGATTATCATATGCATGTCATGAATGCAGAAGATGCAATAGAAACACTCACTTTATCATTCGCCATAAATCAGCCTTACCAGATGATCAGGCGCGACACGACTCCATTCTTATCAACATTGAAATGGATCTCAGCCGAACTCAATTAATGCAACAATTATATCAAATAACATTTACATCATCACAATAGGAACCAAGTCCCAGATATGCACGTGAACATAATTCATCATTAGCGACCTAACCATAGGAACCATATCCATGATATGCTCCTAAATAAGGTTTATCATTTTCATCAACATTTGCACTTTCGTAAACAGAAAATAAGCAACGGACACACTTTCTTACTAACCTTCGAATGGATGCGCCTGCATCCATTCCTTCAGCAATACCATCGATATAAGAAATTTCATATTATGAGCTATTTCCTAGATATACTCATAACCACACACACACACACACACACACACACACATATATATATGTCAATTGTGTTTTCGTTAGCATTAATTCAATCTTAGTGCGAATCTTCAAAATAACTTCCTATCCACAATCTAGGGATGCACTTGCCTTAAACCTCTCGAAACAGTGTGACGAGAAGTTGACGGCACTCCCGGGGTCACACCACCTGCAATTAGGCATAATCCACTCAAAATCATGCCAACCAAATAACCACAAAAACTCAGTACAACCACGATTCTACATGTCCCTCCGAAAGCCTGAAAACTAGAGATCTGTCCAACTAGACAGCAGACTTCAAACAAGCATAACTTGAGTTTAACAACTCCAAATCAAATAAACAAGTACATTTTCTCGAATGGCAGAAAATTTCCCACCTTTTTCTAAGTATACGAAAAGCATGATTTGGCCTTTAAGTTCTTCTAATCTGCAGTTGAACACATATTGCTCCAATCACGACACAGTTTGGACAGCACTCGGTAAAATAGCCATAACTTTTAAATGGCTGAACGAAACTTAATGATTTCGGTCTCTTTTGAAAGGTGTAACTCGATTATCTACAACTTTCGCAATAGCCAAACCCCTAGAAAACGCTTGCAGAATTTTCAAATTCGCGTTATAACAGAGCACATGAATCTGCTCGAAAAACAAAACTGCACAGCTTCTAGGGTTCCACCTCTAATCCATTCCATGCACAACCAATCAACCAATAAAACTCCATGGCAAGAACCCTAATCCAGCCACCCAACCACACCCAAACCCTAGCTAAGCATTTTATCAAACACCTGACATGCATACTAGAAACCAAACATCTCAATGAACTCTAGGCTTGAGTCCTCACCACAGGAAGGGGCAGGAGGGGGTACTTGGCCGGAGGGGAGGGAAGGTCACCGGAGTGAAGCCAGGGCAGCGCCGAAACTGGTCGGAGGGGAGGCACCGCCGACTGTCTTTGGTGTGCTACTGTTCCTTCATTCTTCTTTGGTCTTCTGCTCTGGTGGTCTTCTTCTGCCGCCTTGCTGATCAGCAGTCTTTGCACCGAACTGTAGGGGAGGAGGCATAGGGCGGCGCCGAGCTAGGGAGGGACAGGGAGATGGGGCGCCGGCCAGGGGAGCTCGGCCTGTGCAAGAGGCAGCCGTAGGGAGGAAGCCAGGGGAGAGCAGGGCGCCAGGGTGGAGTAGGGCGCCAGGGAGGAGCAGGGCGCCAGGGAGGAGCCGGCCGGCTGGAGAGGAGGGCTCAGCCCTGGTGGCACTCGAACTAGAGAAGGAGAGGGGAGGGAGTCGGCAGGCAGGGGAAGAAAAGAGGCTGCCTCCAAGAATTCTCAGCCACACATTAAAAGAAAGAGAGAGGTTAGGTGATGGAGGGAAAATTCCTAAAAACCCCTCCAAAACCAAAGTCCAACTTTTAACCATTAGCGTGAACCAATAAATTCTTGGCGCGAAATGACAAATAATAAGAAAAACAAACTTGCCGCCAAACTATACGGCTCAGAAGAAAACACCCAATTTGATAAGTTTTTACGAAAAACCCGAAACCTTTGATAGCATTAATAACTGCGCGTCGGCAGAACCTTGAATCAAGACGGTGGAAAACATTTGTGGCGAAAACCCTGGCAAAGAAGGTTTGCGGTATTACAGGCTAAACTACCTTTGTGCCTTTGGGGCTTACATGCTCAGTGCATGCCTCTCCGTAGCTACCCTTTGCTCCGTCTTTCCTCAAGGCTTGTTAGCTGATTATTAAACTACGTTCTTAGCCTTTCCTCAACCTTTCCACAATGAGGGCTATTAGCCGTCTCTCACACTCGGCTTTGCTTCTCTTCCTACTCTGGTACGTGTTGGAGTCTTGTGGGAATCCTATTTTCTAGGGAATGAAAACACCTATGCCTCATGTGCGACCCGGGTGCTCCTTGTTTCCCAAGGCTGTGTAGAGTATATCTTTCTGTCTGAAGTGAAAGAGCCCTAAAAAGCTTCTGTACTCAACACTATCTGCTTCCAAGACCCCAACATGTTATTTTACATATGAAGGTATATATGGTCTTCCTACAAACTATGTAGTTTGATATCTTAGCAGGCATGGGGACAATTCCTCGTCTGCAAGATTGGCAAAGAACACACCAAATGAAGACGTGGGATGTGATCTTGCTCTTACCCAATTTTGGGTGCGTGGGTTCAAAATTAAGGCATTTTGATGAGGCCTCCTTTTGGATTGCCTCTTTGTCCTCCCTTGTCCATTGCGTGATCTTACCTGTGTACCCAGTGGAGCCGAGTGCATGCGGTGGGTGTTTTTTGCCTGGACGGTCTGTGCGCTGCACTTTGATACATGAATTCTTTCATCATCTTCATCTCAACAAATCATTCCCACACGTCTTCAGTGACAAAGCATAGTGGGTTGCCGCCATGAACATGGTCAATGTCAGTCAGCCGAGTAAGGCATTGTAGGGGAGGTCGAAGTCGACGACCTCGAAATCCACCATCTCGGTGCGGTAGTTGTCTTCCTCCCCGAAGGTGAAGGGGAGGCACACCTAACCTATGGGCATTAAGCCAGCCTCCGGGGCTACCCCGAAGATGGGCAGAGCTGGGCGCAGATCCTGCCGCGGGATCTGAAGCGCCAGGAATGCCGAAGAGGACAGGAGGTTGATGGAACTCCCTCCGTCCACCAGCACGCGCCCTAGCCGCACGTTCCGAATGGTGGGCGACACCACGACTGGGAGATGCCCCAGCCTGGTGGCGCCCTCAGGGTGGTCGGCCTGACTGAAAGTGAGGGTCTGCTCCAACCACTTCAGCATCCGACCCGCCCCTGGGCCCGACGCCGTGGTGCACACTTCCCTCTTCAACCGCTTATAAGCGGCGTTGGAGGAAAAGGTGGATGAACCACCGTGAATGTAGGCCACGATGTGGTTCGCCTGCTGGAAAGCCAGCGGGGCAGGATCTTCGTCTTGATCGTCGTCGGGGCGGCGCTCCTTGAGCCGCTTCACCACCATTTTGCCCACGACCCAACAGTTGTCCAGGTCATGGGTGTTGGTCCGATGGATCGGGCAATAGAGCTCGCCCTCTTTCTGTTCACGGCGGTCGTTCCCACGACCGCGGCGATCTTCGCGCCGGTCATGGCGATCGTTACGCCAGTCTCAACGGTCGTCACGCCGCTCACGGCGGTTGCGCTTCCGCGGCGCGGGGTCCTCGTCATCGCGCTCGGCGGTCAAGACCCGCCTGGTCTCTCCCACCTTGCGCTTCCGCGCCTTTTTGCTTGAATGGCCGGAACCCTTCGAGGTCCCGGCCTCGTCCTTGCCTTGGCCACCCTTGGGGCGGTGTCGCCCCCTCGCCTCGCGGCCGCGACACTTATGTGCGAGGGAGAAGAGCTTCGGAGGTGGTGTTGATAGTACGGGTGGCCATATTCTCCTTCATCTTGCGGTCGCGTACGCCTCTTCGAAAGGCGATGACGACCGATTGCTCCGAGATGTGGGGAATCGTGTTGCGGCAGTGACAAAACCGCTGAATAAAGTCGCGAAGCGACTCCCCCTTTTCCCGCTCTAGAGCGTGGAGGTAAATCCTCACGCCCGGCATTGCGCGTAAAGAGCACGAAAATTGGCGACAAAAAGGTCGCACAACTCCCCCCACGAGCGCACCAACCCTCGCGGGAGATTTAACAGCCAAGAGCGGGCAGAACCCGTCAAGGCCGTTGGAAGGTAGTTGGCCATGATCTTTTCGACCCGCCCACCGCCGCCGCACCGTTGTGTAATCTGGAAGAACTCTTAGGGTTGGTGGTGCCGTCATATTTTTCCACGGACGTCGGGCGGAACTCGTAAACCACGCCACACGGCGCACCGCCGAGAAGGCTTGGCACCGACGCCATAGAAGAGCCCGTCGTTCGCCGGGGCCCGGTCCGAGACCGTTCCTCGAGCACGGACTGGCTCCCTATAGAGTCGGAGGAGTGAACCTCCTCGTTAGTCCGAGAATGAGAGCCACGGGAGGGGCTCCCATCGTCCGAGACCGGGTGGCGCGGCAGGCGGCCACGGAGATCATCGCCGCGACGGCGGTGGCTTTCATCCAAGTGCGACCGAAGGTCCCCACGGTCCCGCTGAGCAGGACCTTCGCGACGTTTTCCCTCGGCTCCGGCCCACCTGGCCGGAGCTGCTTCCCCTGGGGCGGCTAGGCGCTGAGCGCCAACCGCGCCCCATACAGCGGGTATCGGCGATGCTCGGCGGTCGGGAGCCCTACCCGAAGCTGGGCGGCATCCACGAGACCAGCGATATCGCGCAGCCACGGGGTGGCCGGAGAATCTCCTGTGAACTCCACCGAGGGTGGTCCAGAGGGCACGAATCGTGTGTGCAAGTGCAGGCAGGAGTGGCGGCCTCCATAGCCACCGACGTCGCCGTGGTGCTCCGCCGCTTTAATGAGCCACGCCGCCACCTGCGGCGGCGGGTGAGACGGTCGCCGGCCGAGAGATTGCCGGGGCGTCTGGCGCCGCCACCCCGCCGCTCCTTGATGCTGAGAACCCGCCATCTTCAGATGCGCGGGCTGACTACTTGAAGAAAGAACACCGAAGTTCGCCGGGGAGTAAGCCGGGAAAACCAACCACTAGCCCCCTACCTGGCGTGCCCCTGTCGGCGTATTCCGCCTGACAGGCCCGTGATCTACAGACCGGGTTTGGTTCGATAGGAGGGCATCTTCATGGTGGTGACCCTAGAGGGTGAAAACCCTAGTGACTCCCCTGGCGAATTCGGTGGCTATGAACTAGGGATGACATGAGATTTTACCCGTGTTGAGGCCCCCTTTTCCTTGGGTAATAGCCTTACTTCCAACTAGATTGTTTAAAGAGTGTTTGAAACTAATACGATCTGAGCTTGGGAGTTACAAGTTCTTTCTTAGGCTCTCTTGCAAAACTCTTGCTTGTTCGACTAAATCGTCCCCTTTCCCATGCACCGAAGGCCCTTATATAGGTAGGGCTAACGAGAGTAGGTAAAGGGGGTCATCATCTTGAGCCTTATACATTTATTACTCCTTCTGTCTTTGTCCCGTTCCTCGGCCTCATTAAATGCCGACGATGGCCTCGCCTAAGACGCGCCCAGACGTGACCTCTCTTTGTTGGGTAGGTGAGAGGCGTCAGAGGAATGGGCTTGTTGCAGAAATCCTCGCAGTTGATAGGCTCGACCAAGCGGAGCTGCCGTCTGCACGCAACACGATAGGGAAGGAGACTTGAGTGAAGCTACCTCGCACCACATTTTCGACTTGCGGCGGGCGAGCGGCGCCCTCGCCCACCGCCGCCGGGCGCCACGTGGGCGACACGGCCGCGAAGCGTCTTTCGCCGCCCGTCGCCGAAGCCGCCCGCGATCGGGCGTCGGGAAGCAGGCGTGCTTTCGCCGCTCGTCGCCGAGCTACCACGTGGGTCGGGCTGGCGGCGGCGTGCTTCGCTGCCTCGCTTAGCGCCACGTGGCGGCACTGCCGGCGGGGCGTCTTCGCCGCCGCCCGCCAAAGCCGCCACTCGGCGGGCGCGGGGCGGTAGGGCGTGCTTTCGCCACTTTCGCCGGACGCCCCGTGGGCGGCGCTGGCGGGCGTGGCGTCTTCGCCGCCCGTCGCCAAAGCCGCCACGTGGGCTGGCGCGAAGCGGCGGCGTGCTTCGCCACCGCCGCCGGGCGCCACGTGGCGCTTTGGCGGGCGTATTCGCCGCCGTCGCCAAAGCCGGGCGTAATCTGGCGCCGGCGAAAGCGGCGTGCTTCGCCACTGCTTTCGCCGGCGCCACGGGCCGACGGCAGGCGTGCTTTCGCCGCCGTCCGCCAAAGCCGCCACGTGGACTAAGCGCTGGCGGAAAGCGTGCTTCGCTTCGCCGCTTCGCCGAAACGCCACGTGGGCAGCGCTGGCGGCGGCATGCTTCGCCGTCCATCCGCCGAGCCGCCACGTGGATCGGGCGCCGGGCGAAAGCGGCGTGCTTCGCCACCTCGCCGGCGCCACGTGGGCGGCACTGCCGGCGGCGTGCTCACCGCCCGTCCTTGACCGCCACATGGATCGGGCGCCGGCGGCGGCGTGTTCGCCGCCGCTTTCGCCGGGTGCCGTGGGCAACACTGGCGGCGGGCGTCTTCGCCGCCCGTCGCCAAAGCCGCCACGTGGAAGGGCTTTGTGCGTCGGAGAGGGTACCCTAGCGCGAAGTACGCTGACACCCGCATACTTCATGAACATGAGGAGTAAGGTATTTAGGGATTACTTGGATAAAATTCGTGTTTGCCATATAGATGACATTCTAGTATATTCTAAGACAAGAGGAAAACATGCAGAACCTAGAAATGAGTTTTTGCGAGAGCAGCCGTCGTACGCTAAGTTCAAACAAGTGTGATTTCTGGAAGAAGAAGGTGGAATCTCGCTAGCCACGCAAGGATTGCTAGAGGAATTGATGTCAAATCAAGCACGGTAGAAGTGGTGTTACATTGGGAGCAACCAAAGATCGTTACTTAGAGTTGATGTTCTAGGAATGGCAAGATATTATTGCTGGTTCATAGGAGGGATTTTCTACAACAGCTAAACCTCTTATACGGTTGTTGACGAGGAAAGAGTTGCATGGAAGCTAGAGTGCGAAAAGAGTTTTGAGGAATTAAAGAAGCGATTAACATCTGCACCGGTGTTAGTATTGCCAGATGTGCAGTGTGGCTTTGACATCTATTGTGATGCATCAAGGCAAGGACTTGGTTGCGTTTTAATGCAGAATGGCAAAGTTGTAGCCTACGCATCAAGGCAATTGAGGCCGCATGAAGGGAATTACCCAACGCATGATTTGGAGTTAGCTGCCGTAGTACATGCCTTAAAGATATGGCGTCATTATCTCATCGGAAATAGATGTGAGATATATACGGATCATAAGAGATTGAAGTACATATTTACCCAGTCAGACCTTAATATGAGACAACAGAGATGGCTAGAACTAATTAAGGATTATAATATCGGAATCCATTATCATCTTGGGAAAGCTAATGTGGTAGCTGATGCTTTGAGTCGTAAAAGCCATAGTGTAAATTCGTTAATAGTCAGCAATGAACCGGAGTTAAGTGAGGAATTTCAGAAGTTGAGATTAGAGGTTGTGCCACAAGGATTGGTAGCCGCGTTAGAAGTAAAGCCAGCTCTTGAGGATCAAATTAAGGAAAAGCAAAGTAATAATGAGAAGATCAGTAGGATCAAGGCTAAGAAGGAAGAGGGTTTAGCTGAAGATTTCTCGATAGATGAGCGAGGAACCCTATGGTTTAAAGGTCGGATTTGTGTGCCAAATGAAAAGGAACTTAAGCAATTGATTCTTGAGGAAGCACACGATTCTAAGTATTCTATTCACCCCGGAAGTGCCAAAATGTACCAAGATCTTAAGAAGAAATTTTGGTGGCCGAGTATGAAGCGTGAAGTAGCTGAGCATGTTGCATTATGTGATGTGTGTCAGAGAATAAAAGTGACGCATCAAAAGCCTGCAGGACTGTTGCAGCCATTAAAGATTCCTGAATGGAAATGGGAGGAGATTGGTATGGATTTTATCACCGGATTGCCCAAGACTCAAAAAAGGGGTTATGATTCCATATGGGTCATCGTTGATCGGTTGACCAAAGTTGCTCACTTCATTCCAGTGAAGACAACTTATTCAGGAGATCAATTGGCGGAATTATACATGTCAAGAATTGTATGTTTACACGGTGTGCCTAAGAAAATCGTATAGGATCGAGGTACCCAGTTTACCTCAAGATTTTGGGATAAATTGCATGAAGCAATGGGAACTCGTCTGAATTTTAGTACTGCCTATCATCCACAGACCGATGGTCAGACATAAAGAGTTAATCAGATTTTAGAGGATATGTTGAGAGCTTGTGCGATATCGTACAGCACATCGTGGGATAAATGTTTGCCATATGCAGAGTGCAGTTATAACAATAGCTACCAGGCTAGTTTGTAAATGTCACCATTTGAAGCCTTATATGGTCGTGCTTGTCGTACCCCGTTGAATTGGAATGAAACGGGAGAGTGTTCGGTATGTGGGCCTGAGTTGCTTAGAGAGGCTGAGGAGCAAATCGCCATGATCAGGGAAAGACTAAGAACAACCCAGTCGAGGCAGAAGAGTTATGCTGACAATCGTCGTCGTGAATTGAGTTTCGAACCTAATGATTTCGTATATCTCAAAGTAACTCCCTTGAAAGGTGCGAAAAGGTTCAGCGTTAAAGGAAAACTCGCACCTAGATACGTAGGACCATTTAAGATCTTGAGTCGCAGAGGAGAGGTTGCGTATCAGTTGGAGTTGCCCCAGTCATTAGCAGGAGTGCATGATGTGTTCCATGTGTTGCAACTTAAGAAATGTCTCAGAGTACCAGCAGAGCAGACACCGTTGGAAGCTATCGAGTTCTGAGGAGGACGACTTATAAAAAGCAAACGATTAAGATTACGGGCGTAATGGAGCGTAGGACCGTAAATAAGTCCACCCGTTTTGCGAGTTCATTGGAGTAACATTGAAAATGAAGCAACTCAGGAGTGTGAAGAAGATCTCAAAGCGTAATTCGAACCTATTCTCTAGTCGATACGAATCTCGAATGGTCGAGATTCCATTAAGGGGGGAGGTTTGTAACATCCCAATTTTTGACATTTTAATTAATTAATATTATTTTAATGCAATTTATGATTTTTTGAATTTTCTGGATTTAATTGGATTTTCTGAGATTTAATTGAATTATTTTGAAATATTATATATTGCCTTTTGTTAAGAAATAATTATAAAAAGAAACGTTTAAAATAAAGTTTTACCAAAAATATTTTATTTAGGTCCAGAATGTCTCAAAGTATTTTTGAGATTTTTCTTGGAATTTTTACGATATTTTTACTACCCTAAATAAATTAGTTTATTTTCTCGAATTATTTTAAATAGAAAAACTTCGGAAAATCCTGTGAAGCGAGAATAAAGCGCGCGCCCATTCTTGTGTGGACCGAATGGTGAAAGCAGGAGCGTTAACGCGTCTTCGTTGGATCGGGATCAAGGGTCATCATCGTTCCACGTCATTTAATGAAACCCTAGGTGTTGAGGACCGCCAGATCTTGATCGCACGATCAATAGCAATTGGTACCGATTCGGAATTGATCTTTTATCCCAGCCGTTGGATGAAGATCGTGTGGGTGTGGCTTATCGTCTCCGAGACGGACTCCTCTCCGCCGTCTCTGATTCGAACACGCCGCCGCCATGAAACTTTCCGAGTTTAGCGCGTCGTGCCGGGTATATAAGGCACCTTGAGCCGCCGCATCCTTCCCCTAAAGCGCCGTCGCCGGAGAGTCACCAGGGAGGCCACGAGAGCTCGCAGGAGTTTCCGAAGAGGTTGCGTCGAGTTCTGCCGCCGTTGAGAGCTTCTTCCGCCGAAAGGATTACGGATTCGAGTTCGTCGAGTCGCGCCGAACCCGTTGCACCCCTCCGTCGTCGCCGGGAAGCGCCGGAACGCCGCCGCCAAGGTCGTCATCTTCGTCTCCGGTGAAATCAAGCCACCGGGTGTTCATTGCCGGCCAACGAGCTTCGTCACCGTCGGATCCGACGGAGTCTTTGTGATGCCGCAACGTTTCAAAGCCGTGGCGCCCCGATTAAAACGTAGCCGTAGGATCTTAGATGGAGGGTCTAGATCGTGCCATGACATTTATGTGCACAGTGAAGTACACGGGTACGCCTTAGCCGTTGGATTGAGATCGTAGGGTCACGGTTGGGCCACGTCAGCTAAGTGCACAGTAAAACCCTTGGGTTAGTTTTGATCGTCGGATTTAGATCTAAAGGTAGATATTAAGCCACGTGGTAGTATTTAACCGGAGCTGTTAGATTGATATCCAAGGGTCCAGACTTAGCCACGTGTTGTTTGTACGAACCGGGCGGGAAAATTCGTATTTTCCTTTATAAAAATAATTCGATTAATTCGGATTTTATGATTTTAGGGATTTTTCAGGAATTTGAAATTTCAAAGTGCTATAACTTTTGCATACGAACTCCGATTGAGGTGATTCAAATTCCTAAAAATTTGTAAAATTGAGATCGTTCCAATGGTGATTTTTGTTTAAATTTTTGAGTTTATTTGTTCTTTGGTTTTAGTATTTATTTGCTATTTCTTCTCGATTCGCGTAGACGTTGAATTGTGCGAGGCTTTGGAGGAAGAATTTGCAACTCAAGAATTATGGCCTGTTTGGCAAGGATTCAGCTTATCCAGATTTTGAGAATCTGGTGAAGCTGAAAATTTTAGCTTCACTAGATTCATGAAGCTGGAGCTGTGAGTACATTACGAGTGTTTAGATGGATTATCTTGTTTACATTTTAGACTAAAAATATAAACTTAATTCACTTTATTTTAGCCTATAAGTTTTAGATTTCTGTGAAGTCGTGGAGCTCTAGCCCTTATATTCGCACCAAGACCAAGAGCTTAAGCAAGGCAAGTTGTGCTTTGATCATGTTGCACCCATGTTTGCAAAATTGCTATTTTGATTTACTCTATTGCATGGTATTTTATGAGTACAAATAATTTCAACTTAAATTTGGGATTAGTTAATGTACCCTTTTGAATTACACCCTACCTTGTTATTTGTATGCCATAATCCACTTGTTACCTTAGGTTGGTTCATTATAGTTGGTTAATCTTGAAATCAACATGGATGGTTAGAACGGACTAGAATGCTTAGCCATGCCACGTCATCACTTGTACATGAAATGTTGAGTATTAATTTTGACTAATGGAATATGGAACAATGATGTTAATTTGTATGTCATGTGTGGTCACACAAAGAGATTGGGTTGTCGTGGCGGGGAGGTCACAACGATGTTGATTTGTGAGAAGCACGTGGTGCTTAGTAAACAACCGGTGGTAATCACTTTATGATTGAAGCAAGTGGAAGGGGCAAGTGTGCTGTGGTGGGCTCAGAGGAGCCGAGGGTATGTGTATGTCTTGCTTTAATCAATCCTAAGGACTTAACCTTGCGAGCCTTTGACTGAGTCTATCATGCAACCACATATCATTATGGGGCAGCCTAGTGACTAATTTGCAAATGCTTAACTTGAGTGCTATCGTGGTGGCGTGAGACCGGGTGGTGGTAACCATCCATGCTCGGGGTGGCTCACATGGCGCAAGAGGGGACCTGTTGTGGTGGTGTAACCCTTGATGTTGAAACCTTAGCGGGTAGCTTGGGTTAAGAGGATGCATTGTAAAGGCTTTGTTATAATCATTCACTGTGTGGTGCATGGTTGTATCATGTGGGTAAAGTGCATAACCTCTGCAGAGTGTACAAACTATTAGGATAGCCGTGCTCACAGTATTGAGCAATGCTCGGGAATTACAGATCAAGGGGTAGTTAATTAAAATGAACAACTGTTATGGGATGGCAGGATGCCATGTGGATAATGGAACTTGATTTAGGATGGAAAACTTGGATTTATTTGAATCACTGAATCTACTTACTTGTTATTATTTGTTTCTTGTCTTTCAATCTATGTCTTGTATGTGTTCTTAAATGTCGCTTTATTGCAAATGAACCCTTAGCCTTTCCTTTGGAATAAGCACGCATATAGCTATGATAGCATTGCATTACATGCACAACTTGTTGAGTACGTGTTTGTGTATTCACCCTTACTTAACAACCAACAACAATGGAGGAATCATAAATCGTTATTGGAGGAGGACTTTCAGGTGGGACGCGTGTCACTAGGCCAATCCTTGTCGATCGCTTTGTGGTGTCTTGATGGGACATCTACATTTTCTCCGCTCTTTCTGCTGCATTTGTCTCATTGGTCTTACTATTGCCTTGTGAAATTTGAATATTGTAAGTGATCATAAGATCGTACACTAATTATATTTAATGAATAAAGTCTTATTATTCTTATCGTTGTGTATGATATGATGCTTACCGATGTTAAGCTGTGTGCACTAGCGATTGATCCTGGGACTAGTGCGGCAAAACACAGTGGATTCGAATTGGTGAATTCGGGTCCTTACAAATGTCAATGTTCTTTGATTATCTGCTATCATGTTCTCTGATTATGACTGCACCATTTTAAACTTGCGTAAATGCTCAAGGACTTGATTAACCTAGAATGCTAGGACCTAATGAAAGTAATGTGAGTTGCTGTCACTCTCTAAAGTTTTTGTTATTCCTGGTTGGAGACAAGATCTGCAACATCAATGAATGCATGAATACATTGTAGAGATTAAAGTGTACCTGTAGAGTGTCTGCTTGGGAACAATTTTCATGTTTTGTATAAATATATGGCTTTGGCATTGGTGTTTTGTTGTATCTTGTTTGTAGTTTTTAGTCTCTTTATGAAAATCTTCTACTGTTTGCACGATCTAATTCTTCATCCATTCTTAGGCTTGCATGATCAATTGACTGTTCTATTGACTACTCATTTTCTGCTTCGTTTGTGTCCATAAGCATTTTCTGGTGAACCTCTGCTGCTGCTAATGTTTTACTATTGCCTTCGAATTCCTGTCAGCCCTCCTGTTGATGCTTTCATTCACTGCATCACAACAGGAAAGACATGATTAGTTGCTCATGTGATGATACCAAACTTGACACAAAGATTAGATTAGCAGTTGGTAAGCCAAGAGAATATAGAAAAATTAAGCGGCTTCTTCGGCGGCAATCATGATATCATACATTGAAGTAAGACAACCGGAAAAAAGACCGACTACCAGTTCCCAGATTTCTCAACGAAGGATGAGACTAGGCTAACCAGAGCTGAAATCCCACAAAGTTATAACAAGTTATCTCAAGTATTAGATAATTACAGCTTATTATGGAAGTTTTCGAACCTATTCATTCAAGAAAACATATTATTAGTCTTATCCTCGAGCTAGCTTGTTAGAGTTTGATTGTTATGTAGATAGAGATTAGTTTATTTTTGCAATGATCTTGTTTGCTCTTACATTATGTGTACTTAACTTGATATGATGACAAATCTGGAGTCAAATATGGTGCCTTCAGATTAAGAAGATTGCTTTTCATGCTTTGAACGAAGTTACAAATTTCTTCGATCGTTGTTCCTCTGCAGGGTAAGTAGCAGCTGCAATAGCCCACTCTTAATTTTCCACCATTACATTGTGCAATAGCCCATTCTGCAATAGCTATAACAATAATTACCTCCTATCCACAGCCATTTAGTTATGCAGAGACTTGGTTAGTATAATGAAGTTAGAATTTGGATATATGTTAATATGATTGCTTTTACGCTTTGCTTATTTTTTTGGTGCCATGAGAGCTCCACCTGCATATTTAAATCGTTCTTGCAGCCTCTTCATAGGCTCGAAGCAAATAAAAGATGCTGCTTGAAGCACTACCACATTTTCCAATTGGTTGCTAGCTGATTACATTTGCCAGTTACAGCGTAGTGAGTTCAAATTCAGCACCTAAAATCAATTACTTGCCCCATTTTCTGCTCTAGATATTTAAGTTTGACTTCCCTGAACAGGTGTTATATATTTGACTAAGGTATTATTTGCACATCATATTTGACTAAGGTATTATTTGCAATTCTGTTTATATTTCGAGTTTTCAACCCACCTTTGAAGTTGTGTTTCTCTGTGTATTGTTCGCTGAGCTTGATGATATCTTCGTTAAACTAAGATCTTATATAATCTTTTTGAAACCAAGATCTTATATAATCTATACAATGAAAAGACATGGCACATTAATTTTGCTCTATCCTGGATGGTTTGTGTGTGACTGTTGATTGTGTGCAATAGAAATATATGTTTAAGTCGGATCGTGAAGATTGCCGAAGTGCTCTAGACTTGATTTTGTATTATTCCTTTCGATTGAGTAAAGTAGAATTTATTTGCATTGTTGTCAAAGTCTAATGTCTCCTTACCTGTTATGTTATACTTAAGTATTGCACCTTTTCATTTTAGTGTAGTATAAAGTCATGCCTAGCAATATTAGTTGTATTCTTTATTGCTACTTGATCCCCGTTAGTCTGTGAATGAAATGGAGATGTTGATTTGTTTACTTTAATTTCTTGATTATTAGTGTTTGGATAAAACTACTGAGTTGTTTGATGTTAATGATTGTTTACAAGTTTTACAGGCTTGTGTAGATGAATGACATTTATTCTAAGCGAATGAAAAGTAAGGGTAAGATGCATAGCTAATGTGTGGCACATTGTGGCTGCTGGATGATTTAGAAGATCATGTTGATGTTACAAACCCCGTCTTCAGGTTACTCTTTTATCCTTCTCCTAGATCCAAACTGTTTCTTAATCACTAGAGATTTTTTACTAGCGCTTAATATTAATTGTTTCATGCTCACATGAATAGACCACTGATACTAGCCCTTTTTATTCAACGTGTGCAAAAGAGGCTTGCAATTCTGAACAAGCGCACCAAAGGTGGCTGCTCATGCATGTGCCTGTTGCTATCCGTCATCGCAATAGTGATTCTCGTGGTTATTGTTTGGCTTCTCGTCAAGTATCTATAAAAACGAAGTATCAGTAAACTTTGTTTGCATGCCACTCTATTGAAATGTGCTGTCTTTTAAAGGTATACGATGGTTTCCATTTCAATCTTTCATTTTGTGAGTGGAATGGTTATTATCTATGGATAATTCGTGCTGCTCTGTGTAATGTATTGATTGGTCTCCTGAAAATATTATGTGTTGTGGCTGTTGACGTGGCACTGGAGTGTTCAATGACAAAAATGCATGTGCACGTGGCACTCATCTGTGATGAAACATTTGTGTCATGGCACGTGCCATGTCACCTCACACCCTAGCTAATGACGTGGCACTAGAGTGTTCTATGACGAAAATGAATGTCCACGTACCAATCACCTATGATGAAACAATTGCGTCACAATACGTGCCACGTCACCTGACACCCTAGCTATTAACGTGGCACTGGATTGTTCAATGACGAAAACGCATGTTCACATGGCAATAATCTGTGACGAACAATTTTATCATAAATAAAATAGTCAATGCTCATTTTTGGCAAACCAGAAAGTTCTTTTATGATGAATTTTACATTTTTCATGACGTTTTGGGTATAATTAATGATGGTTATATTCATCATGGAAGTGACCTCTTTGCTGACGAACATGTAATTCATTACAGAAAAGTTGATTTTTTATGACGAAAATAAGCAATTCGTCATTGAAAACTTTCTATGACGCACTTTCTATGACAAGTTGAATTTCATCATAAATTCGTCATAAAAAACCTACGATGACAATTTCAGGATTAATGATGATGAGTTTGGATCATCATTAAAAATCACTTTGTAGTGGTTGTACGACACGATGAAAACCGGCCAACAAGAGTACGGGGTGGCACTTGTACTGAAAGGTGTGAACCCATCTGTCGCCAACCCAATGCGAACACTCCTAGGGTCACTTGCAAATTCAGGGTCGGAGCAGTCCAATGCCTTCCACGCCTCGCCATCTGCAGGATGCACCATCACATCCTCGATCTCACGGACACCTTCTTTATGCCACCTCATATACCTAGCTGTTTTTTTAGATAAGTACAGACATTTAATTCTAGGCATGATTGGCATGTATCGGAGCTGCTTCATCGCGACTTTTGTCATCACCGTTATCCCCTCATCATTTACCACCTCGACATATCTAGACTTGTTGCAGTACCTACAACGAGTGTCGTTGGCATGTTCCTTCCAGAACAACATGCAATTATACTCGCAAACATCGATCTTCTCATACTTCATCCCAAGGCCGGACATCTTCTTGGACTAGTACATGTCCTTCGGCATCTTATGGTTCGACGGAAGGATATCACTGATCAGTTGGACCATATCGTTGTAGCACTTGTTCGAAAAGTTGTATTTCGACTTCATTGACATGAGCTGCGTCACCGTCTATAGGACGGTCATGTTGGTGAACTCATGCAATTTCTCTTCTGAGGCCGAAAGGAGCCTATAAAAGCTTTGCACCTCCAGCCCAAGCTCCAATTCCAAATTAACCTCAAACTCCCTACCAATACCATTTAGCATCTCATCCATCCTGTCTTCATCCTCATGGTCCGACTCAACAATCGGCTCTGCCTCGCCATGCTCGTACCATCTCAGATAGTCGGGCATGAAACCAAACTTGCACAGGTGCCGCTCTACATCCGACTTAATGTGGTAAGAATAGTTGCGGCACTTGCTACACGGGCACTTTGCGACACTACCAGCAGCCCCTGCAAATGCATGGTCCACGAACGCCTGTGCAATAACCGCACATTCTCTTGAGTGCACCCCGGTCTTACTCCAACCATCATACATCCACCTTCAATCATCACTTATTCTCCAAGCTAAACACAGGCAATGATGTCAACCACAGCAACTTAGTTGCTAACAAGGGCTCTACTGGGAAAGATAGGTCCTAAACCCACCCAAGATTGGACGCCAGAGCACGGATTTATGACGAGCCTTACGATCCCAATGAAATTTCTAAGAAGATAACCTCATTTGTTCTCCGAATGCACGCCCAATCTTGGTGCATCGGAGAACAACTGGATCATACTGCCGAGATTTCGTTCGAACCGTTGGGCTCGTCATAAATCCAACATATGCTCTAGCATCCATTCCTAGGCTGTCCAAATTAAACTGGACAATTCCGGAATGGCACACCTCACAAGTAAATGTGAGATGCACCGTTCCCAAACGGGTGATGCCTAGGCTTGGCTGACCAAATCAATTCTACTTAATTGAATCATGTTTTACCGACTTTAACCCCAAACAAATCATGGCCCAAATACAATATAATATGAATTTTTGTCAGCTCGCTACTTGGCCGACGAAAATAGCCCTACTTAAAAGCTAATCAAGCAATATTATATAACTCATAAACAACTAATCATCTAATTAACTACTCAACCGAGGAAAACATTAACTCATAAACACTAATCATCTAACCACTAACAGTTCTATTCGATGATATAAAGTAAACAATACGGCATCACATGGCATGCTCCAAACTTACGAAGTAAACAATATGGCATCACATTTGCAAGAAACTTATGAAGTAAACAATATGGCATCACATTTGCAATTAAACAATATGGCATCGCAAAATAGCATGCTCTAAACATATGAAATAAACAATATGGCATTACATTTGCATGTAAACAATATGGCATTGCAAGTTAACAATTTGTCATCACATTCGCAGCTAGTTTATTTAATCTAAACCCTAATCTAAACTAAACTAAACGAAACTAAACCCTAATCATTAATCAGTACTAAACTAAACTAAAAAATAGTAAGCAACTGGAAAACAACAACGAAAAACTCACCTTGCTTGCGGGCGACGCGGGGAGGGCGGCGTCGACGGCAGTCAAGTGTGAGCGAGAGCGCAGCGATGCGGCACGGGCGTGGGGAGGCGGCGCGTGGCGGCGGCGGGCGAAGCGGTGGTGTGGCGACGCGAGGGAGGAGCGGCGGCAGACGGAGCGATGGGCGGCGATGGAGGCGAGCGTGGATGCGATCGATCGAGAGGCGGTGCGAGGCGAGCGAATGGGTACGCGAAGGATGGCCACGGGGCATAATACGCCTTCTTTTCGTCGGCTAGCCTAGCCAACGAAAATAGATCCTACGTGGTAGGGCTTGGTATTTTCGTCGACCAGTTGACTGATGAAAATAGTTCCTCATGCCACGTGACATAAGACGTATGGCCCAATATGTTTTCGTCGGTCATAAAAGCCGACAAAAAAAATTGAAATTCAACTGCCACCCTAGGCACAACTTTTTTCGTCGGCTTCGCAAACAGGCCGATGGAAATAGATTTATTTTCGTCGGTTCTTGGCTTGGGTCGACGAAAATAACTGTGTTTTCATCGGCTTCACTTGGACCGACGAAAATACAATATTATTGTCGTCAATCTATATTAAGCTAACGAAAATATCGGGGACCGACGAAAAAATATCGTTTTCCTGTAGTGCATCCTTCTTACAGAAGGTGCATGAATACTTTGCCTTCCTAGAGGCAAAAGTAACAGGAGTAGCAACCTTCTGGTCAGAAGTCCCATGAACAACCCCAGCAGACCTAAACACAGTGGTACTCACCTTAGAATCTACCACAATATCACCACTCTTGGTGCCATGCAAACATCTCCTACAAACTTCTCGAGAGTGTTCATGAGGTACTTACACTCCAAGAAGAGAGAGGCGCAAGAATAACAGGGAGGAGAGGAAGAAGAAGAACCAGAAAGAGAAGATCTAACAGCACGTGCATTTTTCTCCCTCAGCACGGTTGCCTCAATTTTGAGGGCCTCACAAGAAACGCAAGAAGCATTTATAATCCTAAGGGCTTGTTTTTCTAGCTTCTTCCTAAGCTCAACTTGGATTTTATCCAAGCCCCCCTCAATCACAGAACATCGCAAGCAATTTTCTTGTGACTTATCTAGTAAGTCCTTAGCAAGTTTAGCACACTTGATATTTAATAATTCATTATCATGTTTTAGTTGCTTATAGCCCTCACATGAGCTGACTAGGTCCTTAGAAGCATGCATTTCAAGTTCATCATTTCTAGCAAAAGCTTCCTAAGGTGAGTGTTCATGGCATCAATTTCAACAAGCAATTTAGGGCAGTTATTACATGATGGAGTAGAATGAGCAAGAAGAAAACTAGCATCAAAAGACATAGCATTAGAAGATTTATTGCTAGCATTCTTCAACCTAAGACTCTCAAGCTCAGTAAGCACACTATCATGAATAATCCTTAGGTTCTCTAACTCCACGAGCAAAACATCACACAATGAACAATCATCAAAAACTTGGGAAGGAGAAGATCTAAGAGAAGCTAACTTCCGAGTCAAAGTACCTACTTCCTTCTCAAGCTCCGTACACCTAGCTTTAGCTCTAGCATGAAATTTTCCTAGTTTGCAAAAAGCTTCATTGAGCTGGTCATAGGAGGGTACCTCATCCAAGTCATTGTAGAGCTCGGAGTCGCTGATGCCATTGGTGTCCACCATGAAGCACATGCTAGAGAACTCATCGCCGCCTTTCTTCTCTTGCGTATCAACCTCACCTTTGTCACTCCTCGTCTCCATGTCAGAGAGGTTGATGTCGTCGAGCGCGGCGTGGACGCGATGGAAGAGCTTCTTATTCTTTGAGAAGTTGCGGTACTTCTCATGCACTGGCTCGCGAGTTAGAGGCTTCTTGTTGCGGTTCTTGTCGGGGTAGTCGTTTTTCCCCGAGTCACTAGAGTCGTTCTTGCCCGTCTCCAGCTTGGGACAGTTCGCTCGAATGTGGTTGAGGCCACCACATTCGATGCAGGTAACCACGCCACCTCTCTTCCTCTCTCATCCTTTTGTATGCATGAGAGAATTTACGAGCTAAAAGAGTAAGCTTAGTTTCTGAAAATTTGTCCAATTGGTCATCGCTTAGCTCGCAAAGGGAGGAGAGAGAGAATCTAGTAGAAAAATCAAGGGAAGATCAAGTGAAATTAGTGACCAAGACCATCAACTGAGATTTTGTGTTGCGAGAGACAACTTCGATCTCATGAGTCTTGATTCAGGAATAGAGCCCATCAAGAGTCAGCGTCGACAAGTCGGTAGTGTCCTTGATGGTGGTCACTTTCATTTCCCAAACTCAAAGGTCGAGTACGGTTAAGAAATGTCGAGCATTATCTGAGTCAGGGTATGTGCAACCAACTGCTCGAAGATCTCTCAAAATCTTAATAAAAAAACCAAAACACTCGTTAAGACTCTCACCAGCATGTTGTTCGAATTTGTTGTATTCACACTTGTGCTGATCCTGCCTTACGGTCTTAATTTGAGTAGTGCCCTCATGGTAAGCATCAAGAGTTACCCAAATCTCGTGAGCGAAATGCAGGTGTTAAAGACCATGTGGAGGTCTATCCTTGTGCGTGATGAGTAATTGACAAGATTTGAGATTGGATTGATTTGAAATTGAGTTTGATTTGAATTGGATCTTCAAATTGAAGCAATTTGAGTGTTGGTTGTTTTTCCTAGTGCTACCGGCCTGGGGGCGGTAGCATCGAACCGTTGAGTGAAATTATGAGTGATTAATGATTTGGGATAATCATTGAAAATATCTTTGTGGGCATTGCTATGTGAAAGGTTTTCCTTGTCTTTGATGGTTGCAGGGCGACGGTGCTAGGTCATGGTGAGGCGGAGGATGACCGGGACTAGGCGAGGAGCGTCGGAGGTCCAGATGGTCGGGAGATCGCCGGAAGATGATCGGAGACGGAGTCCGGGCAAGTCAAGAAGATAAGGAAAGGAGATGATGCTAGCTAGATGCCGCGTGGATCAATGAGGGCCGTCGGATCACGGTCTAGTTGATAGGTTAGCGGGTCTAGGTAGTATGCTTTAAAAACCATGCAAGAAAACCCGGTATGTGTGCGGGTTTTAGGTTAGCCCTTGCATGGCTATGTGAGTGGGTCAATCTTAAGCCCTTAGATGAGTGTCCTAGGGTTGAGGGACTCATCCAAGGGTGGTAGGTGGCCCAAGAGTAGTATAAATAGGGGTGGAGGGGTGGCCTCCTCCCCTTGAAGGTTTGAGTTGCTCCTTTGAGCTTTGCCCATATGAAGTGAGGCTTTGTAAACCTTCCCACCAGAAATACAAAGAAATTTCTTTACATTATTGTGAATTTAAATTCGATTTACATTATGTCTTTACTTTCATAATTTAAATTCAGCATTTACGTTCGCATTTATTTTCCGCAATTTACATTCATGCAATTTGGATTTGCCTCCACTCCTTCTAAATGCTGATCTTGGATGTTTTGAGTGTGTTCATATGATTTTACATCTCTTTTGCACTCTTTGATTAAGTTGAGATCATCTTTTCTTTCAAGTTCCAGTTCTGTCCAGAACTTGTTCTTCGCGCAGCAGTTAGTATTTGATTTTTAGAAAAATCTAGAAAAATCCTTTTTGTGGGATTCTTGCTGGATATTGTGCGGAACTCCCATATCTATCTGTAGAACAATTTTTGAGTTCACTTGTTGCTCCGTTTGGGTGCCATGAGGTGAAAATCGAGCCCCAAATTTTCTGCTTGAAGTTCCTGACTGTCTGTGTTCATAGATTTATGATGATTTTTCTACATGGCTTTTTGATCTGAAATTTGGTAGAGAGCTTCATGACTCATCTTCTCATAGGGATAAACTTTCTCATAATTTTGTGAGCAGCAGAAACCCACCAAACTCCTGTTCAAATTAAAGACAGCTTCTGGAAATATCTGCTTTTGCTTTTCTAAAAGAGACTTTTGTGTCTTGGCTTGATCTCTTTTAGAAAAGAAGTATTTGAATTGATTCCTCTTTATTTGGACACTTGACAACCAGGATTGTGTTTGAAAAATCCCTCACATATTTTATGGATCTCATCCATGTAAGCTAGGGATACACATAGTTGTCTAGTTGTTCCGGTTTTTGCGGGTTTTGCGAATTTGAGGAGCACCGGTTTTCTTTGCGCGATCTTGTCAAGATTTTGGTTGGAGTATTTTTGGGAAAATTTATTTGTGTCCATTCACCCCCCTCTGTTCGCCATCTCGATCCTTCAAGGTGAGAAATCTGTGGCTAAGGCCCTGTATGAGAATGTTCCTGCCTTAGCATTTGCCTCAACATCAGCCATATTGCCGGCCTTGATGTTTTCATCAGTAGGGACATCATACTAGAGCTTCACCTTCTGGAAGATCAGAAAACCATGGGCAGTGATGTATGACTCCGTTTGAGACTTCCAAAAAGGAAAATCAACACCACAAAAGATCGGGGGCTTGGTGGAATACTCGTCCATCGCCATGACTCTCGAGAATGGTCAAGATGTTTGAAAGAGCAAAACCGGCTCTGATACCAATTGAAGGATCGATATGGTGAACAGAGGGAGGGGTGAATGGTCACAAACAAAAAATTTTCCCAAAATACTCCAACTAAGACTTCAAAAAGATTGCACAAAAGAAATTGTGAAAGACCTGAACAACTAGGCAACTATGTGTACCCCTAGCTTGCATGGATGAGAACCATAGAATATGTGGGGATTTTTGAGTCGTAATCCTAGTTGTCAAGTGTCCAAAACAAAAAAAAATCAATTCAACTCTTGCTTTTAGAAAGGAGATGGACGAGTATTATCCTCAATTGAAGCAGGTGGTTGGTGGACTTCTGTTGCTCTAGAATTTTTGAGAATTTTCCTCCCTATGAGAAAATGAGTTGTAAAGCACTCTACCAAAGGCAACCTCAAAATTTCTTGTAGAAAAATCAAGAAAAATCAAATACCATAGACTGTCAGGAACTTTGAACACAAGGTTTGGGCTCGGTATTCACCTCGTTGCACCCAAACGGTGCAACCGGTGGATTCTCCAATTTTTCCACAGATGGACATGGACATGGAGTCAGCACCTTCTCCAACAAGAATCACTCAAAAATGATTTTTATAGATGTTTCTAAAAATAAAAAAATGACTGCTGCGCGAAGAACAAGTTCTAGAAAGAGATGCAACTTGATAGAAAACATGATCTCTAGTCTATTTTAGGGTGCAAGAGAGATGTAAAACCACATAAGAACACTCAAAACATCCTAGATCAGTAGCATGTAGAAGGAAGGGAGGGAAATCCAAATTGCAAGAAAGTAAATTGTAGGAATTTAAATGCTGTAGTGGCCATCTAGGAAGCATTCTCAGGTTGCACATTCCACTGTAGTGGCCAAGTATGTTGCTATAGCGAATTGCTATAGTCAAGTGCTTTAGATACGATCGACTCTACGTGACTATGGGTTAACGATAGAGAGTGTTTTACTTATTTGTGACAACACGTCTGCTATTTGCATTGCTAAGAACCTAGTGCAGCATTCCCAAACAAAGCAATTCATATTAGATATAATATCCTTATAGACCATGTGGAGAAGGGGGATATTGTGCTTCAATTTGTAGAGAGTGACCACCAGATAGCCGATATCTTCACCAAACCTTTGGATAACTCCAGGTTTGTTGCTCTAAGGAGTGAACTTGGAGTCGTGAGCTCTTTTGGCTTATCGTGAGGGGGAGTTGATCTGTATATTATATATTATATGTTTTCTTCCATCATTTCTTTCTTTTTATAGTCTAAGTGCTTATAGGCTTATTTTCTTATTTTGAGTTCACTTCACTTAGACTTCTGGCATGCTTTGCATGGACCTCTTGTCTTGTGCTAGAGGTCGTTATCATGCATAATTAGCTATTCTCTCTTCTCTCTAGGTTGAGTTCCCTCACAGTCTTATAAATCGACCAGGTGTTGGTCCCCCTTGGTAGACAAGGTCTGTGTGCACTCCTTAGTTTGGGATCTAGAGTCAGCTTCCCTATGTCAGTCATTGGGGAAGATGAGAGCGAGTATAAACCATAGTGTTCCCTACTATCTTTTCTGTGCTCTATAGCCCCCCTTAAGAGTTCACAGTTTCTCAAATTCTTCTCTTTATTTTTTCATTTCTATTTTTGATTGAGTTTATTTGGACCTTCCTTTAGCTTAATTTTGCTAATAACTCAACTTAAACTAGATTTATGCTTAAAATTAATTCACTTGTTGTGGGGGAGTTTTGAGAATTTTCTTCATGCATTGCATATAGACTCCATTTATGTTTTGTGAGCTTTGTCTATTTTGTGAGCTTTCTCTATGAAGACAACTGCTAACTTCGATTTGTCCAAGTTCATTTATCTTGCTAAGCTTGCTAAAAATTGAAAAATAAGCTTTAAAAGAAAAACTTGATGAAATATGTTGCTTTTACTTGCTAAATTTCTTCTCTAGGGGAATTTGCCATGAGTTGTGAAATTTTAGAGTCCTTATAGCAACTTGGATGAAACTAGTTTGATCCATACTTGAGTCCTTCATTCGCTCATATATGATAAAATGAAAGTAAGAAAAATTGACTCTTTTTGTGCGCATTAGACTCAACACCTCGCATTCACAAGATAGCTTCCCATTGCAATTGGGATGAACTTGGAATGTGTCATGTATGACTAAGACCATCCTCTTAAGAGTTCTTTTTGAGATGGTCAAATATGGCTTGAGTCAATTGATTTAAAAACTGCAAATAAAAAAAATATGTGGGTAAAGAATGCAAATAATGTCAAAATATTTGCACCCCGCTATATCTTTAGAGATCATAAAGAAAAAAATTGCATCAAATGAAAAATGAGCTCGAAGGACCTTGTATATACTTCTAAATTCCCCAAAGTGTTGAGTAGGTTGAACTCTATATTTTTCATTTTATCCTTTGAGTGGTTTTACTTCTAATTTTGAAAGCAATGCTAAGTGTTGCACATATTAAATCTTGCTAACAATAACATATTTAAAACTAAGCTTTCTAGCAAAATTTGTTATTTGCACTTAGACATGTCTTTGCTTAGTAAAATCTAAAATTGTCTAGCTTGGTGTCATATGTTATCATGGTGACTGGGATAATCTCCAAAGCTCTTCTAGGATGCATTTCCTGCATACATATAAAAAGGGGGAGAAAATTCCATCTTGATGCCTATATTGCCAAAAGGGGGAGAAATTGTAGAAAGGCATCATTAAAAGATAAAAATGGAATTGCATTTTGGATCTTATGATTTTGTTAAATACTTGATAACTATCTTGAACCATAAGTATATTTGAGTTCTTGTGAGTTTTTATTGGTCTTTTAGAGCTTTTGTGGAAAACTTGTTCTTTCTTGATTTTTGCTATAAAATCCTTCTTGTCAACTTGGTCATGTCCTTATTTTCTTTCTTTCTGGACGAAGTTTGGCTTTTCATCCTAAATGCTTCATTCTCTTCCTCCTTCAAACTCAAATTTTATGCCTTCTGAGTGTTGGTCAATATACACATCAAGGGGGAGATTGAAAGATCATGTGGAGGTCTACCCATGTGTGTGATGAGTTATTGACATTGTTCAAGCTAGCAGTGCGTGAGTTTGAGAGAATTTAGAGTTTAAATCAAATTTGAAACATTTGGCAGAACGTGCCCAGCACTTGCGGTGTGTTGAGACCCGGATATGCAAATTCGAAACCCTCTGTGTATTCTGCACTAGTCCAGGATCACGCTAGTGCACACAATGGAAACATAGATGACATATCATTCCATACAACGAAATAACTAAGAAGAAGTAAATTATTATTGAATAAAGCAAGCGACCATGTGGTCAAGGTTCATACACCAATGCCTCTTGGCTTAAGAAACAAATAAAACTGTCGCAGCGGAAATAAGATAACTTAGGCCATTCGACATGCCACAGGCAATCGTCTTGGGAAACGCCTTCCTAGTCCACGTAGTCTTCATAGTACTCCTCCTGATACTCATTATTCCCTGGTCCTTCCTCAGCAACTGAACAACAAGGGCGTGAAGCCGTGAGTACAAAGAGTACTCAGCAAGCCGTAGGGAAATGATGCAATATATTCATGCACGACTTGACAAAGGATAGTCATATGGTTCATTTGCAGAAAGCAATAATTTGAATTTGAAATACAGTAAATAGATTGAAAGAAAATTGATGAAAACAATAATAAATAACAGGTAAATCAATGGTAGACAACATGAACAAAATGGCGAGGCATCACCCTACATCATTCGAATCAAGTATCAACCACTAAATTCAACAGTATAACTTTAGACAACAAAACAATAGTGAACTACCCGTTCACAACCCATCAAATCCACATTTCATGAAACACTCTATACCCCATGTGAAATCCCCGGGCTTGTCCATGACTGCGGACACGGCTATTCAAATAGTTTTACACTCTGTAGAGTTTGTACAGCTTTACCCACAAGACATGAACATCTCTAGGTGCAACCGGTAATAACACACTTCCTTTGGTGTGTCGCAGAGATGTCATGACAAAGCCTTTACAAACAATGCACTATCAACTCGGTACTGCCCTCTAAGGTTTCGCACCTCAGGGCCCCCTCTTGAGCCATGTGGATCTACCCGTCCATCCCGGAGCCCTCACCAACAATTGGCAGTACTAAATACTAGACATTGCAAATTAATCAGTTAGGTCTGTCCCATACCAGACTTGTGGTTGTACGGTTAGGCCCAGTTTAATGGTGCACAAGATTAAGTCCTTAAATTGTCTCAGGCAAGACAGCCACATCCCAATGTGCTAGACAGCACCCCCTTTACTGCACGATCACTTGCCCGAGGGAAAACATTTTGTTCAACCAAAACCAATAGCATCCCCTGCCATGGTACAACAAGTTTTACAATAGTAGCCAACAGTCACAATTCAATATCTCATTAAGTCAAGATTAACATTAATTCATATGCGACATGAACCCCACCGTATGATTAAGCAGGTCTAGGCATAGCTACGTTAACCCAATGTTGGTATTATGATTATGTCTGACTAGTAATGTCCCAACCTAAGGTTAACAATGGATACATGGCATTCTAATAATCAAGGTGGCATAATGGTAATCAAGTGAATAGCTACTCCCATAAACTAGCATTGCTCCACAAATAGCATGCAATTGTACAAAACAAAATATGTTCACAAACATAGGTTCAACATTATCAAAGGTTACAACTTGCCTTACTGATCAAACTCTGAATCTTGGTCTTCAAAGTCTCCGTTCGCTCCTTCGGGGTTCGTGTTTTCTGGAAAATAAAGCAACAAAACCAAATAAATACAAAAGAGAAACTCAAACAAGCTTAAAACTAAAAATAAATGCCTCTGGAAGGTAGAGTTCGATTTTAGATGAATTTAGAAATTTGAATTACTGGAATCAGAGTTCAGACGAAGGGGAACAGGCTCCTGAAAGTTTGAAATCAAAGAAAAAGGTTGAAAAAAAAGTAAATCCGAGTTTTCCGATATATTTTTATACGAGAAAATCCATTTATTGTGCAACGCTGACGTCAGCAAGCAATTTCCCAAAATAAAAATAAATCTGAAAATTCTTATTAGGCTGACAAGCGGGACCCACGGTCTATGGACAGAGCCACGGAAGGGTGCTGGTCCACGGTGGACCGGGTTTACAGAACAGCGCCTGAGGCAAACGCGGCGTCATGGCTAACGTGGCGCTGAGGTGTCGGCCGATGCGGCACCCACGCAAGCGATGACGCGACGGGCACGTGTCGCAGATCCAACGACTCAGATGGATCGTACGGCCGAGAAGCAACGGAACAACGAGGAGGCGATGCAGCGCAATCTGGAGTGTCGGCGGACGATCTGACGGCCGAGAACTTGCAATGGAAGTTAACGTGAGCAGCGGAGCAAACTCACCGCACTTGAGGAAGACGACGTGTGGCGCGGCGGAGAACTGCGGATCGGGTGGAAGATAATGCGGATCTGGAAGAGGAGTTCGCGAGCAACGCAAAGGTGCAACTGGTGATGGCGGAGACCAACCGAAGCAGCTGAACGACAGCAAGAAAGGTGCACGTTGCAGCGAAAACATCGGCGAGGGCATACGGTGTGACGGCGGGGTCTCAGGGGACCGGAGATGGACCAAAAGAAGCAGCACGTGGTGGGGAACCTTGGACGGAGGACGGCAGCGCCTTAAATAGCCACGGGAGGCGGGCCCGGGACGGACGCCAAAAAGTGGCGCTAGGGTTAGGGTTTCTTCCGGCGGCGCACGACGCGGTGACGTGGCTTCATCTCAACCATACACGTGTCGCATATCGAGCAATGGCGATGTGGCGAGTGGTCTGGTGAGGATGCGCGGAGATAGGGTAGCAAAGACGCCAAGGCGTAAAAGGAATTGATCGGCGAAGGAACTTGGGCGGCGGCAAGGAAATAGGAACGGGCCCGAAGGAAATTCGGCCCGAGAGGAGATTTTGAAATAAAATCGTTATGCGAATTAATTTAATTCCAAAAATTCAATTAAATTCAAATAAATTCAGAAAAATCTCCAAAAATACAGAAAAATTATTTGGAGCACAAGGAACCCAACAAGTATCAACAAAACAACAGTGAACTACCCGTTCACAACCCAACAATTTCATATTTCATGAAACACTCTATACCCCGTGTGAAATCTCCGGGATTGTCCATGACCGTGGACATGGCTATTCGAATAGTTTTACACTCTGCAGAGGTTATACCGATTTACCCACAAGACATGAACATCTCTTGGTACAATGCACTATCTAAACTCGGTACTGCCCTCTAAGGTTTCGCCCCTCGGGGCCCCCTCTTGAGCCATGTGGATCTACCCGTCCATCCCGGAACCCACACCAACAATTGGCAGTACTCAAGACTAGACATTGCAAATTAATCAGCTAGGTCTGTCCCATACCAGACTCGTGGTTGCACGGTTAGGCCCAGTTCAATGGCGCACAAGATTAAGTCCCTAAGTCATCTCAAGCAAGACACCCACATCTCAATGTGCTAGACAGCACCCCCTTTACTGCACGATCACTAGCCCGAGGGAAAACATTTTGTTCAACCAAAACCAACGGCATCCCCTGCCATGGTACAACAAGTTTTACAATAGTAGCCAACAGCCACAATTCAATATCTCATTAAGTCAAGATTAACATTAATTCTTGTGCGACATGAATCCCATCGTATGATTAAGCAGGTCTAAGCATATCTAAGTTAACCCAATGTTGGTATTATGATTATGTCTGACTAGTAATGCCCCAACCTATGGTTAACAATGGATACATGGCATTCCAATAATCAAGGTGGCATAATGGCAATCAGGTGAATAGCTACTCCCATAAACTAGCATTGATACACAAATAGCATGCAATTGTACAAAACAAAATATGTTCGCAAACATAGGTTCAATATTATTAAAGGTTACGACTTGCCTTACTGATCAAACACTGAATCTTGGTCTTCAAAGTCTCTGTTCGCTCCTTCGGGGTTCGCGTCTACCGGAAAATAAAACAACAAAACAAAATAAATACAAAACAAAGACTCAAACAAGCTTAAAATTGAAAATAAATGAATCTGGAAGGTAGAGCTCGATTTTAGATGAATTTAGAAATTTGAATCATTGGAATCGGAGTTCAGATGAAGGAGAACGGGCTCCTGGAAGTTTGAAATCAGAGAAAAAGGTTGACAAAAAAGTAAATCTGAATTTTTCGATTTATTTTTATACGAGAAAATTGATTTATTGTGCAATGCTGATGCCAGTAAGCAATTTCCCAAATAAAAATAAATCTAAAAATTCTTATTAGGATGACAAGTGTCGACGATCGGGATCGCCAACCGCAGAAATGAAACAGGGGTCAGTAAGACTTGGGACCCGAGCGGGGCTTGGCTCAATAAGGAGAAGGACTCGACGTGCTGAAGGTCGGAGCTAGGCGACAACGAGTGTGAGATGGGGGTTTATACTGGTTCGAGCCCCTGCGAAGATGCTGACCTCTCTCGATCGCCTGTGGCGGTGATCTTTGTTACTATCGAGTACAGATGTGTATTACAGCACGAGCTCAACAATGGCGATGTCTAGTGCTCGAGTTCTTGTGTGTTCATGTTTTGTACATGCACCCTGCACTGCCTTATAATCACTCGGATGTTGCCTGCAATAGGCGGGAGAGATTCCCGGGGAAGTGGCTCCCGTGCACATCGAAGGTGGGCCGTGAATCGCCGAAATGCCGCCACTTCCGCTTTGACGCACTCGGATCTCAATAACCGTCGAGTGCTTGCGCCGGGTTGGTCGAGGTCGGCGAGGATAGGGCCTCTCACCGCCGAACTCGAGGTCGCTGAGGCCCAACAACACCAGTCGTGGTCGGGCTTCGGCCGGGAGCTCACGACCGGTCAAGGGACTTGCCCTCGTCGGCTAGCCCCGAGGCTTAAGGTCGAGGCGAGGACACTGAGCCGACCTTAAGCCTCCTGAGACGGGCCGACTTCGAGCCTTCGCACTTGAGGTCGAGGTCGGGACGGAAGCGTAATGCCGAGCCAGTAGTGAAAGCGACACTGGCGCCTCTTGATCTCCAAACTCTAATGCGGCAGACAATAGAACCGTTCATGACGCCTCGATTCCGCCGCGTGGCCTTGGCTGCTCCTTTCTCATCACGACCGTAGCGCCCTTCGAAACGCCCTCGATCTGCGGGCCTGTAGTGCCTTGGCCCTATAAACTTGTGACTACCGCCATTCTCCAAACTCTGCTTCCTCGTAGCCTTTGTCTTCTTGCTTTGAGCCCCTCCTTCTTCCTCCGACCAAAGTTCCCTTTCGATCGTCATGGCCAAACTCGGGAAAAGCTCTCTGACGGTGTCGAGGATGAAAGAGCTCAAACATAAATTTCTTTGGATCAATATTCATGGCGACTACCGGACGGGGAGACCAAGCCGCAGCCACGGGACGACGAGCTCGTCAGCACATAGCAGTACATGCCCTTCAGCCTTCGGACGCCGGAGAGCGAGTTCCTCGCAGACATCCTCACCGTCTGCGAGATCGAGTTGATCAATCTGGTACCCAACTCCATCCTTCTGCTTTCCATCTTCTCCCACCTGTGCGAGGGGTTCCTTGGAATCCTTCCCACCTCCTCGCTGTTTTTTCGCTTCTTCTCCCTTTTCCACTTGGGAAGGACCCGTGGTCGGGTGCCTCTACTTCAGCCGGACGGGATTCTGTGGTCCTTTCCATAGCGCTTCACGACTCCTCGGCTCGTGGTCCGAGCGATGGTTCTATCTGAAACGGGGCGAGGGAGGCGCGCTGGAGTTCAAGGGTACACCCCTCGATGGGAAGAAGGAGACCCCGGAGTCGGGCGACTTGGACGACGACCAAGAGGCCATCGCGACCATCCACATCTGTGCCACGCGAGACCTCACCGGGCAGGCCATCGCCAACGACTTCCTGAGAGGTCGGGTGTTCCCCCTGCGGCGGACGGAGCACCCCTTTTACGCGATCCAAGGTGGCGACGACGTGACTTCGGGAAGGGACGGTTGGTAAGTTGTGTTTCCTCAATATTTGCAGCGGATTTGCTCCCTGGTTCCCCTGGATGACACCGCCTCTTGAAAGACCGAGGAGTCTGGATCGCCGCCCGAATGAACGAAATGTTCGGGAAGGCCGCAAACGACTACACCCTCGTCGAGTCCGTGCCGAGGAATGTACTGCGCCGCAAAGACGAGGTAGGCCTCCTCGACCAAGAACTCAACTCGAGCGTCGAAGAGGCTTTTCTTGAACCCTGCATGCTCGTAGGATCACCAAGAGCTGACCGAGACGGCCAGAGGAGGATCCACGCCTGCCGGCACAGAAGGGAAGAAAGAGGCCTCTCGTGCGGAAGCGCACCCGCCAGCGATGAAAAACCTCACGTCGAGTGGGGTGACCGCGCCACGGTAAGGATTCCCATGGCCGAGCCCCCAAGTTCCTCGCTCATGCTCATTCGCCATCTGACTTGGGTCCCCTTTCGCAGCAACAGAGCGCGATCGCTGCCGCCAGGACCTCGAGCCACCAGCCAGCCCAGGACGTCCGAGGTCGGGCTTCCAGGTTTGCCGCCGAGGATGATGAGACCAGCCGAGCTCAAGGTCGAGGCCGATGGGGTGAAAGCGAAGTGCCCTGCAAACATCGGGCAGCAAGATTCCTCGCCGAAGCCCTCGTCAAGGCGGAGGTGGTGACTTCAGTGAGTTTTTGGCTCTTCGATTCGCTCTGCCCCCTCCGTGTCTTTCTGCTTAGTGCTGTTCTTGATCGCAGACCTTGGCGCCCTTTTCGAGACTTGCCCGTTTGTGACGATGGTCATTGTCGAGGCAAGTCCGAGTCGAGGAGGAGGAGAATGTCTTCGTCTGGCCCTGTGACCTTCATGCCCGACGGACCCTCGGGACCTCAAGCCCGGCCCGGTTGGTGAGTTCTACCAAGGGTCGACGACCCGGCGAGGAGGAAAATCACCTTCGCGACCGTGAGGATTATAGCTTGGCGGCGGGGGGCCATTCTTGACCCTCTGAGGAAGGCACGGGGGAAGGCACCCAATGTGCCACGGTCACCGCCGCAGAGTCGCCCCGGGCTCACCCAACCACGGCCGCCTCGGGCGCCCAAGTTGCGCCGCCACCGGCCACCGTAGATGGCACCGCCCAGAGAACATCGCAGACCAGCACATGCGCGCAGACCGAACAACGAGGTCGTGGCATCTCAGGCCACGGAGGTTGTCCGCACCACGGGTGGCCTTGCAATGAGCGGTCATCGCTCCTCAGAGCGAGGCGGCGGAGAGCCGACCACGGAGGTAGGGGCGGCGTTGTTATCGCCTCCTCCCTGCCGGTGAGCCGAACCTCTGGAGGCGGCGGAATCCAGTCGCGCCCGCGTGGAGCCTAAAGATCCTGGCCCCAGTGCGCCGGTGGGGGCAGCGGTCGACCTCACCCCAGGAGCAGTGGGCGATGAGGAGGAGAAATCCTCCCGGCCAATCGGCGATCACGAAGAATATACCGCTCACGCTGGACAATCGACTTCATGGTAAGGGCCCTCCGCACCCCGTAGCTTGTTAGCCTGAGTTCCCTGTTTCCTTTCTTAATTCGGGCCACCCTTTTTGTTTCGAAGGCGATCGACCATGTCTCCCTAGGGCTGCAAGGCCTTCAAGAGCACGCCGATGTGTTGAGGGGCCTCCTGAACGCGGTGGAGGCGTGGGAGGTCGAGCGCTCGAGGCTCATCAGGACCATCGAGGTTGATCAAGCGGAGCTCGAGCAGAAGGTCGGGGATCTTGTCGATCTTCGCCGAACGATGAGGGCGCAGGAGGTAGCCCACGCGGCTGAGCTCGAGCAGATCAGGACCTCCGAGCACGAGCATGGCTTCAAGGCCGTGGAGTCTGGCGCGACGTGATCGGCCAAGGCGCCGCGCCCCGGCGAGCCAAGGTCGGTTACCGGAGAAAGTCTGTCGTGAGCAAAGGGCGTCCTCCTGGCGGCGCCCCGAGCTTGAGGCCAAGGTCCTAGAGCTTGAAGAGAGGTTTAGGCGTGCCAACGAGGCGGTCGAGGCCGAGCGGGCCAAGGTCGAGGCGATGGAGAAGGCCGGCATGAGCAAAGGTCCTCCACGGCAAGCGTCCCGAGGTCGAGGCCAAAATCCTCAAGCTTGAGGGGAGGCTCGAGCGCTCGACAAGGCGTTCGAGGCCAGCGGTCCAAGGTCGAGGCGCTGGAGAAAGCTTCTGCATGGAGAAGGCGTCTCCCGGGCTCGAGGCCAAGACCTGGGCTCGAGGAGAAGCGCTCAAGATCAAGCCAGCGGCGAGGAGCGCCTGCCCAGCTTCAAGACAAGCGGTGCCGAGCGGCGGATGCCTCCACGCAAGCCCTCCAGTACTAGAGTGAGAAGCGACCCTGAGAGCCAAGGTAGCCGAGCTCGAGTAGGAGAAGCTTACCCGCGAGATGGCCGACCTGTAAGAAATGTTTTAGAGCAAAATGTTCTAACAGAGCCAAATTCCTTTTGGAGAACAAAGAAAGGCTTTTGTTTTGGTATAATTTCATAGTCGAGGATATTTGGAGTTCGCCCTTGTCGTTCTTAGTCTGAGGCTTCTTAGGTCGTGCGTTGATGCGGTATCCTCATCCAGCCCCCATTGGGTCCAAGGTCGAGGAACGCCGGCCTTGGACTCAAGACTGAGACTCAGACAATCGACCACGACCTGCAGAGTTGAGGAAGGGTTCGCAGGGGAAGAATGTGACAAAAGTGAGTTCGATAAAGAGATGGATGCACCCAGACTAACGTTCGAGTCACGACCACGACCACGCACACCACGGTCAAGACCGCGAGGCTTCAGCTCGGGCCGCACGCAGAGAGCAGATTAAGTAGTAGATGCGGCTTACGCTTAGCTCAACCACTGGGGGTGAATGTTAAGCTCACGGGGCTTTTAGACCAAGAGCGAGTGCACAGTGCACGAAGGTCGTGCTCGAAAGAGTATCGGGAAGCAATGACAGTGTAGTTGCAAATGAAAAAGTTATAAAGGACGAAAATAGAAGAACAACTTTACTGAAAATTTAAGGTATAGAGGTTACACATAAAACTTCCGGTCGATCTATGTTCCAGAGCTAGAGAGCTCTCGCCATCGGGCATCGCTAGCCCAGTAAGCCCCGTGCGATCTGTTGAGGCGACTCTATAGGGGCCCTCCCATGAGGATATCTTGTTGGTGTTGGGCCAGCCCTGAATCCGTCTCGAGGGCTAGGTCCCCAACAAGGAGCTTCTAGGTCGACTGACCGAGACGCATGTCTGCGAAGAGCTTGCTTGGGGTTGTGCGTTGATCGTGGCGACTGCACGACATCTTACTTCTTCTGCGAGGGTAAGGTCGAGAGACCGTTGGTGCTTGAAGTCAACTTTGGTCGACCAAGTGACCCTAGCAGAGCCCAACAGAACCTCGGGGAGGGGGCGGCCGCCAAGATGTAACATGATTTGGAAGGAGTGGACCACTGTGGCTCGGTGGTTGTGGTAAACGAGTAGACCATAAGGCGGTGGGAAGTTCATCCACCTGTGTCTTGCCGTGGCGTTCGAGCTCATCTCGCTTCGTTTCTTGGACGCCTGGGCGATTTGGTCGTTGGCGCGCTTCGCCGTTCGTTGCTTCGGGTGAGCCACGAGGCAAAGCACACTTTGATGCGAGGCCCTCGCAAAACTCCCTGGAACAACTCCTTTGATGGCGAGTACCGTTGTCGGTGATAATCTTGCATGGGACCCTATACCGGTGACCACGAACAAGCGGAAAAGCAGACTACCGCCCGGCGATGATGGTCGAGACCGGCTCGGCTTCAATCCACTTGGTAAAAGTGTCCACAGCAACGAACAGGAACTTCTTACCACGATCACTTTGAGAAAAGGGCCGAGGATGTCCAAACCCAGGTCGAGAAGGGCCAGCAAGTGAGATAGTCTGAGCGCGTATCTGCGGGTTGATCACGACTTCGGGTGTGAAATGGCATGCTCGACAGTGCGGACAATGTCACGAGCATCTGGTTACCAAGGCCGATAATACCCCATACGGAATGCCTTGCCGACCATCGTCCTGTACGAAGAGTGTGCTCCGAGAGGCCTGAATGAATGTCATTTAACAGGTACTTACCCTCCTCCGTAGAGATGCACCGTGTCAAAATGCGAAGCGTTCACTTTGAGAGCGTCCGCCCGATGGCGTGTACAAACTTCGCGGCGCTTGGTCCTACTTCTCTCGGCGGTCGGGCGATGGGTCACCTTGCAAGGAAGTTAAGGATTGGTTCAATTTCAGAGGGAGTACCTTCGACCATGGCGAGCAAGACCTCTGGGAAGAGATCGAGGAGCCACCATGGTCTCGAGGATGACATCGAGGCGGGACCACATCGTCGGAGGAGGCGAGCTTGGAGAGGAGTCGGCACCGTGTTGTCTCTTCTTGGTATGTCTTTGGAGCTCCGTGTTCAAACCATTTCTCCATCTTGCGCACCTCGGCTAGGTGCCGCCATTGAGTTGTCCGAAGCACTGGTACTCCTTATTGTCTTGATTCTGACAGCTGGGAGTCGCCTTTGACGACCAACCAATGCATGGCGCTTTGCAAGCTTGCAGGCCCGCCAAGAGAGCTTCATACTCACCACGTTGTTGGTCATTTGGAAACTCAAAGAACTCATTACCTCAAGTGGTCGCCGCGAGGTGAGAATAAAATTCGGCCCCGGCGCTTGAAGGACCTCGAGCCATCGAAGAACATGGTCCAGGGCTTTTCTTCCTCGACCTCTAGATCGGGCGCAGGTTGCGACGTCTGCTCGACCACGAAGTCGGCAAGCGCCTGTGACTTGATGGCCGTTCACACTACGACCTGGATATCGAATGCCGCCAACTCCATGGCCCACTTGGAGATTCGCCCGCCGCCTTTTGGGTTCCGCAAGATGTCCCCGAGCGGAAAGTTACTCGGGACGACCATGGAGTGCGCCTGGAAATAATGTCAAAGCTTGCGCGAAGCCATGAGAAGAGCGTACAGCAGTTTTTGTTCCTGCGGGTAGCGTTCCTTCGGGCCGCGCAAGACTTCGCTGACATAATAGATCGGGTCTTCTGGGATCAGCTTGGCCACGGGGCGGCAGCGGCGGCAGCGGTGACCGCAAGGTAGAGCAGCAACTTCTCGTCGGGTTGCGGTGTAAATGGCGAGGTGGGGTCGACAGGTATACCTTTAGCTCGTCAAAGGACCGCTGTGCCTTCGGCGTCCACTCGAAGCTCCCATGCTTGCGTAGAGCTCTGAAGAACGGAAGCCCGCGCTCGCCGAGCCTCGAGATGAACCTGCTGAGGGCAGCCATGCGGCCTGTGAGGATTTGCACCTGCTTGACCGAGGTCGGGGGCGCCATCTTCTCAATCGCCTCGATCTTTTCTGGGTTCGGGCCAACCCCCGAGCCCCCGATCATGTAGCCGAGCACCTTCCCTAACGCGGCGCCGAACACGCACTTCTTGGGGTTGAGCTTGATCTTGTGTCTGTTCAGGTTGTTGAAGGTTTCCTCGAGGTCGCGAACGTGGTTGCCCTCGGAGGGGCTCTTGACGATGATGTCGTCCACGTAGACCTCAAGGTTGCGACCGATCTGGGGGTCGAACGTCTTGGTCATCAGACGCTGGAACGTGGCCCCCGCGTTGCGTAGACCGAACGACATGGTCGTGTAGCAGTAGGTGCCGAACGGGGTGATGAACGACGTCTTGCTCTCGTCGTCGACCGCCAGCTTGATCTGATTGTACCCTGAATAGGCGTCCAAAAAGCTTAGCATCTTGGCGTTTGCGGTGGAGTCAATGATCTGGTCGATGCGCGGGAGCGAGAAGTTGTCCTTCGGGCAGGCTGAGTTCAAGCCCGTGTGGTCCACGCACATTCTCTACTTTCCGCCCTTCTTACGGGCGATGGCCGGCTGGCGATCCTTTCGGGTAGTCGATCTCACGAATGAAGCCGGCCTTCAAGAGCTTGTCAAGGTTGTCCTTGATGACTGCGACCTTCTCGGGGAAAGCAGCCGATTTTTGGCGCCTGGTCGAGTCGGGTCTCACCTGTAACTTGTGCTCGATCACCTCCCTCGGGACGCCAGGCATATCCGTAGGCTCCCAAGCGAATATGCCCTTGTTGGCGCGGAGGAAAGTGACGAGCTCGAGTTCCTATTTGGAACTCAGCTCGTCTGAGACTTGGATGCACCTGGTCGAGTAACCTTCCTCGAGCGGCACAGCCTTTGTCCCCCACTGGGCTGGATTGCTGCCTTCTGACGAGCGCTCTTCACTATCGCATCCGGGCCTCGCTGGGGCAGCATGCCGGCGAGGGCCAAAGTCTTGGTCTCGCACCCGTGTGCCGCCTGTAGGTCACCCTGCACGGTTATAACGCCATTGGGGCTAGGCAACTTCATGCACCGATGGCCATAGTGATTGGCCGCCATGAACTTGATCGTAGGCGGGCCCGAGGATGGCGTTATGACGGAGGTCCCCTCGACCACCTCGAAGGTTATTAGCTCGGTGCGAAATTGGTCGAGTCGCCCGAAGGTGACGGGCAAGACCACTGCCCCAAAGGGCGGTCGAGCTTAGGAAGCGATCGAAGAAGGGACGGCGATGTTCTTGACCTTCGATTTGGGAATCGCATCGATCAAAGCGCTCGACTGCTGACAAGTTAAAGGAGCTACCGCCATCGACCATAACTCTTTCGACGGCGGTGTTCTTGACGGTCGAAGTCCACGACAGGCGGTCTTGAGATCTCGGGCCATACCTTGAAGTGTGTCTTACGGAGAAAAGGTGATGGTGGCTGACCCACTTGCGATCTTTGCTCGATGGGCCTCCGTGGCGACACAGAATAGTTCGCGGCGACCTTGAGCTCATGGGGGGTAAAGTAAGCCGATGAGCGCGAAGATGACATCGATCACGGCCTTCGCCTGTTGGAACTCAGTCGAGGTCATCTGATCCGCCCAGCGTTCACCTGTCCCGGTGATGCGTCTTCTTTCGGCAACACAGGCATTTCTCCCCGACCATCGTAGAAAGCCTCTAACTTGCCTTGCCAAGCCCTGCAAGTTCGCAGGTCGTGGCCAACTGCCTCATGGAACAAGCAGAACTTCACCTCATCGTATCCTTGGCGCCCCTCGGCCCCTGCGATCGAGCATCGGTCCTTGGGGCCAGCCGTCGGCCCTCTGCTTTGGGGCTGGTTTTGCGCCTGACGAGGTCGAGGCCGACCTTGGCGAGGTCGGGACCCCTCCCAAGCTCGATCTCAGACTTCAAAAACCTCGCTTGGCCGTCCTTGAGATGATCACTCGTCACGATCCTCCGCCGCTCCATGATCACGCTTCCGCTTTTGGCGGCGACTTAGTGGTTGGAGCCCTTGGAGTTGGATGGTCCAGCCTCTGTGGGGTTCAGACCGAGCTTACCTTGGTCGTAGTCGCGCTTCCAGCGGACAGCGTCGTCCGCATCTACGTACCGCTCTACCATACGGAAAAGCTTGTTGTGGCGAGCCTCGAGGTAATCTCTAGGTCCTCGGTGGCGCCCGATCGCGGACGCGCCGAACGAAACGCCTTTATGATGGCCTCGTCGGAGATGCTCGGGATCAGGTTCCTTGTGCGGATAAATCACCGCGAAGTTGCGGCGGCTCGTTCTTTCCTGGATGATCACGATCGAGTCCTTCTCCCACCCGGCCGCTCGTAGCAACTCACGAAAGTTGGGCGAGGGCGCTCTGAATTTGGCGCCACGACACGAAGAGCCGGCCACGGTTGAAGAGCCGGTCTGCTTGGCGCCGTCGGGGCGGTCGGAGGTAGTCGCCATCACGAGCTCATCGCCTCCGCCGCGGGATGGCGATCGAGTAGATGGATAGGAACTTCGTCGGGGTTCTTGGTCCTATCGAAGCGCTTTATCAACATCGGCAGAACAAGGCGGCGCGCCTGCAAGCGAAGGTCGTCGAATGTCGCCATACGGCCGTGGCGGGAGACGGTCGACCGCCCGCAGGTGTGGTCGTCGCCGACAAGGCCCTCCGCCGTTGGACTCGAGTCGAGGCTGCCTTGGCGGCCCGACCTTTGGCGAAACGACCATGGCGCCCGCGAGAATCACCCGGAGGTAACCTGAGCGATCTGGACCGTGGCGCTGGGCGGGAACATCGGGAAAGGCCTCTGACTTCGGCTGGCGGGCGGCGTGGAGCTCGGGAGCCGGTCGCGTCGACCTTGCTCGGGTTGGTACCTGCGGGACAGAGGCGTGGCGGCGTTAAAGCCACATCCCGAGACCACTGCTGGCGAGAGGGCGCCCCCTGCGCGGGTGGCGTCCGGCGGGTGCGCTGGTGGCGGCGTGATGAGTTGCCGTCACTTCTCAGGGAGTGGGTCCTCGAGTGTTGGCTTCGGTGCTGCGGTGGCGCGGCCTCAGTCGCGGCCCGATCGAGCTCTTCGGCCAGGGCTCGGCTAAAAAGCTCCGACCTCGCTCTATCGGGGTCAACCATGACCACGGCGATAAGCGCGGGCGTTCTCGAAGGAGATGCAGGATGGCGATAGATGCGCCGGCCCTCTCTGATCCTCCATGGAGGGCGGTTATAAGCAGTTGATGGCGACATTGACCATCCGGATGGCGTCCTCGAGATTCTGCGGGTCACGGCCGTCCGCGGCTTCTCTGCGCCATATTTATGCGCCATCGAGGCGTGTCGTTCGCGTGGTGGTGGCGAGGTGAAAGCGAGGGACGCGGTCGAGTCGCGCCCGAGCCCCTTCGAGAATGTCCGTTGACGAAAGCGCGCCATGCTCCCGAGGCTCAAGGTCGGGTGGGCGCCAACTATCGACGATCGGGATCGCCAACCGCGAAATAAACGGGTCGATAAGCCGCCGGACCCGGCGGGGCTTGGCTCAATAAGGAGAAGGTCTCGGCGTCTTTGGAGGTCGGAGCTAGGCGACAACGGCGTGAGGCGGGGGTTTATCTTGGTTTGAGCCCTGCGAAGGTGCGGCTCTCTCGATCGCCTGCGGCGGTGATCTTTGTTACTATCGTCTGAGATGTGTATACATGCCCGAGCTCAACAATGGAGATGTCTAGTGCTCGGGTTCTTTTGTGTTCGTGTTTTGTACATGCATACCTGACCGCCTTATAATCCTTTCGGATGTTGCACCTTGTGGCGGGAGATTCGGGAAGTGGCTCCGTCTTGCTCGAAGGTGGGCTACAATCGCCACAAACGCCGCCCACTTCCGCCTTGACCACGATCCTCGGATCTCGAAGAATCGTCGAGTAAACACACGCCGGGTTGGTCGAGGTCGGCGGGATAGGGCCTCTCACCGCTTCGAACTCGAGTCGCTGAGCCCAACAACACCCAGGTTGTGGTCGGGGCTTCCCGAGCCGGGGAGCCTGCTGACCGGTCAAGGGACGCCCAGCCCTCATCAACGAGCGAGACCCACAGTCTATGGACTGAGTCCATGAAAGGGCGCTGATCCACGGTGGTCCGGGTTCACAGAACAGGGCCCGAGGCTGACGCGGCGACATGGCTAACGCGGCACTGAGGTGTCGGCTGACGCGGCACCCACGCAAGCGATGACGCAATGGGGCACGTGTCGCAGATCCAACGACTCGGTTGGATCGGATGGCCGAGCAGCAAGGGAGCGGAGAGGAGGCGACACGATGCAATCTGGAGCGTCGACAGACGATCCGATGGTCGGGAACTCGTGATGGAAGTCAACGGTGAGCGGCGGAACAAACTCACTGCACTTCAAAAAGACGACGTGTGGCGCGGCGGAGAACAGCAGGATCGGGCGAAAGATAATGCAGATCTGGAAGAGGACTTCACGAGTAACGCAAAGGTGCAACCAGTGATGGCAGAGACCAACCGGAGCGGCTAAACGACGGCAAGAAAGGTGCACGGAGCGGTGAAAACTTCGGCGAGGGTGTACGGTGTGACGGCGGGGTCTCGGGCTACCGGAGATGGACCAAAAGAAGCAGCACGAGGCGGGGAACCTCAGACAGAGGACGGCAGTGCCTTAAACAGCCTCGGGAGGTGGGCCCGGCGTGGACGCCAAAAAGCGGCGCTAGGGTTAGGGTTTCATCCGGCGGCGCACGACGCGGTGACGTGGCTCATCTCAACTATACACGTGTCGCATATCGAATGGCGGTATGTGCAGTTTGGTCTCGAGGACGCAGAGAGATGGGTATAGGCCAGAAAGCGGAGGAGGAAAGGAATTAGGTCGAGCGGGAACATGGGTCGGGCGGCAAGGAAATAGGAACGGGCCTGAAGGAAATTCGGCCCGAGAGGAGATTTTGAAATAAAAATGATATTCGAATTAATTTAATTCTAGAAATTCAATTAAATCCAAATAAATTCAAATAAATAGCAAATAAATTCAGAAAAATCTCCAAAAATACAGAAAAATTCCTTGGAGCACAAGGAACCCAACAAGTATCAACAAAACAATAGTGAACTACCCGTTCACAACCCAACAATTCCACATTTCATGAAACACTCTATACCCCGTGTGAAATCCCCGGGCATGTCCATGACCGCGGACACGGCTATTCGAAAAGTTTTACACTCTGCAGAGGTTGTACCGCTTTACCCACAAGACATGAACATCTCTTGGGGCAACCGGTAATAACACACTTCCTTTGGTGTGTCGTAGAGATGTCATGACAAAGCCTTTACAAATAATGCACTATCTAAACTCGGTATTGCCCTCTAAGGTTTCGCTACTCGGGACCCCCTCTTGAGCCATTTGGATCTACTTGTCCATCCCGGAACCCACACCAACAATTCCCAGTACTGAAGACTAGACATTGCAAATTAATCAGCTAGGTCTGTCCCATACCAGGCTTGTGGTTGCACGGTTTGGCCCTGTTCAATGGCACACAAGATTAAGTCCTTAAGTTGTCTTAGGTAGGACAACCACATCTCAATGTGCTAGACAACACTCCCTTTACTACACGATCACTTGCCCGAGGGAAAAAATTTTGTTCAACCAAAACCAACGGCATCCCCTGCCATGGTACAACAAGTTTTACAATAGTAGCCAACAGCCACAATTCAATATCTCATTAAGTCAAGATTAACTTTAATTCATATGCGATATGAACCCCATGGTCTGATTAAGTAGGTCTAAGCATAGCTACGTTAACCCAATGTTGGTATTATGATTATGTCCAACTAGTAATGTCCCAACATAAGGTTAACAATGAATACATGGCATTCCAATAATCAAGGTGGAATAATGGCAATCAGGTGAATAGCTACTCCCATAAACTAGCATTGGTACACAAATAGCATGCAATTGTACAAAACAAAATATGTTTGCAAACATAGGTTCAACATTATCAAAGGTTACGACCTGCCTTACTGATCAAACACTGAATCGTGGTCTTCAAATTTTCCATTCGCTCCTTCGGGGTTCGCATCTACCAAAAAATAAAGCAACAAAACCAAATAAATACAAAACAGAGATTCAAACAAGCTTAAAACTGAAAATAAATGCCTCTGGAAGGTAGAGCTCAATTTTAGATGAATTTAGAAATTTGAATCACTGGAATCGGAGTTCGAACGAAGGAGAACGGGCTCGTGGAAGATTGAAATCAGATAAAAAGGTTGAAAAAAAGTAAATCCGAATTTTTCGAATTATTTTTATACAAGAAAATCGATTTATTGCACAATGCTAACGTCAGCAAGCAATTTCCCGAAATAAAAATAAATCTAAAAATTGTTATTAGGCTAACAAGCGGGACCCACGGTCTATGGACCGAGTCCACGGAAGGGCGCTGGTCCACAGTGGACCGGGTTCACAGAATAGCACCCGAGGCAGACGCAGCGACATGGCTAACGCGGTGCTGAGGTGTCGGCTGACGCGGCACCCACGCAAGCGATGACGTGATGGGGCACGTGTCGCAGATCCAACGACTCGGTTGTATCGGATGGCCGAGCAGCAAGGGAGCGGCGAGGAGGCGACGTGGCGCAATCCGGAGTCTCGGCGGATGATCCGAAAGCCGGGAACTCACGACGGAAGTCAACGGTGAGCGGCGGAGCAAACTCACCGCACTTGAGGAAAACGACGTGTGGCGCGGCGGAGAACTACCGGATTGGGCGGAAGATAATGCGGATCTAGAAGAGGACTTCGCGAGCAATGCAAAGGTGCAACCGGTGACAGTGGAAACCAACTGGAGCAGCTGATGGATGGCAAGAAAGGTGCATGGGGCAGCGAAAACTTCGGCGAGCGTATGGCGTGACGGCGGGGTCTCGGGCGACCGGTGAGGGCGGGGAACCTCGGACGGAGGACGGCAGTGCCTTAAATAGCCTCGAGAGGTGGGCTTAGCATGCATTTACAGCGAGTGCTAGGGTTGGGTTTCGTCCGCCCGGCGCAAGACGACGCAGTGTGACGTGGCTTCATCTCAACCATACACGCGTCGCACATTGAGCAATGGCGGCAAGGGCAGTTGGCTGGCCGAGGGCGTGCGGAGATGGGCAGGTAGCTTGGCGGTCGAAGCGAAAGGAATTGGGTCGGCGGGAACATGGTTCAAGGAAAGGAAATAAACGGGCAAGCGGAAATTTGGCCCAAGAGGAGATTTTGAAATAAAAACACAATTCTAGAAATTCAATTAAATCCAAATAAATTCAAATAAATAGCAAATAAATTCAGAAAAATCTCCAAAAATACAGAAAAATTCCTTAGAGCACGAGGAGCCTAACAAGCATCAACAAAACAATAGTTAACTACCCGTTCACAACCCAACAATTCCACATTTCATGAAACACTTTATACCCCGTGTGAAATCCTCAGGCTTGTCCATGAGAGATTGAAGTTTGTGCTTGCAAGGAGCTAGAACATGAACAGGTGCAGGATTCTTTGGGGAAGATGAACTAGTGTAGATTTTAAAGCGCGCGAGATAAAATAGATAGCAAGATCTAAAAATACCAGAAAAGATCCTAAAAATCCTAAAGAATAAAATGGAACCCAATAAAATTGGTTTCACTGATTTTGAATGAATTTTAGAATTTAAATAATTTTGGGACAAATAAAAATGGATTTAATGAAAGCGCGAGAGATAAAATAACAGAGGGGTTCTATAAATCTAGGAAAAATTCCCAAAATCATTTTAGAATATTTGGAACCTAATTCTATAAATTTTGAGATTTTTGGAGTATTTTGGAACTCGGGTGAAATTTCGAATAAGGACTGGAATTTAAAATTTTGGCTTTACGGACGAAAAAGGATTGAACTCCAATTTCGGAAGGATATAGATGCCAGGTTAATTAGAACACCGAGGGAAATCCAAATTTTGAATTTAAATGGAATTTCAAAGGAAAGGTTTGAATTGGAATTTGGTTATAGAATTGCCCGAACAATTAATAATTCAAATTAAATATCCAATAAAAATCCAATTAACATCCAAATGTTTTAATTAATAATTTTAATTAATTTTTAGAAAATCTCAAATTTGGGAAATTCCCTGAAATACAAAGAACACTGTAAAAACTAAATTTTAAATTACTTGATGCACAGAGAAGGCACATTAAATTATTTTAGATTTAGAAAATTCTAAATTAAGCTTCTTTAATTAAATAAGATTGATGTAAAATTTTTGGAAAGCTAATTCAAATATAAATTTTTGAAAACCCGAATTTTGGATGTTACAATCCTCCCCCCCCCCTTAACAGAATCTCGTTCCTGAGATTCGGGCTGACTAAAGAATAGGTTCGGAGAAACTCGACCCTCAAGGCTCTTTGCACTTGTAGTCAACTGCACACTTGACAGAATTGCTTCAAGGTCAAACGCTGGATAACATCCTTCTACTGGATCAAATTCTAATAGGCTGCTCCTGACGGCGAAAGCAGCTTGCTATTTTGCGTTCTTGATCAAAGATTGAACATCATTTCTATTGAGTTGGTTCTTGAGAATAGCTCTTGATCTGAGGAACTCAAGCTGATTGATAATTGCTTTATTGCGCTTGAAAATCTTGGACGATTCATTGATCCTTGCAAATTCACTACCAATGACCTTCGGAGTAAGGAACATTGATCAAAATGAATCTGGTAACTTTTAACATCATGACTGACTCCTAGAATCTTGGAGATTCTGAATTAATTTTATCTTAATTGACTTTTTAAAAGCATGGGTAAAAATAACATCTTTGTTGATCTGTTGGTCTGGTACTATCTTCGTCGGTTTGGTTCTCGAGTAGCGACTGGAAATTCTATATCAGCTAGATATTCTTCCCATAGCGATTTATTGCTTCAATTACCACTGAAGTAAAAGTATTGGTCTTCAATATGCTAAATCAACAAATTTTGTCTTTGCATCTCATTACTGAGAACTCAGGCTCTATGGCCAATATACACATGAACATTACCTAGTAAAGTGAATGCTCAAAGACATATCAAATCCTTTATTGCCTTTAATACTTTTGATTAGAATTTTGGGTACATTTATTCCACAAATAGGAATTGCTAGGAGAATTCCTTGACATTACTCTTATAGACTAGAGTATGGCATCACGACTTCTGAAACTTATTGGTAGCTTCATCAGTCAACCATCTTTTCTTCAACTGCTTCTTGGAACAATTGGCTTCTGTTGTTGCTTCCGGCATACTTGGCAATACAGGCTCAACCAAGGTAGCTTCAGAGACAATTTCAATTCCACCAGGTACTTCATATTTGAACGGGCATTGCCTGGCAAAGTGACCTCTTTTACGGCAGGCATAGCATAATCGATTCTTTGATGTTGTACCATGCGATCTTGGTGTTATGCTTTGAACCGAACTGACTTCTGGGATGACTGAAGGTAAAGTTTGTGCTTGATTCTTCTGGGGACATCGTCTGGCATAGTGACCTTGTTTACCACAAAGGAAACAACTTACTAGTGTCATTGACTTGCTTCTTTTCTGAGGTGGACTGCTAGATTCTTGGTATTTCTCCTTTAACTGCTCCTATGACAAGGCATGGGTAGATGACAACATGCCTTTCCTTGCTAACTCTTGAACCACAGTGGCTCGGAAATTTTCTCATTGACGTTGCATTGCAGAGGTCAACACTGAATGCATAGCACATTGGCTTGTACAATGATATTAGCTTTCACAAAGAAAACATGTAATCTTATTATTCGGACATTCTCCAAGAGGATGGTTCCCTTCACAACTGGAACAATTGATATGATGCTCGTCCGAGGTATGTCCTATGACTCCACAACGGGTACATGCACGATCCTCAGATTTGTCTAGTTGGCAACACTTTAAAGAACAACGTCCAGATTGGTTGTGGTATGCAAGAGTAGCATATTCCTCTGACTTGGTTGCACCTTTCAACGGAGCATGAAACTCACGAAACGCAGTAGTGAATTCCTTCCAAGTGATAGTCTGATTATTACCATGGATGGCACGGTAGTTTTTCCACCAAGCTAATGCTACACCTTCTAACTGACTGGTGGCATATATAACCTTATCTTTATCATCACACTGTATGGAAGATAGCTTCTTCTCCATGACTTGAATCCAAGTTTCTGTACCTTGTAGAGAGGTGAATTCTTCAAAAATGGGTGGCTTGGTTTCTATGAACTTTGCAAACTTGCACTGAGAACACACTGTTGAATTTTCAACCGGTGGAACAATGCTATTGATTTCATTATTGTTCTTTTTTTTTGCATCACCATCTACATAAACAGAGTTTGGGTGACAAAGAACTGGTTCGGATACTGGTACGACACTACTAGTACTGGGGATTGCGGTTGATCATCAACTATCCTGCCACTGACACTAGCGGTAGCAACTGAGCTGACTTAGACTGCTTCGAAATCACTGCCAAGGCTATTATTGGAAAACTTCTCCATCTGTTGACTGACCATGGTTAATAGGCAAGAAGGAAAAGCATAGATAAGTAACCAAGAACTATTATGGGGATTAGGTTTAACCCAAAACCTCAAATTATACAATCATTATTTATAACTTGATATGGTCGCTCACAAAAGACTAAGGGCCATGCGACACATACTGCAAACTCAGCAAACAGAAAACCAAATTAGCCTAAGCACACAAGGCTAACGTCTAGAAAGGGTAATGCTCCAAACTTAGACAGACGCGACTCTCACACATGAGTCTCAACAGCTACTCAAGCACTGATTCTTCGAATTTCTTGAACACTTCATCGGCACTCTTTCCTTGAGCTCGACGATTCCTGTCTTCACGATCATCAGGTTCAGCAACGGCACTTAGTGCTTTCTCCTAAAATGTGAAACATCGTTATCTATTCAAGACAACTGAGGTAAGATTTTCAACTTAAATCAACGAAGAAAGATAGAAATTTCAGCAAAATGGGAAAAGAATGGAAGAATAAGATAAGTCAAGAACTTGTTATTCTTCAAGTTAAATTTTCTCTTTAGAAAATAATTTTGAAGTTCCTAAAGAACGGCCAAAGTATCTAGGGTCAAGACCTACAATCAGTATGCTCTGATACCACCTCTATCGGGACCCGAATTCGCAATCTGGAAACCCTCTGTGTTTTCAGCACTAGTCCCAGGATCAGCAGCTAGTGCCCACGGTTAACAAAGAAGAATATCACAATCATACACAACAGAATAATAAATAAGGAATTCATCTTTTAATATAACATGTTGAACAACCTTAAGGTCAACTTACAATTGTGAAGCCTAGATGGCTTCAACTCAGTGTAAAACGAACAGCAGTGGAACGAAGAACGTCGGTGAATCCCATCAAAATACCACAGGTATTTGACAAGGTTCAACTCCTAGATTTTCATCTTCTTGTAGAACTTCTCCCTTCTTCGAAGACAAAGACTTCTCCTCAACTGGTGATGTTTTGTTATAGCAAGGGTGAGTACACAACCGTGATCAACAAGTCATGCACAAAATGCAGTTCTATTACAACATGCTTGGCTTATTCCAAAGGAATGGCTGAATGGTTATTTTGCAACAAAGCATCATTCACAAATAATTATAGTAGATAGAAAAGCAGTAAAACAAATAATACCCATAATAAATTTCGTAATTATTCTTAAGTAAAGCATTTCTCATCCTTAACCAATTTCTATCTCACATTGTCCACATTCCCAACCTCATTTTTATCAAAATCTAACCCTTGACTGTAATCCCCGAGCAATGTCCAATACCGTGAACATGGCTATTTGAATAGTTTTTACACTCTGCAGAGATTGTACACTTTACCCACAAGATACAATCAACTCACCACGTCAGCCATGAATCGCCATACAAGAGTATGCGAATGAGCGATCATAACAAAGCTTCAGAAACATCTAACTCAACCTAGGAACCTCTCCGGGTTGCCTTCACTATCACTTCCCTCACACTGAGCCGAAGTATAGGACCGACGAACACCATTGGATGGGTACCAAGCCGTAGCACAGGTACGCTCCCCCATACAGTTACCCCTGTGTAACTGCCACCCCGAGGTATCAAAGGTGAGATATCAGAATCCTACTAAACTAGGTCTTCCCATTCAGACATGTGGTTGTACGAGTGACTCAGGTCAAAGGCTTGCAAGGTGAAGTCCTTAGGGTGACCAAGGCAAGACTACCCCGAATAATTCACCAACAATACCATCACATAATTCACCAACAACACCGCCAAATACCATAGCGACATATCCAATGCCACTCTTGCCACTTGCCTCAGTCTAAAACATTTTACCACCCCAGTTGATTATTGCGCAACACAATGCCAACAACTCAACATCCATGTAGAACCACACTGGTTCCACATATCAACGTCATCGTGTGGCAACACGTCACACCATTTCACAAACACATTTCATAATCCATTAATCAATATTAACCTTTTATTTTTAAAAGACATGAGTTGCGTGGCATGGCTAAGCAATTATACACGGTCTAACCAACCCATGTAGGCATGTAATAACAACCAACTAATAGTCAACCATCTTAGGGTGACAAATGAATTATGGCATACAAATAATCATGGCAAGGTGATATTTAGCAATTGGGTTGAATAACTAATTCCCAAATTAATTTAAATCATTTTAATCTTGAACTAGCATGCAATAAATTGAATCAAAGTAAATTTGTAAAACTGGGAGCAATATGATCAAAGCACAACTTGCCTGGCACTTGCTATAAACTGCTCTTTACACTTTTTAATTGATCTTCGACTTCCTCAACCTTTGGCTCTTCAATCGAATGCTTCGACTTTCGCGTCCTTCAGCTACTTCGGGTAACTTCTGGACAACACGTCTAATGACAAAGAAGCACAAATACAACAAATCTCAAAAGGTAATTCAAATAAACTCCAAATTAAGATTAGATTGGTACTGAACGAAAGGGATTGAATTTAGGAACTTGAATAGATTTGATCAAAGATCGGATGAAAGAGAACAAGCTTTCAGAAGATTTATCGAGAAGGTTACGACTGATAATTAGGAAAGAACGGAGTATATTCCAGGGAATATCCTTCGAGATTAATTAACTCGACTGGACAGATACTAACATATAGGCCAATGGTCTATTGACCAAGTCCATAAATGACTTCCCAATCAATGGCAGATTATATTTTCAAAAATAAGACAAGGACAAGTGGAATCAACATCCACTACGATTCAATATGGGGTTCAGTCATACATCGTTGAAAAGACTCGATGATGACAAGACGGCGATGATAAGAAGACGGAGCTAAACTCAAGGTGATAGGGCTAGATCACATCAAGGCGATAGAAAAGATGATGACATCGCACTAGGGCCTTTTCTTGCATGCACACATGTGATGAGAGCAAAGCGTTAACGGCGGGTCGTTAACGACGAAACGTTAACAGTGGAACGTTAACGGCGGAACATTAACGGCAGAACGTTAACGGCGGAACGTTAACGGTGAAGGCGAAGCGATGACGGGACGCTCATGAAATAACAAGGTGGCGACCGTCGGTGCAACGACATAGCAGTGATAGAATGCTACCAAGGATGGCTAACCGAGACGCGAATGGATAACAGAGGGCTAGGTTGAAAAGACGACGGGTAGATTCTAGAACATGGCTTTGACGGCAACCAGGAATCAATTGAACTTCTCCGATAGAAAAAATAGGGGATAATGGTCTACTGGACACAATGGCCTGGTCACATCAAACCAAAAATGGTTGGCGGCATAAGACGACACGCGGCGGCGGCAAAAGGCGGTGGCCGACGAATAAAAAGAATTTTGGTAGATGCAACAGCAAAGGGAAAATGTCCATTGCGTAGAACGCGACGAGACGAACTCAACAGTATAGGCGGATTTGGTGGCGACCCACCGGATTGATCACAAAATGCCGATGAACAGCTCCCGGAGCTAATAGATCAAACAGTCATAACTATTAAAATAATAGATGAAACCAAACCAAATTTTACAGAGAGCTGTCTGGGAATATTTGGCACAATATGACGTGAATGGATCTGAGTTTTACCTTTTGGATCAATGGGGAATGCCCAAGGAATTTTTCGGCTGTACGCAACGCAGTCTGATCGGAGAAAAGAATTTTCTGTGCAAAATCACGAGGTCAAAACCATGGGTTAGGGTGAGAACCATATAGGAGACATCACCAGGAGTCTACACAAAAATTTTCACGGTCAAACTCGCAAAAACGAGGGAGAACTGGCAAAAACACGATTTGAGATTGGAACGGACATAACTTTTGATTCCATGAACCAAATTGCACGAAATTTGAAAGGTAGATAGAGAGTACCATAGAGCCTGCTTTGACATAGGTGGATCACCAAAAATCGTGATGAGCTGACAAGGAACGCGATACCAAAACAGTAGCCGACGTGGCGTTAAGGGTGATCTTGGCTGCAAGTGCGTAGGCGCCAATGAGGGGCTGCACGGGAACCGGTGGGAGGTGCAGGAGGGGCGCGACGATGTGAGGAGGCATCTTGGAAGCGATCGACAGGGGGCTAGGATGGCGCGGGAAGGCGGCGGCGGCAGCCCATAAGTGGCGGCGATGGCGTCTTGGCCGTGGCCCTTCTGGCGACGGGAGGGCCGGCCAGTGGTGGGGATGGGGGTGAAGAGGCGAGGGGAAGCTCGTGGGCATGACGGCCGGCTGCGGGGAGGCCTAGGGCAACGACGCCATGGACGATCGGTGACGAGCAAGACGACCCGAATGGCATGGTGCCCGAAATCACATTAAAACACAAAATTTCCTAAAACTAGCGAGAGCACGGCATAGAGCAAGATCATACTAGGCTATATCTAGAATGAATTTGATCGGGAATTACAGGTTTGGGATGAATCGACGATTAACAGAGCGATGACCGACGAAAAACAAACTCAAAAATCAAATCCGATTGAATGGTTGTGATCACGGAAGCAAAAGGCACAAAGTTACGCGGTTGGTTTACCCAGAAATTCACCGGATCAAAAGATGGTTCACCGGTGTCTTTGGAGAACGCCGGGCGTCGGGTTTTCTCGAGTTTTGGAAAGGGAAACGACGCTGAATCAACTGGGCAAGGTGAGCACGGAATAGGGAACATTAATACGCACATTTCAAGTACTCGCACGTCCGGGGAGGTGAAGAGACGCCTGAGACAATGGCCGAGCAATAAATTGTCATTAACGCTTAATTGCGGCCATTTCGCTCAGATTGAGGACGGGTAACAGTAGGGCATTTATTCTCCATTACGACGCCGTCGCGATGCTTCAGCTCCCACGTGATTTGGACATTCATGGAGAAAGATATGAGAGATTGAAGTTTGTGCTTGCAAGGAGCTAGAACATGAACAGGTGCAGGATTCTTTGGGGAAGATGAACAGTGCGGATTTTAAAGCGCACGAGATAAAATAGATAACAAGATCTAAAAATACTAAAAAGGATCCTAAAAATCCTAAAGAATAAAATAGAACCCAATAAAATTGGTTTCGCTGATTTTGAATGAATTTTGGAATTTAGATAATTTTGGGACAAATAAAAATGGATTTAATGATAGTGTGAGAGATAAAATACCAGAGGATTCTATAAATCATGAAAAAATTCCCAAAATAATTTTACAATATTTGGAACCTAATTCTATGAACTTTGAGATTTTTGGAGTAATTTTGGAACTCGGGTGAAATTTCGAATAAGGACCGGAATTTAAAATTTTGGCTTTGCGGACGGAAAAGGATTGAACTCCAATTTCGGAAGGATATAGATGCCAGGTTAATTAGAACACCGAGGGAAATCCAAAATTTGAATTTAAATGGAATTTCAAAGAAAAGGTTTGAATTGGAATTTGGATATAGAATTGCCCGAACAATTAATAATTCAAATTAAAAAATCTAATAAAAATCCAATTAACATCCAAATGTTTTAATTAATAATTTTAATTAATTTTTAGCAAATCTCAAATTTGGAAAATTCTCTGAAATACAAAGAACACTGTAAAAACTAAATTTTAAATTACATGATGCACACAGAAGGCACATTAAATTGTTTTAGATTTAGAAAATTCTAAATTAAGCTTCTTTAATTAAATAAGATTGATGTAAAATTTTTGGAAAGCTAATTCAAATATAAATTTTTGAAAACCCGAATTTTGGGATGTTATAGGTTGTTTGGGCCCTTGGATCAGTAGTGGTATCATAATGTTGTAATACCCGAAATTAAATTGCTAGGCTCGTGAGGGCCGTTTAGAACTTAATGGGCGTTCTTGGGATCAACGGGGGGTTGTAGGGTATTAAAGAATGAAAAATTGGGCTTGAGGATGGCATTTTCATTAATAAGAAAAGGAAAAAAAAAATAAAACTGCAGCCCACCCACTTGTTGGGCCAACCGGCCACCCCCTTTCCCCCCAAACCCTAACTTTTCTTCCCCTCTCCCCTCCTAGCCGCCTCCCCCTCCTCCCTAGGGGCACACGGTTCCCCTCCTGTAGTGGCGCCTCCTCCTCTCCCTCTCCATTTCTCAGCCAAGGAAAACCAAGGATCTTCCACCCAAATCGATCCTTTGCTGCCCGGGATCACTTCTACCGCGAAGAACGGCGCGAATCGGCGAAGATCGGCTTCGTTTTGTGTCCTCAAGGTGAGGGTTGAGTGTGGGGCTTTAATTTCTGTTGCTAGATGGGATTTGGAGGTCTGGGGAAGGTTGTTTTGGGATGGATTCGTTGAGGGGAGTCGCCGGGAGAAGGGTTGATTTTCGGATCAGAGTGCCCTGTTTTCGTCCAGTTTGAGCAGGCTTGTTGCAGGCCCGTTTTTGAGACCTTGATGATTTTTCCTGCAAAAACATGTAACTAGAAAGTTGTAGATAACGTCGAGATATATTTTGTGTATTTGTTTCAGAATTTTTGGAGCGACGGTCTGCGAGTAATCGCTGTTACAAAACTGCTGCCAGAAATTGGAGACAGATTACGTATTCTGTTTTGGATGGCTAATTAGGCATAGTTAGCAGTGGAATTTAAATTTTTTTGTCTCCATGAGAGTTGTATCTGAGGTTGAAATCTAGCTTCTGTAAAATTTTCAGTTTTTAGGAGCCGTATAAAAATAGATATAAAATTATGAAGTAGGCGCTCTGCAGCGTGTTTCCGATAGATTGTGAGATAAATGCGTTAGTATGGGGTTTTGGGACGTAGGAAGCGAGCACTAGTGTTATGTATGCATTGGTATTGTCATTGTTGTAATGTGGGTACCATTGTACAGGTGGTGCCGCTCCCGGACGCACTTAGCCTCTCATCTCCGAGGACAAAGGCAAGTGCATCGGTTGTTGAAGTGATGATTGAATGCTATGAGTACTTGCTATATAAATTACTAATGCATGATTTTGCTATGTTGATATCACTAGTATGAATAGGCTAAATTGATTCGTGGAGTTATGAGACTAGTTCAAAAATTGTGAATATGGTAATTACATGGAAATCGATGAAAATGTGACTATGTGAAAATGAAAGATGAGAATATGGTTATGAGTGTTGAGAATGGCATTTGCATATGTGCATTCATGAAGTGCATTGAGCCAGGGCGGTGAGAAAGTCATACGGAATGTATGACTAATCCGGTGTGCTCGGATTTCCTACCCCGTAGTCCCATCCACTGGCGTGGATGGGAGCGGTGTTAAGCGTAGGACCCGCTACTAGGTAGCGGGCAAGTCCTGTTTCGGCAGGCCCCTTCCACGGGATGGTTGGGTTTGAGGGCACGCATCGACGGGTGGTGCTCGGCAATACCGGTATGTGCTAAGTAAAGAGAAGAGACATTCATGAGCATGCATGATGCATCATATGTATGAAGATTGAGAATGAGATGAAATGAGACATTCATGAGCATAATGCATCATATGGTTGATAAATTGTGAATGAGATGAGATATTCTTGAGCTTGCATATTGAATCATGTGGATGAATTATGTGTGTGTTATGTTCTATGATAAGCTTTGGGTGTTAAATGGAAATGTGAGGAGTTGGGATGGAATCGTGGACTCATCCAAAGAAGTTTAATGAGGTATGTATGTGAGATACGCAACGAGGTAACTGTATTGATATACTCTGTTTCATGTATTGGTTGATTCATATGAGAGTTCTAATCTTGTTGTTGGTTCGAATGTGTTAGTTGGTTAATTTTGTTGATTTGATGCACTTTGCTGAGTTTTCGAACTCACGCTTGTTTGTCATTTGTTTTTTTAGGTACCTTGAAGTTGTCGCGCCGGGATGGGTGTAGAGACACAATCACGACTTCGGTCACCTTCAACCCACCTAAAATGAATATAGTGCCTGGTCTTAGCTAGTGTTGTAATTATGTTATTCGTTGTTGCGGAGTTGTTATGTACCAGTTGGTTGTGTGATAATTCCTTTATACTTCTGCTAGTATGTGTCATCTTGGATGACTAGTATTGTGATTATCTTATATCTGTTGTTTATTTGTCTGCTAAGTGGATGACCTCTACTTCTAGAGAGGTTATGCCGAAATTTCTAGCTAATTCGTTAAGCTTTTTAATTGCTTTAGAATTGTCCTCCGCTAGCGTTATTAGAGGTCTTGGTAGCACTTTCATTTGTGTGGTTGGCGCTGGGTATTCAGATGTTGCCGAAAATTGTTAGTGAGTTTGGAAGTTGGTAGCATTCGGGGCTCAATGTGGAGCCGGGGTGTTACAGTTGGTATCAGAGCGGGCTTTAGGTCCGTGGTGTTTGGAATTAGCAAATTACTCTTGAGTAAACTAAAATTTTGCTTTGTGAAAGTAGGAACATGGCTTAGGATCAACCTTTAAAATTTGGCCTTAGGCAATAACTTTTAAAAAAAATTTGATATAGAATGGTTAATTACTTTAAAACTTGACACACTCTGATGCACAGTAGGAGGGTATGGGGAATCATTGCATTGCGATTTAGTGATTTATTGAGTTTTGATGAAGAATGTTATATTTTGATGATTAATGATATTATGATAATGATGTGTATTGCTATGCTTATGAAAGAGTTGATTGAACGATTTTGTTGTGTGAAATAGTTGTTCTAAAATGTTTCGGTCATGTTCTATTGGCCGTGGTAAGGGCTGTGGTTGTGGGTGTGGCCGGGTAGAGCCATCCCCAGAGGTTTAAGAGCATCTCGTAGTGAAGAGTTGTTGCTTAATATGTCTTAGATCGGAGTGTTATTTGAGGGAGTAGTTTGATGATATCTCTTCGATGGTTGGGGGCAAAGAAAAGAGTTTAGTGAATAGTCATTGTTGATTGCTAATATTACAATTCTGGATATGGGTTTTGTTGGTTAACATTAGTTGCTCTAAAAAATAAATTAAAATGTTCTCTTTTGGGTGGTTGTCATTCTTCGCATTTAAAGGAAGCTACTAGATGTTTGAGCAAACTTTAAATGGTGTGGACTTAAGTTTTATAACTTTACCAGTAAAAGATTACTTGATCGCTTGGTTCTTTCTTTGTGAAAAATTATCCTGGCAACCATCTCCCTCGGTGGAAGTATTTAAGCTCAAAAATTTTGATTGGGGGAGCTTTTGCATGTCAGAGTTTGAGCCTTGCCTTATTGCAAGTTGGAGAGTCCAGTTCCTTTGTTAAATTGGTGGGGTCTGACCTACATTCAGGACGTGTGACCCACGAGAAAGTTTAAAATCTTGAAGTTTGATGCATAGTTGGAGCGGTGAGATGATGTAAACTACCGTTATTGATAAAGTATGTTTACTTGGTTGTTTAAAGACAATATAATATATTGTGGGTAGAGAAAATTAATCATAATGGTAGGTGATCCAAAAGTGAAGGTGGATTAGAGTTATTATGTGTGTTGATGTGAACTATAAAAAAATTATGAAGTAAGAACTCAGATCCTTTAATACTAGTATAGATCCCAATTGAGAAGATATAGATTTTCTTTGTTGGATGAAATTTTAAGAACAAAGTATGAAGAGTTATTGGATTGGTCATCTTTGGTGCATAATTTTGTCCTAGCGAATGACCTGTCTTAGAGCCATATGGATGAAATATGTCTCATGAAGATGATATTTAATTGTCGGAGTTAGCTATTGGTTGAATGAGTTTGGATGCTGAAATATTAACTTATGGGTTGTATGAAAATTTTATAATGATCATACTACATGTATCTTTGAAAGGAGATGTCTTAAAAATTTAGAGTATGCAGTGTACATTTGAAAGCTTGCCATGGATTAGACTTCGAATAAAGTTGATGTTCTATGATAAGTATCGTAAACTTTTGTCACAGCTGTGGGAGAAGGCAATTAAAGTAAGAATTGGTTTTGTAAGTTATGTTAAATCCTAATGGGGTTCCTTAAGGTGCAACTTGTAATTATTAAAACCTTTAAATGGATAGTGTATTAGGTTACCATAGATGGTGGGGATTTAAGGTGAATTATGTTAAAGGTACATGGATTGGTGTGTTTGAATAGTCTTTTTGATGAATGTCTTTTGGCTAAGGCATTCACCTTCTAGTATATGTGTTGAGTTTCCTTATATTAGTGTGAATGTAGCCAAATTTGGGCTTAACTTTGAGGCTTGAAAATGAGGATGAAAGAAGGATTATTCATGAAGAAATATGTTGATGGATTTTGAATGTGTTACTCCGTATATTAATATAACTTAATTGTCTTGTTAAGATATTGGATTTAAGTCATGATTGTGGAATCTAACCCCGAAGGGTGTATGCTTGGATTGCACTCATTAGTATACAAAATGAGTTATTGGTTGCATTATTGGTTAAGCGAAATAACCGAATTTAATGTAGTGTTTCAGAAGTGTTTGATTCGGAGATATGTGTATTTCTAGTTTGATTAGAGTAAAATTATTAAAATGTGTGAGGTATTTTGAATATTTCTTAAAAGATGATTATTATGATTGATTAAATAGCGCCTTTTGTTGGTAAAGCAAGTTTATGCTGGGAAATGAGTTTTCCCATTCTCTTAAAAAGTATGTGAGGTTGTTTGGTGGAGATATTTGATTCCTGAATCGGATTCCACTTTTCAAAGCTGTTTGGCTTTGGTAAAAGTAAGAATGATCTGTTTTAGTAAAGGTGAAATGCATTTATTAAAGGTTATGCGGTGTTTCTCTTCTAAGCGGGGTTTCTTCCCGTAGTCCATCTTGGTGCTTTGGTTTTAAAGTGATAAAAGTTGTTTCTATTGTTAAAGAGAATCGAATGTCCCCTTGCATCCTATTTTGAAAAAAAAGAATGAATGAATATTGGTTTTTATTGTTGAGTACATTTAAGGATTGTACTCTTTGACCTTGTTCCTTGAGTAAAAGATAGTGGAACGAGACCTTCTTAGAAAGAGAAACCGATTGTGGGTTGGTAATAACTTAAAGCCCTAGCCCTTGCTAGGTGTTAATCGTAAATGGCTGAATAGTGAGGAATAATGGAGGTTCTTGCTTGTCTCGGTTCAAATCTTCTTGGGAGGGTAGTTTTTTTTAGAGGTTATGTTCCTTGGAGGAGTCATTCTAAATTGGTATTAGTGGACCACTTGGGAGTGTCTGAGTAATTTGGTTATGCAGGGCGTAGCTAATGTTATGACAATCTGAAGTGAATTTTTTTTATGAACACTTATCTAGGGTAATTGTCCCCTGATGTGAGATAAGCCTGGAAGAAGAGGGAGTAACTTTTTATATTGTGGTTGGTTTTCCTAAAGTAAGTGGATATATTTATATAAATGAGTGTTTGCTTTGGGGCCTTGTTTGTACCTGGCCTTAAGCGAATCATGCAAATTGGTGGTCGTGGTGTTGGGTGGGGTCCTACTCAGGTTTGTTTTGTTCGGCTTGGGATGCTTTTGAGCGTTCTCTTCTCGGCATTTAGTGCTATTGTTGGAGATGCGACGCCTTTTTAGCAGTGTATTTCTTTGGAACATTCCTGTTTTCACCGAAGGGAGAGGTAGAAATTTGTTTTTGCTTTACCGGTAGCCGTGGATTTGCTTTGTGTTCTATTTTGTGATATTTTAAGACTCCTTTCTTTGGATTCTCTCGTGCTATGAAACACTTTTGTCTTGGGTGTGTTACCAGTTGGCGACATGGGGGTCGACCTCGAACTTTTGTTCGTGCCCATGTATCCTCTTGAGGATATTGAATTGGGTATGATCATATCTCCGTATTAGGTGTGTAGTGCGAGTAACTTATGGCCTGATCAACCATGACAATTACTTGTACTATTCACTCTAGCTACGATGGAGTTATGGAAAGTGATATTCTCTTTTAGAGTTTCTTGATTGGTTGTTCACTAGGTGGGAAATAGGTGGTATTCACGCTAATGACCTGTGTCTAACATTTTTTTTCGTGTTGCATTTTTGTGGGAATGTGTTGTAGCTTCTCATGTTTGGTTCTTGAAAAGTTGAATCGAGCGCTCGACTATGATAATTGATGGGAGTGAATTGCCATGAGTGCCATGGTATGGCCAGACAAAACTTTTATGGTGATGGTGGTAACTTTATAACTATTACCTTGATCTTGGGATATATTTGTTTCGTGGAGGTGCGTTCTACTTTTGATTTATGCTATCTGATGTCATAAGGGAGCGAAGCAAGTGTATCATTCATGTTGATGGATATTTGGGTTGCCTAAGGAAATGACGATAGATATGTGGATGGTTATGAGGATGCGATTAGGATGCAACTTATAGATTCTTTCGAGTCCTGGCCAGTGAGGATTCTGGAAGAATCCGATCGGAATCTTGAAGACTAGGACCTTGAAGTTTGTCAAGGTCTTGTGGTCGCACCAATCGGAGCGGGAAGCGGCGTGGGAGTTGGAGTCTCGCATGCGCGAGAAATATCTAGAGTTGTTTTTCCAAGTACATTGCTTTGATACTTTGTTATTCTTGTTGTTGCTGTGTAGTTTCGTGGATAGAATTTGGGGTCGCGTGGCTAGAATTCGGGGTCGAATTCTTTGAAGGGGGGAGAATGTAATACCCGAAATTAAATTGCTAGGCTCGTGAGGGCCGTTTAGGGCTTAATGGGCGTTCTTGGGATCAACGGGGGGTTGTAGGGTATTAAAGAATGAAAAATTGGGCTTGAGGATGGCATTTTCATTAATAAGAAAAGGAAAAAAAATAAAACTGCAGCCCACCCACTTGTTGGGCCAACCGGCCACCCCCTTTCCCCCCAAACCCTAACTTTTCTTCCCTCTCCTCCTAGCCGCCTCCCTCCTCCCTAGGGGCACACGGTTCCCCTCCTGTAGTGGCGCCTCCTCCTCTCCTCTCCATTTCTCAGCCAAGGAAAACCAAGGATCTTCCACCCAAATCGATCCTTTGCTGCCCGGGATCACTTCTACCGCGAAGAACGGCGCGAATCGGCGAAGATCGGCTTCGTTTTGTGTCCTCAAGGTGAGGGTTGAGTGTGGGGCTTTAATTTCTGTTGCTAGAAGGGATTTGGAGGTCTGGGGAAGGTTGTTTTGGGATGGATTCGTTGAGGGGAGTCGCCGGGAGAAGGGTTGATTTTCGGATCAGAGTGCCCTGTTTTCGTCCAGTTTGAGCAGGCTTGTTGCAGGCCCGTTTTTGAGACCTTGATGATTTTTCCTGCAAAAACATGTAACTAGAAAGTTGTAGATAACGTCGAGATATATTTTGTGTATTTGTTTCAGAATTTTTGGAGCGACGGTCTGCGAGTAATCGCTGTTACAAAACTGCTGCCAGAAATTGGAGACAGATTACGTATTCTGTTTTGGATGGCTAATTAGGCATAGTTAGCAGTGGAATTTAAATTTTTTGTCTCCATGAGAGTTGTATCTGAGGTTGAAATCTAGCTTCTGTAAAATTTTCAGATTTTTAGGAGCCGTATAAAAATAGATATAAAATTATGAAGTAGGCGCTCTGCAGCGTGTTTCCGATAGATTGTGAGATCGTCGTTCGTATGGGGGTTTCGGGACGTAGGAAGCGAGCACTAGTGTTATGTATGCATTGGTATTGTCATTGTTGTAATGTGGGTACCATTGTACAGGTGGTGCCGCTCCCGGACGCACTTAGCCTCTCATCTCCGAGGACAAAGGCAAGTGCATCGGTTGTTGAAGTGATGATTGAATGCTATGAGTACTTGCTATATAAATTACTAATGCATGATTTTGCTATGTTGATATCACTAGTATGAATAGGCTAAATTGATTCGTGGAGTTATGAGACTAGTTCAAAAATTGTGAATATGGTAATTACATGGAAATCGATGAAAATGTGACTATGTGAAAATGAAAGATGAGAATATGGTTATGAGTGTTGAGAATGGCATTTGCATATGTGCATTCATGAAGTGCATTGAGCCAGGGCGGTGAGAAAGTCATACGGAATGTATGACTAATCCGTGTGCTCGGATTTCCTACCAGTAGTCCCATCCATCGGGCGTGGATGGGAGCGGTGAAGCGTAGGACCGCTACTAGGTAGCGGGCAAGTCCTGTTTCGGCAGGCCCCTTCCACGGGATGGTTGGGTTTGAGGGCACGCATCGACGGGTGGTGCTCGGCAATACCGGTATGTGCTAAGTAAAGAGAAGAGACATTCATGAGCATGCATGATGCATCATATGTATGAAGATTGAGAATGAGATGAAATGAGACATTCATGAGCATAATGCATCATATGGTTGATAAATTGTGAATGAGATGAGATATTCTTGAGCTTGCATATTGAATCATGTGGATGAATTATGTGTGTGTTATGTTCTATGATAAGCTTTGGGTGTTAAATGGAAATGTGAGGAGTTGGGATGGAATCGTGGACTCATCCAAAGAAGTTTAATGAGGTATGTATGTGAGATACGCAACGAGGTAAATGTATTGATATACTCTGTTTCATGTATTGGTTGATTCATATGAGAGTTCTAATCTTGTTGTTGGTTGAATGTGTTAGTTGGTTAATTTTGTTGATTTGATGCACTTTCTTTGAGTTTTCGAACTCACGCTTGTTTGTCATTTGTTTTTAGGTACCTTGAAGTTGTCGGCAGGGATGGGTGTAGAGACACAATCACGACTTCGGTCACCTTCAACCCACCTAAAATGAATATAGTGCTGGTCTTAGCTAGTGTTGTAATTATGTTATTCGTTGTTGCGGAGTTGTTATGTACCAGTTGGTTGTGTGATAATTCCTTTATACTTCTGCTAGTATGTGTCATCTTGGATGACTAGTATTGTGATTATCTTATATCTGTTGTTTATTTGTCGCTAAGTGGATGACCTCTACTTCTAGAGAGGTTATGCGAAATTTCTAGCTAATTAGTTAAGCTTTTTAATTGCTTTAGAATTGTCCTCCGCTAAGCGTTATTAGAGGTCTTGGTAGCTTTTCATTTGTGTGGTTGGCGCCGGTGTTATTCTGAGATGTTGCGAAAATTGTTAGTGAGTTTGGAAGTTGGTAGTATTCGGGGCTCAATGTGGAGCCGGGGTGTTACAAATGTACTTTCACTTCATACAGAGCCAAGGAGGAAGGTTGTAAATATATAAAATCTCCGGCCAAGTGCTATGACGACTACTCATGTTACCGAAAGGATTCATTCCATCCGTACTCAACCCGAATATTATATTCCTCACATCATATGCAAAGTGCTTCTTATATTTTCTGTCGATGTTCCCCCATTGCACAGAATCAGCAGGGTGTCTGAGCATTCCATCCTTCTTATACTCTTCGACGTGCTATTGTAGAAATTAGGTATGCCTTTTGTTCACAAACAATCGCTTCGGACGGGGGATTATAGGGAAATACCACACCACCTTACGGGGAGATCTCTTCTTCTTACGCTTCACCCCGACATCATCGTTATCGATATTATCTTTGTTGCCCTTATACCGCTTTGCTTTGCAAACAACACAGGCATCCAAGTCTGCAAACTCATTGCGATATAATATGCAATCATTTGGACATGCGTGTATTCTTTGTACTTCCAGTCCTGATGGGCAGACAACCTGCTTGGCCTGGTACGTAGTTGCAGGCAACACGTTACCCTCTGGAAGAAAGTCCCCCAAGAGACATAACATCTCAGTGAAGCTCTTATCGAACCAACCATTCCTTATCTTCAACTGCAGTAGTGAAAGCACAGTATGCAGCTTTTTCTGCTCCTCCTTGTAGCCCGAGTACATTGGCATTGTAGAGTCCTCTCCTATATGCTGGAACTTTTGAAACTCTCTTTCTCTCATGAAATCCCCCTCCCCATCATGCAACATTTGATCTAGATCATCTTCGTGGCTATCAATGAACGTATCTTCGACTGTTTTCATATCGTTGTCTCTGTCATCTTTATTAATGTGTTGCCCTTCATGTACAATCCCATCTTCACTGTGCTCAGTCTAACAGTTATAGCTAGCCTTGAAACCCCTTCAAATAAAGTGTGCACGTATCGACTCTACAGTAGAAAACAACTTCTTATTTTTGCAATCAACACATGGACAACACATATAGTCCACCAGCTTCTTCAACTTGTGTGCCATAGCCACATTCAGAAAACAAATCACACCATTAAAGAACTCTGGGCTACGACGATTCATGTTATACATCCACCTTCAGTCCATCTACAATTAATTATATCAAACTAAATTTTAGTAAATCAATAAACGATCACAAAATAATTTATTCTTTACAATAGTCATGCAGTGCTAATTAATTAAATCAATAAACATATTATAAGCATATAATTGCAAATAACAATATAATTGTGAATGACTAGATTTAAAAATCCACCTAGCAATTTTGACTATATTAAAATACATCAAACTTTTTTCATTATTTAAATATCCATGTAGAATTTCTTATTATTTAGAAGATTTATTCATTTCATTTGTTATGTAGTGCTATTAAATTAAATTAATATACATCAAATAAGCATATAATTGAATATAAGGATATATTTGTAAATAATTAGATTTAAAAAGGTATCTTGCAATTTTCATTATTGCAAAATCCGTCTACCATTTTTCATTATTTAAATATTCATCTAGCAATTTTCATTATTTAAAATTCCAAATATAATTTTTTATTATTTAAAATAATTATAATTAGATATAATGTTCCATCTAGTAATTTTCATTATTTAAAATCCACTAAATCACTTAAATGAATAAAATTATAATTTATTCACTAAATTAGCAAGGTCTTAATTTGAGCTGGACTGACCTCGAATGTTCATACCAGACAATCATAAATTATTAAAATTTCGAGTAATCTATAAATAAAATGTAAATACAAATATAATGTAGATCAAGTTACATACCTTAGAGAAAAAATACAAGATAAATTTTGGTACAATTTTTCAGCAGTGAGGCGCTAAAATCATAGCCACCGATCAGAGCTCTCTGTATTCAGTGTAGAACACTGATTATAGCTCCTCTCTGTTCTCTCGATCGGTGAGGAGAACACCTATATAAATAAACTTATCACTGTCGGTTCTCTGCAGAATCGGCAGTGATAAAGTCGGATTGCACGGGAAAATAGTTATCACGCGGAAAAATACTTATCACTATTGGTTCTGGAGTAAAGGCGGCAGTGAAAATTCTCATATCACCGTCGGTTGGTAACAGAACCGGCTGTGAGACGTCACTGCCAGTTTTTGATATAAACCAGCAGTAATATCTGGTTATCACTGCTAGTTGTTTTCACGAACCGGCAGTGATACATGGTTTCCCCTGGCCGGACTTTTGAACCAGCAGTGATTTGTTATCACTGCCGGCTCTAGCCCAACCGGCAGTGATATGCCGGCTAGGATGTACTGTTCTGAAGTAGTGTTGCACCCCAAATTGCTTGTTGATGACCATGAATGGTCAAGATTGAGGATTAATTAGGCCTTCATCAAATTAGAAACTCAAGATCGAGCATAAGACGATCAATACTCAGTAGCGCCACTTACGGGAAGTTCAGAAAATGGTGTAACTGGCTAGTTCATTGGTTTACGATCGACTTAGAAAAAATGTCAGTAGCTAGAAGAGGGCAGAAGATAGGCGGCAATAATTCCATGGTTTCTATTGAGATTTGCTTAATTAGCGACAAAAGTTGCCACCGATCTCGCAACAGTCATGCATAGCTTTGCTGGCAAGCACGGAGAGATCGTTAGCGGAGCCATCGCATACCCATAACATATACAGCAGATGCATGTATATGCAGAGGCAAATTAACATCGAAATTGCGCAATGAGCATGGATATATGCAAATGTCATATGGTTTGAAGAAGATCATCAAATTAATCAGCAGATAATTACGACACAAACAACACTCTTATGTATATTAATCATAAAACATCACGATATATAGCATTCATGATCATTACATTACATTACTTGACATTACATTAGGGAGGTAGCAGCAAAAGCCATTTGCCAAGCCAAAATTAACAACAATCCTAAGCACGACACCACCATCGTGCGACGTCCATCACACACACTATTCAAGCCCTAATTAAACACATGCACATATATATATGTAGGGGTTTACTCCTAACACGCACCTCGTAGCCAAAATTGGAGCCCCGGACACAACTAATTAACTTGCGCACGTACGCAATCAAACCCTAGGCACGTACGAGCAAACTAAACAAGCTTAAAGCAAACCATATGGCACCATCGCTAGCTTCTTGCATGCATGCCTGCGCCGGTCATAGCGCCCTCAGAGGACGCGGGGGATGGCGGCGGCGGCGAGCGGCGTCTTCATCTCCAGCGAGAGCTTGAGGACCTCGTCCAGGCAGACCGGCGGTGCGCCCTCAGGCAGGGCCCACTCGAAGGCGTGCACGAGGCGGGCGACCCAGAGGGAGACGGTGGCGAGGCCCAGGTTCTTGCCAGGGCAGACGCGGCGGCCGGCGCCGAACGGCGCCAGGCGGAGGTCGCCGCCGCGGACGTCCACGTCGGCGCCGCCCTCCGACGGCAGGAACCGCTCCGGCACGAACGCCTCCGGGTCGGCCCACAGTGCCGAGTCGTGGGTGATGGCCCACATGTTCACCATGGCCGTGGTGCCCGCTGGCACCACCATGCCGTTCGACAGGCGCACGTCGGCGGTGGCCAGGCGCGCCCAGCTCAGTAGCGGTCCCGGAGGGTGCGCCCGGAGAGTCTCCTTCACCACTGCCTGCAGGTACGGCATGCGCACCACGTCGGCGTCGGTGGGGGAATCCCCGGCTCCCACCGCCGCGTCCACCTCAGCGCGCAGCCTCGTCTGCGCTGCCGGGTGGCGCACCAGCTCCGCCATGCACCACTCCGTGATCAGCGCCGTCGTGTCCGTCCCACGAAAGATCATCTCCTGCATCAAAAAGAGTCAAAACGAGAAACGAAAATACTAAGCAACTGGCAAAAGTGTTGACCCAATAAAGACGAGAGTAAATAAAAAGAAGGAAACCGATATGTACTTACCCAGAGGACGGCGACCATGTCATCCTCGTCAAGCTTCTCGGCGCCCTCGAGGGAGAGGAGCACATCGACGAAGTCAGCATTGTCGTCGGGGGTGTTCGCGTTATCACGGCGGAGGCGGTGCTCGTCGATGATGCTGCGCACAAAGGACTGGACACGCGGGACGAGCGCAGCGCAGCGGCCGGCGACGTTGCCCGGGTCGTAGAGGTGGGCGAGCCAGGGGAGGTGGTCGGACCAGTTGAACGCACCGAGGAGCTCGAACCCCTCACGCACCATGCTCTTGAGCTGCTCGGCCTCGCTGTCGCTGGCGCCGGAGGAGACGGCGTAGCGCCTGCCGAAGACGCTGCCCATGATGTTGTTGAGGGCGGCGGCCTGGAGGTGGGGGCGGAGGAGGATGGTACCGGAGGCGAACTGCTCGTCGGCGATGGCGCGAACCATAGCTGCTGCGTCGGCCTGGCGGCCGGGCTCGTGCGCTGCCACGCGGCGAGGGGAGAAGAGGTGCGTGGAGGCGATGCGGCGGAGGAGGCGCCAGTACTCGCCGCTGGGCGCGAACCCGATGGCGCGCGCGAACAGCAGCTCGCGCGCCGAGCGCTTCAGCGGGCGATCCGCGAAAGCCGGGTGGGCCAGCACCTCGCGCGCCGTGGCCGGGCACGACGACACGACGGCCGGTGTGTACCCGACGGAGAACGCCATGAGCTCCCTCGCCCCCGGCGCCGCAGCGCCGGCCATGGCTGCGAGCTTGCGGTGCGGGAGCCCGCGCGAGAGCGAGAATATGCTGCCGAAGACGGGCAGCCCACGCGGTCCGCTGATGGGCGTCTCGCCGCGGCGATCACGGCCGCGCGCCCACGCCGGCCCGCCCGGCGACGCGGCCCATGTGAGCACGGCCGCCGAGGCGAAGGCCAGGAGGAGCGCGCCGGCGAAGAGATCTGGGTGCGCGCATAGGGTGTCCGGGCCAAGGAGCGCCGGGATCGCGTACGCCCACCACGCGGCGTCCGTGCACGAGGAGGCGGCGACAGCGGTCACTGCCATGGAGGAGTATGTGTTCTTTGAGTAGTGAGTGGTTTCAGTAATGGCTGGTGATGTATGTGTGAAGAGGATGTGTAGGGGAGGGCTTGTATTTATAGCAAGGTAAACTATCACTGCCGGTTCAATCTATAACCGGTAGTGATATTGGATTATCACTGTCGCCTCAAAAACTATGGCAGTGATAGTTCCACAACATTGCCAGCTCGAACTAACATCCGGCAGTGATATATATATATATATATATATATATATATATATATATATACACACACATATGTATACATATACATACATATACATATAATGTACATGTATACACATGTACATTATATGTATATGTATATGTATATATATACATACACATACATATACATATATGTATATAGGCGGCGTATTTGTTGCAAACCCTCTTTCTGATGCAAACCTGAAAACTAGCAACCTAGACCTCTGGATCTTCCCTGGATGGTTCAGATGCACAAAGGTGGGATTTCACTCATCCACTTATGCTAATATACACTAAACCCCCCATCTAATCCAGTCCCAATTAAACACCCCGTGCTAATCCTCCCTCCCGCAAATCGCTCTGCCTCCTCACGCAGAAACGACCGTCGCTTTGCCAAAATCGCCGGGCTCCCTCCGACGCCGCGCCGCACTCCGCCGCCGCATTCCCTCCGCCGAGCCGCTGGGCTCCCACGGCCGAGCCTCCTCACGCGCCAGAGCCCTCCCTCCGCCACCGCCGAGCCGCTGGGCTCCCTCCGACGCCGCCAGGCCCTCCCACGGCCGAGCCTCCTCACGGCAAAGATGAACATGATGAATTATTTTGAGACTTCTCTACAAGTTCTGAGGGGATTTCAGACTTCTCTACAAGTTCTGACGGCACTTGCTTTTATTGAGTACAAGTCTATGTGAAAATGATATGTATTTGTGACAACGAGGAAAAACTCATGTCATTGGAGTTACAATTTAGTTGCCATTGGAGTTACAATTTAGTTGCCAGCAATATCAATTTAGTTCTCACTTTAGTTGCCAGCAATGTCAATTTTGTATTTTTTTTCTCAATGTATGTTCAGGTCTCTTTAGCACATGGTTCTGTACAAATGAAATAAAATAACCCAGCTAATACAGACTATGCAATAGTCTACTACATGGTAAACTGAACATTCAAAATTCCATACAGTTCACAAACAAATTTACAAAAAGGATTGTATCAGGCTGAGGCTCAAGGTGCTATGTACATACACAATTTTCAGCTACAAACCTACAAAACCATGTGTATACCACTCTTACAAGAACCTGTACATACCACCATCTCACAGCGACATCTAACACAAATTTTCAGATAATGACAATCACAATACAACCAAGTATTGTTCAGAGTGAAAGCTATAACTGAAACTAAATCTCATTCATTTGCCAAAGCTACGATGAACTTCATCAATCTTAGAAGCTCCCTGCAGTGTTTCTCGGCGACACCTGCAACAGTAGAAACGGCGAGGGAAGTGCTGCTCCCATGGTGCGCCGGTGTTCTGTGACAACAGCATCATATCAGCGACACCTACAACATGGGAAGATCAGTAACAACAGCATCATATCAATCAAGGGAAGAAAGCTTTGTGTTCTGAAACAATCGACGATGGATCACAACTCAACATATACAAGTGCTTTCCTGTCATCAACTATTTTCATGCTTTCAACTATTTTCGCGGCATCTATTGTGTTGTGTGGATCATCTGATGGCATACAATCGATTTTTTTTCTTTTCTATTTTCAGCTCCACGCAGAATGAGGCCCCTTGCCGAAACAAAGAAAAAAAAGGTTATTTTATACTTGGCAACCTCAGCAGCGTGCAACGTAGCAGCTATTATATGAATCGTCTAATTAGATTGGCAGATGACGAACTTGTTTTCACCAGCTTATACCATCTTTTCAGTCTGATATATAGTGGAGGGGTGCGCATGCCTCTTCAAGCTGTCTAAATTGTTGAGGCCTTCGCCACTAACACGTATTTCAAATTCCTGTCTGGCACCAATGAGTTGTTACAGCCTTACAGGTACTTAAGTGCAGCACCCATCTGTGGTATAATCTCATAAGAAGTTTGCGACAGCCTCTTACTTCTCTTCTACAATGCTTTTGTAGTTAACCATATAGATGGCAACCAATGTCAGAAGAGCACCTCCAATCTGTACAGGTGAGAAGGTCAAGTACTGCATTTTATGTTTGTTAAAAACTGATAGTCCAACATATTGCAAAGAGTCTTACCCAAAAATGAAAGCAAACATGGGTGTTAAGAAAGAAACAGAACTAAGTGCGGTCAAACTACCTGCACAAATAAGAGAAAACTAGTTATATGGAATGCCAAAAGAATAAATCCTGGAGAATACCAGTAAGTTTTAAAAGCATTGGACTCGTGGAAAGCGATCTTACCTCTTGTAGCATTGTAGAAGTACACACCATAGCTGACTGCACAGCCAAATATAGACGTACGTATAACCAAGTGCTAATATGTCAGTCCATGTAAGCTCTTGAATATGTCCATTCAGAGCAGGATCATGATTAAGAACAGATATAAACAACAAAGAAAGCCCACCTATTACCATATGCTGCCATTAAGTGAACATTAGCATTAGCATTTTATAAGTCGGAGGGGCTCGAGCACGCGTGAGGGAGGAGGCGTCGGAGGGCTGCACGGCGCACCGTCGTGCGGCCTGGCGCGTGAGGGAGGAGGCGGAGGGAGGCCAGGCATGTGAGGAGGCTCGGCCGTGGGAGGCTGGCGGCGGAGGGAGCCCAGCTGCTCGGCGGCGGCGGAGGAGGGCTGGCGTGAGGAGGCTCGGCCGTGGGAGCCCAGCTGGCTCGGCGGAGGGAGTCTTGGCCGGAGTCGGTGTGCAAGCGTCGGAGGGAGCCCGGCGATTTTGGCAAAGAGACGGTCGTTTCTGCGTGAGGAGGCAGAGCGATTTGCGGGAGGGAGGATTAGCACGGGGTGTTTAATTGGGACTGGATTAGATGGGGGGTTTAGTGCATATTAGCATAAGTGGATGAGTGAAATCCCACCTTTGTGCATCTGAACCATCCAGGGAAGATCAAAGGTCTAGGTTGCTAGTTTTCAGGTTTGCATCAGAAGGAGGGTTTGCACCAAATACGCCGCCATGTATGTATATGTATATGTATGTATGTATATACATATACATATATATGGCGAAATATTTAGTGGAAACCACTTATTGAAAACTCCGTGAAAACCACATGTAGCAGTTTTAAAAAATTCTCAAAAAATTACCACATGTAGGGGAGGTGAACTTATACAATCTTGCAAAATTTGAAGATGAAACTCAATCGCATTTGAAAGATATGAAAAAGACAAATTCAGCATGAATAGTAATTTTTCACTGTTTATCACTATTCATTTTTCTGTTTGTCTTTTTTATATCTTTCAAATGCGATTGAGTTTCATCTTCAAATTTTGCAGGATTGTAGAAGTTCACCTCCCCTATATGTGGTAATTTTTTGAGAATTTTTCAATACTTTTATAGGTGGTTTTCATGGAGTTTTCATGAAATAGGTGGTTTTCACCAAATATTTCGCCTATATATATACATATACGTATACATATATATATATATACATATATATATATATATATATGTGTATATATATATATATATATATATATACATATATATATATATATACATATATATATACATATATATATATATATATATATATATATATATATATTTATATACATATGTATATACATACATATATATATTTATATACATACATACATATATATCTTTGCTGTTCTTGGACAGAACTAGCAATGACAAGCCGCGCACCAAATGTTTTTATTGCATATTTTTTCTGCATTATATATTTTTATGCAATATTTTTCTACAGTGTATTAATATAGTATATAAAGCATCGTTAAATCATAATTCAAATATATAAAAGCATCACAATATTTGTTTTTTACAATAGTCTGTTTATAAATATAGTTTGACTATATCTCATTCACTTTGATTTTACACCGATCCAGTAGAAGGTGTCGAAGTAGGCATGTCATAGGTCAGGATCAAAGGAATGAGGCGATGAGGCTACTCGTGGAACTTGCCATTTGGATTGATGATCTCATCATGAACGAATCCGGCGATCTGTTCTTGAATTGCTAAAATTTCAGTTAGTAATAACTTATTGTAACTTAGCTTGGAGCGCTGTTATTGAAGAAATGAGAAAGTTAATTAATGATGATATATGTTAAATGAAAAAAGTAGGCGTCAATGTGTAATTATATACCATGGCTTCGTTATAACTGACACTCTTTGTGACAATTAAATGTATATTTGTACATACATAGTATGCATATAAATTGTTTCCCTAGTCCTGCCTCATGCATGGAAAGTCGATTATTATTTGAAAATCTTTCTTGTACCTGTCTTAAGATGTAGTGGAAACAACTTTTGTTAGTAATATTAGTAAAGTTTTACTTTTACGTGAATTTTGCTGCTTGATAGCTTGAATGCATTGTCTTTCTATCTTACGAATGAAATCTTCTTAATTGGTTGATGTTCCATGAGTTCTCCACTATCGATCCTTCTAACGTAAATAACCGCACCAATCCTAGTCGAGTCGCTTCGACCACAACGTAGGGTCCTTCCCACTTAAGTGATAGCTTGTTACAATTATTTTGCTTCTGCACCTTTCGTAGTACTAAGTCCCTAGCGGTGAGCGCTCTTTCCTAGATTCTTATGCCATAATATCTACGCAAGACTTGTTGATACTTGGCTACTCGAATGGACGCTCGATCTCTGTACTCTTTGAGTTGATTTACATCATATGTTCGCATCTGCATTTATTCCTTTTCTGAGTAGTTGTCCACTCGAAGTGATCTGAATGTTAACTCGGTCGGAAGTATTGTTTCTGCTTTGTAGACTAAGAAAAACGGTATTTCACCAATGGCTCGACTAGTCGATGTATGAACGGCCTATAGTATCGAGGGTAATTCTTTTGCCTACCGGGACGAGTAAACCTTGAGCATATCGAATACGCGGGTCTTGATTTCCTGCAAGATTATTCCATTAGTGCGTTTGACCTGACCGTTACTCTAAGGATGAGCTACAAAAGTGAAGCAGAGTTTGATACTCAATTTTTTTGCAAAAGACTGTGAAAGCATTACTCTTAAACTGGCTACCATTGTCCATGATTACCCGATTAGGGATGCCAAATCGAGTAATGATGCTTCTCATGAATTTCTTGGCCATTTCTGAGGTGATGTTCTTGACGGGTTCGGCCTTGATCCACTTGGTGAACGTGTTGATTACCACAAACAAGAACTTGTAACCTTCTTGAGCTCTAGGGAAATGTCCCAAGATATTCAAGCCCCAAACGGAGAAAAGCCAAGACAGAGGAATAGTTTGTAGGGCCTAGGCTGGTTAGGTGATTTACTTCCCTTAAAATTGGTAGCTTTTGCACTTTTTCACCAGCTCACAAGCATCCTGGAGGGTAGTCAGCCAGTAGAATGCTTATTGAGAAACTTTACCGACTAGAGTGCGATAGGACGCATGGTTGCCACATATGCCTCCATGGACATCGAGTAATATTTTATTGCCCTCTTCCTGAGTGATGCACTTCATTAAGATTTCGTTACTCCCTTTTCGATAGAGTTTACCATCAACCAATACATATAGCTTGGACTTACGAGCAATTTTCTCAGCTAAAGCATCATCGTCAGGGATCTCTCGACCTTCGAGATAGGCTAGGAATGGAGTCATCCAAGTCAGCTCGCATTCAAGTGGTGCAGCTTTCGTGTCTGCGAGTTCTACCTCGCTGACTCTACCAGGCTGCTGGTCGAGTTGGGCAACATCTGTCTCCTGTACAGGAGAGACAGATGGTTTAAGGAGTTTCTCAACGAAGACTCCTACGGGCATAGGTGAACGGGATGAAGCGATTCAGGCAAGTTCATCAGTGGCGGAGTTATCACTTCACTGGATATGCCTTACCTCGAGCCCTTTGAACTTGTGCTCTAGCTTGCGAACCTCATTAAGGTAAACCACCATATTGTCATCTGATCACTGGTACTCTTTCTACACTACGTTTACGACTAGTTGTGTGTCCCCTTTCATGAGTAATTGTTTGATTCCAAGTGCTGCAGCTATCCAGAGCCCGTTGACCAGTCCCTCATATTTTGCAATGTTATTCGAAGCTTGAAAATCGAGTTAGATGACATATTTGAGCTCTTCACTTGGTGGGGATTTGAGCATGATACTAGACCCCGAGCCCTAAAGCGTAAGCGATCCATCGAAGAACATAGTCCAGTGGTCATCGCCTGCCTTGGTCTCCTTTTCCTCGACGTGCATCCATTCCGCGATGAAATTAGCTAAACCTCCTAACCTGACGCTAGTCCGTGGCGTGAAATCGACCTTAAACCCATTGAGTTTGACTCGCCATTGTGCAATTCTCCCTATCACCTCTCGGTTGCGTAGTACCTCCTTAAGTGGATACATTGTCATGACTGTAATCTTGTGTGTCTAAAAGTAATGCTGCATCTTTCGGGAAGTCATCAGGACGGCATACAATATCTTCTGTATTTGTGGATATCGTAGCTTGGCATCGTGCAAGACCTCGCTCACATAGTTTACTGACTTCTAGACTTTGGTTTTTTTCTCGGGGTAATCCCATTTGATCACCAAGATTATGCTTACAACTTGGGGGTAGCTGCAATATACAGAAAGAGCTCCTCTTTTTTGTTAGGTGAAATTATAATTGATGAAGATTATAAGTACCTTTTCAAGTCTTGAAAAGCTTTTTTGTCCTCCTTGGTTGACTCAAAGTTGTCCTACTTCTTGAGTAGCTTGAAGAAGGGTAGTTCTCGCTCGCCCATCTGAGAGATGAATCAACTAAGGGCTGCAATGCAGCCTACGAGCTTTTGCACTTTTCTCAAAGTTCACGGAGGATTCATCTAATCGATAGCCTAGATTTTGCGTGGGTTGGCCTTGATACCTCGACTGGACACCAGGAAGCCAAGAAGCTTGCCAGATGGGACACTAAACGTGCACTTCTCGGGGTTAAGCATCATTCGATACTTTCTGAGGTTGTCGAATGTTTCCTCGAGGTCACTGACTAGGGTGTTTCTAGTTTTTGATTTTACCACGATGTCATTGATATATGCTTCTACGTTGCACCAGATTTGGGACTTCAAGCACGTTGATACGTGGCACCAGCACACTTCAAACCAAAAGGCATTTTAATATAACAGAATACACCGAAAGGCATAGTAAAAGCCGTTTTCTCCTCATCTTCTGCTGACATGCTAATTAGTTCATAACCTGCGGTAGAGTCCACTATTTTGTCAATGTGGGGGAAAGGAAAAGGATCCTTAGGGTAGGCCTTATTGAGATCGGTGTAGTCAACGCACATCCTCCACTTACTGTTAGGCTTCTTGACGAGGATAGGGTTTGCCAGCTACATCGGGTGACGGACTTCTCGGATGAAGCCAGCCATTAGGAGTTTACCGACCTCGTCTTATGGCCTGCTTCCGATCTTCTATGAATCTGCGCTACTTTTGCACCACGGGCTTGGTGCTTGGCTCTACAGCCAGTTGATGCTCGATCTCCTCCTTAGGGACCTTGGGCATGTTAAACAGTTGCCATGCAAACATGTCGTGGTTTGCCCGAAGAAAGGTGATGAGCTTGAGTTCCTATTTAGGGTCAAGATCAGCACCCACCATGATCATCTTGGAAGGCTCTGATGGATCTAGGGGCATTGTTGTCATGCCCCGAATTTACAAATCCGGACACTCTGTGTATTCTGCACTAATCCAGGATCGCGCTAGTGCACACAAACTAAACAGGGTATAACATCACATCATACACATCGGAATATTAAATAAGTACTGCAAACATGTATATAAACGAGTTGTGTGACCTTACAGTCCCTTACAATAATCTGCCACACAGGGCTTACAATAATCAGAGTAATATAGTTCAACAGCGGAATGGTAAATAACATCGTACTGGTCCATCTTCACCATAGGCGCCCTGACTGAGGCTTGCTTCCCTAGTTCTCTAGCTCTTCGACGAACTCCTCTTCATAGGCAGGTGTAATCTCTTCTTCTGGTAAGTTTGTCCGCAAGGGTGAGTACACACCGTACTCAACAAGTCATGCACAGAATGCAGTTCTATTACTACATGCATGGCTTGATACAAAGGAATGGCTTTACTGGTTATTTTTCTTTTGCATCAATATTTTAAAGAGATATTTAATTAGATTGAAAGCATCAAACCATATAACTAATATATCTCAAGTTGTTTTCCACAATATTTTGGACACACAGTCCTTAATCAGCATTCATCATTAACCCTGGCACACAGCCTTTCACCCCATTTTATTTTCAAACACTACCCCTTGACTGTAATCCCCGAGCATTGTCGAAGAAGTGGACTCGGCTATTGAATAGTTTTAACACTCTGCAGAGGTTGTACACTTTACTCACAAGATCTGATCGCACACCATAAAGGCGATTAACGTAACAAAGCTTTTCAGAGACTTCTATCTTAGCCTAAGAACCTCTCGTCTGCCTTCACTATCACTTCCCTCACTCGAGTGAAGTATAGGACCGATTTAACACCGTTGGATAGGGTACCAAGTCAAGCATAGGCACGCCCCCCATCTGATTACCCAAGATAACTACCACCCGAGGTATCAAAGGTAAGACATCAGAACCCTACTAAGCTAGGTCTTCCTATTCGGACATGTGGTTGTACGAGAGACTCAGGTCAAAGGCTTGCAAGGTAAGGTCCTTAACTGACCAAGGCAATAATTCCTTCTCTCAGATTTTTGGCACACAGCCCTCACAACACTCAACCCACCAAATGCCACACAGGCCCACCTGGCAGAAAGCCTCGGTCCACTTGCCCCAATCTAAATCAATTCCATCCCAAGTTATTTAACGGTGCAACACATGCCCGTAATCATCTTTCATGTAGAACCACACAGGTCTCTACACTCCGACATCATTACAAACAACATTCCACCCTTTTATCAAAAAGCATTCTCTCTTCCTTTAATCAATGTTGCTTTTGTATTCAAAAAGATTATTCACGTTGTTCGCATGACTAAGCAACTACTCACGGTCTAGCCTCCCGTGTTGGCACAATATTATCAACCAACTTATGTTACCAAACTTAGGTTACTCAAGGAATCATGGCATACAAATATGAATATCAAGGTGGCATTAACATTTTGGTTTATTAGCTAATTCACCCAAAATAATTAAATCCATTTTTAGTTAAATTAGCATGCATAGTTTAAAACAAAAATACATTTCAAAAATTAGGAGCAACATGGTCAAAGCATAACTTGCCTTCAAAAAGTTGCTGATCCTGACTCAAAGCTTGATCTTGCTCTAAGAATTCCTCCTCGTGAATCTCCAGCAAATCAACGTCTACGCAAATCATATGTTCACACAATAAATATATTTTTCAGAGAGCAAACTCAACTCTAAAAATTCTATAAAATTCACCAATAAATAGATCTGGATTTTACAAATTTTTAGAAATTGAAATCACTCAAATCGAAGTTAAAACGCAAAAGTTATAGTCATTTGAAGTTTTAAAATAAATCAAAAAGAATAAACCGAATTTCGTGATTTATTTTTTTACGGAAAATCCCAAAATTTATGACGTCAGCATTACCATTAATGATGTCAGCACCGAAAACATTTTCGACCGAATTATTTTTCTAAAGAAAATCAGAATTATGACGTCAACATGACGTCACTACTGGCATCTGCATCCACTGTGCTAGCACTGACAAGTGGGCCCCACTGATGACGTCACGGCTGACGTCAGTATGACACGTGTCATGATCTGGTTGTCACACGTGGCGGTGAACTATCAACCGAGAGGTTGATTTAATCTCAACCGTTTGATTAAAAATGGACGGCCACGATTCATGCGACGATTCGGTTCGGGTTACCGCGGAGTCGACACGTGGCAACATCTCATCCACCGATTAAAAATCAACGGCTAGATCTGGTTGACATGCGGCAACGAATTATCAACCGAAGGGTTGATTGAATCTTGATCGTTCGATTCAAAATGAACGATCAAGATGCATGCGACGGTTCGGTTTTATCTGACGCATGTCCTCACCGTGACCATCGGATCACGATCGAACAGCTGAAATCGGATCGGGTGACGTCAACGGAGCGGCGACGACGGCGCTCCTCGGCTCTCAGGCACGCCGCGTCGACCGAGGCGGCCCGGACGTGGCGAAATCCGAACGTTCATTTCAAAATCAACGGCACCGATTAAATCTAAATACCGCGGCGTGACAGCCGACGCGGCTACTCCGGTGCGCGACGTGTGGATGCATCCGCACCGCACATCCAAAATTCAACGGTCCAGATCTAATTAATCAACCTAGATCTAACGACTACAGTTAAATAGACTACGTGGCTACACATAAATCACACGATCAAAATCTAACGGCTAGCAACTGCAGATGAAGTTCACTGTTACCGTGACTATGTGGCTAGATCTAGGCCGCATATCTAAGATCTAACGACTAACATTTACCTGATTATGAGCACATGTGGGTGATCCCTTCCTCGGGCACGTGGCGCTATCCTAGCCGTTCATTTCTAGATCTATGGCTACGGTTTAAAGATGAGGCTTACTGTGGAACGGTGACGTGGATGAATCGGAGACGTTCGACGAAGATCGGACGGCTTGTAGAACCTGCGAGTCCCGACGAAGGCATGGTGAGAAGAGGCGACCGGAGAGGAAGAAGACGACGGCTCCAATGGCGCTCCAGTGCTGCTCCGGCGAGATGAAGTAGCTCCTCGGGTGCAGCTCGATGCGAGAAGTACTCCGGTGGCTTCAACGGTGGCGAAGACTCACCGGAGAGAGCACAAAGCACGGCGCAATGTCACAGAACTACGGCGAGCAAAAGCGAGCGAACGGCGACGAGCTACAGCGAGTGCGACGGGGCGAAATGAGCGCAAAGCAAAGGAGAATCCAGCGAAGTACTCCCCAGGCTTTATAGCCTCGGGAGGCGAGCTCTAACGGCTCATTAACGCGGCGGTTTCTCACCGGGGACGATGGCGGCGGCGGTAACACACGGGGCGACGTGGATCTATACCAGCCATCCACGCGGCGACGATCTGGTGACGCGGGGCGGCGAATTGACACGGATAGATCTCAGCCGTAGGATGAAAATCCAACGGTGGATGAGAAGCGGCTTTTAGGGTTCCGGCCGGGCGGGCTGTGATGCGCACATCAATTTTCCCAGGATTTTTCAATAAAAACAATTCCTAAAATTCATTTTAATTATTTGAAGCACTTAAAATATTATAAAAATTCTAGAAAAAATCCAGAAAATATTTTAGGACATTGTGAACTCAAATAAAATATTTCCATTTATATTTTGTTAAAACTTTTTCATTATAAAATTAATTTCCAAAGAAAATTAATTTCCAGAAATTGCATTTAAATTCAAATAAATTCCAAAAATTCTCAGAAATTTAGAATAAATTATAAAATTCAAAATATCCAAATTTTGGGATGTTACAAACCTCCCCCTTAATAGAATCTCGACCCCGAGATTCAGGACTGGCTAGAGAATAAATCAGGAAACTCCTTCCTCAAGTCTTCTTCGCGCTCCCAAGTTGCTTCACTTTCTAAGTGGTTGCTCCACTGAACTCCGCAAAAGCGGGTTGACTTATTCCTGGTCTCACGATCCATAGTGTCCAGAATCTTCACCGATTGTTCTTTGTAAGTTAAATCCTCTTGCAGTTCAATAGCTTCGATAGGTGCCTGCTCCTTCGGTACTCGCAAACATTTCTTCAACTGCGACACATGGAACACATCATGTACTCCTGCTAAAAACTGCGGCAGTTCTAGCTGGTATGCAACTTCTCCTTTGCGGCTCAAGATCTTGAATAATGGTCCCACATACCTCGGGGCAAGTTTTCCTTTTGTATGAAACCTTTTCACTCCTTTGAGCGGCGTGACCTTGAGATAAACATAGTCTTCTGGTTCAAAACTCAATTCACGGCGTCGGTTATCTGCGTAACTCTTTTGCCTGGATTGTGCAGTCTTCAACCTTTCTCTTATCAGAGCAATCTTCTCCTCTGCATCTAGAAGTACGTCCGGACCAAAAACATGACGTTCTCCCATCTCATTCCAATTTAATGGTGTTCGACATGAACGACCATATACAGCTTCAAATGGAGACATTTTCAAACTAGCTTGATAGCTATTATTGTAACTGAACTCGGCATATGGCAAACATTTGTCCCATGATGTGGTATATGACAATGCACAAGCTCTTAGCATATCTTCAAGTATCTGGTTAACCCTTTCGGTCGACCATCATGCTCATGGATGATATGTCAGATCAAGTTCAAACGGGTGCCCATAGCTGTATGCAGCTTATCCCAAAATTTTGAGGTAAATTGGGTACCTCTATCCGATACTATCTTCTTGGGTACACCGTGCAAACACACAATTCTGGCTATGTATAGTTCCGCTAACTTATCTCCATAATAAGTTGTTTTTACAGGTATGAAATGTGCAACCTTTGTTAACCGATCCACTATGACCCATATGGAGTCATATCACCTTGAGTCCTTGGTAGACCGGTGATGAAGTCCATCCCGATTTCCTCCCATTTCCATTCTGGTATCTTCAACGGTTGTAGCAATCCAGCTAGTCTCTGATGCATTGCTTTGACTCTTTGGCACACATCACACAGTGCAACATGCTCAGCTACCTTTTTCTTTATGTTTGGCCACCAAAATCTTTCCTTAAGATCTTGATACATCTTAGCACTTCCTGGATGAATCGAGTACTTGGAATCATGTGCTTCTTCTAGTATCAACTGCTTCAATTCGGGTTTATGGGGTACGCAGATTCTGTTCTTTATCCACAAGGTACCCTGCTCATCTACTCTGAAGTCCTTGGCTAAATCTTCGTCCATCTTGGATTTGATTCTATTAATCTTTTCATCATCATTTTGACCTTCCCTGATCTGCCCTTCCAAGGTCGGTTTAACCTCCAAGGTAGCTAAATACCCTTCTGGTACGACTTCCAATCTTAACTTCTGAAGATCTTTACATAAACCAGTCTGTTCTTCTGCTATCATCAAATTCAAGCTATAGCTTTTCCGACTCAGAGCATCTGTGACCACATTTGCTTTTCCTGGATGGTAGTGGATTCCGATGTTATAATCCTTAATTAATTCTAACCATCTTCTCTGCCTCATGTTAAGGTCCGATTGAGTGAATATATACTTTAAACTTTTATGGTCAGTATATATTTCACATCGGTTTCCGATGAGATAGTGACGTCATATTTTAAGAGCGTGCACTACAGCAGCTAGCTCTAAATCATGGGTCGGGTAATTCTGCTCATGTGGCCTTAACTGCCTTGATGCATAAGCTACTACTTTGCCGTTCTGCATCAGCACACATCCAAGTCCCTGACGCGAAGCATCACAGTATATGTCAAAATTATCCTTAGTATTCGGCAACACCAAGACAGGTGCCGAAGTTAAACGCTTCTTTAGCTCTTGGAAACTCTTTTTGCACTCAGGCGACCACGCAAACTTTTTCTCTTTCTTTAGCAATTGCGTGAGAGGTCTCGCAATTGAAGAAAATCCTTCAATGAACCGGCGGTAATACCCCGCCATACCAAGAAAACTTCTGATTTAGGTAACTGACTTTGGTTGATCCCAATGTAATATTGCCTCTACTTTCTTAGGATCGACAACCACTCCATCAGCAGTCATCACATGACCTAGAAACTCAACCTTCTTTTTCCAGAAGTCACACTTACTGAATTTTGCATACAACTGGTTTTCTCTTAACTTTTCCAAGACCATCCTTAAATGTCCAGCATGCTCTTCCTCTGACTTGGAATAAACCAAAATGTCATCAATAAACACGATGACAAACTTATCCAAATATTCCATGAATACTTTGTTCATCATATTCATGAAATATGCAGGAGCATTAGTCAGTCCGAAGGACATGACCGTGAATTCATAATGTCCATACCTTGACGAGAAAGCTGTCTTTGGTATGTCCTCAGTTCGAATCTTTAACTGATGATATCCGGATCGAAGATCTATCTTAGAGAAGACTCCTGCTCCTCTTAGCTGATCAAAAAGATCATCTATCCTGGGCAAAGGGTATTTGTTCTTTATCGTCACATCATTAAGTGCACGATAATCTATACACATTCTAAAACTTCCATCTTTCTTCTTTACAAACAACACCGGGGCTCCCCACGGTGATGAACTTGGTCTTATAAATCCTTTCTCTAATAATTCTTTGATTTGCTTCTTCATTTCTACCAATTCCTCAGTAGACATCCTATAGGGTCTCTTGGCTATTGGAGCTATTCCAGGTACAAGCTCAATTACAAACTCTATATCCCTGTCTGGTGGCATTCCGGGTAAGTCCTCGGGAAACACATCCGAGTATTCATTCACTACCAAAACATCTTTCATTTCAACAGCTTTCACACTGTTAATCATTAATTGACTATCCTGAACAGTAACTGCTTGAATCTCCACCTTCTTCCCATTTGGGCTTTCAACTGTAACTACTCTTCGTCCACAATCCAGCACTGCCTTGTGCTTGAATAACCAATCCATTCCCAGAATCACATCTATGGTCTGGGTATCCAATATGATTAGGTTCGCTAGGAACTCTATTCCATTTATTATTAATTTTACCCCAGAACATCCTACTTTAGCTCGAAGTTCTGATCCAAGGGTCTGGACTATTAGTGTATTCTTAAGTTTAACCACCTCCAAATCATTTTGCACGACAAAAACTTGAGAAATGAATGAATGAGAAGCTCCTGAATCAAACAGAATAGTAGCTGGTACTGAGTTAACTAGAAACTTACCCAGCACGACATCCATGGCGTTCTGAACTTCATCCGCCATGATGTGGTTGACCCTTCCTCGCACAGCTGATTGTGGCGTGGCTCCAGCTTGAGCAGGTACTCGACTTCCTCCTTGAGCGGGTGTTCTTGCAGGCGTGTTACCCAAGTTGAAGCGAACAGGGGTAACCCCTCCCTTCTTGGGACAAGTGTTGGCGAAGTGCCCCATCTCGTTGCAGTTATAACAACGTCTTCCTGCCATTGATGGGTTTCCTGCAGCTTGACTAATAGCTCTTGCAGGTGTCTGCAGATTCTGACCGGTATGTCGCTGTGCAGGCAGTGGTGCTCTTGCACTGCTCCCTGGCTAAAATCGGGTGAACTATTGGGGTACCACCCTTGGTCTCTGTTGTCCCTGGCATCCTCCTTGCTGTGCCAAGCAACGCTTGTGGTTGTCATCCAGCTCTTTGCGCTTATCTTCCAGAATGAGCACCTTGTTGACAAGCTCTTGGAAATCAGGAAATGTGTGGGTGATCAGTCCTACTTGAAGTTCGGAATTCAGTCCCTTCATAAATTGAGACTGTCTAGCCTTATCAGTGGCTACATCCTCCGGTGCATAACGTGCAAGCTGTGTAAACTTGTTAAGATAATCGGCCACAGATTGGCCTCCCTGCTTCAAAGAGCGAAACTCTTCCTTCTTGAGCTCCATCATACCCTCCGGCACATGATACTGACGGAAGGCAACTGTAAACTCATCCCAAGTGATTTCCTGGGGATGCTCGTGGGACGCACAATAATTCTCCCACCATTCTGCAGCAGTCCCCTCTAACTAGTGAGAGGCATACAAAACTCTTTCATTGCCTACACATTGGGATATGTGCAGCTTCCTTTCAATCGTCCTAAGCCAATCATCAGCTTCAATGGGGTTGACATTCCCAGAAAAGGTTGGGGGTCTTGTTCTCATAAAATCCGACAGTCTTGATTGATGTCCATGGTGTACAGCTTGGTTGTTATTGTTGTTGGCTGCAGCCTGATTCTGCAACTGCTGCATCTGTTGCATCATCGTCTGCATAAGTTGGGTCTGGGCGGTCAGGAATGCTCCTAAGTTTCCCATATCCAAAGGTGATGCAGGTTGAGGATTTGGTGCGTTGTCTTGATTTCCACCCTGCTGAGATCCGCTTCCTCCAGCTCCACGGTTTCCACGAGTGTTCACCATCTGAAGAACAAAGAATTTAAGGAAAAGAGAAAATAGAGTGGACAAGTATACAAGAATCTTAGGTGGGGAGAAGTTTTGTCTCAAACAGGATCACACAATTTTATTTAATATTGTAGGGATATGGCCGCTCACAGGTGCTTACAGGCATTGCGACACATACCTGACACACATAAAACATCCATGGAAGTTGTTCATCACAATCAACCATAACATGACATAAAGTTCATATAGTTCAATCAACCAACCGTTCTAAGGACGGACTCAAATAAACTGACTCAAACAAACTTGACTCGAGACATGAGTCGACTCGTGAAACTAAACTCTCTAGTCGTCGAGCCATCCAGGCTGCGGTCCTCCAGGCGGGTATTGCGGCGGGTGCGGCGGCATAGCAGCGAACTGGTCCTGGTGCCCCACTGCCGGCGGAACAAAAGAACCCACTGACTCTGCTAGCTCCGGGGCTGCCTGCTCGGGTGCTGGTGGCTCTGGCACCACCTGCACTGGTGCCTCCTGAACTGGTGCCTCCTGCTCAGGCTCGGCCTCCTCAGGGTCGGGGTCGTGCAGCTCAAGCACCGGCTCGGGCTCCGGTCCCTCCAGGATGTCCTCCAACTCGTGCACCCTCCTGATGTAGATGCTCAGGCCCTCAGTAGCCTCCCGCAGCTAGGCCTTGACCTCCGCGACCTCGTCACGGGCCCCTGCAGCTCCTGGACTGTCTCGTCCAAGGTCTCCTCCTGGGCGATGGCGTATCTCACCAAGTGGGTGATCGTAGCGTCGTCGTCGTCGATCAGATCCCGGTCGAAACGATTGTCCCACGCGGATGGTGGCGAAAGACAGTGCCCTCATGCTCGGCGGAGTAGGTGCGGGCTATCTGCCGCATCGCAAGGCGTGCGGTCTCCTGGATGCCGACCTCGAACGTAGACCTCCTGCAGCTGACGTGGACAGGATGACTCGCTCTCCCCCTGTCTCGAGCGTAGACAGTGACCTTCACGTCCCAGGCGACGTCCAGCCCAGCACGAACCACCAAAGTACCTCGGTAGATCGGCCTCACGAAGCCCACCAAAAACTGCAGCAAATACCACAGCTCAGCAGTGAAGCCTCCAGTGCACTCGCTAAAAGTGTGGATCGTCCTCATCTGCCAAAATACACCTCGTCAGGACTAGTTTTTAAAATCATAAGGTAATAACAGAAAATTGCAGCATAGGTACGGTTTAAGAAGAAAAAGATTGGTCAAGATTTCATTCATAATCTTGTGCAATTTTAACCTTTAGAAAATAACCTTATCTTAATCGGCCAGTCTACCTAGAGTCAAGTCCTACAGTTAGTATGCTCTGATACCACCTCTGTCGTGCCATGAATTTACAAATCCGGACACTTTGTGTATTCTGCACTAATCCAGGATAGCGCTAGTGCACACAGACTAAACAGGTATAACATCACATCATACACAGCGGAATATTAAATAAGTACTGCAAACATGTATATAAACGAGTTGTGTGACCTTACGGTCCCTTACAATAATCTGCCAAGCAGGGCTTACAATAATAAGAGTAATATAGTTCAACAGCGGAATGGTAAATCACATCGTAGTGGTCCATCTTCACCACATGCGCCTTGACTGAGGCTTGCTTCCCTAGTTCTCCGGCTCTTCGACGAACTCCTCTTCATAGGCAGGTGTAATCTCTTCTTCTGGTAAGTTTGTCCGCAAGGGTGAGTACACACCGTACTCAGCAAGTCATGCACAGAATGCAGTTATATTACTACATGCATGGCTTGGTACAAAGGAATGGCTTTACTGGTTATTTTGCTTTTGCATCAATATTTTAAAGAGATATTTAATTAGATTGAAAGCATCAAACCATATAACTAATATATCTCAAGTTGTTTTCCACAATATTTTGGACACATAGTCCTTAATCAGCATTTATCAATAACCCTGGCACACAGCCATTCACCCCATTTTATTTTCAAACACTACCCCTTGGATGTAATCCCCGAGCATTGTCCAGTACCGTGGACTTGGCTATTCGAACAGTTTTAACACTCTGCAAAGGTTGTACACTTTACCCACAAAATATAGTCGCACACCACAAAGGCGATTAACCATAACAAAGCTTTTCAGAGACTTCTATCTTAGCCTAAGAACCTCTCCGTGTTGCCTTCACTATCACTTCCCTCACTCAGAGCCGAAGTATAGGACCGACGAACACCGTTGGATAGGGTACCAAGTCAAGCACAGCACGCCCCCATACTGATTACCCCGTATAACTGCCACCCCGAGGTATCAAAGGTAAGACATCAGAACCCTACTAAGCTAGGTCTTCCCATTCAGACATGTGGTTGTACGAGAGACTCAGGTCAAAGGCTTGCAAGCTAACGTCCTTAACTGACCAAGGCAAGACTTCCTCCTCTCAGATTTTTGGCACACAGCCCTCACAACACTCAACCCACCAAATGCCACACAGGCCCACCTGGCACAAAGCCTCGGTCCACTTGCCCCAGTCTAAATCAATTCCACCCCAAGTTATTTAACAGTGCAACACATACCCGTAATCATCTTTCATGTAGAACCACACATGTCTCTACACTCCGACATCATTACAAACAACATTCCACCCTTTTATCAAAAAGCATTCTCTATTCCTTTAATCAATGTTGCTTTTGTATTCAAAAAGATTATTCATGTTGTTCGCATGACTAAGCAATTACTCACGGTCTAGCCTCCCGTGTTGGCACAATATTATCAGCCAACCTATGTTACCAAACTTAGGTTACTCAAGGAATCATGGCATACAAATATGAATATCAAGGTGGCATTAACAATTTGGTTGATTAGCTAATTCACCCAAAATAATTAAATCCATTTTTAGTTGAATTAGCATGCATAGTTTAAAACAAAAATACATTTCAAAAATTAGGAGCAACATGGTCAAAGCATAACTTGCCTTCAAAAAGTTACTGATCCTAACTCAAAGCTTGATCTTGCTCTAAGAATTCCCCCTCGTGAATCTCCAGCGAATCAACGTCTACGCAAATCATATGTTCACACAATAAATATATTTTCCAGAGAGCAAAATCAACTCTAAAAATTCTACAATATTTACCAATAAATAGATCTGGATTTTACAAATTTTTAGAAATTGAAATCACTCAAATCGGAGTTAAAACGCAAAAGTTATAGTCATTTGAAGTTTTAAAATAAATCAAAAAGAATAAACCGAATTTCATTATTTATTTTTTTATGGAAAATCCCAAAATTTATGACGTCAGCATTACCATTAATGACATCAGCAGCGAAAACATTTTCGGTTGAATTATTTTTCTAAAGAAAATCGGAATTATGATGTCAGCATGACGTCACTACTGACATCTGCATCCACTGTGCTAGCACTGACAAGTGGGCCCCACTGATGACGTCACGGCTGACGTCAGCATGACATGTGTCATGATCTGGTCGTGACACGTGGCGGCGAACTATCAACCGTGAGGTTGATTTAATCTCAACAGTCCGATTAAAAATGGACGGCCACGATTCATGTGACGATTCGGTTCGGGTTACCGCGGAGTCGACACGTGGCAACATCTCATCTGTCGATTAAAAATCAACGGCTAGATCTGGTTGACACGTGGCAACAAATTATCAACCGAAGGGTCGATCGAATATTGATCGTTCGATTCAAAATGAACGGTCAAGATGCATGCGACGGTTCGGTTTTATCTGACGCGTGTCCACACCGTGACCATCGGATCACGATCGAATAGCTGAAATCGGATCGGGCGACGTCAACAGAGCGGCGACGGCGCTGGCTCCTCGGCTCCCGCGTACGCGACATCGACACGGGACTGGCCCGACACGCGGCGAAATCCGAACGTTCATTTCAAAATCAACGGCACCGATTAAATCTAAATACCACGGCGTGACAGCTGAAGCGGCTACTCCGGTGCGCGACGCGTGGATGCATCCGCACCGCACATCCAAAATTCAACGGTCCAGATCTAATTAATCAACCTATATCTAACGGCTAGAGTTAAATAGACTACGTGGCTACACATAAATCACATGATCAAAATCTAACGACTAGCAACTGCAGATGAAGTTCACTGTTACCGTGACTGCGTGGCTACATCTAGGCCACATATCTAAGATCTAATGGCTAACATTTACCTGATTATGAGCACACGTGGGCGATCCCTTCCTCGGGCACGTGGCGCTATCCTAGCCGTTCATTTCTAGATCTACGGCTACAGTTTAAAGATGAGGCTTACTGTGGAACGGTGACGTGGATGAATCGGAGATGTTCGACGAAGATCGGACGGCTTGTAGAAGCTCCGAGTCCCCATGAAGGCATGGCGAGAAGAGGCGGCCGGAGAGGAAGAAGACGACGGCTCCAATGGTGCTCCAGTGCTGCTCCGGCGAGATGAAGTAGCTCCTTGGGTGCGGCTTGACGTGAGAAGTACTCCGGTGGCTTCAATGGCGGTGAAGACTCACCGAGAGAGCGCAAAGCACGGTGGAACGTCACAGAACTACGTTGAGCAAAAGCGAGCGAACGGCGGCGAGCTACAGTGAGTGCGACGGGGCGAAATGAGCGCAAAGCAAAGGAGAATTCGGCGAAGTACTCCCCAGGCTTTATAGCCTCGAGAGGCGAGCTCGAATGGCGCATTAACGTGGCGGTTTCTCGCTGGGGACGACAGCGGCGGTGGTAATGCACGGGGCGACGTGGATCTATCCCAGCCATCCACGCGGCGACGATCCGGTGACGCAGGCGGCGAATCGACACGGATAGATCTCAGCCGTAGGATGAAAATCCAACAGTGGATGAGAAGTGGCTTTTAGGGTTCTAGCCGGGCGGGCTGTGATGCGCACAATAATGGGCTCAGCCCATTACTGTTCATCAATTTTCCCAGGATTTTTCAATAAAAACAATTCCCAAAATTCATTTTAATTATTTGAAGCACTTAAAATATTAGAAAAATTCTAGAAAAATACCAAAAAATATTTTAGCACATTTTGAACTCAAATAAAATATTTCCATTTATATTTTGTTAAAACTTTTTCATTATTAAATTAATTTCTAGAAATTCCATTTAAATTCAAATAAATTCCAAAAATTCTCAAAAATTCAGAATAAATTATAAAATTCAAAATATCCAAATTTTGGGATGTTACAATTATTTTGATATCTCCACTGATTTTCTTGTCCTTCTTGCCATCGTCGACCAGGTCCTTGGTGGCGCTGTCGGACGTGAGAGCTGGGTTACTATTTTGGATTTTTAGCGCTTAGCTCCCTCGGTGTCAACTTTGGATACTGATCCGCAGAGATGCTCAGCCATCTCCAAACTCTTCTTATCGCACCTGACCGCGGTGTGCTGGTCTCCTTTGATTGTAAGGATATCTTGATTATCTGGTATGTGTAGTGCACCACTGCCATGAATTTTCCTAGCATTGGATGGCCTAGGATCACATTATAGGTGGTCTCGAAGTCTGCTACATCGAAGATGATCTTTTCGGTGCGAAAATTATTTGGCGTGCCAAACGTGACCGGCAGCTCGATCTGGTCAAGCAGTGTTGATGATGAGCGTAGAGTTATGCCATGGAACGGCTTGGCTCTGGCCTTTATTTCTGTTTGAGGGATCCCCATATTCTCCAGTGTTTTCGCAAAGATTAGGTTTAACGAGCTACCTCCATCGACCAAGGTTCTAGCGACCTTAACATTGATGATGGTGGGCTCGACCACCACGGGGTATCGCCCCAGGTGTGAAACCGCGACTGGGTGATCTGATTGGTCGTAGGTGATCGGTACTTCCGACCACTTGAGGAATTTGGGGAAAGCTGGCATGGCTAGAATGACCTCCCTTTTGACCATCTTATACTGTCTTTTGGACTCGTACGTAGTGGATCCTCCAAAGATGTGTGCTAGCTTGTGATCAGCACATGGTACTCGGGCTTGTCATCCTTAGGTTTTCCTTTAGCCTGCTAGATTCCACGCTCGGCGAGGGCGGCCTTGAGCTTCTCTTGGATCTTTTTGCTGATCACCTAGCATTCGTCAAAGTCGTGTTTGTCCATTTGATGGACTGGGCAGTACTTGTTCCCTCCACGGCTTTGTCCTTTGTTATCACCGAGGTTGCGCGCCATGCCCCTTTCGACCGTGGCTACAGTGAAGTCACTCTTGCACTTCTCCCTGTGGTTCTTGTTGCTCTTCGCCCCTTGCTTGGATGATTCAGGCTTATCGGTGCTATGTTTGGGGTTGTCGTGATGACCTTGGGCTGATGTATAGCGTATTTGTCTACCAACTTGAAGAGCTCCTTGGTGCTTCTCATCTTTTGAGTGGTAAGCTTTCTCTTCAGCTCTCTATCCTTGACACCGTTCTTGAAGGCCACTATGACCACTTCGTCTGAGATGTCAGGGATCAAGTTACACTTATCATTGAAGCATCAGATGAAGCTGCGCAAAGACTCTCCTGGTATCTACACCACCGATACAAGTCGTTATGCATTCCGGGGTGCTCATATGTGCCCTAAAAGTTAGTGATAAACTGGGCCTGTAGCTCAACCCATGACGATATCGATTGAGGTGGGAGGTTGAGTAACTAAGATCTTGCTGCACCATCTAGAATGGAGAGTAGATAGCCATCACCTTCCCGTTTCCTCCGGCAGCCCTCAAGACCGTAGTGTGGATATGCAGCCACTCGACAGGGTTGATTTTGCCCGAGTACTTCTCAACCGGGATTGGTTTAAACTTGTCTAGCGACCTGACTACGCGTAGCTCGGGGGTAAATGCTTTGGACCCCTCATTGATGTCCTCTGGGGTCGCCTGGCGTTGCCATCAGCGTGCATCTTGTCGAGGAGGGAAACTGCACTGCGCCGACAAATGGCTCCTTGAAGGTGGAGATTCGTCGCATCGGGGTCAATGTGCTAGAGATTGGTCTCTCGAGGATGGGGACTCGTTTTCTCATCGCTCCCAGTCCTTGCGATCATGTTCTTCCCTTCGATCGCGTAGGACATTACATAGATCTCATCAATCATGAGGAATATGGTTTCGAAGATCTCCAGAATATCACTAGTGGGGGTTGGAATGAACTGTCCTAGAGGTACGATGGCTAGAGCTAGCCCCCATTGATCTTGCTACTCGATGACTATTATAAGATGGTCCTGGTAGCTAGCTCCTGGTGCCTCGTTGGCTGGGATGTCTGAATCACGAGTTGGCTACTCGAGCAGTCTGGGCTTGCCCTACATCAAGTAGCGTCTTCATCGGGTCAAACACTGGAGTCATTGGGTTGCCCAGATACATTGGCGAAAGAGATTTTAGCAACATGTGAGCATACTGGACATTGGCATCAGGGGTGCTGAAGATGTCGCTGTTGTGGCTCTGATGGGATGCTGCTCCTAGGATGCGATTGGGCTAGCCGTTGTGGTCGCGCTACTGAAGAGTTTGATGTCCCTAAAAATCTAGCGCCCGCAGATGAGGCGTTGCTGGATTATTGAGGTTGAGCTGCCTTGACAGGTTGGACATGATCCTAGCAATGGCGTGGCGATTGCATCTTGGTGATGATCTGCTGTGCAGGGAGCATCAACATTTGTGACCGCTCACGCTACAGCTGCCACCGCTATAGGATCTTGAGGCTTGCACAGGGGGATTTGGTGTTCTTGACCGTTTGTGGTTTCTGCCCCTAGATCCCTCTCTTCGGAACTTCCGGTAGAAGAACCATTATTCGCCTTGGCCATGATGACGTGTCGATCCGTTCGGCTGCTGCCCTAACCACTGAAGCCGTCGCTGTTGCTATCACTTTCTGTATCGACACACTTGAGGACGCTGGGATCTATAGGGTCAAATTCTATGAAGCACCCCTCTCGATATGGGTCCTCAGAGTGGGACTCGATGAAGCCGATGTGCTCAAGATTTTTGATTGGCCCCCACTAGTATAGCATGGTTCTGAAGGCATTCTCTGACCAGTTGGTGGAGTTTGGTGGACATCAAAAACTCTAGCATGAACACGCACCGGAGACATGTCTAATCTACAAAAATAACTGAAGGCCCCCACCTGGCGCGCCAATTATCGAAGGTTAGAAATCGATAATAAACTTATACTTTGGATACCTTCGAGATTATCAGAGTTAGAATCGAAAGTGGGGGCACACGATATAGACAGGTTCAGGCCTCTGGATGGAGTAATACCCTACTCCTATATGGATGATGTATGAGGTTGATAAATAGAGTACAAAGCAGGATGCCTAGCTCTAATTACAATGAGGATTGAAATTGGGGGTGGCTAAGCTATAGTTAAAGATGCTCTGCTTAAAGGATCTTCTCACTCGTCTAGCTTTGGATGGCTGTAGTCTGAGAATTGCTTGCTCCTCCACCTGGAGACGCCTACCCTGATCATTATATAGTCGGGGTAGCCTTACCTCAGGTTGAGTTGTAGTCAGTTTGGGATATCAGATCGTAGCAGACGAGGAGTCCATCATCGCATGATCTTCAGAGCATATCTAAACTTCCTTAGATATCGGGCGTACTCAGGCTGGTTTCCTCGTAACTGGAACACGATCGAGTCCTTCCTTACAAGAAGGTATCCCTTCCACATATATCTTATCCCATCGAACCAGGCCCGAGATGTCCAAAATTTCCAAATGTTTGCTTGAGCATTTTATAGTAGTCTTTGAGTTTCCCAAATGTATCCATATCCTATATTTAGATATTCGACAATACTATTAAAATCAGACATATGTTGGTTAATTAACTTAAAACTTAACATACTATAGTGCACAATATTTAGGGTAAGTGTAATCATTGTATTTATGCTTTAATGATATATCTGAATTGATTATGATGAATTATTTAAAATGATGAATGAACTGACTAAATGAATTATGCTTATGTGAAATAGTTGTACCAAAGGGTTTTGTTCATGTTCTTTGATAGTGGTAGAGGCCATGGTTGTGGGTGTGGCCAAGTAGAGCCACCACCTGAGGTTTTTGAATCTCTCATAGGGGAGAGTGGTTTGCTTAATATATCATAGATTGGAGGGTTTGTCAAAGAGGTTGCTTCCATTGTGTCGTCAATGGTTAGAGAACAAATGAGTTTAGTGATGAGTCTTTATTGGTTATTCTTACTATAGTTACTGGTGATTGATTTTATTGGTTATTTTTTGTTGCTATGCTAAGAAAATTGTTGCCTTTTTGACATTTTTATTAGTTTTCACATTTAAAAGAAATTCTTGAGATTTTTGTGCGAGACTTAAGTTGTAGGGTTTAAGTTTTCTGCCTTTACTAGGGGATAACTTCTTGATTACTTGGTTTTTTTTGTGAAAATATCCTTACAACTATCTTGCTTGCAAGGGTTTTTTAAATTTTGAAATTATTTTGGAGAATTTTTCATGTCGAAATTTGTGTCTTGTTATCTTGTAATTTGAGAGTCGAGTTCTCTTATGAAATACTGATGGTTTGTTCAAAAAATACTATAATGAAATGAAATGAATTAATCAGTTAGCTAAAATAAATTATGAGTAATAAGGGGTATTGTTTATCTTGTTACTGAATATGTATTTGTGTGATATATAAAATAAGCTATTTCTATAGTACCATTGGAGTTGAATAAATTAAATATAATTGTTATTATTGGATTAAACTGAATAAATTTATATTGCATACCTAATTCTATAGCTTAATAATACTTAAATGTTTTATATTGTTCATGCTTAGAAATCGTTGCATTAATTATGAGAATGTTTGAGACTCTAAACATTCATGCATAATTAAAACATTGAGATGATGTAAATTACTAGTTATATTAAATTAAATTGGTTGGTTATTTACAAACATGCTAATATAAGGTGTTAGTAGAGTAATTTAATTGTGATGGTGGGTGACCCTAACGTGAATATTGATTAGAGTTATTATGTTTGTTGCTATGAACTATTGAAATAATTTTAATTATGAAATCGTGTTCTCTTAATACAAGGACAAATCTTGATTGAGAATGTATATAATTTTCATATTTGATGAATTTTTAGAGCAATGTAATGGTGTAAGTTACCGAAATTTGTCTTAAGTAGTTGGACTATGTTGTTTAATGACAATCTAACACAATATACTGATAGACTAACTTAATCAATGTTGTAATTGAAGAATGATGAAACATAGAATGATTATGATGGTGCATGGTTTTATCCTTAGCAAATGACTATCTTAGAGCTATATTTACAAAATGCGTCTCATGGAGATAATATTTGTTTATTGGAGTCATTTATTGATTGTATACGGTTCAGTTACCAGAATATTGACCTAAGGATTGGAAGAATTTCTATGTTAATCCTACTACAAGTTTGATAAAAAGGGAGGTCTTGAACTTTAGAATGTGAAGTTACATAACTGATGGTTCTTTCTGGTTGGTAGTCTTGAAAAAAAATTGATAGACAGTCTTATATTGAATTATCTATTAGGTTAAATATGCTTAAATTATAACAAGATTTCTCTTTATTTGTCATCATGAGGTAGGGTTGGTTTATTGTTTTGTGATAACATTGCCAATTTTCTTTATAATTATTGGAGAAAGTAATCATGGGAAGAATTAGTCATAATTTATGTTAAATCTTGATGGGGTTCTTCATGGTGGAAATTATGTAAGTATTGAAATCTTTAATGGTAAGCATCTTTGAATAATAGAGATGGTAGGATTTGATGTGAATTTTCTTTTAAATGTATATGGACTCATTTATTCGTATGGTCTTTTGATGAATAAGTTTTGCTAAAGCGTTTTGTACCATGTGCACTACAGCTTCTCTAGATTAGTATAAATGTTGCCAAATTATGGAGTTAACTTTAATGTTTGAAAATTAGGATGGAAGAATAAATAACTTTGAAGTAATCTATTCATGGCTTTTGAATTCTTTGTTTCATTGAACTATGAAAATGTTTATCCTTACTAAGAAATTCAGCCAACGTTATTGTTATGGAATTTATCCTTATGGATACATTACTGGATTGCGCTCTTTAGTGTTAGTAAAAAAAGAGAGTTATCTTGGTTATTATTAGTTAAAGGAAATAACCAAAGCTAATGTAATATTTTGAAAGCTCGTGATTTGAAAATATTTGTATCTCTATTTTGATCAGAGTTGAATTTAATTGAAATATATGTAGTATTTGTGAATGTTTCTTAAAGGTGATTCTTGTAATTGTTTCTTAAGTGATTTTTGCTAGTGAAGCTATTTACTACTAGGAAATGAGTGTCTTGTAATACCACAAATCTTCTTTGCCAGGGTTTTTGCCAGAAATTTTTTCATTTTCTTGATTCAAGGGTTTATTCTGGAGAAAAATTTTGTCGCCTCGCAGTTTAAAACGTTTATTATCGGATTTGGGTTTCAACTGAACTTTTGTTTATTTTGCATCAAGTTTTAGTGAGCTTTTGCGGTGTGCTCCCTTGTTTGAAATTTCTCTGTTGCAGATTGATTCAGATGGAATGCTATCTGTGGGAAATTAATTGATGTGTGTGTTTTATCGAGAATTTCGTTTTGTTAAAAATCAGGAGAGCTTCAGTTGGAGTCTTGAGAGGCTTTTATTAATTACCTTCTTGCCCTTGAAAATGCTGACTTTTTCCCCCCTGGCTGAGCCTTGCATTTTTCCTCCCCTGGCTTTTTTCCCTCCTCTCCAAACCTCTCTCTCCTTCTTTGTGTGGTTGAAATTTCTTGGAGGCAGATTTTTCCCTTCCTGGCGCAGCTCCCCTCCCAGCGTCCTCCTCTCCCCTGGCGCTGCTTCCCCTTCTTGGCGCAGCTCCCCTCCCAGACGTCCTCCTCTCCCCTGGCGCTGCTTCCCCTTCCTGGCGCAGCTCCCCCTGGCGCAGCTCCCCTCCCAGGCGTCCTCTCCTCCCTGGCGCTGCTCCTCTCGGTGCCCTCCCCATCTTGGAAGAAGAAGAAGACACCTCGACACCAAAGAAGAATACCAAAGAAGCCAGCTGGCTCAATGCAAGATCAAGACCACCACCAGCCAAGCCCTCTCCCCTTGCCTTCTTGTGGTGAGAGCTCAAGCAATAGAATTTGTGGTATTTTGGTTTCCTTGTGCATGCTAGGTGTTTGTTGAAATGCTTAAAAGATTGATTGTATGGTATTGCACTGTGTTTTTGAGTGATGATCTGTGAGTCCTTGAGCTAAACTTATTGCTTCCCTTATTAATGGTATTAGCTCATCTATTATGATTATGAATAAAGATCTGAAATGTTTTAAGGCCTTATATGGCATTGTGGTCAATCCTAGAAATGGATTAAAATCAATCCATTTACCAACCTCTTGCTGTCTACATGATAACTTGAAAATGCCTCTGCTGATTTTAGTTGAGTTATGCAAGGGACGCTTGTGTTTTTCATTCTTTTGTGCTTGCATGGCATAAGGCCCGAAGTTGTCGGTGCACTCGAGTTAAGGAGGCATGGATATATATAGATGTTTCGGGATTTAGAGGCGAAGAAATGCATATATTATTGGATTTCGCATTTAATATGGGTTAGGGTTGTAGGATTGAATCCGACTCATATGTATAATGCTTTGCTCTAATGATGATTAGGTTCAGGGAACTGTGTGTATCCACTGTTTGTTCATGGAGACATAGAAAAGGGTCCAGGTTGTTTTCTGAAATGGTTAATATGTCATTCGAGTAGTTGTATGCAAAAGCTTAAGTAGAAACCATAACTCTTAAAACCTTATGAGCAACTTGAATTACTGCTTCGATTGAAAGTTCAAGTCTTAATTCCAGATTGTAGAGTATCTCTTTTATGTCTGGTCTGCTGTGCATGTAAATCGGTGAATGTGACAATCATACCTTGCCCTATCTTGGATTGCTGTTCTCTAGGGTTGGTGGTTGCTAGCGCTGCAATGGGCCGTCCGTTCCTCACCGAGGTTAAAGGCAAGTACATCGAGAAGGGTGCCTAATTGAATTGTTTGTTGTCATTTATCTATTTATGGCTGATTTCTTAATGATTATGACAAGTATGAGTAATATTGGTGAGCGTCCCTTCGAGGACATGATTAGCTATTGGATTCGAGTGGTCACTAGTAAGCCTTCATCTCGGTGAGTTTGCTGTACCTTGTTAATGTTGTAGTGATTAACTAGGATGGGGTACATGGATACTCGTGGTTAATTTATAAGAGTTGTACTTAACTATAACCCGTCTGGGGAATGGAATTTTGTATGTGTGTGAATCGACTAGATGATTATTATTGTAGTTTGAAATTAATTGTGTTAATTGTATGACAGAAACGCTATGATGTGTTGTCATGTCTTGTTGTTGAATCTGATGAGACTAGTGCCGCTGGCAACTTATGAATCTGAGAATTGGCTATGTGTATGTATGGGGTTATGGTATGTTAGTGTTGGCATTGAATGAAAAGTTGCGTTTCATTCATGAAAATTGCATTTGTGCATTCATAATGGAAGAGGCGACCCATGCTGATGCGGGCCTCTGTGTTCACACGTAGTGAACACGAAAGTCCTACCTCGTAGTCCCATTCATCGAGGTGAATGGGAGCGAGACAGTAAGAGTAGGCACCTTCCACGGGATGGAAGGGGCGTGAGGGTGCACACCGATGGGTGGGCACTCTGTAGTACCGGTACGTGCATCGAAATGAGCATTCATGTGCATTGCATCTTTGATAATGAGTGTTGTGGTAATGGTGTGTCATATGGATGGTGATTTTGGTAATTGGAGGGTGAGTCGTGGACTCAACCCAAAAAGGGGAGATTGAATTGGATTTGATGAATTAGCTCATTTCCTTGCTTTGCTAAGTATGTTGGATGAATATAGGAGAGTGTAGTTGAGTTATGAACTCAAATAAAAAAATTGATGAAAATGATTTGAGTTGCAATAAGGGGTGGTTGAGTCGGGAGACGTTATAACTTAGAGTCAAGTGATACCTCTTTGGCGTTGAGTGGTTTTATCATTAAGCTGATGACTTGATTGCAGTAATTTTTGGTATGGTTGAGTTATTGCTTTAAATGGGTATAAATGCATCTTGTCTGAGTGTTGTTTCATTTGTATTACTAGCTCTTATGGTCAAGCTCTTGTTTTTACTTGCATTAAATTGGAATTGTTACACTCGTGTACTTTGCTGTGTTTTGAACTCACGCTTGTTATTTAATGTTTGTAGGTGTTTTGAAGCCGGCCTGCATGGATGGGAGGGTAGTAGCACAATCACATTTGCATCATCACCATTCCATCATACCAATTATAGTTCTGTTCCTACTAGCTCGTGCAAAATTCTTGTAAAAGGTTGTTTGTGGTTATGTTTAATAAATTCCCTGTCCTGTAATAATTTATGTGGGGGAGTTAATGCATTTCTATGGGTTGTGTGATTGGTTAACTAAGGACCTGCTAGAATGATATCATATATCTGCATTTGTTTTCTATCTGCTGAGTGGATGTCCTACTTTCTAGAGAGGTCATGCCGAAATTTTGTAAATTTCGGTGGCTTAGTTTCTAAGCCGGTCTTAAGAGTTTAGAGGGTTGGTAACATCCGTGGTGCGTTTTGGGCTCCGGGGTGTTACAGTTGGTATCAGAGCGGGCTTTAGATCCGTGGTATGTGAATTTAGTAATTCTACTCTAGAGTAAACTAAAATTTTGCTGCGTGAGATTAGAAACATGGCATAGGTATCTACTTTTAAAATTTGGTCTCAGGACAATAACCTTAAAAATCTGGAATAGCGTGGTTCATTAATTTAAAACTTGACACACTCAGGTGCACAGTAGGAAGGGATGGGTATCATTGCATTACGCTTAAATGTTGTATTTAAGCTTTGTTGTTGAATGCTAAATTTATTGTTGCATATTGCTTTGATTATGAAAGGACTATTGAAATCAGTACGCTTATGTTCATGTTATTGGTTAAGCCGAAAGGTGTCGACCTTGATCCTTTGGCTAAGTTGTTGGTTTTGCTTGTGGGTGTGGCTGGTTAGTGCCACCACTTGCTGTTTGGGAACCTTTCGTTCATGAGTCGACGTTTTCGCAGAGTAGTTTAGAGGGTAAGGAGGGAAGTTGGTTTCTTTTGCCTTCGATGTTTGGGTCTAAAGAGAAAAGCTTAGTGATGAACCCCTTTGGATTGCTTTCATTGTTGTGTTCAGTTTCATTGGATTCTTTGGTTCTTATTGGTTATCGTGGGTTGCCTTGCGGAGAAAACTATTGTAGTTGTTGTTCTCTCCACTTAAGGAACTTATTGAAGTTTTCTTGGTGCAAAACTTAAATCGTGTGGATCTTCGGTGTTAAGGTGTTATCGAGGAGGATTTGGTTGATCATTTGGGTTTTTCCCATGCATCTCTTTTCCTTTCTGGAAGTTGTAAATCTTGAGATTTGTTTATGGAGTTGTCTTCCGTCGGAATTTGGGTATTCGAGAGTTGAATTCTCTTATGATTTATGGTTGAGTTTTTCTGGAAAGAAAGATGGTTTTTGTTGTTGCTCATGCTTAAGATTGTGGTTTCCTTTAAAGGTTGGGTACATGACCCACGAGGATGTTCAAGGCGTTAAGTGTATGATGAGTAGTTAAGCTTCCAGATAAGGAGGGTTCTGATTACGTTAAAAGAATTTGTTGGTGATCTAAAGACAACCACATTAATTGCATGGTATAGAATGATTCATTGGAATGGTAGGTGATTCTAAAATGAAAGGTTGGTTAGAGTTATTACAATGGTTGTGAGTTGTGGAATTGATTGGAAGTTCAGGATTTGTGTTCCGGTAAGTCTAGTATTGATCAGGATTGAGAGGGACTAGAATTTTCTGCGGATGAAATTTATATTAGTAAGATGTTGATGTAGAGTACCGGAGTATATTAATGCAAAGGCATGAGAGTTGTCAAATTTATGTTGCTTATGAGTAAATTAAATGGTGGACCGACAAAATGAATTAATCAATGTGAAATTAAAGGATGAGTATATGGAATGGTTGTATGAATGTCTATTTGGGAGCCTTATCTGTGGAATAGGTCTAGTGGAGATCTTATCGAGGTTCGTCATAGCTAATAAACCAAAGTAAAGGATGACACACGTCTTGTGTTAAATTAACTGAGAAGTTATTTGTGCTGAAGAGGTGAGAACGTGGTTCTCCTTGTTGAATGTCATGAGATAGATTTGGTTAGGGTTTGATGATGCTATGACCAGTGATGGATGTATGAATAGTAGAGATTAATTAAAGGAAGTTTGGGTTTTGTAACTCTATGATTGACTAGAGCCGGATTTGATTAGAGTTGTGTGATGTGTTGGCGAGTATTTTCAGAGTGTGAATCTGGTGAATATTTCGTAAGTGATTCTGTGGGTGAAGTGATTTTTGTTGGGAACGAGTTTCCTTTTCTCTTGAGGAAGAATATGACAGTTTAGGGTACAGATGCTTAATTTGAGGATCGGGTTCCTCTGCCGAATGTTGATTTTGGGTTAGCTGGAGAGGCTTTGCCTTGATTAAAGTGTCTGGGTTGTCTTTTGGTTTTTATGATCGCTTCATCGCGATTTGCGTGGGGTTTCTTTTTTAATTGGAGTTCTCCCCGAGGTGAATGACATTGTATCGATTTGAAAGTGTTAAATGTTTTTATGATGTTGAGAATCGGATCTTCTCTTGCAAAAATTTGGCTTTGGAAGAAGAATTTGAGTGATGATTGAAATCTATCAAGATCCTCTCTTAGGTAGAATTTTAATGCTTTGGGTTCAAGATGATGTACGTGGTTCAATTGGTCAAAAACGGGAATTGTATTTCCTTTGTGTCCTAGTTGGAGTTACTGGATATGGAAGCTTATGCTATAGTGTTGAGTATAATAAAGAGAATTGAGTTTTCTTTGGTCATTGGGATTGCAGCTGTAAAAGTTGTGTTTTGATTCCTAGAGAATTCCGGTGTTACTTGGGTAGAAATAATGATATTTTCGGATTTGGTTATATACTTGTTGAAATAAAGGATTATGTGTGTGGCTCTTGGGTTAGAAAAGTAATCAATGAGGAGAGATGGGAATAAGTGTCTTCTTGGTTCGTAGGGGATCCAAGTTTGGAACCCAACTGTCTAATCGGATAGTTTGGGCGTTTTGATGATAATTGGTTGGATGCTTAATAGAGTGACGTGACTCGTGTTATTCTTGTCATCACGAGTTGGTTGATCCGTGGTATGGAGTTTTAGAGAGGAGATTTAAGTTGGGTGAGTGAAATTGAATAGAGAAATGAGATTTGAGTTTGGGAGTTGTCTAAGTTGACATATTAGTGAGAAAGACCTGGCTTCCGAGTTTTGTACCGTGCGAGTTGTGAAGTTAGAGTGAGTGTTGATTTGTTGATGGATGAAATGAGTTCAGTTGCTTGCTCCTTTTATTTGGCGAGAACCGTGGTTTGAGTTATGGAGTTTTTCCCTAGCGCGAGGAGTACCCAGATTTGTTGTTTCGGGTATCCCTGTTTTGTATTTAGATTCTGTTGTTCTTGTTGGTGTTCTTGTTGTAGTCAGAATTCGAGGTCGAATTCTGTTAAAGGGGGGAAGAGTGTAATACCCCAAATCTTCTTTGCTAGGGTTTTTGCCAGAAATGTTTTCATTTTCTTGATTCAAGGATTTATTATGGAGAAAAGTTTTGTCGCCTCGCAGTTTAAAACGTTTATTATCAGATTTGGGTTTCAACCGAACTTTTGTTTATTTTGCGTCAAGTTTTAGTGAGCTTTTGCGGTGTGCTCCCTTGTTTGAAATTTCTCTGTTGCAGATTGATTCAGATGGAATGCTATCTGTGGGAAATTAATTCATGTGTGTTTTATCGAGAATTTCGTTTTGTTAAAAATCAGGAGAGCTTCAGTTGGAGTCTTGAGAGGCTTTTATTAATTACCTTCTTGCCCTTGAAAATGCTAACTTTTTCCCCCCTAGCTAAGCCTTGCATTTTTCCTCCCCTGGCTTTTTTTCCCCGCCCTCTCCTAACCTCTCTCTCTCCTTTGTGTGGTTGAAATTTCTTGGAGGCAGATTTTTCCCTTCCTGGCGCAGCTCCCCTCCCAGGCGTCCTCCTCTCCCCTGGCGCTGCTTCCCCTTCCTGGTGCAGCTCCCCTCCCAGACGTCCTTCTCTCCCCAGGCGCTGCTTCCCCTTCCTGGCGCAGCTCCCCTCCCTGGCGCATCTCCCCTCCCAGGCGTCCTCTCCTCCCTGGCGCTGCTCCTCTCAAGTGCCCTCTCCCCATCGACCAAAGAAGAAGGCTTAGCAAAGAAGAAGACCTCGACACCAAAGAAGAAGCCAGCCAAAGAAGAAAGCGGCGTCAAGCAAGCATCAGCACCACCAGAAGCCATGCCCTCTCCCCTTGCCTTCTTGTGGTGAGAGTTCAAGCAATAGAATTTTTGGTATTTTGGTTTCCTTGTGCATGCTAGGTGTTTGTTGAAATGCTTAAAAGATTGATTGTATGGTATTGCACTGTGTTTTTGAGTGATGATCTGTGAGTCCTTGAGCTAAACTTATTGCTTCCCTTATTAATGGTATTAGCTCATCTATTATGATTATGAATAAAGATATGAAATGTTTTAAGGCCTTATATGGCATTGTAGTCAATCCTAGAAATGGATTAAAATCAATCCATTTACCAACCTCTTGCTGTTTACATGATAACTTGAAAATGCCTGTGCTGATTTTAGTTGAGTTATGCAAGGGACGCTTGTGTTTTTCATTCTTTTGTGCTTGCATGGCATAAGGCCCGAAGTTGTCGGTGCACTGAGTTAAGGAGGCATGGATATATATAGATGTTCTGTGATTTAAAGGCAGTAAGAAATGCATATATTATTGGATTCTACATTTAATATGGGTTAGGGTTGTAGGATTCAGAATCCGACTCATATGTATAATGCTTTGCTCCAATGATGATTAGGTTCAGGGAACTGTGTGTATCCATTGTTTGTTCATGGAGACATAGAAAAGGGTCGAGTTGTTTTTCAAATGGTTAATCTGTCATTCGAGTAGTTGTATGCAAAAGCTTAAGTAGAAACCATAACTCTTAAAACCTTATGAGCAACTTGAATTACTGCTTCGATTGAAAGTTCAAGTCTTAATTCCAGATTGTAGAGTATCTCTTTTATGTCTGGTCTGCTGTGCATGTAAATCGGTGAATGTGACAATCATACCTTGCCCTATCTTGGATTGCTGTTCTCTAGGGTTGGTGGTTGCTAGCGCTGCAATGGGCCATCCGTTCCTCGCCGAGGTTAATGGCAAGTACATCGAGTAGAGTGCCTAATTGAATTGTTTGTTGTCATTTATCTATTTATGGCTAATTTCTTAATGATTATGGCAAGTATGAGTAATATTGGTGAGCGTCCCTTCGAGGACATGATTAGCTATTGGATTCGAGTGGTCACTAGTAAGCCTTCATCTCGGTGAGTTTGCTGTACCTTGTTAATGTTGCAGTGATTAACTAGGAAGGGGTACATGGATACTCGTCGTTAATTTATAAGAGTTGTACTTAACTATGACCCGTCTGGGGAATGGAATTTTGTATGTGTGCGAATCGACTAGATGATTATTATTGTAGTTTGAAATTAATTGTGTTAATTGTATGACAGAAACGCTGTGATGTGTTGTCATGTCTTGTTGTTGAATCTGATGAGACTAGTGCCACTGGCAACTTATGAATCTGAGAATTGGCTATGTGTATGTATGGGGTTATGGTATGTTAGTGTTGGCATTGAATTAAAAGTTGCGTTTCATTCATGAAAATTGCATTTGTGCATTCATAATAGAAGAGGCGACCCATGCTGATGCGGGCCTCTGTGTTCACACGTAGTGAATACGAAAGTCCTACCTCGTAGTCCCATTCATCGAGGTGAATGGGAGCGAGACAGTAAGAGTAGGCACCTTCCACGGGATGGAAGGGACGTGAGGGTGCACACCGACGGGTGGGCACTCCGCAGTACCTGTACGTGCATCGAAATGAGCATTCATGTGCATTGCATCTTTGATAATGAGTGTTGTGGTAATGGTGTGTCATATGGATGGTGATTTTGGTAATTGGAGGGTGAATCGTGGACTCAACCCAAAAAGGGGAGATTGAATTGGATTTGATGAATTAGCGCATTTCCTTGCTTTGCTAAGTATGTTGGATGAATATCGGAGAGTGTAGTTGAGTTATGAACTCAAATAAAAAAATTGATGAAAATGATTTGAGTTGCAATAAGGGGTGGTTGAGTCGGGAGATGTTGTAACTTAGAGTCAAGTGATACCTCTTTGGCGTTGAGTGGTTTTATCATTAAGCTGATGACTTGATTGCGGTAATTTTTGGTATGGTTGAGTTATTGCTTTAAATGGGTATAAATGCGTCTTGTCCGAGTGTTGTTTCATTTGTATTACTAGCTCTTATGGTCAAGCTCTTGTTTTTACTTGCATTAAATTGGAATTGTTACACTCGTGTAATTTGCTGAGTTTTGAACTCACGCTTGTTATTTAATGTTTGTAGGTGTTTTGAAGCCGGCCTGCATGGATGGGAGGGTAGTAGCACAATCACATTTGCATCATCACCATTCCATCATACCAATTATAGTTCTGTTCCTACTAGCTCGTGCAAAATTCTTGTAAAAGGTTGTTTGTGGTTATGTTTAATAAATTCCCTGTCCTGTAATAATTTATGTGGGGGAGTTAATGCATTTCTATGGGATGTGTGATTGGTTAACTAAGGACCTGCTAAAAGATATCATATATCTGCATTTGTTTTCTGTCTGTCTGGAGTGGATGTCCTACTTTCTAGAGAGGTCATGCTGAAATTTTGTAAATTTCGGTGGCTTAGTTTCTAAGCCGGTCTTAAGAGTTTAGAGGGTTGGTAATATCCGTGGCGCGTTTTGGGCTCCGGGGTGTTACATTTCTCTCTTGAGAAAAAAGGATGGTTGTTGTGTGGAAGTGGTTTGATTTCATGATCGGTTTTCATTTTTTCAAATGGTTTGCTATAGTAAAAGTGAGATGTATTTATAAATGATTTATGCGATGTTTCTCTTTTAAATTTAGTTTCTCCTTGATGTAAATTTTAGCACCTTAGTTTTAAGGTGATGAAAGTGGTTTACTTTGTTAAAGAATTAAAATTTCCTTTATGTTCTAGCATGGAAAAAGGAAAATGAATGATCTATGGTATTCGGTAGAGTAAAAATAAGATATTGTACTCTTTGATTTGGTTCTTTGAGTGGAAGAATGCGAGGCTAAAGCCTTTATTGAAAAGAGAAGCAAGTGTGGGTTGCTAACGACTCAAGATCCTAGCCTTTGCTAGTTGTTGATCAAAAATGGTTTAAGAATGGATAGTAGTTGGGGCTTTTGCGTGTCTCAGTCTAAATCTACCATAGAAGACAAATTATAGTTTGGTTCATTGGCAGTACTTGGTTAATATAGAATGGTATATCACTAGAAATTTGTGGGAAATTACATTATCTTTCTATAGTGTGTTCGAGTATTTAGTTGCTTTACATGTAAGTTACGTTATGTAAAGCTCAAGTTGAATGTTCTACTGTGAACTTTTTTCCTAGGTAGTTATCTCTTGGTATGAAGTAGACATATTAGATGATAGATTTAAATCTTTGGTGTTTATTGTAATGTTGAAAAAAAGCAAAAGGAAAAAGAAAGATTGCCACAGTAGGATATTCTTTCTGGTGTAATGATCCTATTATTAAAAGGTCAACTGGTTGTGAGAGATGGTAATCTATGTTTTAGTTTTGGGGTTACAAGTTTGGTATCCTAGATGTTCAGTGGATGATATTGGTGATTTGATGAGAAACGGGATAGAGGTGTGTTGGAGTGTAGTGTCTCATGTTGTTCTTCTCGTCTTGAGTATAGTAAACTGTGGCTAGAGAGGTTGAGAGCAGATAGTAGAGTTTGCGGATGACATGAAGAGGGAATTGGAGTTGAGGTTGAAGTTAGAGGTTGGTACCATATTCTCCTAAAAAGTATCAATGGTTAAGGGGGTCATACGCTTTAGTGACAAAGAAAAGCTTAGTCCGTGGCACGTTAGACCATTTTCGAAAGTGGCATGAATTGGGAAGTTGGCTTATTGTCTAGCCCTTATTGGATTGTTGTGAGGAGTGCATAATGCATTCCATGTGTCCTTGTTGAGGAAATTCTTGTGAGATCCAAAGCATGGGGTATTGCTAGAGCACTTGATCTTTGAGCAATATGTCACCTTCGAGTGTTGTCTTGTGTGAATTCTAGAGAAGCTAGAGTAAGTGTTCAGTTGTGATACGTTGAAGTATATTAAGGTGTTTGTTCATATTATTCTAAGAGAGAAGCGACTAGGGAACTGGAGTCACACATACGTGAAAGTATCCTAAGACGTTCATGCGGCGTACGTAATGTTGTTTATTTTCTAAGTTTAGTTCTAGGTTATCGTGTAGTTGATGAGTGTAGAATTTAGGGTCAAACTCTATTAAGGGAAAATGTAATATTCCAAAATTAATTAGAAAAAATGAGAACCTTGTGGGCTAGGCCCCTGGCCAATTAAGCCTCAGTGTGCGTGTTGAGATTCACTCAAGCTGGTCAGCGATTTGCAGAGTAAGGGAAGGGGAGTAGGAACCCTAGTAGCTCCTCCAATGCTAGCTACCACCACTATGCTATGCGCCGTTGTCACCATGCACTGCCACCATCACCTTGCTGCCTTGGCCACCGCCGCCATCACCTCATTGCCCTGGCCACTGCCATTGCCTTGCTGCCGTAGCTGCCGCCACACCCCAATGCCAACACCCATGCTGTTGTGCCCTGATGCGTCATCACACATCGATCACCGCTCCACCACGTGTTAGCGGCCGTGTCGCTATTGCCCAACTATCGTACCTCCATGCCGAGGTCAGCCATCGTGTCGATCGAGCCCTCACCTCACTATCTACATGTTGGCCATGCTCTAGTTGCATCCCCGCAATGTCTCCTTTGTCATTCCACATTTTTCTTCAATCTACTAGTCCAATTTGAAATCAAGTCCATTACCATGTGCAAGAACTGACAAAAATCTTGGATGACATGGTGCAAAAGTTTTGGAAAGTGTGAAGGATCGAGGAACATAAGAGGATCTAGGAGGATCACGGACACCAGCAGTTCTGACAAATTTTGTGTAACACCCCAAATTTTGCTTTTTCTAAATTTAATATGCTTTTCCTTATTTAATTGAATTTCTGGAATTTATTAAATCCTTTTTGCATTTATTCTTATTGAGCCTCGCTGTTCTCCTAATTATTTTGAGCAAATTATTAATAATCTTTTGTTGAAAATATTTTATTTGGGTTTTATTTGCCTCAAGTTATTTTCTGGAATTTTCCTGGAACTTTATGAATTTTTATGCTATTTATTTCGGCTTATTTGATTTCCTGGAATTGTTTTTATTCGAAAAAGAATTTAAAACCTGGGTGAACAGTGTTGGGCCGAACACTGTGTGGCCCGTTCCAGAAAACCCTAGCGCCACCACCATGCGATCCGGATCCAAGGGCTTGCATCCTGCCGCGTCGCCTCGTGCGTCGCACCGTTGGATTTGGTCGGATCGGACGATCTCCATCGTGCCACGTCGCCTCTCCGTGTCGCCGCTGGACTCCGCTGCGCCGTCGAATTCCCGAGGATTTCGGAGCCGTTGCACGCCTCCCGAACCCACTATTTAATGCGCCGCCACCCGTGCCGTGAAGCCCTAGCCGCTCCGCACCCAGTCGTACACCTCATGCTGCCCGAGCCGCCGCTGCTTCGCCGCACGACCTCACCGAAGTCCCGAAGCCATCCGCCGCATTCTTTGAGCCGTTTCGTCTTCGCCGTTCATCCTTTGCCGTTGCTGGGGGCACCATCGAACTCATCTCGCCAAGCCGCGTCGGAAGCATTACTTCATCACGCCGGAGAAGTCCTGCAACGCCGTCGGCCACGTCTTCTTCCTATGCTCCGGTGAAACTTCGCCGCCGCACCATCGTCGTCGAGCCGATCTCCTTCCACCGTCCGATCGTGCATCAATGTTCCGAATTTCGCCGCGTCACCCCGAAACAGTAAAGCCCATCTCTAAACCTCAGCCGTTGGATTAAGTATTACAAGCTTAGATTAGACCTAGGTTAGATCTATTTGGAACCGTAGGATTTAGATCGGGTGGTTTAGATCGTTTCACATACTGTGGTGGTAGATCTGTTCTTAGCCGTTGGATTGAATTTGAGCGGTTAGGATTAGATCTGTTATTGTCAACTAGATTGAATTAGGGCTATTAGATCTTAATCAGAGGGTTCCAGTGCTGCCGCATTGCGTAGCTGCCGCCGCCGTCCGATACGCGCCGGTTGGTCTTCCGATCGTGCCGCGTGTCGCGACGTCGTCTCGCCACTGTGCCGTTGGATCTAGATCCGAGGGTAGCCGTAGCGCCACGCGTCGTGTCCACATCATACCTGAATCAAATCGGGAGGGGTAATCCGAGCCGTTCATTTTGAATCGAATGGCTGTGATCGCATCGTGCTTTGGTGAATAGGATCGCGCCGCGTGTCGTAGAGGGATCCGATCGGTCACGTGATCTCAGTCGTCTGTTTAAACGGACGGGCCTGATTGAATCATGGCGCATCAGTGACGTCATGGTGGGTCCCACCTGTCAGTGGGTTGGCCGAGCCGTGCTAACGTCATAATTAGATTTTCATTTACAAAAATAATTCATAGAAATTCATTTCGGTGCTGATGTCAGCAGAGGCCATGCTGATGTCATATTTCCGAATTTCCCGTATAGAAATAAATATGGAAAAATCGGTTTATTCTTTTTAGTGTATTTTCAAACTTCAAATGGCCATAACTTTTGCGTTTTAACTCCGATTTGAGTGATTTGAATTTCTAAAAATTTGTAAAATCAAGATATTTCTTTTTATGAATTTTATTTGAATTTTAGACTTGAGTTGCTCTCTGTTTTATTTATTTATTGCTATTTATTTACGTTACGCGTAGACGTCGAGGTGCCCGAAGGTTTCGAAGGAGAAGTTTCGACCCAGGAGCAAGCTCAAGAACCAGAATCAGTGCTTTTTGAAGGCAAGTTGTGTTTGACCATGTTGAACCTATCATAGCAAATTATTTTGATTTAAATTATTGCATGCTAATTTAATAGAAGTGGTTTTGAATAAATTCTGGGAGTAGTTAAATGCCTAGTTGTTGTATGCCACCTTGTCGTATATAATTGTAGGCCATGAATCATTTGTCACCCTAGGTTGTGGACTAATAGTTGGACATAAATAATTTGCCAACATGGGTTGAGTAGACCGTAAGTAATATGCTTAGCCCTGCCACGTAGATATTTCATGATTTCAGAATATCAAAGTTAATATTGACTTAATGAGCTATGGAACGTGTTTTGTGAATGAGACATGTGTTATTGAGTTGATGATGGCACGTGGTGCAATGGTAAAGAACTGGGGTGGGAAAATGATTTAGACTGGGGCAAGTGGCAAGATTGTTTCTGGTGGGCCAAGAGTGGCAATTGGGCGGTTGTATTTGGTTTTTATTGGTTTTGGATGTTTGAGATCATATTTGATTAGTCTTGCCTCGGTCAACTAAGGACTTAACCTTGCGAGCCTTTGAACTGAGTCTTTCGTACAACCACAAGTTCTGGAATGGGACGGACCTAGCTGAGTAAACTGTGAAATCTACTCTTTGGTACTGTCGTGGTGGTGTGAGTCCCGGAGAAGTGGATGAAAGCTCACATGGCGCAAGAGGGGGGCCCTGGGTGTGGTAACCAGACCTTCCAGTGTTGAAACCTTAGCGCAAAGATCTTGGGTTTAGACGGATCTTTGGAAAGGCTTTGTTATGGTTACTCACCCCGTGGCATTTGATCAGTATCTTGTGGGTAAAGTGTATAACCTCTGCAGAGTGTACAACCTATTGAATAGCCATGCTCACGGTGATCGAGCATCGCTCGTGATTCTGATCAAGGGTTAGACTTTTATGAAAATAACTTGTTTATGGAAAATGCTTGGGATGGTATTGATGAACTTGACTTAAGTTGGAAAATGATTTACGATTGAAATAATTGTGAAAGTTATTATGCTTACTATTGTTTTACCGCTTTGAAATCTATTACTGTTTATCTTGAAAGTTGTACTGCAAATGAGCCGTAGCCTATCCTTTGTACTGAGTCATGCATGTAGAATATTAGAATTGCATTCTGTGCAAGACTTGCTGAGTGCTCAAAGTACTCACCCTTGCAACAACACATCCTCAGTTGAAGAAGAAGAAACCCCTGCTCTGGAGGAGGAGTTTCAGGAGGAGCCGATGAACTAGGGAGCGAGCCCAGTCAGTTGCCTATGGAAAATTGGTTGGCGCCACGAGTTTATTTTATTTCGCTGCACTTGGTTATTTAATAAGTCTTCGCCCTGCGAGGCGTACGTTTGTAACTCGGCCAAAAGGTCAAGCAACCAGTTTGATTATTTAATTAAAGTACTTTACTATTTCATTGGATATGACTGTGATATATACCGATGTTGAGACTGTGTGCACTAGCGAGATCCTAGACTAGTGCTGAATACACAGAGGGTCCGGATTTGCATATTCGGGTCCCGACATTTTGGGACATAGGTATAAACAATAGATTAATGTTGGGTATATTGGCAATATATTGGAGTGATATTATGATCATTTTGATGGTAGATGTGGTAGTTGGAGAACACCAGAATATATCTTGGGAGAGATCGGTAATCGTTCAATAGTGATTTTTGTTTTTAGGTCATGTTTTAGGGTACCTAAAGTCATCTTTATGACATGCAAAAGTTATGAAAAATTTATATTACAATCTAAAGTTTAATTAGATGACATGAATATAAAATTTAGTTATGTGGTTTGAAAGTGATGGCTTATTGAAGCTTGTTGCATAGAAACTGATAGCTACCGAGGACATTTGTGTTAATTTGCCTTTTAGAATTAGATAGTGGCCAAATTAAATTATGTAAATAACTAGGCAAAGCTAGTTAATTTTTTCCTAAATTGAAGAGATGATATGGTTTACTACATTTGTCAGAGACCATGCGGTGATCTATCCATGTTTGTGATGAGTAATTTATTGTGTTTGAGCCTGTGGTGGTCAGGTTTGAGTTTGATACAAGATTGCTTTGTCATGAGAAATTTGGTTTGAACGGTTCTGGTCTTGTCCGGAGTGGTCATGATCTTATCTTGAGTGGTCGTGGCTTCACTACTAAGTGGTCATGGTGCTCCTAAAGAGGTCGTGCTCCTAGAGAGGTTGTGCCCAAGAGTGGTCTTTCCTAGAATGGTTGTGGGCTTCGTGACCTCTAGGGTGGTCCTAAAGTGGTCGTAGCCTTTGTGACCTCTAGAGTAGTCATGCCCTTTGTGACCTTTAGGGTGGTTGTTTACTAGAGTGGTCATTGCCTTGGCCTATGTGACCTCTAGGGTGGTCATTACTAGAGTGGTAATGGCCTTAAGGACCACTAGGGTGGTCATTCCTTGAGAAGTCGTGACCAGTAGGACCACTAAGGTGGTCATTCCTAGAGTGCTCATGACCACTTAGTGAGTGATCTTGAGTGGTCGTGACTTATACAGGAGTGGTCTTGACCTCTATGGGAGTGGTCTTGAGTGGTTATGACCTCTATAGGAATGGTCCTGATCTTCATGGGAGTGGTTGTGACCTCTATAGGTGTAGTTATGACCTCCATAGAAGTGGTCTTGGGTGGTCGTGACCTCTATAGGAGTGGTCTAGACCACTGTGGAAGTGGTCTTAACCACCAAGGACCAGTAGAGAAGTAATCGTAATTTTTGGAGTGGTCTAGACCATTGTGTGAGTGATCTTGACATACAAGGACCACTTGGGAAGTGGTCATGACTTCTGTATGAGTGGTCAAAACCTCTAAGGACCTCTTAGGAAGTGGTATTGACCACTGAGGGAGTTGTCCAGACCTCTGTACGAGTGGTTGTGACCTCTTGAGGAGTGGTCTAGACCTCTATATGAGTGTTTGCGACCTCTTAGGGGCTGGTCATAACCTATAAGGATGTCTTGAGAACTGATCCTGACCACAGAGGGACTAGTCTAGACCTCTTTAAAAACTTTTGTGACCTCTGAAGGAGTTGTCATGACATATATAAGAGTGGTCAAGAGTGCTCTTGACTTCTAAGGGAGTGGTTATGATCATTGTTAGAGTGGTTACAGCCAAAAGTGGCTTTGAGTGGTCATAGCTAAGAATGACTTTGAGTGGTTACTACCAAGGGTGTTGACGGGGACTGAGAAATCTCTAACAGGTCAAAGCATGGTCAGCGGGGCCCCTAGCTCGGGGTTGAGTCGCAAAGTCTCCGACCATGACCTGGGCTACGCGGCTCCCGAACGAACTCGAGCTTAGGAGGCGCGGATTCAACTCTCGCTCGGGGTAGGTTAGCCCAGGACCTAGGACATGCGTTTACTCGATGGTTACCAAGACCTTGAATGCTGGAGTTAAGGCAGACGTGGGCGGCAGATACGGGATGGTTACAACCCACCTTCAGTGCGCATCATACCACTACTCCGGGAATCTCTCCCGACCGTTTCTGGTAACGGCCGGGAGAGGTATAAAACCCCCTGAGGCAGATCGGTAGGGGGTAGGCAATCGAAGCAACATACACATACACAGTGCTCAGGCTACGGAAGCTCGAGCTAGAGTGCACATTCTTGTACTCAAACATAGTGAGATTCATCGCCTCCTGGCAAGACTGGAAGTAAAGCTATTACCTACCACAGGGGCTCGAACCAGTATAACTCTTGGTGTCCCGTTCTCTGTTTCTGCCTCCGACCATTAGAACAGTAGGACCAACCTTTCAGTGAGCGAAGTCGTTCCAGGGTCCCGCATTCACGACTCACCCCCCTTTTCACTTCTGTGGTCCAGCGATCCTGATCGTCGATAGCTGGCGCCCATCATGGGGACCGAAAGCTTCGCTCACTCAGAAGAACAATGCCAAGATCTCAGAAGCATGGTGCGCTCCATTGAAGGACGTTCGACAAGTTCAGGCTCGAGCGCAATTCCCAAGCGTGACGACTCCACGTCCCAGTTTTCACCCTCATCGCCACTATGCAAGCAGTTTGTCTTCATGGCAGATAGCCAAGGCGTGAACGCGGAGGCAGATGATCGTGATCCAAAGACCCCTGAAGATGCTCACCGGATGGTTCAGGTTGCCATCAACCAAGCCATAACTGCCCTCCGGCGACAGGAGCAAGAGAAAACTGGTACCTCGTCCGTACATCCTGGGCTTCCCCTCTTGGGCGAACGCCTCCATGCCATTGCCCGAGATATGACTGATCCCGACCGGGTGATGTCGGAACTTTTCAGCCGAGCTCTCGCTGATGAGCTCGATAGGGCTGCGACCGAGGCCATACCTCTGCAGCACCAAAGCCACCACTCTGGGACCCGCTCCCTGAGAAGTGATGATAACTCCTCGCGCCGACGTCGGCGCTTTCACCGATCGCCTTCCCGCCAACCGTCCCATGATCTAACTCAGACTCCTCCGCGTCGTCGCCCCCTGGACGCGACTCCGGCGGATGTTCGGCGTCAGCATGGCTACAACGGCTCACCTTCTAGCAACATTATGTCTAGAAGTCTTTTACCAGACATCAAGCCAAGGTGCCACAGGGTTCATGATCGCCTGCAGTATCTTCCGGGTGATTCCCGTGCTCATCGACACGACCAACGTGGCTGTAGATCCGCCCGCCGAGGTAACCACGACTCTGAGTCCAGCAGCGGTGACCATCTCCCTCGACGTGCTCCTGTTCCAGCTTATGGCTGTTTGGCCTACTCTAACGATCTTCGTCGGGTACGCTGGCCGGCTCGGTTCAAGCCTGCATTGATAGAACAGTTGACGGGACGAAGAACCCTAACGAGTTTTTGTCAATTTACTCGACTGCCATTTTGGCGACCAGAGGAGACGAGGCCGTAATGGCCAATTACCTCCCGACCGTTTTGGATGGCGCCGCCCGCACCTGGCTCTTCAACCAGAAGCTCGGTTCCTTCTGATCGTGGCGCCAAATTCAGAATGCCTTCCGCTCCAACTTCCAAAGTTTTTACGAGCGACCAGGAAGGGAGAAGGACCTGGATCGTGTTATCCAGGGCAAGAATGAGCCACTCCACGATTTTGTGTGACGATTCATCCGCACGAGGAACTTAATACCGAACGTCTCCAACGAGGTGGTGATCAAGGCCTTCAAGTTCGGTGTTCGTGATCGGCGCCTCACCGAGGACCTGGATATCACAGCGAGTCTCAGCGTCAACAAGTTGTTTCACATGGCGGAGCAATACGCAGATGCAGATGACACAGTCCATTGGAAACATGACTATGACCAAGGTAAGCTTGGTCTAAACTCAGGAGAGGCTGGTCCATCCAGCTCCAGAAATGCCGACCCGGGTCCAACCGCCAAGAAGGGGAAGAAGGACCGCAATAATGGCGGCGGTCGGCCACATGTGATCGTTGTGGCGAACAGCCAACGCGAGGTGATGGAGGTACGGGAACCAGTCCAGGAAGAGCCCCGACCTCGCTAAAGCCAGCCACGACCTCAACAGGCGCAACATCGACCCCGCAGGGGAAACGCCGACCTAGGCCCCAACGAGCCGACACCCGGTCATAGGACCCCGAGGGGCGCCCCAGGTTTGATGAAGCAAAGTTCTGTCTATTCCACAGGGCTCTAGGCCACGATCTACGGAGCTGTAGGGCTTAGCAGAGCGAGCTGAATGCCTTTTATGATGGGCGTGGTGAGATGCCCATACTCCCGAAGGAGGATGAGCAACCTAACAGGGTCAATACCGGGGCCGACCTCGACCTAGAGTTCCAGCAGGGCGATCGCCGGATCGATGTCATCTTCGGTGGCTCGTCAACATATCAATCCCGACGTGAGCTCAAGGTTGCTACGCGCACCATCTATCAAGCTACCGCCGAGAGGGCCATCAATCAGCCCTACAAGTGGGCTGGGGGCATGATCACTTTTTCAAGGGAAGATGCCCCAAGGTATGGCTAAGGACCTAAAAACCGCCTTGGTCATGACCCCGACCATCAGCAACACCATGGTCGGGCGTGTCATGATCGATGGGGGAAGCTCCCTCAATCTACTCCAGGCAAGCACACTCGACCGGATGAAGATTCCCCGATCGAAGGTCAAGAATATAGCGGTTCCGTTGTTCGGGATCGTTCCTGGGAGTTCGACCACCCCTCTTGGGCAAGTGGTATTGCATGTCACCTTTGGCGACTCAGACAACTTCCGCACCGAGCTAATCACCTTCGAGGTGGTTGAAGGAGATCTCCCATACAATGCCATCCTCGGGCGACCGGCGTTGATCAAGTTCATGGCGGCTAGCCACTACGGCCACCGTTGCATGAAGCTCCCAGGCCCTAATGGCGTCATCACGGTGCGGAGCGATCTCAAGGCGGCGCACGGGTGTGAGACCAAGGCCTTGGCCCTTGTCGGTATGTTTCCCTAGCGAGGTCCTGAGGTAACTGCGAAGAGCGCCCGCCAGAAGGTGGCAATCCAGCCTAGTGGGTTGACGAAGGCCGTGCCGCTCGAAGATGGTAGCTCGACCAAGTGTATTCACATCTCGCCCGAGCTGAGTTCCAAATAGGAACTCGAGCTCGTCACCTTCCTCCGTGCCAACAAGAACATATTCGCTTGGGAACCGGCAGACATGCCAGGTGTCCCGAGGGAGGTGGTCGAGCACAGATTGCAAGTGCGACCTGATTGTCGGCCCGTACGCCAAAAGCTACGTCGTTTCTCTCCCGAGAAGGTTGCTATAATCAGGGAGAACCTCGACAAACTTCTGAAGGCCAGCTTCATTCGTGAGATTGATTACTCCGAATGGTTGGCCAACCCGAGCATCGTGCAGAAGAAAAGCGGGAAGTGGCAGATGTGCGTCGACCACACGGGCTTAAATTTGGCGTGCCCGAAAGACAATTTTCCCCTTCGACGCATCGACCAGATCGTCGACTCCACTGCGAATGCTAAGATGTTGAGCTTCCTGGACGCCTACTCTGGGTATCATCAAATCAAGCTGGCGGTCGGCGACGAGAGCAATACATCAGTCATCACACCATTCGGCACATACTGTTACACGACTATGTCGTTTGGTCTCCGAAACGCTGGCGCGACGTTCTAGCGCCTGATGACCGAGACATTCGACCCTCAGATCGACCGCAACCTCGAGGTTTATGTGGACGACATCATCGTCAAGATCTCCTCCGAAGACAATCACGTTCAAGACCTCGAAGAGACCTTCGCCAACCTGAACAAGCATAGGATCAAGCTTAATCCTGAGAAATGTGTATTTGGCGCTGCTTCAGGAAAAGTGCTTGGCTACATGATCGGGGGCTCGGGGGTCAATCCGAACCCAGAGAAGATCGAGGCAATCGAGAAGATGGCTCCTCCGAGTTCGGTAAGGCAGGTGCAGTGCCTAACCGGCCACGTGGCCGCCCTCAACCATTTCATCTCAAGACTCGGTGAGCGTGGGCTACCGTTCTTCAAGGCCTTGCGTAAACAAGGAAAATTTGGGTGGACGCCCGATGCACATCAATCCTTCGACAATCTAAAGTTATACCTTTCAAGTCCACCTTTGCTCACGACTCCGCAGCCAGGCGAAAAACTGTTGCTCTACCTCACGGCCACCACCCAAGATGTCAACGCCGTCTTGGTGGCCGAGCAGGATGCATGGCAGCACCCGATCTACTATGTCAGCGAAGTTCTTCATGGTCCGAAAGAGCGCTACCCTCAGGTCCAGAAATTGTTGTACACCCTTCTTATGGCTTCGTGCAAGCTCCAGCATTATCTCTAGGCTCACTCCGTGGTCGTCCCGAGCAACTTCCCACTCGGGGAGATCCTAAGGAATCCAGAAGCTGGAGGTCACATCGCCAAATGGGCCATGGAGCTGCCTGTGTTTGACGTCCAGTTTGTGGCGCGCACGACCATCAAGTCGCAGGTACTTGCTGACTTTGTGGTCAAACCGACGTCGTAGCCGACTCCTGAGCTCGAGGTCAAGGAGGAGAAACCCTGGGTCATGTACTTTGATGGCTCTAGATCCTTCAAGCGCTTGGGGGCTGGAATCCTTATTCTCAACCCACAAGGCGATAAACTGAGGTATGTGGTTCATTTCAGATTTCCGGCACCCAATAATGCAGCAGAATATGAAGCTCTCCTAGTGGGACTTCGAGCTTGTAAGGCACTGGGTGTGCGCCAGTTGATCGTCAAGGGCGACTCCTAGCTCATCATCAACCAATTTAACAAAGGCTACCAATGCTCGGAGGATTCTATGACCAAATACCTCGCCGAAGTGCGTAAGATGGAGAAGTGGTTCTAAAACCTGGAAATCAATCATGTGCCTAGGAAGGACAACTCCAGCACCGATTTTCTCTCCAAGCTCGGGTCGTCCGACAATGAAATTCCTCCAGACGTCATCCTAGAGACCTTGGCGACGCCTTCGATTTCCGACCAAGAGGTCTCGGTCATCCTCATTAAAGGTATTCCCTCATGGGCTGAACCAATCCACAACTTTCTAGCTCGAGGAGAACTTCCGTCCGACCCCGCTGCGAGGAGCAGGATCAAACGTTGGGTGAGTTCATACAAGCTTGTTGACGATAAACTTTACCATCGGAATGTTTCTGGAGTCCTGACAAAATGCATCATCGCGGAGGAGGGTAAGTACCTATTAAACAACATCCACTTAGGTCTCTATGGAGCGCATTCTTCTTTCAGGACAATGGTCAGAAAGGCCTTCCGCATGGGGTTCTATTGGCCAACGACGCTTCAAGATGCTTGCGACATTGTCCGCGCCTATCGAGCCTGCCAATTCCATGCTCGAAAATCGCACCAACCTGCCTATGCACTCCAGACCATCCCGCTCACTTCGCCCTTCTTGACCTGGGGGCTGGACATCCTCGGCCCCTTGCCTCAAGCGATCGGCAGGAAGAAGTTCATGTTCGTCGCCATTGACACCTTCGCCAAGTGGATCAAGGCCGAACCTGTTTCGACCATCACGGCTCCTGTGGCTGTCATGTTTTTCCGCTTGTTCGTGGTCACCAGGTATGGAGTTCCATGTAGAATTATTACTGACAATGGAACACAGTTTACCAGTGAACTGTTCCAGGAATATTGTGAAGACAATGGCACCAAAGTATGTTACGCTTCGGTAAGCCATCCGCAAAGCAATGGAGCAGTAGAATGGGCCAACGGAAAAATCGTTCAAGGCATCAAGAAACGAGTATCAGATGAGCTCGAACGACACAGCAAGACCTGGGTGGACGAACTTGCCACCGTCTTATGGTCTATTCGTACCACGGTCAGCCGAGCAACAGGGTCCACACCCTTCCAGCTTGTATTCGGTACCGAAGCCGTCCTGCCTCCGAAGGTCACGCTGGGCTCTGCTAGGGTCAGCTTGGTCAACCAGGTCAACTTTGAGCAAGAACGGTCTCATGACCTAGCCCTGGCAGAAGAAGTAAGATGCCGTGCTTTGCTACGATCAGCGCATTACCTGCAAGCTCTTCGCAAACATGCATCTCAATCGGTACGACTTAGGAAACTTCTTGTTGGGGATCTAGCCCTAAGACGAATTCAGAGCATGTCTAGCACCAACAAGTTATCCCCGCGGTGGGAGGGTCCCCTTTGTCTCAAACTTCAATAAATTTAATTGTTCATTGGCTATGTTGGTCTTTGTGTTCTTTCATTCTTTCTTCTATATTTCATACTAAATTTGAATCTGAGATTCTTTCTAAATCCGACCTGCGTATAGGTGCTTTAGATCTTGACTCAAATGTTGCGAGCTTAAAATTCACCCCTAGGGGTCGAGCTACCTGTAAGCCGAATCTCTTCGCATCCCAGCCCCCCCTGTGCTAGGGTTTGAACTAACTCCACATTTGGAACCGTCGAGCAAGCACGAATCGAGGTCAAGATTCAAGAATCTAATCTAAAAACAACCTTAACACTTTCGAGGCTAAGTCTCTTGTCATGCGCCTGTGTTGTGCTTAGCAGTTCCCCCTGTGTGGATTTTTTCTCGACCTTGCAGGTCGTGGATTTTGCAGGTTTCTAAACTTGCACCCAAGGCCAGCGTCGCTCGACCTTGGTCCCAATGGGGGCTGGACAAGGGTACACTACCTTAGAAAAAGACTAAGTACACGACAAAAAAAATTAAAGGGAGCAAACAGAGACGCATGCTTATTTCGTCTGAATGACTTTGTTTCATTAATCTTTATCTTACTACCTTCTATTTACATGTTGTCAGGTCTAACTCTAACTACAGGTCGGCCATGTCGTCGGCAAGTTTTTCTTACTCGAGCTCGGCAACCTTAGCCCTTAAGGCCAATAGCTCACCTTAGAGACGAAGAGCTTCGGTTGCGGTGTCGGCGACGCGGCTTCATTCGTCCTGGAGTTGGGTCAGGGCGCTCTTCGCCGTCTTGGTCACTCACCCCAGCTTCTCCTCGAGCTCGGTGACTTTAGCCTCGATGGTCGGGACGGCCGCTTGGTCCGCAGCTCCCTTCATCATCTCCTCTGCCTTGGCTCGTTCGACTTCGAGCGCTCTGGCCGACCGCGCACGCTCCTCCTCCATGGCCTTGTGTCCATGGTCGCATTCGGTGTTGACGGCCTGGTCGAATTCGGATGCGTGGGTGACCTCGAGCATCTTTATCGTCTGGCGGAGGGCAGCAAGCTCAGAAGAGTGGGCCGCCGCCTTGCGCCCGGCCTCCTCTTGCTCGATCGCCAAGGTCTCTATGAGCCTGAACCGCTGCTTCTCTTGCTCTTCCACCAAGTCGAGAAAGATCTTCAATGCATCGGAATGCATCTGAAGACCTTGCAGCCCTTGGGCGACGAGTTCGATGGCCTGTGGAATTGGAAAGAAACATAGTCCTTGTCAAAAAAGACTCGAACTAATGTCGGGACCCGAATATGCAAATCCGACCCTCTGTGTATACTGCACTAGTCCAGGATCACGCTAGTGCACACAGGCTTAACATTAGTGAATATCATAATCATACATAACGTAAATAAGATAAAGACATAATATACTAAATATTAGCAGTTGTATGACCTTATGGTCAACTTACTTAGCAACGCCTCAAAAGGCTGAATAACAAATTGAACTGCAGCGGAATGAAGGCGTAGATAACCCCTCAAGATACCACGAACAACCGACAAGGCTCACACCCTAAACATTCGTCTCTTCATGGTACTCCTTCTCCAAAGCCGATGATGTTTGTAGGCAAGGGTGAGTATACAACATACTCAACAAGTTGTGCACAGAATGCAATTCTATCATAACTATATGCAAGGCTTATTCCAAAGGAATGGCTAAGTGGTTCTTAAGCCGTAAGCAGCATTTAAGAAATATACATAATGTAGATTGAAAAGACAGTAAAACAAATAATAACAAGTAAGTAGATTCCATTGTTTTCAAATCAACCCCAAGTCTCATCCTAACTCAAATTCCAATATCCACATGGCATCCCGCCATCCCATCCAGTTGACAAGTTTTAATTAACTACCCCTTGACTGTAATTCCCGAGCATTGCTCAATACCGTGAGCACGGCTATCCGAATAGTTTGTACACTCTGCAGAGGTTATGCACTTTACCCACACGATATGATAATCTCTTTGATGCCAAGCGCACTTCCTTTGGTGTGTCGGCAGAGAGTCATGACAAAGCCTTTACAATGCATCCTCTTAACCCGGTGCTACCGCTAAGGTTTCAACTTTCAAGGGCACGCACGCCACGACAGGCCCCCTCTTGCGCCATGTGAGTTTCCCCCGTGAACTCGGACCCACACCACCAAGATAGCACTTAAGTTAAGCATTTGCAAATTAGTCACCTAATTTGTCCCATTCCGACATGTGGTTGCAAGTTAGACTCGGGTCAAAGGCTCGCAAGGTTAAGTCCTTAGTTTTGACCGAGGGAAGACTAACCAAAAGTGATCTCAATATCCAAAACCAAATAAAAACCAAATCTGTTGTCCAATTGCCACTCTTGGCCCACCGAAACAATCTTGCCACTTGCCCCAGTCTAAATGAATTGTCCATCGAGCTTGATTACCAAACACCACGTGTTCTCCACAAATCAACATCGTTCGCGTGACTCATTGTCACAACAACTCAATCTCTTTGTGCGACCACACATGGCACACAAATTCTCATCATTGTTCCATATTCCATTAGTCAAGATTATTAAACCATAATTTGTGAACATCTGATGACATAGCATGGCTAGGCAATTCTATTCCGTTCTAACCATCCATGTTGATTTCAGTATCAACCAACTATAATGAACCATCCTAAGGTAACAAGTGGATTATGGCATACAATTATCAAGGTAGGGTATAATTCAAAGGGTATGATAGCTAATCCCAAACTTAAGTTGAAAACATTTGTACTCATGAAATAATAAGCGATAAAGTAAATCAAAATAGCATGCAATCTAGTTTATGGGTGCAACATGATCAAAGCACAACTTACCTTGGTTAGGTTCCTGGTCTTGATCTGCAAATAATTCTTGAGCTGAGAAATCCCCTTCAGAAGCCTCGCACAGTTCAACGTCTACGCGAATCGAGAGAGAAAAGCAAATAAAAACCAAAACCAAGGAGCAAACAAATTCAAAAATTCAAATAAAAGCCACCATTAGAAAGATCTCAATTTTATAAATTTTTAGGAATTTAAATCACCTCAAACGGAGTTCAGTATCACGAAAGTTATGAGGTTTTGAAATTTGGAAAATCCTGAAAATACCTGAAATTGGAAATTCGAATTTAGCGAATTATTTTTGAATAGAAAATCCGATTTTTCCTTTCGGCCGACACACGAGCACACGTGGCGCCAACTCATCGCCACCTCGGCGCCATCTGGCGACTCGTCGGCGTGGCGCCACGTGTCAGCGTTTTATCACCCCACCTCAACCGGCGACGTGGATCAACCTCGGTGCTTCGTTGAAGATCGGACGGCTGATATCTTTCCCGAGCGGTGATGGTCGTGCGGCGGTGTAATCCTCCCGGCGCTGAAGAAGATGACCTTGGCGACGGCGTTCCGGCGCTTCCTGGCGAGGAAGAGACAGCGGCTCGGATGCAGCGTGACTCGGCGAGTTCAGAGATGGCTTCAAATCGGCGGAAGAGATACCGACTGCGACGAAACAGCGACGCAAACCTTCGAGGACTCCGGCGAGCTGGCGCGACGGCTACGGTGTATCTCCGGCGAAGGCGCGAGAGGAAAACAATGCGGCGAGGTGAGGCGAGTCTTGGAGGGGGCTCGGGACCTCCTTTTATACCCGGCGGGCGCGGCAAGGATGGAAGGACGACGGCGGCGTGTTCGGATTCGATACGGCGGCGGTGAATTTCCAAAAATCGGAGACGATGACTCCCACCCGTCTGATCGGCTTTCGACGGCTATGATCTCCTAGGGTTTCCTATTCGGGTGCAATGATGAAGGCCGTTGGATCTTCATCCAACGGTCCACGTTACTCCCACTAAACCCGTTCGGCCTGCAGAGTGCATGGGCCGAGGCCCACTACTATTCATTCCATAAATTCGAGTTTCCTTTTAAAATAATCGATTAAAGGTTTTGATTTATTTAAGGCTTTAGAAATACTCTAAAAATTCCAATAAAATTCTCAAAAATATTTTGAGCTATTCTAGACTTAAATAAAATATTTTCAGAAAAACTTTATTTTGCAAATATCTTTTTGTAATTATTTCTTGACAAAGATAATGAAATTTTAATTCAAAAGAATTCAAATAAGTTTCAGAAAATCCAAATAAATTCAGAAAAAACATAAAAATCATAAATGGCAATAAAATAATATTAATTAACTAAAATACTAAAATTTTGGGATGTTACAACTAATATTCAACAAGAGTAGGAGGAAGCTTCGTACCTGGCTAAGTCGGCCCTCGAAGTGCGCACGGTGAGGTTCAACGGGCCTGCTGCCTGACGTCTCGGGCGCGGTGCTGCCCTCTGCCACTGCTGGGTTGCCTAGGCAAAGATCTTCAGGCACTCCGCCGGTGGCGACCTCGTCTCGGGCTTCCTCCCCCGGAGGGCTTGACCTGCCCCCGGGCTCAGTTCCAACAACTGGATCGGCCTCGACCTCCATGGTCAGGTCTTCGACACGACCTTCCGCACTGGTCAGGATGACCACGGCAGGCACGGCTTGGGTAGCCTCTGCCGTAGTGGCTGAGGCATCCTAAGCATCATCCTCTGTAGCAGCTTGGGCCGAGCTGGCGTTGGCTTCAAAGGCCACGGTGTCGTGGGCGTCGACTTCGTCGACCGTGGGCGAAGTCTCGTTCTCGACCAGGTCGTCGAGCCCTTGCTCGAACTCACCGGCCACGACCCAGCTTTGTGGACCCGTGGGGGCGCGACCCTGGCTCGCGTGCTGTCGGGGTACCAACTCGTAGGAGGCTTCATCCTCCTCCTCGGATTTGGACTCACCCTGGACAATAGCCTTGGTTAGGATGGGCAAGGGTTGAGCTCGAGCATTCAAAGTCTGCGACAAGGAAAAACTACTAAGCTAAAGGCAGAAGGGAAACCGTGCAATTGAAGAGATGATGACATACCTGAGTCAATAGCCTCCGCTTTGTAAGGGGCTGGCGAGGACCTTGGTGCCCCGAGGGTGAAGAGGTATCCCTCCTTCGGGTGCCTTGTGCTAGAGACCTCGGAGCCCACGGTGGCTCTAGGTCTCCCGTCGCAGAAGACCTAGGGCCCTGTGGTCGGGGCCCTTGGGTCGCCTGAGGACTTAAAGTCCTAGCGGCGGCCGCAGCACTTTGCTGCTGTAGAAGAAGGGTATGTTAGAGAACGGAGAAGCACAAACAAGAACATGGGGGCTCGGCCATGGGAAAGCTTACCATTGTGTGGTCGACCCATTCGACGTGCTGTTTCTTCGAATCCCTACCGCCTGCTCTGTGGGAGTGGCCTCTTGCCTGCCTTCTTGCCCTTGCTCGTCCCAGGTAGTGGTAGCATCCTCTTCACCGTCTGAAACAACTCTTGGTTGTCCTGCAGGCACATCTAAAGGTCAAGGAAAGCCCTAAGCATACACAAGCTAAGACTTGACCCTAATTGACTTACCTCGGCGCTCCGGCGCAGCACGTTCTCCGGGACGGGGTCATCGATGGTGTAGTTGTGCACTGCCTTCCCAAACATCTCGGTCAGGCTGGCCGCGATCCAGGATTCCTTCAGCACTGCTGGAAAGACAAAGTCGTAAGAGAAGTACAAAGATCGAACTCGAGCAAGCTTCGGAATAGGAAGAATTACCAGATGTACCCTCCCGAGTAAGGTCGTCGCAGCCTTTGATCTCGAAGAAATGGGTGCACCCTCTTTCGCGGAAGGAACACCCGGTTCCGCAGAAAGTCTTTGGCAATGGCCTACCTGGTGAGGCTGCGCGTGGCGCAGATATGGATGGCGGTGATGGCCTCCTGGTCGATCTGCGGCCATGGGGAAGGACCAAGGAAGCCCTGCCTGTAGCTGGAAGTAGAAGCATCGAACCACGGGGTCCTTCCCAGTGCAGAACAAGGAAAAGAATCGGAAGAAAAGAGAGGGGGAGGGAAGGATCCCAAGGAACCCCTCACACAGATGGGTGAAGATGGAAAGGAGGATAGAATTTGGCACCAAATTGATGAGTTCAATCTCGCATTGGGCGAGAACTGCCGCCATGAAGTCACTCTCTGGCGTCCGTAGGCCGAAGAGCATGTAATGCTCGGTGCTGATGAGCTCGTCGTCCCGTGGCTGCGGTTTGGTCTCTCCGCCCGGCAGCCGCCACGTCGCTGGGTCTAGCAACCCCAAGCTTTCAAGCTCCTTCATCCTTGTCATCGATAAGGAACTCTTTCCGAGCTTGGCCATGGCGGTCGCTTGATGTTCGGTCGAAGGAAGAAGAGGTGGCGTGAGCAGAAGGTTGGGAGGCGAAGATTGTGGGAAGGTCGAGATTTTTCCGAGGTCGCTGTTGGCTTGGGTTTTATAAGCCTTGTTCGTTGCCGGTTGAAGGCTAAGGCATATCAAAAGGCATGCCAGTGGTGATTTGATAGGTGTAATTTAGGATTGGGCGGCGGGGCCGAGGCATTACAGGCGATTCCGCTACTCGATCATGTCTGTACCAAGATTCTGAAGTCCAAGGGGTGCCAGGTGTAACGACGCTGAAGCCCTTTCGTTGGTCTCCGCCCGATCTCGACCTTGAGCTCGGGGCGACTAGGAGACCGTCCCCGTCGTCCATATCATGAGGCTCGAGGTCGTTCCAAGTGTCTTACACGACCTTGAGCTTCGGGGGCTAGCTGACAGGGACTGAGAAATCTCTAACAGGTCAAACCATGGTCAGCGGGGCCCCTAGCTCGGGGTTGAGCCGCAAAGTCTCCGACCACGACCTGGGCTGTGCGGCTCCCGCACGACCTTGAGCTTGGGAGGCGCGGATTCAGCTCTCGCTCGGGGTTGTTTAGCCCGGGACCTAGGACGTGCATTTACTCGATGGTTACCAAGACCTTGAATGCTGGAGTTAAGGCATATGTGGGCGGCAGATACGGGACGGTTACAACCCACCTTCAGTGCGCATCATACCATTACTCCGAATCTCTCCCGACCGTTTCTGGTAACGGCCAGGATAGGTATAAAACCCCCTAAGGTAGATCGGTAGGGGGCAGGCAATCGAAGCAACATCACAGCATACACACACACCAGCGCTCAGGATATGGAGGCTCGAGCTAGAGCGCACATTCTTGTACTCAAACATAGTGAGATTCATCTCCTCCGGGAAAGACTAGAAGTAGAGCTGTTACCTACCACAGGGGCTCGAACTAGTATAACTCTTGGTGTCCCATTCTCTGTTTCTGCCTTCGACCATTGGAACAGTAGGACCAACCTTTCGGTGAGCGAAGTCGTTCCAGGGTCCCGCATTCACGACTCACCCCCCTTTCACTTCTACGATCCGGCGATCCCGATCGTCAATATGTGTTCTTTCGCTTTGGGAGATCACAGCCTAGAGTGATCATGGACAAGAGTGGTCATAGCCAAGACTGGTCTTTGGCTATGAGGGGTCACAGTTGTGAGGTCATGACTTGAAGAGTGGTTGTGGACCAAGGTGGTCATGATCTAATTGATCCCAGGTGGGATCTTTTGATGTTTCACCAGTCAGTGATACTTTCTTGTGTCAGATGCCTGTTATATGGAACAATGCTATATGATAGTTTGCTTGTCTATGTTGGTTACAAGACTTTGGTGCCAGGTAATAGTGAGGCGGAGGAGACTGGGTTTAGGCTAGGAGAGCTGAGGTCTAGAATGATCAAGAGACACCGGAAGATGACTATGGGTAGGAAGTTGTTGCGAGCTAGGTAGAATTACCAGAGCATGGTGATGAAGGATCGAGATGGCGATCAAAGGGGGTAGAATAATCACAAAGTAAAATTTTCCCCCACAAATAGATCCAACCAAGAATCCCACTTCATTGAAGCAAAGTGGAGAACACAAAATTCTAGAAAAATTCAGCAGTGGGAGGCATTGCCGCCAATTGGCCCACTAGTGCCAGATGAATAATAGCCTGGCACTACTGTAGTACTGCATCCGTACTACCAGGTGTACTGTAGCTACCGTAAAACACCGCGGGATTAGTGAAAATTAGCCCGACTCAAAAGGAAAATTGATAAATCTTTTGATCAGCTGATCCAAACACCGTGAAACTTTGTAGACAACTTCCTATGGATGTCAGGAACCTATTCAAACCTTCAATCGCAAGGATTGATGTCAAAATTCTGACATTTTTCCAATTTGAGGAAGAGTGCACAAGAACAGGTATAAAAATAAAAACTTGGCCGTCAGCTAGCTCATGTGTTCTTGACGATCAAGATAATTCTAGATGGCTTCTCACATGTCATAGCAAGTAAGAACACAAGTCAAGAACATAAAAATTCTGACCTTCCAAGAATAACCCCCTAAAGAGCAAAAGATCGGTTTATTGCAATAAGGAACAAAAGAGTTGCCTAGATGATTAGGATATGATCTGAAGAAGACTCATCCGTCAATCATTCATCCTCTACACAAGAAACACAAGCAAGTAGAAGGAGAGAAGGCTAATCCAACTTGCACGAAGGTAAATTGCAAGAATGTATGTAACACCCTAGAACATTAATCGTACCCCGAATGTTGCTGCAACATGCTCAACCACAACAAAATACTCCAATTAAACATAAATTTTAGCAAGCATACTAAGCAACCGTTCACTACTAATAACAAATGCGAATCCACAAACTTGAGCATTGGTAAATAAACCACCACGAGTTCAATATCCTCGTGTGTAAAAACAACTATGTGGCATTCTGGCAATCAATTTCAGCAACAACCACATATCAAGATAGGTCAAGATTAAGCACAACACATAACATAGTTTAACCATAGACCAATATAACACTTAAACAATATAACTAAAGAGTTCACTCTCATAGTGTCCCTCTAAATAATGATCCAAAATTGAACAACTATTTATTCAATGAGAGGAAATTGCTCCAAAGCTATTTAGCAAGTATGGCATGAAAATTTGTGAAGTATGAAGCTAAGTGCCATCCCTGAATGTCATCAGTAAAGTACTTACAACAATAAATAAATAAACAAGCGTGAGTTGAAAAAACTTAGCAAAGTATATCATACAAGAATGAACGTACAAGTGGTTTTTCAACAGCAAGATACATCATTTTCCATAAACATACAAGTAGTAAACCTCAACAGTTAGTCTCACTTGAAATTCATCCATGCAATGCATCAGCTTTCATGCTAAAAAATGCACCCTTTAAGGCTTATACCGGTATAGCATGAGTGTACACTTGCCGGTGTCGCACCCTTTCTTTTCCTACCATCCTAGTGGAAGGGCCTACAAGTAGGCTTTACTCCCATCCATTTCCATTAATGGGAATACTTGGTAGGTCTTGAAACAGAGCACTCCAAATTAGTCATATGTCCTCATGTGACATTCTCACCGACTTTGCTCGAATTCTTTTCTTGTCATGAATGCAAATGATGCAGCATAATATCACAAATTTTGCATTCACCATGCAACCATACTAACCAATAACCATAAACAACATGTTCTCACCATCATATAACCTTTTCGACCATGATAAAACAGCAACCCCATATGTCATAAATAAATTCAATAAGATAGCAAATCATCCAATTAACCCGAAGTTCAATTCAACCAACTACGGTCGTACGATATACTTGCCTCTTTACCACACGAAATGAGGGAGATTGGCGCCACTAACACTCTTTAAAATTCGTGATTCACTTTATGACACTCTGGCCCACTGTTATAGACTCAGATGGACCCACATGTCATAGACACATCGCTAAATGCCAACGAATTGAGTGTCACTGGACTTATTTTTCCCATGAAATGGAGGGGCATAAGCTCATAAGCTTGAGGCTACAATCGACGTCACAACACCTATAGCATACAAACCTCCTCAAAAACAAGCCAAAACAACACATACAACAAAAACAATCATATCACACTATGCACCAATCCCGAATCAACCTATCCTTCCCAACAAGAAACGAACCACTTGCTGTCCCGGCAATCAAAAGACCCTAACTGCTAGCTCCTAAGCCCAAACATAGAAAATTCCATACTTTGTAGAAACTACACAAGAATTTTACAATTTTATAGTTACATACCATTTTCCAATAAGTCATATAACCTCCTGAATTTTGACGCTGATTTCAGCACTGACCGCCATTGGACAGTCAACTTCGAAACCTCATAACTATTTTTATACAACTCCAAAATTAGTAAATGAGGTCATTTTTAGAATCTAAAGGAAATTTCGCAGCTTCCACTAGGTATTGAGAAAATTTGATTCAGCTTCTAATTACTCGTAAAACATGAAATATTGTAGCATCTGCCAATGAAAATAGATTCTGGACAACAGACAATCAAATAGCCATAACTTTTAAACCACCCAATGAAAATTCATGATCTTAGTCTCTAATTAAATTTTAGACAACGATCTACAGCTTTTGCAACAGCCAACCCCTCTAGAAAAGAGCCTGGGGTCCACAAATCTAGGCCTTAAGTTTTAGTTTAGCACTACTCTAACCTAGAATTTGCCCCACCTTTAGCAATTCCCCCAACAAAACTAATCTCAACAATGAATCAGTGAGCTCTAACACAGAAATCACCTAAAGACCAATCTCTTAGCACCAAAAATGACCCACAAGATTACCTTTGGGGCGCTGGAGGGATGACAAAGGAGGGAGATCGTAGGAGGGAGGGCTGCGGCTATAGGAGATCCAGGGAGGAGGGGGCTACGGCTAGGTAACAGAGGAGTGGAGGGGATGCAGCTATGGGAGGGAAGGGAGTGCTGTTGTGGGATGGGAGAGGGTGTGCTAGGGTTAGGCAAGGGAGCCCCCGCCTTCATGCGCTAAAACCCAGCTCTAGAAGCCCAGAAACTCCCTCAGCGGTTCAAAGATAGCCCTCAAGACCCATAAGAACCCAAAACAGTTCAAAACTTAATTGGGATGTTACATTCTCTCCCCTTGATAGAATTCAACCCTGAATTCAAGGATCGCCTCTACCAATGGGATAAATAACAAGGTATCTAAGCCACATCACATAACTATTTTGAATAACTCGGGAAACTTCTCACACATGTGAGACTCAAAATCCCAGGTCGCTTTTTTTTCTTAGATTAAACTGAACAAGCGTCTTAATGCAATTCTTCTTCTCACGACTCAACACTCACTCTAATTTCCCTTTAATTTACATGGGACAAGACATGATGGAGAGGCCTTGCTCAAAGACCAATGTCTGAAAATAATACCTCAGGTTCTAAATCCCCATAAGGACTTCCTGATCAAGGAATCCCAAAACACCCACACAAGGACTCAGAATGAACCAAGTGATAGGCCGAATTCCCAAATTGTGCCACTATCGAAAACAGTCTAACGCAACTTAGACTAAACAATCCTTTGGCACTAAAGCGTTACCTTTTAACTGATTAAGCTTCACAGGTGAACATGGTACCAACCACTAACATCAATCCAAAATTTTCACTTCCACTGAAACTCATAACTCTACTCTCTACTCTCAACTTCGCAACCACGGTTCAACATTCTCAAGACGGCACGAATATCGTGAGACACTTCACTCTAATAAGCCTCTAATCAATTCTCACCAAATCACCAATGCCATCTGTTTGATCACCTGGGGTTCCAAACTTGTATCCCTAGAAACTAAGATATAGATTCCCATCTCTTAGAACTGGTTGACCTTTTAACAAAAGGACCAATACCATCGAAAGGAATAGCCTACCATGGCACAACCTTTTTCCACCACAATTCCACAATATAGATTTTTAATCTATCTTTTTCCAAGCTTAGCTCACACCAAGGGATAAGTACCCAAGAAAAATGTCTGTAACAGAACATTTCACTATAGATGATCATAACAATAGCTACATCCCATGTAACCAAATAATTAGACATACATTGAAAAGGATAATGTAAATACCAACAACATCTAAATACTTCACTCACAAAGCTTAATCAAGTACTACCAATGAACAAACCAACCAAACTATCCGCCCAAGAATATTTGGACCAAGATAAGCAAAAGCCTCCCGTACTCTCCACTTTTTAACCAATTACGATCAATACCTAGCAAAGGCTAGGACCTTAGGTCGTTACCAACCCACACTTAGTTTCTCTTACTAAGAAGGTGTCGCCCCACATTCTTTCACTCAAAAACAAGGGTCAAATAGTACAATCCCTTAATGTACACAACAAAAACCAATGATCATCATTATCTTTTCCAATATTAAAACGCAAAGGAAACAACAACTCACTTTTATAAAATAAACCACTTTTATCACCTCAACACCGAGGCACTAAAATTCACATTTGGGAGAAACTTAATGTGAAAGAGAAATATTGTATAAATCTTTTATAGATGCATTTCACTTTTACTAAATCAAATCATCTCACTTTTACCCAAAGCCAACCATTTAAAAAAGAGAAATCTGATCCTAGAATCAAACCACTTCCACACAATCACCACCTCTTTTTCTTAAGAGAAAGGGGAAACTCATTTCCCGGCAGAAAACTACTTTTCCAGCAAAAGTCACATAGAAAATAATCATAAGAATCATCTTTAAGAAGCATTTACAAATACCGCACACATATCAATGAAATCTAACTCTAGTCAAACTAGTGATACAGGTATCTCCAAATCAAGAACTTCCAAAACAATACATTAGATCTGTATGTTTCCTTTATGTGATAATCCAACAGATAACTCCTTTTGTATGCTAAGGTGCACTATCCAATCATACACCCTTGAGCATAAATCCCACAATCATAATTTAAGTTAATTTTCTTAAAAAAGACAAAAGAATTGCATTATTCAACAAAATAAAGCACTCAAAATCCACCAACATATTACTTCATGATTTTTCATTCTTTCCTCTTCATGTTCAAGCCTTAAAGTTAATTCCAAATTTGGCTACCTTCACACTAATTTAGGGAAGCTCTAATACACATAATAGAGAATGCCTTAGCCAAAAGACATTCAGCCAAAAGATCATACAAACAAACCAATCTATATACATTTAAACATAAGTTCACCATACATTCTACCATTTCTAGTATTCTAATATGCTTACCATTAAAGGTTTCAATGTTCACTAAGGGTACCTTAAGAAAGCCCATGAGGTTCTAACATAATTTACATAACATATTCTTCCTTTAATTACTTCTCCAATAGTAATACCACAACTAGCCATAATATCATCAAACAGTGGACCAAGTCTAGCTATCTCATGATAATCAACAAGAGTAAACATATTATAATGTTAAGCACATTCCATCTGATAGTTAATTTCACATAAGAAGTGCATCAACATTTTCTTTTGGTCTACAAACTATGACAAGCCATCCATCATATAACTTACTATTCCAAGATTAAGACATATCTTTTTAATGAAACTTTCAGTATAATCAACATCACGAGTTTGTACTACCCATACATCAACATGTTGACAATCACAACCTATTCGAACTATAAATGACTCTAACAATTAAATAATGTCTCATTGAGACATATTTCGCCAAAATGGTTTTAAGACAAGTATTCGCTAAGAACAAAACCAAGTACCGTGATAATCAATCTAATGATTATTTATACTTTAATTACATCCTTTTTCTAAGTCATTCTATTGAAATACTATAATAATTTGTCATTAGGCAACATAATCCAACAACTTAAAATAAATTATAGTAATTACACCATCACATTGATATAACAAGTTCATAAAGAGAACATTCAAGACCTTCTCAATCATGATCAGTACTAGCATTTTAGGAACATGGTTCCATACTTCTAATTATTTCAATAGTTCACAATAACAAACATATTAACTATAATCAACTATCACATTAGGGTCGACTACCCTCACAATTACATTTCTCTACCAACACCTTATATTAGATTGTCTTTAAACAACCAACAAATTTATTTAACATTAACAATAGTTTACATCATCTGAATGTTCTAACTACGCATCAAAGTTTAAAGATTTAAACATTATCAATGGTCACCTACCCATTAAGTAAAAGGTGTGCGCTACCTTATTTTCAATTAAAGCAATAGATTCTAAGTATGAACAATAACACATCTAAACATTACTCACTACAAAATAATCTACAACAACAGACGTTTATTTAGTTTTAAACTAATGAGAACAATTACATTAATTGATTCAACTCACAAGTTAATTTAGAAGTACCTCATTCTATATGCCACATCATTACGTACTAAGTAACATGCTAAACAACAACTCTCACAACTGATAAGGAACTCAACTCTCAAATCACAAGATACAAAACCCCAACTCTACCATGCAAAAGTTCTCCAAAACCAATCTTAAAATTTAAAACTTCCACAAAGGAAGATGGTTGCCAGGCTATTTATCACCAAAAGGAAGAACCAAGTGATCAAGTAAAACTTAAATCCACCTAACATAAGTCTTGCACAAAAACTTCAATAACTTCCTTTAAATGCGGAGAATGGCAACCACAAGAAGAGGACAATAATTTTCTCCACAAAGTAACAAACCATAACCAACAAAACTAAACATCAGAACTATAGTATTAGCAACCAATATAAAGACTCAACACTAAACTCTTTTTCTTTATCTTCGACCATCAAAGACAGAACCAAAAGCAACATTCTCAACAAACTATCCGATTTATGACATATTTAGACAAAAACTGTCCCCTACAAGAGGTTCCTAAACCTTCAGTGGTGGCTCTACCCGGCCACCCCCCATAATCAAGGCCTTTACCATGGCCAACAAAACATAACCGAAACCCTTCAGCACAACTAATTCACATAAACACAATGATTCAATCAGCTCTTTCACAATCGTAGCATTACACATCATCATTTTTAGCATTCATCATCAAAACTCAAATAAAGCATTAAAGTGTAATGAAATGATTACCCATACCCTTCCTACTGTGCATTAGAGTGTGTTAAGTTTTAAACTAATTAACCAATCTATTTCAAATTTTAAAATTGTTGCCATATGGCCCATTTTTTTTAACAAGGGTAAATACCTAATCCAAGTTTCTAAATTTCCAAAGAAATATTTTAGCTCACTCTAGAGTAATTTACTAAATTCATACACCACAAACCTAAACCAGGCTCTGATACCAACTGTAACACCCCGGCACAAATCGCGCCTAGAATATTTCTGCAACAAGCTCAACCACAAAAAAATACTCGAATTAAACATAAATTTCATCAAGCATACTAAGTGACCGTTAACTACTAAAAATAAACGAGAATCCACAAACATGAGCATAGGTAAATAAACCACCACAAGTTCAATATCCTCGTGCGTAAAAACAACTAGGTGGCATTCTACCAATTAATTTCAGCAACAACCATATATCAAGATAGGTCAAGATTAAGCTCAACACATAACATAGTTTAACCATGGACCAGCATAACGCTTAAACAATGTAACCAAAATAGTTCACTCTCATAGTTTCACTCTCATAGTGTCCCTCTAAATAATGATCCAAAATTGAACTACTATTTATTCAATGAGAGGAAATTGCTCCAAAGCTATTTAGCAAGTATGACATGACAATTCATGAAGTGCAAAGCTAAGTCCCATCCCTAAATATCGTCAACAAAGTACCTAAAACAATAAAACAAACAAACAATCATGTGTTTAAAAACTTAGCAAAGTATATCATACAAGAATGAACATACAAGTGGTTATTCAACAGCATGATATAGCATTTCCCATGAGCATACAAGTAGTGAACCTGAACAGTTAGTCCCACTTGAAATTCATCCATGTAATGCATCATGTTTTCATGCTAAAAAATGCATCCTTTAAGGCTCATACCAGTAAAGCTTGAGTGTACACCCATTGGTGTCGCATCCTTTCTTTCCCTACCATCCCAATGGAAGGGCCTACAAGTAGGTTTCACTCGATCTGTAACATCCCAAAATTTGGAGTTTTGAAAAGTTTAAAATTAAAAATGAACCATTTACATTTTCTTGGAATTAATCGAAGCTTAAATTGAATTTTATAAAAATGAGAATATTTAATTTAATTTAATTAATCTATGCATCAAACTAAAGGTTTCTAGTTTTTGTTGGGTTCCTTGTGCTCCAAGGAAATTTTTTGTATTTTTGAAGATTTTTTAAAATTTATTTGCTATTTATTTGAATTTATTAGGATTTATTTGAATTTTTGGAATTTAATAAATTGGAAAATTGTTTTTATTTTAAAAATCTCTTCGGGCTGAATTCCATTCCTCAACCTGTTCCTATTCCTTTCGGCCCATCTCCTATTCACCCTTCGGCTATTCATTCATTCACCCTTTGCTGTTTAATTAGGCAGTCTCCTTTCTATCTCAGCCCATTTCGCTAGCCCGTTAGCCCGTGCGCGCCTCGCCGTCGGATCCACGCCAAGTGAATGGCCGAGATGCTGCCATGTCACCCGCGCTAGCGCCACCGTCGCAAACCCTAACCCTAGCCACCTTTTCGGCGTTTGTGCTGGGCATGCCTCCGGAGGCTACTTAAAGCCCCGAGGACCCCCGTCCAAGGTTCGCCGTTCCTCCCCGTGCCTGCCGCCTCCTTCCTCATCACCCGAGACACTGCCACCACTGAGATAAAGCTCGCCGAAGTTCCTTGCCGCTCGAGCACATTCTCCGTCATCCCTCGCAGTCATTCCGCTTCGCTCAACCCGAGCAGCCTGATCATCCGCCGACGCACTAGATTGCGCCATATCTCCACACTACAGGATGGTCCATTGGCACAAGCGGTATTACTGCTTCAAAAAATAATAATTAAAAGCTGACGTACCGCTTGGAAAAAGAATTTTAATTAAAAGCTGTAGTGCCACTTCTAAAAATAAGCTATCTAAGCTGTCCAACCGCTTGGAAAAATAATTTTAATTAAAAGCTACGGGACCTCTTGGAAATGCTTCTGATACAGTTGGACCGCTTCCAATATTATTTTGGCGGGCGCGCATATGCTAAAACCTAATATTGGCGGAGTGCGCGGATACTAAAACCTTTTGCGGGGAAATATTGAAACCCTAAGGCCGCAACTCCATTCACTCCCCAAGGCCGCCACTCCCCATTCACTCCCCAAGGCCGCCACTCCCGCCTCCCGTGCTCCTGCCGCCACCACCCGCCTCGATCTCCCTGCCGACCGGCCCGACCCTTCCCTCACCATGGCTCTCTGCGAATCTGCCCCCGCCCCCCAGGCCCCAGCTCACAATCCCAACCCTAGACGCCACCGCCGGCCTCCCCAGCGTCCACTGCCGTCTGCTGCCCCGTCCACCGACCTCTTAAATGCCCGCCGCCCCATCCGCCGGCTTCGATCGCCCGCCGCCTGTCGCCCGTCCGCCCCCCTCCTTGGTGCCGTCTGCCTCCCGATCGCCCACCGATTCGGGTAAGGATCCTTCTTGTTGTCAATAATGCGAACAATCGTGTATTTAATGATGAGAGCACTATTGCGATTGAGGGCGTGGTCTTCTGCGGCGGCGGGCGACGTGAGCGCTTTGCTGTCGGGCGACCACCGTCTCCTTTGGCGCTCTTTGGATCCAGCAGCTACACCTGCTCTCCTCGCCTCCAACGTGCTCCTCCTCCTCCTCACCGTCCTCTTCCTTCGGGCCAAGGTAGCACACCTCCTCAACAGTGCGTGCCTTCACCTTCCCTCCCTCCCCATCTTTGCTATGCTAGGAGTATCTTGCCTATTTCTATCCCATATTGCCATTCCATCGGCGATTCTCGCTGTGTCCTATGCTATAGTGTTCATGGTTCATTGCCCTCCGGTTGATCTACTAGATGGAATTTGAATCCTAGCTAGCTAACTTTGTGCAATTTGTATAAGATGGATAGACCGACAAAAAGAGTTGACAAGAAATAATCAAATTGTGAAAAAGATCACAACCTTTTCCCCATTGCCAAGAATACGCTTTGTGTTGTTTCCCTGGCACACACGGACATGAGCGACACACTTCACTTTTCGTTTTTGGGATCACCAGTTGTGCGTAATAAAATTCTTGCGCGTTGCTGCTGTTCAGGACTTCAGATGCCAGGCAAATTCAGTCACAAGCTGTTCACCACACCACTGAAGCACACATATCGTCAGTATCCTTCTAGAAAAAGCAACAACCACACACATAACATTTATAATCTTTTTGCAATGTTTCATTGGTATTTGGTAATTAATCTTTTGCAATGTGATGTAGTAGTAGGATCTATTCAGAGAACAGCCATCACATCATGCTTAGCCACATCACTTTGGCCGGTGGTTGTCAGATTAGTTTACTTGTGATATTTTTCTTTTAAGATTTTTGAATTGATGAGTGAGAGGAGTGGTGTTCGATTCCAGGACGGGGTTACAGGGGATGAGTACGAGCAATGGAGGAAGCAAAACATGTTATCAAATTTGTGTTATTTACTACTCTGATGAGTAAGCTTTAATGTGTGAAACAGGAACTTTCTCAAGATATTTACTACTCGATGAAATGGCAATGTACCAACAAACTAGATTGGACATCGAAGCATAAAGATTAATAATATAGCTTACCATGTTGTGCTTGATGTTTTCAAACTATTCTAATCATCATCATGTTCTGCTCATGATTTTCCGCATGAACAGGCAATTATTTTGTGTTTAATCTATTAAAGGTAATAAAATTAAAGAAGAAAAGTACTCTCTCAAACTCCATTGTATCAGTTTTGTTTTTTGACATGTATTAGCATGTTTGTTGATTCTGGACTTTAGTCATATTTATAAAATATTAATACCTTTTAAAGTACTATGGTTTCATGATTTGTTTGAAGGTAACTTATATATATATATATATATATATATATATATATATATATATAATAATGAAAACGTGATAAAGGATAGCTTATGTGATAGCTGTTGTAGCTTTTTTAAGACCTTGCCGTGAAGCCACAAAAAACATGATTTAAAACCTTGCAAAAAAATCATTTGAACTACAGCAACATTTCGTTAATTTGAGCAATGTGTTTGCGCCACAGACGTACATATTAATAGTAGCATTTCATTCAAATTTTCGCTGCCCCTAATTTGTTCAAAATTCTAGTGAACAAATATTAATTTAGCATACATTCTTCTTCTTCTTTTGAAAGAGAAGGCAGAAGCCCTGTCAAATACATTAAGGTAGGAAAGCAAATGTTACAGCAACAGAGTTTTGTAGTCAAGGTTTTGAGATTGTAATCACCATGGGGCTACATTATATTAGAAAGACAATACAAATTCACCAAAAGGAAATCAAATTCGATGCCCATGCAAAAAGTGTGTGAATAGCACTTGGTATATAACAACGGTTGTCCATGAACACTTGATATGCGAAGGATTCTTAGAAGGATACACCACATGGATTTTTCATGCAGAGAAAACTGTAATGCATGAACAACAAAGAGAACTCACATGTGAACCTGAAACTTATTTAGAAATGGAGCAAGAAATAGATGATGAGATGACAGAAATGCTTGATGACATAGGATATGGTTTCCAAAATGGTAGTGACGGTGACAGTGATTTAGGGGGTCCGAATGAAGATGTTGAGGCTTTTTATAACTTAGCAAATGATGCTAGCCAACCACTGTATCATGGGTGCAAATTCACAAAGTTGCAGTTTGTAGTGAGACTTCTTCACACTAAGTTCTTTGGGGGGTGGACAAATAATAGTTTTGATACTCTTTTAAAATTACTTGACGAGGCCTTTCCAGTAGACACTTCACTACCAAAAAATTTTAATGAAGCTAAGAAGATGGTGAGTTGCCTTGGATTAGGTTACGAAAATATCCATGCATGCAAATATGATTGTGTACTTTTTTGGAAGGATCATGCTAAAAAAGATGCTTGCCCAAAATGTGGTACTTCTAGATGGAAGTTAGAAAAGAAGAGTCCTGATGGAAAGAGAGTGCACAGGGTTCCCCATAAAGTTCTTCGACATTTTCCATTAAAGAAAAGACTTCAAAGGTACTATATGTCTAGAAAATTGGCAAGTGATATGAGGTACTATAAGGAAGGCATTCCAAAGGATGGACTAATGCGTCATCCGGCAGATTCAACTCTATGGAAGGATTTTGACAATAAGTACCCAGAGTTTAGTTCTGATTGTCGCAATATTAGGCTTGCTCTAACTACTGATGGTATGAATCCTTTTAGAAATTTAAGTTCAGCACATAGCACATGGCCTGTTATCTTAATTCCATACAACCTGCCACCATGGATGTGCATGAAGCAACCAAATTTTATTTTGTCGTTGCTTATCACTCGGTAAATAAATGTGTTGGAAAGGACATGGATGTATACTTTCAGCCTTTGATCCATGATCTATTAGTTCTTTGGAAGGAAGGTTATAGAACTTATGATGCAGCAACTGGTGAATGGTTTCAACTATGAGCCACGTTGTTGTCAACAATTACTGATTATCTTGGTCTTGGATATGTTTCCGGACAAGTTACTTCTGGGGAGGTTGGGTGTGTTTGTTGCCATGCAAAGACAAGTTCCATTTTTCTAAAGAAAGGGAGAAAATTTTGCTTCATGGGGCATCGTCGATTCTTGCATGTTGATCATGAATTTAGATGTGATGCCAACTCTTTTGATGGCACCCTAGAATTTAGGGAAGCACCCATTCCACTTTCTGGACATGATGTTCTCGAACAAACAAAAGGCATTGTCAATAATTATCTCTACTACTTCTAATTAGGAATTGAATATATTTATTCAATTGCACTTCTATCAGACTTCACCAGCTATCAAAAGGAATATGTAAAAGTTGAACAATGCAGGATCACTCTTCATGCAAAATTAGGAGCTCAAATCTTCTATTAGGATTGTTTTCTCCTGGGGAAAACATCTTTTTCTTTCTGCACGCATGTCTGATCCGTGCAGCAAGAATTAACCTTTTGCACTAACTAAACTTCCTGTTAGGCTTAGTTGCTTGATACTTGGTCAAGTACACGATTAGTTTTGAATAGATGCATCTGAAAAGATGGACAAATCTATCTATATTGTCAGTTTTTTTAAATGCCGTTACTCAGATGCACTTCTTTTTTTAAATGTCGTTACTCGGATGCAGTTAAATGAACTATTAGCAGATAAAACTTATAGGACATGTACCTCACCATACTCTTACCAACTCAGGACTGTTTAATAAGTAATTTTGTGTTCAAGTTGGGTCCAATAACTCATGGAACTCCTTTTTTGTTCTAATTAAGATTGAAGCTATGACAAGAAGGATTTTGAGGATCACTTCAACTGATGGAGCAGCCAAACTACTTGTTTTTTCAAGTTGGAATGATGTTGCTAACAATATCTCTTATGCTCGGATGAAAGGAGGAAGGTGAGATATAGCTTGAGTCATGCTTAATTATTTATTTTACTATGATGAGCTCTATAATGCTATTTTATATCTGTTTGCACACCTCGCTTGCGATAGCACAAGGTGCATTAAAAGCGAGAATCGATCTTGGATGCTCCGTGTGTTACAATTCACTATTGTTTTTTGTTTGATTTGAAACTAATTACAGAATCATTGTACATGATTTGATTGCTTGAGTATGGGCTCGCTCGATTTCTTGCTAAGTATGACGATGGCGGTAAAGAGGAGAAAAGAAAGAAGACAAAAACAAGAAATGCACTTCACCGTCAGAGAAAAAGAAAGAAGAGAAAACAAGAAAGAAGAGTTCGTAATGTTTAATACCATTATCAGTTGCTTATTGGTTATATTAGAACAGTGATATACTTATCTATATATACCTTTATGTTTTGTCCTCATATCCTTTATGCTGATCTATTATGTGAAAATTTTACACCTTGTTTGTCTAGGTCAAGTCATCCGGTTTTATTCAATAGATGACAGGATACTCTAACATTTGCTAACTTCCAATATTACCATATTTACATTGTAAAACGCAATCACCAATGACAGGATACTCTACCATTTGCTAACTTGCAGCTTAGTTTATTACCTTTTACTTAACATGCTGATATTAGACTATCGGTGTTTGCGACTATCTTTGTTAAATCATATATTTTTTGCCACCAATAACTCTCGCTTTGGTATATGTTGGAACAACAATAAAAGAGATCTATCGATGTGACGATGGGTTTTTCCATGAATATTGTGACTCATGTTGATCCTCGTAAGTCGTGTGTTGTTTATTGTGCACAATTTAGACGAATGAATTTATTCATAGAAAGTATAGTATACCTTTGCATCCGGCCCTATTTGATGTTTGACCAATGGACTTCGCAAAGATAAGTTGCATGCCTGGACACAAATCTATATAAGTTTTACAGTTATTTGATTTCACTTCTACATTTGAATGAGGATGAAAAATCCGTGACAAGATGCTTGATAGTTGATTCAAACTTATTGTGATTTGTTAGCTTGGTACTTTAAATGTTGTAGTGGATTATTGGTCTATGCAATTTGGTCCATGAATTTGATTTTCATGATTTCACTACAAAGCAGTTGTCTATATTTGATGTTATTTTAAGTGAGATGTGAATGCTACTACTTTTCTTCACAAACCTTCTTGCCGATTACTTTTTTTACTAAAGAACTCCTTAGTCACTATTGCTTACATTTTAAATGGTTTGCTGAAATTACAAGGGTTATTTTTTTGACACTACTCAATTTCGTGCTTGGAAAATTGACGTGCTGTTCCTTGAAGTTGTGAGAGTTTATTCTCAATAGAATTGTATTTTGCATGCATTAGTCCAAGAGAGTGGCTTACATTTAGTCCAGAATGTATCTTGGTCTCAATTATCATATTAACACTACAGAGATCGGGATTTCCGTAAAGGATATGTTAGAGTATGGATGACTAGTGAATAGGAGATTACATTTTGGTGTAGTGTTATCTATCTGCATTACACTAGATGTAGTGTTATCGTGCTTTCTACACATAATTCATTCCTATTGGTAGCATCTAACATTAGCATTTCTTCTTATTTATATTGCGTTGGTGTTGAGATTGACAATGCAAGGGTGGAACTGCTGTTGTCCCAACCGAGTGGTAAGGACATTCTTGAGCTCATTGCTACCGTAAGGAAAAATTTGCTTCAGTTCCATGTGGTGGTGGCGGTGTAGCTGTTGCATATCTGTGCCACTTTCATGAAATTGCTACTTCATGCCTCTCTAATTATTATTTTTAGAAGATCGAGACATTGTAACTTGCATGATAGGTTTCTTCTTGTTTGAACAGCAATTTTTAGGCGTTCTTGCTTAGTTCTCAATTGTGCAACATTTGGAATCCCATGTTTTGTCAACTATTTCCAACTGCCATGTTTTGCTATGGTGGTTTATATGCCATGCCATTTCAATTGTTCTTGTTTGATGTGCGGCATGTTATTAGCTACTATTTTGATTAGTCGGATTAAAATCCAATGGTTTAATCTACTCACAGGACATGGGCTTGATGCATTCGATTAAGTGGTGCGGTCTTCTATCATCGATATCATTCTTTGAGCAGAAACTAGAGTCAATGATGTTTTGATTTTTAGCCGTTGTTTAGCTGAGTTGTAAAACACTGGAAAGACTATGCTCCTACTATGTTTTTAGCCATTGTTTAGTGAGTTGTAAAACACTGGAAACACTGGAAAGTCAATTTTGGTGATGTTCACATGTTGTACCTGTGGATGATTTGTGATAATGAAACTTTGGTACGTTGCTTTCTTGAGGAATTATATGTTATGGTGCTTGGATTGTATGTTATGTGTGCTTGATATTATTATAAATTTGGCGAACATTTATTAAGTGGATATGTATTAAACTAATGCAATTGTTTTTCCAAGCGGTAGTTCGATTATTTAGTATTCATTTTTTGAGTTGCTTGAATGCTAAATGCAAGCACAAGTACAGCTTGGAATTTTTATTAAAGCTGTCGTACTGCTTTTAAAATTTTAATACCCCAAGTGGTACTACTTCTTTTAAAAACAGTTTTACTAGCGGTAGGACCGCTTTTAATGTATATACCGCTTGGAATACTTTTCCAAGCAGCCGTATAGAAAGTAGTAGATATTAGAATTCCAAGCGGTCCTACTGCTTGGAATACTCTTATTCCAAGCGGTTCTACCGCTTGCGAGGACGTGTCATCCTGTAGTGCCACTGCCCACTCCCTTGCTCTCTGCCGTTCGATCTGCACCAAGCCACTAGATGAGCGACACGTGGCCAGTCCGCGTCAGCACTCGCATGGCCACTTTGTCAGCCGCTTCGTCAGCCCTAGTACCCACGTGTCACCTGCGTGCCGCCTCGTCAATGCTCACGTGTGCGCGTCAGCCCTAGCACTATTCTCGTGAGCCTGGTCCACCGTGGACCAGAGCTATGCCATGGACTTGGTCCATAGACCGTGGGTCCCGCATGTCAGTGAAATACGGATTTTTAAATTTATTTTTATTTTGAGCAATTGCTTGCTGACGTCAACGTTGCGCAATAAATCAATTTTTCATATAAAATTAAATGGGAAAAATCGGATTTTCTCTTTTTCAGGCTTTTTCTCTGATTTCAAATTTCCAGAAGCCCATTCTCCTTCATTCGAACTCCGATTCCAGTGATTCAAATTTCTAAATTTTTGTAAAATCAAGATCTATCTTCCAAACTTATTTATTTTCAGTTTTAAACTTATTTAAGTCTCTATTTTGTATTTATTTGGTTTCATTGCTTTATTTTTCTGTACACGCGAACCCCAAAGGAGTGAATGGAAACTTTGAAGACCAAGATTCAGTGCTTGATCAGCAAGGCAAGTCATAACCTTTTATCATGTTGACCCTATGCGTGTAAAATTATTTTGTTTTGTACAGTTGCATGCTATTTGTGTACCAATGCTAGTTCAGGGGAGTAGCTATGCACCTAATTGCCATTATGCCACCTTGATTATTGGAATGCCATGTATCTATTGTTAACCTTAGGTTGGGACATTATTAGTTGGACATAATCATAATACCAACATCGGGTTATCGTAGCTATGCTTAGACCTGCTTAGTTGTACGTTGGGATTCATATCACATGTGACTTAATATTAATCTTGACTTAATGAGATATTGAATTGTGGCCGTTGGCCATTGTTGTAAAACTTGTTGTACCATGGCAGGGGATGCCATTGGTCTTGGTGGAACAAAATATTTTCCCTCGGACAAGTGATCGTGCAGTAAAGGGGGGTGCTTTCTAGCACATTGGGATGTGGTTGCCTTGCTTGAAATAACTTAAGGAGTTAATCTTGTGCGCCATTGAATTGGGCCTAACCGTGCAACCACAAGTCTAGTATGGGACATACCTAGTTGATTAATTTGCAATGTCTAGTCTTGAGTACTAGCAAGTGTTGGTGTGGGTTCTGGGATGGACGGGTAGACTCACATGGCTCAAGAGGGGGCCCCGAGGGGTGAAACCTTAAAGGGCAATACCGAGTTTAGACATGCGTTGTAAAGGCTTTGTAGTGATCTCTCTGCCGACACACCAAAGGAAGTGTGTTCATAGCACTTGGCACTAAGGGATGATCATGTCTTGTGGGTAAAGCTGTACAACCTCTGTAGAGTGTAAAACTATTCGAATAGCCATGACCGCAGTCATGGACAAGCCCAGGGATTTCACACGGGGTATGGAGTGTTTCATGAAATGTGGAATTGTTGGAATGTGAACGGGGGTTCACCGTTGTTTGTTGTCTAAAGCTATACTGTTGAATTTGGTGGTTGATACTTGTTTCGAATGATGTAGGGTGATGCCTCGCCATTCTGTTCATGTTGTCTACCATTGATTTACCAGTTATTTATTGTCCTTTTCATCAATATGCCTTCAATCTATTTACTGTATTTTAATTCAAGTTATTGCTTTCTGCAAATGAACCTTATGACTATTCTTTGTCAAGCTGTGCATGAATATATTGCATCATTTCCCTATGGCTTGCTGAGTACGTTTTGTACTCACGGCTTTATGCCCTTGTTGTTCAGTTGCTGAGGAAGGACTAGGAAATAATGAGTATCATGAAGAGGAATACTATGAAGACTACGTCGACTAAGAAGGCGTTTCCCCAGATGATTGCCTGTGGCATGTCGAATGGCCCAAGTTATCTTATTTCCACTGCAACAGTTTTATTTGTTTCTTAAGCTAAGATGCATTGGTGTATGAACCTTGACCATAAGGTCACTTGCTTTATTAAATAATAATTTGCTTCTTCTTAGTTATTTTGATGTATGGAATGATATGTCATCTATGTTTCCACTGTGTGCACTAGCGTGATCCTGGACTAGTGCAGAATACACAGAGGGTTTTGGATTTGCATATCCGGGTCCCGACACGATCCATCCCCGTGGATGGGACTACTTGGTAGGTTTTGAAACAGAACACTCCAAATTAATCATATGTCCTCATGTGACATTCTCACCGACCTGGCTTAAATTCTTTTCTTATCATTAATGCAAATGGTGCGACATAATATCTCAAATTTTACATTCACCATGCAACCATACTAACCAATATCCATAAACAACATTTTCTCACCATCATTTAACCATTTTGACCATGATAAAACCGCAACCCCTTATCTCATAAATAAATTCAACAAGATAGCAAATCATTCATTTAACCCAAAGTTCAATTCAACCAACTTTAATCATGCGATATACTTGCCTCTTTACCACGTGAAGTGGAGGGGCGTACGCTCAAGGCCACACCCAAAGTCACACCACCTACAACATACAAACCTCCTCAAAAAAAGCCAAAACAGCACATATAACAAATACAATCATATCGCACTACGCACCAATCCAAAGTCAACCTATCCTTCCTGGCAAGCAACTAACCACTTGATGTCTCGGCGGTCAAAGGACCCTAACCACTGGCTCCTAAGCCCAAACATAGAAAATACCATACTTTATAGAAAATGCACAATAATTCCTATAATTTTCTAGTTACTCACCATTTTACAATAAGTCATTTAACCCCCTGAATTTTGACTTTGATTTTAGCATTGACCGTGCACTGGATAGTCAACTTCAAAACCTCATAACTATTTTTATACAACCCCAAATTTAGTAAATGAGGACATTTTTCGAATCTAAAGGAAATTTCCCACCTTTCTCTTAGTACTGAGAAAATTTGATTCGGCTTTTAATTAGCCCTAAAATACAAATTACTGTAGCATCTACCAGTGGAAATAGAAAATGGACAATAGAAAATCAAACAGTCATAACTTTTAAAGCACCCAACCTCTAATTAAACTTAAGATGATGATCTATAGCTTTTACAATAGCCAACCCCTCTGGAAAAATAGTCTAGAGTCAACGAATCTGGGCCGTAAGTTGCAGTTCAGCACTGCTCTAACCCAGAATTCGCCCCACCCCTAGCAATTCCCCCAACTAAACTAATCTCAACAACAAATCAGTGAACTCTAACATGGATATCACCTAAAACCAATCTCTCACCACCAAAAACAACCCAGAAGATTATGTTAGGGGTGATGGAGGGATGATACAGGTGGGAGATCATAGGAGGGAGGGTTGCGGGTGCAACATATCACTACAACACATCGGGCTTCCGATGGCACCTATAAATGCCTTTAAAACCTTATAAACGCCTTAAAAAGCTTTTAGATGGCGTTTACATGCCGTCAAGAAAAATGGCGTCAGGGAAAGTAATTCGTGGTGCTTAATTATCCCTGGCGTTTTTATATGCCGTTGTTTCCCATCATATGGTGGCATTTATAGGCGCTGCATTAAGTTTTCCTTGGCGTTTACAAGTGCCAGAGTTTTGTCTAGCATGGCTCTTATAAGCACCAGGGTTCTCTCTATTCATGGCTCTTATAAGCGCCAGGGTTTACTATATTCATGGCGTTTACATACGCCAGAGTTTCCGCTACCGTGTTCATAAGCGCCGGGTTCCCTCTATTCATGGCGCTTATAAGTGCCAGGGTTCTGTCTATTCATGGCGTTTACAAGTGTCGGGGTTTCATCTGGCATGGCGCTTATAAATGTCGGGGTTCCCCCTATTCATGGCGTTTACTAGCGCCGGGGATCCCTCTTTTCATGTCGTTTAAAATTGCAGGGGTTTCCACTGGCGTGGCACTTATAAGCACCTGTGTATCTCTTCCAGGGTGAATACAGATATCACATCTAATTACATCATAGGCCAAATTACATTTCATACAAATGCATTCTTACCACAAGAATCATATATCAATAAGACAAGCACATATTTCATTTGCAAAAGGCATGCCATAGTGCTATGTATACATTACACAAGACATGCATGAAGTGTAGTTATATCCCAATTTGCTTTTGGGTCAACAAAAGAGATATAAAAACATATGCCAAGTTGCCAACATAGGTCATCATATTTTTGCATTTGCATAAATACATGAATCTTTGTAGTTTCCCACTAGCAAAAGTACATGGGCCTTTGTATTTTGAGTAGTTTCCCACTTGCAAAAGTATATCAAAAGGCTAGTTAGTAATATGTTACTTCATATTGCACATGCATCCAGCAACCAAGCTTCATCTCCTTTTGCGGAAATATGAAATTATGAAACAAAGTTATAATGCATAGTTTCATGAATAGACAAGTACTCTAGTAGGAAATTGACAATTTAAGTGCATGAGAGGAAATCTAAAGTTATGGCAACAGGTTAGCACCGAGTTCTCCCGTGAATATCCGGTGTTTGTTGGTCTGCACTATGGATATAGTTAATTTCCTATTCGAAGGTGGCTTGCGTATTTTACTGAACTAACTTTTGTTTAAAATGTGGTCAATTTTGGTTGTAATAATGCATATCATATCTACGGAGACCTAGCTGAGCTTTTGCAAACACTCATATGTGCAAGGCTTGTGTTGTACCAAATTTAAATTGCTTCCAGTGTTTGTCAAATAAAATGTTATTATTTATTTATTTATTCCATGTTAGCATTCAACTAAAACTACAGACCATTGAACGTTGCGTATAGTCTCTATTGTGAACATCTGTGGTCTAGAATTACAATGCATTTGATTTTGATATACACTGTCTCCTTATGGCTGGTGAAGATGTTTGTTAGTTTCTTATTTCCTAGCTCAGTAGTGTTCTAGAGATTGTGGGGTTCCCACCTTAATAGGTATCATTACATGCTAATGAATCAACAGATGGATTATTTCACTCCCATTTCGTGATCAGTAATTTACTAAAGCATCGATCGTTCCTTTTTCTGGCTTTCACTAGAGATTGTGGCTGTTTATGTTGCTTTATCTTGGCTTAGCACTCAAGTTCTGTTATCAGATATTTGAAATGCTTCTCTTCTTTATTCAAATTAGTTAAGTTGGCAGTTAAATATTTGGAATTTTGTGAATATGTTCCTATTTCTTCTCATTTCTAGTAGTGGGCCTTTACTTGCTATTTTACTTCTTTAAGAACTAGAACAAAGTATGTGACTCTCCTTTATCCTTTAAACAAATTGAGCAAACAAATTTTATGCTGTGATGGTGTATAATTAAACCAAAATTACTACTAATTGACACTGGTACCTACTGACTAGTGATAGAGCTTTCAAAACTTACAATGTTGCGAGTTTGAACTTTGGAGAAACTCAGTGCCTTACAGACCCTATTAAGCATAGTAGAGTTCATGCAAGATGGTAAATTGACAAATAGATAGTACAAAAAGATGGGTGAACTTCAAGGTTGATGCACTCAACATGAAGATCATTCGAAACCTGAAGGTACTAATGCATTTAAAAGTTCTTCTATTGGAAACAACATAGGGTGCTGTAATTAGTCGTTTTGGTTCATGTCGAATATCCTCTCCCATTGGGTACATTTGATTACCCCTTCTTAAGTTAGTTTTGCAACTGTGCCAGGTTCTCTTTGAAAAAAATAAATAATAGCTTGAGATCAGAGTTAATTAGTTGGTTACTGCATGAGAGCAATCTTTTCTTTCAGCATACTATCTAGCTAGCACCAGCCCACTAACTTGAAAGTAATATATGCATCTAATGATAACTGATTATGATCTCAGAAAGTGGACAATATTTGTGTCAGCTATGCAGGATGTAATTTACAAATTTCATGCTTGATATTAATAGGTATTTTTTTACAAAAAGAAGAAGTTTTGAGTGTTCAACCGAACACCCTCCTCTGTAGGTCTGCTAGTGGCCTCATCTTGCAGATCACCACCACCAACACCATGGGCCCTTCCTGATTCTTTCCCTACCCCATCTTACTAATCACCACCATCACCCTCCTCACATTCCAATGCCACAATAGATATAGAACCCCAGTCAACAACAGGGACACAAATCCTCCTCATTAGTGTCACCTTCACAATGGTTCCTAGGGTCAACTCTATGCCTTTAAATCTCTACCGAATATAGTCAACATTCTCTTGCTCAAGGTTAACATCCTCATCACTGTCCTTTGGTTCTTCACCATCCACCAAAAACAATGCATCATCACCATGCACTCACCACAAGTCATCCTCATTATTGTTCAAATATGCAATACTTTCTTGTACCAAATCTCTATTCTCATCTAACTCCACATCATCAATGCTCAGCCTTGGAAGATCGTTGACACCACTAACTACATCCTCTAGCAGTGCATTGCTTAAGTCAACCTTCTTCTCATAATAGATGTATGTCTACCTTATTTATGTGGTTATTCTCCGTCAGCATATCCATAACATTTTTATCACCCTTGATTTTTGTCATGGATGCATGATAATAGCAGCTAGGGGGCACAAAGAACATTTCATCACTTTTCTGGTATTCAAGATTCTCCATTAGATAGGCTAAGTTGAAAAAGCATATTAGATCGTATGTTTTATACAGTGCTATGTCTAGATTGGGATGTGTTGCCATATTAGAAAGTATCTAATGTTCAGTTTGCTAAAACAACTAATATTTCTGAGTAGTGACTACCTTGAATGTGTAACATATCTTGGGCTCATGTTTACAAGCAATAAAATATGCCAAATAAGAATCTCAACTGTGTTGTAATTCATATGAGTGATTCTTATTCATCTACATATGCTTTGGATGGCTAGATGCTGCAACTTCATATTTAGTTCAGGATAGTATATTATAAACTACCAATCACTAAACATTCTATAAACTACCAACATGCATTTTTTATTTTGATAAACTATCATGGAATGGTTGCTGATGAGGTGGGGAAGTGAAGTTTACCTAATGATCGTTTGGTCAGAATTAGAAGTGAGCCACCACGTTCCATTACCTACACATTCAAAAGTTCAATTCATTGTCTTCAATATTCAATCTAAACACAAGAAAATGAATATAAAAATATGGAGCTAAATTTCATACATTGTGAAGTGGCCAAGGGATACACAAGCCAATAGCAGAACCTAACTTCGTGACTCTGTGTTGTGGACGAGGGAGTATGACATTGTTGTTAAGAACGACATCAACTAGAACCTCGTAGTATTCTCCCAACGGCAATCCATCTACACATATGAATGTCGCATCCGTGCGATGAAGTCTTCCATGTGCCACTATTTTGGAACCGCCAATAGAACATAAAGAAACTTCTTTTCCACCCTATAGAAAAATATGACTTCATATTCATAAAAGAATTTACATATCATAATTCTAAATTGGAAGTATATCATACCCCAAATGATTGTGTTCTTGGTAGAACCTTCTGTTTTTGTGGAAGATTCTCCTTCCGTGGAACTTGAACCTTCATCTGTGAAACCTTCTCCTTGTGTGGAACCTTCTCATGTGAAACTTTCTCCTTCTGTGTAACCTTCTCCTTCTCTTGAACATTATGAACTTTTACTGGGACAATGTTATTTATTCTACTTTCAAAACAAGATTCTTGTGGTTGCTCGTTTTACATACCATCCACCTATGAATGGCTCAATTAAAACAATTGATGGTTTCATGCAAAATTTACTTTAAAGGCTCATGACTCAGCATGCAAAATAATTAATTAAACATGAGATGCTAACCTGTAAGTTGTTTTGGATTGGTTCCCTACCATTTTGTTGTCCAGTACGAATGCTTCCTTGAAGGCTCAATAATAAGCTCCTAAGTTCTTGGTATCGTTGTTCAGACTTATCCCTATATGCTGCAAACTCTGTTTTAAGTTGTGCATTTTCTTCTTCAACATTCTTTTAACGCGGTGACAGCTTTTGCAATAGTTATTGACTTGCACCCTCCTAGCAGCCCCAAGCCACACACTCTGCCTTTCCTTTCATCAAGATATATTTCACCATACAAGTCATCACCAACATCAATTGATTTAAAGCGTAGGTTTTCATCTTCTGCCAGCCGTCTTTCAATCACATCCTAATGTACAAATTTGAATCACTAAATGTAGAAAAGAATATAATAAGCACAAATAATAAGAGTATGTCAAATCTGAACTTACTATCTTTTCTTTGCTAGCAGCACTAACAGCTTCCCCATTTTTTCTCTTGTTTACACCAATATATTGTTAATTACAGCATAGCTTCTTGATCCAGAGGTATGAGCAGCATTTGTTTGATTTGAACGGATTTCCTTGTTCTTTCTTGCTCTAACCTAAATGAGGAAACTTAAGTGTCTTAATAGTGTAGATACCAATGTACACATAGACCATGCAGTAAAATTTACATACATTTGATTTTTCTTTACTCCAATGCTCTACTAGCCACACCCACTCATCATCAGGAATTCTTCCCTTACATCCATTGGCAATATTCTCCTCCGTTGACAGATTTTCATCATAGTATGTCTTCTTCAAAGTGCTCTTAAAGTCACGCCATTTCTTCCTAGCAGATCTCAACACCCAATCTTCACATATTGGATTGATGTCAAAAAATTTCTACACAACAAATGAAATGTGAAATGTAAAAGAGGATTACATCAATAAGATAGAATAAGAAAATTACACCAAAATGAATAGAATAGAAGAGGATTACAGTGACATTGTCCCATATCCTATGTTTGCCTTCCACCAATCTCCAATCTAATCTCTTCAATGTTAAGTGTCCCCCCTTAACTAGAATAGCAATGAAGTTGGTGAAATTGCAAGTTCTCACTCCACATGGTTGACCATATCTATTGAACTTAACATGAATCTTGACACCTTTATTCCCTTCCCAGATAGATAGCATTCTTGTTGGGTCCCTACCTTTCTTTTTCTTGGCTGAATGATACAATGTATAGTTAGGATATAGATACAATATGCGGCTGATGTGATAGTATATATTAAAAAAGAAAGGAGCATACGTGAACGTATATTTGGCACAGGGTGATAAACCTCTACGTTATCATTACCGCCATCACCCACATCATCATAGTCATTGCCATAGTCATCGTAGTCACCATTTCTTTCATCTTCATCATCCATTGCATAGTCAGGATCTTCTAATCCATCAACATCCGTTTCATCTAGTGTGATTGCATAGTCAGGATCCGTTTCATCTAGTGATATATGTAGCAACTAGTTAGCATGACACATTTTTAGAATGTTGAAAAATGCATGCACCATAAAATCCAAAGCAGCTAATATACAAAGATCAATTTCAAATGCAAGCTATATCTATATGTGTGCAGCAAGGTACAAGAAATAAAAAATGAATTCAGTACAAATTCAACAAAATACCTTTCTTTTCTTGTTTTTCTTCTTAGGGACATTAGTTGATAATGGTATAGGATGAAGGCTAAGCTTCTGAAGTAGTTCATTGTTACGTTCAATCCGATTTCTACGCACAATGTCATATGGAACTTCGTCACCTCCGCCTTTTCCTGCAATTTTTACTTCTACAAGAAGACAATAAACCATTACGATAAGAATAATATTAGAACTAGGATTAGAAAAGGAATTTTAGACAAACATATCTATACAATGCAGTTAGGAAAACAGAACTAGAAAATTTTATTGTTTAGACTTTGTTGCTTTATCTAGAGATTCATCAACTGTCACACCATTTATATCAGGAGATTTGAAAATATGCCACTCTTGATATTGCCACTCACTAAAATGCCACTCGGGCCCACTGTCATAGACACAGAAGGTCCCACATGTCATTGAGAGGAGAGTGGCATTTTACCGAGCGGCAATATCAGGGGTGGCATATTATCAATTTTTTCATTTATATCAGTCCTAACATAAGTGTTATCATCACAAACTCTAGCAAGAAATTCATCATTTACTGGTTCAATATGCTCCCTAAACGCATTTGTATTCTCGTGTTCTTCCTCATCTCTAGATTCCAAGTCATAAACACCTCTTTGCTTAGAAAATACCACAGCATGCCACTCTTTATTGATAGGATCTTGCACGTAATAAACTTGCGTAGCTTGACATGCAAGAATTAATGGCTCATGACAAAACCTATCTCTAGTATTTAGTAGGTGATTGAAATTCACAAGTGTTATTCCATACTTATCTTTCTGAATACCTCTACCTTGAACAGTATCAACCCAATCACATCTGAATAGCACTACTGAACCTTTGTTAGAGTAGTTTAATTCGATGATTTCTTTGATGATGCCATAATATGTTACATCACCTACAGTTGGATTCTTGTCCTTTGCACTAGAGAAGCTAGACGTTCTTGCAACCATGGTTACTCCAAAATTTTGTGTGGTTTTCCCGTTGCCATAGCTTTCCGTTTCAAAATTGTACCCATTTATATAATAACTATTGTACTTTGACACAATCTTGTGTGGCTTGCTAGCCAACACTTCTATTTCCTTAGGAACTTCATTTCTTGCTACTAGTAATGTCCGAACCTAACATTGGAATGCATTGGTCAATTGGTAACTCTATAGATATTTAAATATATAGGTGAGTTGGTTACTCTATAAAAATTTACTATAAGACATAGTAATCCTTTCTACAGACTTACATGATCCTCAAACCATATGTGAAAAGTCTCATGATGAATGCGTTCCACGTCCCTTTTTCGTAGGCGTTTTTCAATAGAAAGTAATTGACAATGTTTTCTACACATGTGTGAGTACCATTAGTGACATAGTCATCTTAAAAAACATAAAATTGAAATTATGTTTTTTTAAAACATACTGAGTATAAGGTGCAATGCCATCATAATTGACCAGCACATATTGATGAGCTTGAATCCAAGAAATATGGTCCAATTCAACAATGCAATGGCCCATCAATGGACGCCCAACTCTTCTCAAGTATTTCATTTCACTAGAATATGTCATATTATCACCATTTTGTTCCCCACGAGTGAATCTAGTTTGACAGCCATGCAAATAGCGTGAGCAAAAAGTAATACTTTCATCAAGGACATATCCTTCAGCTATTGATCTTTCAGGGTGACTTCTAGTACGAACCATAGATTTTAATGTTGACCAATACCTCTCAATAGAGTACATATTTCTAAATTGAGAAGGTCCAGCAAGCCTAGCCTCTGTTGGAAGATGGACACATAAATGAACTATGACGTCAAAAAAGGCTGGCGGGAAAATCTTTTCCAATAGGCAAAGAACTTCTGCAATCTCATATTCTAACTTTTGCATGTCACTAACAGAAATAACTGGGGAGAAAATTTGCTTGAAAAAATTGCTCAAGCGAACCAAGGTTGTGCAAACCTTTTCAGGTAAAGTTCTTCTTGCAGCTAGAGGGAAAAATTGCATAATGACATGACAATCATGGGTCTTAAGACCAACTAGCCTTCTCTGATCAACTAGAACCTTTTTTTCCAAGTTAGATGCATATCCATCTGGAAACTTGACTTGTTGTAATGTTTGACAAAAAAGTTTCTTCTCTATTGTGCTCATCGTAAAAATTGTTGGAGGTAGAACGGTCTTGCAACCTTTGACTACAAGATGAAGCTCTGGCCTTATTCCCATTTCTTTAAGATCAAGACGAGCATTTAGGTTGTCCTTGGTTTTATCTTTAATACCTAGTAATGTGTCCGCTATATTAGCAAATACATTGTTCTCAATATGCATTGGATCTAAATTGTGGTGTACTAGAAGTGTTTCCCAATAAGGTAATTGAAAGAAACAACTCCGTTTCTTCCACTTAGGCTCCATCTTTATTTCCTCAGGGCACTTCTTCTTTCTAGGTTCCTTTTCTAGCACCTTTCCAAAAGTGACATGCAAATCTTTTGTTTGGTTTGATGCATCATATCCAATTAGAGCAATAGGTGCATCTCTCAGCTCAACAGTACCATCAAATAGATGTGATTCAAACCGAAACTTATGGTCCTTCTCTAGAAATCTACGATATCCCATGTAGCATGTTTTGTGGCCATGCTTCAAATATAGCGAGCTGGTTTCAAGAAAGCAATTAGCACAACCAACTTCCCCATTTGTTTTTCTTCCTGACAAATATGCATGACTTGGGTAGTCACTAATTGTCCAGAAAAGTGCAGCACGTAACTGAAACCACTCTGCACGAGATGCATCACAAGTTCGAACACCTTCATGCCAAAATTCTAAAAGGTCATCTATAGTCAGCCGTAAATACACATCAATATTATTTCCAGGAGAATATGGACCAGGGATAAGCATAGAGAGAATGAAATTTGATTGCTGCATGCACTCCCCTGGTGGGACATTATATGGTATCAAAACAATAGGCCATATGCTGTGAGAGACAATTAATGAACAAAATGGACTGAAGCCATCGGTTGATAAAGCAAGCCTAATATTGTGACAATCTGAACTGAAATCTGGAAATCGAAAGTCAAAGTTCTTCCATGCAGTAGAATCCGCTGAATGCCGCATTAACCCATCCTCAGTTCGACATTCACTATGCCATTTGTGGTTGGCTGCTGTTTTTGAAGACATGATTTGTCTTTGCAATCTTCTTTTAAGAGGGAAATGACGAACATCTTTTATAGGAACTCTATGAATGCGCTTCCCATCACCGCTCACTTTCTCTGATTTCCACCGAGGAGCTTTACAAGTTGGGCAAGAAGTACAGCTGGCATATTCTTTCCTATACAATATGCAATCATTTATGCATGCATCGATGTTCTCATAACCAATTCCAACATCTCTAACAAACTTTCTAGCACCATGATAATTTTTGGCAAATTTTCACCTTTAGGCAATGCTTCTTTCAAAAGTAAGAGAAGCTCATCAAAGCAAGCATTACTCATATTCCATAAATTCTTAATATTCAAGAGTCTCACAACGAATTGAAGTCTAGAAAACCTTTGACAGCCTGGGTATAATTCTTGGCTAGCTTCATTAGCTAATTTATAGTATGTTTCAGAATTCACATCCTTTTCTTCTTCATCGTCGCTATAGGTCACATCTATGTTGACATAAAAAAAACCCAAGTCCCTTTCTCAACATGGGATCTATTTCATCAGTATGTTCAATGTGAATATGTGGAGTTTCATTGTGGGCTATCGAAGAAGACCAATCCTCACCATGATAAATCCATGTAGTGTATCCAGATATAAAACCATCACAAGTTAAATGATCATGGACAATAACCAGAACTGATTCACACATTTTTTACATGGACAGAGAATTTTATCTCCCCTTGCTGAATTGCAAAAAGCAAACTCAACAAAATTCTTAAGACCATTTTGGTAATCATCTGTGTACCTATAGTACAAGATACAATTAATTACACTGCATCTAACATTTTAGAATTAACTAATTTTAGACCATGAATTTTGAGCTAATTACCTAAGAGAATGCATCCACACTTTCTCCATGATTGCTAATCAGTAGCTAATCGAGAACTAATGAATGTGCACAACAAATATTCATTTCAACCAGCAAAGATATATAGATATATATAGTTTTAACATGAGTAAATGTAGCATGTTGCTCACCTAAAAGCAGTGGAAGCTGTTAAGGCATAGAGAAATGATTTGGCTTGATGGAGGGACCGACAAGGACACAACAAAGGCAATCAACAATGTGGCTCTTGAATGTGAAGTCGACCTTCCCAAATGATTGTTTCAAGGCCAGGCCTACATGCTCCGCACACTTCCATTGGACCATATAACCTGAATCATAATTGTTGTTAGAATGGCCATCTGATTACTTTAGAAGAACAAGTCACAATTGACAAGATCAAATCTTTTTTATTTCAATGCTTTGATATGAAAGACTTAGGAGAGGCAGATATTATATTGAATATTAAATTTATGAGGAATGAGGATGGAAACACTTTGAATCAATCACATCATGCTGAAAAAAAATACTAAACCGACTTGGCTTTTGAGAATTACAAAATTTCCCTAACACCTTATAATACTAGCGCTAAGGTACAAAAGAATCAAGTAATAGGGAAATACGAATTGAGATATTCACAAATTATTATGTCCATTATGTATGTAGCTAATGTCACAAGACTTGATATCTCATTTGCTATGAGAAAACTAAGTCGGTTTACATTTTTTAGAGGGCTAAAAGTGAACAATTTTACATTTGTAGTGTTTTCTTTATCACAGGTTTGTTCATAGATGGCATTGTAAGTGCCAAGCAATAGAAATCACCGATAGTCATATAGTAATACCTATCTAGCTAGTGGGCAAGGCAATATTCCTTGATAGATCATATCAACACTCAATATAGTTGGTGATCATTTATTCTATCTTGTCATGGAAAATTGGGAATCCCTTCGTTAGTTTTATCCAGAACTGGAAGTCTTTGGCATTTGGTTTCAACACTAATGCCTGAATTTATGAGAATACAGCAATTGTTAGAGGGAGCTTGCTTTTCCCAAACAAGAGAAGTGCTAGGGCCTGGATCAACCTTGTGTAAGCATATGGCACTAGGGGTGGATATCGAGCTGACTCGACTCGACTCAACTCGGTAAACTCGTTAAGATAACAAGCCGGTTCAACTTGACTCGTTATCTTAATAAGCCAGATCGACTCGACTCGTTATCTTAACGAGCTGAAAGCTCAACTCGACTCGACTCGTTAAAAACTTGACTTGGCTCGTTTAACTCGTTAGCAAACTTAGCTGAATATATAGCTAAAATGCTGTCATGCTGTAACATTTAGGAATGAAAGTGGTCGCGGGCTGCCCACTTACCCACTTATTTTAGGCCACATAAATCATAAAGTAGTGTAACAGTCCAAAATTTGCTTAATTTGAATTTTTGGAGTTATTTGAATTTTTGTGAATTTTTGGGATTTATTTGAATTTAATTTGAATTAATCCTTCTTTTTAAATAATCAAATAATAGAAAAGTATTTACCAAAAATAAATAAAATATTTTATTTGAGTTCTAAATGCCATGAAATAATTTCCAAAATTTTCTTAGAATATTTCTGATATTTTTGGTGCCTCAAATAAACAATTTGAATTTGTGGATTTGTTTTTATTCGAAAAATCTGAGAATTTCGACTCAACAGTGTTGGGCCGAGCCCAACACTATGCTCGCTGTAACGGCCCATTGGGTTCGGAACCCTAACCATCGCCGGGCGTGGGCCGTTGGATCATGATCGGACGGCTGGACCAAAGCCGCGTTGCCTGCGCACGTAAGCCGTCGGATCGTGGCGGCTCGGACGCTCTGGATAGCGCCACGTCGTGCAGGAGGTGTGCAGTCGGGCGCCGCCACCGCCATTACGCCAGGAGGGGACAGTTGCAATAAGGCAGCTGTGCTCGCGTTCTGAAGCGCCATCTTCACCGCAATATGGCCCATTAGAACGTGCACCTCGGTCCACTCCGTTTCCCTCTAAGCTCATGTGCTGTGGAGCTCTCTAGCCCGTAAAAACTCTCGCCGAAGTTGAACCTCGTGTTGTTTCAGTTTTTGCCATTCTCCGTGGCCGTTCAGCACTCACCGCCGCATCCGAGTTCCACTCCAAGTCCATCGTGTCAAGCCACGTCGATTGGAGTACTCCACCTCACCGGGGACGCCCGGAATCGCCATCATCCTCGGCATCTTCTCCAGCTCCAGTGAACCGAGCGCCGCACCACCGTCAAAGCTTCGCGAACGCCATCGTTCGTTGGATCTTCATCGCACGGTTCAGGTAACGCCACATGTTCCATCGCTGTTAAGGACATGTGGGGTAGTGAGGAATCGTAGCCGTAGATCTCTCGTCGAACGGTCTAGGCGTGGCCACGTGTTTGGATCAGGAATACCCATGAATGCCCTAGCCGCGTTGAGTCATAGCCATCGATTTCAAGAATGACCGCCGAGATGCGGGCACGCGTCACCCACCGGACCGTCCACGTTAGTCTTAGTCAGCCGGTAGATTAGGGTCAATCCGCGCCGTTGAAATTCAAATCAACAGCCGGATAGCGTTGTGCTGTGGTCCAGTGGAATGGTGCCACGTGTCGCACGGTAACCCTAGTGCCGCCGAGTCTCAACCGTCGATTCCAGCACACGGTCGTGATCGTGCCCCGTGTCCGCGTGAAAACCGAAGCGTCGTAGCGGTCGCCCGAGTCAAATCCGACCGTTGAATTCAAACTGACGGCTGGGATAATGCCACATGTTGGCTCGGGTTTTGTTGGAGCCCTCGGGAGTGAGACTGACCATTGGATTTGAATCCAACGGCCAGGATTCACGCGTCGGATCCAATCATGCTGCGCCACATGTCGATGTTGGGTTGCCGAGCCGTGCGAGGCAATCGTCAGGTGGGACTGCGTGTAGCGGTCTTTGTCTTGGTGGACTAGGTCCACCGTAAGTCGGCCGAGCCATGAGCTGGGTCCATAGACCTGAGGCAACGTGACTAGCTATGGTGATGCCACATGTCTGCCGAGGAATTTACTGGATTTTCCAGAAGGAAAATAAATGGTTTAATTCGGTTTTTCTTTTATTTGAATTTCCAAACTTGTAATCGCTATAACTTTTGCGTTTTAACCCCGAATTGGGTGATTCCAATTTCTAAAAATTGGTAAAATTATGAACTATTTTTTGGTGAATTTTATTTTATTTTTAAAGTTGATCTTGCTATCTGTTTAGTATATTTATTGTATGTGCGCTTGTTCCGATTAAACTCCGAGTTGCCGGAAGCTGTCGGGGAAGAGTTTGGAGACCCATCTCAAGCTTCAGATCAGGATCAACCACTTTTCGAAGGCAAGTCATGCTTTGACCATTTTGTTCCTAGATTTTAAAAATGTATTTCAATTCAAATTATGCATGCTATGTTAAATTAAAAATGACATTGATTAATTTGGGTAAGGTAGTTAATACACCATCTTGCTTATGCCACCTTGTTAACATTACTTGTAAGCCCTGAATTTCTTGACACCCTAAATATTAATTTAAGTTGGATGATATTATAATGCCAACACGGGAGGCTAGATCGTAATTAGATGCCTAGTCTACTTGTATGCGCTGAATGACTTTCAAATTGCAAAAGAATATTGACTAAGCAAATATGGAACATATTTTGGAATAACGTGATGATGTCATGTGATGGATTTGGAGTGTAGTAACCTGTGTGGTTCTACATGTACAATGAAGAGAGCATTGGTATGTGTTGCATAAATGCAAACTGGGGTGGAAAAATGATTTGGACCGGGGCAAGTGGCAAGAAGGCTTCATGCCAGGTGGGCCTGTGTGGCGATGGGTGGACTGAGTATTGTGAGGGCTGCGTACCGGGGATCTGAGAGAAGGATGTCTTGCCCTGGATAGTTAAGGACTTCACCTTGCGAGCCTTTGAACTGAGTCATTTGTACAACCACAAGTCTGGAATGGGACAGACCTTAGTCTAGTAGGACTCTAATATCTTACCTTTGATACCTCGGGGTGGCAGTTACATCAGGATAACTGTGTGGGGGAGCGTACCTGTGCTATGGCTTGGTACCCATCCAACAAGATTCGCTGCTCCTACCCTTCGCTCGATCGAGGGAAGTAGTAGTGAAAACAATACTGGAGAGGTTCATAGGGATAGATAGAAGTTTTCGAAAAGCTTTGTTACGATCAATCACCTGTGTGGTGAGCGACTGTATCTTGTAGGTAAAGTGTACAGCCTCTGCAGAGTGTGTGTTAAATCTATTCAAATAGCCACGTCCGCGGTATTGGACATTACTCGGGGCTGTGTGCCAAAGGCTGATAACTTGAACTTAGGGCTTTGTGCCAAACCTCTGAAAAAGAATTGAAAACTATTTACTATTGTAGTATTGTTTTGCTGCTTTTGAACCTAATTAAGACTAAACTGTTTGAAAATGCTGCTTCATGCAAAATTAACCACTTAAGCCTTTCCTTTGGAATAAGCTATGCATGTAGTAATAGAACTGCATTTGTGCATGACTTGCTGAGTATGTTGTATACTCACCCTTGCTCAACAAAACCTCAGAAGAAGAAGCAACGCCAGCTTGGGAGGAAAAATTCAACGAAGGTCCAGAGAATTAGGGTTGTGCCTCATCAGTTGCCTGTGGCTATGCGAGGGGTTCATTAACTTACTTTTGCTTCTGCTAATTGAACTTGTTATACTTTTGTTAATTGTAGCCCTGCGTGGTGAATCTTTGTAAGGAGACCATAAGGTCGTGCAACATTTTATTATTATAGTTGTTAAGTACTTTATTATTATTCCGATGTGTATGATTGTGGTACTTAAACCCTGTTTAGCCTGTGTGCACTAGCGTGATCCTAGACTAGTGCAGAATACACAGAGGGTCCGAATTTACAGATTCGGGTCCCGACAAGTAGACACCCACAGCCCACTTAATTTATTAAGCGGCACTGGCCTCCCAGCCCACGAAGCCCACTCATGTCCGCTTCTCGGCACCGCATCTCTTCTCCAGACTCCAGTCCTTCGCCTGCTTCGATGATGCCCATCACGACACGCGCCGCGCCACCCAACTCAGATGCTTCACCGACCCCGCCGCCGACGGCATGGCCCGGGGCAGCCGCGCTCATGTCTTCGTCGCGGCCGTCGAGGAGGCCTACGCGCACGCCGCCGCCAAGCGCGAGTGGAAGAAGAGCAAATACCTATCACCCCTGTACACCAACTTGGGAGGGATCTTGCTTGTTCAGAAGGCGGCTGATTTGCCAAAAGAATTGTTGCCCGATGTTGATCAGCATCACAAGAAGGTGTTGCCACCGGGCAGTGTTATTCCGCAAGAGGTCTTGTTGTTGGGGCGGGGCTTCGGGAAGGACATCCTCCATAGGAGCCGGTTTCCAAAGGCTGCAAAGGGATTTCTTGGTTTGTTTAGAGTTTCACTGTTTGTTGAGGGTACTGATTATGGCTCCTACATGGCGCATGAATGCCCAGTTGAGAAGAATGTTTTTGCAAAAGTAGATGCAGACATTACAGGTTTGTTTTCTAATTCATGTACTACTCTAAAACAAGGCAAGTGTGTATTGAAGAGGAGTAGAAAGAAGGATCAAGATGGGAGTAGTGGTTCTTCTATCAAGAGAAACAAGGGAGATACAACGTCTCCTGCAGTTACTATTGGCTATGGCGTATCAATTACCCCTACTATTCCTATGAGGCAAGTGGAAGTAGAAGATATAAGAAGCCTAATGACAGCAGGAGGTGGTGCAAGGGGCATGGGAGTTGTGGTTCAGGATGAGAAGAACAAGTCAATGTTTAAAAGTCCTATTTCAGCTCCAGAGTCTAGAGCAATAAAGCCAGGATAGGAACAGGGCCAAGCAAATGGTGCATCTGTTGTGAAGACACGAGTGGATGCTGGTGATACTTTATCCAACCAATCTGCAAAAAATAATGATGAGGATATGATGCAAGAAACAAAGTCGGAAATTGATACTCAGGTAGATACGCATGTGCAAAGTGTTACTGTGAATGTACTGCCGAGCGAGGTGTTCGATGGAACCAACAGACTTGGAAGTTAATATTCTGTGGATACAAATGACCAAAGTGTTGCTGTAGATGTGCGTGTTAGAAGTGGATCGCTTCCTACTCATGGATGCACATCTTAGCCAGCAGATGGAAATAAAGATCACACAAGTGTACAAGTGTGTACAGTCCAGGAATCCTATGCTTCTCTGGAAGCAAAGGTGCCAGAAATACTTAAGAAAGTGGAGGTCACTAATGGCACAAATGTGATATCAACAAGCCATGTGCTCAAAGATGAGGGCCAAAACGGAGAACAACCTAACCAGAAGAAGACGGCTGATGGAGCTATTGCAAATCATTTCTGTGGTGAAGCTATCAATGGTACCTACCCTGGTATAGCGAAGTCTACTCCTAAGGAAAAGAAGAAGAAAGCCACACAACAGTTTGGAAATCCAGCAGCTCTTCTGTTGCACTTCACACCTAGTATTGTATATGGGATAATGTTATCTCATACTTGCAATGATTAGATAATACCATCGCATTGTTCATCTAGATTGTTTTTTGTCGAACTTTTGTTGTAAACTTGTTGCTCTTCGTTTGGTTATTGTAACCTCTTTGCTCTTCATTTGGATATTTATCAAGTACTGTGATTTTGTGGGTTTTGTGGACGCCGCAATGCCCGCTTAAGTCTTTTGCGGGCTACCACAATATCCCGCATAAATGTTTGTGGCCAATGTGGGCAATGTGACATCAACCCATAATGCATCCCAATTGCATCATGAGTAACATTCATGTACCTATCTAGTTAAATCACACTTGATGCTCAGGTTTGTACCCAGTTAAAAACCTCACACTGCAAAAAAGGTTATATGTCAAGAATGTACTACTCAGCATTTACAAAGTACACTCTCTCATTGCCTAATGCAACATTAGAAATGAACTATTGGCCATTTGCATTATGCAACATCAGAAATGAACTATTCGCCACTGTCTATTCATTTATCATCATACATATTACAAAGTCAAAACATATTATGTTCCTCTAGGAAACAAAGCTTCAAGGCATGGCAGGGCCAATCTATCTTTCATCAAGGTAGGGAAAAATATTTCTATTTCGCAACTTTTATTGAGCCATAGGACTTCAGAACAAGAGATAAACAAATGGAATAAAAGTTGAGCAGAGAGATAAACAAATGGAATAAAAGTTGCAAGTACTTCCACTATATACTTCTTGTATGGTCAAACTAGGCTGAGCAAATGGCATGCACTTGGAGTATTAAGCTAGTAAAACATCAAGCCTCAACTCTAGAACATACTAAATTAGAAAGGTATGCTAAGATGCATTTGAGAATTAGTTGCGGATAAAAGAAAAATCAACTAATAAGGAAGTGATCACTTTTGTAACCCCATTGCCACTGGAATCACAAATAGAAGAATATAGGGAATGTGCTTCCGCGATCCCCTACCGTGGGAGGCTACGAAAATTGCACAAAAGCCATTCTCAAGAAAAAACAGCTTTGAATAAAGAGCAACAAATTTGGCATTAGTACGCATAGAAATACATAATATCAAAGCCATTATCTATGAATTTGTAAAGGCAGGTATCAAAGAGAGTCCATAGCATGCTAAATGACTGTAATCATCTATGTTATTTGTTCAGGAGAATTTCTTTTGGGCAACTGCACCCAATGGCATCTGCAATTCATACTCACACACCATACAGAGATAGCCTAATGAATCTAAATGTTCTTGGGATGATATATCATATTATCACATCGAATTTTTGAATATATATAGTAACTTCTTTGAGAAAGGGTCCATAAACTCCAGTTGCAGTCATGTAGTGTCGATGTATCATTACCTGTTTTTTGAGATAAGCAATTCTAGATTCAAACAGTTCCTTTTTTTCCACCCCTATATGGCACCCTCCCAAAACAGGAAGAGTACCATGGGAATGAAGCCATTACACAAACATGCTGCTGACCAATTTCAAAAAACTGAACATGGTATCTAAATGTTGTAGATTTTAGTTATGCTAAGTTCAGTCCTTTTTATGAAGTTGCTGACATAACAAAATTTGATCTTTTCTTCCAATCCTCTTGTGTATTGGTTCTATTTTTAGGTGTTCATTTGTCTTTCTTGACAGTGTGTCTCAACTATTAAGGTGTCGGGACCCGAATCTGCAAATCCGGACCCTTTGTATATTCTGCACGACTCCAAGATCACGCTAGTGCACACAGGCTAAACAAGATTAAAGTACCACAATCATACACAACGGAATAATAATAAAGTACTTCAAACATGTATATAAACGGGTTGCACGACCTTATGGTCACCTTACAATAGTTTGCCACGTAGGGCTTACATTAGTCAAAGTATCAGGAAAATAAATGCTTGATGAACTAATTACTTCGCCACAGGCAACAAACGAGGCTCGCGTCCTAGTTCTCTGGCTCCTCAGCAAACTCCTCCTCCCAAGCATATACCAGACTCCTCCTCTGGTATATTGTTGTTTGCGAGGGTGAGTACACACCGTACTCAACAAGTCATGCACAGAATGCAGTTCTATTACTACATATATGGCTTCTTACAAAACCATATTATTTATTTAGATAGAAAGCAGCAAAACCATATAAATATAATAAGTTTCTCAAATTATTTTTCCACATATTTTTGACACACAGTCCTGAATCAAACTTCACAATTATCTCTGTCACACAGCCACTCATCCCCATTTTATTTTTGAAGATCTACCCATTGACTGTAATCCCCGAGCTCTGTCCAATCCCTCAGACATGGCTATTCGAATAGTTTTGACACACTCTGCAGAGGTTGTACACTTTACCCACAAGATATAGTCGCTCACCACATAGGTGATTGATCGTAACAAAGTTTTTTAGAAACTTCCATCTAAACCTATGAACGTCTCCAGTATTGCCTTCCCTAACACTTCCCTCACACAGAGCCGAAGTATAGAATAGGTGAACATCGTTGGATGGGTACCAAGCCGTAGCATAGGTACGCTCCCCCACATAGTTACACCCTTGTGTAACCACCGCCTTGAGGTATCAAAGGAAAGATATTAGAACCTTACTAAACTAGGTCTGTCCCATACCAGACATGTGGTTGTACGATTAACTCAGTTCAAAGACTTGCAAGGTAAAGTCCTTAACTGACCAAGGCAAGACTTCCTTCTCCCAAAGGTTTGGCACATAGCCACCTTATTTGCTGCATAGGCTCCTCCTAGCACAAAGCCTCGGTCCACTTGCCCCAGTCCAAATCATTTCTCACACCAATTGTTTTACGGTGCAACACATGCCAGTAACTCAACCTCCATGTGGAACCACATAGGTCTCCACACTTCAACGTCATTACCAACAACATCCCACCATTTACCAAAATACATTCATTATTCCTTTAGCCAATATTGCTTTTGTTTTTCAAAGGATTATTTACGGTATATGCAAGGCTAAGCAACTATTCACGGTCTAGCCTCCCATGTTGGTATATCATTACATCCAACTAATATTATCAACTTAGGGTAACAAATGAATCATAGCATACAAATATTGGTGACAACGTGGTAATAACAAATAGGTTGATTAACTAATACTCCCAAATTAATTAAATCTATTTTTAATTAATTTAGCATGCACAATTTTGATCAACACATAACTTGCTTTCAAACAACTACTGATCCTGATCTAGAGCAAGATCCTGCGCTGAGAATTCCCCCTCGATTCTTTTCGGCAATTCAACGTCTACTCGTAACAAATGGATATATAACAAATATAAATAACAGAGAGCAATATCAACTCTAAAAATTCCACAAAACACATCAATAAATATATCTTGATTTTACAAATTTTTAGAAATTGAAATCACCTCAATCGGAGTTAAAACGCAAAAGTTATAGCCTTTCGAAGTTTTAAATAAATAGAAAATCCTAAAAATCAGAAAATCCGATTTATTTTAATTATTTTTATATGAAAAATTGGGATTTATGATGTCAGCATGACCTAATGATGACGTCAGCACCGAAATGAATTTCGGCAGAAATATTTTTATATTAAAAATTATTTATGACGTCAGCATGACACGTGGCCCAATCGGGACGCGACACACGGCTCAACATGGTTAACCGAATTCCTAATTCGATCTCGCTTGTCCATTTTAAATTCAATGGCTAGATTTAATTCGATGCTTCGGTTTTAATGTGACATGCGGTGGAATCCAAATGACTCGGCGCGCGACGCAATCTCTACCGTTAATTCAAAATTCAATGGTTTAGATTGAATCTAATTTGTGCGACCCAATCCGCTACGCGGCTAATCCCGACACTCGATGCGTGGATGCATCACTACCGCATGATTAAAATCCAATGGCTCATATTGGTTCAATCCTACGCAATTTACTACCTCTACGTGGCATCACACGGATCGTTGGATCTAAATCCAACGGCCTTAATCTAACCAAATCAGAATACTGAGATTGGCTACGTGGACTTACCTCAGTTGTTAGATGAGAATCCGACGGTCGACGAAGCTCCAAGTCTCAACGATGGCGTGGCGAGGATGAGTTGCCAGAACTGGGAAAGACGACTACGGCGATGACGTTTGGGGCTTCCTCCGGTGAGACAAGTTGACACAACAGACGCATCTCACTGCGAGCAACACAACGGTGACCTCCAACGTGACGGAGATAGACGGGAGACGGCGCAAGGATGGAGGAAATGACTCGGAACTACAGTGAGCTCAAGCGACGGCCATGGTATGTCTTGGGAGTTGAGAGAGGGCGCAAATGAAGCGGAAGGAGATGCTCTACACTGCGCACTAGGTAATGAAGACGGGGAGTAAACGCGGCGGCGTTAACGGCACGCGGAAACTCGGTGGTAATGTGTGGCGGCGCTTCCGGAAACTATCGACAAAGCGACGTGGAGCAATCTCCGACGTACACGTGGCGATGAATCGATGACTGCCAAAGCACAAGCGACGTGGTCGCCTCGGAATCGCCCGATTCAAAATCAACGGCCACCAAATAATGGCGATTAGGGTTCCACGGTCTGGACCTACAGTGTGCACAGTGCTGGGCTGGGCTCAGTATTGTTCACACCCTTTTTTTCTACGATTTCCAATAAAAAATCCAAAAATTCATTTAAATCATTTGAGGTATTTTAAATAGCAGAAAAATTCTAGAAAAATTGTAGAAAATATTTTCGAACATTTTGGACTCAAATAAAATAATTTCATTTATATTTTGCAAGAGTATATTCATTATTTAATTAATTTTCAAAGAAAGGTTAAATTCCAAAAATTCCAACTAAATCCAAATAAATTCCAAAAATTCTCAAAAATACAAAATAACTTATTGAATTCAAAATAGACCAAATTTTGGGATGTTACAAACCTCCCCCCTTAATGGAATCTTGACCCCAAGATTCAAGACTGGTTAGAGAATAGGTCGGGAAACTCCTTCCTCAAGTCTTCTTCACGCTCCCAAGAGGTTTCGCTTTCCGAGAGATTGCTCCATTGGACTATGCAGAAGCGGGTTGATTTGTTCCTCATTTCATGATCCATTGATGGGAACGGGGATGCCGAACTTCCGTTAGGTGGAGGATAAGTCGATTAGGCGGCGCGAGACACACACGATCCGGCTTCTTGATCGGCACGATCAAAACCTCTGCAATCGCAGCACCACACGTCCTCTGGTTATCAACCGTGCGCTGCCCGGTTGACCTCGCCACGAAGGCTAATCCCTACTAGTGAATCGAGAATACAAGCAAGAACAAGAAAGATGCAACTGAATTTGCAATTGAGGATGAAGCTCACGAGTTGGGGTCTCACAAACCGATGAACGGCGATCACTGTTCAAAGACAGAATTGATTTAAGCAAAACCCGAGTCAAACCCTAGCGGCGGCTACTGAATATAAGGTCTAAGGGACGTCCTAGAGACCCTAGACGCGTCCGTGATGGACTCCAACACGATACATGGGCCAACGGCCCAAATTGGTGACGCAGCACCCTGGGACAGATTCTGTCCGCCAACTAGCAACATGAATTCCTATCGACTCTGAACTCCAAATGACCTAAAACTTATGCCATTGGAAAGCTTATCTCCTTAGCTTTCCATGCATATGTGGATCATCGAAATCAGAGCCCGTTTGTGGCCTGGGCGATGATTTTAGTGAACACTGCTCCTAGTGGCCGAGGTAGTCGACTCGAGATGAATTGGGCCTCCAACTTGACTTGGACGCCCACCTTGCCTCCCTCCTGGCCCTTGCTGGTTCCCAAGGCCTTCATGATCCACTCCGAAGTTCCTAAGTACAATATAATCAATAATATCATTAGGTAGTATACCATCCTCACAAGTATATGCACGGGCACTTAGGAACGAGCTCACCTGTTGATTCAATTGCCGTGCTCATGCTCTTGTGATGGGTCCTTGCATCACAACTGGAGGAGTCTCGGGCATATGCATAGGAGTAATATCCTCATCATCCTCCCCCGCTTGAAGTGGAGTCATCCTTAACTCAAGCTCATCTTCTTCTCCCATGAACGGTTTCAAATCTGCAATGTTAAATGTGGGACTAACCCCAAATTCGGGAGGCAACTCAAGTTTATATGCATTATCATTTTTTTTAAGTATCTTGAAAGTACCATCAGCTCTAGGCATTAATTTAGACTTTCTTAATTCTGGAAAATGATCCTTTCGCAAGTGTAACCATACTAAATCACCCGGTTCAAGTTTTACTTCCTTTCTACCTTTACTTCCCGCAGTCCTATATCTTTCATTCATCATTTCAATATTTTCTTTAGTCTTTTCATGCAATTTCAGAATAAATTCAGCACGTTCCTTAGCATCATGATTAACTCGTTCACTAGTAGGTAAAGGTAATAGATCAATAGGAGCACGGGGATTGAAGCCATACACTACCTGAAAAGGACTTACCTTGGTTGTGGAATGTACCACACTATTATAAGCGAACTCAACATGCGGCAAACACTCTTCCCACATCTTCAAATTCTTCTTCAAAAGAGCCCTCAACATAGTAGATAATGTACGATTTACTACCTCGGTTTGGCCGTCGGTTTGGGGATGACATGTTGTTGAAAACAGCAGCTTGGTCCCCAATTTATTCCATAGAGTTCTCCAAAAGTGGCTCAAAAACTTGGCATCACGATTTGAAACAATAGTAGAAGGCATACCATGCAAGCGAATGATTTCTTGAAAGAAAAGGTTAGCAATATTAACAGCATCGTCGCTCTTATGACAAGGAATAAAGTGAGCCATCTTAGAAAATCTATCAACCACCACAAAAATACTATCCTTCCCCCGCTTGGTCCTAGGCAGTCCTAAAACAAAGTCCATAGATATATCCTCCCATGGAGTGCTAGGAATAGGAAGAGGCATATATAAACCATGTGGATTCAATCGTGACTTAGCCTTTTGATATGTAGTGTAGCGGGATACAAACCTCTCAATGTCTCGCCTCATCTTCGGCCAAAAGAAGTGAGCGGACAGCACGGCCTCCATCTTCTTGGCACCAAAATGACCCATCAAACCTCCTCCATGAGCCTCCTGTATCAAAAGAAAATGAACGGATCCAACTGGAATGCATAGGCGGTTAGCTCTAAACACAAATCCATCATTTATCACATATTTGTCCCATGTTCTTCCCTCTTTGCAATGCAGCAAGACATCTTTAAAATCATCATCATTAGCATATTGTTCTTTAATTGATTCCAATCCAAATATATCACAATCAAGTTGGGACAACATGGTATATCTCCTAGATTAGGCATCAGCAATCACATTATCCTTCCCTTTCTTGTGTTTGATAACATAAGGAAAAGATTCAATAAATTCAACCTATTTAACATGTCTACAATTCAGTTTCACTTGACTGCGAATATGTTTTAGCAACTCATGATCGGAATGAATAACAAATTCTTTGGGCCAAAGATAATGTTGCCACGTTTCTAAAGATCGCACAAGAGCATATAATTCTTTATCATACGTGGAATAATTCAAAACAGACCACTCAATTTTTTCGCTAAAGTAAGCAACAGAGTTTCTTGTCTTGCATCCAAACACCACCAATTCCAACCCCACTAGCATCACATTCAAGCTCAAAGATCTTATTAAAATCAGGAAGTTGGAGTAAAGGTGCATTAGTAAGCTTATCTTTCAAAAGGTTGAAGGCATTCTCCTGTACTTGCCCCTAATGGAACACAACTCCCTTCTTCGTCAACTTGTTCAATGGGGCTGCAGTGGTGCTGAAATACTTCACAAAGCGTCAGTAAAATCCGGCAAGTCCATGGAAGCTCCGCACTTGTGAAATCGTCGTGGGCGTTGGCCAACTCTTAATCGCGTGCACCTTGGCTTTATCCACCTCAATTCCCTGCGGAGTCACGACATAGCCAAGAAACGATACTTGTTCGGTGCAAAAAAATGCACTTCTCGAGGTTACCAAATAAACGTGCAGTACGCAAAGCATCAAAAACAACACGTAGATGATCAAGATGTTCATGTAACGACTTGCTGTAAATCAATATATCATGAAAATAAACCACCACAAATTTCCCAATGAAAGTTCGTAAAACCTCGTTCATTAAGCGCATGAAAGTGCTAGGTGCATTAGTTAAACCAAAAGGCATGACTAACCACTCATACAATCCAAACTTTCTTTTAAAGGTTGTTTTCCATTCATCTCCCAATTTCATTCTTATTTGGTGGTATCTACTACGCAAGTCAACCTTAGAAAAAATTATAGAACTACTTAACTCATCAAGCATGTCGTCTAACCTAGGAATAGGATGACGGTACCTTATTGTGATATTGTTAATGGCTCTATAATCTACGCACATGCGCCAACTGCCATCTTTCTTAGGAACCAAAATAACAGGGCCAGCACAAGGACTAAGGCTCTCATGTACATACCCGCGGTCCAAAAGATCTTGGACTTAGTGCTGAATCTCTTTAGTCTCCTCGGGGTTGGTCCTATAAGCAGCTCAGTTTGGCAAACTCGCTCCAGGTATCTAATCAATTTGTTGCTCAATCCCTCGTATGGGTGGGAGTCCTGGAGGTATCTCGGCAGGAAAAACATCCGCATACTCCTACAATAGGTTAGTGACAGCAGGAGGCAAAGTACTGGGCATATCATCCAATGAAAACAAAGCATCTTTGCATATCAAAGCATAGCACAAAGCATCATCACTAATTGCAGCAAGATCAGATTTTGTAGCAAGCAAGATGGGATTCCTCAATTTAATTTGGTTGGCTACATGCCGAATTTCAGATTTTTCATAAATGGTTTTCTTGTCATTAGCAAGCCGCTCCCTATCGGATTTAACAATTTCAGTGGGGGTCAAAGGTAGAAGTGTAATTTTCTTTCCCTTATGCATAAAAGTGTATTTATTACTTCTACCGTGGTGAAGTGCATCAGTGTCATATTCCCATGAGCGACCCAATAAAAGAGATCAAGCTTGCATCGGCACCACATCACAATTAGCAAAATCAGAATAGGAACCAATGGAAAAATGAACCCGAACTGTTTGTGTTACCTTATCTCTGCCGGAATCATTCACCCTCGAATGTGGTATGGATGTGGGTGCGGCGTGTGGTCAAGCCAAGCTTCTTGACCAAATCAGTACTCACCAAGTTGTTGCAGCTGCTGAAGTCAATGATCACGCGCGCTTGTCGGTTGTTGATGACGAAGAAAATCTGGAACAAGTTGTGGCGCTGCTGCTGCTCGACTTGCTCCATTTGTGTGCTAAGGACACGCTGGACAATGATGGACCTGTACATAGCGGTATCCTCGGCGCCAAAGGTGGCATCATCATCAACCTCCTCGTCGTCCATCCTGGTGTCGTCGATCTCATCCTCAACATCAGAGGCACTGATGTAACCTCCGTCGTCGGTGGCGATGTATGCCCGTTGGTTGGGGCATTCTTTCTTGATGTGGCCAATCCCTTGGCACTTGTGGCAGCGAATTCCCTTCGATGTACGGTCCGTGGAAGCGATGGAGGAGGAGCTCTTGGCCGGTGTTGATGTGGTCGATTTGCTGCTGTCCGTGGCACGGGGGGCGGTGCCGTCGATGCCGGTCGTGTGCTCGTCGAAAGTGGCGGTGCAGCTGGTCGGAAGGTGGAAGAAGGAACTGTCTTCGCTTGTCCCGTAGTCGTTCGGGGCGTGAAGGTGCTGCTGGCGTTGCTCCTGCTCTTAGAATGGCGTCCCTACAACTCCTTCTCTGCTAACATAGCAAGTTGAAACAAGCGATTGACAGTTGTATATTCTTTATAATCAACAATATCCTGAATTTCTAGACGCAAACCACTGTAAAAACGAGCAATTTTATCCTCAGGTTCCTCTACTACCCCACAACGTAACATACCCTTTTGAAGCTCTTGGTAATATTCCTGAACAGTCATACTACCTTGATCTAAATGTTGCAATCTCTTGCGATATCACATTGGTAGGAAGGAGGAACAAATCTATTACGATAGCATCTTTTAATCTCGCCCAAGAATCAAAGTTGTAGCGGGCATTTACTAGTTCATTCCACCGATTATAGCAAAATCTTTAAATTCACTAGTGGCTTGTCTAACTCTATGAATCTCGAACTAGATGGGAATTAAATTTCGCTCAATCGTCATCTCCCAATCTAAGTAAGCATCAAGATCATAAGCTCCGTAAAAGGAAGGATGGTGAATTTTACCTTAGCGAAAGGATCATCATTGCGGTTACGGTTATTACCTCCCATACCGCGTCTTTGGTTCTGGCGAAGACGGTCATGCAGACGGGTGTCTCGTTGAGCAGCACGTTCCCTGGCGGCACGTTGCTGCTCATCTTCATCTTCCTCAAAATCACCATCCTCATCGTGGTTGTTGTTGCCGTGGTTAGCGCCGTTGTTGACGCCGTTGTTGACGCCGCTGTTGACGGATGCATCTTCATCAATGGTCGTGGGAGGGCATTTTTCGATGGCATCCATCCTCTTGGTGAGGGTGGAAACTCGTCGATCGATGCTCTCAAGGGTCTTGTTCGTCGTCATGGCATGCTCCTTGAAAATCGTTTTTATCTCCTCCAGCATGGTCGACAACTCTAAATGAAGGACACAGTCTTCGATGGTAACATCATCCTCGTTCCTGCCCTTCTTGCCACCTACCATGGTTAGCACAGAAAAAGGACAGAAGGAAAACAAGCACAAGTATTATGAGCCCTATGAACTACTAGGTGGGATCTCATGCTCTCAAGCAATCTTACCAAGTTCTTACCCGGTTCTTCCCAACACAGCGAGGGAGGGTGCAACTGGTGGCTGGTTTGTGACACCGTGAGGGCGTGATGAAGCGATTGCAAGGGTCAATAACTTGTGCTGATCAGAAGGATGTATATGTGGAGCTATAGGAAGGTTATATATATGGAGTGGCACACAATTCAGTAACAGATAGTAATGCAGAATAAATGTCCAAAAGCACTTGTCCTAGTTGCTGGTCTAAACATGTCTTTATTCTAGCTACGGCAGAAAGCAAGGAATATATAGAGACAAGCAACAAGGCGTCAGAATATATGAACAGATATCAGCACAGCAGCAAAACACTTCTATCAAGCACGGTAAAAGCACCTACCTTTGCTCCTGTCCTCCTTTCTTTTTTTTGCTCTATGCTTCTTTCACAATTTTTTTTATTTTTCTTTGATTTTTCCGATATTTTTCATAGGATCAGGAGCACAAAGGTAGATAGTACACAAATTTTTAGCCTGAATAGATGTAAGATGAAACCGATATGAAATAAGAAGTGTTCTCTAAAAGGCATGCTCAAACTTCGGCGACGGCCGGAAACTCAATCTTCCTGGGGGAATTTAGCAAAAATAAATTCAGTGAACCCAGCAATGCTGGGGAGAATCAGATGTAAAATTTTCTGTAGATGTCCGCGGATATAAAATTTGCCTAATTTCGAGTCCGTATGCGAAAGTTATGGCCGTTTTACGGAAGGACTCCGAATTAGGGTTTTCTAGGCGGCACCTCTCCGAACTCAAGGGTGTATGGAGTGGATATGGAAGGAGATGATCTATGGTGGAAGGCTCTGTGATGAGGGGTGGCGGTATGGCTAACAGGAGGTGGGGGATTAGGGTTTATGAAGGGGAAACCCTAACACAACTAGGACTCCGAAAATGATGAAAACCACAAAGCAAACCGATTCCAACAAGGACACAAATGGCGATTGGTGACTAGATCGGTGTAGGATATGGGATGCAGCGGAGATGAAACACAACTAAATTAAGACCACGATCTAAACCAGCAACACGACTCGACTATGGACACAAACTCAGTACTACGGACTCTGAAACCGAAATTATGCAAAGGCTAGGCGTGGTTCTAGGTATGGTAGACTATGAACTACAATTTTTTTTGGCTTTTTCGTGGACTATAGGACGAACGCAAAACTAAATCAAACTACGGGAAAAGGCAAACCTAACGGTAACCTTGCTCTGACTACCACTTGATGGGAACGGGGATGCCGAACTTCTGTCAGGTGGAGGATAAGTCGATTAGGCGGCGCAAGACACACACGAACCGGCTTCTTGATCGGCACGATCAAAACCCCTGCAATCGCAGCACCATGCGTCCTCTGGTTATCAACCGTGCGCTGCCCGGTTGACCTCACTACGAAGGCTAATACCTACCAGTGAATCGAGAACACAAGCAAGAACAAGAAAGATGCAACTGAATTTGCAATTGAGGATGAAGCTCACGAGTTGGGGTCTCACAAACTGATGAACGGCGACACTGTTCAAAGACAGAATTGATCTAAGCAAAACCCGAGTCAAACCCTAGCAGTGGCTACTGAATATAAGGTCTAAGGGACGTCCTAGAGACCCTAGACGCGTCTGTGATGGACTCCAACACGATACATGGGCCAACGGCCCAAATTGGTGACGCAGCACCCAGGGACAGATTCTGTGTGCCAACTAGCAACATGAATTCCTATCGACTCCGAACTCCAAATGACTTGAAACTTGTGCCATTGGAAAGGTTATCTCCTTAGCTTTCCAAGCATATGTGGATCATCGAAATCGGAGTACGTTTGTGGCCTGGGCGATGATTTTAGTGAACATTGCTCCTGGTGGCCGAGGTAGTCGACTCCGAGATGAATTGGGCCTCCAACTTGACTTGGACGCCCTCCTTGCCTCCCTCCTGGCCCTTGCTAGTTCCCAAGGCCTTCATGATCCTCTCCAAAGTTCCTAAGTACAATATAATCAATAATATCATTAGGTAGCATACCATCCTCACAAGTATATACACGGGCACTTAGGAACGAGCTCACCTGTTGATTCAATTACCGTGCTCATGCTCTTGTGATGGGTCCTTGCATCACAACTGGAGGAGTCTCGGGCGTATGCATAGGAGTGATGTCCTCATCATCCATGGTGTCCAGAATCTTTACTGGGTGCTCCCTATAAGTTAGATCCTCTTGCAGTTCAATCGTTTTCAGTGGTGCTTGTTCATCAGGTACTCGAAGACACTTCTTTAGTTGTGATACATGGAATACATCATATACCCCTACCAAGGACTACGGTAATTCTAACTAGAACGCAACTTCTCCTCGGTGACTCAAGATTTTAAACGGCCCGACATATCTTGGTGCGAGCTTTCCTTTCGCGTGAAATCTTTTGACTCCCTTGAGAGGTGTAACCCTAAGATATACGAAATCTTTAGGTTAAAAGCTCAATTCCCTGCGACGATTGTCAGCATAACTCTTCTGCCTTGATTGAGTGATTTTCAGCCTTTCTCTGATCATGGCTATCTGTTCCTCGGCTTCTTGAAGTATGTCTGGTCCAAAGACATGACACTGACCTATCTCATTCCAATTCAGAGGTGTTCGATAAGGTCAACCATACAAAGCTTCAAAAGGCAACATCTGCGAACTTGCTTGATAACTATTGTTGTAACTGAATTCAGCATATGGTAAACACTTGTCCCAAGAAGTTGCATAAGGTAATGCACAAGCTCTCAACATATCTTCCAGAATTTGATTAACTCTTTCACCGACCATCATCCATGGATGATATGTCAGTCTTTGAAGTTTAAATGTGTTCCCATGGCTTCGTACAGCTTGCCCCAGAACCTTGAGGTAAATTGGGTACCCTTGTCTGATACTATCTTCTTCAGCACTCCATGCAAGCAAATAATTCTTGACATGTAAAGTTCTACCAACTTATCGCCTAAGTAAGTAGTTTTCACAAGTATAAAATGTGCAATCTTGGTCAAACGATCCACTATAACCCGTATGGAGTCATATCCACCCTGAGTCCTGGGTAATCTAATGATCGATGAAGTCTATACCAATTTCCTCCCACTTCCATTCAGGTATTTTTAGTGGCTGCAATAATCTCGTCGACCTCTGATGCATTGCCTTAACTCTTTGACATATATCACACAAGGCCACATACTCAGCAACTTCATGCTTCATACTCAGCCACCAAAATCTTTCCTTCAAGTCTTGATACATCTTAGCACTTCTTGGATGGATCGAGTACTTGGAATCATGAGCTTCTTCCAAAATAAGTTGCTTCAGCTCCTTCTTGTTTGGTACATAGATACGTTCTCTCATCCACAGAGTACCATGCTTATCCAGCTTGAAATCCTTAGCTTTGCCTTCTGTCATCTTGGTCTTTATTCTCCTGATCTTTTCATCATTCTTCTGAGCTTCTTTGATCTGATCTTCCAAGGTAGGTTTCACTTCCAAATAGGCCAAAAATCTCTCTGGTACCATTTCCAGCTTCATCTTTTGAAAGTCTTTACACAACTCAACTTGACTTTTCTCTAATAACATATTTACACTGTGACTCTTCCGACTTAAGGCATCAGCCACCACATTGGTTTTACCAGCATGATAATGAATTCCCACGTTGTAATCTTTGATCAATTCCAACTATCTTCTCTGCCTCATGTTCAGATCTGATTGAGTGAAAATATACTTGAGACTCATATGGTCCGTATAAACTTCACATCTATTTCCGATAAGATAGTGACGCCATAGCTTTAAAGCATGAACTACGATTGCTAATTCCAAGTCATGTGTTGGATAATTCTCTTTGTGTGGCCTTAACTGCCTTGATGCATAAGCAACTACTTTTCTGTTTTGCGTCAACACACATCCAAGTCCTTGACGCGATGCATCACAATAGATATCGAAACTCTGGTGAACATCAGGTAAGACTAACACTGGCACAGATGTCAACCGCTTCTTTAGCTCTTGAAAGCTCCTTTCACACTCCGGTGTCCATGCAAATTTCTTTTCTTTCTTCAACAATTGCGTAAGAGGTCTAGCAATTATTGAGAATCTCTCAAAAAATCGACGGTAATATCCCGCCATTCCAAGAAAACTATGGATCTGGGTTGCCGTCTTCGGTTGCTCCCAATGTAGTACTGCTTCAACCTTACTTGGATCTACTGCTACTCCCTCGGCAGTCATAACATATCCAAGGAATTCCACCTTATCCTTCCAAAAATCACACTTGCTAAACTTGGCAAATAATTGTTGTTCCCTCAACTTTTCCAGTACCAATCTTAGATGTTCGGCGTGTTCCTCTCTTGTCTTGGAGTAAACCAGAATATCATCTATTAACACTACCACAAACTTATCCAAGTACTCCATGAAAACCTTGTTCATCAAATTCATGAAATAAGCAGGTGCATTGGTCAGTCCGAAGGACATAATGGTGAACTCATAATGACCATATCTTGATGAAAACACAGTCTTTGGTATATCTTCCATTCTAATCTTCAGCTGATGATATCCCAATCGAAGATCAATCTTGGAGAAAACTCTAGCTCCTCTTAACTGATCAAACAAGTCATCGATCTTGGGCAATGGATACTTGTTCTTTATCGTCACATCATTAAGTGCACGATAATCTATACACATCCAAAAACTTCCATCCTTCTTCTTAATGAACAAAACGGGTGCTCCCCATGGCGATGAACTAGGTCTTATAAACCCTTTCTCCAACAATTCCTCGATTTGCTTCTTCATCTCTACCAACTCCTCGATGGACATCCTATAGGGTCTTTTGGCTATTGGAGCTGTTCCGGGTACTAATTCAATTACAAACTCTATATCTATATCTGGTGGCATCCCAGGTAAATCTTCAGGAAGTACATCTGGGTACTCATTGACCACCGGAACATCTTCTATATTAACGGCCTTCACGTTATTGACCAACAATTGACCATCCCGAGCAGCAATTGCTTGAAACTCCACCTTTCTACCATTTGGGCTCTCGACTGATACTACTCTTCGTCCACAGTCTAACACTGCCTTGCGCTTGGATAACTAATCCATTCCGAAAATAACATCTAGGATCTGGGTATCCAATATAATTAGGTTCACTAGGAACACTATTTCATTTATTAATAGTTTTATTCCAGAATATCCTACTTTAATTCAGAGTTCTGATCCTGGGGATTGGACTAAAAGCATACAATTGAGATTCACAATCTCTAAATCATTTTCAGTAGCAAAACTTCAAGAAACAAATGAGTGTGAAGCTCCAGAGTCAAATAAAACTATAGCAGGTACTGAATTGACCACAAACTTACCTAGCACGACATCTAAAACATTCTGTACTTTGCCAGCAGTGATATGGTTGACTTTGCCTCTCATGGTTGCCTAGGGTGTGTCTCCAACTTGGGCAACTCCCCTGTTCCCTCCTTGAGCAGGTGTCCTTGCAGGTGTGGCTCCCAAATTGAAGCGGACTAGCGTAACAGCTCCTCTCTTAGGGCAAGCATTGGCAAAGTGCCCTAGCTCATTACAGTTGTAGCATCGTCTTCCAGCCATTTGCGAGTTTCCCCCAGCTTGAATAACAACCCTGGCTGGTGTCTGAGATGTCTGACCAACATGTTGTGGTGTAGGTAATGGCGTTCTGGTACTACTTCCGGGCTGAAACCTGGTGAATTACTGAGATGCCACTCTCGGCCTCTGTTGCCCCTGTCGATTTCCCTGCTGTACCATACGGCGCTTCCTGTTATCTTCCAGCTCCTTACGCTTATCCTCCAATATGATAGCCTTATTCACCAGCTCTTGGAAGTTAGGGAATGTGTGGCTAATCAGTCCCACCTGCAATCCATTATTGAGCCCCTTGATGAATCGGGACTGCCTTGCCCTATCAGTTGTTACATCCTCTGGTGCGTAGCGTGCTAACTGAGTAAATTTATTCAGATAATCGGCCACTGACTGGCCCCCTTGCTTCAAGTTTCTGAATTCTTCTTTCTTCAAGTCCATGATACCACTGACGGAAGCACCAGTGAATTCCTCCCAAGTGATCTCTTGGGGATTCTCATGGGCAGCACAGAAGTTCTCCCACCACTCGGCGGCTGTAACCTCCAACTGATGAGAAGCATAAAGGACTCTCTCATTTCCTACGCACTGAATAATATGTAGCTTCCTTTCAATTGTTCTTAACCAATCATCTACCTCCAGGGGATTGGTGTTGCCTGAAAACGTGGGTAGATGAGTCCTCATGAACTCTGATAGTCTTGAGTAACGTCGTGGCTCATTGTTAACAGCTTGATTGTTGACAGCAGCTTGGTTGGTGAGTTGCTGCATCGTCTGTACCATTGTCTGCATTAGTTGAGTCTGAGCAGCCAGAAAGGCTCCTAAATTCTGCATATCGACGGGTGGTGCAGGTTGAGGGGTAGGTGCTTCATTTCTATTGCCTCCCTGATGCGAACCGCTTCCTCCAGCTCCACTGTTTCCATGCGTGTTAACCATCTGTTGATTGCTTCAACTGTTAAGAAAAATAGACAAGTAGGAAGAAATCTTATATGGGGAAACAGGTGTAACTTGGACTCCCAAACCAGTATTCTTTATTATAAACTTTAGTATGGTTGCTCATAGGTGCCTAAGGGCCACACAACACATACAGAACACGCACAAACATTCCACAAACTTTTAAACTCTGAATAATTCCAACATGTAACGACTCACACCTAAGGACGACCTGACGATAAAAGACGTGACTCTAACATTTGAGTATCAACACAAAACCCACTCACTCGCTAAACCACCCCGGATGCGGTCCACCCGGTGCATCAACCGGCTGGTGCTCCGACATCGGGGCGAACTGATCCCCATGACCTGCCACCTCTGCTGTAGAAGCAGACAAACCTCGATCCTCCAACACAAGCTCCTGCCCCAGCTCTGCCTTAGGCTCTGGCATCCTCTCCTCCGGGTCCTCCTCGTCAAGCTCCCTCTCGCCCCCTAGTTCCCCAACATAGAGAGCCTCCTCAAGCTCTCCGATCCTCTGGGCGGCAAGAACTCGAGTCTCCTGCAAGCTCGACTTAGCCTCCTCCAGGGCATGATACACAGCCTGAAGCTCCTGCACAATCTAATCCATGACCTCCTCCTGGCAAGCAACGAATCTAGCAAGATGTACGACAATTGCGTCACTCTCCTGATCAAGACATCCTGCAATTGCTCCTCCCTCCTGAGGATGAAGACAGAACACCGTGTCCCGAAGCTCGTCGGAGTAAGCACTGTTGATCATCCTCAATGCTATGCGGGCGGACTCCTGTATACCAGCCTCAAAGGTAGCCCTCTTGACTGTGATAGTGGTTGGATGGTTGGCTCTGGCATTCTCCCGAGCGTAGATAGTGATAGTGGTGATCATTCCACGGCTGCTTCCATTGACGATCCAGGTGCGAGCTCGATACATAGGCCGATCAAATCATCCTAATACCTGGAGCATCCTCCAAAGCTCCGTGGCGTACCCTCCAAGACGCTCTCCAAAAGTATGGATCCTCCTCATCTGCCAACAACAGACCTCGTTAGACCTAAATTTTAAAATTATAAAGTAACAACAGAAAATGCAGCATAGGTATGAAGTAAGAAGAAAGAGATTAGACAAGATTTCATTGATAATCTTGTAAAATTTTAATCTTTAGAAAATAGTTTTATCCTCCTTGGCCTGCCTATCTAGGGTCAAGTTCTACAGTCAGTATGGCTCTGATACCACCCCTATCGAGACCCGGATCTGCAAATCCGGACCCTCTGTGCATTCTGCACTAGTCCAGGATCACGTTAGTGCACACAGGCTAAACAGGATTAAAGTACCACAATCATACACAACGGAATAATGATAAAGTGCTTCAAACATGTATATAAACGGGTTGCACGACCTTATGGTCACCTTACAATAGTTTGCCACGCAAGGCTTACATTAGTCAAAGTATTAGGAAAATAACAGCGGAAAATAAATGCTTGATGAACTAATTACTTCGCCACAAGCAACTGACGAGGCTCACGTCCTAGTTCTCTGGCTCCTCAGCAAACTCCTCCTCCCAAGCAGGTGTAGACTCCTCCTCTGGTATATTGTTGTTTGCAAGGGTGAGTACACACCGCACTCAACAAGTCATGCACAGAATGCAGTTCTATTACTACATGCATGGCTTCTTACAAAGGAATGGTTCAATTGGTTATTTTGCATTGAATCAACATTTTAACTTATTATTTATTTAGATAGAAAGCAACAAAACCATATAAATGTACTAAGTTTCTCAAATTGTTTTTCCACATATTTTTGTGTAGGATCGGATGGCGACAATCAGAGGGGGGGTGAATGATTGAGTGGAAGATAAAATCAAAATTTTCTTGATTCACAAAACCCCCTAGATTAATTATGAAATATTGCTCTCGGTTTCAACAAAAACAGATTAACAGAGGTTCACTAAAACTGTAATTCCTGAAGATCCAACCGTCGGATTGACGTAAAATTTTAACTGTATAAACTAGATTCAAATACGAAACTAACGCAATAAGAATCACCTCAATCGGATATACGGATCTAGAGTTATAACCTTCGCAAGTTGACTGTATCAAATAATGACGAGAATAGATCAAACCCTAATTATGAGATTAAACTAAATCTACAAGGAATTAACCAATCAAACTTTTAAGATCAATTACTAGATGCCCTAGCAATATTTTGGATGGATCAAATCAAAATTATCATGGTGAAAACATGAATCAATCTGAAATCAAAACAGGCATGCAAAGCGAAGAACGGAAAAATAAACAAAAATACTGTAGCAATTGAGATTACTGTAGCACGCGAATACTGAAGCACGTGGGTACTGTAGCACCGAAGTTGCGTGCTGCGCTCGGACGTCTCCTTTTCGCCGCCAGGAAGAAAACAAAAACGGCCAACGCAATGCAATCTTCTAGTCGCCACACTTTGCATGCGAAAGATGAAGTCCCAAGCTTCTAGTCGCACAGCCAAAACACAATGGTCTTCAGATGCCAGACTAAAAATCTCTCGCCGGACCAAAACGCAAGCAACAGAACTTCAACACAGCCACCAAGGAAGTCTTCTGATCTCCAGCTGTAAACCACTCAAAACATGCATGCATGCAAGTCACGCTAGCACTCCGGGCGCTATCCTTTTTGCTTCCCAGCCGCCGACCGCTAATTTTCCTAGTCGCCAAACATGGTCGCCAGGAAAAAACGGCCGAGCCGCAATGCACTCTTTCCTTCCAAGCCGCCGGCAACTCCTCACAGCAGCCAGCCGCCAGCAGAAGCTCCAACGCCAGGTGATCCTCCAGCACACGCAAGAAATTCTCCGGCCGTAAAACAATGATGTGTAAAAACGGCTGTCACAGCCGCCAACCAAAAAGCTTCTTTATTTCTTTTGTCTAACAATACTCCAACATGAAAGAGTACAAACCCTAATTCCTTGCCCACATAAACAGGAGACACCTCCCCCTATTTATACTGAGCAACCATAAAGAATTCGTATACAACTCCACTTGGCCCCAACATGGCCCAATACAGTTTGTATACAATTCCACTTGGCCCAACATGGCCCAATCTGATTTTTGCACGCAGTATGGCCCCGCCGCACACACGTGACTAACCACCTCCATGTGCATGTTCTCTAGCCCGAACGTCCCGCATGACATCCTCGACCACGGGACCTCGATTCCTCCTCGAACCTAGTCCCGAACCTCGGTTCCTCCATGAACCTAGTTCGGTCCGTCATCGACCACGTTAGCCCTCGAGCAACACCGCACACCTAATAAATAAACAACGATCCGAGCACAAGTCCACGACTTGACTCAAAGTCAATCCATGCAACCACTCACATGAGTGCATTGCATCAAACAAAATCATTAATCAATCATAATTATGCTCAATGGTCCGGTACTCGCCCTAGGCGGTAGCACTATGAAAAGCAACCAACACTCAAATTGCTTCAATTTGAAGATCCAATTCAAATCAAACTCAATTTCAAATCAATCCAATCTCAAATCTTGTCAATTACTCATCACACACAAGGATAGACCTCCACATGGTCTTTCAATCTCCCCCTTGATGAGTATATTGACAAACACATGAAAAGGCATACGTATTGAGTTTGAATAAAGAGAAGAAAGCAATTTGAATGCAAAGCCAAACTTGATCAAAGAAATAGAAATGAAGAACATGACCAATTTGGCAACTTATGATCTATGAACGATAGCAAAGATTAACAAAGATCATAAGAAAGAAGAATCAAGTGCAAAATAATGCTTTTTCTACTATTTCTCCCCCTTTTGGCAATATAGGCATCAAGGTGACATTTTCTTTTCTCCCCCTTTTTTTTGTTGTTTTTATGCAAGTAATGCAGCCTAAGGGAGCTTTGAAGATTATCCATGTGATCAACAAGACAAGTTATGACACCAAGCTAAATTATGGCAAAAAAATAAACTAAGCCAATGCATGTCCAAGTGCAAATAATCATTTTGCTAGCAAGATTTAATTAAAACCATGTCATTTTTAGCATGATTGAACATGAGCAACACTTGTCATTAGTTTCAAAACTAGAAGAAAAGCCATTCAAAGGATCAAATGGAAGACCTAGAGTTCAACCTACTCAACACTTTGGGGAATCTAGAAGTGCACACAAGGTCCTTCGAGCCTTTTTTTCCATTGTATGCAAATTTTTCTTTGAATCTTTGAAATACATAGCGGGGTGCAAATGTTTGACATTATTTGCATTCTTTATCCACATATGTTTTTTTTTTGCATTTTTAAAGCAATTGACTCAAGCCATAATCGATCATTTCAAGAGGGACTCTTAAGAGAATGATCTTGGTCATACACAACACATTCCAAGTTCATCTCAAGTGCACTGAGAAGCCGTCTTGTGAATGTGAGGTGTTGAGTCTAATGCGCAAAAAGAGAGTCAATTTTGCTTCACTTTCATTTTAGCATTTTCATGTTAAGCTAGTGAAGGACTCAAGTATGGATCAAACAAGATTCACCCAAGTTGCTATAGGGACTCTAAAGAATTCCAGAATTGCACAAATCATGGCAAATACACCTAGAGAAGAAACTTAGCAAGTAAACGCAACATGTTTTATCAAGTTTTTCTTTTAACGCTCATTTTTCAATTTTCGTAAGCTTAGCAAGATAAATGAACTTGGACATATCTAAGCAAGTAATTTTCTTCATAATATAGCATGGTATATAAAATGAAACATGGATCATGTGCATAATAGACAAAGCTCATAAAATGAAAAATCAAGTCTATATGCAATGCATGAGACATATTTTTAAACTCCCCCTCAACATGTGATTTCATTTTAAGCACAAATCTGGTTCAAATTGAGTTATTAGCAAGATTAAGCTCAAGAAAGATCGAAAAGAACTCAATTAGAGCCGTAAACACGAATGGAGGGAAGAAGTCAAGAAACCGCGAATCGGGTGGCTATAGAGTATAGAAAAGATGGTAGAGAACACTATGGCTCAGACTAGCTCTCATCTTCCCCAATGACTAACATAGGAAAGCTGCCTCTAAATCCCAAACTAAAGGCGTGCACATAGACCCTCTCTACCAGGGGCCCAACACTGCTAGACTTATAAGGCTGTGAGGGAACTCAACCTAGAGAGAAGAGAGAACGACTAATTAAGCATGATAGCAACCTAAAGCACAAGATGAGAGGTCCATGCAAAGCATGCCGAAGTCTAAGTGATGTGAACTCATAACTCTAAGGAATAAAACCCATAAGCACCCAGAGCAATACAAAAGGAAAAACTGAAATAAATTATAATACATAATATCTGATCGGCTCCCCTCACGAAGGCCGTCGTGAGAAGCTCGACGCCAGTGATCCTCTAGCACACGCAAGAAATTCTCCTAGTAGAAACAATGATGTGTAAAAGCACGGTACATCACAAATTACCAACCAAAAAGCTTCTTTATTTCTTTTGTCTAACAATACTCCAACATGAAAGAGTACAAACCCTAATTCCTTGCCCACATAAACAGGAGACACCTCCCCCTATTTATACTGAGCAACCATAAAGAATTCGTATACAACTCCACTTGGCCCCAACATGGCCCAATACGCTTTGTATACAATTCCACTTGGCCCAACATTGCCCAATCTGACTTTTTGCACGTCAGACGCCCACTCCGCCGCACACACGTGACTAACTAGCCTCCATGTGCATGTTCTCTAGCCCGAACGCCCCGCATGACATCCTCGACCACCCGACCTCGATTCCTCCTCGAACCTAGTCCCGAACCTCGGTTCCTCCATGAACCTAGTTCCGTCCGTCATCGACCACGTTAGCCCTCGAGCAACACTCGCACACGAATAAACAAACAACGCATCCGAGCACAAGTTCACGACTTGACTCAAAGTCAGTCCATGCAACCACTCACATGAGTGCATTGCATCAAACAAAATCATTAATCAATCATAATTATGCTCAATGGTCCGGTGCTACTGCCCCTAGGCCGGTAGCACTATGAAAAGCAACCAACACTCAAATTGCTTCAATTTGAAGATCCAATTCAAATCAAACTCAATTTCAAATCAATCCAATCTCAAATCTTGTCAATTACTCATCACACACAAGGATAGACCTCCACATGGTCTTTCATTTTGACACACAGTCCTGAATCAAACTTCACAATTATCTCTGGCACACAGCCACTCATCCCCATTTTATTTTCGAAGATCTACCCCTTGACTGTAATCCCCGAGCTCTGTCCAATCCCGCAGACACGGCTATTCGAATAGTTTTGACACACTCTGCAGAGGTTGTACACTTTACCCACAAGATACAGTCACTCACCACACAGGTGATTGATCGTAACAAAGTTTGTCAGAAACTTCCGCCTAACCACGATCTAGCACCGTCGTCCTGCAACCATCAAGAATAAGGAAACAAATCACATAGCATTGCCCAAAATGATATGCAATAAGTCTAATGCAAATTCAAAATTTTAAATCTCAATATCACTCAAAAGTTAGCACTACCGCCCCTTGAGGTCAGTAGTATGCCTTGGTCAGCACTACCTACAACCGCAGGGCTGGCTCTACTGCCCTTCCTGGCCGGGAGTTTTGCCCTTGGCTTGACAACCCTCAAATTGCTTCAAATTCAGAATAGAACTTGTCGGTGTATTCTACACAGGGGTACCCTCTCCACCGCTGTCAAGTGGGGCCGCGTGCGCAAGATATAGAAAGAAGGTCCTATATAAAGGACTCAATCTGCTGAAGAGAGGCTTGACGGGCGACTAGGACGCGTGGCCACCCGGCGAGCAATCGGGCGACCAGGCCACTGGTCATCCGATGAGCAGGCGGGCCCATTGTCAGTCATCCACGTAGACAGGGCTGGGAGGCTTCCGCTTGAAGCCTCCGCTAGGATCACAACGTATCATAATTATTAAATGCGCATGGGAGCCATTAAATGCGCGTGGGAGCCATTAAATGCGTATGGAGCCATTACAATGTGCCTGGGAGCCATTACATAGGCATGGCTCCCTGACGATATGATGACCTATCCCTCCAACTGAGCCAGCTCCACCAACTCCCGTTCCATCTGCATCACCCAGGGCAAGCCAGGCAACTCATCTGGAAACACATCAGGAAAATCTCTGGCGATTGGCACATCTTCTAAACTTACCCTTGGCATTACAAACTTTTATCCCTTCGGGTTGATCTGCGATAGCTTGAAACTTTAACTTAACTCCATCTGGACTGGTTAATGTGATCTCTCTATTTCCACAATCCAAAACTGCTTGGTTCTTGGATAGCCAATCCATTCCTAGGATCACATCTAGGGACTTGGTGTCTAGGACAATGAGGTTGGCTAGGAATTCTACCCCTCCGATTAATATCTTAACTTTGGGGCAGCCTTGGTTCGTACTCAAATCCGAACCAGGTGATTGCACCAATAAGACAGTTTTAAGAGGCTTTGTTTTTAACTGATGATTTGCAGCAAAACTCCGAGAAACAAACGAATGCGTAGCTCCAGAATCAAACAAAATCACGGCAGATGCTGAGTTGACTAGGAGCTTACCTAGTATGACGTCTGGTGCAGCCTGGGCATCTTCAGTGGTGACATGATTCACACAACCTCTTACAACTAGCGGTGGAGTCCTGGTAGCTTGATTAGGAGTCTAAGACGCTCCACGTCCTGCTCCTGGTGCGGGGGTCTTGGCTGGTGTCGATCCCAGGTTGAAACGAACGGGTGTCATAGCTTGCTTCCTGGGGCAACTATTAGCATAGTGACCACGCTCATGACAGTTGAAGCATGTGACTCCTGCAGCTAGATTACTGGTCCTCTGAGGCGGATTGTTGTTGGCGTTGAAGTTGGCATTGCCAGAAGGAGCTGGGCGAGGCGCTGGTGCATGTGTTTTGAATGCTAATGGAGGAGTGAAACGAGCAGACTGCTGAGGATTGGTCCTAGCTCTCTGTGGATGATTCTGATGAGCTCCATGTTGCATCATCTTCCGCTTGCGGGACTCTTCCAACTCACGACGTGACTCTTCAATGAGCATAGCTTTGTCTACAAGTGCTGGAAATCTGCATAGTCATTGCCAATGACTTGCACTTTTAAACCTGGGTTGAGCCCACGCTTAAACCTCTTCTGGCGAGCATCATCTGTGGCTACATCTTCTGGGACATAGCGGGCAATTTGAGTGAACTTATTAAGATATTCACTCACTGACATCCCTTCCTGCTTGAGCTCCCTGAACTCATTCTTCTTCATCTCCACCTTTCCATCAGGGATATGGGAGTGGCGGAAAGCAGCTGAAAACTCTGCCCAAGAGATGGTCTGAGGGTCATCATGGGCGGCAATGTAGTTCTCCCACCATTCAGCGGCGGTGCCCTCTAACTGATGAGCAGCATACAAAACCCTCTCATGATCTGTGCACTGAGCAATTGCAAGCTTCTTCTCAATGGAGCAAATCCAATCATCTGTGTCCAATGGTTCTGAAGAGTTGGAGAAGGTGGAAGGACGAGTCCTCATGAATTCCGCTAGCTTGGACTGTGGACGAGCTTGAGGAGGTGCAAAGAAGAACAACAACAAAATGACTTGATGTGTTGGTTCAACAAGTTAGCGAGCAAGCTGCGAGCTCGTTCTGGCGATTCATCATATTATTCATATTCTGCATCATTGTGTTCATAAGCTGAGTTTGGGCTGCCAAGAAATGTCCCAAGTTCTGGTTTGACACTGCAGGCGGCGGTGGCGGTGGTGGGTTGGCACTGGCACTGGCATTAGCATCTGCTGCGATCCACGGCTGGTTCCAGAACGAGTATCAACCATCTATGACGCAGCACAAGGGCTTATGTCGTGCCCCGAATTTACGGATTCAACACTCAGGTATTCGCGTGACTAGTCCAGATCACGCTTAGTGCACACAGTATAAACAGGTTGAAGTACCACAATCATACACAGCGGAATTTAATAATAAAGTACTTCAAACACGGATATAAGCGAGTTACACGGCCTTATGGCCACCTTACAATAATTCGCCATGCAGGGCGATAATTATCCAAGTAGCACAAGTTTATCAGCGGAAGCAAAAGTAGAACAATGAACCCTTCATAGCCACAAGCAACTGAGTGCTGCTCAACCCCTAATCCTCTTGGCCTTCGATGAACTCTTCCTCCCAAGCTGGCACGGCTTCTTCTTCTAAGGTTTTGTCGATGCAAGGGTGAGTATACAACATACTCAACAAGTCATGCACAATGTAGTCTTATTACTACATGCATGGCTTATGCCAAAGGAAAGGCTTATTTGGTTATTTTGCATAAAGCGGCATTTCTTTTTAAACAGGTAATCCTATTAGATTAAAAGCAGTAAACCATTATTATTAATAATTAATTTCTCAATTCTTTTCCAAGAGTTTGGCACACAGCCCCGAATTCATTTCAACAGCTTTTGGCACACAGCCACCCATTCCACATTTTATTTTGAAAATCTAACCCTTGACTGTAATCCCCGAGCAATGTCCAATACCGCGGACACGGCTATTCGAATAGATTTTTACACACACACTCTGCAGAGGTTGTACACTTTACCCACAGGATACAGTCGTTCACCACACAGGTGATTGATTGCAACAAAGCTTTTCGGAGACTAACACTTAACCAGTGAACCTCTCCAGTACTGCCTTCCTAACACTTCCCTCACACAGAGCCAAAGCTTAGAACAGGCACATACCGTTAGATGGGTACCAAGCCGCAAAGATGTACGCCCCCCATACTGGTTACATTTTCGTAATCACACCCCGAGGTGTCAAAGGAAAGATATTAGAGACCTACTCAACTAGGTCCGCCCCATTCGGACAAGTGGTTGTACGAGAAACTCAGATCAAAGGCTCGCAAGGTGAAGTCCTTAAGCTGTCCCTGCAAGACATCCATTTTATATTTCACGCACACAGACCTTCACAAACTCAATACATCCTGCTGCCACGCAGCCCACTGCACGAAGCCTCCTTGCCACTTGCCCGGTCCAAATCATTTCCCACCCTGTGTTTGCATTTATGCAACACATGCCAATGCCCACTTCATTGCACGAGTAGAACCACACAGTCGCTACCCTCAATTCCATTTCATGACATCATCGCATTATTCCCAAAATGCGTTCCATAAGTGTTTAGTCAGTATTGATTTGCTATTTAAAAGACATTCAACGCATACAAGCAGGCTAAGCGACTAATCACGGTCTGGCCTCCCGTGTTGGCATTAATATAGCAACCAACATAATTTAGCATTCTAGGGTGACAAGGTGTTTAGGACATACAATAGTATTAACAAGGTGGCATAAGCAAGATAGGTATTTTAACTACTTTTCCCACATGAGCAATATCATTTTTAATTAACATAGCATGCATAACTTGAATCGAGATATATTTGAAAGTCTAGGGGCAACATGGTCAAAGCATGACTTGCCTTCAAATAGCAGTTGGTTCTGGTCCGAGATCTGCGACGGGTCTTCGAATTCTTCCTCGGCGACTTCCAACAACTCGGAGTCTACTCGTATCAAGCAAACACACAATAATTACACAATACAGACAGCAAGATCAACACTAAAAATAAAATAAAAATCACCATTAAATAGTTTACATTTTTACAAATTTTTGGGCACTGGAATCACCCAAATCCGAGTTAAAATGCAAAAGTTATAGCATTTGCAAGATTTCTGAAATTCAAATAAAGAAAAACCGAATTAAGTGATTTATTTTTCTACTGAAAATTCGGTTAAATCCTCGGCTTGACATGCGTTAGAGCCAGAGAATGCCACGTCGGCTCGGCCACTGACAAGTGGGCCCCAGATGACGTCATCTCGACATCAAGACAGTAGGGTCATCACACCGACATGTGGGCCCCATCGAACAAAGGCTTGGACCAACCAAGTCGACACGGTGCGATCTCGCCCTCCATCAGGGATCCGATGGCCAACTTCAACCGCGCCGACCCGAGGCTACGTGGACGCACGCCTACCGTCGGATGAGGATCCTACGGCTACTGCTACCCGAGCGATACACTGCTACGAGGCCTACGTGGATGAACCAGAGCGGTCGGATGAGGATCCAACGGCCATGGTTACCCGGAGAGTTTACTGCTCACCGCACCTACGTGGACACACCAGAGCCACACGATTACCATCCAACGGCCGAGATCTACCGTGCATATTCAACTTAACTCTACGGGGGAGACGTGGCGCAACCTCGCCCGTTCGACGAGAATCCGACGGTCATTTTCAACTGGAGTCGATCCGCTCTAGCGCTACAGAGAAGGAGACGTGGCGTTACCTCGCCCGTTCGATGAGAATCCGACAGACGCGGTGCGTTGCGATGCTTGAAGAAGAGACGGCAGTGCTTGGCGCCGGACTTGGAGAAGATGACTGGCTCGGCGGCACTACGAAGCTGCTCTGGCGTGAAGAAGTGGCCTGATCGGCGCGGCGTGACACAGGGGACTCGGCGAAGGTCTCAAATGCGGTGGAGAGCGGCGGACGGTGGTGAAAGGTGAAGAACAATGCGGCGGTGGTGATGGCAACTACGGCGAGCCTCCGAGAGAGCTATGGAACATGGCAGGATGTGAGAGAAAGAGCAAAATGAGCGGGCGAGTGTGCTGCATGCGTTGGATTATAACCCCCGCTCGGACACGCCTCGAAACGCACGCAAATCCTGACAAAATCCTCGGCGGCCAACAGTAGCCAGCGGTGCGGCAGTCGCGCCCTCCCGAGACGGCGAGACCGATCTCCATCGTTCGTTCGAAATCCAACGGCGGCGAAAGAATAACGCTTCCGCAAAACGTGCCACGTGTCGGCATCCGAGCGGCTACTTATGGAGATCCAACGTCACACGCGCCGAGGGCGACGCGGCTCATCCACGACCGTCTGATCGGGATCGAACGATCCACGACGCGCGGCGCTAGGGTTCAGCCGATGCGAGCACAGTACCGAGCCCAGCCCAGCACTGTAGCAGGCGATTTTCCAAGTTTTAATAATAAAAATAAATCCAATAATTTAAAGTAATTAATTAGGGCACTAAAAATACCCGAAAAATTCTAGAAAAATTCCTGAAAATATTTCAGAGCATTTTGAGCCTAAATAAAATATTTTCATTTATTTTTGATAATTACCTTTTCTGATGATCAATTTTTTTAAAAAAAGAATAATCCAATTAAATTTTGATTAAATCCAAATAAATCCCAAAAATTCAGATAAATTCAATTAAATGCAATTAAAGGTTGACTAATTCACAAAAATTTTAAATAACTCCAAAAATTAAATTGGGGCAAATTTCGGGACGTTACAGCTTAATAGGTAAGAGGGAAAAGCAATAGACAAGTGGTAAGATCATCTAGGGGAGAAGGTAATGTCCAAGAACAAAGGCTAACCAAAGACATAGCCGAAAAGGCTGCAAAATAAAGAACAAATAAAAGCTTTCGACTTAAGGTATGATTGCAACACCATGTTGGAGGTAAGTGTACAACATACTCGGCACACAAGCATCAAATATCCTAGTTTACACAGACTAAACGTAGCTAAACTGAAAAGTAATGGAATGCTCAAACTCATACAACCTATCTTATATGGTAGTCTTCTCAGACATACTCTTTGATGGCTTGATCATTATCTCCCTTGATTTGATTCCTTGCAGATGTCTTGGGGTTTGAGAAATTTCATGGGATAAGATCAATTTAATTTCAAAATAATGTTTTAGCAAAAGAGAGAAATAAGAACCTAAGAATAAGATGAGAGTAAACAAACTATTAAATACCAATTTGTTGGTTTGTTTTAGAAAATAATTTTGAAGACCATGCTAACTAAGAGAGCGACCTACAGTCGATATGGCTCTGATACCATCTCTGTCGGGACCGGATGTGCAAATCCAAACCCTTCAGGTATCTTGCACTAGTCTAGGATCACGCTAGTGCACACAGTGGAAACATAGATGACATATCATTCCATACATCGAAATAACTAAGAAGAAGCAAAATATTACGGAGTAAAGCAAACGACCTTATGGTCAAGGTTCATACATCAATGCCTCTTGGCTTAAGAAACAAATAAAACTGTTGCAGTGGAAATAAAACAACTTGGGCCATTCGACATGCCACAGGCAATCGTCTGGGGAACGCCTTCCTAGTCGACGTAATCTTCATAGTACTCCTCTTCTTGATATTCATTACCTGGTCCTTCCTCAGCAACTAGACAACAGGAGCATAAAGCCTTGAGTACAAAATGTACTCAACAAGCCGTAGGGAAATGATGCAATATATATTTATGCACGGCTTGACAAAGGATAGTCATATGGTACATTTGCAGAAAGAAATAACTTGAATTTAAATACAATAAATAGATTGAAGGTAGATTAATAAAACAATAATAAATAACTGGTAAATCAATGGTAGACAACATGAATAGAATGACGAGGCATCACCCTACATCATTCGAAACAAGTATCAACCATACAATCTAACAGTATAACTTGAGACAACAAAACAACAGTGAACTCCCCGTTCACATCCCAATAATTCCACATTTCAAGAAAACACTCTATACCCCATGTGAAATTCCCGGGCTTGTCCATGACTGCGGACACGACTATTCGAATAGTTTGACACTCTGTAGAGGTTGTACAGCTTTACCCACAAGACATGAACATCTCTTGGTGCAATCGATATTAACACACTTCCTTTGGTGTGTCGCAGAGATATCATGACAAAGCGTTTACAATGCACGTCTAAACTCGGTACTGCCCTCTAAGGTTTCGCCCCTCGGGGCCCCCTCTTGAGCCATGTGAATCTACCCGTCTATCCCGGAACCCACAAATCCAATTGGCAGTACTCAAGAGTAAACAATGCAAATTAATCGGCTAGGTCCGTCCCATACCGGACTTGTGGTTGCACGGTTAGGCCCAGTTCAATAGCACACAAGATTAAGTCCTTAAATTGTCTCAGGCAAGACAGCCACATCCCAATGTGCTAGACAGCACCCCCTTTACTGCACGATCACTTGCCCGAGGGAAAACATTTTGTTCAACTAAGACCAATGGCATCCCCTGCCATGGTACAACAAGTTTTACAACAGTGGTCAACAGCCACAATTCAATATCTCATTAAGTCAAGATTAACATTAGTTTACAGATGATATGATTCCCATCGGACAACTAAGCATGGCTAAGCTTAGCTACGATAACCCCATGTTGGTACTATGATTTTGTCCAACTAATAATGTCCCAACCTAAGGTTGACAATGGTATATGGCATTTCAACAATCAAGGTGGCATAATGTCAATCAGGTGAATAGCTACTCCCAAAACTAAGCATTGATACACAAATAGCATGCAATTGTATAAAACAAAATACTTTTGCAAACATGGGTGCAATATGATCAAAGGCTACGACTTGCCTTGCTGTTCAAGTGCTGAGTCTTGGTCTTCGAAGTCTTCGTTCGCTCCTTCAGGGTTCGCGTCTACCGGAAAATAAAGCAACAAAACCAAATAAATACAAAATAGAGACATAAGCAAGCTCAAAACTCAAAATACATAGCTCTGGAATGTAGAGCTTGATTTTACAAAAATTTAGAAATTTGAATCGGCTCAATCAGAGTTCAGACGAAGGAGAACGAGCTCCTGAAAGATTTAATTCAAAGAAAAGGCTGAAAATGAATAAACCCGAATTTCCTAATTTATTTTTATACGGGAAAATCGAATTATTGCGCAACGCTGATGTCAGCAAGCAATTTCCCGAAATAAAAATAAATCTGAAAATTCCTATTAGGCTGACATGTGGGCCATCGGTCCATGGACCGAGTCCACGGGAACTGCTTCGGTCCACGGTGGACCGGGTTTGCAGCACAGGGAAGGGAGTGACGCGGCGGCTGACTGAGATGACACGCAAGCGACACATGGGCATTAGGGCTGACACGGCGCTGATGGAGCGACTGACGAGGCGGCTACGCGGACAACCACACGTCACCGATCCAGCCGCACGCCCAGATCGGACGGCAGTGATGAATCACCGAGGCGACGACAACGTGGCGCAACCCAGGGCGTTGAAGGAAGATCGGACGGGCAAGGGACAAGGCGGGGACGGCAGAGGCGTGGTGCAATCCGAGGCGTACGATTCCGATCAGATGGCCAAGATCTCGCGACGGAGTTTGACGGCGAGGGCAACGGAGCACTCACCGGAGGCGGAGAAGACGACACCGGACGCGGCGAATGAGCGGCGGATCGGGTGGAAGAAATAGCGGGTCTGGAAGAGCTTGACGCGACGAGTTCGGGAGTGCCAACGGTGATGGCGGAGGATGATCGGAGTGGCCAGGAGACGACGGAGAAGAGCTTCGGGTGGCGGCGCACTTCGGCGAGCTCGTACGGCGCAACTAGGAGGTCTCCGGTGATGAGGAATAGGGCAACGTGTGCGGCGCGGAGTGGGGAACATGGTACGAAACATCTCAGGACCCTAAATAGCCCTAGGAGGCGTGCCGAGCGCGGAGAACGAGGCGGCACGGCTGCGGAATGGGAACGTGCGGCGGCGCAATGTGGGGCGATGTGGAGCTACCGAGGCCGTCTGTGAAGAGACGATCCGGTGGTCCACAACGCGTGGCTGTGCGGGCGGCTCTGGATCGTTGGATCAAGATCCAACGGGCGGGCGCTTAGGGTTTTTGGCGGCAAGGGCTGGGCCGGCGAAAACAGGAGCGGGCTGACGGAGCAGAAGCAGGCCACGCAGGGAAAATGGGCCGAGAGAAATGGTTTTGTCCCGAAAGGGAAAAAGGGAATAAAAATCAATTTCCGAATTTAAGAAAATTCCAAAAATCCAAATAAGAGCAAATAAATTCAAATAAATAGCAAATAAATTCAGAAAAATCTCCAAAAATACAGAAAAATTCTTGGAAGCACAAGGAACCCAATAAAAATTGGAAACCTTTGATTTGATGCTTAGATTAATCAAATTAAATCTTATCATTATTGGAAAATTCAAATTAAGCTTCAATTAATTCCAAGAAAATGCAAATGGTTCAATTTGGGATGTTACATCCCTCCACTTGCCCTAGCCAGTCTCGGGAGTATATAAGGGGGCTAGTGTGCATGGGGTGGCGGAGGTCAGTTGATCAGTTCACAATAGAGAAGAGATCCAAAGCTCAAACGATCGAAAGATCGGACGAACTAAGAACAATCGGTATACTAGAGCAACACGAGCTTGAGCAGGACGTAGGACTGTTACCCACATTGGGGGCCCGAACCTGGGTAAATCCCTATGTGTTCTTGAGTTTCCTGTCTTGGTCATCATGAGAGGAGAGTCGAGAGTGACGCAGCTGCGAAGGCCCCCCTCAATCGAACTCGGTTATACACCCAAACCAATACTATCTGGCATAAACACGCCGACAAAACTCAAAACAAACTCATACTTTTGCACCACATACTTAGCCATTGTCAATAACTCATCATAAATAAGGATAGACATGGTCTTTTCGATGCATTGGTGATGGACATGGTAGGCAATGAAAAGGTGGGGTTGAGGTCTAGAACGGTCAAGAAAGCTGAAACCATCTTGGTTAAGTAGAGAGGGACATGTGGCATGCCAAGTGACTTAGGCTCATTTGCAAAGTTTAGGGTAGTCTAGACACGTGAGAGGCTTGCTGCCAAGTCATTGGGGTCACATAGAAGGTGATGAAACATGCGCGATGCTTTAAGTGAATAGATGAGATGCTAGTTGGAGCCCTACTCAAGCGAAGGAGAATCGTTGGATCAAGTGTTCGTGGGTGGAGTAGGGATTAAGTTAGTACGGTCAAAACCCATTATGTTGTTGGGTTTCGGGTTAGCTCATGTATGAGTGAGTTAATTCTAACTCTTGATGAGGTTCCTTATGGGAGAAGGAAGTCATCCAATGGTAGAAATTGACTCAGTTGTGCTATAAATAGAGGGATGGAGGGATGTCTCTAGTACCTTGGTTGGAACCCAGATCAAAATCATGTCTTAGAGAAGGGTTCTTTGGTTTCATTATACTTTATCTTGATGCTTGAGCTGTACTACACCTCCTTCTACTTGCTCTGTCTCTATTGGATCTAGGGCGCTTAAGAGTTTGAGGAGTTCATTAAGAATATGTTTCAGCCCAACAAGATCCACTAGAATATATCTTTGATCAAGTTTTCGGTTTCCCGTCTTTTTGAGTCCTTGATCTCTCTTTAATTTCCTTTTCTCTTCATCTTGTGCTACTAAGAATGAATGATTGATGGATGAATCTTCTACAAATCACATCAGAATCATCTAAGCAAGCTTTAAAAAAGATCTCTAAGATTCCTCTCAAGAAACCAACATATCTTTTCTTGCTCGTTTGAAGGCTGTGCCTTTGCGGTTTTTGCTTGACATGTGGGAGATCATCTAAGATCTTCTTGTTCATCAAATTCCCATGAACAAGCTTAGGATATAGTTGTGAGTTTGTCCTAGTTTTGACGCAACCTTCCTTCAAACTGAAAAAGGCTGGAACTTTTACATCAATCCTTATGATTAAAGGTTGGAATAAGTTCCTAACATCCATAGGAAGGTGCACGCAAAGTTTCACAGTATTTGAATCAGCTGATCAAAAGTTAGAATGATTCTTGATTTTGAGATCTTGTTGATTTTACTATTCATCCTGATTTACTATTCATTTTGGACTTTTTCTTTTTGTTCAATGTTAGGCTAGCTAAGCCTTTTAGTTGGCTCTTTTACACAACAGGCTTTTGGAGTTCTACTCTTTTGTCTAGTGCTAGGCGGACTAAGCATTTTAGTTGGCTCTCTTAGAAAAGCGGCTTAAATATTTTTGGATGGAAAAATTTTATTTGGCTCCTATTAACCCCCGCTATTGTTGCCTTTTATGTCCTTCAATTGGTATAAGAGCTAGTTTAGCTCTTTCTAGATCTTGACCGGTCTCAAAGGCTATAGTGGCAGATAGGTATTCCACGAAGCCTCCAAAGCTCTCTAGAGTGGATTATCATTTTTGGAAATCCAAGATAGAGTCATACATCACTACTCAAGGCTTCATGATCAGGTAGAAGGTGAAGCTCCCGTATATTGTTCCTGCCGATGAAAACATCAATGTCAGGAATATGGTTGATGTTGATGCGAATGCAAAGGCAAAAAACATCTTCATACAGGGGCTTAGCCATAGTGAGTATGATAGGATCTCCCACTTACAATCTGCACAACAGATTTGGGTGACCCACGATGCTTACTAGGAGGCACCACCCAAATCAAGATGGCGAGACAAGATCAGTACAAGTATGACTACAACAACTTTTAGTAGCACGCTGGGAAGTCCTTATACAAGTACTTTGGATGGTTCACGAAGATTCTAAGTGATCTCCGAGCTGTTGGTACCACATACCTAAACTCAGATAATGCTTGGCATTTTCTGATGGCACTCGATCTTTAAGTTTAGGAGATGAAGCTGACCTTCATCAAGGACACCATAGACTTGTTGACTTTGACTCCTAACAAGATTTATTTCTGACTTAAAACTCATGAGATTGGCGTCGTCTCTCATAAGACAAAGTCATAGTTCATGGCCTTGGTCACCTATCCCACTTTTGAGTGTTCTTCTAGTTTTTCCCACCCCACTCTTTGTGAGATGAGTGATGAGCATCTAGAGAAGTTTCCAAAAAGCGATCTCACCCTCTTTGCCAAAAATTTATCCAATGCTTACAAGAGGGTGAGAGAGAGGAGGATAGGTGGATCCAACACCTGTTTCAAGTGTGGTGGCCCCAACCACATTTGGGCAAACTACCCCAAGCTGGAGAAGGGCAAGAACGATCATACAACGATTTTGGAAAGGTCAACTACATCGAAAAGAATCGCAACAAAAAACTCCAGCTTGTGATCCCTCGCGTGAGAAGAAGTACCGTAACTTCTCCAAGAATAAGAAGCTCTTCCATCGCGTCCTCACCACAATTGATAATATCTCCCTCTCTGACACTAAGACTTGGAGCAATGATGAAAGAGAGGATAATTCGCAAGAGAAGACAAAGGGTGTCGACAACTTCACTAGTATATGCTTCATGGCCAATGAGAACGACATCAGTGACACTGAGCTCTACAACAAGTCAGATGGTGTACCTTCCTACGACGAGTTTAAGAATGCATTCTGTTAGCTAGGAAGATTCCATGCTATAGCTAGGGCTAGGTGTCCAGAGCTAGAGAAGAAGGTAGATGACATATCAAGGGAGATTGCTTCACTTAGATCTTCTTCCTCCCATGATGATGATTGTGTGCTCTGTGATGCCATGCTTGTGGAGCTTGAGAACCTAAGGACCCTACATGATAATATGCTTTCTGATGTAAATGTCCTTAGAGGGAAGAATGATAGATTAGTACTCATGTATTCTTGTTGATGCTAGCTTTCTTAATACACAGACTAGCGCTTCTTGTGACAATTGCCCTAAATTAGCTCATGTGAGGGCTGTAGGCAACTAAAATTTGACAATGATGCTTTGAATGTCAAGTGTGCTAAACTTGCTAAGGATCTACTAGCCAAGTCATAATATGCTTGTTCTAGATGTGCAAAGATTAAAGGGGACATGGACAAGATCCATGATGAGCTTAGAAAGAAGCTAGGGGCCAAGACTACCAGGATTAGAAATGCCAAGTGAGTATCTTGTGAGGCCCTCAAGATTGAGGCAATAGTGCTTATGGAGAAAAATGCATATCATGCTCGTTCTTCACTGTCTGGCTCTTCGTCTTCTTCCCCCTATTCTTCTTGTGCCCCTTTCTTCCAAGAGTGCCAATACCTTACAAGCACTCTTGAAAAGTTTGTTGGAGGTAAGAAGAAGCTCAATCTCATTCCAGACAAGTCCATAATTAGCTGATTCAATCAAGGTCTAGGATTTTACTACTTGGAGCATGCTCGGACACATCCTCCAACCATTATGCGTGCCTCCAAGAATGCAAAGATCGTGATAGCTCCCAGAATGAGCACCACTATGTTTATGTCTACTGGAATTGTCCATGGGATCTCTGACCAAAAGGTTGCTTCTCCTACAGCTTTTGCTTCTGGCAAGGTGAAGTATACATGCACCTTTAGTTCGAAGGATAGACATCTAGCATACTTCTACTTTAGACATGGCAATATTGCACGACATGAGTGTGTTCATGTTCTTAGGGGTATTCAGGGTCATCCCTAGACTCAGATGCTCCTAAGGCACCCACAGTTTCTAAACAGATTAGAATGTCTCCTATTTTGGGACAGTGTCAAAGACATGGTTTTGAGGCTGTTCATTTTGGTTTTTGTTGTGGAGCTATTTGTGGTCAATCTTTCTTCCATCCTCTTGATATTCCTCATTTTTCCCATTGACGTGGATATCAATGGCGTGAGTTTGCTCCCACCAGTAGGAGGTTAAGACAGCATTACTAGCATGGTCTAGCCTCTACATATCGGTGAGCAAACGCAGCTCTAGCTCTTAGATTGTCTGCAGGTGCTATGTAATATTCCAATTATTGGCTTATTTGGATTTAATATGGTTTCTATGGATTTTCTAAATTTTTGAGTTTTTTCTGTAATTTATTTATTACTATTGAATATGTCCTATTAGGAAAAACTATTAAAATAATAGGAAAGTTTAAATAAAATTTTGATGGAAATATTTTATTTGAGTTCAACATGTTGCAAGATATTTTAAGGAATGTTTCTAGAAATTTTTTGATATTTTTATTCCATATCCAAATAATTTAATTCAGAAAACTCTGGAAATTCCTAAAATAGTGTTGGGCTTGGCCTAGTAATATGCAACCCGTGTGGCCTAGCCTGGTCCAGCCCGCTTAGCATAGTAGGCTTAAACCCTAACCTATGAACCATCGTAGCTAGATCATGTGGTTTGGATGGAGCCACGTAATCTTAGAGCTTGTGAACCATTGCTTTGGATCATGTGGCTAGGATTTAACAGGGCTGTTGGTATTCAGGTATATCACGACCATCTAGTGTGAACGCGTGTGCGATTAGGATCAAACTAGTTTGTAATTCATGCACCATTGGATCTGCCACGTGTCAACAGCTCTAACATCATCTTCATGCTCTTCCTGGACTCTGCTTTGACACTATCATGGATACAGAACCCTTGTCGTGTAAAGCTCGGACACTTCTGCAATATGAGGGAGTGCCTCAAGATTGCAAGAGCATCGCCAGTAGAAACTCTAGATCTATTTTGTCATTCATGCCTTCATGTTGTTGGGATTTAAGTTTTGTTTTGAGCACCGCCGAGAGCTTCAACCCGTTCATTCACCATCGTCTATGGGAGTTGAAGGCTGTGAGTCATTGTGCTGGGTTTGCTGCATAGAGGAGCATCGTGTGCACATGCTTTTGAGACCGAAGCATCACCATAGACGTAGATCCCCAAGGAGCCATTGCTATCGAGGAAAAGAGGTTTGCCACCATTGAACTAGTGTGTCGCAGCTGAAGTTAAGGGGAGCATTAGATCCGCATCAGTGAGATCTACCTATAGGTGTCTTTATCGGTGGTCGTCGATAACCATTGGGCCTTGTGTCGTCGTCGCTGATGTAGCATGCCCTGCTAGCGATGTTCGGCACCATGTCATCTACTACATCGACACCAGATGGGTTCTTCCACTGATGTGTGCACTTGCGTGTTGCTCGAGTGGCTACTGTGTTAGAGGGTTGCGTCAGCAAGGTGGGGCCACATGTTAGTGGTTGGTTTGCGCGGTGGACCGGGTCAATGGTGGTGCCAGATCAATGGTGGATCGTGCCACGTGTCAGTTTTCTATTGGTCCATATCGGTGTTGGCATCATGATGATATCATAAAGGGATTTTTTAGTATAGATTTAATTCAGGAAATTGAGTATATAATATTTTATGATTTTTCTTTATTTCAAAATTTCACGAGCAAGTTCTGATGAGGACATCACCAACATGGATACGACTAGCGTGACCGCTACCCCTCCTTCCTCTCCGGACTCTCCAAGGACTACCGACGCTGCTCCATCTTCATCACAAATGATCGACGCTGCGGTAACTTCGTCGCCGAGAGGCCTTAATCCAAAAGCTCAACTATTCAAGCCCACATCAACAGACAAGGGCCTCAAGCACACACCCCGAGAACAGCCCACGTGTCAAGGAAGGCCCATATGGAAGCCCAAGATGTCAAAAAGCCCAGTTCGGCCATCCAGCAGCATGCCAACTTCAAACGGGTATAACTCGGACTCCCAGACTCCGTTTTTAGTGTGCGACCACCCGTTTGAAAGCTTAGGAGATAAGCTTTCCAATTAGTCTAGCCCCACTTCCAAATTCAGTACAAAACGACAGGAAAATGCGGAACAATGTCACGGGACAGAATTTCAGGGTGTGCGTCACCTCACTTTTGGGCCTATGGCCCATGTATCTTAGGGTTTTGGTGGCCACCGCTGTTTTGGCTGCCCTACACCTCCTGGCCGCTGCTATATATATGGCCGCCACCGTTCTTCTATGCTTAGGTTTTGTTGTGTTTTGGTAGACCCCTTGTGCGTCCCTCCTCGTGTTCGCGTGTGTCGACTAGACCACCCGTGTCGAAAAACAGAACCTCAACTTGTTGGTGAGATTATCGATCGTGTTTGGCTCGGTTGATCGCCTCGTATGGTGACTTTGCGATTGTTCGGTTGCTGATCCCGTGGATTGGTAGCGTTGTTACTACATCAAATCGACGTATCGTTCTCATCAGAAGATCGGGCCGACCCAGGTGCACATCAAGTGGTATCAGAGCGATGGTTGCCTGGTGAGAACACCCTTATCCTTGTTTAGTTCATCTTATTCGTCCTAAAGTCCAGAAAAATAGCCAAAAAAATTCTGTTTGTCGTGTGTTCAATCTAATCCGAGCCCCTTTTGGCCTTTACTATTACTACTTAGTTTAATTCTTGTTGAATTTGCATTGCATCGTTGTGTCGTTGCTGGTCTTAGTGTTTTGATCTTTAGAGTTTTGAGTTCTTGTCACGTTCTTGTGACCGAGTTGAACTCCATCACGTCGTCACGTCCAATTCGGATCCTCCTCTGTCCAGTTCGGTATTTTGGTCATAACTCCCTCATACGAACTCGGATTTTGCTGTTATTGTACTTTTCTGAAAGCTTGAGAAATTATCTACAACTTTGTCCATTGTAAAACTTTCCAGAAACGCAGTCTTCTTGCCCAAAATCCCGTCGGATTGGAATCTGTTTTCATCCTGGATTTTTTGAGCAGCCTGTATTTTGGGGTCAATATCTCTGGCTTCCCTTATCCAAAATAAACGTTCCATATATGCAAATTGATCAGCTCGAAAAGATCTACAACTTTCCAGTTATACATTTTTGCATTGGAAGCCAATAAAAATCCAAAAACAGCATTTGAAGTTTCTGCATAGTAGATCTGTTAGCAGCAGAAAAAAGTTTGAGTTGTAATTCATCATATGTGCCACTTTTGATATAGAAGGAAGAAAAATAAGAAAAGGCAAGTGCATATAAAAGAGCCGCACTAAAAGGTGGGAAAAGGAGCCCTAGCTATTTGCTTGTGTGCTGAGGTCGTTCTGGTTGCTGTTTCTGTGACTTCATTGGTGTCTAGGCTCGTGTCTCTAGTACGGTCTAGCCTAGGACCAGCAAAGTACCGCCATTGAACTTTCTTTCAACTTGTTTTGGCTAGTGTGGTTCTAGTATATCCTTTGCTACATATTATACCTATCCAAGCTCCACCTACTATTAACCACACCTTGCAATCGCTTTGTCACCCCTGAGTGTAGATTACCAGCATCCCCCGATTGAACCTTAAAAAGCCGCAGGGTAAGAACTGGTAAGAACTTGGTGTGAGCTTGAGCGTGTGAGATCCTCCACTGTCCACATATTAGTAGATAGGAATATACATTTTTGTGTGTATTTTTCTTGTCTACCACTAATAATGGCAGGTCCACGAAAGAACGATGATCTATACTTCGAGGATGATCCAAGCATTCCGCTAGGAACAAAGAAATATATTCGGAAACATAATCATGAGTTTGAGAAAAGAGAAGAAATTGAAAGAAAAAAGCACAGTGACTTCATGGAGAAATGGCGAAATGGAGATTTTAAAAATGAAAAGGTCGAGCATGGGACTATCCCTTCAACCAAGAATGAGAAGGAACTACTGAAGAAAGAAGTCAAGCCTACACAATCTAAGAAGAAGGATAGTAAGTGTATTTCAATATGTAACGATAAGAATGTGCTTGCTATTCCTGCGACTAACCCTTAGAGGCAAGAATGATCAAGATGGTGTGCACCGAAAGCTGCAATGACGGACAACTACATGAGCCTCATGTCTCATCGCCTACTTAGTGCACCGTGGAGCATGCCAATGAAACTCAATGCAACAACTTATTCCAAACTAAGTTTGTTGTGCAAGAACGCCACGTACACGCCATCATTGATGGAGGAAAGCTGTAGCAACCTCGCAAGTCTACACATGGTCGAGAAGCTTGGCTTGACCACGACTCCACTTCGGCAACCTTACTCAATGGAATGGTTCAACTCAATTGGTAAGGTTCAGGTAACACAAACTGTGCAAGTTCCTGTCTCCATTGGTTCATACTATGATCATGTTTATTGTGATGTCATACCTATGGAATCATGTTCACTTTTATTAGGTAGACCTTGGTTATATGATGTTGATGCTATTCACTATGGTAGAACCAATCAATATATTTTCAAGTTTAATGGAAAGAAAATGATTTTGAATCCAATGACTCCTGCTGAGCTAGCCAAAATTAATGCAAAAAGAACTAATGGTAAAGAACATGAGGATGACAAACTTGTTAGTGGTGTACAACAATCTAAACCAATGTTCAAGAAAGTAGTTCTTTTAAATAAGATTGTTTCCTCACATGATATTACTTTGCAGACATCTGTTTCCTTGCCTCCTGTTGCCACTAACCTTTTGCAGGATCATGAGAAGGAGTCAAGGACGACTCCAATTCAAGAAGGGGAGGATGATGAGGACATCACCAACATGGATACGACCAGCGTGACCGCTACCCCTTCTTCCTCTCCGGCCTCTCCAATGACTACCGACGCTGCTCCATCTTCGTCACAAATGATCGACGAGAGGCCTTAATCCAAAAGCTCAGCTATTCAAGCCCACATCAACAGACAAGGGCCTCAAGCACACACCCCGAGAATAGCCCGCGCGTCAAGGAAGGCCCATATGGAAGCCCAAGATGCCAAAAAGCCCGGTTCGGCCATCCAGCATTATGCCAACTTCAAACGGGTATAACTCGGACTCCCGGACTCCATTTTCAGTGTGCGACCACCCGTTTGAAAGCTTAGGAGATAAGCTTTCCAATGGATCCAGCCCCACTTCCAAATTCGGTACAAAACGACAGAAAAATGCAGAATAATATCACGGGCCAGAATTTCAGTGTGCTACGTCACCTCACTTTTGGGCCTATGGCCCATGTATCTTAGGGTTTTGGTGGCCACCGCTGTTTTGGCTGCCCTACACCTCCTGGCCGCCGCTATATATATGGCTACCACCGTTCTTCTATGCTTAGGTTTTGTTGTGTTTTGGTAGACCCCTTGTGCATCCCTCCTCATGTTCGCGTGTGTCGACTAGACCACCCGTGTCGAGAAACAGAACCCCAACTTGTTGGTGAGATTACCCATTTACTATCAACTTGTTCTTGCTTGTTCTCGATTGCTAGCAGGTTCAAGGATCGATCGTGTTTGGCTCAGTTGATCGCCTTGTGTGGTGACTTTGCGATTGTTCGTTTGCTGATCCCGTGGATTGGTAGCGTCGTCACTACATCAAATCGATGTATCGTTCTCATCAGAAGATCGGGACGACCCTAGTTCGCATCAAGTTCTCCCTCATACGAGCTCCGATTAGGGCGATTCAAATTTCTAAATATTTGTCAAAGTGAGTTCTATTTAATGATGAATTTTATTTGATATTTAGAGTTTATCTATTTTTTGTTTTTGTATTTATTTGCTGTTTTCTCTCGATACATGTAGACATTGAAGTACTTGGAGCATCCGAGCAGGAAGCACTGAACCAAGAGGAAGGCCTAGAGGAGGGACAAGAGTTTTTTGAGGCAAGTTGTGCTTTGATCATGTTGAACCCAGTTTTACAAAATTGCTATATTGATTTAAATTATTGAATGTTATTTTATGTGTACAATTGATTTCAAATTAGTTTGAGATCTAGTTAATCTAACCAATTAGATTATACTCTACCTTATCATTTATATGTCATGATTATTTGTCACCTTAGGATGGTTCATTATAGTTGGTTGCTATTAGATGCCAACATGGGTTGGTTACACCGTGCTTAGTATGCATAGCCATGCTATTTATAACTCATGTCCTTTGGAATATCAAATTAATCTTTATTAATGGAATATGAAAGAGTCTACACCACCTTCAGAGAAGGAGTATCAAGAGGACACAAATGTTTAAGGTGCGAACCTTGTCAGTTGCTTGTGATATACTAAGGGATTATCTATGTTAACTTTCCACTACAATTTAATTTGTTATTCTTAGTTTAGCCCTACGTGGCAAAGACATGTAAGGTCGACCTTGAGGTCAGTCAATAGATTACTAAGTAATATATGAAGCCTTTTATTTTGACTCCACTATATATGTTTGTGATATTTAACTATGTTTAGCCTATGTACACCAGACTGATCCTAGACTAGTACGATATACACAAAGGATCCGGATTTGCATGTTCAGGTCCTGACATAATATTCTTGATTTTGTGAGAGTTGAGCATCGGAGAGATGGTAAAGTTCAGTTTTTGCTTCTTTGACTGGGACTTTTGCTCGTCGTGTGGCTTAGTATTATGTTCGTAGATGGGCACTCATCTACCCCAGTACTGAGTCATCGACCTGTTGCTTTCACTAGTTGGAGAGCTTTCACTAGTTGGAGAGCATGATCAGCTCTCTCTTGTACCTCACTGCTTTGAGGATGGACACACACTTTGTTTTGTGTGTCTGCAATTGTTTTAGGCTTCTCCTCATGCCTATCACTGCCAGATAGTGAAGCACTTTTTTAGGTACCTTCTAGCTACTATTGACTATGTATCTAGTATTCATCCTCTTCTTGTCTATTCCTTTGAGCCTTTCAGATGTAAACTTTGCTAGCTGTAAGAAAGATAAGAATAGCACTTCTAGCACTTGCCAATTTATTGCCACTTCTCTTGTTTCTTTGTCATCTAGAAAATAGTTTGGAGTAGCGCAGTACATGTAACATCTCAATATTTAGCTCAAATCATTTTGTTATGGTTATTTATGTATTTATGAATTTTCTACAATTTTGGAATTTGTTGGAATTAATTTTGTATTTTTGAATTAAGTTCAATGTGGATATTATTTTATTTTATAAAAGTTCTAAATAAAATTTATAAAACTTTTTTTATTGAGTTAAAAATGTTTCAAAATATTTTTTAGAATCTTCCTAGATTTTTTTGATATTTTTACTATTTTAATTTCATTATTCCATTTACTAGAATTATTTAAATAGAAAAGTTTTTTAAGAAATATTTCATATTTATCGGGCTGCAAACCTAGTGGGCTAGCCCAATTCTATGTGCATCATGCCAATCTAACCTACTGTGAGCCCGTGAAACCCTAACTTGGGAACCATCGGATTATGAATGAATGGATAAGATCGGTTCAGTTACATGAGGTGTTTGTGACCATCGGAATCGGATGTGCGGTTGTGATGGATTGAGTGGAGTGGAAACCCTATCACTTTCTGACCATTGCATCAAGTTGGCATCTGTGGTAGAGATTGCTTAGTGTCCAAGTCAGTAATAGCCGTTGATCAGGACACATGGCAAGTGCGCTGTCTTCATCCCCGATGCGAACTCATCCGCACTGCCACCATATGAAGCACATACTCGATGATTGATCGGTTAGGACGTGGGCTCTTGTGTCTATTTAAGTGACCCATCAGGATCGCCTTAGGTCAAGCTACCATAGCCCCATGTTAATCCGTTGAGATTGGTTGTAAGATCTTTAGTATTCAGAAGTTTTCGCTCAAGCTGCCTTAAAAGGGAATTCATCGAGTAGCCACAGTCTATGCTTCTTAGAGGTTGTGGAGAGGTGCGTTGGCTTCCTTGTCATCTGCGCTCACTCATGGACACTGTGGTTTGGCTAGAGGATCATTGAAGAGGCGTCGTGCTAGTTGACCTAGGTCATGGTTGCTGGTCATCATTACTGCCATAGCTAGAGTTCACTGTAGGTTAAGTAGAGCCCAAATTCAACTTGGTGATAGTGATCTCCTGTTGATAGTACGCTCGATGGTCACCGGCGATGACCCTAGACCCCGCACCGTTGTGGCTGACATAGATTGATATAGTGCTTGACGCATGGCGCCCATGCAATTGCTGATTCATCGCTTTGTCAATGCCAAGTAGGAGTTCTGCTAATGTGGTTGCTCGGCTGGACACTGTGCCATGTGCAAAGTGAGCCCTCACTGGACCCATCTGTCAGCCGGACGCATGTCATCCGCTGAGTTCACCATGCACCAGTAGGGTCTCCTAGGCTAAGTCCATGGATCATTGACAAGTGTTAGCATGCAAGATTTTTTAGATTTACTAATTACATGCTGACATCAGTGATGATGTCATAAATAGCTTTTTGAGTATTAAATAATTCAGTAAAATGAATGTTTTCTATTTTCTAATTTTTACTTATTTCAAATTTTAGAGAGCCTGTTCTCCCTCACACGTGCTCCAATTGATGCGATTTAAATTTTGAAAAATTTGTAAAATTGTGATTTATTTAATAGTGAATTTTATTTGATTTTTCAAATTTGTTTTCACTTTATTTTTTATTTATTTGGTATTTTCTCTCATTACGCGTAGACATTGAAATGCTTTGAGCGTTTGAGTTGGAATCGTTGTACCAAGACCAAGGGCTGGAGCAAGAACAAGATCTTTTCTAGGGAAAGTTGTTTTTTGATCATTTTGAACCCAGATTTACAAATTTGCAATGTTTATTGAAATTATTGATTGTTCTTCCATGTGCACAATTGATTTCAAATTAATTTGGGATCTAATTATTGAACCATATTGGTATACCATGTCATTTGTATGCCGTGATTATTAGAAATCAACATGGGTTGGTTAGACCATTCTTAGTATGCTTAGCCAAGCCACGTATAACTCATGTCTTTTGGAATATCAAATTAATCTTGATTAATGGAATATGGAATGTATTTGTGGAATTAGTTTGTCGGGTGTTGTCACACAATGCTATTGAGTTGTAGTGACATCTGTCACAAAACGATGTTGATTTGTCAATGGCACATGGTGCATTGTAAACAACTGGGGTGGTAAATGATTTAGATTGAGATAAGTGGCAAGAGACAGGTTGCCAAGGTGGGTCAGTGTGACGGTTGGGTTGTGGAAGTCTTGCCTCGGTCAACTCAAGGACTTAACCTTGCAAGCCTTTCAATTGAGTCAAACATGCAACCACATGTCTAGTATAGGACAGACCTAATTAAGTTGGATTACTAATATATTGACATGTGAATACCTCAGGTGGATAATCACAAGGAAGTGTTGTTATGGCGGAGGACTTCGGTCTCACGTCAGTCCAATGATATGGCAGTTCTAACATTCACATCCACTAGGGGAAGGCATAGTGTATGGCTTACTTGGAGGGTCAGTGTTGAGATAAAGATTTCTAAAAGATTTTGTTATGATTTCTCTGCTGACACACCTAAGGAATTTTTTAATCCAAAGGCTAAAGGAGATGATCATGTCTTGTGGGTAAAGTGTATAACATCTGCAGAGTGTAAATCTATTCAGATAGCTGTGTTCATGGTATTGAGCAATGCTGAGGAATTATAGTAAAGGGTTAGATGTTGCAAAATGAAAACTTGAAAAGGGAGGCTGACTGCAATTGAAAAGTTGGAAATATGATTTAGGGCTAGAAGACATGATTACTTGAGAAACATTTGAAAGTTATTATTTATTGTTATTTGTTTTTCTTTCCTTTCAATCTATCTACTTTATTCATATGTAAATGCTATTTTATTACAAAATAACTACCTCAACCATTCTATTGGAGTAAGCCTTGCATATAGTTATATTATAATTGCATTCTATGCACAACTTGATGTGTGCTTTAAGTACTCACCCTTGCCAACAACAAATCACCAGTGGAGGTGGAGTCCGCACCAGCTTTGGATGAGGAGTACCAAGAAGAGCGAATGTCCAGGGTGCAAGTCTTGTCGGTTACCTATGGTATACTGAGAGGTTTAACTATGTTTCTGATGGATCGAGATGGCGAACAAAGGGGGGGGGTGAATAGTCGAAAATAAAATTTTTCCCACAAAATACTCCAACTAAGACCTCGAAAAGATCGTGCAAAAGAAATCGTGAAAGACCTAAATGACTTGACAACTATGTGTACCCCTAGCTTGAATGGATGAGAACCATGGAATATGTGGTAATTTTTGAGTCACAATCCTGGTTGTTAAGTATCTAAAACAAAAGGAATCAATTCAAATCTTACTTTTAGAAAGAAGATTGAGCCAAATCACAAAAGTCACTTTCAAAAAAGCAAAAGCAGAATTTCTAGAAACTGTCCTCACTTGGAGCAGGTGGTTGGTAAACTTCTGGTGCTCTAGAAATTTTGGAAATTTTTTTCCAATGACGAAATGCATCCTGAAGCACTCCACCAAAAATCACCTCAAAACTCCTTGTAGAAAAATCAGCAAAAAACAAATATCATAGACTGTCAAGAACTTCGAGCAAAAAGTTTGGGCTTGGTTTTCACCTCGTGGCGCCCAAACAGCGCAACTAGTGGAATCCAAAAGTTTTCCACAGATGTATACGAGAGTCCTGCATCTTCTCCAATAAGAATAACTCAAAAATGATTTTTCTATATTTTTCTAAAAATCAACAACTAACTACTGTGCGAAGAACTAGTTTTGGACAGAGATGCAACTTGATAGAAAACTTGATCTCTAGTCTATCCTAGAGTGCAAAATATATGTAAAACCACATGAACACACTCAAGACATCCAAGATCAGCAGCATTTAGAAGGAGGGGAGGCAAATCCAAATTGTTTGAAAGTAAATTGCATGAATTTAAATGCTGAATTTAAGACATAAAGTAAATACGTAATGTAAATTCAAACATGAATGAAAAAGATTTGTATTTCTGGAAGGAGGAGGTTTACAAAGCCTCACAACAAAGTGGTCAAAGCTCAAAGGAGCACAAAAACCTCTACAATCTTCAAAGGGATGAGGCTATCCCTCCACCCCTATTTATACTACTCTTGGGCTGCCTACCACCCTTGAATGAGTCCCTCAACCTTAGAGCACTCATCTAAGGGCTAGGATTAACCCACTCGCACAGCCATGCATGGGTTGACCCAAAACCCACACACATAATAGGTTTTCTTGCACGGTTTTCAAATCATACTACCTAGACCCACTAACCTATCAACTAGACTGCAATCTAACGGCCTTCCTTGATCCACGCGGCGCCTAGCTAGCATCTCCTCCTTTCCTTATATTCTTGGCTTGCCCAGACTCCATCTCCAATCATGTTCCAGAGATCTCCCGACCGTCTGGACCTCCGACGCTTCTCACCTAGTCCTGGCCATCCTCCGCCTCACTATGATCTAGCAGTGTCGCTTTGCAACCATCAAAGACAAGGAAAAACCTTTCACATAGAAATGCCCAAAAAGATATTCAATGATTATCCCAAAATCATTAATCAATCATAATTTCGCTCAAAGGTCTGGTGCTACCGCCTCTAGGCTAGTAGCATTGGGAAAAACCATCAACACTCAAATTGCTTCAAATAAAAAATCTAATTCAAATCAAACCAAACTCAAATCTCGTCAATTACTCATCAGACACAAGGATAGACCTCCACATGGTCTTTCTATCTCCCCCTTGATGAGTATATTGACAAACACATGAAAAGGCATAAGTTTTGAGTTTGAATAAGAGAGAAGAAGGCAATTTGAATGTAAAGCCAAACTTGATCAAAGAAATGAAAAGCAAAGACATGACCAAGTTGACAACTAGAAATACTTATGATTTATGAAAGATAGCAAAGATTTACAAAGATCATAAGAACTAAGATAAATCAAGATGCAAAATGATACCTTTTCTATGATTTCTCCCCCTTTTGGCAATATAGGCATCAAGACGGTATTTTCTTTTCTCCCCCTCTTTTTTTGTTGTTTTTATACAAGAAATGCAACCTAAGGCTTTGAAGATTATCCAAGTGACCAACAAGATAAGTTATGACACCAAGCTAAGTTATAACAAAAAATAAACTAAGCTAAGGCATGTCCAAGTGCAAATAAACATTTTGCTAGCAAGATTTAATTGAAACCATGTTATTTTTAGCAAGATTGAACATGAGCAACACTTGTCATTAGTTTCAAAACTAGAAGCAAAGCCATTCAAAGGATCAAATGGAAAACCTAGAGTTCAATCTACTCAATGCTTTGAGGAATTTAGAAGTTCATACAAGGTCCTTCGAGCTTTTTTTTCATTGTATGCAAATTTTTCATTGAATCTTTGAAAGACATAGCGGGGTGCAAATGTTTGATATTATTTGCATTCTTTACCTACATATGTTTTTTTATATTGTCATTTTTACAGCAATTGACTCAAGCCATGTTCGATCATCTCAAGAAGAACTCTTGAGAGAATGATCTTGGCCATACACAACACATTCCAAGTTCATCTCAAGTGCAACGAGAAGCCGTCTTGTGAATGTGGCGTGTTGAGTCTAATGCGCACAAAAGGGTCAATTTTGCTTTACTTTCATTTGAGCATTCTGATTGTCAAACTAGTGAAGGACTCAAGTATGGATCAAACAAGATTCACCCAAGATGCTATAGGGACTCTAGAGAATTCCAGAATTTCACAAATCATGGCAAATACACCTAGAGAAGAAACTTAGCAAGTAAACGCAATATGTTTTATCAAGTTTTTCTTGTAAAGCTCATTTTTCAATTTTTGCAAGCTTAGCAAGATAAATGAACTTGGACATATTTAAGTTAGTAATTTTCTTCATAATATAGTATGGTGTATAAAATGAAACATGGATCATTTGCGTAATAGACAAAGCTCATAAAATGATAAATCAAGTCTATATGCAATGCATGAGACAGATTCTTAAACTCCTCCTCAACATGTGATTCAATTCTAAGCACAAATCTGATTCATGTTGAGTTATTAACAAGATTAAGCTCAAGAATGATATCAATTGAAGGATCCAAAAAAACCTCAATCAAAAACCAGAAACACAGAATGGAGAGAAGAAGAAAAGAAACTGCATACTAGGTAGCTATAGAGCAAAGAAAAGATAGTAGAGAACACCATGGCCTAGACTCGCTCTCACCTTCCCCAATGACTGACAAAGGGAAGCTGCCTCTAGATCCCAAACTAAGGAGTGCACACAGACCCTGTCTACCCAGAGGACCCAACACCTACTAGACTTATAAGACTTTGAGGGAACTCAACCTAGAGAGAAGAGAGTACAGCTAATTAAGCATGATAGCAACCTAAAGCATAAAATGAGAGGTCCATACAAAAACATGCCAGAAGTCTAAATGATGTGAACTCATAACTCTAAGGAATAAAACCCATAAGAACCCATAGCAATACAAAAGAAAGGAAAAACTAAAATAAAATATAATACATAATATACAGATTAGCTCCCCCTCACAAAAGGTTGTGAGGGCACATGACTCCAAGCTCACTCCTCAAGACAACAAACCTAGAGCCATTCAAAGGCTTGGTAAAGATATCGGCCAACTGGTGGTCACTCTCCATAAACTAAAACACTATGTCTCTTTTCTCCACATGGTCTCTAAGGAAGTGATATCTAACATCAATGTGCTTGGTTCGAGAGTGTTGCACTGTGTTCCTAGCAATGCAGATAATAGAAGTGTTATCACAAAAAAGTGGAACACTCTCTATATCTAAAACAATGTCCCGTAAGGTCGATCTTATCTAGAGCACCTAGCTACAGAAACTAGGTGCAACAACATACTCGGCCTCAACGGTGGACTGTGCAACTCCGGATTGCTTCCTAGATGACCAAGAAACCAGAGAAGTACCAATGAATTGGCAAGTGCCAGAAGTGCTCTTCCTATTTATCCTACAGCCAGCAAAGTTAGCATCGGAAAAGGCTCTAAGGGATAGACAAGAGGAAGAGTACCAGATATAATAATCAATGGTAGCTCGAAGGTATCTGAAAATGCGCTTCACCGCCTGGCGATGAGAGGCGCAAGGAGAAGCCTGAAAACGAGTGCACATACACATAGCAAAGTATATGTCCGGCCGTGAGGCAATGAGATACAAGAGAGAGCCAATCATGCTCCGAAAATCCTTCTAATCAGTAGGCTCACCATCCTTATCGGGCTCGAGGACAACAGTGGTGACCATAGGAGTCATCATAGGCTTCCCATCAGACATATCAAATCGCCTTAGGAGGTCCTGAGTGTACTTACCTTGGTGCAGGAAAGTACCCTCCTAAGTCTGTTTGATTTGGAAGCTAAGAAAGTAGGTCAACTCACCAATCATACTCATCTCAAATTCTATGCTCATCATCTCTGAAAAATAAGACACAAGACACTGAGACGAGCCACCAAAGATAACATCATCTACATAAATCTGGACGAGATGGAAATAAGAATACTAGCGTTTGAAGAATAGAGTTTTGTCTACTATACCCATTCTGAAACCATGATTGAGAAGACAAGACTTAAGCCTCTCACACCAAGTTCTAGGGGCCTACTTAAGTCCATACAAGGCTTTGGAAAGCTTGTAGACATGGTTTGTGTATTTGGAGTTCACAAATTCTAGAGATTGCTTGACATAAATCTCTTCTTAAATAAAGCCATTAAGGAAAGCACTCTTGACATCCATTTGATAGAGCTTGAAACCATGGGATGCAGAAAATGCTAGTAGGATCCTAATCGTCTCTAGTCTAACTACAGGGGCAAAAGTCTCCTCAAAGTCAAGACCCTCAACCTAAGTGAAGCCCTATGCAACTAGTTTAGCCTTATTGCGAATGAGAACCCCATCCTCAGTCTGCTTGTTTTTGAACAACCACTTGGTCCCAATGACATTATGACCAGAGATAGGGGCTCTATAAGCTGTCAGACTTGGTTCCTCTCAAAGTTTTCCAATTCCTAATGTATTGCATTAATCCATGATTCATCGAATAATGCATGAGTTACATCCTTTAGCTCGAAAGAGGCAACAAAGGCAGAGTGAAGGTAGAAAGAAAATAAGACTAATTTTGAGCACGTCACACGCTCAAACAGATGACCAATGAACACTAAATATGGCGGAGAGGATCAGAAGCAGAAGTGGCTTCTACCTCTTGAGCAGAAGAGGTAGGAACAAAGTCACTTGCTAAAGGAGAGTCCGAAAGCAAGGGCTGGTCTCCCTAAGTTGCAGAAATGGAAACAAGAAGTGCCTTAGGTGTAGAGGGGACTGGATCAGGTGGAACACTATCATCTCCATCATCCTCATCCTTTATAAAGATGGTCTCGGAGGGACAAGAAGAGCCTAAAATATCAGGTCTAGCTCCTAGGCTAGCCTCATCAAAGGTCATGTCACAGGTCTCTATGATTCTATTCGCATCACAACTCCAGACTGTATCGCTATGAGAAGTAGTCGAGTAACCACAAAAATACCATCAAAAGAACGAGACTCAAACTTGTCTAGGTTACCAGACTTCAATATAAAGCACTTGCAACCAAAAACACAAAAATGAGAAACACTGGGCTTTCGCCCATACCTCAACTCATAAGAAGTGCGATGCAAATGTGCTCTCAAGAAAATGCAATTGGAGACATGACAAGCAGTAGCTATAGCCTCAGCCCAAAACTTTCTAGGAGTACTATACTCATCTAGCATCGTCTTGGCCATCTCAACCGGGGTCCTGTTCTTCCTTTCCACTACGCCATTTTGCTGAGGGGCGTATGGAGAAGAGAACTGATGCTCTAAACTAGACTCCACACAGAAACTCTCAAAGTAGGAATTCTTGAACTCCATGCCATTATCAGTGTGTATAGCTTGTAATACACTTGGGAGCTCAATAGTCAACTTACTAACAAATCCCTTGAAGCGAGAAAAAGTCTCATCCTTCGAGACCATGAAAAATACCTAAGAATACCTTGAAAATCATCAACAATGACAAGAACATACCACTTCCCTCCTGCTAACTTCACTCTAGCTGGACCAGTAGTGTTTATATATAAAAGCTATCCTAGTGCATCAGTCATCACTACGGTGACCAGAGGATGAGAAGTACTAACTATCTTGCCATGTCGATAGGGAGAGCAAACTAAATCTTTGACCATCTTGAGTTTGGGCAAATCACGAAAAAGGTCGGGGTTGCTAACTCTAGTTAAATGATCAAAGCCAATATGACCAAGTCTCCTATGCTGGAATAAGGGATCACTGGACTTAGAAGCAATCAAACTCGAAAAGAGTCTCCAGAAGAAATAAAAAAATCAGCATAAAAGACTCTCCCAAATCTAGAAATCCCACAAACTAACTCTCCAAATGAATCAAGGATTCTACAAGCATTACTCTTAAAGCTTACCTCGAGAGAGTCATTGATAAGCTGAGAAATAGAAAGCAAATTATATTGCAGCTTACTCACTAAGGAAATGTCCTTAAGAATAAAATTTTCATTAATGCAGATGGTACGTTTAGCAATGACTCTACTAGAAGAAGCATTCCCAAAAGTGATCAACTCATCACCGGGGGCTCGGACTAGGGAAGAGAACCAACGGGAGTCTCTGGTCATATGATGAGAACAACCGGAGTCAACAATCCAAATATCTCCCTTCCCCATCCGGTGAACCTGATCAAGTAAAAAGGGAGAGAGAGGGCTTAGTACTGGGATAAAGTGAAGACTTGGGAACCTAATACTGAATCACACGATGTCTCAAAGTACCAGCTACAGAAGAAGAAGAAGACTAGACTCTAATGTCTCTCTGACGCTCGACTCTCACAAGATCAAAAGAAGCAAATGTAGTAGAAGATCTGGCACCTGTCACTAGTTTGGCCCACCGTGGTGCAACGGCCATACCATCCTAACGAGGCTACCTAAATCTCCTTCCTAAAAACACCTCACACCACTAATATCTACCTGTTTGCACTAAGATTTGGCAGGTGCGGGATAATCGGCAATCCGAGATCTATAGGAGTTTGGATAGCGCATGGTGGAAATATTTAGAAATAGGAATCTATTTAGGAAACCCAAGCCGACACGGATTCTGTTACCATCGTATTGTAATAGGATTCCGATCGGCCAAAGGGTATATAAGATGAACCCAGGCCGGCTAGGAAAATCATCCACAGCCAAAATCACATCTAGTTTTTCCTTTTCATTAGTTTTCATTTTTGTAATGCTTTCCTCTATAAGTCGATTTTGATCAATAAAGTTGAGCATCACCGATTATTGGTCTCCATCGATTTCGCCCAGGATTGGTCCGCTTTGTTTTGCTACGCATCACCTTCTCAGAGTCGATCTGCCTTTATCTCTAGATTAGCCTTGGTTGGCTAGTCTTGTAACGTCCTAATCGGCTTTTTGGCTGGTCAGAGTTACGCCGATCATCGTTTGATATCGACATTGAGCAATTTCACAACTTTATCTTATCGATTGCACGGTTAAATTGATTGGCACGCTTGAACCAAGTGTTCGTCTAGTGTGTTGTCATCAGAAACCCTACTTCAAGTTTTTGGTGTCAACACTACCTCGATGGAAAAAATGAGGAATGTCAAAAGGACGGCGGAAAGACTCACCACGAGCAACTCCAGGACTAAAACTCGACTGAACAGCATGAAAACCATGTCCTGGACGCTGCCCAAAAATAGGTGACTCTCTAACCTATCTAGAAGCAGTGTGTGTCTTAAGAGCACTCAGAGTCTGGGGATGACCCAGAATACCACTAACAATAGCAACATGCTCACGCCTTATGATCTTGGCGTGCCTAAAACAGAAATCGATTAGGTGACCATCCTTCTTACAGAATGTGCATGAATACTTCGCCTTGTTAGAGGCAAAAGTGATAGGAGAAGCACCCTTCTGCTCTGAAGTCTCATGGACAACCCCAGCAGACCTAAACACAGTAGTATTCAACCTGGGAGCTACCACAATCTCTCCACTCTTGGAGCTATGCACAGTAGAAAGATGAGTCCTAGCATGCTCCTAGTAGTCAAATTCTAGACCCTGAATAAACCTGCTAATTTTTTATTGGTCTAGAATAAGGTTTAACTTTTTCTTATCTCCTACAAACTTCTCAAGAGTGCTTATGAGATACTCACACTCTTGGAAGGTACAGGCACATAAAAAACAGGGGTGAGAGGAAGAAGAACAACCAGAAAGAGAACAAGAAACACCAGCACGTGCATTTTTCTCCCTCAGCACAGCTGCCTCAATCTTGAGGGCTTCACAATAAATCAAGGAGCTTCTCTAATCCTATGGACTAGGTTGTCGGGACCCGAATCTACAAATCCGGACCCTCTATCTATTCTGCACCAGTCCAAGATCACGCTAGTGCACACAGGCTAAACAGGGTTAAAATACCACAATCATACACAGCGGAATAATAATAAAATACTTCAAACATGTATATAAATGAGTTGCGCGACCTTATGGTCACCTTACAATAGTTTGTCACGCAGGGCTTACATTAATCAAAGTATCAGGAAAATAATAGTGGAAAATAAAACATCATGGAGACCCATCACTTTGCCACAGGCAACTAACAAGGCTTGCTCCCTAGTTCTATGGCTCCTCGACAAACTCCTCTTCCCAAGCAGGCGTAGACTCCTCCTATGGTATATTGTTGTTTGCAAGGGTGAGTACACACCGTACTCAACAAGTCATACACAGAATGCAGTTTTATTACTACATGCATGGCTTCTTACAAAGGAATGGTTCAATTGGTTATTTTGCATTGCATCAACATTTTAACTTATTATTTATTTAGATAGAAAGCAGCAAAACCATATAAATATAATAAGTTTCACCAATTGTTTTTCCACAAATTTTTGACACACAGTCCTAAATCAAATTTCACATTTATTCCTGGCACATAGCCTCTCATTCCCATTTTATTTTTGAAGATCTACCCCTTGACTGTAATCCCCAAGCTCTGTCCAATTCCGCAGACACGGCTATTCGAATAGTTTTGACACACTCTGCAGAGGTTGTACACTTTACCCACAAGATACAGTCACGCACCACACAGGTGATTGATCGTAACAAAGCTTTTCAGAAACTTCCATCTAAACCTATGAACCTCTCCAGTATTGCCTTCCCTATCTCTTCCCTTACATAGAGCCGAAGTATAGAACAGGCGAACACTGTTGGATGGGTACCAAGCCGTAGCACAGGTACGCTCCCCCACACAGTTATACCTTTGTGTATCTGCCGCCCTGAGGTATCAAAGGAAAGATGTTAGAACCTTACTAAACAAGGTCTGTCCCATACCAAACATGTGGTTGTACGATTAACTCAGTTCAAAGGCTTGCAAGGTAAAGTCCTTAACTGACCAAAGCAAGACTTCCTTCTCTCAAAAGTTTGGCACATAGCCATGTCATTTGCCACACAGGCCCCCCTTTTGGCACAAAGCCCCAGTCCACTTGCCTCATTCTAAATCATTTCTCACCCCAATTGTTTTACAGGTGCAACACATGACAGTAAATCAACCTTCATGTAGAACCACACAAGTCTCCACATTTCAACGTCATTACCAACAACATTCCACCATTTACCAAAATACATTCACTATTCCTTTAGTCAATGTTGCTTTTGTATTTTAAAAGATTATTCACGATATATGCAAGGCTAAGCAACTATTCACGGTCTAGCCTCCCGTGTTGGCATATGATTACATCCAACTATTATTATCACTTAGGGCAACGAATGAATCATGGCATACAAATATTAAACTCAAGGTGGCAATAACAGATAGGTTGATTAACTAAGTTACCCAAGTTAATTAAATCCATTTTTAATTAATTTAGCATGCATAATTTGAATCAAAATACATTTTCAAAACTTAGGAGTAAAATGATCAACGCATAACTTGCCTTCAAACAGCTGGTGATCCTGATCTGGAGCTTGGTCTTGTGCTGGAAATTCTCCATCGAAGCTTTCTGGCAAATCAACGTCTACTCAAAATAAATAAATACACAATAAATATAATTTACAGAGAGCAACATCAACTCTAAAAATTCCAAAAAATTGACCAATAAATAGATCTTGATTTTACAAATTTTTGTAAATTAGAATCACCTCAATCGGAGTTAAAACACAAAAGTTATAGCCTTTCAAAGTTTTAAAAATAAAATAAAAAGATTAAACCAAATTATACAAATTATTTTTCCATTGAAAAATCGATTTATTGCGTCAGCATTACGCAAGCCGACACGTGGCATTCATCCAAACGGCCACATCAACCCTGGTCTATGGACCTGGTCCACCGCACGGCTCTGGTCCACCGTGGACTCGGTTCATAGCACAACACTACCACTGACACCTGGGCCCCACTGATGACGTCACGGATGATGTCAGCATCTACAGTACCATGACTGACATGTAGGTCCCACGGATGATGTCATCACTGACGTCACAACGCACGCCTCGGTTCCCTCACTGACACATGTCGCAATCCCAGCCGTTAACGAAATTCAACAGTCAGATCTAATCAACACATCGGATACAACGTGACACGTGGCGGAATCTTATTGGTTCCGTGCGCGGTGAAATAAGAACCGTCAATTCAAAATCCGATGGCCTGATTGAATCTATCTTACGCATCGTAATCCGCTACGTGGCTACCCCGGTGCTCAACGCGTGGACGCATTTATACCACACAATTAAAATCGGACGTTCTAGATTGACATAATCCTATGCACTAGATTACTGCTACGTGGCAACACCTAGATCATCCAATCTAAATCCAACGGTGATATTTTACCCAAGCGATGCACTGTTGACCTAATCAACATGGCTTGATCTGAGCCGCACACCAAAGATCTGACGACTATGATTGAATCAAGCAAAACTACACCGAGTGATATGAACCGTTCAATCTAATCCAACGGCTAGGGAGTGAAGATGGAACTCACTGTGGTGGTGACGACGTGGTGAAATCGCGTGCGTTGAATGACGATTAGACGGCTGATGGAGTTCGAAGTAGCGGTGATGGCACGGCAGCACGGTTCTTGCCGGAGGGGAAAAAGACGACGCGATGACGACATTCTGAGGTGGCTCCGGCGACACGGGTTGAAGCAACGGGTGTAGGGGTGGAAAAATAGCTCGAGGCTTGCGGCTCGGCTCGGGCTCGGCTCGGCTCGGTGCAGCTCTGTAAGGACCCGAATTCACCAATTCGGACCCACTGTGTTTTACCGCACTAGTCCCAGGATCAAACGCTAGTGCACACAGCTTAACATCGGTAAGCATCATATCATACACAACGATAAGAATAATAAGACATTATTTATTGAATATAACTAGTGTATGATCTTATGATCACTTACAATTATTCAGCCTAACAAGGCAATAGTAAAACCAATGAGACAAATGCAGCGGAAAGTAGTAGAAAACGTAGATGTCCCATCAGCACACCACAGGCGACTGACAAGGATTGGCCTAGTGACATGCGTTCACCTGAAAGTTCTCCTCCAATATCGACGATGATTCCTCCACTGTTGTTGGTTGTTAAGCAAGGGTGAGTACACCAACACGTACTCAACAAGTTGTGCACAAAATGCAACTCTCTATCATAGCTATATGCAGGCTTATTCCAAAGGAAGGCTTATGGTTCATTTGCAGTAAAGCAGCAGTTCAAGAACACATATAATTCTTAGATTGAAAAGACAGTAAAACAAATAATGTCAATAAATAGATTCCATTGTTTCTCAAATCAACCCAAGTATTCATCCTAAGTCAAGTTCCATTATCCACATGGCATCCTGCCATCCCAAAACAGTTGTCCATTTTAATTAACTACCCCTTGACTGTAATCCCTGAGCATTGCTCAATACCGTGAGCACGGCTATCCGAATAGTTTGTACACTCTACAGAGGTTATGCACTTTACCCACACGATACAACCATGCACCACACAAGCGAATGATCATAACAAAGCCTTTACAATACATCCTCTTAACCCAGTGCTACCCGCTAAGGTTTCAACACTGAAGAGTTACACCACCACGACAGGGGCCCCATCTTGCGCCATGTGAGCCACCCCAAGCATGGACTGGTTACCACCACCCGGGTCTCACGCCACCACGATAGCACTCAAGTTAAGCATTTGCAAATTAGTCAGCTAGGCTGCCCCATAACAGACATGTGGTTGCATGATAGACTCAGGTCAAAGGCTCGCAAGGTTAAGTCCTTAGGATTGATTAAAGCAAGACTTACACATACCCTCTGCTCCTCTGAGCCCACCTTGGCACACCTACCCTTTCCACTTGCTTCAATCATAAAGTGATTACCCTCCGGTTGGTTACCAATCACCACGTGCTTCTCACAAATCAACATCGTTGTGTGACCTCCCCGCCACGACAACTCAATCTCTTTGTGTGACCACACATGACACACAAGTTAACATCATTGTTCCATATTCCATTAGTCAACATTAATACTCAACATTTCATGTACATGTGATGAGGTAGCATTGGCTAAGCAATTCTATTCCGTTCTAACCATCCATGTTGATTTCAGTATTAACCGACTATAATTAACCAACCTAAGGTAACAAGTGGATTATGGCATACAAATAACAAGGTAGGGTGTAACTCAAAAGGGTAAATTATCTAAATCCCCAACTAAGTTGAAACCATGTGTATAATTGAAATATCATGCAATTAAAGTAAACCAAAATACCAATTTTGCAAACACAGGTGCAACATGGTCAAAGCACAACTTGCCTTGTTTAAGCTTCTGGTATTGTTCCGAAGATCGCTCTTCGTTGACAATTCCTCCTCGGAACCTCGCTCAACTCAACGTCTCACGCGAATCGAGAGAGAAAGCAAATAAAACCAAAACCAAATAGCAAATGAACTCGAAACTTCAAAAATCCACCATTGGAAAGATCTCAATTTTACAAATCTTTGAAATTGAATCACCTAAATCGGAGTTAAAAGCATAAAATTTATAAACGTCCCAAGTTTGAGAATTCAAATAAAGATTAAATTGGATTCCCCTTGAATTATTTCCCTACGGAAAATCCCTATTTTTCTTCCGCACCCGACACGTGAACCAAATAGGGATTAGTCATGCTGACATGCGGGCCCGCCCGGTCATTGCTCCACGTACATTGACTCGGCGCTGGTGTAATATCCACACAAGCCAGCCACGCGCCTACCCACGTCATCGAAAGGCGACTTGGTCATCCCGCGTCAGCCCAGGGAACAGCCACCTAGGATAGCGGTGCTCCCATCCCGATGGTCGCCGGCGGCCAAAACAAAGGGCACCACCGGAGGGGTCATGATTTCGCGCGCATACTGACGTCCTTACCTTGGTCCCTGGCGCTTTGTAACGACGGCGGCGGTGAGTTGAATGGCGGCGGCTCTGGGTCCTCGTGGGCGACGAAAGTCCGGCAATCCTTCGATGGCAAACTGCGCGCACTGAATGCGGTGGACCTCGGCGAACTCTTCTGCCCAGAAGATGGCCCCGGAGCTCCTCGGACGTAGGCGAATCAACGAAAAGACTTTTGCGAAAAGCTTTGCCCTCGGCGCGAAATTCCGGTGGTCTGCAGCTTCTCTCAACCCGCAGTCCTAGGGCTTTGATCGACGAGATTACAGCGCAGCTGATGCCTTTGTTTTATAGCTTCACGGAGGTCGAATCAATCCCGATTTGGTGAGGATTTCGTGGCGCATACGAAGGAGGAGGCAGAGTCCGGCTCGGTGCCTCCTTGGAGAAGACGACCCAATGGCTTACACCTGGCAAATCAAATGACACCGATCTTTGGTGGCGTGGGCCAAATTCTCTCCCGCACGACACCCACGGTTTGATTTACCAGCCGTTTGATCGGGAATCCAGGGCGTTGGCATTGTTTGTTTTCTTTTTTTTTCTTTCTTTCCAGAAACGGCTAACGATTGCTTCATTTGATTCTTTCTTGAATAATTATAGAAATTAATTCTATTTACTTTAGGCAAGCGTATTATCCGAGAAATTCTTTAAAAGTCTCAAAATTACTTCGAGACAATCTGGTCCCCAATAAAATATTTTTAGAAAAACTTTATTTAAACTTAATTAATCATAATTAGTTTTTGGCAAAAACAAAATACTTTTAATTTGAATCAACTCAAAGAAATCCCGGAAAATCCAATTAACCCAAAAATACATAAACATCATAAATTGCAATAAGACCATATTAACTAAATAAAAAGCCAAAATTCGGGATGTTACAAACCTCCCCTTTATGTAATCTCGACCAGAGATTCGTAGGGCTGACTAGAGAATAGGTTTAGGAATTCTTTCTTCAGATCTTCCTCACGCTCACAGGTTGTTTCATTTTCCGAATGGTTCCTCCATTGCACCCTACAAAAACGAGTGGACTTATTTCTGGTTCTATGCTCCATCACATCCAAAATCTTAATCGGCTGCTCCTTGTAAGTCAAGTCTTCTTGCAATTCGATAGCTTCTAATGGCGTCTGCTCTGCTGGCACTCTGAGACATTTCTTGAGCTGCGACACATGGAACACATCATGGACTCCTGCCAATGACTGCGGCAACTCCAACTGATACGCAACCTCTCCTCTGCGGCTCAAGATCTTAAATGGTCCAACATACCTAGGTGCGAGTTTTCCCTTAACATTGATCCTTTTCACACCTTTAAGGGGAGTAACTCTAAGATACACGAAATCATTATGTTCGAAATTCAATTCCCGACGACGATTGTCAGCATACTTTTCTGCCTAGACTACGCTGCTTTTTCTCTGATCATGGCAACTTGTTTCTCGGCCTCTCTGAGTATCTCAGGTCCAAACACTGAACGATCCCCCGTTTCATTCCAGTTTAACGGGGTACGACAAGCTCGACCATATAAGGCTTCAAATGGCGACATTTGCAAACTAGCCGGATAACCATTGTTATAACTAAACTCTGCATATGGCAAACTTTTATCCCAAGATGCAGCATATGATATTGCACAGGCTCTCAACATATCCTCTAAAGTATGATTATCCCTTTCTGTCGGATCATCCATTTAAGGATGATATGCGGTGCTGAATTGCAACGAGTTCTCATTGTTTTATGTAACTTGTTCTAAAACCTCGAGATAAATCGAATAACTCTATCTAAACACAATCTTCTCAGGCACCTTATGCAGTCACTTAATCCTTACATTTATAAATCCATCGAACGATCTTTTAAAGATGCAATCTTCAGTGGTACGAGATTAGCAACTTTGGGTTAATCAATAACGATTCCTCCGGATTCATACCCTTTATGATTAATTCACACTAGGGATTCTCTTAAGGATTTGCCTCCCATTTCCACTCAGGGATCTACAATGATTGCAATGAACCTTTAGGTCTCTAGTGCGTTGCCTATATTCTCTGACTCATATCACCTAGGTATCATATCCAATAACTTCGTTCTTTATTTTAGACTACCAATATTTTTCCTTAGACCTCATTACATCTTGGCATTTTCTTGAATGGATCGAATACTTAGAATCTTAGGTTTCCTCAAGTATCATCTGCTTAGGATCTTCCTATCCCGCACACTGGTTTGATCTTAAATCCTCAGGGTATCCTAATCACTCGAAGTTCTGCTTCTTGGCTAAGCCTTCTTCTTTCCTTGACTTGATTTTGTATTCCTTCTTCCTTCGAGCTTCTTATGATCTGATCTTCTAACGTTGGTTTTACTTCCGAGGCAGCTATGAGACTTTGTCGAACATCTCCGATTTCGACTTCTCGAATTCTTTGCATAACCCTTATTAACTGTTTATTTGCACTGCGGCCTCGTAACTCAAACGTCGTCTACCATACTGGCCTTACTAGAATGCCTATGGATTCTGATATTGGAATCTTTGATCCTTTCCCAGCTATTTACTTTGTTCCATATTAAAGTCTGACTGAGTAATATATAATTTAGACCCTTATGATTCACATCTATCTTTATTGAGATAGTGACACCATATTTTCAAATTGCGCACTACGACAGCTAACTCCAGGTCATGGGTATGGTAATTCTCTTCATGTTGTCCCAATGGTCTCATTGTATATGCAACAATCTTGCCATTTTTACGCTAATTCACATCTCAGATCATGTCTTGAAGCTTCACCATATATGTCGAAATTACTCCACATAGCTAGTAACACTAACACAGGTGTTGATATTAACCGCTCCTTCATCTTCCGAAAACTCTTTCCACACTCCGGTGTCCAAGCAACTTTTTCTCTTCAACAGCCGCATAAGAGGTCTAGCTATTGTCGAAAACCCTTCTACGAACCAGTGATAATATTTTACCATTCCCAGAACTTCAGATCTAAGTAACGAACTTTTGGTTGCTTCCAATGTAACACAACTCCTACCTTACTTGGCTTAACAACAACCCCTTTAACAATCTTTGCGTGGCTAGCGGAATTTAACCTTTTTCTTCCAGGAATCACTCCTATTGAACTCAGCGTGTGACTGCTGCTCTCGCAATCTTTCCAAAACTACTTTAACATGTTCTGCATGTTCTTCTCTTATCTTAGGGCACACTAGAATGTCAACTATATGGCAATCATGAATTTATCCAATAATCCATAAACTCCTTAGTCATCATGTTCATGAAGTATGTGGGGCATTAATCAATCTAGGAGATATAGCCAAAACTAATATTGTTCATATCGCGTAGAGAGCGCAATCCTAGAAACATCCTTTACATGACTCCTCGATCGATGATAGCCTAAGCGAAGCTTTATCCTAAAGAAATTCCAACTCTTTTCTCAATTGTCCAAATACATTGTCGATCCTGACATTGGATACTTGTTTTTGATCTTTTCTTCATTTAGTGCATGATTCAATATACTTTCCCGATCTTCCATTTTTACTTTCTGATAAACAAGAGCTCCTATGGTGACGCACTAAGTCTTTCCAAAACTCTTTTGGATAACTCTTCGATATGCTTCTCCATTTCTCGTTATATCCCTAATAGATGTTAACATGATCTTTTCGCTATTGGTGCTATACCGGGTACTAATTCACTTACGAACTTGATCTTTCGATATGACGGCATACCAGGCAAATTCTTGGAAAATATATCAAAGTATTTTCTGACATTTGGCGCATCTTCTATTTGGCAAATTCCACACCATTATCCATCAGTTGGCTAACACGAACTATTATCACTTGAATTTTCCCTTCTTCTTTTCAAGGTTTTAAATCGATATACTCTTCACCAAAATAGCTTTATATTTGAGCATCTAACTAATTTCAAGAATAACCTAAATATCCAACACAATATGATTTGCCTGGAACTCTACTCTCTCAACAAGCACTGAATTCTCAACATCCTGTTTAAATCTAGCACAACTGAGCACTTACTGACAATGAAAAATCTTCCGATTAATGAGATTATGCTGGGTACCACTTAAACTAGCCACCATTTCACATGCATCATTTTTAGATAAACCCTTAACACCAGATTATTCTTAGAGAGACATCTAACTCATTAATTTATATTATTGCTCTTCATTCCAATACTCCGTATACCAATGTATTAACCATTCCTGCTTCATTTCTTTTGACAAGGAACCTTTACATGGAATTCATCACTAATTTCTTTACTTTACAAGTAGGGTTATGATTTTGCACTAAGTAAACTCACGGCTCATGACTTCCTTGATTCGGCATTGGCACTAGGGCTTTGATAGGGACGGAGTTAGGATTGACTTGAACTAATTAACGCGATTGCTTTCCTTTGTGGGCACTTATTGGCAAAGTACTCAGGTTTGTGGCAAATATAGCAGAGTCTATGGTGAACTTTCTTTCTTTATCATTCGATAATTGGAAAAGTATCTTTACTTAGACGCCTTTTCTTCAATTAGTTCTCTATGCAAATTTCTCTCGCAATTTCACTGCTCATTCTTGGTGTTATGTACTGGACTGAGGTAACTCCCGGTATATCCATGGCTATAGGAATTATGTGTTCTCTCTGTGGACATCGATTAGCGTAATGGCCTTTTCTGTGACAGTGGTAGCACTCAATGCCACCCTTCCTGTGATTCATTACTTCCTGATTCGCAATACATTCCCTAGTAAAACGATCTTCTTCACCATTACAAGGAACCTACTGTGGGCGATGGCCACTCACTGGTTTCTTGACTAAGGTTGATATGTTCAGGATGGTGCGTATCAAGGTAACATGTGATGTTGCTCATAGGATATTTTCCAATTGGATGACTTTCTTTGCAACTAGTGCAATTGATCGCATGCTCATCAGCGGTATGTCCTATTTCTCCACAGCGAATGCACGCACGATCTTCTAAATTGTTTGGTTGACAGCACTTCATGGTTCAATGTCTAGATCTAGAACAAAGTGCAGGGGTAGCGTTCCTCTCAATACTCTCGAGCCCATCCTCGGCTTCTAAAGGCGAAATATTTCCTTAAAACATTGGTGGACGAGTCTTTTATGAATTCTAGTAACCTTGAGTTAGTACAGGGATCACCAATAACAGTTCAAGACGCTTTTGCTGACATTAGCTTTGATTGGTCATATTATGTATTTGCTTCATCATTGCCTGCATTAACTGAGTCTGATCGACTAAAAACTCTTTGAAGCTCTACGTATCTATTGGTGGTGACGGTTGAAAAACTAATTCATCCTTGGAGACTCTACCGACTTGATTTCTACTTCCACCGGCTCCATTACTATCACTGAACTGAACCATCTACTTGATTACCTCAAGGGGGCTAGGGAAGAGGAAAATAGCATAGGTAAGGAGCAAGAAGCATAACATAGGGGAGATAGGTTTAAGCCAATAACTTAAGCAATCAATATTAATAACTTGGTATGGTTGCTTATATAAGCCTAAAAGCTTTGCAACACATACTGCACACTCAGCAATCAAGAAGAACCAATTCAACCGAAACACACAAAACTACCGTCTACATGGGCGACGCTCCTATCTTAGGAAACGCGACTCCCACACATGAGTCTCAACTGACTACTTGAAGCACTTGAGTCTTCTAACTCTTGGTACACTCCCTTGATCCGCTCTTCCATGAGCTTGATGATTCTTTCCTTCGCAATCTCTATGGAGCAGCAGGCACTTGATACCATCCCCTAAAGTGTGGTATATCGTTTTTCTACTCAGGATAACTTAGGTAAGATTTTAACTTAATTCAATTTAGCAGAGGTAAGAGAAAGAAATTTCAGCAAGGGGCAAGAAAGAATTTTTGGTAAGGACAGAAATAGAAGAATGAGATAAGTCAAGAATATGTTATTCTTTCAGATTAGGTCTTTTACTTTAGAAAATAATTTTGAAGGACCTATAGAGACTACTAATTATCTAGGGTCAAGGCCTACAGTCAGTATGGCTCTGATACCACCTCTGTAAGGACCCGAATTCACCAATTCGAACCCACTGTGTTTTATTGCACTAGTCCCAGGATCAAACGATAGTGCACACAGCTTAACATCGGTAAGCATCATATCATACACAACGATAAGAATAATAAGACATTATTTATTGAATATAACTAGTGTATGATCTTATGATCACTTACAATTATTCAGCCTCATAAGGCAATAGTAAAACCAATGAGACAAATGCAGCGAAAAGTAGTAGAAAACGTAGATGTCCCATCAGCACACCACAGGCGACTGACAAGGATTGGCCTAGTGACACACGTCCACCTGAAAGTTCTCCTCCAATATCGACGATGATTCCTCCACTGTTGTTGGTTGTTAAGCAAGGGTGAGTACACCAACACATACTCAACAAGTTGTGCACAAAATGCAATTCTATCATAGCTATATGCAGGCTTATTCCAAAGGAAGGCTTATGGTTCATTTGCAGTAAAGCAGCAGTTCAAGAACACATATAATTCTTAGATTGAAAAGACAGTAAAACAAATAATGTCAATAAATAGATTCCATTGTTTCTCAAATCAACCCAAGTATTCATCCTAAGTCAAGTTCCATTATCCACATGGCATCCTGCCATCCCATAACAGTTGTCCATTTTAATTAACTACCCCTTGACTGTAATTCCGAGCATTGCTCAATACCGTGAGCACGGCTATCCGAATAGTTTGTACACTCTGCAGAGGTTATGCACTTTACCCACACGATACAACCATGCACCACACAGGCGAATGATCATAACAAAGCCTTTACAATGCATCCTCTTAACCCAGTGCTACCCGCTAAGGTTTCAACACTGAAGGGTTACACCACCACAACAGGGCCCCCCTCTTGTGCCATGTGAGCCACCCCAAGCATGGACTGGTTACCACCACCCGGGTCTCACGCCACCACGATAGCACTCAAGTTAAGCATTTGCAAATTAGTCAGCTAGGCTGCCCCATAACAGACATGTGGTTGCATGATAGACTCAGGTCAAAGGCTCGCAAGGTTAAGTCCTTAGGATTGATTAAAGCAAGACTTACACATACCCTCTGCTCCTCTAAGCCCACCCTGGCACACCTGCCCTTTCCACTTGCTTCAATCATAAAGTGATTACCCTCCCGGTTGGTTACCAAGCACCACGTGCTTCTCACAAATCAACATCGTTGTGTGACCGCCCCGCCACGACAACTCAATCTCTTTGTGTGACCACACATGACACACAAGTTAACATCATTGTTCCATATTCCATTAGTCAACATTAATACTCAACATTTCATGTACATGTGATGACGTAGCATTTGCTAAGCAATTCTATTCCGTTCTAACCATCTATGTTGATTTCAGTATTAACCGACTATAATTAACCAACCTAAGGTAACAAGTGGATTATGGCATACAAATAACAAGGTAGGGTGTAACTCAAAAGGGTAAATTATCTAAATCCCAAACTAAGTTGAAACCATGTGTATAATTGAAATATCATGCAGTTAAAGTAAACCAAAATAGCAATTTTGCAAACACAGGTGCAACATGGTCAAAGCACAACTTGCCTTGTTTAAGCTTCTGGTATTGTTCCGAAGATCGCTCTTGCGTTGACAATTCCTCCTCCGGAACCTCACTCAACTCAACGTCTACGCGAATCGAGAGAGAAAGCAAATAAAAACCAAAACCAAATAGCAAATGAACTCAAAACTTCAAAAATCCACCATTGGAAAGATCTCAATTTTACAAATCTTTCGGAATTCGAATCACCTAAATCGGAGTTAAAACGCAAAATTTATAAACGTCCCAAGTTTGAGAATTCAAATAAAGATTAAATTGGATTCCCCTTGAATTATTTCCCAACGGAAAATCCCAATTTTTCTTCCACACCCGACACGTGAACCAAATAGGGATTAGTCACGCTGACATGCGGGCCCGCCCGGTCATTGCTCCACGTACATTGACTCGGCGTTGGTGTAATATCCACACAAGCCAGCCACGCGTCTACCCATGTCATCGAAAGGTGACTTGGTCGTCCCGCGTCAGCCCGGGGAACAGCCACCTAGGATAGCGGTGCTCCCATCCCGATGGTGGCCGGCGGCCAAAACAAAGGGCACCACCGGAGGGGTCATGATTTCGCGCGCATACTGACGTCCTTACCTTGGTCCCTGGTGTTTTGTAACGACGGCGGTGGTGAGTTGAATCGCGGCAGCTCTGGGTCCTCGTGGGCGACGAAACTCCAGCAATCCTTCGACGGCAAACTGCGCGCACTGAATGCGGTGGATCTCGGCGAACACTTCTGCCCAGAAGATGGCCCCGGAGCTCCTCGGACGTAGGAGAATCAATGAAAAGACTTTTGTGAAAAGCTTTGCCCTCGGCGCGAAATTTTGGCGGTCTGCAGCTTCTCTCAACCCGCAGTCCTAGGGCTTTGATCGACGAGATTACAGCGCAGCTGATGCCTTCGTTTTATAGCTTCACGGAGGTCGAATCAATCCCGATTTGGTGAGGATTCCGTGGCGCATACGAAGGAGGAGGCAGAGTCCGGCTCGATGCCTCCTTGGAGAAGACGACCCGATGGCTTACACCTGGCAAATCAAACGACACCGATCTTTGGTGGCGTGGGCCAAATTCTCTCCCGCACGACACCCACGGTTTGATTTACCAGCCGTTTGATCGGGAATCCAGGGCGTTGGCATTGTTTGTTTTTTTTTTCTTTCTTTCGTAAACGGCTAACGATTGCTTCATTTGATTCTTTCTTGAATAATTATAGAAATTAATTCTTTTTACTTTTGGCAAGCGTATTATCAGAGAAATTCCCAGAAAAGTCTCAAAAATTACTTTGAGACAATCTGGACCCCAATAAAATATTTTTAGAAAAAAACTTTATTTAAACTTAATTAATCATAATTAGTTTTTGGCAAAAACAAAATACTTTTAATTTGAATCAACTCAAATAAATCCCTGAAAATCCAATTAACCTAGAAAATACATAAACATCATAAATTGCAATAAGACCATATTAACCAAATAAAAAGCCAAAATTCGGGATGTTACAAGCTCGGCTCGGCTCAGTGCATCAACGAGCTGAGCCCGAGCCTACCGTCTGGCTCAGTGCTACAATGAGCTGAGCCTGAGCCGGCTCGCGAGCGGCTCGTTGGCTCGTTAGGCTCGGTAAAATTCAGACATTCAGAATCACTTTCACTAATCACTAATCAATTATCCAAATTACATGAGGCTTAATTTTAATACAAAATTAGCCACAGCCCACAGACATTCAACCGGCTTGGCATTCATACAGTCATGTTGAACAAGGAACATACAATGAAATATAGAATGCATGAGGGTTTAGTGATTCACTCTGACATAAGTAACATAACACAAAGTGTATACAAAAGTAACAAAACACTCTTCCATAGTTCCATACTTCCATAGTTCCATTTCCATAGTTCTATTCCATTCTTGCAGTCTTGCAAACTCCAGAAGTCCAGAGGAGAGCAGTAGAGCTAGAGGCTAGAGCACTGAGGCGGGCCCACATGCCAGGCGGCTCATGCCGGCTTGGCTCGAGGCTCGATCGAGCCCGAGCCGAGCTTGGTTTTCAGCTCGACAAAGACAATGAGCCAAGCCTGGCTCGGCTCGAAAACTAACGAGCTCGGTCGAGCCGAGCCAATCAGCTCGGCTCGGCTCGATTCCACCCCTAAACGGGTGCGTCTCGTCGCGAGGAACACCGGTGATCTTGACAACAGCGGAGCTTGAACGGCGGCGGCGCAAAGAGCGGCTAAAAGTCTCGGAACTATGGCGAGCTCTAGCGTCGGCTACGACGAGTCTTGGTGAGTGAGAGTTAACGCAAAAGGTGCGGGAAGAAATGCCCTACAAAATGCACTAGGTAATGAAGGCGGAGAGAAGGCACGTCGGCGTTAATGGCGCACACAATCTCCAGCCATAACGCGTGGCGGCGGCATTTCTAGAAATGCACGGTGAGGCAACGTCGCGCAATCCCTGTCGTTCATGCGGCAACGAATCAACGACAGCCGAAGCTCGAGCAACATGGCTTCTTCCGGACCATCCGATTAAATCGAACGGCCATCGCACGCGGCGATTAGGGTTCCTTTCGAGTTGGGCCAGCAGCACGCACAGTAACGGGCTCAGTCCAATACTGTTCACACGATTTTTCTCAGATTTTCCAATAAAAATAATTCTAGAAATTCAATTAAATCATTTGAGGCATTTAAAATATCAGAAAAATTCTAGAAAAATTCCAAGAAATATTTTGGAACATGGACACAAATAAAATAATTTCATTTATATTTTCAAAAACTTATTCATTATTTAATTAATTTCCAAAGAAAGGTTAAATTCCAGAAATTCCAATTAAATCCAAATAAATTTCAAAAATTCTCAAAAATTCAAAATAACATATTAAATTCAAAACAGACCAAATTTTGGGATGTTACATTGGTCTTCAAACTTCTTCCTATGTATGACTTGGATTTTATTCAAGTCCCCCTCAATCACAGAACAATGCAAGCAACTCTTATGTGACTTATCTAGTAAGTCCTTATCAACTTTAGCACACTTGATATTTAAAGCTTCATTGTCAAGTTTTAGTTGCTTATAGCCCTCACATGAGCTGACAAGGTCCTTAGAAGCATGCATTTCAAGTTCATCGTTTCTAGAAGAAAGCTTCCTAAGGTAAGCACTCATGGCATCAATTTCAGCAAGTAACTTAGGGCAATTTGATCAAGAAGGAGTAGAGTGAGCATGAAGAAAACTAGCATTTGAAGAAGAAACATCAACTGAACAAGTGCTAGCATTCTTCAACCTAAGACTTTCAAGTTCGGATAGCACACTATCATGCATAGTCCTTAGGTTCTCTAGCTCCACAAGCAATTAATACATCACATAGCACACAATCATCAATAACTTGGGAGGGAGAAGATCTATGAGACGCTAACTCCCGAGTCAAGGTACCTACTTTCTTCTCATGCTCCGTACACCTAACTCTAGCTCTAGCATGAAATTTTTCTAGTTTGCAGAAAGCTTCATTGAGTTGGTCATAGGAGGGTACCTCGTCCGAGTCGCTGTAGAGCTCAGAGTCGCTAATGCCGTTGGCATCTGCCATGAAGTACTTGCCAAAGAATTCATCGCCACCTTTCTTCTCTTGTGGATCATCCTCGCCTTCATCACTCCATGCCTCCATGTCAAAGAGGCTGATGTCATCGAGGGTGGCGAGGACGCGGTGGAAGAACTTCTTGTTCTTCGAGAAGTTGTGGTACTTCTTTTGCGCCGTCTCGCGAACTGGAGGCTTCTTGTTGTGGTTTTTGTCGGTATAGTCATTCTTACCGGAACTGCCGGAGTCATTCTTGCCCATCTCCAGTTTGGGACATTTCACTCGAATGTGTTTGGGGCCACCACATTCGAAGCAGGTGATCACGCCACCTCTCTTCCTCTCTCTTACCCTTTTGTATGCGTGAGAAAACTTGCAAGCTAGGAGAGCAAGCTCAGTTTCTGGAATTTTTTCCAGTTGGTCATCGCTTAGCTCGCAAAGGGCGGAGAGGAAAAATCTAGTAAAAAAATCGAAAGAAGATCCAATGAGATCAGCGACCAAAGCCATTGACTGTGATTTCATCTTGTGAGAGACGACGTCGATCTTATGAGTCTTGAGTTGGGAATAGAGCCCGTCAAGAGTCAAGGTCGACAAGTCGGTAGTGTCCTTGATGTGGTCACTTTCATCTCACAAACACAATGATCAAGTGCGGTCAGAAAATGTCGAGCATTGTCCGAGTCAGGGTATGTGCAACTGACAACTCGGAGATCACTCAAAATCTTTGTGAAACAACTGAAACACTCATCAAGGCTCTCACCAACGTGATTTTCAAATTTGTCATATTCACGCTTGTGCTGATCTTGCCTCACAGTCTTGATTTCGGTAGTGCCCTCATGGTAAGCATCGAGGGTCACCCAAATCTCGTGAACGGATCGCAGGTGAGCAATTCTATCATACTCACTGCTACTGAGTCCTTGTATGAGAATGTTCCTTGTCTTAACATTTGCCTCAACGTCACCCATATTGCCAGCTGTGATGTTCTCATCAGTAGAAACCTCATATGGGAGCTTCACCTTCTGCCATATCTGGAAGCCTTGGGCAGTGATGTATGACTCCATCTGGGACATCCAAAATGGAAAATCGACACTGCAAAAGATGGGAAGCTTCGTGGAATATTTGTTTGTCGCCATGGCTCTCGAGACCAGTTAAGATCTATGAAAGAGCAAAATCGGCTCTGATACCAATTGAAGGATCAAGATGGCGAATAGAGAGGGGGATGAATGGTCACAAACAAAATTTTCCATACAAAATATTCCAACTAAGACCTTGAAAAGATCGCACAAAAGAAATCACGCGAACGACTTGACAACTATGTGTACCCCTAACTTGCATGGATGAGAACCATGGAATATGTGGGGATTTTTGAGTCACAATCCTGGTTGCCCAGTATCCAAAACAAAAGTAATCAATTCAACTCTTTCTTTTAGAAAGGAGATTGAGCCAAATCACAAAAGTCACTTTCAGAAAAGCAAAAGCAGAATTTCCAGAAACTGTCCTCAATTGGAGCAGGTGGTTGGTGAAATTCTGGTGCTCTAAAAATTTTGCAATTTTTTCCTATGAGAAAATGCGTGCTGAAGCACTCCACCAAAGATCACCTTAAAACTCATTGTAAAAAAATCAACAAAAATTAAATATCATAGACTGTCAGGAACTTCGAGCAGAAAGTTTGGGGCTCGGTTTTCATCTCATGGTGCCCAAACAATGCAACCAGTGGACTCCAAACTTTTTTCACATATGGATATGAGAGTCCTGCACCTTCTCCAATAAGAATAACTCAAAAATGATTTTTCTAGATTTTTCTAGATTTTTCTACAAATAAAAAACTAACTGCTGCGTGAAGAACAAGTTCTAGACAGAGATGCAACTTGATAGAAAACTTAATCTCTAGTCTATCCTAGAGTGCAAAAGAGATGTAAAATCATATGAACACACTCAAGACATCTAAGATCAGTAGTATTTAGAAGGAGGGGATGCAAATCCAAATTGCAAGAAATTAAATTGTGAGAAAGTAAATTGTAGGAATTTAAATGATGAATTTAAGACATAAAGTAAGTGCGTAATTTAAATTCAAGCATGAATGAAAAAGATTTGCATTTCTGGAAGTAGGAGGTTTACAAAGCCTCACAACAAGGTGGGCAAAACTCAAAGGAGTACAAAAACCTCTACAACCTTCAAGGGGAGGAGGCTTCCCCTTGAAGTGGAGGATGTAGAGGCCACCTCTACAAAAACCTCTACCCCTTCAAGGGGAGGTTGTAGAGGCTACCCCTTGAAGGTTGTATAGGCTACCCCTTGAAGATTGTAGAGGTTTTTGTACTCCTTTGAGCTTTGCCCACCTTGTTGTGAGGCTTTGCAAACCTCCTCCTTCTAGAAATGCAAATCTTTTTCATTCATACCTGAATTTAAATTACGCACATACTTTATGTCTTAAATTCAGCATTTAAATCCCTGCAATTTACTTTCTCGCAATTTACTTTCTTGCATTTTGGATTTTCCTCCCCTCCTTCTAAATGCTTATGATATTGATGTCTTGAGTGTGTTCATATGGTTTTACATCTCTTTTGCACTCTAGGATAAACTAGAAATCATCTTTTCAATCAAATTACAACTCTGTCCAGAACTTGTTCTTTATACAGCTGTCAGTTTTTTATTTTTATAAAAACCTAGAAAAATCATTTTTGAGTGATTTTTATAGGAAAAGGTGTGGGACTCTCAAATCCATCTATGGAAAAATTGTGGAGTCCATTGGTCACACAGTTTGGGTGCCTTGAGGTGAATATCGAGCCCCATACTTTCTACTTGAAGTTCCTGATAGTCTATGATATTTGATTTTTGATGATTTTTCTACATAGATTTTTGAGGTGATATTTGTTGGAGTGATTCAGGACGTATTTTATCAAATGAAGAAAATTTTACAAAATTTCTAGAGCACCAGAATTTCACCAACCACCTGCTCCAAATGAGGACAGTTTCTGGAAATTCTGCTTTTGCTTTTCTAAAAGTGACTTTTGTGATTTGGCTCAAACTCCTTTCTAAAAGTAAGAGTTGAATTGATTTCTTTTGTTTTGGAAACTTGACAACTAGGATTGTGACTCAAAAATCCCCACATTTTCCATGGTTCTCATCCATGCAAGTTAGGGGTACACATAGTTGTCAAGTTGTTCGGGTGTTTCGCGATTTGTTTTGTGTGATCTTTTCGAGGTCTTAGTTGGAGTATTTTGTGGGAAAAAAATTGTTTGCGACTATTCACCCCCCTCTGTTCACTATCTCGATCCTTCAGACTGTGAGAGCTAATCAAATTCTGGAAGATATGTTGAGAGCTTGTGTTTTAGCTTATTCTACCATGTGGGATAAAAGTTTGTCGTATACTAAGTTCTATTATAACAATAGTTAGTCCACGAGAGTTGAGTGTTGAACCAGATGATTTTGTGTATCTCATTGTTAGCCCTTTTAAAGGATTTAAAAGGTTCCATGCTAAGGGAAAGATTGCACCATGATATGTTGGTGCGTTCAAAATTCTGAGCTAACAGGGAGAGGCTGCTTATCAGTTAGAGTTGCCTCAGGCGTTGGTAGGTGTGCATGATGTGTTTCGTGTGTTATAGCTTTAGATGTATCTCAGAGTGCTAGCAAAGTAGACACCATTAGAAGCAATTGAGCTGCAGAAAGATTTGACTTATAAGGAATAGCCAATTAAGATTTTGGATGTGAAGGAGCAAAAGACCTGAAGTATGTTAATTTCCTTTTGCAAAGTTTAGTGGATTAACCATTCAAAAAGTGAAGCTACTTGGGAGCGTAAGGAAGATTTGAAGTCAGAGTTTCCTAACCTATTTTTTACTTGGCCCTAAATCTCAGGGTCAAGATTCTGTTAGGGAGAGGTTTGTAACTCCCAATTTTTGACTCAAATAATTTTATTATGGTCATTTATGCATTTTATGAATTTTTAGATTTTTTTAGAATTTTGTAGAATTTATTTTGTATTTCTGAATTATATTCAATATGGATATTATTTTATTCTGTAAAAAAGAATTTTTCTAATATTTCTACTATTTTAATTTCATTATTCCAATTTCTAGAATTATTTAAATAGAAAAGTGTTTTTAAAACAACTTCATATTTATCGGGCTACAACCTAGTGGGCTAGCCCAGTTCTATGCACACTGGGCTGGTCCAACCTGTCATGAGCCCATGAAACCCTAATTTAGGAACCATTGAGTTTCGAATGAACAGATAAGATTGGTTGAGTTTTGTGAGGTGTTTTGAATGTTGGATTTGGGTGTGTGGTTGTGAAGCATCAGGTGGAGTGGGAAACATATCGCCTTCTGACCATTGGATCAAGTTGATGTCTACGCTAGAGATTGCTTAGTGTCCGAGTCGGCGACAACCATTGATTGGGACACATGGCAAGGCGCAGTCTTTGGCTTTGATGCAAACTCATCCACGTCGCTACCGTCTAAAGCATAGACTCCAAGGTTGATTGGTCGTGATGTGGGCTCTTGTGGCTATTTAAGTGACCCATTGGGATCACCTTAGGTCAAGCTACCATAGCCCCATGTTGATTCACTGAGATTGGTTACAAGATCATCAGTATTCGAAAGTTTTGACCAGAGCCGTTGCAAAAGGGAATTCATCAAGTAGCCACTGTCCATTCGTCTTAGAGGTTGTGGATTGGAACGTTGGCTTCCTTTTCATCTACACTAGCTCATGCACACCATGGTTTGGGCGGAGGATCATTGAAGCGGCGTCGTGCGGCTGACCAAGGTCATGGTTGCCGGTCATAGTTGATTCCATAGATAGAGTTTGTTGCAGGTTAAGTGGAACCCAGATTCGAGTTGGTGAAGGCAAGTTTTTGCTGAGGGTACGCTTGGTGGTCATCGGCGATGACCCTAGGACCCCGCACCCCTGTGGCTGACGCAGATTGATCCAGTGCTTGACATGTGGCATCCATGTCAGCTGCTAATTCATCCTTTGTTAGGTCCGTGTATGAGTTCTACTGATGCGGTTTCTTGGTTGGACACTGTTTCATGTGCTGAGTCGGCCCTTGGTAGAACCATTTGTCACTCAGACACGTGTCATGCGCCGAGTTCACTATGGATTGGTAGGGTCTCTTGGACTAAGTCCATGGACCATTAACATGTACTAGCATGTGAGATTTTTTAGATTTATTAATTACGCGTAGACATCAATGATGATGTCATAAATAGATTTTTAGTATAAAAATAAATCAAGAAAATAACTGTTTTTCTATTTTCTGATTTTTCTATATTTCAAATCTTTTGAGTGCCTATTATCCCTCATATAAGCTCTAATTAAGGTGATTCAAATTTCTAAAAATTTGTAAAATTGAGATATATTTTATGGTGAATTTTATTTGGATTTTAGAGTTTGTTTGCTCTCTTTTTTGGTGTTTATTTGTCATTTTCTCTTGTTATGTGTAGGCGTTAAAGTGCTCGGAGCTTTCAAGGAGGAATTGTTGAACCAAGACTAAGGTCTGGAGCAAGAACAAGATCTTTTCTAAGGCAGGTTGTGATTTGATCATATTGAATCTTGGTTTACAAAATTGCTATGTTGATTGAAATTATTACGTGTTATTTCATATGTACAATTGATTACAAATTAGTTTGGGGTTTCATTATTCAGCCCAATTGGAATATACCCACCTTGTCATTTGTACGCCATGACTATTTGTTTCCCTAGGATGGTTCATTACTACCAGGTTAATATTAGAAATCAACTTGGGTTGGTTAGACCTTGCTTAGTATGCTTAGCCATGCCACATATAACTCATGTCTTTAAGAATATCGAATTAATCTTCATTAATGGTATGTGGAATATGTTTTTGGCATTAGTGTGTCGGGTGTTGTCACACAATGATGTTGAGTTGTAGTGACATATGTCACAAAACGATGTTGATTTGTCAATGGCATGTGGTGCATGATAAACAACAAGGTGGTAAATGATTTAGATTGAGGCAAGTGGCAAGAGACAGGTTGCTAAGGTGGGTCAGTGCGATAGTTGGGTTGTGGAAGACTTGCCTCGGTTAACCGAACGACTAAATGTTCCAAGTTTTTGAACTGAGTCAAACATGCAACCACATGTCTAATATAGGACGAACTTAACAAAGTAGGATTACCAATATGTTGACAATGATACCTTAGGTGGATAATCACATGGAAGTATGGTTTATTGTGGAGGTTGTGGTGAACTTTGGTCCCACATTAGTCCAACAGTATGTCGATCCTAACCTTCAGCTCCACTGAGTGATGGGACAGTGTATGGCTTACTTAGAGGGTCAGTGTTGGGATAAAGAATAATGAAAGGTATTGTCATGATCTCTCTGCTGACACACCTAAGAAAGTGTGTTAATCCAGAGGCTAAAGGAGATGATGATGTTGTGTGGGTAAAATGCATAACCTCTGTATAGTGTAAATCTATTCTGATAGTCATGCTCGCAGAATTGAGCAATTCTCGGGAAATCAAAGTCAAGTGTTAAATTTTGTAAAGAGAAAACATGGAAAGGGAGGCTAGATGCAATTGAAAAGATAGAAATATGATTTAGGACCGGAATACATGTTTACTTGAGAAAAACATGAAAGCTATTATTTATTATTATTTGTTTTACCGTCCTTTCAATCTATCTGCTTTATTCATTTGTAAATGCTACTTTACTGCAAAATAACCATCTCAGCCATTTTATTGGAATAAGCTTTCCATATAGTTATATTAGAATTACATTCTATGCACAACTAGTTGAGTGCTTCAAGTACTCACCTTTGCCAACAACAAATCACCAGTGGAGGAGTCCACACCAACTTTGATTGAGAAGTACCAGGAAGAGTCGAACGTCTAGGGTCCGAGCCTTATCAGTTTCTTCTAGTATATTGAGGGGTTTTACTACGTTTACATTCCACTATAGTTTAATTTTTTTGTCATAGTTTAGCCTTGCGAGGCATTGTCACATAAGTCGACCACAAGGTTAGTCAGCATGTATTAACTATAAATGAAGTCTTTTATTATATTCCGTTATGTATGATTGTGAAATCCACCTATGTTGAGCCTATGTGCACTAGCGGGATCCTGAACTAGTGCGATATACATAGAGGGTCTAGACTTGCATATTCGGGTCCCGATAGTCCCCTGCTAAGACTGAGTATGTAGCAACAACTAGTTGTTGTAGTCAGATACATTGGATAAGATCAACCTTGTGGGACATTGGATCAGTCGTTGTTAGTGTTCCACTTTGCTGTGACAACACTTCTGCTATTTGCAATGCTAAGAACCTAGTACATCATTCTAGGACCAAGCACATAGATGTCATATATCACTTCCTTAGAGACCATGTAAAGAACGATGATGCACTACCACAGATATGACCTTTAGTACCGGTTTATAAGCCCCATCACTACCGGTTTTTGAACCCAGTCTCGCTCATCCGGATCGATGCTCATCGACATCGATGACGGTTCCACCAACCGATCGATAGGACTAAAATGTTTCAAAATATGTCGAGGGTGTATGGGAGAAGCGGAACTCGAACCCGCAACCTCGTGACTCCAACCTCACCCTTCTAACCAACCCATCCACCATCGCGTACTAATATACATAGAATATGCATTCCTTTTGAACTTTCCTCAAACGAGGCATTAGTACGGTTAAGTAACATCTAACCGACATCGATCGGTTCGTAACCGTACTAATATACTCGTATCGTTACGCGTTAACCGCATTAATAATTCGCTTTAACCGGTTCGTAACACGACCGCGATGAGAAGAACATCGATGCGGTCGTGTTACTAACCGCATCGAAAGCCCAACGATCCTGAGCCAATGAACTGCATTGAAACCCTCATCAGTACGGGTTCAAATCCAACTGGGACTGATGCGCCGGTATGGAAGGTCTGATCTGTAGTAGTGATGTAATTCTCCAGTTTGTGCAGAGTAACCTCTAGCTTGTAGACATTTTCACCAAGTCTTTGGATTGCTCCAAGTTTGTGACCTTGAAGGGAGAGCTCGGAGTTGTGTGCCCTCACAGTATTTCTTGAGAGGGAGCTGAGTTTGCATATCACGTATTATATCATTTACTTCCAATATTTCCTTTCTTTTGCATCTTCTAGGTATTTTTGGGCATTGTTTCTAAAGTTCTAAGTTCATTTCACTTAGACTTCTCGCATGCTTTGCATAGACCTCTCATCTTATATTCATCTAAATTAAAGATCTACCTTCCAGTATCATTATTTTCAATAATTTATTTTTCTCGTTTCGCTTGTAGACGATGCAATCGAAGCTCAATTAAATCAACATAAAAAGGTAGAACCAGTAGGAGGCAACGAAGGCAAATCTTCCTTGAACATGTTGATCCGAAATTTTATAAAATTCTTATTTTGTTATAAATTATGAATGCTTAATTTTATACAATTTACTTTAAACATGGTAATAAGGTTTAGTTAAATTCCAGCTTTGTTGTACCCTCATTGACACTAATCATGATGAACCTTTGTCACCTTAGATGATGTAGCTATTTTATTTGGTGATAACCAATAGTGTAGCAAGGGACAGTAGAATTGCTTAGTCCAGCCTAAACATTTCGATATTATGCCATTATGGGAATCATTTCAAATATTGTTTAAACTTATTTGTGGAGTTGCGGTAATTGGTATTACTACTGTTATTTAAATGAAATAAAGTGAAAATAGTTTAGACCGAGGCAAATGGATGCTTGGTGGGAGCTGATGCACGAGAACTTCAAAGTGAATGTTCTGCCCTAATCAATTAAGGACCGAAGCATATGTTACCATGGACTAAGTATTACCGTACAACCACAAGTCTATATGGCTACGACTTGGATAATTAATTTGTGCATCTCGTAGTTGGCTTCGCTAGTTAGTGGAATATGGGTATCGGATGGAGACAGTTTTTCCCCCACATAGCGCAAGATGGAGCTTCTAACTGGGTGGATGGAACCCTTCAATGGTGAAACTTTAGTGGGTAGTTGGATTGTGTCATGATCTCTCTACTGACACATCAAAAGATGTGTGTTAATTGCATGGCAACAACAGTCGATCATATCTTGTGGGTAAAACTGTACACACTCTGCAGAGTTAAAACAACTTAAGTATTCGTGCCTACAGTCAAGGGCAGGCGAGGTATGCTTGTACATTGTAGATTTAATGGTTTTGGTTTTAAATAAAATGATGGTTTGGGAATCAGTGAGTGGATAGACCTCTTGGGTTGTGGTTTGGTGGTTAGAGCCAGTTAGGTGGATGGAACCTATTTTGTTATCATTTCAAATTCAATTACATTTTGATCTAATGATGCTTTGAGAAATTACTATTTGTATTCACAAATGAAACATTGCTTTATGCTAAAAGAGCCGTATTATGCTTTCAATTGTTCAGCCATGCGTATAGTTATCATGCATTATATTTCCAAGACTTGCGGAGTACATTTTGTGCTCACCGTTGCAACATCCCAACTTTCCACAGTGGAGTGCACTGAAGCTGAAGGTGACTATGAGTTCCATGCTTGTGGTTATGATGAAGGCGATCTGAATTATTAGGATGCGTACTACCGTCGATTGCCTGTTGGACAAATGGATGGGCTTACCCTGATGCTATTATTTTGTTTCCACTGCTTCTTATTGAACTCTAGCCAAGAGGCTATTTATTTGTAAGAATTAGCCATGAGATTAATACCCTTTTTGCTCAATTAATATTATTTTATTCATGATATGATTGTGTTATCATCATTGTTACCACTATTTGTGCTAGCTTTTCTTAGACTAGCACAGTTGTACACAAAGGGCCAGATTAAGAAATATGGTCCCGATAGAGGTGGTATCAGAGCCATATTGACTGTAGGTTGCGGTCTAGTTAGAATGTGAAGCATTAAGGACTATATTAAAAATAAGTATTTATAAAAAGTATAAGTTTCTTTGCTAGTACCTTACCCTTCTTAGTCTCTTGCTCTCATTTTCCTTTTCATCTGTTTGAAAACCATTTTTGCTCCTTTCTTTGTCTTAATTAAAAATTTATAGATGCCTTTTACCAACTCCTGTGCTGAGAAGGATGAAGGATTCTATGAGCAGCTATGGTTCATGCTCTAGGAGCTTGGACATGTTCATCGCCTAGAGTACCAAGGGATCACGGTCAAGGAGGATGCTCATGAGTTCTGGAGGGTTAAAGTCACTATCTGCTCAAAGAGCCACTTGAGAGGCGACAGAACTTATCGCTTCATTGTGAATAGAGAGACATACAAGTTGGGTTGCCAAGAAACTTCTAGAGAGGCAATTGCTCATCTTGGGTACATCTTCTGCCATGAGCTTCAACATACAACCTAACGCTAGTTTCCCACTCATGAGGAGAATGAGTCGTTCACTCGATTCAGGAGTGCCGATGAAAAGCAGGATACTACTATGGTCCACATGGCAGCCCTCATCAAGGTGTAGGACAATGCCTATGCTCATGTGTCCATGGAGTTGATGGACACCTATGACAAGTTGCAGGCCGCTTAGTAGGAGATTGCTTAGCTCAAGGAGAGTAAGGCTGTTGATGTAGAAGCAACCAATAGTAGGAAGCATCATCACTCTTCTCTTTGCCCTACTCCTTGCAAGGTTTCCTATCCACCAAAGGTGCTCATGACTACACCAGATTATTGGAGTGTCTTCATCCCTGCAGGAGGAGCTGGATCTTCCATTGCTGTTGTTCCCCGTCTCACCAATGAAGACATGTTAGAGCCTGAGGAGGAAGACTCAAATCCAGATGAAGCAGAGGAGGATGATGCCGAGTTTGACGAGTAGTTTCGTTTCCAGTTTTAGCCTAGTTTGTTTCCTAGTTTAATTTATCAGTAGTTGATTTATATTGGGAGTTTGGACGACATCAAGCCTTAGTGCACTTGTGATGTCGCCATAATAAAACTATTTCTCTTACTTGGAATAAAAGCTATTTCATTGGAGTTTAATTGCTTGTTTATCCCTGGAATTTCCACCTACTCTTGGAATGGCTACCTCCCTAGTCTTCTTATCTTTTCTCTTTCCCTTAAGATGAAGAGTCAAGGAAGAGGTCGTGGAGCCGGTCACAAAGGAGGTCATGTAGGAGGTCATCATCATGGACATGCCCAGGCAGAGCCACAAGAATAGCAGGACATTCTAGAGCAACAAGAACAACCAGAGTAGCAAGTGCCACCATTGTCGCAGCCATTCCAACCCCTAGTCGCAGATATTCAGTAGATGATGGCAATGCAGCTTCAGTTGTTGCAGGCCCTTGCTCAGAACTTAGTGAACAATCCACAGCCAGCACTAGCCGTAGTACTAGTGATGCTGCCCTAGCCAGCACCAGCCGTAGCACTAGTGGTGCTGCCCCAGTCTAGACTTAGAGAATTTATGAGAACTAGACTACCTGCCATCACGGGAGCAGGTGAACCCTTGGAGGCAGATGATTGGCTGAAGGATGTGGAGAAAAACTCTAGTTGGCTTAGTGTGAATACCACGAGAAGTTCTCTATGCGAGCCACCAGCTAAAAGGAGTAGCTGCAACCTTATGGGATAAATTCTGTGCTGCCCATTAGAACGCTCAAGTAATCACTTGGGTGGAATTCTTTAAAGCCTTCCGTACTGCATGTGTGTCTGCGGGCATTATAGAGGTGAAGAAGAGGGACTTCCACAAGCTGCATCAGGAAAACTAGAGTGTTTCTGAGTACTTTAACCGGTTCACCCAACTATCAAGGTATGCACCAGAAGATGTGGCAACTGAAAGTACCAAGATCTGGAGGTTCATGGAGGGACTTGATCCTAACATCAAGATGTAGCTAGTTGCTTTGGATTTCCCAAACTTATAGCACATGGTAAGCAAGGCACTAGTGCAAGAGGATGTGCAACGCCAATAGCAGGAGTCGCACAACAGAAGTATGGCATTCTAGGCCCAGCAAGGAGCGAGTGGTTCTCGACAATGCTTCCAATCTCAGCAAGCCAATAGGACACCTATATAAGAAGCACCCCGCACTCCTAATTTTAGACCAAGTCCAGTTGCTCAAGGACTCAAACACAACACTAGTGCTTAGCCTCAAAAAGGGAATTCAAATGCTGTAGGAGTTCAGTGTTTTCACTGCCATCAAATAGCATATTATGCCAACAACTTTCCTTAGAAGCGTCAGCCTGTGATCCCAGTGCCATTCAACCTGGGATCCAATTCCACAAGAGCCCCCACACAAGGACAAGGACGTGGAGCACCTCAGACACCAAGAGCTCCACAATCTTTTAGAAGAGGATGAGTCAACCACGTGGCTGTAGAAGAAGGTCAGGAAGCACCGGGCATGGTTTTGGATAACTTTCTTGTAAACTCAATACTTACCTCAGCATTATTTGATTCTAGAGCATCACATTCTTCTATATCAAAGAGTTTTGTTGAGCAATTTGGTTAGGAAACCTTTACCCTTAAGAGTCCTATGATATTTCAATCATTTGAGAAAGAGTTGAGAACTAGTTCAATATGCCCAAGTGCAACCATAAAAATCAATAGGGTAGAATTCCTAGCAAATCTTATCATTTTGGATTCAAAAGAAATAGATGTCATTCTAGAGATGGATTGGTTGACCAAGTACAAAGATCAAATAGATTGTGCTAGTAGTGCTATTACCCTCACCAATTCAGAAGGCATTCGAGTGGAGTATATGCCTAATGAGTCCTCAAGTGAGAAATGCACTCTTAATAGATTGGAGGAAACAACTTTGGAAAGTATGCCCGTGGTGCGAGAATACCTAGATGTATTTCTTGAGGAGTTACCAGGTACGCCGCTTGATTGGGATGTAGACTTCATCACAGAACTAGTCCATAGTACGGCTCTAATTTCTAAGAGATCCTACCCCATACTAGCCAATGAACTCACTGGGATGAAGAAGAAAATTGAGTTGCAAGAAAAAAGATTAGTTCACCCAAGTTCATCATCTTGGGGAGCGTCAGTTCTTTTTGTAAAGAAGAAGGATAATAATTTGTTCTTGTGTGTGGATTATAGAGCCCTGAATGAAGTAATAATTAAGAACAAGTATTTGTTGCCTAGGATTGATGACTTATTTGATCAGTTAAAAGTAGCTTGTATTTTCGCTAAGATCGATATTCGATCTGGATACCACCAGTTAAAAATAAGGACACAAGATATTTCGAAGATAGCTTTTACTACCCGATATGGATCATATGAGTTCACAGTTATGTCTTTTGGTCTGACTAATGCACCAGCTTACTTCATGAATTTGATGAATAAGTGTTTACGGAATATTTAGACACACTTGTGGTGGTATTCATAGATGACATTCTTGTGTATTATAGAGATGAAGCAGAACATGAAGGTCTTTTGAGAATGGTGTTAGAAAAGCTCAGGAATCACCAGTTATATGCCAAGTTCAGTAATGTGAATTTTGGTTGAAAGAAATTGCTTTTTTGAGACATATAATCTCTGTTGGAGGTGTCTCAGTAGACCCCAAAAAAGTGAAAAGTGTACTTAACTGGAGGCAACCAAAGTGAAAAGTGTACTTATACTACCAAAGATTCATAGAAAATTCTCAAAGATTACAAGACTTCTTATGCAGTTGCTAAAGAAGAAAAAGAAGTTTGAATGGTTTGAAGTTTGTGAGCAAAGTTTGGAGGAATTAAAGATGATGGATCGAGATGGTGATCAGAGGGGGGTGAATGATCCCAAAATAAAAAAATTTCCCATACAAAATAATCCAAACAAGCCTTCAAAGAAAATACTAAAAAGGAGGCAAAGGAAATGAGTTGGCTATCCTGAATGGCTGGTGCTACTGCTGGGTGGCCATTACCACCGAAGGCTGGTAGCACTGCATGAGGAGCGATAGAACCAGGCTCAAGAACAGCTGAAGAAGTCTGAAAAACAGCATGAGTCAAAAACAAATTTTGAGGAATCTTTTGATCGGCTTGACAAAAACTCACAAAACTTGGTAGATGTGATCCTAAGGATGTCAGGAACTTGTTCCAACCTTCAATCACAAGGATTGACATCAAAGTTCTGACATTTTTCACTTTAAAAGAAGAACACACCAAGTTTGTATAAAATTCAACAACTTGATCTAAGACTTGCTCCTTGGGTTTTGCTGATCAAGATGATCTTGGATAGCTTCGCATATATCACAGCAAGCAAGAATTCAAGTCTAAACTTCCAAAAATATGATTTTCAAGAATCATTCACTCAAGAGCACAAAATCGGTTTTTCACAAGAAAGTTGCATGGATTTGTCTAGATGATTGGGATATGATCTGAAGAAGATTCATCCATTAATCACCATCCTTGACACAAGAAGTAAAAGCATGTAGAAGGATAGTGATTAATAGATGAATCTTCTTCAGATCATATCCTAATTATCTAAGAAAATCCTTGTAACTTTCTTGTGGAAAACTGATGTTGTGCTCTTGAGTGAATGATTCTTGAAAAATACGTTTTTGGAAGTTTAGACTTGAGTTCTTGCTTAATGTGACATGTGGGAGCTATCCAAGATCATATTGATCATCAAAACCCCACAAGCGAGTTTTAGATCGAGTTCTTGATTTTTTCACAAACTTGGTGTGTTCTTCTTTCAAAGTGAAAAAGGTTAGAATTTTGATATCAATCCTTACAATTGAAGGTTAGAACAAGTCCTTGACATTCTCAGGATCACATCTACCAAGTTTCATGAGTTTTTGTCCAGCCGATCAAAAGATTTCTCAAAATTTGCTATTGACTCGTGTTGGTTTTCGGACTGTTCTTGAGCCCGGTGCTACCACCCACCCAGCAATAGCACTGGCCATTCAGGACAGCCACCTTACTTTATTTGCCTCCTTTTGAGTATTTTCCTTGATGGCTTGTTTGGATTATTTTGCGTGGAGAAAAATTTTATTTTAGGATCATTCACCAACCCCCCTCTGATCCTCATCTCGATCCATCACTTTCATTGATAAAAGTGGATGGAAAGCATACGTACATCCCTGCTACATGATACACCCTATCCAAGGAGAAAGAAGACCTCTGCAAGTGTCTCCAAGGTATTAAAGTTCCATCGGACTACTCTGCAAATATCAAGAAGTTTGTATCCATGGATGATTTGAAGTTGCTAGGCATGAAGTACCACGACAACTATGTTAGGTTGGCAACCACGATTACTGAAATGCTCTCAGTTACAATCAAAAATATTCTACCAGAGTTTGTCAAGTTGGCAATCATCAAGTTGTGATATTTCTTCAATACGATCTCCTGCAAAGTTATTAACCCCGATATGCTAGACAACTTACAAAGTGAGATGGTGCAAACTCTGTGTCAGTTTCAGATGCATTTCCCACTCTCATTCTTTGATGTCATGATCCACCTTGTTAGAGAGATTAAGATATGTAGGCCCGCATTCATATGTTATATGTATCCGTTCGAGAGGTACATGGGTATATTAAAGTCCTACGTGAGGAATCGGTCGAAGCCTGAGGGTAGTATTGTTGAAGGTTATGGGACTGAAGAGGTTATTGAGTTCTGCGTGAACTATCTTAAAAAAGAAAAGCAATTAGTGTTCCTGTATCTCGCCATGAGGGTAGACTTGCTGGCAAAGGAATTGTTGGGTCAAAACTAACGAGGCCACGGTTTGATATTTATTGCAAAGTGCAATTGACAGTCTTGCAGCATAGCGTAGAAGTTGCAGGGTACATTAAGCAGCACAAGTTGATATTACGGGAAGAAAATCCACATATGGATGAGCTTTCCATCATGCGGAAACACAACGATATATTTCTCACATGGTTCAAAGAAAAGGCACAGGTCTCTGTAAGTGAGAATGTCAAATGGTTGGCTGACAGACTTAGATTTAACATACATACATGGCAGGGGTATGATAATATGTACATATTTTACACTAAAAGTCAACATGCCAAGAGTATTGTTCAAAACAGTGGTGTAAACATAGATACTTTGTTAAATAAACATCACTCGAAAGGAGGATCCTCAATGGCACTGAACTCATACTACAGGATGATCGAAGAAATTTGGGAGCTCGATTACGGAATATACCAAGTTTCATTATTTCGATGTAAGTGGGTGGGACTTCCACATGGAGTGAAGGTCGACAAGAGAGGTTTTACTCTTGCGGATCTCAAGAGACTCACCTACAAAGATGACCCATTTATCCTTATGAAGCAAGCAATTCAAGTCTTCTACATGTGTGATCCGGCCAATCCAAGGTTGCATGTTGTCCTTTACGGCAAGCGGTGGATTGTTGGTGTTGAAAATACCATAGATGAAGAAGAATATAATTAATTTGATAAAATACCTCCGTTTGTGGATGGGACCTGTCTTAGCAGTGACAACGACACACATGGAAGAAATTACATACGTGTAGATCATCAAGAAGGGTTGTGTTGTAAATAAAGGGAGTGCGTCATTGTATCACTTGCTATGTGCTTGAAATGTTTGTATTGTACATAACTTTAGTTTCAAGTTTGGAAAACTTATGTATACTTAAGTTTATATGTGTTTGAACTTTCATGTTTACATCTCATTGTCTTAATGATGATACTAGCTCCTGCTTATTGGTTGACACATTTCAATTTGCCTTATGTAATTATAGCACTTTCTAGACCCCTATAAAACCTGAGAAAGATGTAAGAAATATGTTTGTTCATGTGCTGTTGTCCTGCAATTATATGGTGTAGTCTCCATATGATGTTCTATGCATAATTCTAAGACATAGAAATGAGGCTGAGTAATATCAAATCATTTCTTGAAATTTTCAAAAAAACTTGGACTTTCGTTGAGAAAGTTTTGACTTTTCTACTCTTTTAGCAAAAATCATGCCTATGAAGTGAATTTTGGCATTTTTTTCAATGCTAACTCTTTTTTGCAAAATTCTTTTGAAAAAGATTTTTAGTATCTCAAAGTATGTTTCACTATTTGATCAAATAGTTCTAAAAATTTAGATTTCATGGTTTGTTTGGAAAACCAATAGTGCAGTGAACTACATTTGTGTCAGTTTTTCTTGAAAACCGATAGTGTTAATAAATTTGTGTTGGTTTTACTCAAAAACCGATAGTGCTAATGACAAAAAATTGTGTTGGATTTTGGTCAAAAACTGATAGTGTTAATGATCAGCATTTGCGTCAGTTTTTGTTTGTGAAAAACCGATAATGATGTTCCATAAATCGATTTGTGCAGTGAACTACATTTTTGTCAGGCTTTCTTCAAAACCAATAGTGATAATAAATTTGTGTCAGTTTTATTCAAAAACTGATAGTGCTAATGATAAACATTTGTGTCGCTTTTTGGTCAAAAACCAATGGTGTTAATTATCAGCATTTGTGTCAGTTTTTTGAAAAACTGATAGTGATGTTCTATAAATCAGTTTGTGCAATGCCATACATTTGTGTCAGTTTTTTGTCAAAACCGATAGTGATAATTTTCATCATTTGTGTCAATTTTGTGAAAAAAACCGATAGTGATATTCTGTACATCGGTTTGTTTGTGCAATACCACACATTTGTGTCGGTTTTTGTTGAAAAACCGACAGTGATATACATGTTATTTGTATCAGTTTTTATAAGGAAACCAATACTGATATGCACATTATTTGTATTGGTTTTATAAGGAAACCATTATTGATACACATGTTATTTGTATTGGTTTTATAAGGAAACTAATACTCATATTCTTATTAATTGTATCGGTTCTAGGAAAACTGACAGCCTTCTTCCACTCGGATCGATTAAATGGCCTTGCTTCCCTCATATGTGGAATTTATTTCACTGCACGCACTTCTCATAGGCTGCAAACCCTATAATCCTCACCAACTCCCCACTAAGCTCCCTCGCATCGCCGATCGCCTCCCCCCGCCATGCTCCCTCGCACCGTGCCTCCCCCACCATGCTCCCAAGATCGCACGGTCACCTACCTCGCTTAGTGGTTTCAAGATCGACGGCTCGACCTCGCCAAATGCGACTCGACCTACACCCACCAATGATCAGATTTACACTACACAGGCTCCCCACACCGCGTCAATCGACCTTCGCCGCACCAGCGTCTTCACCACCGGGGCTCGACCTCCCCCCATCAGCAACTCAACCTCCACCCACCAGCGGCTGGACCTACACTGCACCAAGTTCCCTCGCACCACGCCGATCGACCTCCCTCGCAATCTTGAGTACTCCTTACCTGCAGTACTACACATAGTCTCCTACTTGTCTACTCTGTCACATCTTTTTTCTTAGAGAGAACTCGTACACCACACCTTGTTTCTTGATTGCTTTTGAATACTCATTGTATTAATAAGAAGACAATACAATGGGGCAATGGAAACAAGAACAAAATTATTGCAAATGATAGGAAGAAAGGAGAAAAGGAAACAAAGAATAAACTATTGCTAGTGAAACGGTATTTACGATGCAGAATCCTTTGCTGACCTAGCCCCAAACTCCAAGTCTTCAAGTTCAGGAACCTTATCTCTAGTCTTTGAAAATAAGAAAGCACATAAGAAATTTTGTAAATGATACATGTATCATGCATTAAGTTTCAATAGACTAGTGCTTGCAGGTTGTAACCACCTTTGGGTGAATCCGGAGAAACCTCATCCTCATTATTTGAAATACAATAGAATGTCACCTTTGTTTCAGAAGGTAATGAACACAATTGCTTGTGAGTGTAAAGCCATTTCTTTAGTAGCAGTAGGCACTACCTTGAAAAAGGTCATCAGTGGTGGTTTTTGAAACGCCCACTACTACAGCGAGGCTTATATCAGACGCACGATCACAGACGGTTTTGAAAAACCGTCTGTGATATCTAACATCACAAACGGTTATGTACTCAAACCGTTAGTGTATATATCACAAACGGTTTTATATTACAGTCGTCTGTGATGTAATGAATATCACAGACAGTTTGTAAATATAACCATCTGTGATGGCTACAGTACTCATTACGGACGGTTTTTAAGTAAAACCGTCTGTGAAATCACAGACGGTTATATAACACAACCGTCAGAATATCTTTACTGCATCGTTATATTTAGAAACTGTCGTGATATTTCACCTATAAGCAGAGTCCCGATCCAGCCACTTCGTTTATAGGGTTTCGGTTTCTAAACTGAGACTGGCGGCTGTGCAAGTGAGGTGATTTTGTGAAAGAAGGCCATTGATTTCAAAGGGTGATATTAGATTCATTTGATTTTGGCGATCTAAGGTTAGTAATGAGTTCTAATTGCATGCATCCAATTCAATATCTAGGTTGGTTAGGAGAGAATTAATTTAAAGATTTTTTGATTAGATCTAGCTTAATTAATTGTAGCTGGATCCATATGTTGTTTTTGTGATATTTGGTTAGTAATGTGTTGGTTGTTTGATCTAAGGTTAGCTAGCTAGTAATGGTTCTATTTGCATAATATTATATTCGATCATGATGTAGCTAGCTTAGTAAGGATAGAATTTAAAGATTGTCTAGATCTAGCTTAAAGATCAATTCAAGTCTTTTGGTGATCTAAGGTTAGTAATGGGTTCTAATTTCATTATTATATTGAAGATTAATTTAAATTGTGTTAATTATTTCTTTGTGATGTAATTAAGGTGTGTAATTGCATAATTAGTTTAAGAATATGTGCATACGCACTACACCTGGTGCACTTAATATTTAACACTAAGTGTTACATGTGTAGCGAGATGGATCGAAGTCGATGTCCGAGAACCGCATTTAGTGTTGAATACCTTGATGGCGTCTCCACCTTCAAAAGAGCTGCAGAGGAGGATATGTTTAATAAGGGGGTGCAATTCATGTCATGTCCGTGCATTGATTGCGAAAATCTGAAAATGTTTAGAAACTCAGCGCAGATCGAAGCACACTTGATTCGGAGGGGTTTCAAAAGGGGCTATACATGTTGGACTAGTCATGGCGAAGAGCATAATATACAGGAAGCAGCAAGTAGTGTTAATATCGTTGATGAAGTCAATGATATGTCGGATGATCATATCGATTGTGCCCGATGAGGACAAAGTTGCGGATGACAATTTGATCGATGTTGCGCGATGCGTATGAAACCTTGATGACAAGGAATATGGAAAGTTCAGTGGCTTGATGGAGGACTCGGAGAAACCTTTGTTCGCAGGGTGCAAGTTGAAATACACAAGGTTATCATCCGTGCTTGAACTACTCAAATTGAAGGCAAGCAACGGTTGGTCCGACAAGAGTTTCACAGCGCTGTTACGTCTATTGGCGGACATGCTTCCAGAGGGAAACGAGTTGCCGACAACCACCTACAAAGCCAAGAAGGTTCTTTGTCCCTTGGGAATGGAAGTAGAAAGAATACATGCATGTCCAAACGACTGTATCCTGTACCGCAAAGAGTACACAAACTTGCATATATGTCCGGTGTGCAACGCATCCCGATACAAGCGTAAGAGTCATTCAGATGATGATGGCGAGAGCATTGAGGTGAAAAAAGGTCCTCCTGCTAAGGTGGTATGGTATCTGCCTGTAATTCCCCGTTTGAAGCATTTGTTTGCGAACCCAAAGGAGGCAAAACTGTTGCGTTGGCACTTTGAGGAGCGTAAGAATGATGGAATGCTAAGGCACCCTGCTAATTCCATCTAGTGGAGAAACATCAACAGGAGCTTTCAAGAATTCGGTGCGGATCCGAGAAATATAAGGTTTGGATTGAGTACAGATGGAATGAATCCTTTCGGTAACATGAGCAGCCGGCATAGCACTTGGCCCGTAAATCTCTGTATCTACAACCTTCCTCATTGGTTGTGTATGAAGCAAAAGTACATTTTGTTGTCTGTGCTTATCCAAGGACCGAAACAACCTGGGAACGATATTGATGTGTACCTAGCTCCATTGGTGGAAGATCTAAAACATTGTGGGTTACCGGGTACACGATGGGATGCGCATAAACGAGAGAACTTTACTTTGCATCGCTTGTTGTTCTCGCACCATAAATGATTACCCCGCCCTTGCTAACCTATCGTGCCGAGTACAAAAGGAACCAAAGCCTACACTCACCGCTTAGATGATACCGAGAGTTTATGGTGAATCACTCCCGCAAAACCGTGTACATGCGCCATCAGAGGTTCCTTGGAGGAATCACCCATATCGCAAGAGGAAGCAACTTTTCGACGGAAGGAACGAAATGGTTAAGCTCCAAGGCGTTTGAGCGGGAGAGATGTTCATGACATTGTTAAAGATTTGGATGTTGCGTATGGAAAGGGACGTAAATCAAGTACCCGTGAAAAGAGCATGTGAAAGAAGAGATCAATATTCTGGGACCTACCTTACTGGTAGCACCTAGAAGTTAGTCACTGCATCGATGTCATGCACGTAGAGAAGAATGTCTGTGATAGCGTGATTGGTCTCTTACTCAACATTAAGGGCAAAACAAAGGATGGTATCAACGCACGGCTTGACTTGGTCGATATGGGCATAAGACCTGAGTTAGCACCGAAAGAGACTGATAAAGGCCATACGTACTTGGAACCTGCTTGTTATACTCTGTCAAAGGCCGAAAGAACTGAATCGTGCGATGCTTGCATGGTGTGAAAGTTCCGTCCGGTTACTCCTTCAACATGAAGAGACTTGTTTCGTTGGAAGATTTGAAATTAACCGCATGAAGTCTCATGATTGTCATGTGCGATGACACAGATGCTCCTCGTCGCAATTAGAAGTATTTTGCGGTCAAGGTCCGAGAGACAATCACTAGTCTGTGTTATTTCTTTAACACAATCGCCGAAGGTCATCGATCCGAAGGACTAGATGCTGCAAGTCGAGGTGGTGATGACTCTTTGTAATCTTGAGATGTATTTCCTCCATCATTTTTGATATCATGGTCCATCTCATTGTTCACCTTGTGACAGAGATAAAGATATGCGGCCGTTGTTCTACGTAGCATGTACCGCTCGAGAGGTACATGGGAATTCTCAAGTCTTACGACGGAATCGATCTCGTCCGAGGGTAGCATTGTCGAAGGTTATGCAATGAAGAGGCCGCCGAGTTCTGCGCCGATTACATGGCCCAGTCAAACCGATAGGTGTGCCTCGATCTCGCCATGAGGGAGGCTCCAGGTATCGTGACCATCGGAAGGAAAGCAATCACGCCGATTCGGTTGTGTATGCTCGAGCCCATTTCACGGTTTTGCAACACATGGCTGTAGTGTCCGCCTATATCGCCGAAAGCACAAGCAATGGCTAAGGCAAGAGAATCCAAAGACTGGCAGAGTCTTGGATCACGAGACAAAGATAACCTTCAGTTCAACAAATGGTTGAAGGAGCGACCTATCTTTGGGAGCTCGTCAGATGACACGCTGACATAGTTGGCAAAAGGACCAACTTTTACATTTGTCACATGGAAAGGATATGACTTAAATGGGTACACATTTTACACGAGAGATCAGGATATGAAGAGCACAAACCAGAACAGCGGTGTTCGCATAGATGCATTTAATAATACCGCTGAGTTGACGAGGAGCTCCTACTATGGGTTCATAGAGGAGATATGGGAGCTCGACTACGTGCTTTTCAAGATTCCCTATTTCGGTGCGTTGGGTCCACCTCCAAAGACGTGAAGGTTGACAAGAATGGCATCACTATGTGGACCTCGAACGTGTGGGATCGAGATAAACCATTCGATTTCGCTAACCAAGTTGTTCAAGTCTTCTATGTAACCGACCCGTCCAACAAGAAGCGCCACGTAGTTCTTCAGGAAAAAGGAGAATTGTCGGAGTTGAGAATGTAGTAGATGAGGAAGAGTACAATCAATTTGATGAGTTGCCACCTATCGAAAATGACATCCCGGTCCCGGAAGAACAACATGAGGAAGCAAGCTACACACGCGTCGATCATCATGAATGGCTAATTTTCATACAAAAGAATAAGCATGTGGTATGTAGTTATGAGAAGTGTGCATTGTCATCATGTTTACTAATTTTCATGTGTAATAATATTACATTAATGCTATTGTAAAGATGATACGACCTATCATGCTTTGTACATATGATTGTGATGATCTTTGTAAGTAACTTGTGAAGCATCTGAATTATGTATATAGGATTGTGATGATCTTTGTAAGTAGCTTGTGAAGCATCCGGATTGATGGAAAAGATGCAAGTATAAGAGCAAGTATTTATTCCTTAATATCAATATGATTCCAAATATATGATTCAAAGATGGCCATTCGCATATAATTGATGAGAAGAAATAAATTATGTAGACTATGGCAAACAAGAATGTAATCATGTCTACTTTGGCAATATGGAAATAGTTGTATGTGATTGCTCTCAGATTTTAGGGTTTGAATTGAGGATTAGAATTCCACTTCAACTACAAGATAGCGATCAGATTCTGTTAAAGACAACTTTCCCGTAAGATACAACAAAGTAGCATGCATAAGAGTCGATCGAATCGAATGCATAAGTGAATGTCATGAAGCAAGATATATCACAGACGGTTCTTTAACATAACGAACAGGATGTTATTTATCATAGACGGTTATGTTACATAACCGCTCAGGATATCTTAAGATCACGACGGTTCTATTATATAACCGTCAGGATATTTAACATCACTGCACGGTTCTATTATATAACCGTCAGTGATATCTCAACATCACTGCATCGTTATGTTATAGAACCGTCAGTGATAATACATCATGCATCGCTATCTTTAGAACCGTCGTGATGTGCTCTCCTATATATATCTCCCACGCACAGGCCTCATTCACAGCGCGCCAAACCCTAACCCTTTGTGACATTTTGTCTCCCGCGACGGCCTCCCCCTCGGCGTACGTGCTTCCTCGGCAGCCTCCCCCTCCCGGCGTCCTCCCCCTCGACGTCCTCCCCTTCGGTGTCCTCCCCGGCATCGACGTGCTCCCCATCGTCGTCCTCCCCTGCAGCGACGTGTTCCCCCTCGGCGTCCTCCCCCTCGGTGACCTCCCCCATCGTCGTCCTCCCCCGCAGCGACGTGCTCCCCCTCGGTGTCCTCCCCCTCGGTGTCCTCCCCCTCGGCGACCTCCCCCACGGCCGTTGACCTCCCCCGCAGCGACGTGCTCCCCATCGTCGTGTTCGCCTCTCTTCGAACAGCGATCGGTCTTTGTTCGGTGTAAGTGTCTTTGCGATCTTTCTTTCTTTCTTTCTGTTGGTTGTGGGTGATTGGTACTGCTCTATGAGTATCAGTGAACCGATCGAGTATTTCTAGGGGACTAGCCATCGAGCTAGAGGCCGTTTCTCGATGTGGAGGCTCTGATTTTGTTCTACTACTGCTGCTCGATGATGATTCAATTAAATGAGGCTATATTGATCTGCTAGTTAGTGAGTTCCTTTTGTGATTCAGCACTGTTTAGATCATTGTGTCTAGAATTCAACTTGGTCAGTGTTGCTGCTGTATATGTGATATGCTATCCTATCTGTGATTCAGCTCTTATACTCGCACTTATTTCTGCTTGTCTGCTGTGTGAATGTCCTAGTTTTAGGGAGGTTGCGAAATTTTTATTAAGTTCGCAACCTCCTAGTTCGCTTGTCCTGCTGTTCAATAGCTTTTCATAGTACATAGTTGAGTTCTAGTGAATCAATTTTCTTAACCAGTGCTGAATTGTGTAGATTCACTAATCTCAGATTTGTATACCCTGTGATATATTATTGAAATTGATGTTGGAGGGTTCTTTAAGAGCAACCCATCAATTTAGATCATCTGAGAGCAAAGTTGCTTATAAGCTAGTCCCGATTGAATTCATATGAGAGCAAAGTTGCTTATAAGCTAGTCCTTTGTCTTATCTTGTTTATGTCATACCACTTGTGTGTGAATTATGTATTCTCATATATATGCTTAAGAGGAATAATAAACAAAGTCTTGCTCTTATACTCGCACTTATTTCTGCTTGTCTGCTGTGTGGATGTCCTAGTTTTAGGGGAGGTGCTGCCGAAATTTTTATTAAGTTCGGCAACCTCCTAGTTCACTTCTTTTGCTAAAAGGCTAATAACAAGCCATTTAAGCTAGTTCTTTTAAAAGGCTAATAACAAGCCATTTAGGCTAGTTCTTTTAAAAGGCTAATAACAAGCCATGGTATCCACAAACTTATTCAGTCTAACTTGATTTTATTTGTTCTTCTCCTTTAGTTCGCCTGAAATTATTTTAACTTATAAAGAAGATGTCGTCCTCTAATCCATCGTCTGAAGGACATGATGTGCCCTCAAAAGAAGAATCGACCCGCGCTGCAAGAGGACCAAACAAAAGGCCAATAGACTGATATACCATTATAGAGATCGATCCAAAGGATGGGACCCCTACAAAGCCAAAAAAGGCAGCGAATGCATTTCGGAGTATGTGCGGGATAGTAGCACGGGAACGGGTTCCGATCACGCTATCTTCCTGGAGGTTGCTGACTATTGAGGCTCGCAATGCCTTGCTGACGGAAATTCTTTCATCGTTCGACATTCTAGAAGAATCCGCTCCCCTAGTGCGATGGTATGCACTGCTAGCGGCAAGAAAGGCATGGAAGACCTTCAAGCATATGCTTTTCGTAGACTACGTCAAGAAGGATATAGTTCCATACTCTAAGTATGGGTTCATTGATGAGGGCACATGACGGCGTTTTGTTGAGATGAAGACGCCAGACGAATTCGTGCATCAAAGTGAAGCAAACAAGGCATTGCAGGCAAGGAACACTCATCCCCACAGACTCGGCACTGCTGGCTACGCGAGGAAGAGAGCGCAATGGGACAGGGAGGACGAGGAGGGTATCTCGCCATTTGCATCAATCACAGATCAACGTGCGAGATCGCTAAGAGCGAGGTCACCGCCACGCCCTCGCGAACCGTCTCCTTTGTAAACCCAGCATGACGAGGAAGTCTGCCAACGCCGGGTAATATATAAATCGAACTACCAATTTTACGTAATTAGTCCAAGACTTCATAAGTGAAATAACTTGTCCAGATCTTGCAGGTAGCGTTGAGTACACAATCGGGCGATGGCACTTTTTTGCCAGACAGGGAGAAAGATGCACTGTCCATGGCCTTGGGAAACAAGGAACACCCTGGTCGTACAAGAGGCAAAGGGGTTTTTATTCCATGGAAAACTGGATTCCCAGACTGGTAGGGTCGAGGATGCGCCTAGAGGGGGGTGAATAGGCGTTTTATAAAATTGATCGCTCGCTAATTCAATTTGCTCTAATCAACCCCTATGTCAAAACCTAATCAAATATATATGAAGTTTATAAATCGGTTTTGACAATTAAAGCCTAAATCAACTAGGCTCACTAGTGCACTAACTAAATTATGTCTCTACACAAGAATTGCTAAATTGATCAACTAAATAATACTAGCAATTCTAATTCAAGCAATTGATAAATATTCAATAATGTAAAGTGCTTGAATATAAATGAGACAAGAGACAACCGATATTTTTTCGTGGTGTTCGGAGACTTGCGGTCTCCCTAGTCCACGTTGAGGCTAGCCCACACTTGGACCGGCTCCCCGCCGAGCACCGCCTCTTTCCACTAGTCGTGGTTTTCATGCTCGCGCGTAGGCTCAACCCGAACCTTCACAAACTTCGCCGAGGCTTCTCACACCTCGAGAGCTCCCGCGCACGACGCCTACGCCGTCTAGGAGTTGGCAACCTCCAAGAGTAACAAGTCGCTCCTTCGCTTGAACCTCACCGGGCACAACAAATGCGCTCCGGCGATCACCAAGTGCAACACATGCACAAGGTCTCCCTCAAGTGCAACACATGCACAAGAGGCTCTCAAACCACTTCCTAATTGCAACACATGCAATTAGTCTCACTCTTAAGCTCAAGAATCAAATGGAGAAGAGCAACACATGCACACAACTCCCACACACAGCAACAACACCAGCAACACTTGCCCTAAGCCCCCCAAGGGGGTATTTATAGCCCCCCACAAGAAAACTAGCCGTTTGGGGGCAAAATGGGCGAAAACCAGGAAATGCGGTACTACCGCCCTCTAAGGGCCGGTAGTACCGGCCCCAACCTCCAACGGTCGGCAACGGACACATTTGCGGTACTACCGCCCTCTAAGGCGCGGTAGTACCGACTTTGCGGTAGTACCGCCCCAAAGGGCCGGTAGTACCGCTCGACACACACCCGCAAGACAACAGAAAACAGCGGCACTGCTAAAGAGCTACCGGCGGCAAAACCCCGGTAGTACCGCACTTGCGGTACTACCGCCTGTGCCCTGCGGTAGTGCCGGCCAATCAGGAGAAATCCGATTTCAACTCCAAATCCATTTCTCCGAAAACCGAAACCCATTCTTTGAGCCTCTAGATGATCAACACATGATCAAACACATGTGCAAAACACATTTGCACCAACTTAGCTCATGCTCAAAGAATTTCAACCAAATTGCAAAAACGCATTTCGCAATCAACTCAAAATCTATTTGCAAAACGATACAAATCAAACTCGAGTTTATGAGATTAATCCCCTAGCCATGTGAAGGTCAACACAAGACCCGGTCAACTTGCCAACACCGCTGCAAGCCCCACTCACATGCTCTCGAATTCGGACTCATAAACCTCGGTTTATTCGACTGTGAACTTGCAAAAACACAATAAACACATTTCATGCTTGAGCACTACTCTTTGCAACACATGCAAAAGTCTAGCTCCAAGCAACATCAAATTAAGATGCATGAACTCTTCTAATTGCCACACATGCACTTCTCTAGTTCAATGCAACACCAAAGCCAAACTTCACACCAAAACCAAACGTATGAGCTCTTTACTCATAACACATGCAAGCCTCTAGCTCCATACAAACACACAACATTAAATCATGCTTGAGCTCTCTCCTTTTGCAACACATACAAAACTTAGCTCCAAGCAACACCAAGGTTTTATAAAGATTTGTTTTGCGAACAAAGCATGAAGCTTCAACTAATGCAACACATGCAAAAATGAACTTCACGCAAAAGCCAACGCACTAGCTTATCACTTCTTGCTACACATGCAAATCAAAGCATTATGCGAAAACCAAATGCAACCAAGCATAAGTTTAACCCATTCGCAACACATGCCAAATGGTTAACCAATATGCAAAAACCAAATCCAAATGGTTGAGCTTGAGTGAACGCGGAATGAGATCACCAACACATGATGAAGCTCAAGCAAAGGGAACGACCCCTCTTAATAGCACGGCGATAAAACCTTAGACTCAAAGACTACAAAAGTCCTTAGCCTATCTAATTATACCTTCGCCGCCGCGTGCAAGCGATCCCCTTTGGGGTCTTTATGATCATCACTTTGATACTCCCCCGGGATCTCTACTCGACTCCTCTTCGGGATCCACTCTTGACGCCCATCAACTCATGATGCCGTCCTTGTCCCGTTCTCATCATCTCATCCATCTTTTGGACCTAACTCAATCACAACTCATAAAATAGTTAGTCCAAGATGCATGGTTGTCTCAATTATCTCTTGCACTCCATTAACACATAATGTATGCCTCTAGATCAATTGAGCACAACCCTAAATCAATAGAAATGATTTAAGTGTGTCTTAAGTACAATAATGCAACTCATGCTTTATTATACTTAAGAACTATTCATTTGTCCTCAATTAATCACGGAACACCATCAACACATGATGAAGTGTTCGTTAATAATTAATTAAGACAAATGAACTCAATTTAAATTATCATTTAAATTGATGAGTATATATTAACTACACAAGTTTTCATATACTCATGTTGATGGAAAGTAATGATCCATTATATGTAAATTGTATGGAAATGATCATTACTCTAGATCATCAACTATAGAATACACCCCACATGTATATGTGCATAAATATGATTGACTTGGAGATAATATGCACAAATTCAAATTGATTGTATTGGAGTATATCGTATATTACCATGAGTATACTTATAACTAGGCAATTCGAATATATACTCAAAGATTTAGTTTCTTTGTCTTGATCCTTATATGTGTCAATAACGAATTGATCAATACAAAGAGACTTTCAAGTTAAACTACAAACTCCCCCTAAATATGTGCATCCATGTAATATATGGATTGAGAAACATAATGCACATTTTGTGGTTAATATAACGGAGACATTCATACTTTAACTTGAATCCAAAGTATGTAATTAATACTATAATGAATATGCATACATACCTCGGGTTTTCTATTTTTCAATGCGATGAGACTAAACAAAGATATTCTAAATAAACAAGTTAGTCTCAATATAAGATTTGTCATTAATAACAAAATCACATTAAATGGATAATCGCAATATTAGATTTGTCATTAACACCAAAACCATAACTAATGAAGGTTGAACTTACAATCTCCCCCTTTTTGGTGAATAATGACAAATCCAAGCTTAATTAGCACATTTGGATTAAAACTAATCATGTTGAGAGAATTTAAGCTAATTGAACACATATGCATATTAATTCTCCCCCTTAATCATATCAAGCTTACTTTTTAAACCAAATGACATTAAGCTTCCTAATTCTCCCCCTTTTGGCATTAAACACCAAAAATGGAAAAACTAAAAGATTGACTTGAAATACATTCTTCCCCTTTTTGGTTATTCAATTATTCTCCCCTGTTTGGCATTTAACAAATTCCTTTTTAAGCTCCTAATTCTCCCCATAAAATTATTCTCCCCCTTTTGACATTTAACAACTTCTTTCAGGAGTTATATCTAATGAAGGTCATAGAAGAATTTGAATGAACACTTATGACCTTGGGGATGAATTAAGATTTCAAACCAAATAAAAACTTAATGGGTCTTTCAAGAAGTAAAACAAGTTTTTATTTGAAATATGGTCTAAAAATAAAGAAAACTCGAAAAGAGACCATATTTGGGTTTGTGGATGCCACTTGTAAAACAAATACCACTTGTAAAGATAAGCATGAAAAACGAAGTAAGGGTCTCACACGGTTTATTTGAAACACATTCAAATAACTCACTCCTCATTTTATTTGGCTTTGCAATTTTTCAACATGATTCTCTTAAAGAATCCAATAATTTGCCTAACCGGGTAAACGAGGAACCCAAAAAGAATAAGGACCACATTGAGAGATAGATACCACTTGTAAATTTTAATCTCAAGGGCTTGCTTGAAGACTCAAAAAGAAATGAGCATTCTTAAATTTGCATGAAGAAAAATGCTCAACAGGAGATTTCCTCTTTAATATATCTCAACTCATAAAGAATCTCACACAGAGAATTCTTAAGCGGCTGAACTTACAATTTTAGCTTGAGAGGAAAAATCTTAATCAAGAATGTGGGTATCGCAATAATGCTACAAAGAGGTAATGAAATACCACTCGTAGGAAATAAATGAATTCAATGATACCATTTAAAAACGGAATCCAAATGATCAAGGATATCACAAGAAGAGATGAACATTAAGAATCATGATACCACTTGGAGAAAAGATAAACTCAATGATACCACTTGTAAGCATATGAAATGAATAATAGCTCGATTGATACCACTTAGGATCAAATCACAAAGATTGATACCACTTGAAAGAATTATCGATAATATCGATGGGTATCAGAGCAATATTCTCAGAGCAATATACTCACAGGTATCAAAAGCTCAAGAAAGATCAGTAAAATCCAAAAGATTTAGTATCAGAGCAAAATAAAGATATGATATCACTTGGAAGCATTTAAATGCCCAAAACTTGATATAAATAAACTCCCTGAGATATTCAACAGGTGAATTATGGAGTTATTTGCATTTGAATTGCACAAGTTTTGCCTTTTCAAGAGATCAAGTGAAAATCACTCTTTACATCATTTAAAGTGCTCATAACTGATACCACTTGAAAATGCGATCAAATAAATTTCAGAGCTTTTCAAATTTTGCACAAATGAACTTTGGGATGATAAGAAACTTTTCCAAAAAGAATTTTTGAAAAAGGAAGTATCAATCAAAAGATATCCCAAAGCAAAACTCGAAAAAATTCTGAAAAATCAGAACTGATCTGCCAGGGCGATACTACCGCTCCTGGGGCCGGTAGTACCAAAACCAGTATTACTCACGGTCGTGGGCGGTACTACCGCTCCTGGCAGGCTGAGGCTCCGAAAATTTTGCAAAATTTTATCAAAAATATTCAAATGAAGTCCAATAAATTTGAAAATTTGCAGAGATGATCTTTGGACTAATTAGAGGGTTTTACAAAAAGAATTTTCTCAAAATCAATTTTATTTTGAAAGATATGGCAATTTGCGCTTTGAGGCATAAAAGGAAATTGATTTTCACGAAAAGCCTCAAAATGCAATTCAACTTGGATTTCATGCAATTTTGATTTTCATGGCTTAGATTGGTGTATCAAGAATGTTTCTAGCCAAGATTTATAATGAAATCCAACTTGAAAGCCACGATTTGAGCTATATGCCTAAATAGGCCATTTTGGTTCAAACCAAATCATTTTTGAGCCAAAATAGATTTTAACATAGAGTTTTCATTTTGAGAACTTGCAAAACTTTTGAAATACATAATATAATTGTTTTACAAGACTTTTTACAAATTTAGGTCTTTTCAACACCATTTTTGACTTTTGTCCAAAATAGTCCTTTTTGAAGAAGCAAATAGAAATCAAGTCAAAATCAACAACACAAAGATTCAAATGAAGCATGGGGTAAGATATATGGATTTGAATTTTATGTATGAGTCTAGAATACCATTTTGAATCACAATTCTACACAAGAATTGATCCAAATGGAGAAACTCACTAAGTGCTAGAATATGACCATTATGGGTCGATTATAATTTTTCGGCGAGTTTCAAAATCAAATAACTTTTAATAAGTTGGTCTTTTGAAAAACTTTTGAACACGAAGATTGTTAAGAATGACTAACTCTAGAATTTTCATTTTGGAATTACTTTCAAAATCCTTTTACATTTAATTCTATGAAAATTATAATTTTAAATCAAAATCAAGATACTAGTAACTAGATTTTGGAGTTAAAACTCATTTTCTTTTCAAAATAGATTTTTGTGAAGCCAAAACCTTTGAAAAACATTTGTATACATTTTTCAACTAGTTTTTCACAAGTTTACTAATAGTATACAAAATTTTGACTTTTGGCTAAATGGTTGATTTTGAAAATATATATATGCACTTATTATTAATATGGGCACACGTAGGGATGTGGTACACATGAATATGAATTAACACTCCCCCTAAATGTGCCACTATTAAACTTGCTCAAGATTTGCAATAAGAGAATAGATAAGAGGCGAGAGCAAGTGGCCATAACAAGTAATCTAAATTGATTTTCATTAATACTAATGCATCCAAACCTACACAAGGCTAGAAGCTACATAGTAATCAATTTAAATACTTGTTACCGAGATGGCATTGGCTCATGATGGACTTGATTTTCTTCAAGCTTGACACCACTTGTAGACGAATGTAATCCTTCTTTTCTTGAGTGAGCAAGCGTCCAATCCATCTCAATATCGCCTAAAATTCTTTTAGGCGGATTTTGGTACCCAATCCCTGTTGGGTCCGACAACGTTAGTCACAATAGATTTAGGAACCCAAATGGTCCTAATTTTAGCATTTTTAACTTGACTAACATGACTAGAAATAGAATTGCAATAATTATTCCTCCTAGGTAAATAATTTGCATTTTTATGAAATGGCTTAGGAGGGCAATGATACTTTGCAAAATTATTTCTAGTTTGATCTCTTCTAAGCATATGATAATTAGAATTATGAAATGGCTTAGAGGATCTAGCATTTCTAGTAAATGTTTTGCTATAATTATTTTTCCTAAGCATATGATCATCATGATTTTTCTTATTCTTAGGAAACCTAGCATTTTGAGCAAATACATTTCTAGAATTACTCTTCCTATGCAAATGTATATCATTTTTAGTCGGCATAAGGGACTTGACAAGCTTGGCAAACACATTGCCATTCTTGTCCTTCCTAAGCAAATAATTATCATTAATGAGAGTAGGCTTAGGAGTTATACCTTTGGGACAATCCTTACCGAAATGCCCCTTTTCCCGACAATTGAAGCACGTCACGCTATTTGGCCCTCTCTTGACCGATTTGACTTTCTTCTTGCCGGTTTGCCTCATGGTTGATGTTATGGCCTTGTTATCCACTTGATTAGGGCACACGGAGGCGAGATGGCCCTTCTTGTTGCAAGCGAAGCATTTGATTGTCTTCGTGTGACGCGCGTTGTGCCTCGTCTTGTTATTCTCCCTCTTGGAGTTGTAGCCGAGTCCTCGCTTGTCTTGATGCGCCCTTGGCTTGCTCAAGATTTCGTCGAGGAGGGCTTTTCCATTAACGCACCTTTTCAAGTCATTTTCCAACTTAATGACTTGAGCCTTGAGCTCATTGTTTTTCTCTACAAGATTAGCATCTAAACACATAGAGGAAGTACTAGCAATTGAATTAGAGCAACAAAGTATATCGATTAAATCATTGCAAGAGGTGGACATATCAATTTTTGATGAAATTTTAGAATTTACTTCTAAGCATGGCATTTCATCAATTAAATCACATGATATACCTATATCCACCTTAGACTTATAGACTTCTTTAAGAAGGAGTGATTCATGATTTTCTTTAAGCAAATTATAATCACTTTGAAGTGATTCATGTTCAAGCTTTAGAATCTTATATTTAGTTTTCTCCTTCCCAAGATAATTATTGAGCTCCTCTAACATATCCATTAAATCATTATAAGAGGGCTCATCATCATTTTCATCATCACTTACCTCATTTTTACCTTTTGCCATGAAGCAATGAATTTTTGATATAAATGAAGATTCGTCGTCGCTTGAGGCGGAGGTTGAGGTTGATGGTAATGCCGGTTCTTCACTTGATGTTGACGATGAAGAATCATCAACCAACATAGCTTCCTCAATGCAATCCTCGATTTGGGATGTGGACACGTCATATAAATCTTGAAGCTTTGTCCACATTTCATGAGCGCTCGAGAGGTTGCAAATGAGATTAAATATTTCTACGCTCACAACACTAAATAAAACATTAGTAGCTTGAGCGTCGAGATGTAGACATTTCTCCTCTCCTTTAGTTGGAGCAATTTCATTTAGTGGAGAAGAAATGCCGACATCTACGATCCACCAAATTTGTGGGCTCATGGATTTAAAATGATCGATCATAAATAATTTCCATTTAGCATAATTTGATTTATTTAGCATGAGTGGATCGTGTGAGTGCACTAAGCCTCTAGTTGCCATCCTTTTTACTCTCTAGACGGTTAAGCCTAAAATGAGAGTGACCGTGGCTCTGATACCACTTGTAGGGTCGAGGATGTGCCTAGAGGGGGGGTGAATAGGCGTTTTACAAAATTGATCGCTCGCTAATTCAATTCGCTCTAATCAACCCCTATGTCAAAACCTAATCAAATATATATGCGGAAGCGATAAATCGGTTTTGACAATTAAAGCCTAAATCAACTAGGCTCACTAGTGCACTAACTAAATTATGTCTCTACATAAGAATTGCTAAATTGATCAACTAAATAATACTAGCAATTCTAATTCAAGCAATTGATAAATATTCAATAATGTAAAGTGCTTGAATATAAATGAGACAAGAGACAACCGATATTTTTCCGTGGTGTTCGGAGACTTGCCGGTCTCCCCTAATCCACGTTGAGGCTAGCCCACACTTGGACCGGCTCCCGCTCGAGCACCCGCCTCTTTCCACTAGTCGTGGTTTTTCACGCTCGCGCGTAGGCTCAACCCGAACCTTCACAAACTTCGCCGGGGCTTCTCACACCTCGAGAGCTCCCGCGCACGACGCCTACGCTGTCTAGGAGTCGGCAACCTCCAAGAGTAACAAGTCGCTCCTTCGCTTGAACCTCATCGGGCACAACAAATGCGCTCCGGCGATCTCCAAGTGCAACACATGCACAAGTGGCTCTCAAACCACTTCCTAATTGCAACACATGCAATTAGTCTCATTCTTAAGCTCAAGAATCAAATGGAGAAGAGCAACACATGCACACAACACCCACACACAGCAACAACACCAGCAACACTTGCCCTAAGCCCCCCAAGGGGGTATTTATAGCCCCCCACAAGAAAACTAGCCGTTTGGGGGCAAAATGGGCGAAAACCAGGAAATGCGGTACTACCGCCCTCTAAGGGCCGGAAGTACCGGCCCCGACCTCCAACGGTCGGCAACGGACACATTTGCAGTACAACCGCCCTCTAAGGCGCGGTAGTACCGACTTTGCGGTAGTACCGCCCCAAAGGGCCGGTAGTACCGCTCGACACACACCCGCAAGACAACAGAAAACAGCGGCACTGCTAAAGAGCTATCGGCGGCAAAACCCCGGTAGTACCGCACTTGCGGTACTACCGCCCGTGCCCTGCGGTAGTGCCGGCCAATCAAGAGAAATCCGATTTCAACTCCAAATCCATTTCTCCGAAAACCGAAACCCATTCTTTGAGCCTCTAGATGATCTCCACATGATCAAACACACGTGCAAAACACATTTGCATCAACTTAGCTCATGCTCAAAGAATTTCAACCAAATTGCAAAAACGCATTTCGCAATCAACTCAAAATCTATTTGCAAAACGTATTAAACAAATCAAACTCGAGTTTATGAGATTAATCCCCCTAGCCATGTGAAGGTCAACACAAGACCCGGTCAACTTGCCAACACCCGTTGCAAGCCCCACTCACATGCTCTCGGAATTCCGGACTCATAAACCTCAGTTTATTCGCACAACGAACTTGCAAAAACTCAATAAACACATTTCATACTTGAGCACTACTCTTTGCAACACATGCAAAAGTCTAGCTCCAAGCAACATCAAATCAAGATGCATGAACTCTTCTAATTGCAACACATGCAATTCTCTAGTTCAATACAACACCAAAGCCAAACTTCACACCAAAACCAAACGTATGAGCTCTTTACTCGCAACACATGCAAGCCTCTAGCTCCATACAAACACACAACATAAAATCATGCTTGAGCTCTCTCCTTTTGCAACACATGCAAAACTTAGCTCCAAGTAACACCAAGGTTTTATAAAGATTTGTTTTGCGAACAAAGCATGAAGCTTCAACTAATGCAACACATGCAAAAGTGAACTTCACGTAAAAGCCAACGCACTAGCTTATCACTTCTTGCAACACATGCAAATCAAAGCATTATGCGAAAACCAAATGCAACCAAGCATAAGTTTAATCCATTCGCAACACATGCCAAATGGTTAACCAATATGCAAAAACCAAATCCAAATGGTTGAGCTTGAGTGAACGCGGAATGAGATCACCAACACATGATGAAGCTCAAGCAAAGGGAACGACCCCTCTTAATAGCACGGCGATAAAACCTTAGACTCAAAGACTACAAAAGTCCTTAGCCTATCTAATTATACCTTCACCGCCGCGTGCAAGCGATCCCCTTTGGGGTCTTTATGATCATCACTTTGATACTCCCCCGGAATCTCTACTCGACTCCTCTTCGGGATCCACTCTTGACGCCCATCAACTCATGATGCCGTCCTTGTCCCGTTCTCATCATCTCATCTATCTTTTGGACCTAACTCAATCACAACTCATAAAATAGTTAGTCCAAGATGCATGGTTGTCTCAATTATCTCTTGCACTCCATTAACACATAATGGATGCCTCTAGATCAATTGAGCACAACCCTAAATCAATAGAAATGATTTAAGTGTGTCTTAAGTACAATAATGCAACTCATGCTTTATTATACTTAAGAACTATTCATTTGTCCTCAATTAATCACGGAACACCATCAACTCATGATGAAGTGTTCGTTAATAATTAATTAAGACAAATGAACTCAATTTAAATTGATATGAGTATATATTAACTACACAAGTTTTCATATACTCATGTTGATGGAAAGTAATGATCCATTATATGTAAATTGTATGGAAATGATCATTACTCTAGATCATTGTCGGGACCCGGATATGCAAATCCGAAACCCTCTGTGTATACAGCACTAGTCCAGGATCACGCTAGTGCACACAGTGGAAACATAGATGACATATCGTTGCATACATCGAAATAACTAAGAAGAAGCAAATTATTATTGAATAAAGCAAACGACCTTATAGTCAAGGTTCATACATCAATGCCTCTTGGCTTAAGAAACAAATAAACTGCTGCAAATGAAATAAAATAACTTGGGCTATTCGACATGCCACAGCAATCGTCGGGAAACGCCATCCTAGTCGATTTAGTCTTCATAGTACTCCTCCTCTTGATACTCATTACCCGGTCCTTCCTCGACAAGAATGAACAACGTAAGATAAAGCCGTGAGTACAAAACGTACTCAACAAGTCAGAGGGAAATAATGCAATATATTCATGCACGGCTTGACAAAGGATAGTCATATGGTTCATTTGCGTAAAGCAATAACTTGAATTTAAATACAATAAATAGATTGAAGGCGATTGATAAAACAATAATAAATAATCGATAAATCAATGGTAGACAACATGAACAGTAATGATGAGGCATCACCCTACATCATTCAAACAAGTATCAACCACACAATTCAACAAGATAGCTTGAGACAACAAAACAACAAGTGAACTCCCTGCTCACATCCCAACCATTCCACATTTCAAGAAAATACTCTATACCCCGTGTGAAATCCGGGCTTGTCCATGACCATGACACGGCTATTCAATAGTTTACACTCTGCAGAGGTTGTACAACTTTACCCACAAGACATGATCATCCCTTAATGCCAAGCGCTAAGGACACACTTCCTTTGGTGTGTCGGCAGAGAGATCACTACAAAGCCTTTACAATGCATGTCTAAACCCAAGATCGCTTCTAAGGTTTCACCTCGGGGCCCCTCTTGAGCCATGTGGGTCTACCCGCCCATCTTGGACCCCACACCAACAACTGGCAATACTCAAGTCTGGACATTGCAAATTAATTAGCTAGGTCCGTCCCCATACGGACTTGTGGTTGCACGGTTAGGCCCAGTTCAATGGCGCACAAGATTAAGTCCTTAAATTGTCTCAGGCAAGACAGCCACATCCCAATGTGCCAAACAGCACCCCCTTTACTGCACGATCAATTGCCCGAGGGAAACATTTTGTTCAACCCAAAACCAATGGCATCCCCTGCCATGGTACAACAAGTTTTACAACAGTGGTCAACAGCCACAATTCAATATCTCATTAAGTCAAGATTAACATTAGCTTACAGGTGATATGAATCCCATCGGACAACTAAGCATGGCTAAGCATAGCTACGATAACCCAATGCTGGTACTATGATTATGTCCAACTAATAATGTCCCAACCTAAGGGTAACAATGGATACATGGCATTCCAATAATCAAAGGGGCATACTCAAACAGGTAAATAGCTACTCCCATAAACTAGCATTGTTACACAAATAGCATGCAATTATATAAAACAAAGTACTTTTGCAAACATGGGTTCAATATGATCAAAGGTCTACGACTTGCCTTGTTGTTCAAGTGCTGATTCTTGGTCTTGAAGTCTCCGCTCACTCCTTCGGGTTCACGCTCACCGAAAATAAAGCAACAAAGCCAAATAAATACAAAACAGAGAAACAAACAAGCTCAAAATTGAAAATAAATGGCTCTGGAATGTAGAGCTTGATTATACAAAATTTAGAAATTTGAATCGCTCAATCGGAGTTCTGGACGAAGGAGAACGGCCTTCTAAGATTTAATTCAGGAAAAGCAAATAATTTCATCAGAGTGACACGTGTCACTTCGACCGATTGGGATTTTCGGTTTTTCTGAAAATCAGAAAAGAAAATAAAATTTCCGGCTGACATGTGGGACCCACGAGTCGAGACTCGGTCCACGAGTGAACCAAACGCACCGAGGTGACATTCGGTGATGTGGCGGATCGCGACGACGCGTGGCATACCACGTGGCGCTTAGGGCCGAGGTGGCGGCTGGTTTGCACACACGGCGGCCACGCAGCGCGCCGACGCAGCACGGTTGCGAGGCTCGCCACGCGGCAAGATCCGCACGTCCGCTGGCGATCGGATGGCCGAGAACGAGGGCAGGTGAGGAGACGGGCGCAATCTAGCGCTGCGCGACGACGGACGGTGGAGAACTCACCGAGGCTCACGACGGCGCAGGGCGGCGCACTTCGCGGACTGGGAAGATGGCAGCGCAAGACGCGAATGGGCGGCGGTTCGGGCGTGCTTTGGCTCGGATCCGAAGAGGGTACACAGGCGACTTCGGACAAGCTCTGGTGCGAAGCGAGGAGCACCGAGAGACGCGAACAACGCATGCGGAAGGGCTGTGGTGGCAAGACGCCAGCGAGCTCAGACGGGCGAACGAGGAGGTCTCCGTGGTGAGGAATAGGCGACAGGTGCGGCGTCAACAGCGGTCCTCGGAGGGTTTGCGCGCCTTAAATAGGGTCTTGGGAGGCGGGTCTGACGCGAAAACTTCGGAAGACGGCGCGCGCGGCGCGCTGGACTCGGGAAGGATTAGGGTTAGGTTTAGCGGCGAGGCGGGCGACGTGGACGATCTCGGCGCAACGTGGCGGCGGCGAACGGACTGATGCTACGGCGCGGCTGGCTGGCAAGGAGAGGAATCGCCGAACAGAAAATGTGGAGCCGACGAGGAATAGGATTGGGCCAAGGAGATTCAGCCCGAGGAAATTTTGAGAAATAAAACATTTTCCGAATTAGAAAAATCCAGAAATTCAAATAAAGGCAAATAAATTCAAATAAATAGCAAATAAATTCAGAAAAATCTCCAAAATACTGAGAAAAATTCCTTGAAGCACAAGGAACCCAACAAAAATCTGAAACCTTTAGTTTGATGCATAGATTAATCAAATTAAATCTTTTCATTATTGAAAAATTCATATTAAGCTTCAATTAATTCAGTGAAAATGCAAAGGGTTTATTTTGATTTTAAACATACCAAAACTCAAATTTTGGGATGTTACAAACCTCCCTTAAATGGAATCTCAATTCGAGATTCGGTGCAGCTAGAGAATAGGTGGGGAAACTCCTGACTTCAGATCCTCTTCTCGCCTCCCAAGTGGCTTCTTCTTTCAATGATTGCTCCAATCGACTTTACAAAAACGGATGATCTTGCTTCTCGTGATGCGCCTCTGCAACATCTAAAATCTTCACTGGCTGTTCTTTATAGGTGAGATCCTCTTGCAAATCGATAGTTTCCAACGGCATCTGCTCTTCTGGCACTCGCAGGCACTTCTTCAACTGAGACACATGGAACACATCGTGAATTCCAGCGAAGGACTGAGGCAACTCAAGCTTGTAAGCAACTTCTCCCCTTCTTTCGAGGACTTTGAACGGTCCAACATATCTAGGGGCAAGCTTTCCTTTTACTTGAAATCTCTTAACTCCTTTTAGAGGGGTGACTCGGAGATACACATAATCATTGGGCTCGAAACTCAAATCTCTACCGACGAGGGAATAGGATTGGGCCAAGGAGATTCAGCCGAGGGAAATTTTGAGAAATAAAACATTTTCCGAATTAGAAAAATCCCGAAATTCAAATAAAGGCAAATAAATTCAAATAAATCATCAACTATAGAATACACCCCACTGAAACCTTTGTATATGTGCATAAATATGATTGACTTGGAGTTACAATCATCAATATAGAATACACCCCACATATTCAAATTGATTGTATTGCACATATTCAAATTGATTGTATATCGATATTACCATGAGTATACTTATAACTAGGCAATTCAATATATACTAAAGATTTAGTTTCTTTGTCTTGATCCTTATATGTGTCAATAACGAATTGATCAATACAAAGAGACTTTCAAGTTAAACTACAAACTCCCCCTAAATATGTGCATCCATGTAATATATGGATTGAGAAACATAATGCACATTTTGTGGTTAATATAACGGGGACATTCATACTATAACTTGAATCTAAAGTATGTAATTAATACTATAATGAATATGCATACATACCTCGGGTTATCCATTTTTCAATGCGATGAGACTAAACAAAGATATTCTAAATAAACAAGTTAGTCTCAATATAAGATTTGTCATTAATAACAAAATCACATTAAATGGATAATCGCAATATTAGATTTGTCATTAACACCAAAACCATAACTAATGAAGGTTGAACTTACACCAGACGACTTCTACAAATGCCGAAGTAAGAAGAGAACTAAAGCCGAGCGCGAGTCAAATCTTTTCAAGAATTTGGAGGACAAGTTGAGAGGAGAATTGAGAGAAGAGTTGAGGGGAGAACTGAGAGAAGAATTTTATGAAAGGATAAGAATACTCGAGGAAAGGCTCAACAATCAAGAAAGAAATACTGTACAAGCCCCAGAAGTATGTCCGCAAGTCAGCCCCACTGCCCGTAAGAGCAGTTGTGCATCCGTTCCTCCAAGTGACATAGATGAACATAGCAGGACTTATCCTGTATGTGACATTAAGGTGTCCACGCGGTGCAATCTCCAAGTGAGAATTAATAATGGCACCGTTCCTCTTACGGCTGCTTGGGGCATGGCGTATCCATCCACTAAGGGGACCATGGTGCACAGTACCATGATAGCGCCGGGTTTCACCAAGGTCAATGTAGACGGGGTATTTGATAGTTTCAAGATTGTCGATCTACAAAAGCCGCCAAACGACGAGATCGTGAAACTAGGGGATGCCATTGGCACATTCATCCAATGGCCTAGCAGGGACATCTCCCTCGTCGTCCCTTCTGTCATGCAACAACCGCAACGATCTGATTCGCCTATTGTATCGTCTGATCAGTTGGCTACCAAATCAGCAGTCGTAGACCGGACTCCACTTGATGTACATAATGTTGACCTCTTTCCTGCCCATTCCTCTCCCGTGAAGGGTTCATACAAAACAAAGAAAGGCAAGGACAAACGGAAGAAAGAAAGGTAAGAACAAATCGACTATCCATCTGCTGAGTTGGCTAAACAATACAAGCTAGGAGAGCCCTTACTAATGAAAGGCAGCGTAACTTCACTTAGTATACCTTGCCAACAATTGCATAATTGGTACACCCAACAAGCTGGAAAGCTAGAGCGTGAACGTACAACTAGTATCAGCGTTAAGTTCAAGTATGAACATCTATTCAACGTCTCAGCGGGGGGCTTCTTCATGGTCGATTTTCTGGACTTGTTCCATCTCTACAACCTCGACGCCCTCGACGCCGCACTCATAAGATGCTGGACCTTGTAAGTGTGTGCTATCACGGTCTACATTCATCTAATAGTGATAAATGTCCTCCAATATATATATGATTCGCCTTTGTATATATAGATACATGCAACTTGAAGCTATTACGTAAGAAACTATCGATCGGTTTCTCGACCCACATATAGTCTCAAAGCAAACAATGGATGATGATATAAACATGGTCGAGAACACGTGATGAGGCATTGCTAGCACAAAAGATAAAGAATTCATACTTATACCCCATAACCCAGGTAGGTGCTACGATGCTATACTTTGGTCTGTATTATGCACACAACTCGCTTTCGCTTATTGTCCATTATGATATACCTGTAGGTTTCACTGGGTTCTAATTGTAATTGAACCAGCCACAAACCGGTTAAGTACCTTGATTCCGTGACGTGGCGGAAACCACGACTTGGTACCTATCGCAAAATTACTCAACAGTAATCACGCTTCTCCGTACATAACGCATATGGTCGTGTAAGTTGTTCCGTGTTTATATTGCTATTGGAATGGCTTAGGCTAACCTTTTGCAATCTTGTAGAGCGCTCAAAAGTTGAAGGATTGGACTAAACTACAACATGATTTGAACTTTCCGGTATCCACTATACACAATAATCCTATATCAAACCCCGTAATAGTGACTCTAGAACTAACCGTAGGTTTTATTTGCAAAGGCCACCAAGAAGGTCGTGAAATAACCTATGTGGATTTTATGTTTGCTACAACATGCAAACCATCGTCGATGCAAAAATAGCAAGACGGTTAAAATTATGCTGATCGAGACCCATTTGAGCAACATTAGAGGGAGAGTTTGTTACTTCCTGCTCACCGAAGTAATAAATAAAAAAGGCGCGTTCAACGCAGCCTGATAACTTCTAGAGTTGTACAATTATCAAATGGTAATTTGGAAAATATGTCAAAAACTCGTGGTTATTCTTGTTTGTACGATTCATTGTATTGTCACATGATATTATCCTTAATACATATTTCCTCATCTTGAATATATGCAACAACTTAACAATGTCTTGCTTGTTGGAACTAGATGTTTTTCCTACACCCTCAGAGAAACTCCATTATTTATGGTTTGTTGTTGAAATTTTCATCTACTTAGGTATTCTGCATCAATCAACGCAGATGTTTATATGTTTTGATCAGTACATTGGAGAATGGTAATTAGGTACATTAGTAGGTTGAACAATGTGATTGCAAGTCGGGTCTTCCATGTCCTTGGAAGACCCGACTTGCAATCACATTTGTTCAATCTTTAATTACCCTACCTAGAGTAATCTATGAAGTACATCTATAATTTTTTCAAAGTACCATTTTCTCCCACCGTGGCACGACGGTGAGGTCGTGAGAGCATGTCGTTCGGCACTCGCACCGCGGCACGACGGTGACGCGCAAGTAAGGCCACTTCATATGGCATGAAGCGATCACACACTCTAGTGTATCAGTTCGATCAAGCTGATCGGTGGTTGCCGCCGCCGCCATGTCAAGGCAATGGTCTTGGTTGATTTATTAGTCGAGTTCCATCAACATTATCATAAGAAGGGAGAAAAGCGCCACAAATGTTTATATTTTAAGTCTATCCCGATCGATAAACTGCTGCCACAATGCATATAGGAAGTGTAGATATTCAACTACAACATCTATAACTCGGTTGTGTTTTGTAAATATCAAGTAGAAATATTGATGAAAATTTCAACAACACTATAAATAATGGAGGTTCTGCTAGGGTGTGGGAAAAAGGACATCATAGACGGTTCTTATTTGTAACCGTTTGTGATAAGTTAGTATCACAGATACGGTTATGATTTGAAACCGCTCGTGATATTTAGTTATCACGCACGGTTTTAAATTAAAACCGCTCGTGATATTTAGTTATCACGACGGTTTATTAATAGAACCGCTCGTGATATAAATTTTCTCGCACGGTGGAAAACCGCTCGATGATCTCCTTCATCACAGACTTATTGTTACTGACGGTTCACAAAACCGTCTCTGATGACGTTTATGAACCGTCTGTGATGATGATTTCTGTAGTAGTGGCCACAAATTTAGTGCCACTGATAATCGAGGATTATCAGTGGCGGTTCTAGAACCGCCACAGATAACATTATCTGTGGCGATTTTTGGCTAGAACCGCCACTGATATTCAGGTATCAGTGGCGGTTCGAGCCAAAAACTGCCACTAATAGTCCAAGTATCAGTGGCGGTTGTTTGCTCGAACCGCCACTCATACCCGAATATCACTAGCGGTTCTATCCAAAAAGCGCCACTGATACTAGGACTATTAGTGGCGGTTCTTGGCTAGAACCGCCACTAATACAAAAATCAGTGGCGGTTGTATATAAAACCGTCACTGATAGGACTAGTATCAGTGGCGGTTTTTGGATAGAACAGTCACTAATAGTATATCAGTGGCGGTTTTTGCCATAAACCGCCACTGATAATCCCACACACAAAAATAAAAAAACTGGCATTTGTGGCTAGCCTCAGGCAGCGCTAGCCATGCCCTCTGAGCATAATGAAAATAGTATACGAAAATAATCACGCATAATAGTATACAAAAATAATCTAACTATGTATTCAGATCAAGAAAATAATCACAGGCCAAGGTACAAACGATTATTAACACAAGAACAAGAACAACCTAGCCTCTATGATTATTGACACAAGTTCTGAATTTGGTTTTCAATAGAACTGATGTGAATAAAAAATTAACAGTAAGCAAAGCCTTAAAAAATTAATCATTAAGTAATGCGCACGATGACCCGATATTCCGACAGGTAGAGGTAAGTCGATTGGTGGAGACTCGACGTTGACGATCCGATCCAACCGATCCGAACTCAAAGAATCGCTACACCACGGCTCCGCTGGTTATCAACCTTGCACAAACACGATTGACCTCGCCAAGAAGGCTTATCCCTGCATGCGAATCGAGAACACAAGCAAGAACGTAGAAGAAGCAATCTGAAATTATGAATTATATTAAGCACACGAGTTGGGGTCTCACAAACCGAATGAACGGTGACACTGTTCAAAGACAGAATTGATCTAAGCAAAACCCAAGTCCTAGATGATGGTTTGGGTGGTTATTTATACTAGGGGAGCAGGAGGGGGTCGTCCATAGCATTGGAGATCTAATACAACTCAAATTGAAAACACCAAGCCTACTTTGACTAGAGTTTGACTCGGACTGAAAAAGCAACATTTGGTTTTTAGCAGTTTTCGGATGCATCTGAAGGAATTTTGAGGTAAGGCTAGATCCTTTGGAAAGTAGACTCCGAGGTCTTTCAAACGTGTACTCATGGGTCTCCAGAGCCCTCTGGAATCAAAAGTTATGGCACTTTAAAGTCAGTGCTGTTGCTGAGGCCAAACTGGACTCGAACTCGGACTGAAAAAGTATTCTGGATTATTTTGTGTATTCCTATTGACTACGAAGTCCAATTGATCTGAAACTAGTGCCATTGGAAAGGTTGTCTCCTTAGCTTTCGATACATATGTGGATCATTGAAATCGGAGTCCATTTGTGGCCTGGGCGACGATTTTAGTGAATACTACTCCTGGTGGCCGAGGTAGTCGACTCCGAGATGAATTGGGACTCCGACTCCGAGATGAATTGGGACTCCAACTTAACTTGGACATCCTCCTTGCCTCCCTCCTGGCCCTTGCTGGTTCCCAAGGCCTTCATGATCCTCTCCAAAGTTCCTAAGTACAATATAATCAATAATATCATTAGGTAGCATACCATCCTCACAAGTATATACATAGGCACTTAGGAACGAGCTCACCTGTTGATTCAATTGCCGTGCTCGTGCTCTTGTGATGGCTCCTTGCATCACAACTGGAGGAGTCTCGGGCGTATGCATAAGAGTGATGTCCTCATCATTAAGTTACATAACAATGGGGAACCATTCACACTGTTTTCAATGCTGATAACAGATTTGTGCATTCCCTCAAAGAGAGAAGAAAGAAAAGGTAAGTGAAGTTTGAATATATGAGCATATTGGAGATATATCAGACTGGGAGATTACACATTAGATAACCAAAAAATAACAGCAGCACAAAAAAAGTTGAGATCAATTGAAGAAAATTTCAAAGTTGCATAACAAAGAAAAAGTGCCACTAATAGGAGATTCCAACCAGAAGATTAAGATATCCAGGCATGGTACTTTTGAAGCTTGCTGCTCAAAAAGGCGGGTAACTATGAACCAGCCAAAAATCTATAATTTCACAAAGTATTTTGAATATGAATGGACTTTGGTTTTAGAAGTTAACATCTGATAATTGTTTTTCTTACAAAGCTACCTTTTCCATTTTCAACCATCCCTTTTACTTTTACCTATCAGTGTGACTATATATAGAACATTGAATCCCATCGTGATCGGCAAAGACTTTTGACTCTATTGTATACCATACTTGGACATCCACCAATCACAACAATATCAATATGGCATGGCTAAATAAACTGATGATCTCAAAGATGGTTTAGAAACTCCAAGTATATTCATTGCCAAGGAGCAAAGTATTATACATCATGTACCTGTTGTTAGGAATGAATCACTCAAACCCTTCTCACTTTGGAAATCACTCACTCCAAATGACTTAACGTAGACACTGAATCACTCAGCTCCTCTCTCTCAAGGTGTTTCACACACACACACAAACTCATGCACACATGGAACAAGGAAGAAGAAGCACTATATTTTGGCGACGTGCTGTTTCACACAGCCAACATCCTTTTTTTTTCTTTCCTCTATTGCCCACCTTCTTAAAACTGATTACAGTGCTTTAAATAAAAACACACACGCATAGCTAACACAATCCAGGGGCTAACGCCCTGATCCGCTTCCTAAGCTCACGCCCGTGACGTGTGCCACTACTCCACTAATGCAACGTGATGCTACATGCAATCTCCACTAGCTAATCACCTGCATGCACAAACCGCCTTGACCAAATCACTTGGTCCAACGACTACTAGCTCATGCATGCAACAACTAAATAGTTACCCGCCAAATCACTCTACCGCAACACCACCTAACTCAAAGACTAATTCATGCGTCCGCTGGCTCAATTGTTTTGCATGCGGCACCGCTTCACACGGCATTCGCTCCGGTGATATCACATCAGCCATGTACGATCACACGCACATCTTGCTAGCCTACGACAGCCTGCACAAACACTTAACTACATGCAAAACAAAATGCAGATACACTAATCAAGATTAGTTCTAACAATTTCCCCCCTAATCTTGATTCTCTAATCTTCACGGAGCGTCAAAGGAGGGTTGGTTCATCATCACTTGTTGCCGCAGCAAGGAGTTCCTTCTTCTTTTTCTCAGGACATTCATAAGCAAAATGGTCATACTCTTCACAATTATAGCATTGTACCTTGGATTTATCCCAACCTTCACCACGGCCACGACCGCGGCCATGGCCACGACCTCATCCTCGCAACGAGTCATGTCCCCTTATCATGAGAAGTTTCTCTTCCGTTTGGGCCTCGCGCCCCTTGAGCAGTTCCTCATGTGCTTTCAGTGACCCAATAGCCTCCTCCATGGCCATCTTGTTGATGTCACCGAATAGCGATAATGACGAAGCAACATTGATGAACTTGTCAGAGATGGCTCGCAGCAACTTCTTCACGACGTACTTCTCTTCCATCGCATCTCCAAGTTCACGGATGCGTCCAACGAGCGTCGTGAACTTCGCCGCGAAATCATCCACGGACTCTGCATCACTCATCTTAAGGTTATCAAAATCCAAGCACAAGGACTGGATCCTCGCCTCCCGAACATGCTCAACGCCCACATGCATAGAGCGTAGCGCAGTCCACACATCAGATGCGGTCTCCTTCTCCGCAACTCGCAACAGCGTCTCGTCATCGATCGACTGTGAGATGATCGTCAAGGCCAACTGGTCCTTGCTCTCATCGACGTCCTTGGATGAGCCCTCGTGAACAACAGCACCCCATGCGCCGTTGGCTCGAAGCAAGTACTTCATCCTCATCACCCACGTTGCGTAGTTCGTCCTTGTCAACATCGGGTACAGGAGCCTTCCCGCTGTCATTGTTGCCGTTGTCGTCGAGTCACCCAAGCCACTCCTCACAATAGCTCCGCTCGGCGAGGCATCACTGCGCGGCATCATCTTCGGCATAACCTGGGAGCTCTGATACCAAATGTTAGGAATGAATCACTCAAACCCTTCTCACTTTGGAAATCACTCACTCCAAATTACTTAACGTAGACACTGAATCACTCAGCTCCTCTCTCTCAAGGTGTTTCACACACACACACAAACTCATGCACACATGGAACAAGGAAGAAGAAGCACTATATTTTGGCGACGTGCTGTTTCACACAGCCAACGTCCTTTTTTTTCTTTCCTCTATTGCCCACCTTCTTAAAACTGAGTACAGTGCTTTAAATAAAAACACACGCGCACAGCTAACACAATCCAGGGGCTAACGCCCTGATCCGCTTCCTAAGCTCACGTCTAGGACGTGTGCCACTACTCCACTAATGCAACGTGATGCTACATGCAATCTCCACTAGCTAATCACCAACATGCACCAACTGTCTTGACCAAATCACTTGGTCCAACGACTACTAGCTCATGCATGCAACAACTAGATAGTTACCCGCCAAATCACTCTACCGCAACACCACCTAACTCAAAGACTAATTCATGCAATCCGCTGGCTCAATTGTTTTGCATGCGCACCGCTTCACGTGGCATTCGCCCGGTGATATCACATCAGCCATGTACGATCACACGCACATCTTGCTAGCCTACGACAGCCTGCAGAAACACTTAACTACATGCAAAACAAAATGCAGATACACTAATCAAGATTAGTTCTAACACCTGTATACTCTGGAGACATTAGGGCAGTGAGTTTGAAAGGCATGTACAGCAATCTCAAGTTAAGAATTACTCATATATCCGTAAGTCATTTCTTCCCTAAAGTTGTTGTAGAAACAAAAACTGACATGCTCAACCAATATTGTCATGCAATGGAGACACAGATAAAAATTAAAGGCTCTAATTAAAAACATACGTGATCTGGGGCTTATCCTCAAGCAGGTTACACATAAATGACACATGTTTATCATCGTCAATACCTGGTTAACAATAATAGATAAATGCATAGGTAAAAACAGATATTCCATATGCTAAAAATTGCAGCAAACTTTATGAAGAAACATATACACAAACAAATAGATGCTGAATTAACCAATGTCCACAAAGCACAAACTGACATATCGATATTCAATACTATCATGACAAAGCAAATTTGGAGACAGAAAGAAGATATTCCTTGATAAATTTTAATAGCCAAACTAAACCACAAGTTCATTAGCTCAGAACGCTATCCATCTAAAAAGCACATTTTGCACGACACCTGAATAAAACAAGCTGAAGGTACAATTCGTGATGAGCAAATGATCAACTTTCCCTCATAACCCCCGATCTAGCTTAAAGGGATGGCAATTTATGACTAATCATGAGAACAAATGCAAGATCATGACAGAATAATGTGATTTTGTCACTTACAGAATGCAACAAAAAATGACTTGTATTGGCAATTGTAGAGGGAGTTGAGAAACTCGGAGAGGTGAGGCACTTTGCCAATTACAGCCAGGATCTCAGGTGCATCTACAACCTGTCAAGATCCTTAATAAATGTGACATTCAAGCTGATAAAGCAGACCTGAATGGGCAAAGATGAATTAATACCTTTTGTTTTAGAGATACATGATCCAATGAGATAACACTTGTAAGGACAATGTAAAAGATGAATGTATCATAGGGGAACAACTCATAAGCTACTCCAGTGCTTTTTCCTGAAATTTTGGTTATTTAGACAAGATTAAAATGTTCAAAACATGCGTCGACAACTTAAACTATGTAGAAGACAGTAGATATATACCTTCTCCCCAACCCTTATAAAATACAAGGATTTGGCTAGAAGGGCTTCACGCACTTCACTCTCACCCAAATTCTCTTCTACATCATCTCTTTATTTACCATCAGTCATTATTACGCTTTGATCTTGATTGTTGGATGACACTAATCTAAACAACCACAGTGTTGCATGCCCCTAATGCTAATCAACAACTCAGGATTGGTAAATCTCGTTAGATCAGAAGGTCGAGATCATAGAAAAGTTACTAATTATGATGTCCAGGAACAACAAACGCAGCAAAAATACATGTTCAACACCAATTAAACATGTAAGGCAAACACATGAAATATTTAGAAGTGTCACTCACATGTGTGTGTGCTCCTGAAAAAGACAAACGTACATGCTACACTAGCACAACCACTGACAAAAGAAGTGGCATTGACAAAAGAAGGGGTTCCCATTTCAAATGAACAAAGAGTTATTTACACTTTGTAATGAAACAAAATTGAAGTAACAAAATCCTAAACTAGTTTTCTAAACTAGAAGCCTACGGGTCTTCGGAGGTTGGAGACACGTGATGTGAGACATGAGTATGGAGGAGTGGATTGTTGTTGTCTTCATCATAAAACTCGCTTTTTTTGTTGATTACTTCCTACATGACGAAGTAGGTGAGCTGGCCCTAAATGGCTTGGATTTGAACAAGCAGCCCCACTAGAGACAACATGAGGCGCTGTAAGTATGAAAAACAAAATTAAGAAAGTATATAGAAATTGAGTGGTGTGAATCAATGTGTCATGTCAAGATGACTAACCTCCACGCCATTGTCTTTTATTATGCAACCTAAGATTTCACAGATGTATGGCACATGAAGTACCCACATAAATTTGTTCCTTTGCATCGCTTGTGACATCGCAAAAATCGAATGAACTAAGATGTCGTCGAAGGAGCTATTTACTATGAAATATGATATAAGAATATTCCTTGCGTGCGTATCGGAAAGTTAGTACAGATTGTAAGGGATTTTTTGTATGGGCGGTGTCTCGTGATCTTCTGACAATATCTTTTGAACGCCTCATTCATTAAACGTGTCATCACTTCAAAGTCTTCTTTAGGTTTATCCAGTGGATCCATGATCAGCATCTTGCTCTTCTCTAGATGAATTATTACGAGAATCCAGTGGAAGCTACATACACATGCATGATGCCATAGTCATTAGTCCTTACATCAGAGTAAATAACGAAATCAATGAGTAATTTAACTAGCTAGTGAGAAACTTACTTAAAATGGTATGGTACAAGTATAAACTCCTTGTTTTGTAGTTTAATCAAAGCTTTATATACGTACTCCTCGACCTCCTTTGGTGCTCTCATGATTTCGGTTTGGCAAACCGTTCCCGGGTCGAGGAATCCCACTGGCCCCTTGGTTCTTCGTACTTCAATCATCTCGTATCTATATAACGAAATAGTTAGACATAACATTTATCGGTATTACGTGAATGTAGACCAAGATTGATATATTAGACACTTACAGTGTCCAACATCTCAAAAAACATATGTCGAGGGCGTTGTGATAGAACAAGTTGTGCAAGTTATCGAATTCTATTAAGAAGTAGCCATCACTCGCATGGTGAAAATGTTCCTCACAGAAAATTGTAGTGATCACCTTCGGGAGTACGTCTAGGTTGGATCGATCCATGTACCATGCATGTAATCGCTGCATCATGGGTGTTAGACTGTTTAACTTCGAATCGGTGACTAAGGGCTTTCCTACCTCGAATTTCAATCTTTGTTGATTATCTTGGTCATCAGACTTCGCCTTGCCCTTACTTTTTTCTCGCACGACATCATACTCGGTCTTGGCTTCGCCTGATCTGGCTGATACGGCTTGTCTAATGTGCCATTTTTTGGGATCAGGGGTTCTAGGTTTGTCCTTTGAAGTACCAGGTGTTATAGGTTTCTGCTTTGGAGTACTAACAGTGGCCATCTTTATGGGGTCCTCAATGGATTTCTTTGCTACCTCATCTTGCTTCTTCATCGTTTCACTCTCATGTGCTGGTGACGGATGCACGAATTGTACTGCAGGAGAGGCTGGCACTGCATGGTAGAAGACGATGTCACGCTTGCGCCACTGGATGAATGAGTGGATGGCACTTCCTAGAGTTGTTATCTCGTCATTGACGGGTTTTTCTAGCCCGATCTCAGCAAACTGTTCAAGTACCGTATCCACCTGGACCTTTGCATACCCTAGCGCTATCGGGGTATTGTGCAGGACACCCCCTTCTTGGCACGGATAAACTACCCTTGTAGCAGCCTGTAGAAATTTGTTCATCATGGGCACATTGAGCTGACAGGGTGTGGGGTCCTGTATGTCGTCCACAAGATAATGGTTGTTGTGTGCTTCTGGCAATGGCATGGACGCCAAGAATCGCCGCGACGAATTGTAGGGTCGAGAGAACGTTGGGGCTCGCACTGCTCAAGGCTTGTTGTACTTGTCGTTCAACTTTTTCTTCAATGGTGCCTTGTAATTCTCGCAGAAGCCTTTCCTTCATCCTTTCCATTTTCTGCTCAGCCCGCTCTTATTTAGCTCTCTTCCGACTCCTATAAGAGTCTCCGTGCTCAGGGAATCACATCTTCCATGGAACCTTGACCCCGAAGCCTCGTGTCCGACCGGGGTGTTCTTTGTTTCCTAAGGCCGCTGTTAGCTCGTCTTTCTCCCTGTCTGGGTGGAAAGATCCTTCGTGGATCGGGCGAAACTCTGAACTCTTTGCGTCATTGCTTCGCTTTCGCTTCTTGAATGATAAACTCCCAAGAGACAAGAGATTCGCCTCGCTAGCACGTAGTGCTTCACTCGTCCGTAGTCCGATCAAGGGACTTGTGCTAGTCAATTGGAGTGCTTCTAATTTCGCTCTCCCATCGAGCAATTTTACGCGCACTCCACTCGTGCCAAGTCCGTGGGGGTGAGTATTCCTTCTTGCGATGCTAATGTGGTCCTCACCGACTTCCTTGTCGCTTCAGATTGCTTCATCGCCACAAACTCATCCCAATATGGCTCTAATCCTGGGTAGTCTCTGATGGCTGACTGGTTTAGCTTCACATAATTTAAGTTCAGCCTCGCCTTGAAGTTTCTCCACGCCGCATCCATGGTCATCAATGCATCGCGATGCACGAGTTCTTCGGCTCCTTCGAGGAATTTGAAGGTTTCTTTGAGCTCTGTCCACAGATCCTCTTTGGTGGCTCGGGGCACTTTATGCCAATCCGAATAGGTGATTGGCACTTTATCCCTTACGATGTACCCGCATGTTGACCTGTATTTTGCTACTGATTTTCTCGGTGCAACAGGGGCCCTAGTATCTGAGACCTCCGAGATGGTGTACCGGCCTTCAGGCTTCTTAGTTTTCCCTCGTACTCGGCGTCTTGCAATAGGAGCACCATCTGCAACAGCGGTGGAGGCCTCGGCACCTTCGGTGGTTGGGTGGATGTCGCGCCCGGAATTTGAATTCCGAACACTCAGTGTGACACGCCAGTCCAGGATCACACTGGTGCTCACAGATACAACAGAGATGAATACCATTACACATACATAGCAGAAATAATAACAATAATGTATGTATCTTAAATTAAACTATTAAGACCGTAAGGTCAGCCTTACAAGGTTAAGCCACGTAGGGTTGAGTTCAAAGTAAGCAAATAACAGCAGCTGAAATAAATCTTCATGAAGCCCCAGTTTGCCACAGGCAACTGACTGGGCTCGCTCCCTAGTTTGTCGGCTCCTCCTGGAACTCCTCCTCTAATGCAGGTGTAGCTTCTTCTTCAACTAAGGTTGTGATGTTTGCAAGGGGGTGAGTACACACCGTACTCAACAAGTCATGCACAGAATGCAATCTAATATACTACATGCCAGGCTTATTCCAATGGAATGGCTTAAAGGTTGATTTGCAATAAACATCATTTAACAAGTAACATAAGTAGATTCGAAAGCAGTAAAAACAAGTAGAAACAACCATAACTTTTCCAGAAGTTAAGTAAAAGCATTTCCACATCCTAATTCATACTTTCATCAACTTCATCTTTAAACCCAACCACATTTTTAATAAAGTCTAACCCTTGATTGTAATCCCCGAGCAATGTCCAATACCGTGGACACGGCTATTCGAATAGTTTGTACAGTCTGCAGAGGTTATACACTTTATCCACAAGATACAGTCAAACACCACAAAGGCGAGTAACCGTAACAAAGCCTTTCCAAAGATCCATCTAAACCCAGTACTACCCGCTAAGGATTCAACACTGAAGGGATACACCTCCACAACAGGACCCCCCTCTTGCGCCTATGAGTTTTACCACCCGTACACCCGGGACTCACTCCACCACGACAGTACCGAAGAATAGATTTCACAATTTACTCAGTTAGGTCCGCCCCATTCCGAACTTGTGGTTGTATGAATGACTCAGTCAAAGGCTCGCAAGGTTAAGTCCTTAATTGATCGAGGCAAGACTTCCCAAAAACTCATCATGTCAACATGTCAATAAAAACCAAATCCAAATGCGATCGCCCAAATGCCACATCCGCCCACCATCAACATCTTGCCACTTGCCCCGCCTAAACCATTTTCCCACCCGGTTGTTTACCATGCACCACGTGCCATCATCTTTTCAATAACACATGTCACATTCTTTCAAAACATGTTCTATAATTCAATAGTCAATATTCGACTTTATTCCCAATATTGTGTCATTAGTTCGGGTAGCATGGCTAAGCAAACTAACACGTTCTAATTACCCCAATCTGGCGACTAGTATGTAAAATCCAACCTAGGGTGACAATGATTTGGTGACATACAAATACTATGGACAAGGTGACAATATCAAGTGGTAAATATCTAATCCCAAATTACTTGAACGCTTTATAATTAAATTAGCATGCATAATTTAAATCAACATAACATTTAAAAACATAGGAGCAAAATGATCAAAGCATAACTTGCCTACGTAAAGCAGCGAGTCATGATCTGGAGCTTGATCCTCGAAATCCGCGTCCTCACACAGCTCAACGTCTACGCGTAACAGATAAAGAACCAATAAACACGCAAAACTAATTCGTAACTTCATGAAAACTTCCAGATAATTAGTTTAGCATTTTCTAAAATTTATAAAATTTATTTTGACATTTTTGAACGTATAGTTTAAGAGCTACAAAATTCATATGTTTGAACATTCCGCGAATATTTTAACAATATAAATTTATTTATAAAATTCCACTTTTTCTCCATCTTGGTTCTCTGCAGACACTACTCTGCGGCCACAATCCAATACGGCTTTGTGCTTGGTCAGCCAATCCATCCCAAGGATCACGTCCAGGGTTTGAGTATCTAGCACTATCAGGTTTGCTAGGAACACTACTTCATTCATCACTAGCTTAACTTCCAAGCATCCTTGATTTGATTAAAGTTCAGACCCAGGTGATTGTACTAATAATGTACACTTTAGTTTTACCACTTTCATCCCATTTCCCAAAGCAAACTTTCGAGAAATAAATGAATGAGAAGCTCCTGAGTCAAATAAAACAATTGCACGTACTGAGTTAACCAAAAACTTACCCAGTACGACGTTCGCTACATCTTAAGCTTCAGCAGTCGTGATGTGGTCCACTCGACCTCTAATAACTGTTGAAGGCGCAGCTCTGATTTGGCTTCCTCCACGACTTGCAGCTGGTGACGCATGCACACTGTTTTCCTCGAGTTGTTGAGCCACACACTAGCGGTTTCATCCATGCACTAGGGGCATGCTTTGGCTCCTTTTATAGTACAGCCGGACAGGTTACCAAGCACAGGAAAATCATTGATGGTGCAGAACAACAATGCGCATAGAGTGAAGTACTCTCGTTTGTACTCGTCCCATACCTGTACACCTTCGTTCCACAGTATCACAAGATCTTCCACCAATGGTTGTAGGTATACATCAATATCGTTGCCAGGTTGTCTCGGCCCTTGGATAAACAGCGACATCATAATGTACTTTCGCTTCATACACAACCAGGGTGGAAGGTTGTATATACATAGAGTCACGGGCCAAGTGCTATGAATGTTGCTCATGTTACCGAAAGGATTCATTCCATCTGTACTCAAGCCAAACCTTACATTCCTCAGTTTATTTCTGAAGTTCTCCCTGAAGAGTCTATCGATGGTTCTCCACTGGGCAGAATCAGCCGAGTGTCTCAGTTTTCCTTCCCTTTTACGGTCTTCCGAGTGCCATCGCATCAATTTGGCTTGCTTTTTGTTTCCAAATAAATGCTTCAAACAAGGTATTACTGGCAAATACCACACCACTTTAGCGGGAGCTCCTTTCTTCACCTCGATAACTTCGCTGTCATCGCCCTTACGCTTGTATCGCGATGCTTTGCACACTGGACATACATAAATGTTTACATAGTCTTTGCGATAGAGTATACAGTCATTTGGACAAACATGTATTCTTTCTACTTCCAATCCCAAGGGACATACAACCTTCTTAGCTAGATACGTGGTTTTAGGCAACACGTTTCCCTCAGGCAGTATGTCCGCTAAGAGATATAACAACGTCGTGAAACTCTTGTCGGACCAACGATTGCCTGTCTTCAATTTCAGCAGCGAGAGCACCGTGTGCAACTTTGTGTATTCCTCCTTACAACCCGAGAACAAAGGTTTCTCTGAATCCTCCATCAAACCCTTGAATTGATTAAACTCTCTCTGACTAGAGTAGTTCTCTTCTGCATCGCGCAACATTTGAGCCAGATTATTGTCGTCATCGACGACCAACCTATCCTCATCGGATCCATAACTGATGTCAGTTGCCACATTGTCAGCTCCGTCATCGTCGACGTTATCACATTGAAGTATGATCTCCTCTTCACCGTGCCTTGTCCAACTTGTATAGCCAGGTACAAAACCCCTCCGGATCAAGTGCAAATGGATATGGTTTTTATTCGAAAACATCTTCTCATTCTTATTTTTGGCTGCAATAGTTCGCATCTACATCCATCTTCGGTCCATCTACAGTTCATTAATTTAAGCAATTATTAATGTCCAAAAATCTTGATTAAATAAATTGTTATTCCAATATTCAACAATATCCACTAACAGGACAAGATTAATGCTAAGTAAATGTTGTAAAATTAATTAATTAATTTTAATACATACTCATACGTAACCAAAAATTATATATATCCTCCGGAAGATCAACATAATAAATTCCTCATCTCAAAATGCAAGGCAATTTCATGATCACCCATCTACCATATTAACTAAATTTTATTTAACATTCATATCCAACAATCTTAATTACATAAATTTGATATAAGCTTCATACAAATTCACTAAAAATAGCCACTAATGGAGCAATATGTATATGCACGCGCTAACGAAAAAAATAAATGGTAATTAACAAAAGAAATTTTATGTGCTGCAATTTCTATATATACTGCATTCTAGCCAAACTTAAATATATCCTCCGGAAGAGCAACATAACAAATTCCTCATCTCCAAATGCAAGGCAACTTCATGATCACCCATCTATCATATTAACAAAAATGTATTTTTCAATAAATAAATTTCATATATGTTTGACCAAAAGTTCATCATCTAAGGTAGACAACTTAATCTAATAAAGCAAGGTAATAAATTCATCATCTACAAATTGCTAAGTAAATAAAAAACAAACTAAATATGAACCTTGCATCTAAACCTTAATTAAGCTAGGAATAAACCTTACATTGCAATTTCACATTACAAATGATGGGAGGAGACACAATTTACACACCTTGGAACAATTCTAGGTAGTAGAAGCACAATATTTTGGCCAAACGAAATCTGAAATCAAAGAGCTATCTTTTCTTCTCGGAAGGACTCTTTTCTTCTCGGGGAGGAAGATGACCAGTGACTGGTGACATATTGTATTTATAGGAATAATTATTTGTGGCGGTTTTAAATAAAAATCACCACAGATAATTATATCAGTAGCGGTTCTAAAAACAAACCGCTAAAGATAATTTATTATCTGTGACGGTTCCAACAAAAAACCGCCACAAATAGTTGCAACCTTATCAGTGGCGGTTCCAAAAGGAAACCACCACAGATAAATGAGTTATCTGTGGCAGTTGTTGGATGGAGCCGCCACAAATAGTCCCAGCATTATCAGTGGCGGTTGCAAATAAAAACCGTCACAGATAATATATTATCTGTGGTAGTTTTTGGATGAAACCGTCATAAATGGTTCTCCCGCCAATTTCCGTGTAGACCCGCCACTGATGTATGGATTTGTGACGGTTCCAAAAGAACCGCCACAAATAGGGCATCACCTATGTACTGTTTTGTAGTAGTGAGGCAAGCAAGTAGGTTTAGTGGCTGATGCTGGGAATTTATTAACGAACCATCCTTGAACCTGTTGAAAGAGATGTCATATAAATGCACACTCGGTGAAACATGGAGGATGTCAAGACATCATCACCTGTGTAGCCTGTAATGATCTACTCCCAACTCGGCCTGCAGAACAACTACACAGAACAAAATTTGTGCACATAATCATCACTTGGAAAGTATTGCACGTAATGACAATGACAGATTGGAAGGACAGGGTTTCGCAACACCCTTTCTTAATAAAGCCATATCTTTGCTAAAAAGGACTAATATTAAATAATTTTGCCAAATTAAAACTACATGCATATACAGCATTTTGTTGGTAAATGAACCTAGAGTTACGAAAGCATCACATATCTTGAACAAATTACCATATATGAAATCATGAAATTTCTTGTTTGCATATCTTGATCCTATGTTTGAGATTATTTTTAGCATATTACTTTTATTTTTTTCTCAACATGATGTTAGTGTTTAGGCTGCAGAACCTACGTCTCTGGTTCGAGGGTGCTTGTTTATAAATATGCTAATCGAAATGGCATATTTATAACCAAGCAGTCTCGAATTGTCCACGTTGAGTAAGCAGTCTTGAATTGATAATATATCGAGGTCCCATACTGAGAATACCACGTGGAAGAAGAGATCCATATTTTGGGACTTGCCCTATTGGAAGGACTTAGAAGTTCGACACTGGATCAACGTTATGCATGTAGAGAAGAATGTATGTGATAGCGTGCTTGGTCTTTTACTGAATATTCTTAGCAAAACAAAGGATGGACTCAAGGCATGAAGAGACCTGGAAGATATGAAAATCAGAGCCGAGCTACATCCTCAAGACATCGGGAAAGGCCAACTTTACCTTCCCCCAACTTGCTACACTCTGTCCAAGAAAGAGAAAATAGACCTCTGCAAGTGCTTGCATGGTGTTAAAGTTCCGTCCGGTTACTCCGCAAACATCAAGAAATTGGTATTGATGATAGATTTGAAGTTAACTGGCATGAAGTCTCATGATTATCATGTGATGATGACACAAATGCTCCCTATTGTAATTAGAGGTATTTTACCAGACAAGGTCTGAGAAGCAATCATGAGGTCGTGTTTGTTCTTTAACGCGATTTCACGGAAGGTCATCAATCCTGTTGGACTTTATGAACTGCAGGCTGATGTGGTCCAAACTCTATGCCAGCTAGAGATGTATTTTCCTCCATTTTTTGACATTATGGTTCATCTCATTGTTCACCTTGTGAATGAGATAAATATTTGCAGCCCCGTATTCCTGCATCAGATGTACTTGTTCAAAAGGTATATGGGTGTTCTGAAGAAATATGTACGTAATCGATCTCGGCTAGAAGGCTCCATTGTAGAAGGTTAAGCAACTGAGGAGATTATTGAGTTCTACGTCGATTACATGGACGAGGTCGAACCGGTAGGAGTGCCTGTATCTCACCATGATGGTAGGCTAGCTGGGAAAGGTGTAATAGGAAAAAAATCTACAAATTCTTATGATCATGTTTTGTTTGAACAAGCCTATTTCACAGTCTTGCAACAGTCAGTTGAGGTATACCCGTATATGGACATACACAAGGATAAGCTACGGAGGGAAAACCGTGGACGGTCAAAGGTTTGGATAACAAAAGAGTACAATCGTTTGTTCAATCATTGGTTCAGGGAGCACATGTCTGGTGATGAAAGACCATGTGGAGGTCTATCCTTGCGAGTGATGAGTAATTGACAAGATTTGAGATTGGTTTAATTTAAAATTGAGTTTAATTTGAATTGGATTTTGATTTGAAGCAATTTGAGTGCTGGTTTCTTTTCCTAGTGCTACTGGCCTAGGGGCGGTAGCACCGGACCGTTGAGTGAAATTATGATTGATTAATGATTTTGGGATAATCATTGAATATATGTGTGGGCATTGCTATGTGAAAGGTTTTTCCTTGTCTTTGATGGTTGCAGGGTGACGGTGCTAGGTCATGGTGAGGCGGAGGATGACCGGGACTAGGCGAGGAGCTCCAGACGGTCGGGAGATCGCCAGAAGATAATCGGAGATGGAGTCCAGGCAAGCCAAGAAGACAAGGAAAGGAGATGACGCTAGCTAGATGCCGCGTGGATCAATGAGGGCCGTCGGATTGCGGTCTAGTTGATAGGTTAACGGGTCTAGGTAGTATACTTTGAAAACCATGCAAGAAAACCCGGTATGTGTGTGGGTTTTGCGTTAGCCCTTGCATGGCTGTGTGTGTGGGTTAATCCTAGCCCTTAGATGAGTGCTCTAGGGTTGAGGGTCTCATCCAAGAGTGGTAGGTGACCCAAGAGTAGTATAAATAGGGGTGGAGGGGTAGAACCCTCGAGGATCCCAGTGGAAAAAAAACAATCTGCGGGAAAAAGAAACAAATTTTAGAAGCTTTTTGGATCTTACGGGAAAAAAATTGCTCGTAGACGTAAAAAAGCAATATATGCTAAATGGGGGAAAAGCTAATGCATGACGCCGCGCAAAAACAATTTCTCATCGAAGAAAAGAACTGTAGGGGAAAAATAAATCCAAGAAGTTTGAAGGGACTTTTTGCATAAAACCGTGCGTGGATGAATCTTGTGAGGTATTTTGCCAAAAAGAATTGAGTTGATTCTAGAACTTTTGAGGATCCCACTGGGGAAAAAATAATCTACAAAAAAAGGAAACAAATTTGGGAAGTTTTCTTGATGTTATCGCTAAAAAAATTGCACGTAGACGAAAGAAAGTTATATGTGCTAAAAGGGGGAAAAGCTCATAAGTTCTAGGGGCCTTATCGGAAGAAAAAATGCACTTATATGTAATTAGAAACAAATTCTAGAAGTTTTTGGGTGAAAAAACTTGTAAGCTATGAGGGTCTTATAAGAGAAAAAAATGCACCTATATGTAATTAGAAACAAATTCTATAAGTTTTTGGGGCCACGTAACTTTAAAAATATATCTTCGGAGTCTTAGCGTCCTAAAACTATTCCTAGATGTAAAAAAGAGAACCACACTAATATAAAAGAGGGAAAAATCAGTTTTTCTTTTGGGTTGCATGATATTTTCAACATTCTGGAAAGTATTACTCAAAGCTAAGATTAGAAGAAAAACAAAAAATGTTAGGAGCCTAATCGAGACAAGTAATAATTACTAGCCCAAACAACAGCATATAATTTTTCTTGACTGTAAATTGACACTTCTTTAATCAAATTCTTTAAACTTTCTCCAGCTAATTTAATCAAACTGAAGGATTCACCAAATGTGTTTCATTTTGGGCACGGAAAACTCGAATGATTACGTTAACACTACTACAGAATAGGTCATCACTGCCGGTTCGTCCACGCCATTACTGCCGGTTATGGGCGCCAGATCATTGGTCGGCAAGATGATATCAGGGTTATCACCGCCGGTGAGGAACCGGCAAGTGATAATAGATATCACCGCCGGTTCATTATACAACCGGCAATGATATTAGACTATCTCGCCGGTTTACACTAGCATCCGGCGGTGATACTCAACTATCTCTGCGGTTCAACCTAGAATCGGCGGTGATATATGTATATCTCTGCCGGCTTATACGACGAACCGAGCAGTGATCTATGTATATCTTTGCCGGTTCCTAAACAAACCGCGATGACAAAATTCTGAAAAATTTGTAGATGTACTTCATAGATTACTCTACCTATGTATAAAATTGCGGTTCAAATTCAATACATATGAGGACTTACAAAAAGAGTTTTGTAAGTCCTCATATGTATTGAATTTGAACCTGCAATTTTATACATAGGTAGAGTAATCTATAATACATCTAATTTTTTCGTAGTTTTCGTGACTTTTATTAGTTGGTGTGCACGATGTGTACAGGGAAGGCTGTGTGCACATGATATGTTGCCTTCAAATATATAGTATATGAAGCGTCGTTAGATCATAATTAAAATATATTAAAGCATCACAATATTTAGTTTTTACAATTAATAGTCTGTTCACAAATGTAGTGTGAGTACATCTCGTTCACTTTAGATCGAAGCTTCCGTCGTGGAACTCGCCCTTTGGATCGATGACATGTTCGTCAACGAATCCAGCGATATGCTCTTGAATTGCTAAAATTTCTTTCGTGATGGCGATTGGTTCTCAGCTTGGAGCGTTGTTATTGAAGAAAAGAGAAATTTAATTAATGATGATAGATGTTAAATGAAAGAAAAGTAGGCATGAATGTGTAATTATATACCATGTCTTCGTTATAGCCGACAGTCTTCGTGACAATTGCATGTAAATTTGTACATACGTAGTATGCGATAAACTATTTCCTGGTCTGTCTCATGCATGGAAAGTCTGTTATTACTTTGAAAGTTGTCTCAGAGGGAAGATGCGGACCACCTTTCTTGCAATACCGTGTGAATCTTGCTGTGAATGATTTTAAATAGTAATTAACCTTAAATACAATAGAATAAAATATTACTAGAGCAATAACGCAACGATCGAGTTTACCTGTTCATCATCTTCCAAAAATTATGTTCATACTCACGAAGTTCTTTTCTCAACGAGTCCAAGACATAAACCCTGCTAGCTTCTAACTCGATGACGAGGAGGACCCAGTGATAACTAGACATATATGTTAACACAGCCTATTAGTCCCACACCGTGTCACGCAAAAATAGTAAAACAATATTAGAAGTAGGGTAATACGTACTGAAAGTTATAGGGTACAAGTACGGAGGTTTTCTTTCTCAGCTTGAAGAAAGTCTTAAATAAATAGTCTTCAACAAACTTTGGGTTATCACGGACGAGTGTCTCGTTAACAAGCCCCGGATCGAGAAATCCTAAATCTTCATCCTTATTTTTGCACATAAGCAGTATCTCCATTCTACATATGTAAAAAGAAGTTAGACATACTGATTGAGCGGTAGAAGAATATACAATAATATAAATAGAGACTTACAAAGTCCACAGTCGACCCGATGGACGGCGTCGAGCATCCGCCGGTACAACATATACAATTCGCAGAACTCTAACCAGAACATGCCATCCCCATTGTGAAAATCCGAATCTTTGTATTTCACTGGGATCGCCCACATACCCTCTTGGCACTGCTACATGTAATACTGATGGACGCGCCGCAATTTTGTTGTTAGGTTCTCTAAATCTTTTGGGGGAGCCATCGGTTGCCCCTTAATATACTTCCAGCTTAGACCTAGCTCGTAATTACGATGTTGTTCAGCAGCATCTTTTTGAGCTTGCGACATCGACGCCTCAGCACTAGCCATCTTCAAGTTTTGCTTTCTGGAGATGCGCTCGTAGTCCGACATTTCCGAAGGTTCAGAAGCCCGCCCTGTCTCTTTGGCTTTTGCCATACTCAAGAAAAACTCCTGCGCATTAGCATCGACTTTAGTCTTCTCGGGTGATGGCACCTTTTGGAAGTGAGATGTTACCTCGCCTTCGTTTGCTCTTTGCGTTCTTCTTGATCATATCGGCGGTAATTTCTTACGAGGTGTCTTTGCCTTCAAAGATGACCGAGATTTGGTACAAGACGATGCGGACTTCGAGATGGTGCCGATGTTCGACTCTTCTTATGTCTTTGGTGAGGAGTTGGACTTTTCTGGTGGTGGTGGGAGGAGGAGTTGGACTTTTACGGATGGTGCGGCGGAGGAGTTGGACTTTTCTGGTGGTGCCGGCGGAGGAGTTGGTCCTTTGTGGATGGTGCCATGCGGAGGAGTTGCACTTTTCAGTGGCAGCAGTCTGCGTGTGGAGAGTGCGGCTCATCATCATCGTCGTCGTTATCGGCCTCATCGTCCGAGCGAACATAATCAAGCTCTTGCGCCACGCGAGAAAGCCATGCACGTTTTCTCCAAGTTTGTTTTTTCCGTCCTCGCCAGAATCTCTACCTCCATTTTGCGATATTGTCGGACTACACCGTTTACCTGGCGAATCCTAGCGGTATTAGGCGGCGGTCGCAGAACCTGCGAGGCGCATGGCCAAGCCCCGCCATCAGCCACCTTAATGGTAATGCCATGTGCGGACAAATGCAGCTTGCACGGTGTCGGTTACGTGATGTCATCCTTTGGAAAATGGAGTCGATGCTCTCCGGAATCGTTGCGGACGCTTGACTACTCTTAAGAACACCGGATCGAGGTTCGAGGCTATCATCGAGTGGCGGTCGTGGTGAGAGCTTTCTGTCTTGCTTGCTCCACAACTTGATCCGCTTCTCTCTCTTCCTCTAAGCGCTCTTGCCACAAAGATCTTGTATTTGACTTTGCGGTTCATCTTCTCTTATTCTTTTTACCGCTTGTACTCCGTCGTCGGTGGGAAGCCTTCTTTCCACGGCACCAAACCAACTCCTCGGGTGCGCCGGGATGCTCCTTGTTACCCAAGGCAACGATACTCATCATTCTCCTTTGTGGCTTGAAAAGCCCTTGGAAGACTCCATGTGAGCATCTAATATTTTCTGCGACACCTCCGGGCTCTATCGCTCCTGAAGCTCAAGCTGCCATCTTCGAGACAAGCCCCCCTCCCAAACAACCAAAGTGCTTTGATCGTGCGATGAACTTCGGCGTCAGGAGTAATGCGCCCTTGAGGTTAGCTCTTGTTCGCGGCTATCCCATGCAGTATTTTCTTCACGTAGCCACGATTGCCTAGTGTGTGAGGGTACATATTCTTATCGCGTTAGCCTTGTTCTTCGACTCCTTTATGCAGGCTTCTTGAGAAATTCTGTACTCCACAAAGTCCTTCCAAAATTCCCTTATCTTTGGAAGCGTGTTAAAATTTGGCGTGACATTCTTCTTCACATAGTTCTTATTCAATTTGAGTCTTCCAATTCTTCCGGCATGTGCACATGATACTTATTGCACGTTTCTTTGCAACCAACTCTGACCCTTGGGGGAAATGGAATACGTGTTTTATTTTTCATTGATAGAACATGAAATTTTTCATTGGAAAAGTTGGACACGCAGTACTCCATGATCAATGAAGAAGAGGAGCGGGAGGAAGCCTATGGACAGTGGTACGCGGAAGAAGCCAGCAACCAAGTCCCAAGTCCATTTCAAGCGAGCATGTCTCCTCATGGCTTCGCCTCTCGGTGTACCGGACACTCTCGTGACACCCATGCTTCTTGAACTTGCAGGGGCTTATTTTTTAAACACATACATTTTTGGTCAACAAAATATACATACACATAAAATTGTAGGATCAAATTCATTATATATCGAAAGTTACAAACAAGAGAAAATTTCAGCAAGTTTAAACTCTATAAACATGTAGGACTTTTCTCTTTTGTAACTCTCATTATATAATGAATCTTGAAATCACTACAACCGCTTACTATTACAATTAGTGGCACAACTATTAACTAAATGAACTACAACTACTTACTATTACAATTAGTGGCACAAAACAAATATTTACAACACATGTATACATCTTTCTGAAACAAATATTTACAACACATGTATACATCTTTCAAGAAGATATACAAAGCACCAAATTGAAGTTTACTTTTGGCTGCAATATAAATAACCACAGAGCAAAATGATCAAAAGCAGCACATGTGCGAGATGTGAATTCACAAGGCAACTAGCATAAAGCTCAACTTGTTTATTTTGAGTGTTCTCGGATGTCGGGTTGCCCAAAGGCCCTCCTCGCCACAAGGGACGAGTAATAGACTAATTTGTGACAACCTTACCTTAGTTATTGATTAATTCCCAGCAGAAGTAAATTAATTCAGGATTAATATATCAAAAGAGTTAACCAAAAGATCAAACACAAATGCCCAAAAACTCAATGATTAACAAACCACAAACAATATTTAAACAACAGGGCTGGGTGTACACAACAATGGAAGTATATGCTTCTATCAAGCCATTTACTCCTACATGCTAGGAAGTAACTAAGTCAAATCTGAGAGAATCAATAAAGGACATCAAGTGGCGATTACATCATAATTTTTGTGTGTTTGTTCGTGCATGAAACTCAATATCAACAAGTAGAAAAATTCATGAAGAATAGGCGAGCATAGTGATACAAGGGGAAAGTTACAATAATTATAAATGCACGTTCAGGTTTGTTCAAGAGTTGTCCATAGCAAATTAGAGATGATGATGCTCCATTAGGTGCAGTTGAATTTTGATACTAATAAGCAATGCAGTTGAGTTTTTTAACTCAATGCTATGAAGCAATTCAATCTAGTGAAGCATTAACAAAAATATCAGGTTTGTATTTTAACATAAGCATAATGCGGGTAATACCTTAATATACGCAACAAACTAACAATAATGCATAAAATACAAGTATAACTAAAATGAACCGAAGTGAAGTTTGCACATCATGATATTATGCAATCTATCATAGTTGACCACGTTACTTCCTACTCTTATCATATAAGAATGAAACCATATTGCACAAAGGTGTTACGGTGCCTCCTTTATTTCAATGAATTTGCTCAATACACAGCACAAGTATGGTAAATCAACACAAATTCTTGGGTAAGTGTTGTGTTATGCGAAGCAGTCATAATGAGCCATGGTTTTTACTGTGAAGCATTAACATATTAATGGAAGCACAATGAAGAAAGCCATATATCAATAAGCAGTAACAACTACCTTTTTTACGGTGAAGCATTAACATTGCCAATCAAGCATGCAGTTTTTGAATACCAAAGATGTAGATTGCCCATGTAAAAATAACGAGTGTGTCACAAATTGTCTATTTAGGTCCCAAATCCTCCTTGAACACTATACCCCACATGTTAGGTCCCCAAGCCAAAGCGAATTGGTGGCCCTTAGCATTCATCGCACATTCACATCTGCACATGCACATCGCACATTCACAATCACATTCACAATCACATCGCACATTCACATCTGCACATGCACATTCACACATCGCAAGAAGCGATCTAGAGGCGACGGCGGGGACATCAAGCAACATTGAACATTAAGACCTCTGTCATAATTTCGCAAGAGGTGTACCACGGCGGGAGGCGCGGGAGGTCGACACGATGGCGGGAGATGGTGGGGAGGTCGGCGACGGTGGGGAGACGGCGTGGAGGTGAAAGCGACGGTGGGGAGGCAGCGGCGGCGTGCTCTGGCGAGCGCGGGGCGTCTGGTCGGCGACGCGGCGGTCCGGTCCGAAGCGAGGCGGCGGCGGCCCGAGTCGGCGGCGGTGGGGAACTCGACGAACCGGCAGCGGTGGTCGGCAGCGGGCGTGTCGAGCGCTCGGCGGAGCTAAAACTCAGAAGGCGGCGTTGTAAAAGTGAGAGGAGGGCGGCGGGCTAGGGCTAAGGTAAATGAGAGGACAGCGCGGAGATTTCTATTTATAGTGGTGGAATATCACTCTGCGGTCCATTGTACAACCGGCAAAGTGATAGTGATAGTGGTCCATACTCTACCGCGGTCCATTGTACAACCGGCAACCGGCGGTGATAGTGGAATACTACTGCCGGTCCATTGTACAGCCTAGCGGTGATAAGCTATTTGCCCATATTGCGTTAAAATTTGTCTTTTTATTACTCTTAATATAGGACGAATTTGATCATGAAATTTTATATGTAGATGGGGTAAGATGAGATGTACATCCATGATTTTGTTTCAGAATTTTTGGAAACTTTTCTTAGTTGGATTGCAGCGATAGCATGATTTACTAGCTGCAGAAAGGAAGTGAACATCATTGCCATTTTCCTAGTTACTTATGAAAGTTTCAGTTTAAATCTAGTTACCCGTTCATATAAAATCAGATTGCTAACTTTTTAATTGTTTTAATATTTCTAAAATCAAATAATCTTTGTCAAATTGAACAACAAATCTTTGTCAAATTCGAACAAATTCAAGTGCGATCAAAATCACAAAAATCCAAATGCGATAAAACTTTCAATTTGATAAAAAAAAAGCATAACCTCAATTTCCATTATTGCATATATTACATTAATTGTTACATATGAGAAAATAAACATGTCGTTCATACAAAAGAAAGCATACATTTCATTACTACAACTAAGCTACGACTCGACCTTCGTTATGATCGCGGCGTATGTATGTAAATCCTTGTCTTCCATGGTACTTAGGTCAACGTCCTCTCCAAAGGGAAGCTCATCGAATTGGTTGTACTCTTCCTCGTCGACAACATTCTCAACTCCGACAATCCTTCTTTTCCTTGAATAACCACGTGGCGCTCCTTGTTAGCGAATTCGATTATAAAGAAGATTTGTGTATGAAATTAGCAAATCTGAATGGTTCTTCTCTGTATCAAGCGAGTTTGAGGTCCACGGTAGTGATGCCGTACTTGTCGATATTCACGCTTGCCAGGAAGTCGACCCATTGGCACCGAAAGAGAGGGACCTTCAAGGACCATAGTCAAGCTCCCAAATCTCTTCTATGAATCCGTAGTAGGTTTGCCTATTTCCATTGTTGTCATAGGCATCTATCACGGATACCGCTATTTTGATTGGTGCTCTTTTTATCTTGCGCTCTTGTATAAAATGTAAAACCATTTATGTCGTATCCTTGGAATGTCCGAATTGTAGTTGGCGGTCCACTGAGCCAACAATTTCAAGCCGAGTGCGATCTGTCTCCGTCGCATCATGTGTCTACACAACCAATCGCCGAAATTATCTCTGTGCTCTCTCGCGAGCCAACCCTCGACCTCCACAGGTTTGTTTTGGATATGCGTTCTTGTGCATGTCGACATATGGGGCCACCACAATGATTGTCCCAAAAGCTGCGAAATGTGCTTGTGTAAATGCAGCTAGATTGCTAATACGTCTTGATTTCTCGCCTAGTGTCCCTTTCCTGTAGCCTTCCCTCATGCCGAGATCTGAGCACACCAATCGGTTTGAGATCCATATAATCGACGAGAACTCAATGACCTCCTCGGTTCCCCGACCATCGGCAATGCTGACCTTCCGGTCGATTTGATTCTGAACATATTTCTTTATAACCCCATGAATCTCGAAAGGGTACATCGATGTAGAAATACGGGACCAAGAATTCAGTATCTCTTTCACAATGTGAACAATGAGATGGACCATAATATCAAAAAAGATGGAGAAACACATCTCAAGCCCGCACGCAGTGTGAACCACGTCTTCTGCGGCTTGTCTAGTATTAATGGATCGATGGCCTACGTGAAATCGCGTTGAAGAATGAACACAACTTGATAATTGGGTCTCGGACTTTCTCTGGCGAAACCCCTAATTGCAATTGGAAGCATCTGTGTCATCATCACGTGGCAATCGTGAGACTTCATACCAATTAACTTTAAGTCTTTCATTGAGACTAGTCTCTTTATGTTAGCGAGTAACGAGCGGAACTTTGATTCCGTGCAAGCATTCGCAAACACTAATTTTCTCTTTCTTGCTCAAAGTGTAGCATTTGCGGGAAGGTACTTTTTGCTGTATCCATTTCTTCGTGATGCGGCTCCTTCCTCGGTTTCATATCTTGAGGTCCATCCTTGCTTGAAGTGTATCTTCGTTTTGCGGTATGTCGAGAAGATACCAAGCAAGCTATCACACACGTTCTTCTCTATGTGCATGGCGTCGATTGCGTGTCGAACTTCCAGTCTGCCAATAAGGTAGGATCCAAAATATTGATTTCTTTTTCCACAAAGAGCCTTATCCGGGAAGTCGGAATAGATGTCTTGCGGCTCCTTTCCGTGAATAATTGTAAGGTCCTTTACAGCGGCAAATATCATTTCCCGATCGATTCTTTGAGCTAATGCGTCTCCTTTGTCCCGTCAAAAGCTCTCTTATTATTGCGGTATGGGTGATCCTTACGGAGGAACCTACGATGCCGCATGTAAGCAATTTTTCATTGTTCTTGACCACCGGCTAGTTGTATCATCTAGGCCTTTGGGCGCATCCGTTGAAGCCTTTTGTCGTGCGCCCGACACAGTTGCCAAAGCAGGATAATCATTAATGGTTACAAATAATAATGCCCGTAGGATAAAGTTTTCTCTTTTATACTCATCCCATACACATACACCATCGGTCCACAATATTAGAAGATCTTCAACCAATGGTTTGAGGTACACATCGATATCATTGCCAGGTTGCCTGGGCCCTTGGATCAATAGTGGCATCATAATGTACTTTCGCTTCATGCAAAGCCAAGGAGGAAGGTTGTAGATGCATAAAGTCACCGGCCAAGTCTTTGGGCGACTACTCATGTTGCCAAAAGGATTCATCCCATCGTACTCAACCGAACCTTATATTCTCACATCATATGCAAAGCGCTTCTTATATTTTCGTCGATGTTCCTCCATTGCACGAGAATCGGCAGGTGTCTAAGCATTCCATCCTTCTTACGCTCTTGGCGTGCCATCGTAACAATTGGGCATGCCTTTTGTTATAAACAATCGCTTGACGAGGGATTATAGGAAATACCACACCACCTTACGGGGACACCTCTTCTTCTTACGCCTCACCCGACATCTTCGTTCTCGATATATAAATCGTCGTTGCCCTTATACCGCTTTGCTTTGCAAACAACACGAGCATCCATGTGCGCAAACTCATTCGCGATACAATATGCAATCGTTTGGACATGCGTGTATTCTTTGTACTTCCGGTCCCAGCAGGCGGACAACTGCTTGGCACGGTGCGTAGTTGAAGGCAACACGTTACCCTCTGGAAGCAAGTCCCCAAGAGACATAACACTCAATAAAGCTCTTATCGGACCAACCATTGCTTGCCTTCAAGCTGCGAGAGTGAAAGCACGGTATGCGACTTTCGTGCTCCTCCTTGCGGCCGGGTACAATGGCGTTGTAGAGTCTTCTACCATCTGTTGGAACTTTTGAAACTCCCTTTCACTCGTGAAGTCCCCTCCCCATCACGCGACATTTGATCTAGATCATCTTCGTGGGTATCAACGAACGAACGCATCTTCGTTGTCCGTCATATCGTTGTCTCCGTCATCTCCATCAATGTGTTGCCCTTCATGTACAATATCATCTTCACGTGCTCGATCCAACAGTATAGCCAGCCTTGAAACCCCTTGAAGCATGTGTGCGTGTCGACTCTATGTTACAAAACATCTTCTCATTTTTGCAATCAACGCATGGACAACACATATAGTCCGCTGAGTTTCTCGACTTGTGCCGCATGGCCGCATTGAAAACAAGTCACACCATTAAAGAACTCGCACCACGACGGTCCGTGTCATACATCCACCTTCGGTCCATCTACGATTAATTATATCAAACTACATTTCAGTATATGAACAAAGCGATATCAAAATAATTTATTCTTTATAGTAGTCATGCATTGCTAATTAATTAAAAGCGATAAACACATTATAAGCACATAAGCGCAAATAACAATATAATTGTAAATGATTAGTTTTACAAATACATCTAGCAATTTTGCCTATATAATACATCAAACCTTTTTCACTATTCAAATATCCATCTAGCATTTTTAATTATTTAGAAGATTTCTTCATTTCATTTTGTTATGTAGCGCTAGCTATTAAATTAAATTAATCTACAACAAATTAACAAGCATATAATTGAATATAAGGATATATTTCTAAATAATTATTTATGTTCCAACTTTCATTATTGCAAAATCCATCTACCATTTCCCATTATTTAAATATTCAACTAGCAATTCTCACTATTTATAATTGATCATCTAGCAATCTTTACTATTAAAAATCCATATAACAAATTTTCATTAATTAAATTAATTACAATTATGCATAATTGTCCATCTAGCAATTTTATTACTTAAACATCCACTACATCACTAAAATGGATATGAATTTAGTGCAAATAACAATATATAATTGTAAATGATTAGTTTTACAAATACATCTAGCAATTTTGCCTATATAATACATCAAACCTTTTTCACTATTCAAATATCCATCTAGCATTTTTTAATTATTTAGAAGATTTCTTCATTTCATTTTGTTATATAGCGCTAGCTATTAAATTAAATTAATCTACAACAAATTAACAAGCATATAATTGAATATAAGGATATATTTCTAAATAATTATTTATGTTCCAACTTTCATTATTGCAAAATCCATCTACCATTTCCCATTATTTAAATATTCAACTAGCAATTCTCACTATTTATAATTGATCATCTAGCAATCTTTACTATTAAAAATCCATATAACAAATTTTCATTAATTAAATTAATTACAATTATGCATAATTGTCCATCTAGCAATTTTATTACTTAAACATCCACTACATCACTAAAATGGATATGAATTTCTGCAAATAACAATATATAATTGTAAATGATTAGTTTTACAAATACATCTAGCAATTTGCCTATATAATACATCAAACCTTTTTCACTATTTAAATATCCATCTAGCATTTTTTAATTATTTAGAAGATTTCTTCATTTCATTTTGTTATGTAGCGCTAGCTATTAAATTAAATTAATCTACAACAAACAAGCATATAATTGAATATAAGGATATATTTCTAAATAATTATTTATGTTCCAACTTTCATTATTGCAAAATCCATCTACCATTTCCCATTATTTAAATATTCAACTAGCAATTCTCACTATTTATAATTGATCATCTAGCAATCCTTTACTATTAAAAATCGGCGTGAATTATAATTTATTCAATAATTTAGCTACAATATGAATTATAATTTATTCAATAATTTAGCTAGATCTTAATTTGAGCGATCTGAGCATAAAGCTGTTCACACCATACAATCAGCAATTATCAACATCTATAGCACTCCGTAAAGTAAAATTTTACGACAAATATAACATACATCAAGTCAGTAACCTCGAAAAATTTTAATACAATTTTTCAGTAGCAACTCCCCAAGATAATACAGCTCCTCTTTGTTTTGCTCGGTTGGAGAAGATGTCGATTCGATGAAAAATATGAACAAAATCTGACACCAAATTTTGACACCTCTCCGGAAAAATACACCGAGCAAAGAGCTCCTCTCTTACGCTCGGTAGGAAATCGTCGGTCGGTGAAGATTGCTATATAAATAGCTTATCCTTTGCGGCTCTGCCAAGAACCAGCGATGATAAGGTCATATGTGTGAAAATACCTTATCACTTTGCGGTTACATGCGAACCGGCGATGATAAATCATACTCTGAGGGAAAATTGCGTTCTTGGCGGAAAATACATATCACTTCTGCGGTTGAATATACGAACGGCGATAAAATTTAAATATCACTGCCGGCTATAAATTAAACCGGCAGTAATATATCACTGCCGGCTATAGGTATTAACCGGTAGTGATAGTCAGTTATCACTGCCGGTTGGTAATACAAACCGGCAGTGATACTCGAACGTTCCAACTCCCGCGCCAGCCAACCGTCGCGCTTGCCCGTTCCTCTGCCGCGCCAACCGTTGCGCTTCACATTCCTCTGCCAACTGTTGCCCTTCCCATTCTGCCTCTATATAATGCGGTATTGTTGCATCAATCCACTCTTGTCACAATCCACAATCCACTCTTGTTGCGGCCCCCACAATCCACTTTTGTTGCAACAATGGCACCCCCTAAGAAGCGTGCGTGTTGGTGAGCCTCAGCGATCCATCGCTCTGAAGGAGGAGGAGAAGGAGGAGGAGGTGGAGGCGGAGGAGGAGGAAGAGGAGGCAAAGGAGGAGGAGGACGGCAGCAGCGATGATGACGGGCAGCGGCGGCGAGGAAGCTATGGCGTTGAGGCAAGACCAACTCCGCCCTTGAATCGGATTCGGATGAGAAGGAGGGCGAGCACCGCCGCACATCAAGCGGCGACTTCGGCTGACGAGGAGGAGGATGGCGGCGATGGCGAGTTTTGGATATATGGCCGGCGCCATTAGACTATTATAATTAGGACTAAATATGTAACTTGAACAAATTATGCTTTGTAAATGTTATTTTAATTAAAACATATCCGCAAATTACAAATTTGCTTTCATATATTCTGTTTTTAACTAATTATGCTTTCATATGTTCTGTTTTTTAACTAATTATGCTTTCATATGTTACATGCGAGATAAATTACAATGTTTATTATGTTTTGCATGCGAACTAATAATGGGGAAACGATAATATCATTATCGGTTCTATAGTAAAACGGCGGTGAAAATAATCTTATCACTGCCGATTTTACTATAGAACCGGCAATAATAAATCACTACGGTTTTACATATAAACGGCGATAATATCTTCTTATCACTGCCGGTTCTCTATTAAACCGCAATGATATTACCTCCATTCTTTGAGAAATTGAAACTATTCTTATCACTTTGCCGATTGAAGTTTGAACGGCGGTGATAATAATATCCTTCTTGGTTGAATTTGGAACGGCGGTGATGATATTATCACCGCTGACTCGGACCTACGGCGATGATGAAATCATGAGGATGAGGCGATGCAGTAGTAGTGTAATTTGTTGGCGTTTGCACTTCTACGCTAGGAGGCTGGTTGAGTTATTTTGCCAAAAAGAATTGAGTTGATTCTAGAACTTTTGAGGATCCTTTGGGAAAAAATAATCTCTGAAAAAAAACAAATTTGGGAAGTTTTCTTGATGTTATCGCTAAAAAAATTGCACGTAGACGGAAGAAAGTTATATGTGCTAAAAGGGGAAAAAGCTCATAAGTTCTAGGGGCCTTATTGGAAGAAAAAAATGCACTTATATGTAATTAGAAACAAATTCTAGAAGTTTTTGGGTGAAAAAACTTGTAAGCTATGAGGGTCTTATAAGAGAAAAAATGCACCTATATGTAATTAGAAACAAATTCTATAAGTTTTTGGGGCCACGTAACTTTAAAAATGTATCTTCGGAGTCTTAGCGTCCTAAAACTATACCTAGATGTAAAAAAGAGAACCACACTAATATAAAAGAGGGAAAATCAGTTTTTCTTTTGGGTTGCATGATATTTTCAACATTCTGGAAAGTATTACTCAAAGCTAAGATTAGAAGAAAAACAAAAAATGTTAGGAACCTAATCGAGACAAGTAATAATTACTAGCCCAAACAACAGCATATAATTTTTCTTGACTGTAAATTGACACTTCTTTAATCAAATTCTTTAAACTTTCTCCAGCTAATTTAATCAAACTGAAGGATTCACCAAATGTGTTTCATTTTGGGCACGGAAAACTCGAATGATTACGTTAAGCTGTTGACGTTTGCACTTCTACACCCTAGGAGACTGGTTGAGACAAAAAAACTTGTTGTTTTATCGCGACAAAAAAGCAGTAGCGGGAAGCGCATATCTTGCATGTGACAGCCACAAAGACGCATAGAGAAACATTGCGCGACAAAAAAATGAGCGCGGGAAAAGCCTGCGCCCGCCCACGCCAAGCGTCGCAAGACAGGGAAACAAGAATTTTTTTAATAATACATTTTTTATTCGGAATTTCAAAAATATTCCACCGAAAAAAAAAATTTCAGAAATATACCTCAGACGTTGGACGTGTGGCGAGGGCCTAAATAGAAAAATACACGGCGGCAAGTGCGGGGCCGACGTGGCCTCTGTCGCACGCAATGACGTGTGCGAGGAAAAACGGCGCTGTCGCCGCTTAACGCGGCGACAGAGAAAAAGGCACCTATCGCCGCACGAAAGTGCTAGAGGTTGTCGCCACGACTAACGTAAGCGGCGACAACGAGAATCTGAATTTTTGTATTTAATATTTTTGTTGACAATTTTTGTTGTAAATTGGTTGTACATAATTGTCTGTAATGAATCGGAAAAATTATTTTATTTCGTTAGTGATAGGCATTTCACTTAGGGTTTTCGTAGCCTCGTAAGGTCCGCCGATTATGGCGAAAAATGACGGGGAAAAAGCAGGCGGACCTCATAGCGTGGCTTACCACTTGATCTTGCCGCGAGATGGTCGGACGTTGACCCGACATTTTATTCTGAAAATCGGAAAAAGGCACTTTCAAGAACGCGAAAGCAATGTAATCGTGGCCACTTAGGGGTTTTCGTAGCCCCGTGTAAGTTCAACCTTCATTAGTTATGGTTTTGGTGTTAATGACAAATCTAATGACAAATCTAATATTGTGTTTGTCCCCTAATGCGATATTGTTATTAATGACAAATCTTATATCGAGACTAACTTGTTTATTTAGAATATCTTTGATTAGTCTCATCGCATTGAAAAATGGAAAACCCAAGGTATGTTTGCATATTCATCTTAACATTAGTTGCATACTTTGGAGTCAAGTTGAAATATAAATGTCCCCATTATATTAACCACAAGAAGTGCATCATGTTTCCCAACCAATATATTACATGGATGCATATACTTAGGGGGAGTTCGTAGTTTAACTTGAAAGTCTCTTTGTATTGATCGATTCTTTATTGACACATATAAAGATCAAGACAAAGAAACTAAATCCTTGAGTATATATTTGAATTGCCTAGTTATAAGTATACTCATGGTAATATAGGATATATTCAATACGATCAATTTGGATATGTGCATATTATCTCCAAGTCAATCATATTTATGCACATATACATGTGGGGTGTATTCTATAGTTGATGATCTAGAGTAATGATCATTTCCATACAATTTACATATAATGGATCATTACTTTCCATCAACATGAGTATATGAAAACTTGTGTAGTTAATATATACTCATATCAATTTAAATGATAATTTAAATTGAGTTCATTTGTCTTATTAATCATTAACGAACACTTCATCATGTGTTGATGGTGCTCCGTGATTAATTGAGGACAAATGAATAGTTCTTAAGTATAGTAAAGCATGTGTTGCATTATTGTACTTAAGACACACTTAAATCATTTCAATTGATTTAGGTTGTGCTCAATTGATCTAGAGGCATCCATTATGTGTTAATGGAGTGCAAGAGATAATTGAGACAACCATGCATCTTGGACTAACAAGTTTCTTGAGTTATGTTTGAGTTAGGTCCAAAGATGAATGAGATAATGAGAACAGGACAAGGACGGCATCATGAGTTGATGGGCGTCAAGAGTGGATCCCGAAGAGTCGAGTAGTGATCCCGAGGGAGTATTAAGTGAAGATCATAAAGACCCCAAAGGGGATTGCTTGTGCGCGGCGGCGAAGGTATAACTAGATAGGCTAAGGACTTTTGTAGTCTTTGAGTCTAGTTCTTTTATCGCCGTTCTATTAAGAGGGGTTGCCTCTTCGCTTGAGCTTCATCATGTGTTAGTGATCTCATTCCGCGTTCACTCAAGCTCAAATCTTATTTGATTTGGTTTTTGCATATGGGTTAACCATTTGGCATGTGTTGCAAATGTGTTAAGCTTATGTTTGGTTGTTTTGCACTATGCTCTGATTTGCATGTGTTGCAAAGATGAAAGAGTATATGCGTTTGGTTTTCACATTATGCTTTGATTTGCATATGTTGCAAATAGGATAAGCTTATGCGTTGGCTTTTGCATGAAGTTCACTTTTGCATGTGTTGCATTAGTTAAAGCTTCATGCTTTGGTTTCGCAAAACTTCTTTATAAAACCTTGGTGTTGCTTGGAGCTAAGTTTTGCATGTGTTGCAAAAGGAGAGAGCTCAAGCATGATTTGATGGTGTGTGTTTGTATGGAGCTAGAGGCTTGCATGTGTTGCGAGTAAAGAGCTCATACGTGTGATTTGGTTTTAGTTGAAGTTTGGTTTTGGTGTTGCATGGAACTAGAGAATTGCATGTGTTGCAATTAGAGAGTTCATGCACCTTGATTTGATGTTGCTTGGAGCTAGACTTTTGCATGTGTTGCAAAGAGTAGTGCTCAAGCATGAAATGTGTTTATTGTGTTATTTGCAAGTTCGTTGTGCGAATAAACTGAGGTTTATGAGTCCGGAATTCCGAGAGCATGTGAGTGGGGCTTGCAACAGGAATAGGCAAGTTGACCGGGTCTTGTGTTGACCTTCACATGGCTAGGGGGATTAATCTCATAAACTCGAGTTTGATTTGCTTAATACGTTTTGCAAATAGTTCTTGAGTTGGTTGTGAAATGTGTTTTCGCAATTTGGTTTGAATTCTTTGAGCGTGAGCTAAGTTGGTGCAAATGTGTTTTGCACGTGTCCATGATCATGTGTTGATCATCTTTGTGGCTCAAAGAATAAGTTTGGTTTTGGAGAAATGGATTTGGAGTTTGAAATCAGGTTTTTCTTGACTTGGCGGTTTACGGAGTTGTGGGCGGTACTACGGAGGTGCGGTAGTCTGGGACCCAAATCTTGATAGTACCGCATGTCTTGATACTACTATTGTTTACTCATGGTTGCTTTTTTGGCGTAAGCGCTGTTTTTGTCTCGTTGTCGTCTTGGTGCTCTGGGAGGTCTGGCGGTACCACCATTGGAGCGGTAATCTGGGTTTCTTGTCGGCGGTTGTCTGGCGGCAGATCGCAAGAACAGCTAGTTTATAGCCGTTACTCTGATGGGAGCGGTAGTACGCATGTGGGGCGGTAGTACTGCGTTTGCATGACTTTACGGATTCTTGCCCCAACGGCTAGTTTTCTTGTGTGGGGTATAAATAGACCCCATGGGGGCTTTTGGTGAGGTTCTTGGCTTTGTTGAGGTGTGGGAGTTGTGTGCATGTGTTGCTCTTCTCCATTTGCTTTTTGAGCTTAAGTGTGGCGCTAATTGCATGTGTTGCAATTAGTAAGTGGTTTGAGAGGCTCTTGTGCATGTGTTGCACTTGAGTAAGGCCTTGTGCATGTGTTGCACTTGGTGATCACCGAGGCGCATTTGTTGTGCCGGTGAGGTTCAAGCGAGGAGCGGCTTGTTACTCTTGGAGGTTGCCGACTCCTAGGCAGCGTGGGCGTCGTCTTGAGGAGCTCTCAAGGTGTGAGAAGCCCCGCAAGTTTGTGAAGGTTCGGGTTGAGCCTACGCATAGCGTGAAAAACCACGACTAGTGGAAGCGAGGCAGTGCTCGGCGGGAGCCGGTCCAAGTGTGGGCTTGCCTCAAGCGTGGACTAGGGAGACCGCAAGTCTCCGAACACCACGGAAAAACATCGGTTGTCCTTGTCTCTTTACATTCAAGTATTTACCTTTTGCATATTATTGATTGCTTGAATTAGAATTGCTTAGTATTAATTGTTTCATCAATTTAGCAATTTATACATAGAGACATAATTTAGTTAGTGCACTAGTGAGCCTAGTTGATTTAGGCCTTAATTGTCAAAACCGATTTATCGCTTCCGCATATATAAATTGATTAGGTTTTGACATAGGGGTTGATTAGAGCGAATTGAATTAGTGAGCGATCGATTTTTATAAACGCCTATTCACCCCCCCTCTAGGCGCATCCTCGACCCTACAAGTGGTATCAGAGCCACGGTCACTCTCATTTTAGGCTTAACTGTCTAGAGAGTAAAAAGGATGGCAACTAGAGGTTTAGTGCACTCACACGATCCACTCATGCTTAATGAATCAAATTATGCTCAATGGAAATTATTTATGATTAATCTTTTTAAATCCATGAGCCCACAAATATGGTGGATCGTAGATGTCGGTATTTCTTCTCCAATTAATGATATTGCTCCAACTAAAGGAGAGGAGAAATGTCTACATCTCGACGCTCAAGCAACTAATGCCATTTTTAGTTTTGTGGCGTAGAAATGTTTAACCTCATATGCAATCTCAAGAGCGCATGAAATGTGGATTAAGCTTCAAGATAAATTTGAATCATCCACATCAATTGAGGATTGCATTGAAGAAGAGATGTCGGTTGATGATTCTTCAACCTCTACATCAAGCGATGAAGAACCGCATCTCCATCGACCTCAACCTCCGCCTCAAGCGACGGCAATTTTCAATTCGACAAAAATTCGTTGCTTCATGGCAAAAGGTAAAAATGAGGTGAGTGATGATGAAAGTGAGCCCTCTTACGATGAATTAATGAATATGTTAGAGGAGCTAAATGAATTTCTTGGAAAAGAAAAAGAAATATAAAATTTTGAAGTTAGAACATGACTCACTTCAAAATGACTATAATGTGCTTAAAGAAAATCATGAAAAAGTTCTTTTCAAGGAATTCTCTAAGTCTAGTGTGGATAGTGCCATTCAATGTAATTTAGAAGATGAATTGCCTCACTTAATTCCTATCACAAACAATTCATCTAATAAATGCATATCCACCACTAGCGATGATTTGCCTTGTTGCTCTAATAAAATTGTTTCAAGTTCTTCTATGTGTTTAGATACTAATCTTGTAGAAGAAAACAATGAGCTCAAGGCTCAAGTCATTAAGTTGGAAAATGACTTGAAGAGGTGCGTAAAAGGAAAAGCCCTCCTCAACGAAATCTTGAGCAAGCCAAGGGCGCCTCAAGACAAGCGTGGACTCGGCTACAACTCCAAGAGGGAGAATAGCAAGACGAGGCACAACGCGCGTCACACGAAGACAATCAAGTGCTTCGCTTGCAACAAGAAGGGCCACCTCGCCTCCGTGTGCCCTAATCAAGTGGACAACAAGGCCACAACACCAACAATGAGGCAAACCGGCAAGAAGCAAGTCAAATCGGTCAAGAGAGGGCCAAATAGCGTGACATGCTTCAATTGCCGGGAAAAGGGGCATTTCGGTAAGGATTGTCCCAAAGGTATAACTCCTAAGCCTATTCGTATAAATGATAATTATTTGCTTAGGAAGGACAAGAATGGCAACGTGTTTGCCAAACTTGTCAAATCCCTATCTGCCGCTAAGAATGATAATATTCATTTGCATAGGAAGAGTAATTCTAGAAATGTGTTTGCTCAAAATGCTAGATTTCCTAAGAATAAGAAAAATCATGATGATCATATGCTTAGGAAAAATAATAGCAAAACATTTACTAGATTTGCTAGATCCTCTAAACCATTGCATAATTTTAATTATCACATGCTTAGAAGAGATCAAACTAGAAATAGTTTTGCAAAATATCATTGTCCTCCTAAGCCAATTCATAAAAATGACAATTATTTGCCTAGGAGGAATAATTATCGCAAAACTATTCCTAGTCATGTTAGTCAATTCAATAATATTAAAACTAGGACCATATGGGTTCCTAAATCAATTGTGACTAACATTGTCGGACCCAACAAGGATTGGGTACCAAAGATCGCCTAAAAGATTTTTAGGTGATATGAGATGGATTGGACGCTTGCACATCAAGAGGAGAAGGATTACATTGGTCTACAAGTGGTGTCAAGCATGAAGAACAACATGTCCATCATGAGCCAATGCCATCTCGGTAACAAGCAATTTAAATTGATTCTTATGTCTTATAGCTTTGTGTAGGTTATATTGCAATATTAATGAATATCAATTTAGATTACTTGTTATGGCCACTTGCTCTCGCCTCTTATCTATTCTCTTAATTGGAATCTTGAGCAAGTTTAGGGAGTGGCACACTTAGGGGGAGTGTTAATTCATATTCATGTGTATCACATCCCTACGTGTGCCCATATTAATATAAGTGCATATATATATAATTTCAAAATCAAACCATTTAGCCAAAATCAAAATTTTGTATACTATTACTAATCTTGTGAAAAACTAGTTGAAAAATGTATACAAATGCTTTCAAAAGGTTTTCCAAAGGTTTTTGGCTTTACAAAAACTATTTTGAAAAGAAAATGAGTTTTAACTCCAAAATCTAGTTACTAGTATCTTGATTTTGATTTAAACTTATAATTTTCATAGAATTAAAAGTAAAAGGATTTTGAAAGTAATTCCAAAATGAAAATCCTAGAGTTGGTCATTCTTAATAACCTTCGTGTTCAAAAGATTTTCAAAAGACCAACCTATCAAAAGTTATTTGATTTTGAAACTCGCCGAAAAACTATACTTGACCCATAATGGTCATATTATTGCACTTAGTGAGTTTCTCCATTTGGATCAATTCTTGTGTAGAATTGTAATTCAAAATAGTATTTTAGACTCATACACAAAATTCAAATCCATATATCTTACCCTTGCTTCATTTAAATTCTTGTGCTATTTGGATTTGACTTTGCCTCTTCAATTTGGACTATTTAGGTCAAAAGCCAAAATTCATATTTAAAATGCCCAAATGTGCGAAAAGCTTTGTAAAAGAATTCTACTATGTATTTCAAATGCTTTACAAGCTTTCAAAATGAAAAATCTTATGTTGAAATCTAATTTGGCTCAAAAAGATTTGATTTGATCCAAAATGGCCTATTTAGGCATATAGCTCAAATATTGGCATTCGAGTTGGATTTCATCATAAATCTTGGCTATACACATTCTTGATACACCTATCTAAGCCATGGAAAAAGAAATTGCATGAAATCCAAACCGAAGTGCATTTTGAGGCTTTTCGTGAAAATCAATTTTCGTTTCTGCCTCAAAGCGCAATTTGTCACATCTTTCAAAATAAAATTGATTTTGAGAAATTTCTTTTTGCAAAACCTTCTATTTGGTCCAAAGTTCATCTCTGCAAAATTTTCAAATCAATTGGACTTCATTTGAATTATTTTTGCCAAAATTTGCAAAGAATCCGAAGTCTCAGCCTGCCAGAAGCGGTAGTACCGCCCCTGGCGACCGGTAGTACCGGATTTGCGGTACTACCGGCCCTGGAGAGCGGTAGTACCGGCCTGGCAGATCAGTTCTGATTTTTCAGAATTTTCTCGAGTTTCGCTTTGGGATATCTTTTGATTGGGACCTCCTTTTTCAAAAATTCTTTTTGTAATAGATTCTTGTGATCCCAAAGTTCATTTGTGCAAAGTTTCAAAAGTTTCTCGATTTATTTGAAGGGATTTCCAAGTGATATCAGTTTAAGAGCATCTAAATGACTTAAAGAGTGATTTTCACTTGATCTTTTGAAAAGACAAAACTTGTACAATTCAAATCAAATAACTCCATAATTCATTCATTGAACATCTTGGGGAGTTTATTTATATCAAGTTTTGGGCACTAAAATGCTTCCAAGTGAATTCATGTCTCTGTTTTGCTCTGATACTGAATCTTTGTGCTTTCATTGATCTATCTTGAGTTTTTCAGCGGTTGATACCCGTGAGTATATTGCTCTGAGAATATTGCTCTGATACCCATCGATATCATCGATAATCCTTTCAAGTGGTATAAATTCTGTGTGAGTTGATTCTAAGTGGTATCAAATTGAGCATTTATTCATTTCATATGCTTACAAAGTGGTATCATTGAATTCAATTATTTCCTACAAGTGGTATTTCATTACCTCTTTGTAGCATTATTGCGATACCCATATTATTGATTAAGATTTTTCCTCTCAAGCTAAAATTGTAAGTTCAACCACCTAAGACTTCTCTGTGTGAGAATCTTTATGAGTTGAAATACATTAAAGAGGAAATCTCTTGTAGAGCATTGTTCTTCATGAAAATTTGAAAATGCTCATTTCCTTTGGTTCTTCCTGCAAAGCCCTTGAGATTAATTTTACAAGTGGTATCTATTGTCTCAAGTGGTATTTATTCCTTCTGGTTTCCTCGTTTAACCTTATTAGGCGAATCATTGGATTCTTCAAAAGAATCATCTTTGAAAAGTTGCAAAGTCTAATAAAATGAGTGAGTTATTTGAAAAAGGGTATCACACGAGTCATTTGCTTTGGATACTCTCCCTTCTTTGCTTTTCATGCTTATTTGTTTTTACAAGTGGTATCCATATTTTAATGCAAATCTTTACAAGTGGTATCCATAATTGCAAGCGCTTATTCTTCCTTCAAAGTGGTATCCAAAATCCCGAATATGGTCTCTTTTCGAGTTTTCTTCTTTTGGTATAAGGCCATATTTCAAATGAAAACTTGTTTTATTCCTTGTATATCCTTTTCATTTGGGATTTTATTGCCTATCTCTTTCAATTGGTATCTAAAATCTAATTCATTGCCAAGGTCATTAGTATCCTTTTAAATCCTTGTATGACCTTCATTAGATATGACTTCTAAAAGAAATTGTTAAATGCCAAAAAGGGGAGAATAATTGAATAGTCAAAAGGGGGAGAATATTTACAAATGTTTGCCAAAAAGGGGAAGAATGTATTTCAAGTTAATCTTTTAGTTTTTCCATTTTTGGTGTTTAATGCCAAAAGGGGGAGAATTAGGAAGCTTAATGTCATTTGGTTTAAAAAGTAAGCTTAATATGATTAAGGGGGAGAATTAATATGCATATGTGTTCAATTAGCTTAAATTCTCTCAACATGTTAGTTTTAACCCAAATGTGCTCATTAAGCTTGGATTTGTCATTAATCACCAAAAAGGGGGAGATTGTAAGTTCAACCTTCATTAGTTATGGTTTTGGTGTTAATGACAAATCTAATATTGTGTTTGTCCCCTAATACGATATTGTTATTAATGACAAATCTTATATCGAGACTAACTTGTTTATTTAGAATATCTTTGATTAGTCTCATCGCATTGAAAAATAGAAAACCCAAGGTATGTTTGCATATTCATCTTAACATTAGTTGCATACTTTGGAGTCAAGTTGAAATATAAATGTCCCCATTATATTAACCACAAGAAGTGCATCATGTTTCCCAACCAATATATTACATGGATGCATATACTTAGGGGGAGTTCGTAGTTTAACTTGAAAGTCTCTTTGTATTGATCGATTCTTTATTGACACATATAAAGATCAAGACAAAGAAACTAAATCCTTGAGTATATATTTGAATTGCCTAGTTATAAGTATACTCATGGTAATATAGGATATATTCCAATACGATCAATTTGGATATGTGCATATTATCTCCAAGTCAATCATATTTATGCACATATACATGTGGGGTGTATTCTATAGTTGATGATCTAGAGTAATGATCATTTCCATACAATTTACATATAATGGATCATTACTTTCCATCAACATGAGTATATGAAAACTTGTGTAGTTAATATATACTCATATCAATTTAAATGATAATTTAAATTGAGTTCATTTGTCTTATTAATCATTAACGAACACTTCATCATGTGTTGATGGTGCTCCGTGATTAATTGAGGACAAATGAATAGTTCTTAAGTATAGTAAAGCATGTGTTGCATTATTGTACTTAAGACACACTTAAATCATTTCAATTGATTTAGGTTGTGCTCAATTGATCTAGAGGCATCCATTATGTGTTAATGGAGTGCAAGAGATAATTGAGACAACCATGCATCTTGGACTAACAAGTTTCTTGAGTTATGTTTGAGTTAGGTCCAAAGATGAATGAGATAATGAGAACAGGACAAGGACGGCATCATGAGTTGATGGGCGTCAAGAGTGGATCCCGAAGAGGAGTCGAGTAGTGATCCCGAGGGAGTATTAAGTGAAGATCATAAAGACCCCAAAGGGGATTGCTTGTGCGCGGTGGCGAAGGTATAACTAGATAGGCTAAGGACTTTTGTAGTCTTTGAGTCTAGTTCTTTTATCGTCGTTCTATTAAGAGGGGTTGCCTCTTCGCTTGAGCTTCATCATGTGTTGGTGATCTCATTCCGCGTTCACTCAAGCTCAAATCTTATTTGATTTGGTTTTTGCATATGGGTTAACCATTTGGCATGTGTTGCAAATGTGTTAAGTTTATGTTTGGTTGTTTTGCACTATGCTCTGATTTGCATGTGTTGCAAAGATGAAAGAGTATATGCGTTTGGTTTTCGCATTATGCTTTGATTTGCATATGTTGCAAATAGGATAAGCTTATGCGTTGGCTTTTGCGTGAAGTTCACTTTTGCATGTGTTGCATTAGTTAAAGCTTCATGCTTTGGTTTCGCAAAACATCTTTATAAAACCTTGGTGTTGCTTGGAGCTAAGTTTTGCATGTGTTGCAAAAGGAGAGAGCTCAAGTATGATTTGATGGTGTGTGTTTGTATGGAGCTAGAGGCTTGCATGTGTTGCGAGTAAAGAGCTCATACGTGTGATTTGGTTTTAGTTGAAGTTTGGTTTTGGTGTTGCATGGAACTAGAGAATTGCATGTGTTGCAATTAGAGAGTTCATGCACCTTGATTTGATGTTGCTTGGAGCTAGACTTTTGCATGTGTTGCAAAGAGTAGTGCTCAAGCATGAAATGTGTTTATTGTGTTATTTGCAAGTTCGTTGTGCGAATAAACTGAGGTTTATGAGTCCGGAATTCCGAGAGCATGTGAGTGGGGCTTGCAACAGGAATAGGCAAGTTGACCGGGTCTTGTGTTGACCTTCACATGGCTAGGGGGATTAATCTCATAAACTCGAGTTTGATTTGCTTAATACGTTTTGCAAATAGTTCTTGAGTTGGTTGTGAAATGTGTTTTCGCAATTTGGTTTGAATTCTTTGAGCGTGAGCTAAGTTGGTGCAAATGTGTTTTGCACGTGTCCATGATCATGTGTTGATCATCTTTGTGGCTCAAAGAATAAGTTTGGTTTTTGGAGAAATGGATTTGGAGTTTGAAATCAGGTTTTTTTCTTCAGCTTGGCCGGTTGCACCGGAGTTGTGGGCGGTACTACCGGAGGTGCGGTAATCTGGGGCCCAAGTCTTGATAATCCGCATGTGCGATACTACCGGGCATTTTACTTGGTTGCGGTTTTTTGGCGAAACTTATTTGTTTTACATCTCGTTGTCGTCGGTGCTCTGGGAAATCTGGCGGTACCACATTGGGAGCGGTAGTACCGGGTTTCTTGTCGGCGGTTGTCTGGCGATGCTATAGCAGCTAGTTTATAGCCGTTACTCTGATGGAGCGGTAGTACCGCATGTGGGGGCGGTAGTACCGCGTTTTCGCAGCTTTTCTGGATTCTTGCCCCCAACGGCTAGTTTTCTTGTGTGGGGTATAAATAGACCCCATGGGGGGCTTTTGGCTGAGGTTGCTGGCTTTGTTGAGGGTGTGGGAGTTGTGTGCATGTGTTGCTCTTCTCCATTTGCTTTTTGAGCTTAAGTGTGAGCGCTAATTGCATGTGTTGCAATTAGTAAGTGGTTTGAGAGGCTCTTGTGCATGTGTTGCACTTGAGTAAGGCCTTGTGCATGTGTTGCACTTGGTGATCACCGAGGCGCATTTGTTGTGCGGTGAGGTTCAAGAGGAGCGGCTTGTTACTCTTGGAGGTTGCCGACTCCTAGGCAGCGTAGGCGTCGTCTTGTGAGGAGCTCTCAAGGTGTGAGAAGCCCGGCAAGTTTGTGAAGGTTGGGTTGAGCCTCACGGCATAGCGTGAAAAACCACGACTAGTGGAAGCGAGGCAGTGCTCGGCGGGAGCGGTCCAAGTGTGGGCTTGCCTCAACGTGGACTAGGGAGACCAAGCAAGTCTCCGAACACCACGGAAAAACATCGGTTGTCCTTGTCTCTTTACATTCAAGTATTTACCTTTTGCATATTATTGATTGCTTGAATTAGAATTGCTTAGTATTAATTGTTTCATCAATTTAGCAATTTATACATAGAGACATAATTTAGTTAGTGCACTAGTGAGCCTAGTTGATTTAGGCCTTAATTGTCAAAACCGATTTATCGCTTCGCATATATAAATTGATTAGGTTTTGACATAGGGTTGATTAGGCGAATTGAATTAGTGAGCGATCGATTTTATAAACGCCTATTCACCCCCTCTAGGCGCATCCTCGACCCTACACCCTTGAGACGGCCGGACATGGTCCAAAAATCTGAGAAAAAAATCAAAGGCGGGCTACATAATGGGTAGATTGCATCATCTTGGCCGTAGAGTTGCAGTCACATTTCGGTCGGGGCAACTCCGGGAGAATTGGGGCGTCGACGCAACTCTCATCCGGATATTCGGGGCTGGATGACTTCTGCTTGCTGAAGAGGCGACGGTAGAACGACATTGTGGTTTGGCTGTGTTGGATGTCTACCCCTCGGACCTGTTTTATAGTGGTAGTGAGGGGTTACTCCACACAATTACAGCTCTTGCTGCAGCGTGTGCAGCGTGTTGTCATTTCATGGCGTGTTGCAGCGTGTTGTCATTTAATGGCATGTTGTCGTCTCAGCCTGGTAAAGCTGCTAACAGCGAGTAGTCACATCGCTATTTGGAAAAGCATTGCGTGTGTTGTCGTGTCAGCTTGGTAAAGCTGCTAGCAGCGAGTAGTCACATCGCGCTAGAAAAGCTGTTGCGTCTGTTGTCGTGTCTTCGTGGTAAAGGTGCTACCAGTGAGTAAAGGTGCTAGGTGTGTGACAAAGCGTCTAGCTGATGAAAGGAACAACTAAGTACGTAAGATTAAGTTTACAAAAAATACAAATGCTAGATCCCCCAATTTCAGTGTCACCATCCTTCCGAAACTGAACCTGTTCACCACTTTGCTGAACATGTTGCTCATGGCTAGATCCCCCAATTTGGTGTCACCGGTGAGCTCATTTTGGTGACTACACTCACCGGCGTCCAAGCTGCTCTTTGGGGGCAACATCCTCTCATATGCTCGCACTAAAAGCACTCGATTCCATCCCGTTGCTCTGCCCCCTCACATATGATCTCCATGATGCGGTTCCCTTTAGCTCAACTAACTCCCGATAAATAGTGTCGTTTAGCACATTACATAGGCAAAATACCTTCAACTCACACTTGTCTTCTTCCATCCGAAAAGTATAATACCATTTCAACACGGAACCAAATGTGCTCCTCGAGCCTACTCAAACTTCTGTCCACATCTTGCATGTTACTTAGATCTCGCACCCTCCAAACCATGCATTACAACCCCATCTCCATAATAAATCCTAAATGGAACTAGATTACGCCATATCTCCAATCCATTCATTCACCCATGAATTAATTATCTTCCGTACAAAATACTATGACGTAACATAACTATACCTACATAGTGCGAAAATATATATCTAACCGTAGAAAACATCTACATTCCTAATAATTCATATCGATGTAGTTATATCGTAAAAAAATTACATTTCCATCAATATGTACCGATATACTCCTATCCGTAAAAATTCATTCCTAACAATATATACATTAAATATCGATGTACTTATATATTAAAAAATACTCATTAAGTAACTATATTTCCTTCAATATATACCGATATACTCCTATCCATAAAAAATATCTAAATTTTCTAAACTAGAACTAGTCTGTGACCTATCAATTTACCTACATTTATCCGTAACATACATCTAAAACTATTTCTAATCTACCACTATTTTTGCTACAATGCTCTAGATCTAACTATTTCTAACATATCATAATTTCATTGCTAAGAAAAGTAAACAACAAAATTTACCTCAAAAGCAGTGGTGCAGAATCGCCCTTCTTCCTTCTCTCTTCCCTCTCTCCCCTCTTCCTCTTCCTTCTCTCCTCTCTCTGTTCTCTTCCAGGCGCACAAATGAGAACGATCAGGCGAGCGGCTCATATCGCGCTCTGTCGCGACGACCATCGTCGGCGGCAGAACCCCCAATTGCCGCGATGACCATCGGTCGATTGCTTCTCGTCGCGACGTTAAATGCGTGCAGGCGAGTTTTTTTCGCTTCATCGACGTTACGCCGGCGACAGCGCCGTTCGTTCTGTCGACGTCAGCCGCGGCGACAGAGGCCAATCCGCGCCGGGCACTGCCGCCCGTGTATTTTTCTATTTAGGCCCGCGACAGAGGTATATTTCTGAAAAAAAAAATTCGGTGGAATATTTTTGAAATTCCGAATAAAAAATGTATTATTAAAAAAAATTCGGGAAACAACCTCCACAAATATTCGCCACAGTGACTTGTGCGGGGCGGCCTCGAATCGAGGATCGGCCGCTGCAAACCGAACGCGCTAACCAACCGAGCAGCGGAGCGTTTGTGAATTGTCAGCAGTATTTAATATATAAGCCTGATTAGCGGCTTAACCACACAGACTGCACAGCCTCTTCGCGTGTGAGCTGCACGCACGGTGCTCCCGCACACGCGACACAGCTGCACATGAAGGGGCCACGCCGCCCTGAATTCCAGGGTGGCACCGCTGAGAAGCCGAAAAATCTTCCAAATTTAATATCTATATTATTTACACAACTCGGCCAAACTATGCGTACGTCCGTACGTGTTTTTTACTGGAAAGAAGAAGCATTGTGGCGCAGAGTACATATATGTGTACAAGTCTACGCACATCGTGCTCGTCCGAGTGCCACATGCAACGACTGAAAACCACGCGAAACTCAACTTCTTTTTTGAGAGGTACTTGCATGACTGGTGGCGGGCAACCGAATCAATTTAACCGTATATATCAGTTTTTCTTGGTTTTCGATTTGGTATCCAACTTGTAGCACCTGTTTCTATAGAAGACCAAATCGCTCATTTGACATTTCAGTTATTCGGCTCATTAGCCTAGCTGGCCAGGTCCAACATATTACAGACTGAAGACCGAATACCTAATCCCCTATCCCCAATCCGTAACCCAATCCCCCGATCCACCAATTGCCCCAATCCAGCGACGGCGACCGTGGGGCAGAGCACACTGGGCTATATGGGCAAGCAGGGTGATGCTCCCAATGACCACAAGCCTAGTGGTGACGACGTCGGCCGCAAGCAGCGCAAGGTCTCTAAGGCACCGCATGCCTCCCCCATTGCCTAGCTCTCTAAATGCCGCCTTCGCCACCTCCTCAAGCTTGAGCGCCTCATGTTGTAGTCGCCTCGTAGGAGCCCCTATGAGCATCAGATACAAGGTTGATGATCTCCACGATGCCCCCATGAGCATCGGATCCCTCGAGGAGATCATCGACAAGAGTCACACCATCGTCTCCTCCTTCGTCGGCCCCAAGTACTATGTTGGCATCCTTATCTTCGTCGACAATGGTCAGCTCAAGCCGGGATTCCTCATGCACAAAAAAGTAACCATCTGCACGCCTGCCATGATGGATCTATCTGACTTAGGATGTCTATGGATCTGTTCATTGACCCAAGCCAATTGATGTGTCTTCATTGTTTAGTGTAGGATCTTGTATTTAGCGAAGGATTTATTATGTTCATATTTTAGTTATCTGAAAAACTGAATTAATCGAACCAAATTTATTTCACTAAATCGGCTCGATTTTTTATTTTGGTCTGACAAATTCGATAGCCAGTTTTTAAAAACCAAATTATTTTTTAAACCAAATAAATCAAAACGATTTAGCCGGTAAAACTGAATGCCCACCCTTATTAACGTCGGTGTTGCGCTGAGCAAGGAAATTCTTAAATCTCTACCTAGCTAGCCAGAAGCTCAATATAGGATGGACTTGGCTGGTCACACACGCTAGATCCATCAGTACCAATATTAAACGATCCCACCCACGCACGTGCCCCTGGCCCGTGGTCCTCCACTCGCACAGCTCGCGCATAAACGGCCTTGGGCCGCATCTAGCTAGATCCTCGAGCTTCACGTACGGAAATGCTCGATATGTCAAAAAAATTTATTTAATATTTATTTTAAATCATTTTTTCAAAACTAATCGACGAAAATAAAAAATTGTAAAAATATCCACCAATCGCTCCAGTATGGGGCGACAGATGCCCTGCCTGCTGGTGCATAACGGCGAAATTCCAATATTTAACAGCAGAGCAAAAAAAATTGAAAAATATGCTAATCGCCCCATGTTTGGGGCGATAGGTTACTGTAGATTTTTTTTTTGCAATATTTGTTGTAAATTATTTTTTACAATATTTGTAGTAAATTTTTTTACCATATTTATTGTATTCAACCAGAAAAAATTACCCTGTGGGGCAAGCCGAATACGGCCCAAAAAATACAGAAAAAATGAAGAGCGATGTACGCAACACGGGCTACCACTTATGTACGGGCGAGCTGGCCAAACGTTGGCCCGGCAGGAAGTTGCGAAAATCGGAAAAGGCACTCGCGACCACGAAACCGCGGAAATTGTGGCCACTTAGGGGTTTTCGTAGCCATCCATGGTGTGTCGGATCTGACCTAAAAATCTGAAAAAAAAATCAAGGGTGACCTACGCAACGCGGGCTACCACTTATGTATGGGTGAGCTGGCCGGATGTTGGCCCAGCAAAAAGTTGCAAAAATCGGAAAAGGCACTCGCAGCGTTGAAACCGCGGAAATTGTGGCCACTTAGGGGTTTTCATAGCCCCGCATGACAGGCCGGATACGACCCAAACAATACGGAAAAAATCAAGGGCAACCTACGCAGCACGGGCTACCACTTATGTACAGGCAAGCTGGCCAGACGTTGGCCCGGCAAGAAGTTTCGAAAATCGGAAAAGGCACTCGCGGCCACGAAACGGTAGAAATTGTGGCCATTTAGGGTATTCGTAGCCCCGCGGGACAGGTCAGATATGGCCCAAAAATACGGCAAAAATCAAGGGCGATCTACGCAACGTGGGCTACCACTTATAAACGAGCGAGCTGGCCGGACGTTGGCCCGGCAGGACATTGCGAAAATCGAAAAAGGCACTCGCGGCCACAAAACCGCGGAAATTGTGGCCACTTGGGGTTTTCGTAGCCCCGAGGGACAGGCCGGATACAGCCCAAAAAATACGGAAAAAATCAAGGATGACCTACGCAACGCGAGCTACCACTTATGTACGGGCGAGCTGGCCAGATGTTGGCCCGGCAGGAAGTTGCAAAAATCGGAAAAAGGCACTCGTGATCGCGAAACCACGGAAATTGCGACCACGAAACATCTAATTTTTGACTGCCAGTTTGCTTGTTTCGTATGGCGTGTCATACAAATGGCGCTTCACGGTGAAATTTTCAAATTTGACGATGAAATTATCAATTTTTTTAAAAAAAATCACCGGTCGCCCGATACTGGGGGACAGGGCCCACCATATTTGTATTTAATATTTATTTTAAAATTTTTTTACGTAATAAACGAGAAAAAATTAACCTACTGTGAAAATGTTAGGAGGCACACTGCCCGAAGGTAAATATCGCCCTAATATGGGGCAATCGCCACATACCCAGGCGATATCTACCATTTATAACCTTCGCTCTCGCTCGCGGCATCACAAAGCCAGCAGCGAGAGAAGAAGAAAGAAAAAAAGAGAGAAAGGAAGGAGAGGGAGGAAAAGATAAGTACAGGTTCAATCCAAAATGCCGAGGCATGCAAGTGGAAAGGGAAAGGGGAAGGCGAAGGAAGAGGTAGGCGCTTCGGCGTGGCCGCGCAACATCGCATACGAGGATCTCTTTGTATCTTTCGGGGTTGTCCCACCGATGTGTCTGTGTGGAGAACCTTGCAGGCTCGTCCTCTCTTGGGATATTCCAACTTGGAAGGGGTGAAGTCTTGGAAGTCTTTGCAACTCTGGTCGACCCAGAGAAGAGCTGAAGAATCGCCACCGGTATGATCATACATGTTTTGTAATATTTGTACGTGGAACTTTGCTAATTTATTTTTCATGCAGTCGCCTCCGCCGCTATGTGAATTTGAGTAGTGGTTTGATATAGAGATCGATCCCGAGGACCAAAGACTCCTTGATCAAAGCATAGGAGGCACGTCAAAAGGAAGTGGAGGAGAAGGAGGCCGAGAGAGAGAGGAAATGAGAGAGGGCACGTCGTGCCAGAGAAGCCCCACCGGAGGCTTGGGAGAAAAGGAAGTGGCCTCGATCCACTCAGTAGACGACTCGATGCACTCAGTAGACGAGAAGTTGTAACCATTATTTTCCTTGTTCGTGATGCGCATATTAGCTTTATGTCGTAATGAAGAGTGTGGTCTACTTTATTTTTTACAGTAACTTTTGATCTGAGAAATCGTGGGCTAGCACTTATCTATGGGCGACCTGGCCGGGCGTTGCCCCGGTGCGATGTTGTGAAAATCGGAAAAGGCACTCGCGTTACTAATTGGGAAAGATAAGCTAAAAAATGCAAACACTAAGTTCAGACAGTTATACAACACGGTGCTGAAGATAAAGAAATTATAAAAGTACAGTTGTACAACAACTCAGTCACGACCACGCCTCTTGATCTGGTCGGTGGGGTACATGAGTGGCGACGACGAACGGGCGGCCCTCCTCGGGTGTGTCCTGGTGCAGTGCTCCCAGGAGCTGAGTGGGGCCGAGGTACTCGGTAGACAGGTACTGGTCCATGTCGAACGCTCGCTCCTCCTCGATGTCGTCGTAGTCCACGTCACCGAAAGCACCATGGGGTCCTGCTGGGGCGTGAGACGAAGACTGACCCTCGTCACCCCAGCGTCGCCACTTCGGCTGTGCGGGAGGACACGTGGGCTCGTAGTGGTCGATATCAGGCCGTGGGGGACGGCTGCCTCGGGGAGGTGCGGGCACGGCTCCACTAGGAGGGCGAGGTGCTGGCCCACAGGGACGTGGTGCGCTGCGCTCGATGACGTCTCCGCCCCCCGGCAGGTGGCCAGGTGACGTGCTCGCCTCAGCATGGCGCGGATCCAATCATAAGCTGAGCGGTGGTCATCGATGGTTAACTGGATGCCCGCGTCGAGGCACATCATCATGGACGTAGCCTCTGCCTCAGCCTGCCCTAGTAAATGTTCTTGCATGTAATGATAGGTTGATATGAGGTAATTTACATAAAAAAAGACATATGTATGGAGATTCGATTGTGGCACTTACCGCGTAGTTGTCCCTCTAGGACATCTGTGAGGGGTACGTGTCCGACACCGATGCTTGAGTTGCAACATACAGTGCTGGTGTGTACCCTACCTTGAGCCGAGTCTACGGAGCGAACCACTCCATGTACTGCTCGTACATGGCATGGTCGTACGGCGGGTCTCGGTGACCGTGTCTGTCTCCGCGCCGTCCCACTATAGTGCCCACTGCACCATGCGATGCATGAATGGAGTGCTTGGTGTAGACCCCCCGGTTCATCCTGCAATGCAAAAACGGCAATTTACATACAACATGCATTCCGCGGGAATGGTAAGCAATGTACTCAGTAGAAGCAACTTTTTGATCATTTTAAACAAACATATCATATTACAACCAAGCTGTTTGAGTGTGTTACACCTTTGTTCTTGTGAGTTCTTTTGGGCTTGCAAGAGATCCCTCTAGGGTCCCCAAGTTCGCGCTCTAGGCTTTCGGGCCTTTTGTGTGGATTAGTTTTGGATTGTGGTTCTGTGATCGTTCGGAGACCTAGATGGAGACCATCAGGCTTAGGTTCATTCCTCCACATCACTTGGTCACATCCAACCTTGGTAGGTATAAAGCTAGTTATCCTACATTCATCTACCTACTACCATGAAGATCGGGCCACCCCCAAGCATGTTCGTGTCATCTGGTATCAAAACTTTCATTGTCACGGTAGGTTTCGCCATCTTCCACATATCATCTTTAGTTTATCACTTGTTCTTGTGTTCTCCATTGCGTATCCCAAGTCCTAGAGTGTACAAATTGAAAATTACCAAACCTTTGTTTACCATTGATCTTGTGTCGTGTTACTGCATCGAGTCGCTACGTTGAGTTGTTGTATCGAGTTGCTGCATCGAGTTGCTGCATCGTGTCACTGCATCGAGTTGCTGTATCAAGTTGTTGCATCGAGTTACTACATCGAGTCACTGCATCGAGTTGTTGTATCGAGCTACTGCATCGAGTTGATGCATCAAGTTGCTGCATCGTGTTATTGCATCAAGTCGTTGGTCACCATTATCTTCTTACACCGAGTTCATCTTTCTTGCTGTTCACATTTCCTTAAAAAAAGTAAAAAGAAAAGAAAAAAAGAAGATAAAAAAAAGAGAGGAAGGAAACGAAGCTCAAGAGAGAGAGTGTGTGTTGTGGATTGCACAATTGCAAGTTCCAGATTGGTAATCTTGAATCTTTGGGTGCATAGGGCAGCAACCTCTACACATTTTTTTTGTGTGGTATCCGATATTAGACTGTGGTACTACTATCCCTCTTTGATCAGCCCTCCAAGCTCCACCAAAAACCGAAGTTGGATCTTTTAGCTCATAATCCTTTCGATCACATGGTCACAGCCGTGGTACTGCCACCATTGCACACTCGTAGTCCTTTAGAACAAGTAAGAACTTTGGTAAGTAAGAGGTGAGGTTGTGTGACTCCACAAATTTACCCATTTTCACTATTGCTTTGCTAGAAACTAACATGGAAGGGATCAAATTCGAGTGTTCATGGGAGTAATCGTGGAGAAGAAGAACCTCTGGTCATAAGAGTTGAGCTACGACAATTAGAAAACACACTGTTGCAGGCCATGGAGAGGATGTTCAATGCACGTCTCCCTGCTATTGGTGGGCAGGAATGTGACCGGGGCAATCCTCATGTAGAGGTCGGTGATGAGGGTTCGGTTGGCGGCGCTAAAGAAGAGATAAATGATCACCTTGGAGTTGATCATGGAGCTGCTGATCGTGGTATGATGCATGGTCGTAATATGGTTGCCCATGCTAGACAATGTGGAAGAGGAGCACGCGGGCGAGACTTTGGCTCCCATGTGCACTTTAATGATGAAGAATTTCAAGATGATTATGACCCCATTGAAGAATATGATGATAATGAGAACCATGTTGCAGATCAAAGGCGATTTGGACAACACCAAGCTCACGGACGAGGTGCTGCCCGTGTTGATGGGGAATATGCTAAGGTCATTGCCATAGGGCAGACCAAGATGACATTGCTTGAATCAAGTTGAGCATTCCTAAATTTACAGGAAGAGAAAGCCCGGATGCATATCTTGAGTGGGAGGAGCAATGTGATCAAATTTTTAGGGTGCACAATCTTTCTGATTAGAGGCGAGTAAACCTTGTTTCTATTGAGTTTTCTGGATATGCTCTCACTTGGTGCAGGAATCAAATACAAGAGAATCAACTTGTATTGAGGCATGATTATATCAACACATGGGCTGATATGAAATAAGTAATGAGAAGACACTTCGTGCCATCAAGTTATCAGCATGACCTTTGTAATAGGCTGCAGGCTTTGAGGCAAGGGTCTAGATCTATGGATGAGTATTATAAAGAGATGGAATTACTCTTGATTTGTGCTGGAATTAGAGAAGATGCTGAACCAAAAATGGCTAGATTTTTGCATGTTCTCAATGATGAAATTTTAGGTTTTGTCGAGATGTTTCCATATGATAATTTGCAAGCACTTGTTGATCAAGCCATGCACACCAAGAAGAAGATTCAGCAAGAAGGACGTGGAAGGTTATATGGCAACTGATCCATTTCAGCTCCATGGCGTCGCCAACAAGTTGGTTCATAAAAAAATAGTGGTCGATTGCAAGGTACTACTTCCAAGCCCTCATCAACTACTCATGCTGCTAAATCAATTGCTTCTTCGGCCTCGTCACCTATAGCTTGCCAACATAATCGACGCCCTACTGCAAGTACGACAGCACCCTTTGTGGCATCGGCTGCTGCATCATCATCGCATAGCCGAGAAATTGTGTGTCATAAGTGCAAGGGCCATGGACATATTGCTGCTCAATGTCCTAGTCGAAGAACCATGATTGTGAATGAGCATGGTGAATGGGAGTCTAAAAGTGATCCAGAAGAAGATGTTCCATAAGATGAAGCAATGATTAATGGTGAGAATGAGATCCAAGCTGATGAGGATGACAACAATTGCTTTATTTCTTATCGAGTACTTAGTGTGAATGTTGTGAAAGAAGAAAATGGGCAGCGACACAATATTTTTCACACTCGCAGCATGATCAAAGATAAGTTATGTAGGATCATTGCTGATAATGGAAGTTGCAATAATATTGCTAGCCAAGAATTGGTTGAGAGATTGGGATTAAAACAGCGGCGTCACCCCGCTCCATTCAAGATGTAATCGCTTAATGATTGTGGTACTCTACGAGTAAATAACATTGTGACCGTTCCATTCTCTATTGGAAGGTACCATGATAAGGTTGAGTGTGATGTAGTTCCAATGCAAGCATGCTAGTTGCTGTTGGGAAGGCCTTGGTTGTATGATCATGATGTTCAGATTTGCGGTCAAACCAATAAGCTTGTTTTCAAGTACAAAGGAGAGTGTATCACTTTGCTTCCTTTAACGCCGAAGGAAATCATGAAGGATGATCTTAAAAGAAAACAGCGAGAGAGCGCGAAACAATTGAGTGAGACCCACAAACATAGTGAGCGAGTGAATCCAAAGCCAAATAAAACTCCACAGCCACAAAGAACCAAGCCAAAGAGAAAAGAGGGGCTAGTGATGATAGCTAGGAAGGGGGATTTCAAAGAATTGAGCGAACCCAATGCCAAGTTCTTTGTACTCTTGTGCAAGGACAATTTTCTTTCCACTGACCACTTACCCTCTACCTTGCCTAGTGTTGTTTTTGATCTTTTACAGGACTATGAAGACATGTTTCCCGATGAGGTGCCACCAGGGCTGCCACCAAAGAGAGGCATTGAACATCAAATTGGTCTTGTTCCCGGTGCTCCACTTCCAAACCGACCACCATACCGCACCAACCCGAAGAAACAAAGGAGATTCAACATCAAGTTCAAGATTTACTCAACAAAGGATATGTAAGGGAAAATCTCTCACCTTGCGCTATTCCTGTTCTATTAGTTCCAAAGAAAGATGGTTCTTGGAGAATGTGCGTTGATTGTAGAGCCATTAACAACATAACTGTCCGTTATAGGCATCCAATTCCTAGACTTGATGACATGCTTGATGAGCTTAGTGGTGCTATTATTTTCACAAAAATTGACTTGCGCAGTGGCTATCACCAAATTCGAATGAAAGAGGGTGATGAGTGGAAAACTGCTTTCAAAACAAAATTTGGTTTGTATGAATGGCTTGTCATGCCTTTTGGATTGACAAATGCGCCTAGCACTTTTATGAGATTGATGAATCATGTGCTTAGGGCTTTCATCGGCAAGTTTGTTGTTGTTTACTTTGATGATATCTTGATTTACAGCAAATCTTTGGAAGAGCATATTGAGCATATTAAATGTGTACTTACTGTTTTGCGGAATGAATGCTTGTATGATAACCTTGCCAAGTGCACCTTTTGCACCGACAAGGTAGTTTTTCTTGGATTTGTTGTTTCAGGTGAAGGCGTGGAGGCGGATGAAAAAAAGATCAAAGCCATTCGTGAATGGTTGCCTCCACAAAACGTGAGCCAAGAGACTTGGTATGGGTACATTTTCGCAAGGAGCGCTTTCCAGAACTATGTAAAAGCAAATTGCAACCAAGAGCAGATGGTCCTTTCAAAGTGCTTCAAAAGATCAATGACAATGCATATGAAGTTGACCTTCAAAGCAAGTATGGCGTATGTAAGACCCTTAATGTCTCCGATCTCTCTCTTTTCTTTGGATCAACAGAGTCGAGGACGACTCCTTTTCAAGAAGGGGAGGATGATGAGGACATCCCAAGCTTTGACGACTATGTCAACACAATTCAAAGTGTGATCGATCAGGACCACCAAGTTGGTCTTTCCAATGACCAAGATGTTCGCCACGATACCCAACCAAATTTCAAGGACCGATCACTCAAGCTCGCGCTAAGCAAATTCAAGATCAGGTGAACGCAAACTTAAGTCTCATTCAAAATTTTAACAACTTAGTGGTGCTTCCATCTTCTACTTCTTTTGTTGAACTTAGGTGCATTACAAGGGACAACAAAGTTTGGACGCACAACTGAGGGAGATGCATTGCATGTACTGTCCATCTTTTGAAAACAATTCTGGAGATAATCTGAGTGCACAACATGGTCATGGGCCATATCACTGGAAAGATAATGAAGTCAAGATTACAACCTTTCAAAATCGCTCGTCATTTGGACTTCCGAAGCAAAAGTTATTACTGTTTTCGTAGAAGGTGCACATGCTGTCAAGTCTTGTGCGAGAATCGAAGAGTCATCATAATTACCAACCCGGGGTGGCCTTTGGATGTCCAAGAAAATTTATTTAGTGCTAGTTTTCTTTCACACCTAAACTAGGAGGATTGTTCCTAGTATAAGGGTGTGTTTGGCAGGGATTCAGCTTCTCCAAATTCGTGAATCTGGTGAAGCTGAAAATTCTAGCTTCACCAGATTCGTGCAGTTGAAGCTGTGAGTACATTAAGAGTGTTTAGATGGATCATCTTGTTTATATTTTAGACCAAAAATATAAACTTAATTCATTTTATTTTAGCCTACAAGGTTCAGATCTCAGATGAAGCTGGAATCTAGAGCTCTACCAAATAGGCCCTAAATACTCCAGTACTCCACCATTGGAAGCAACTTTTTGATCATTTTAAACAAACATATCAGATTACAGCCAAGCTATTTCAATGTCTTACACCTTTGTTCTTGTGAGTTCTTCTGGGCTTGCGAGAGATCCCTCTAGGGTGCCCTAGTTCTTCGTGCCTTTTGTGTGGATTAGTTCTGGATTGTGGTTCTATGATCATTCGGAGACCAAGTTGGAGACCATCAGGCTTCGGTTCGTTCCTCCCCATCACTTGGTCGCATCCAACCTTTGCAGGTATAAAGCTAGTTATCCTATGTTCATCTACCTACAGTCGTGAAGATCAGGCCACCCCCAAGCGTGTTCGCGTCAGGTATGGTACGTGATACTGCTATGGGCTAGGGGCGTACCCACGGCGAGCACAAGGCCACTGAACAACCATCTTGTCATGGCGTGGCGCCCTCGATCATCCATCGGTTAGTAGTTTGGGGATAGATAGATGGATGCGCTAGAGCCGCATGTTCCATCTTGTATGAAATGAGCCAGCCATCAGGCCCATTGGCCTGTGACATACGGCTCATATGTGCTTGTACCTTGATGTCCAATGCAATGGTGTGTGTACTTGCACATTGAGTTGCTTGAATTTACTGGATGATCTTCGATAACAAGTGGTGAAGCTATGATAAAAATATAGGATGGACTTAAACTAAAACAATGTTTTCTAAATGGCGATCTAGGTGCTACTAAGGAGCTAGGTATAGGAGTATTGCTACAATTTGGCTATAATCGATAGCCTACACAGCTGGCCGGCCTAGATGGTCACAGGCGGTCAAAATCGGTGTCTAGGCTATGGGATGGAGCTAGGCGTGGTGGATTGGATGGCTGACTTAGCGAGCTAGACAACCAACTAGGCAGTGACTTGGAGTAGACCAGCGAGAAGTGAAGAGGAGGAAGGGGAGGCGGTGCTGCAGGAGAAGGAAGCAACTTCGATGATAGACAAGGAAACTACGGTAGGGCAACCACCACTAATCCTTCACTGCCCTATGCTATCGGCCATGTCGATATTGTTACCTTTTCCCGCAACTTGATTCCGCCTCCATCTCAATGGATTCAATGTCCCAATTGCCAAATGACCCTCTCCACTGCTGAAATCAACCTCTCTGTTGAAATTACTAACTAGACAATATATTATATAATGTAATTGTATATAAGTATGCATATTATATAATGCATCAAATTAGTATATATACCTTTGGCGGCCAGCAATTGTTTTAGACCTCAATTCCTCTCTCAACTGGCCTACTCCTCAATTTCTTAAGGCTCAAGTCAAGACTCAAATCCTCACTCCTCAAGCCGATAGCGACCGAGCAGATTGAGCCGTCCCCCATCACTCATTTCTCTGTTATTGTAAATCTACGAACAAATACAAGTATAAATGTGTAATGCAATTATATTACAACTATATAAAATAAATAGTAAATAGTTAAGACTTAAAATAAGTATTCACTATTGACTATAATTGAGTATAATGTAAATTTGTAAATTGTAATCGTATATTTATATATATAATATATATACCAACAGCATGGGAGAACAATAATGGTAGGTAGCATAGTAGTCTTGCAGTCGACAACAATAGCTTGGCTCGGTCGTTTATTTCTTTTGTCACTCACTCGTTTGACCTCAGCTCCTCAATCACTCGGCAACTAGGCAGCTCCTCGCTTCCTCCTCCCATCCTTCATCTCCTTGCCTCCTTATGACCTCTTCTAGATCTCCCTCCAGCACTTGGTTGCCAGTGGCCCACCCCTAGCTCAGCTCCTTTGCTGCCTTGACGATAAACATCCCGTGGCTCGAGCGCCCGTGAACAGACCCTCAGCGCCCAAGACCCCCTCAACCTCGGCTGATATCTGGATCAGTCCTTGGCCCTTGCCCTCAGCTCCTTGACAATGGTGTCCCCACTGCCCCTCCCACCCCTTCCCCGCCTTCTATTTGCCAACTCCATGACTCCACCGCCCAACATGGGTCTAGACTTGATGCAGATACGCATATGTCCTGTAACATCCTAATTTTTGCTAATTTAGATTTAATATGCATTTTGTGAATCTTCTGAAATTATTGGATTTTTTTGGATCTTATTTGAATTTATTAAAAATTAAGTATTAAAGCCTTTTGTGAAAACTATTTAAATTATGAGAAAGTTTAAATAAATTTTAATTAAAAATATTTTATTTGAGTTTCAAATGTCTCAAAGTATTTTTTTAGAATTTTTTGATATTTTTATTATCTTAACTAAATTATTCTATTTTCTGGAATCATAGTAATTGGAAAATCTTTGAAAAATAGTTGAAACAGTAATGGACCAGTCTGAATCTATGCGGCCCATTTCCATCGTCGTAGCCTAGCCTGTTTTCCATGCTAACCCATCCATTTTTTATTATAGCCTTGAGTTTTTGTCACGACGAGGGCGTTGGTGAGTTCACCGTGTCTTGTTCTTGTAGATCCGTGTTAATCTGGTCTAGATCCCAAGGAATTTTGCTATTTGGGCATCTTCGTTTTCAATGCCGAGTGGTGCCACCGTCAGGCTAATAATGATGGGTCACGGGATCCCTAGAATCTGGAGGTGATGTGGAAGCCACGAGGGGGACACATCATTTACACCTAGTGTTGTGTCATCCCTTGCTATTGAGGTGTCATGTACATGTGCACCATGTTGGTTGTTGCATGGTCAGTAACCGAGTGGGCCCATGTGTTAGCCATTCACCCTGTATGTCAGTCGGGCTATACAGTAGATGCAATCCACTATTGTAACAACCCCTATTTTTGCATAAAATGCGAAAAAATAAGAATCTCATGTGCATGTAGCACTAGCCTCATGATCAGTGGCTTGTACGCACATTTATAACAATTGGAATCACAAACGTACATCAAATTACTAAAGCGGAAGCAATTTATACATTGGAATTTTACAATTCAGAATATATAGTAGTAGAAGAAGCAAGATCTTGTAGTGTACCCATTCAACCCTTAGACAATTGACAAGGCATAAATCCAAGATAGATCGCATTATTGAAATTCCTACAACCTGTGACGAAAGATATTCTTCAAAGCTTCATTTTCTTATCCACCTAACACAACATAATAAGCAAAGTTAAGTACTTTTGAAAGACCATGTGGAGGTCTATACCTTTGTGTGATGAGTAATTGACTAGATTAGAGGTTGATCTGATGAGTAGCTGACTAGATTGAAAGATTGATCCGAGTTAAATTTGTCTTGGAGCATTTTGATAAGTTCTCAACCAAGTCATGTTTCCTAGGCTAAGTGCTAAGTGCCAAGTGCTAACAGCCTTTGCTGAGTTCCTCTAGCTTTCCGACTGGTCTCTTTGCTAAATACTATGTTCCGAGTGGTTCCTGTCTTTGCTAAGTGCGTCTAGCTTTTTGACTGGTTTTCTTTCTTTGGTGAAGGCCAGTCTTGTCGCTTCAGACCTTCTTCTGCGTGGTTTTAGCTTCTCGACAGGTTTTCCTTCTTATTTGAGTACTCTGTTGTAGGCAAGAGGTTTGTCAAGAACTCAGTAGAATTCCTATGTCTAAGTTTCTAAAGAGTTCTTTGTCAAAATCTTTGGGGCAGTGGTAGTCGTTCTTAGGTTGTTCGGTGGTTGGCCAAGTGGTTAGCCAGGTGGTTAGCTGAGTGGTTAATCAGGTGATTAGTTATATGGATTAGCCATGTGGCTAGCCAAACATTTTAGCCGAGTGGGCTTGAGTATATGGGTTTGCCGACTGGTTGTGGTTAAGTTGTGTTTGACTATTTTGAGATAATCAGCAAATATGATTGTAGGCATTGCTATGTGAAAGGTTTCCTTGTCTTCGATGGTTGCAGGACGACGGTGTTGGGTCATGGTGAGGCGCAAGTTCACTGGGACTAGGCAAGGTGCGTCGGAGGTCCAGAACGGTTGGGAGATTGCCAAAAGATGACCGGAGACAGAGTTCGATCAAGTCCAGAAGGCAAGGAAAGGAGCAGATACTAGCTAGATGCTGCGTGGATAAATAAGGACAGTTGGAGTACGGTCTAGTTGATAGGTATAGCGGGTCTAGTTGTATGCTTTGAGAATCGTGCAAGAAAAAAACTGTGTTAGCGGGTTTAGGGTTTCCCCTTGCAGGATGTGTGAATGGGCTCTTCCTAGCCCTTCGATGAGTCTCTAGGGTTGAGAGCTGCATCTAAGGGTGGTATGTGGCTTGAGAGTTGTATAAATATGGAGGGATGCTTCCCCCAACAAAATGAAGAGGTGAGGATCCCTGAGGGGTTTTAGAGGTTTGGAGTGCTCTGTTGAACTTTGCCCACTTTTGTTTGTGTGGCTGTGTAACCTCCCTTTAAGAAATACAAGTTACCACTCAAAGATTTCAATACTTGCATTTTACTTCCTGTCATTTACATTATGCAATTTAAGTTACGCAAATTTACTTTACACAAGTTGATTCATCTCCTTCTATATGCTTTCCTTCTTGCATCTGTTGCATTCTTGAGTTGCTGATCTTGTGTTTCTTTTTTGTACGATTTTCGCGTGTTGTGATAAGTTATCAAGATCTTCCTGTTCTTCAAGTTCCCAAAAGCAAGCCTTGAACCAAATTCCCTGTTCTTTCTGCTTTTCTTGGTGTGCTTTATCTTCTCGAGCAAAAAGGTCGAAACTTTGAGAATTATCTGAAGAATCGGTTTGAGATTCAAGTTTCTAATTGTCCCAAGATTGCATCTATCAAGTTTCTTGGAGTTTTATTCAGCCGATCAAAAGTTTCTTTATTCTTACTCTGTGTTGGGCTGTTTGATCGTGAGGAGTTCTTGAGTCTGGTATTTTCACCTACTCCTGAGGGGTACCATTGACTTTACTTTTCAAGAACCTCATCTTTCTTGGAGGATCTTTTGTGGTAGCCCTTTTTGGAATACTGTAAGTGGGAAAATTTTTATTGCGACCATTCACCCCCCTCTGTTCGCCATCCCAATCCTTCAATTGTTATCAAAGCCGGTTTTGCTCTTCCATAGATCTTGACCGGTCTCAAGAGTCATGGCGACAGATAAGTATTCCACCAAACCTCCCATTTTCTGCGGCATTGATTTTCCTTTTTGGAAGTTGAGGATGGAATCATACATCACTGCCCAGGGCTTCCTGATTTGGCAGAAGGTGAAGCTCCCGTGTGATGTTCCTACCGATGAGCATGTCACAGCCAAAAATATGGGTGATGTGGAGGCAAATGCTAAGGCAAGAAACGTCCTCATACAGGGACTTAGCCGTAGTGAGAATGACAGGATCTCTCACCTGCGATCCGCTCACGAGATTTGGGTGACCCTCGATGCATACCATGAGGGCACTACCCAAATTAAGACCGTGAGGCAGGATCAATACAAGCGTGAGTACAACAAGTTTGAATAACATGCTGGTGGTCTTGATGAGTGTTTTGGTCAAATTACAAAAATCTTGAGCGATCTCCAAGCAGTTGGTTGTACATACCCTGACTCGGACAATGCTCGACATTTCTTGACCGCACTCGATCTTCGCGTTTGGGAAATGAAAGTGACCACCATCAAGGACACTACTGACTTGTCGACCTTGACTCTTGATGGGCTTTATTCTCGTCTTAAGACTCATGAGATCGACGTCGTCTCTCGCAAGACGAAATCTCAGTCGGTGGCCTTGGTTATTGATCCCATTTACTCCTCTTCCTTCGATTCTTCTGCTGTCTTTTCTCTCTCGGCCCTTTGTGAGCTAAACAATGACCGTCTGGATAAGTTTTCAGAAACTGAGCTTGCTCTTTTTGCTTGCAAATTTTTTCACACCTACAAGAGGGTGAGAGAGAGAAAAAGAGGTGTGATCACTTGTTTTGAATGTGGTGGCCCTAATCACATTCGAGCAAACTGTCCTAAACTAGAGACGGGCAAGAACTACTCTGGCGGTTCTGGCAAGAATGACTACACCGACAAGAACCGCAACAAGAAGCCTCCAGTTCGTGAGCCGCGCACGAGAAGAAGCACCGCAACTTCTCGAAGAACAAGAAGCTCTTCCACCGCGTCCTCGCCGCCCTCGATGACATCAACCTCTCCGACACAGAGACATGGAGCGACGAAGGCGAGGATGATCCGCAAGAGAAGAAAGGCAGCAAAGACTTCTTCGGCATGTGCTTCATAGCAGACACCAACGGCGTCAGCGACTCGGACGAGGTACCTTCCTATGACCAGCTCAATGAGGCTTTTTGCAAATTAGGAAAATTTTATGTTAGAGCTAGAGCTAGGTGTATGGAGCTTGAGAAGGAAGTAGGTATCCTTACTCGGAAGTTAGCTTCTCTTAGATCTTCTCCCTCTTGAGTCACTGATGACTGTTCTTTGTGTGATGCTTTGCTCGTGGAGCTTGAGAACCTAAGGACCTTGCATGATAGTGTGCAAACTGAACTTAAAGTCTTAGGTTGAAAAATGCTAGCACTCGGATTGATGATGCTTCCTCTCTAGATGCTAGTTTTCTTCATGCTCATGCTACTCCTTCATGTGATAATTGCCCTAAATTACTTGCTGAAATAGATGCCATGAGCGTTCACCTTAGGAAGCTTTCTTCTAAAAACGATGAACTTGAAATGCATACTTCTAAGGACCCCTATCAGCTCATGTGAGAGATGTAAGCAACTAAAACTTGACAATGAAACTTTAAATGTCGAGTGCGCTAAACTTGATAAGGACTTACTAGAAAAGTCATTTAAGAGTTGCTTGCATTGTTCTGTGATTGAGGAGGACTTGGATAAAATCCAAGTCGAGCTTAGGAAGAAGTTAGAAGACCAAGCCTATAGGATTAGAGAAGCTCCTTGCGTTTCTTGTGAGGCCCTCAAGATTGAGCCAGCCGTGCTGAGGGAGAAAAATGCACGTGTTGGTGTTTCTTCTTCTCTTTCTGGTTCTTCTTCTTCCCTTCACCCATGTTCTTCTTGTGCCTCTCTTTTCTGAGAGTGTGAGTACCTCATGAGCACTCTTGAAAAATTTGTAGGAGGCAGAAGAAGCTTAATCTCATTCTAGACTAATCAAAAATTAGCAAATTTAATCAGGGTCTAGGATTTGACTCCTTGGAGCATGCTAGGACTCATCCTCCTACCATTGTGCGTGGATCCAAGAGTGGAGAGATTGTGGTAGCTCCCAGGGTGAGTACCACTGTGTTTAGGTCTACTGGGGTTGTCCATGGGATTTCTGAGTAGAAGGGTGCTTCTCCTGTCGCTTCTGCCTCTAGCAAGGCGAAATATTCATGCACCTTCTGTAAGAAGGATGGTCACCTAGTAGATTTCTATTTTAGACATGCCAAAATCACGAGGCGTGAGCGTGTTACTGCTCTTAGGGGTATTCAGGGTCATCCCCAGACTTTGGGTGCTCCTAAGACACACACTACTTTCAGACAAGTTAGAGAGTTGCCTGTTTTCGGGTAGCGTCTAGGACTCGGTTCTCATGCCATTCAGTTGAGTTTTAGTACTGGAGCTGCTTGTGGTTAGTCTTTCCACCGTCCTTTTGATATTCCTCATTTTTCTCATCGAGGTAGATATCAGTGGTGTGAGGTGTTTTCAAGTAAGAGATTTAGGCAGCCTCGTTGGGATGGTCCAGCCTTTGCACCACGGCGGGTCAAAACAGTGATAGCTCCTACATCTTCTACTAAAGTTACTTCTTCTGATCTTGTGAGAGTCGAGCGTTAGAGAGACACTAGAGTCCATTCTTCTCCTTCTGTGGCTGGTACTTTGAGATGTCGTGTGATTCAGTATTAGGTTCCCAGGTCCTCACTTTATCCCAGTACTGAGTCTTCTCTCTCTTTTGATTTGATCAGGTTCGTCAGATGGGGAAGGGAGATGTTTGGATTATTGACTCCGGTTGTTCTCGCCATATGATCGGAGACTCCCGTTGGTTCTCTTCCCTAGTCCGAGCCCCTGATGATGAGTTGATCACTTTTGGGGATGCTTCTTCAGGTAGAGTCATTGCCAAAGGTATCGTCTGCATTAATGAAAATTTTATTCTTAAGGACATTGCCTTAGTGAGTAAGCTGCAATATAATTTGCTTTCTGTTTCTCAGCTTATCGATGATTCTTTCGAGGTAAGCTTTAAGAGTAATGCTTGTAGAATCTTTGATTCATCAGGAAAGTTAGTTTGCAGGATTTCTAGATTTGGGAGAGTCTTTCATGCTGATTTCTCTATTTCTTCTGTAGACTCTCTTTGGTGTTTGATTGCTTCTGAGTCCCATGATCTTTCCTTCTGGCATAGGAGACTTGGTCACATTGGCTTTGATCATTTGACCAGAGTTAGTAGCTACGATCTTATTCGTGGTTTGCCCAAACTCAAGATGGTCAAAAACTTAGTTTGCTCTCCCTGCCGAGATGGCAAGATGGTTACTATTTCTCATCCTCTAGTCACCGTAGTGATGGCTGATGCACCAGGACAGTTTTTACATATGGACACTGTTGGTCCAGCTAGAGTGCAGTCAACAGAGAGAAGTGGTTTGCCCTTGTCATTGTTGATGATTTTTCGAGGTATTCTTGGGTATTTTTCATGGCCTCGAAGGATGAGACTTTTTCTCACTTCAGGGGATTTGTTAATAGGTTGTCTATTGAGCTCCCAGGTGCATTACGAGCTATATGCAGCGATAATGGCACTGAGTTCAAGAATTCCTACTTTGAGAGATTCTGTGTAGAGTCTGGTTTAGAGTATCAGTTCTCTTCTCCATACGCTCCTCAGCAAAATGGCGTAGTGGAAAGGAAGAACATGACCCTGGTTGAGATGGCCAGGACGATGCTAGATGAGTACAGTACTCCTAGGAAGTTTTGGGCTGAAGCTATAGCTACTGCTTGTCATGTTTCCAATCGCGTTTTGTTGAGAGCACATTTGCATCGCACTTCTTATGAGTTGAGGTATGGGCGAAAGCCCAGTGTTTCTCATTTTCGCGTTTTCGGTTGCAAGTGTTTTATCTTGAAGTCTGGTAACCTAGATAAGTTTGAGTCTCGTTCTTCTGATGGTATTTTTCTAGGTTACTCGACTTCTTCTCGTAGCTATAGAGTCTGGAGTTGTGATGCGAATAGGATCATAGAGACCTATGATATGACCTTTGATGAGGCTAGCCCAGGAGTTAGACTTGATATTTCAAGCTCTTCTTATCCCTCCGAGACCATCTTTGTAGAGGATAATGGAGATGATGGTGTTCCACCTGATCCAGTCCCCTCTACACCTGAGGTGTCTCCGGTTTCTATTTCTGCACCTCGGGGAGATCAGCCTTTACCTTCAGACTCTCCTTCAGTGAGTGACTATGTTCCTACCACTTCTGCTCAAGAGGTAGAGGCCACTTCTACTTCTAGTCCTCCTCGTCACATTCAGCATTCTCATCCACCTGACCAGATCATTGGTGATCTATTTGAGCATGTTACGCGCTCAAAATCAGGCTTATCTTCTTTCTGTCATCACTCTGCCTTTGTTTCCTCTTTTGAGCCAAAGGATGTTACTCATACATTATCCGATGAATCATGGATTAATGCTATGCGTGAAGAACTGGAAAACTTTGAGAGGAACAAAGTCTGGTAGCTTGTAGAGCCCTCATCTGGTCAAAATGTCATTGGGACCAGGTGGGTGTTGAAGAACAAGCAGAGTGAGGATGGGGTTGTCATTCGCAACAAAACTAGGCTAGTTGCACAGGGCTTCACTCAGGTTGAGGGACTTGATTTTGAGGAGATCTTTGACCCCTGTAGCTAGACTAGAGGCGATTAGAATCCTGCTTGCATTCTCTGAATCCCAGGGCTTCAAGCTCTATCAAACGGATGTCAAGAGTGCATTCCTCAATGGTTTCATTGAGAAAAAGGTGTATGTCAAGTAACCTCCAGGATTTGAGAATCCCAAATACCCGAACCATGTCTACAAGCTTTCCAAAGCTTTGTATGGACTTAAGTAGGCCCCTAGAGCTTGGTATGAGAGGCTTAAGTCCTATCTTCTCAGTCATGGTTTCAAAATGGGTATAGTAGACAAAACTCTATTCATCAGACACCGGGATTCTCATATCCTTCTCGTCTAGATTTATGTGGACGATATTATCTTTGGTGACTCATCTCAGTCTCTTGTGTCACATTTCTCTGAGGTGATGAGCACAGAATTTGAGATGAGTATGATGGGTGAGTTGAGCTACTTTATCGGCTTCCAAATCAAGCAGACTCGGGAGGGTACTTTCCTGCACCAAGGTAAGTACACTCGAGACCTCCTAAGGCGGTTTGATATGTCTGATGGGAAGCCTGTGGTGACTCCTATGGCCACCACTGCTGTCCTCAAGCCCGATGAGGATGGTGAGCCAGCTGATCAGAAGAAGTTCCAGAGCATGATTGGCTCTCTCTTATATCTCACTGCCTCTCGGGCGGACATACACTTTGCCGTGTGTATGTGCGCTCACTTTCAGGCTTCTCCTCATGCCAGTCGTCGCCAAGCGGTGAAGCGCATCTTCAGGTACCTTCGAGCTACCATTGATTATGGTATTTGGTACTCTTCTTCTTCTTGTCTATCTCTTAGAGCCTTTTCTGATGCAGACTTTGCCGGTTGTAGGATAGATAGGAAGAGCACTTCTCGCACTTGCCAATTCATTGGCACTTCTCTTGTTTCTTGGTCTTCTAAGAAGCAGTCTGGAGTCGCACAGTCCACCGCTAAGGTTGAGTATATTGCTGCAGTCAGTTGCTGTAGTCAGGTACTCTAGATGAGTTCGACCTTGCGAGACTTTGGATTAAAGATAGAGAGTGTTTCACATTTCTGTGATAACACTTCTGTTATTTGCATTGCCAAGAACCCAGTGCAGCACTCCCGGACTAAGCATATTGATGTTAGATATCATTTCCTTAGAGACCATGTGGAGAAAAGAGACATAGTGCTTCAGTTTGTGGAAAGTGATCACCAGTTGGCCGATATCTTTACCAAGCCTTTGGATAGCTCTAGGTTTGTTGCCTTGAGAAGTGAGCTTGGATTCGTGTGCTCTTACGACCTTCTATGAGGGAGAGCTGATATGTATATTATGTATTATATTTTATTTCATTTCAGTTTTTCCTTTCTTTTGTTTTGCTCTGGGTGCTTATGGGTTTTATTTCTTAGAGTTATGAGTTCACATCACTTAGACTTCTGGCATGCTTTTACATGGACCTCTCATCTTGTACTTTAGATTGCTATCAAGTTTAATTAGCTGTACTCTCTTCTCTCTAAGTTGAGTTCCCTCACAGTCTTATAAGTCTAGCAGGTGTTGGGCCCCCTGGGTAGACAGGGTCTGTGTGCACTCCTTAGTTTGAGATCTAGAGGAAGCTTCCCTATGTCAGCCATTGCGGAAAGTGAGAGCGAGTCTAAGCCATAGTGTTCTCTACTATCTTCTCTTTGCTTTACAGGTACCCAGTTTGCAGTTTCTTATCTTCTTCTCTCCATTCCTATGTTTTTGGTTTTTGATTGAGTTATTTTGGATCCTTCAATTGATATCTTTCTTGAATTTAATCTTGTTAATAACTCAAGTTAAACTAGATTTGTGTGCTTAAAATTGAGTCACATGTTGAGGGGGAGTTTAAGAATCTGTCTCATACATTGCATATAGACTTGATTTTTCATTTTCTGAGCTTTGTCTATTATGCAAATGATCCATTTTTCCTTTTATACACCATGCTATATTATGAAGAAAAGTACTGGCTTAGATATGTCCAAGTTCATTTATCTTGCTAAGCTTGCAAAATTAAAAAAAGCTTTAAAAGAAAAACTTGATAAAACATGTTGCGTTTACTTGGGCGAATCTTCCTATATTTCTTCTCTAGATGTATTTGCCATGATCTGTGGCAATTCTGGAATTCTCTAGAGTCCCTATAGCAACTTGGGTGAAACTTGTTTGATCCATACTTGAGTCCTTCACTAGCTTAACAATCAAAATGCTAAAATGAAAGTGAAACAAAATTGACTCTTTTTGTGCGCATTTATACTCAACACCTCACATTCACAAGACGGCTTCTCATTGTACTTGAGATGAACTTAGAATGTGTTGTGTATGACCAAGATCATTCTCTTAAGACTCCCTCTTGAGATGATCGAATATGGCTTGAGTCAATTGCTTTAAAAAATGCAAAAAAAATATGTGGGTAAAGAATGCAAATAATGTCAAACATTTGCACCTCGCTATGTCTTTCAAAAAATCAAAGAAAAAAACTTTGCATACCATAAAAAAAATATAAGCTCGAAGGACTTTGTATGAACTTCTAGATTTCCCAAAGTGTTAGTAGATTGAACTCTAGATTTTCCATTTGATTTCTTGAATGGCTTTGCTTCTAGTTTTGAAACTAATGACAAGTGTTGCTCATGTTCCTTCTTACTAAAAATGACATGGTTTCAAAGCTCTTGCCAGCAAAATGTCTACTTGCTCTTGGACATACCGTAGCTTAGTTTATTTTCCCCTAATCTCAGCTTGGCGTTATAACTTGTCTTGTTGGTCACTCGGATAATATTCAAAGCTCCCTTAGGCTGCATTTCTTACATAAAATCAAAAGGAGGGAGAGAATAGTAAATGCTATCTTGATGCCCATATTGACAAAAGGGGGAGAGAAGTTATCCAAAAGGTATCTTGGAATCCTCAATATGGTTTTGTTTTATTTTACTGACTTGGTTATAATCTGTTGTTTTCACTTTCTTCCAAGTTTCAGTCTTGTAATCAAAATGCTTTCTTTGCTCAAACTCATCTTATGCCTTTTCTGTGTGTTTGTCAATACCCTCATCAAGGGGGAGATTGAAAGACCATGTGGAGATCTATACCTTTGTGTGATGAGTAATTGACTAGATTAGAGGTTGATCTGATGAGTAGCTGACTAGATTGAAAGGTTGATTCGAGTTAAATTTGTCTTGGAGCATTTTGATAAGTTCTCAACTAAGTCGTGTTTCCTTGGCTAAGTGCTAAGTGCCAAGTACTACCAACCTTTGCTGAGTTCCTCTAGCATTCCGACTGGTCTCTTTGCTAAGTAATGTGTTCTAAGTGGTTCCTGTCTTTGCTAAGTGCATCTAGCTTTTTGACTGGTTTTCTTCCTTTGGTGAAGGCCGAGTGTCGAAAGTGCTTCGATCCTTCTTTGCGTGGTTTTAGCTCCTCGGTGTGTTTTCCTTCTTATTTGAGTACTTTGTTGTAGGCAAGAGGTTTGTCAAGGACTCAGAAGAATTCCTATGTCTGAGTTTCTAAAGAGTTCTCTGTCAAAATCTTTGGGACAGAGGCAGTTGTTCTTAGGGCGTTTGGTGGTTGGCCAAGTGGTTAGCTAGGTGGTTAGCTAAGTGGTTAACCAGGTGATTAGCTGGGTGGATTAGCCATGTGGCTAGCCAAGCATTTCAGCCGAGTGGGCTTGAGTATATGGGTTTGCCGACTGGTTGTGGTTAAGTTGTGTTTGACTATTTTGAGATAATCAGCAAATATGATTGTGGGCATTGTTATATGAAAGGTTTCCTTGTGTTTGATGGTTAATTACAGGATGACGGTGCTGGGTCATGGTGAGGCGCAAGTTGACCGGGACTAGGCGAGGTGCGTCGGAGGTCCAGAACGGCCGGGAGATCGCCAGAAGATGACCGGAGACGGAGTTCGGGCAAGTCCAGAAGGCAAGGAAAGGAGCACACACTAGCTAGATGATGCGCGGATCAATGAGGACTGTTGGAGTACGGTCTAGTTGATAGGTATAGCGGGTCTAGTAGTATACTTTGAGAACCGTGCAAGAAAAACCCTGTGTTAGAGGGTTTAGGGTTTTCCCTTGCAGGATGTGTGAATGGGCTCTTCCTAGCCCTTTGAGGAGTCTCTAGGGTTGAGAGCTGAATGTAAGAGTGGTAGGTGGCCCGAGAGTTGTATAAATATGGAGGGGTGCCTCCCCCAACAAAATGAAGAGGTGAGGATCCCTGAGGGGTTTTAGAGATTTGGATTGCTCTGTTGAGTTTTGCCCACTTTTGTTTGTGTGGTTGTGTAACCTCCCTTCAGAAATACAAGTTACCACTCAAAAATTTCAATACTTGCATTTTACTTCCTGTCATTTACATTATGCAAGTTACTTTATGCAATTTAAGTTACGCAAATTTACTTTACGCAAATTGATTCATCTCCTTCTATATGCTTTCCTTATTGCATCTGTTGCGTTCTTGAGTTGCTGATCTTTTGTTTCTTTTCTGTACAATTTTCGCGTGTTGTGATAAGTTATCAAGATCTTCCTGTTCTTCAAGTTCCGAAAGCAAGCCTTGAACCAAATTCCCTATTCTTTCTGCTTTTCTTGGTGTGCTTTATCTTCTCGGGCAAAAAGGTCGAAACTTTGAGAATTATCTGAAGAATCGATTTGAGATTCAAGTTTCTGATTGTCCCAAGATTCCATTTATTAAGTTTCTTGGAGTTTTATTCAGCCGATCAAAAGTTGCTTTATTCATATTCTTTGTTGGGCTATTTGTTCATGAGGAGTTCTTAAGTCTGGTACTTTCACCTATTGCAGAGGGGTACCATTGACTTTACTTTTCAAGAACCTCATCTTTCTTGGGAGATCTTTTGTGGTAGCCCTTTTTGGAATACTGTAAGTGGGAAAAATTTTATTGCGACCATTCACCCCCCCCCCTCTGTTCGCCATCCCAATCCTTCAACTTTCATACTCAATAAGACTTAAAGTGGTATTTGCAAAATACAGTAATGCAGGCTATGTCGAAGGAAGCTTATACGGTTAATTTTCACAAAGCAACATTTAATTGGTAAATCCAGTTGTAAATTTAGGAATGAAATTTGTAAAACCATGTTTGACTGAAATAAAAGTAACATATAAAGCATAAGTAATAACTCACAGTCCTCCATAACATGAGCATCGAGAAGTCCAATTTCCTGCCAACATATGGCATAACAACAATCTTATCCAAAATATGGCACATCAGGTGAAAATCATCCCATTTTGAAAATAATAAAGCATCTAACTATGTGATAATGTTACCAAGTGCCCTTGACCGCGGGCGTAGCTAATCAATTATATTTATGCTCTGTAGAGGTGTACAGCTTTACCCACAAGAAATGATCAATACTTTGTGGAAGCAATTAGCACACTTCCTTTGGTGTGCCATAGATTGATCATAACATAACCGTTATATTACATAGACCTAACTTTGCACTAGCCCGGTGATGTTAACCCATGCTATGGTGGAAGAAACACATACACAAGACATAACAGTAAATCCATGTCATTTACATAGTAATTTTCACAACTCTAACAGTCCATCCCTGCCAAAATATTTCTCCCCATAGCAAGGCATACACCGTTGTATCGGCATGCATTTACACACTCTGAGGTGTGGTAGCCCCATCTGAGCAAACCTTTAATCGGAGTGCCCGTACTACTTCAGCCTTCTAAAGTGCAAAGCAAGTTCTAAGCAACTTAATTGGTTAAGGCTATCTCATCCTAGCACTCGTGATTGAACGGTTGTCTTGTTTTAAAAACAACACAATTGTTCGGTCCTTCATTTGAATCAGGCAAGAATCTCCCCCTGCACTATGTACAAGTACATCTCTTGCACAACTAGCTATTGCCAATACATGCCCATGTCAAAATCATAGTTTATTTAGGGTTTTAGCCAAAATACCAACCTCTATCAATGTCATGTCCAACATTTTTAAATTCTCAAGAAGCAGTTTAAACTGATTGTCCTAATTATTACTGCTAAACATGGCTTAACATGGTTAATATGTACTCCCATAACCCATATTGACATTATGTATTGTCTACCCTATTCTGTGGTTATCAAGGTTTGCATGTCCGTACTTATTAATGAAGTTCCATGAAATAACTGATATATCTACTAGTACCACAAAATAGCGAATTTACAAAAGATAGACGCATGCATGAAACAATTTGATAAACAAAATGAAAATAAAATACTTGAATCAATATGATCAAAGGGGGTGCTTGCCTTGCTCAATTGTCATTTACGATGAAGTTGTGGTCGCAGTTGACGTAGTCGATGATGGAATTAGTAGCGTCGTGTTGTACACGTCATCCAACAAAAACATAGCAAATAATAAACTTTAATAAGGGCAAAAAGAAGATATACAAAAAAACCAAATGAAGACTTACAATAGAAAATAGGCATGTTTTAGAGTTTGGGTTGATTGGTTTCACATTCTCATGTTCTTAGTTGAATATATATACATGTACATGCATATCGTTAACGGCTTTTAGGATGAGCGTGGCATGGTTATTTTTATAGGTTATCTATTCTTGTCTTACGCATTTAAGATGCTAAAATTATGTATTTCTAAATTTATAATTTTGAACTGAGGAGGCAAAAATTTATTTGGATTTATAGAAATAAGACATTAGTTAAAGTGTTATCTGTGAATAGTGCTTAGCCTTAAGCATTTTTGCATGAAAAGCGATTTATATAAGTTAGGTCTACAGGATTAGGCTATTGGCTGCAATTACATGGTTACATGAGGATTCTTGCGACACAAGTACAGTAACTAAAGGTTTCTTAAGCTTAACTACTCATATAATGTGTTTGTGGAGACCATAACGCTTAGGGTTATTGCACTAGCAGGATTCAGATGAAAAGTAATTTATAATAAGAATATTTATCTAGATTATGGTAGTCCATATCCTAAAGAGCTTTTCTAGGCTGGTCTTTATGAAATTTGCATTTAGACGAGATGTTTTATGAACTACCAAAAAGGCTTAACTGTTTTTAAAGTCTACACGATAAATGTTCAGTTTTTGTTTTAAGTTTGTGATTGCACCTCATAAGATTATTTAACCATTTTTTAGACAATAGCAAGGGATGTCTCTAAGAGTGTTTTAAAGATGGTTCTGTGATATTTTGCTTTTATGCGAGATATTTTTATTTAAGTGATCATTAGGGTCTAATATGGACTTATTTTAACATTGCATAAACATGCAATATTTTTGCATAACTAGAAAGGGTGTCACTTTTTAAGGTCATAAGATTTGGTTTCGTCAAATTTGAAGTTCATTTCTAAAAGTATGATTATTCGGACTGTACAAGAATTTGAATTTTGACTATTGGGTCAAGTGTTAATTATGACCTTAGTATAATGATTTTTGCTGGAGCATGCAGTTTGATTATGTAAGATATTTAGAATCTAGTTTCTCATGAATTATGACTTTACTGTTTATTATATTTATACATGCATATATGCTTTTACATGGATAAAGCTTACAATCTTTTTGCATATTAAATTTGTGCATATGTAACATTTTAGTGTTTTTCACTCAAAAACATTTTAGCAGTAATAATTCAGTTTCAAGATCCATCATGAGATATATATGTGTGTGTGTACTATTACTAGTTAGGGTGTGTTTGGTAGAACTCTAGCTCCATCAGATCCGTGGAGCTAGGTATTCCTAGCTCCACCAGATAGGAGCTGGAGCTGTGAGTATATTAAGAGTGTTTAGATGGATCATTTTGTTTACATTTTAGACTAAAAATATAAACTTAATTCACTTGATTTTAGCCTACAAGTTTTAGATCTCACAAGAAGCTGGGATCTGGAGTTCTACCAAACAGGCCTTTAATACATACATACATACATACATATGTGTGTATATATATATGTATATACATATAGGCAATGTATCCTGTGCACACAGACTTTTTGAAAAAAAAAATTCTCCTTTTTGTAACTCTCGATATATAATGAATTTGATCTTGAAACTTCATACATAGGTAGAGCAATCTATGAAGTACATCTACAATTTTTTTCAGAAATTTTCGTGACTTTTGTTAGTTGGTGTGCACGGTGTGTACACGGAAAGGCCTGTGTGCACAAGATACATTGCCATACATATATATATATATATATATGTATATACATACATACATACATATATATGTACCTACATACATATATATGTGTATATACATACATACATATATACATATATATATGGGGCACATATCCTGTGCAATCATGAGTTTGGTGCAATCACCGTGCAATCCAACTAAGAAAAGTTTCAAAAAATTCTGAAAAAATCATGGATGTACATCTCATCTTACCCCATCTACATATAAAATTTCATGATGAAATTCGTCCTATGTTAAGAGTAATAAAAAAGACAAATTTCTGACAAACTTGAATAGTTCAAATGCACCCCAAATTTGTGTTTTTTGTAACTTCTAGCACAGGACGAATTTGATCATGAAATTTTATATGTAGATGGGGTAAGATGAGATGTACATCCATGATTTTTGTAAAATTTTTTTGAAACTTTTCTTAGTTGGATTGCACGGTGATTGCACCAAACTCATGATTGCACTGGATATGTGCCCTATATACGTACATACATACATATATATATATATATATATGTATATATACATATATATATGTATACATATATATATGTATATATATATATATATATATATATATATATATATATATATATATATATATATATATATATATATATATATATACATATATATATATATACATGTATATATATATATATATACATATATATATATATATGTATACATATATATATATATATATAATGTCTTCTACTTTTGGGTCACATTTTATTCATGAAACAATTCAAGTTAAGATCATTATTTAAAAATTTTGACATATTTAGGAGTCCTATTGACATGCTAGTATATGGAAATCAATTTTTCTCAAATTTTATATTCCTTTTTCACAAATTATACCCTTTTTGAATATTTAGTGCAATTGTATTAACCTTTCGTAGAAAATGATTCAAACATAGATGAAATTCAAATATTTTTATATATTTGGGTTATTGGAAGCATAAAGATTTCATTAAAATTCATTTTATTCAATTCCGAGTTTGTTAGTAAAATTTTTATGTATAGCATATCTTTAGGCCTTTATTCAAATTTGAATTTCAAATTTTTTCAGAAATCATTTTAAATTTTTTTTGAATATTCAGAAACTATAGTATTTTATATGAATATAGAAATTTGTTTTGTCAAATTTGGAGCTAAAATGACAAACTTATGCATTTTGAGCCAATTCGGTTTAAGAAAATCGGCTAGAAATTACGAAAAACGTTTTCTCATTCGGAAGACGTCTTTTAACTGTGCGCTGTTTTTATTCGAATCTGATTCTGTCGTTAACAGGCTGGGTCCATCGGTCAGCCACCACGTATGTGTGACAGTGAGTCGGCTGACAGATTTGGCCCACCGATTAGCAGCCCATTTGTTTGCATGTGACTGGACCTTGGACCCCACATGTCAGCCGGTTAATTTGGCGCTAGAGACTGACCCCTTGGACCCATGTGTCAGCGAGACAGAACAGGGCTTTCGGTTTTGGGGTTCACCGGCGGCGATCTACGGCGGAAGGTGGTGAATGGGTAGCATGGCTAGCTTTACCACCTCACCGCGCATCTAGAGGCGCCGTTATTTGCTACAGGTGATGGTAAAAAGTAGTGCGCTACTGAGGTGAGGCGGCGGTGGCCATGGTTGGACTATCTTCGAGCTCAATCACGATGCATTTTCATGGGGAAAGGGCTGAATGAGCATCAGTGAAGTTCATGCAATAAGCATCAGTGAGGTTCATGGATTCTGTTTTATATAAAAACGAGATCGGAGATGGACTAGCGTGGCTTGCCACCGTTCGCTGGTTACAGAGAAGAAGATGACTGAAGCAATGTCGTTTTGGTTAGTTTTGAGTACAAAATAAGCATATGGATGAGTTCAAGAGATCACAGAGGTACTTGAAGCTCAAAGAATTGTAGTACTTCTCATCGTAGCACTCAAATTGAGTTATGTGCTCAAGCTCAGTTTTTCTCCAGAAATGGCGATAATAGCGTTGTCGAGCAAGTATTGCTCAGGCTTGTGGGGTTCCAGAGGGAGTCGTAAGTATGTGATCGGCTATAGTGCGAATTGGGCGGCCTGAGCTGCGGCAGTTTTGCGACCGTGGTAGCGTCTCACTCATGGCAAGATGGCCATGGCAGAGGTAGCAGGGTATGGGCAACTCTGAATCCCTTCCGTTGCTAAGAGCAATTGGGCGAGCATTTGTTGCGGCAATAATCGGTGGCAGAGGCTTGGCTTTGGGGTTTTTGCTATCGGAGGAAGAAGATGGTTCCTGTGACTAGTAGGTGGCCCCGTATAGAACTTGGGTCCCTCTGGGCAGTCTCAAGGATTGGCCGGCTTGTTTCCCCAGGCAATTTGGTCCCAACAGGATGCTGGTCCCACCTGGCAGTCGAGAGAAAGGGGGTTCATCTCCCCTTTGCTCTGACAGCAAGTTGAGCCGGCTTGGGTTAAACTTGAGGTTGGGCTTGGCGTTGGCGAGGCCTCGGGAGCGGGCGAGCAGCAGGCCCGCGAGGCGCAACCTCGTGCGGGCCTCGGTGACTAGGAGGAGCATGGCGGCGTTCGAAGGCTGGAGTGTGGACTCCACGAACGTCGACGCGGTGGAGAAGCCGCACCGGCGCTCGGCGTCTTCCGCCAGAGTGAGTAGCCCGTCCGCCGCCTACACAGACGGCCCAGCGGCGACGGCCAGCATGGCGGTGAAGGGAGGGCTAGGGTGCGGCGGTCGGCATGGGGATTTGGGGAATTGGGGGAGTAGGGGATGGGAGCTTGGAGGCGAAGGCTGTGAGGGACGGAGTAGATTGGGCCTCGTGTCGCGAACGGGGAAAAGGAGGCAGTCGAGCCAAGCCGCGATGACGCGAATCAGCCGAGCCGGAGCAGCACGAAAAACGGGACGTGGCATACCTGAGAGACCGAGAAGTTTGCAAACTTTAGTATAGGTATGATGACTTAGGTAGCTATCTTATCAGCCAATTTTTGATAATTTTTCTACATGATTTTTCGATTATCTTCTTCATCTTGTCAAATTTTCAAGCCAAAATAAAGTGTAGATAATTTATAAAAATTCTGACAATGTACTGTACTCTAAATTTTATTTTCCGTTGTTAATTTATCTGAGAATATATTTTTTGTCAAAAAATTTTGAAACATTTTATTAGAGTTCACATTGTCTAAAGAACACGTCAGTAAAAATTTCAATTCGATTTATTTTGTATATAATTTATAAAAATTCTGATTTTCTTACTTTTGGATTTTTAGCTTTTCTGTTTTTGAATTTTAAATATAACAAACTTGGTTATTAATTTTTACTATGTTCACTACTGATGTATTTATCCATCCGCAGGATAATATAAAATTTTTATGTCCAGATAATGTAGATTATTTTTATTAAATGCTGACACTTTTACTATTGTTAGTCAAGAATCAATAATTCCCTTTCATTTCATACTTAATTTATTTGATATGACTTTTAAATTTAGAATTACATCACTGAAGATTTCTTGAGTTTAAATAAAATTTTTACATATATTATTGTGATAAGCTTTTATTCTTTTCTTTATCTATTACTTAAGTTAATATTAAAAGGATTTCTCCTTTGGAGTAAAAATCAAGAAAATCCAAGAAAATTCATAAAAAGCATCAATAAATATAATTGAATGTTAAAATTTAATTTCACATTGCATCTTCATTTTGTATTGAAGAGAAAATAATTAGGTTAAATGTTTTTCTTAAGAACCAAAGTTCAGGAGAATTTCATATTTATGGAATTTCAAAGTAAATTTTTATTTCCAACCCATTTTCATATTTTGTTTAATTTGGAGATTTATATTGTAGCTTATCCTTTTATTATGGTTGGTTTTAGGAAATTGAGATAAAAGATAGTATTTTAAATCAGACTCTTGGTTCTAATTAAAAATGTTATTCAATTTCATTTTTAAATTTAAAATTTTTATTTTTTTTATTTTTAAAATTTTTGGGACATTACAACTGTGGACTCGAGGCAATTTATGGACCAAGTCCAAGGACCAGAAGGCCCACATGTCATCCCAAGAGGGGATTTTCCATATTTATTTTATTTATGAAATTCAGTTGCTGACATCATGCTTGAATCATAAATCAATTTTACAGTATAAAAATAATTCACTTAATTCGATATTTTTTCCAATTTTTTATTTTTATTATTTCTAAATCTTTTAAGAGCGCATTCTCCTCCATACGAGCATATCACAGCATATCAGTGATATAACAACATATCACAAATGGCTTCCAAATCGTCTATGATATCAACATCACAAACGGTTCTAGTTAGAAACCATCTATAATACTACAATATCACATACAGTTTTATACTATAATGCTTGTGATACTTAAACATCACAGACGGTTTTTAAATAGTGCGACATCAATTGAAGATTAGCAAAGTTATCATATTATAAGTGTAGTTTTGCTGATCAATTAGCCTCCATAATTTTGGTACTGCATGAATTTATTTTTTCATGCATGTTCCTACACTGACATTACATTTTTAATATTGTATGCAAAGAATGAGTTCAAGTTCATATCCTAGAACCAGTTTAATATGGAAATTAGCAGCGCACTAGTATGCATATACATCATTGTTCAAGTGGTGATTGATGGAATGTGCTATGAAACAACAAACAGATTGCTGATAACAAGCATACAAAGTTATACACACATGTTAAGAACAAAAAGAGCAGTAAAAAATAGAGTTAAGAGAGTTTCCACAATCCTGTAGCATGTACATCTCATTCAAATCATACCTTGGATCAAGAACTACTGCGAAACTTGCAAGCAATGTGACTATGATTTGAATATGCAGGTCAAAGCTGCTCTATAGGTGAATCTGAGCTACAGGAGGTACCAACAGGGAGGAGGAGGTAGCCGACAGGGAGGAGGAGCAGGTCACCAACAAATGAGTTCGCGCACATGCCGGGGAGAAGGAGGAGGTGGCCGTTGTCACCCTCACGGATGCTGGGGAGGTGGGTTGCTGGGTTTAGGGTTTGTGGGAGACAAAACGCATGGGTCGTTCTGCACTACGAATCTCTATTGGAATGGTTATATAGGGTTCTGAGGTTATATCACAGACGGTTGCTATTTAAAACTGTCTCTGATATTAAATTATCATAGACGATTTGCATTTAAAACAGTCTGTGATATGATCATAGATGGTTTTTAACTAAAACCATCTGTGATATGACTAATGATTCATGAAGAGAACCATCTGTGATTGTCTCACTGACGGTTTCACCATAGAACCATCAGTGATGTTCTTTTTCATAGACAGTTTTACCCAACTGTCTGTGTTGATGCGTCTAATATAAGCCGTTCTATAGTAGTGGATGTCCATGTCGTGTCGATAAACAGCATAACCTCTGCAGAGTGTAAAATCTATTCAGATAGCTGTACTCACGGTATTGAGTAATGCTCTGGAATTATAGCCAAGTGTTAGATTTTGTAAAATGAAAACTTGGATAAGAAAGGTTGGATGGTATTGGAAAGTTTGGAACTTGACTTAGGGCTGGATGCCATATTTACATGAGAAACATTGAAAGTTATTACTTACTGCTATTTTGTTTTACTATGTTTTCAATCTATTTACTGTATTCATTTACAAATGTTGCTTTACTGCAAAATAACCATCTTAGCCATTCCATTGGAATAAGCCTTGGATATAGTTATATTAGAATTGCATTATGTACACAACTTGTTGAGTGCTTTAAGTACTCATCCTTGCCAACAACAAAATCACCAGTTGATGAGTCTACACCAGCTTTGGAGAACGAGTATCAAGACGAGATGAATGTTTAGGGTGCGAGCCTCGTCAGCTGCCTGTGGTATATTGAGTGGTTTATTTACATTTTTATTCTGATGTAGTTTAATTTGTTCATAGTTTGGCCTTGTGAGGCATATTCCTGTAAGTTGACCATATGGTCATTCATTAGGTAATATTTAATTTATTAAGTTTCCCTATGTATGATTGTGATATTTATCAATGTTGAGCCTGCATGCGCTAGCGTGATCATGGACTAGTGCATTATACACAGAGGTTCCGGATTTGCATATTCAGGTCCTGACACGTCCAATGCTTTTTCAATTTAATATCTTAATTAATTGAAAAGAATTGCTAAGCCACATCATTTGGTATCAAAGCTCTAGATTGATATGGCATGATTTTATCTTTAGCAAGTATATTTATTATTTTCATTCCTATCTAGAAAAATCCACACAAAAATATTGTACTTTCCCAAAGTTTCAGTTAAAAATTTTAGTGAGTTTTGCTAGGTTTTGATCAATTAGAACCGTGTTTATTTGCTGATCCAAATTTTTTATTTGTGTTGCTTTTTGTTTGAGCCACTACTCCAAGTTCTCAATTAGTTTCGCTCTCTATTTTCATATTAGAACACTAAGATTGGTTAAACTACAAACTAATTTTGGTTTGACTGCTGGTACATTTATAGAAGCTAGTTCAAAAATCCACTTAGAAATTTAATGAGCCTTTTGAACCCTTTTGTGAATACTTTGATCCTAATTAAATACTAGCCTGAGGAGGATTGCTTGGACCTTGCACATTTGATACCATTCTTTAAAATCAAATTGTTGGATATTTCATAAGCTCTTGATATAGGTGTTGACTCAGTAAAAAAGAAAGAAAGAGCCAAAAGACCAAGAAAAAAAATAAGAAAGTACAAAGAAAAAGCAAAGAAAGAAAATCAAAAAAAGAAAGAAATAAAAGAACTGTTGTGGTCAATACCTATGTTAAGCATAAATTTTGTTCCAAAGTTCAGCATATTGTGATTCTTGAAGTGCAAATCAATAGTCCATTGACATCGATTGCAATCAAGCTAGCATTTTGCTATAACTTGTGCAACACAAGCTATTTATTCTTTACTTAAATCTTTTGTTATAAGCTTAGTCCTTTGGTTGCATTAAATTTCATTATCTTTGTGTGTGAGCTACAATTATCTTCACTTGTATCTTAAGGTTGGCAAATAGGTATTGGAATTCTAGCTTGGATTATCACTTATCATTACAACATATAGGATTTCAATAGTATAGGAGTTATAGTAACCCTCCAAACTACATAAAATAGCCTCTGTCAATTATGGCACATAGACCTCAATTCACTAAATTCATCATCTTCATATTGTCTACCATCACTGAAGCATACATAATTCTTCAATTCGTGAAGTAATCATAAGAACTTCAGGTGGTAAGTGAGAGGGTGAGGATGAGTAACTCCACATATCACTACTATAGAAAAGGCCATCACAGATGGTTCAAAAATATCATCATAGACAGTTTTATAAACTGTCTGTAAGCATGTGTTGGTGATAATACAATACATTATAAACGGTTTCTGAACTATCTGTGAAACACCTATCACAAATAGTTTTATAGTACAAACTGTTTGTGATAATAAGCTATCACAGATGGTTCAAAAACATCATCATAGATGGTTTTTTGAATTATCTGTAAGCATGTGTCAGTGATAATACAATGCATCACCCAACTGGGGCCGGTAGCTTCGGGCTCAATTTCTTTTTGCCTGGCTGGAAAACGCCATCTTTGTAATTCTTACTGTAATACTGCAGATCCTTTTCACCAAAACACCTCATCTCTCCTTAACTTTTGTGTGGTGTCATTTGTCCCTTGGCCGATTTTTCCATCTCTCCTGCCGGCTGACGCCCAAGTGGCCAAGTCCTCGCCGATTTCCCCAGCCGGTGCCTCCGTCTCCTGCGCCACTCCTCCTCGCTGATTTTCCCCCGGCCCGACAACAGAAGAAGAGTGCCCAGCTCCAGCCAGCCGGCTCCCGTCCTGCTCGGCGCCCTCCCTCTCTTGGCTGAGCGCCTCTCCCTGCGCTCATTTCCTCGTGTTGCTCCTCCCAGCGTCTCTGGCTGATCTGGCCGACGATCAAGCAAAGAGCCAGCCAAAGCATCTCCGAAGCAGCAGCACTTCAGCCTTCCTCCTTGCTGGCGCGCCTCCCTGCCCTCAGCTCCTGGCCGAAAGCCCCTGGCCGGAGTTTCCCCCTGCGCCCCTCCCAAAGGCAGCGTCGCCTCCTCCAACTCGGTGGCAAAAGCCAGTCTAGTCAAGACCAGAAGAAGGCGTCCAGTGGCTTGAGAGTAGGGCTCGGCAGCAGCTCCAAAGAAGAATACCCTCTCCTCTTGTTTCTTGTGGTGAGAACTTCGATCGAGAAATTGTGGTGTTGGTTTTGGTATGCATACCAAGTGTTTGATGAAATGTGTAGCTAGGTTTTCCATGAAGAATGAAGTGATGGCCTCCTTTCTCCCTAAATTATTTTGCAAGAGAGTATGGGTGTGGTGCATCCTTTATTATGGAATGGTGCATGTATTGAAATAGCAATTCTCAAAGATTAAAAGATGCCTTGAGTTCTTAACTATTGTAACTAAGATGTGTATGGTGCAGTGGATTGAGAGATGCTTTTCCTTTTAGGGTTAGAAGGTAGCACACACACATGAGTAGTTAAGATTGTTTTGCATGCATCGCCATTGTGACTTTGTAGTGCAAAACATTTTAATAAAGGAAGTTAGCTAAATTGTCGTATGTATGGGTTGGGTAGTGAATCATTGCCAAATGTATGTGTATCAATCTGAGTTTACTATATGATTTACAAAAGCATGCCCAAAGTTGGTGGATTTAGGCAATTGTGCTTAAATAAATGCAGTTCATTTAATTCTTTTTACTTGTCGGGTTGAGCATGACTTCTTTTCTTGCAAACACAATCTAAAGCCATGAAGCTGCAGCCTTTGCATAGTGAATCGCAGAATTGGGATCTTGCTATCATGCTAAATTTTGATATCCTTATGGTTGCTATAAATGCTTCAATCACTAAACTAAGTGTTAATCATGCATCCTATGAGTGCTTGCTATGAATTTCATACTTAAGATGATTGAATCTCATTTGAGCTTATTGAAAGTAGACCATGTGTATTGAGTTGTTAGCCAATTTAGGTGGTTTGTTGTCTTAAGTTATATTATGTGTATGTGTTTTAAATTCAGGCTTTCTTTAATCTCGGGAAGCCATGCTAACGCTTAAGATTCCAAATGCCACTCCATTCTTAAATCGGTAAAAAGGCAAGTACATTCCCTAGATTGTGGCTAGGAGGATTAATCGATTAGTTGCTCTTAGCGTATGTAATTTCCGATGAATACGCAAGAGGTAAGCTTTGCTTGGATATAACTAGAAAGTGCTTCGTTTTATGAAAATGTTTGTGATGCTTAAAAGGTTAAGGGAATGTATGTAAGTACACCGTGTTATTGAGTGTGGATGTGTGTTCATATGTGATGCTCCTTAATTTAATTGTTGCTCGTTAATTAGATGAACCTTAATTGAGACCGAGTTTTTAGTGAGGTTGATTATAGTGAGTATATTATTCGAGTGATTGGGACTATCATGAGTTGGTTCCAACGATTAAGTCGCTTATAAAGTTAGTATATGCGAATATTTAACTGCAAGTGTATTGTGTGAGTATGGCTCGGTGGCCGTAGGATGTAGTTGCATTACAGAAACGTTGTTATGAGTTGCCATGTCTTATGGTTGAATCTGATTATACTAGTATCGCTAGTGACTTATGAATGTGAGAAATTGGGCTATGTTTATGTCTGTGTGTGTTTATGGTTATGAATGTGAGAAATCGGGCTATGTTTATGTCTGTGTGTGTTTATGGTCATGAATGTGAGAATTTTGGCTATGTGTATGTATGTGGTTATGGTATGTTAGTGTTGGCATTGAATGAAAAGTTGCATCTCATTCATGAAAATTGCATTTATGCATACATAATGGAAGAGGCGACCCATGCTGATGTGGGCCTCTGTGTTCACACGTAGTGAACACGAAAGTCCTACTCGTAGTCCCATTCATCGAGGTGAATGGGAGCGAGACAAGAAGAGTAGGCACCTTCCATCTACGGGATGGAAGGGACGTGAGGGTGCACACCGACGGTGGGCACTCAAAGATCTGCGATGCGTGCATGGAAATGAGCATTCATGTGCATTGCATCTTTAATAATGAGTGTTGTGGTAAATGGTGTGACATATGAATGGTGATTACGGTAATTGAAGGTTTAGTCGTGGATTCAACCCTTAAAGGGGAGATTGAATTGAAGTGATGAATTAGCGCATGTCTTTTCTTTGCTTTGCTAACTATGTTGTATGAATATTGTGGAGTGAAATTTGAGTTTTGAATTCGAATAAAGTCGATGAAAATGGTTTGAGTTGCATCAAGGGGTGATTGACTCGGAAAACATAGTGACTTAGAGCCACATGATGCCTCTTTTACGTTGAGTGGTTTTATTATCAAGTTGATGACTTGATTGTGGTAAATTTTGGGTATGGTCAAGTTATTGCTTAAAATGGGTATAAATGCGTGATTTCTGGTAGTTGTTCCAATTGTATTGCTTGCTCTCATAGTCAAACTCTTGTTTTACCTATGATAAATTGGAATTGTTATTCTCGTGTACTTTGCTGAGTTTAAACTCACGCTTGTTATTTAATGTTTGTAGGTGTTTTGAAGCCGGCATGCATGGATGGGGGTAATGGCACATTCACGTTTACATCATCACCGTTCCATCATAATGATTCTTAACTTTGATCTTAATAGCTCGTGAAGAATTCTTGTAAAAGGTTGTCTGTGGTTTTGTTAATGAGTCCCTGTCCTGTATTAGTCATGTGGTGGAGTTGATTAATTTCTATTAGATGTATGATTGGTTAACTAAGGACCTGCTAGAATGATATCTTATAACTGCAAAAGTTTTCACGTCTTTGAGTGGATGTCCTAGTTTTAGGGAGGTGCTTTAAAATTTTTAATAAATCGACAACCTCCTAGTTGTTCGTTTGCTTTGCGAATATTTATTCTTAGTGATTTGTAATTTTTGGTGCTAGAGGGTGTAACATTCAGGGCACGGGGTGCCGGGGTGTTACACTTACACCGTTTTTTAGGCCAGTGCTACTGCTAGGCCGGTAGCACCGGCCTGCCAAACCGACCCAGAGATCCTTCTCTAGTTTTATTACACTAGGCCTAGGGCCGATGCTACCGCTTGGCCAGTAGCACCACGCTATCAAGGTCGGCATCACTGTTCTCCTAGACCTTTTTTTAAAATTATTCAAGGGTGATTATGTGTAAACACACGCATGACTTCAAATGTGCATGATTGAGCCTTTAAACATTGTTTAACTATAAACTACTAGTCAAGACCCCTCTTATGCCGCAAGGTCAGCAGTACCAACCCTAGGGGCGGTAGTTATTTCACAAAAGGGGTGGTTTTTAGGTTTGAGACCGGCTGGCACTACCAGCCTTTAAGGACCCGAATTCACCAATTCGAATCCACTGTGTTTTACCGCACTAGTCCCAGGATCAATCGCTAGTGCACAAACTTAACATCAGTAAGCATCATATCATACACAACGATAAGAATAATAAGACTTATTTATTGAATATAACTAGTGTATGATCTTATGATCACTTACAATATTCACCTCACAAGGCAATAGTAAGACCAACGAGACAAATGCAATGGAAAGACAAGAGAAGACGAGATGTCCCATCAAGACACCACAGCGCATCGACAAGGATTGGCCTAGTGACACGCGGCCCACTGAAAGTCCTCCTCCGTAAACAAATGATGATTCCTCCATCGTTGTTAGTTGTTAAGCAAGGGTGAGTACACCAACACGTACTCAACAAGTTGTGCACAAAATGCAATTCTATCATAGCTCTATGCGAGCTTATTCCAAAGGAAAGGCTAAGGGTTCATTTGCAATAAAGCAAGATTTAAGAACACATACAATACATAGATTGAAAAGACAATAAAACAAATAATAGATTCAATGATTCTCAAATAAACCCAAGTTTTCCATCCTAAATCAAGTTCCATTATCCACATGGCATCCTCGCCATCCCTTCCAGCTTGTCCATTTTAATTAACTACCCTTGATCAGTAATTCCGAGCATTGCTCAATACCGTGAGCACTGCTTATCCTAATAGTTTGTACACTCTGCAGAGGTTATGCGGTTTACCCACATGATACAACCATGCACCACACGGTGAACGATTATAACAAAGCCTTTACAATGCATCTTCTTAACCCGTGCTACCCGCTAAGGTTTCAACATCAAGGTTACACCACCACAACAGGCCCCCCTCTTGCCATGTGAGCCACCCCTGTAGGATCGGATGGCGTCAATCGGAGGGGTGAATGATTGCGCTGAAGCTAAAATCTTATTCTTAAACTTTTGAAACACCCCAATTCAAACTCAAATTGCTTGAAGACCGGTTCATGAAGTTGGGAGACCGGTTTAGAAGTCTCAGGCGACAAGAGAGCACATGGACGACCAAGAGCACACTTGGGCGACGGTTCAGCCGAGCACTGGCGACGATGGGACACTTGGGCAAGTAGGCGGTTTAGGCACTGGCGACGATGGGACACTTAGGCGAGCGGTAGAGCACTGGCGACCAAGAGACACTTGGGCGAGCAGTAGGACACTTGGGCGAGCAGGTTGGCACTTGGGCGAGCAGGTTGGGCGAGCACGTGAACAGTTGGGCGACCACGCGCACAGTCTGGGCGAGCAGACCGATATATATCCACTAAAATAGAAATTCCCGAAGATCCAGCCGTTGGATTGACGTGAAATTTTAATTGTAGAAACTGGACTTAATTCCGCAGCTAACACAAAAAGAATCAGGTTGATCGGATCTATGGATCTAAAGTTATGACCTTCGCAAGATGACTGAATTTGGGCGACCACGCGAGCAGTCGGGCGAGCAGGACATCAATCTGGGCGACCACAAATTACCAAAGATCTAACCATTGAATTTATGTGAAATTTTAACTATAGAAACTAGATTCAATTATGAATCAAACCCAATAAGAATCAATCCGATCGGATCTACGGATCGAAAGATATTACCTTCGCAAGATGATACTTTTGCAAAGAACCGAACTCCGTGATGAACTTCGTGACTGCTGCTGCGATGAACAAAACTTCAAGCGATTGATCAACTATGTCGAAGCCAAGAGCAAATCACAAACGCAAGAAGAAGCTCTCTGGAAGATTGATTTTTATTTCATTGTCTAAAGTACTCCAACACAAGAGTACAAACCTTCAAAACCTGAACGCTCGCTCTCTCAATAAACAGGGGACACCTCCCTCTATTTATACAGAGTAACCACACAGAGATTGACTACAACTCTACTTCCAACATGGAAAGAGTTCGTATATATCTCAACTTGGCCAGCGTGGCCAAAAACAACTCTTGCACGTATGTACAGCCCACCTGCTGTAATTACGTGACTAACCAGCAACCTTGCACGCATGAACAGCCCACCTGCTGCGCATACGTGACTAACCAGCCTTCATGTGCATGTTCTCTAGCCCGAACGTCTCGCATGACATCCTCGACCACCAGGACCTCGATTCCTTCCTGAACCTAGTCCCGAACCTCAGTTCCTCCATGAACCTAGTTCCGGTCCCATCATCGACCACGTTCGCCCTCGAGCAACACCTGCACATGAATAAACAGAAACTGCACGAGCACAAGTCCACGACTTGACTCAAAGTCAATCCATGCAACCACTCACACGAGTGCATTGCATCAAGCAGAATCCATCATGCTATCACTAGCATAATAATCATCTCAACATGGCACATGCACAAGCAGCACACATGCTATAATCAAAGTCACTTTACAATGCCAATTTCACCATTCAACCAATTTTTCATCACATGATCTCACAATCTCCCCTTGATGAAAACATTGGCAACACCATTTGGACTGAACATTGGCATTAACCTCACAAGAAAAGATTTTAAGAAATTGCATTTTAAAACACAAAGCAAAGTGATCAAAAAGCAAAGTGAACAATCTCCTTAAAAGGAAACCAAATTGTGTGTGAACTCCAAAATTTCCCCTTTGACAATAAAACATTTCACTTCTCCCCTGAATGTAAGCTTTCTTCTCCCTTTGACAATGATTTCAAAGAAGGAAAAACAAATGAGTGCCAAGACAAGAACCAATGAGCTTCCTTGATCATATAACCTTATATATCACATAATAAGCATAGTACATGAACTTAATATTATTTAACAAGTTAGGAGTGACATGCATCTCAACCTCAATTTAATCAACTATAGCCAAGTACTAAGTAAAATCTCGACAGAAAACACTAGGCCAAAAATGAAGCAACTAACAACTCAGACAAGCAAGTAGTTTCAACTCCAATCTAGTAGACCAATTTAATCTTTATAACAAGAAATCGCATGTGGCATGCTTGAAGCATACTTCTTTTATTTTCAATGAATGGCATGCTTGAAGCATACATCTTATCTTTTAGGGAATGGCATGCTTGTAGCATACATCTTATCTTTTGGGGAATGGCATGCTTGAAGCATACATCTTGAAGCTTTTGCTTATTTTGATAATTTTGACAAGCTTCTTGCAGATTTGAGCCCCCTTTTTTTTCCTTTTCTTTTATTGTAAACATGCAAAGTAATTAAATGGTCTATGAAAGAGTAAAGCTGAAAATACACATGCTTTATAGCCCAAATTTGTTAAGAGCGATTCATTATCAAGCCTATAGAAGCAAGATATCACAAGGTATTAGCTATAGACAATCAAACCAAGGAATTCCGCAATGTCACTTTTAGTTCAAGTAAAGCAATTTAGATTATCATATATAAGCTCAATTACATAATATATAAAGAAATATGATAAAGTAAGCTCATTAAGTAACAGACTTGGCATAAAACTCCCCTCAAAACAAGCTCATGGGGTGCAACGCCGACTCTCCTCTCAAAAAGGCAAATCGAGAAGCATCAAGTGGTTTTGTGAAAATATCGCGATTTGCAACTCGAATCAACAAAATGCAACACAACATCTCCCTTTTCCACATGATCTCAAGAAAATGATAACGAATATCAATATGCTTTGTTCGAGAATGTTGCACTGGATTTTTAGCAATATTAATAGCACTAGTGTTATCACAGAAAAGTGGAACACTATCTATAATTAATCCAAAATCCTTTAAAGTTGATATCATCCAAAGCACTTGAGCACAACATGCGGCAAGAAAGAACATATTCAGATTCAGCAGTTGAGAGAGCAACAGAAACTTGTTTTCTAGATGACCAAGCAACTAAAGATGTACCAATAAAATGACATGTTCCAGAGGTACTTTTCCTGTTAATTCTACAACCCGCAAAATCAGCAACAGAGAAGGCTCTAAGTGATAAACATGATGATGAAGAGTACCATAAGCCAAACTCTAAAGTGGATTGTAAATAGCGAAGAATTCGTTTTACCGCTTGTCGATGAGAAGCACGTGGGGAAGCTTGAAAACGAGCACATAAACATACCGCAAAGTGTATGTCTGGTCTTGAAGCAGTGAGATAAAGAAGCGATCCAATCATGCTTCGATACTCCTTTTGGTTAACCGGTTCTCCTTCTTCATCCGGATCCAAAGTAGTTGTTGTGCCAATAGGTGTGGAAATTGGTTTGCATGATTCCATCTCAAAACGTCGGAGGAGATCTTTTGTGTACTTCGTTTGGTGAACAAAGATACCTTGCCTTGTTTGCTTGACTTGTAAACCCAGAAAGTATGTGAGCTCACCCATCATACTCATCTCAAATTCCTCGCTCATAGTGTCTCGAAAACTTGGCAACCAGAGCATGAGAAGTACCACCAAAATGATATCATCCACATAAATTTGAACAAGTAATGATCATTGCCATGCTTGAAAGAAAACAAGGTTTTATCAACTTTGCCCATTTCAAAATCATTTTCCAAAGAAATATGATTTAAGCCTATCATACCAAGCCCGAGGAGCTTGTTTTAAACCATATAAAGCTTTGGACAACTTAAAAACATGGTGCAGGTATTTGGATTTTCAAATCCAGAGGTTGTTTGACATAAACTTCTTCAGAGATAAAACCATTTAGAAAAGCACTTTTGACGTCCATTTGATACAATCTAAAACCTTTAGATGCAAAGAAAGGCCAACAAAATTCTAATGGCTTCAAGTATAGCAACAGTGCAAAAGTTTCATCAAAATCAAGTCCTTCAATTTGAGAAAAACCTTGAGCAACCAATCTAGCTTTGTTTCTAACAACAACCCCATCTTGACTTTGTTTATTCTTAAAACCCATTTAGTTCCAATGATATTTCGACCTAAAGGAGGTGGAACTAAAACCCAAACCTTATTGCGCTCAAAATTCTCAAGTTCCTCATGCATGGCATTAATCCAAGACTCATCAGATAATACGTGACTTACATCTTGGGGTTCAAAGGATGCAACAAAAGCAAGATGAGCATATGAGTCATTAGTATTGTACTGTTTGAAGCACACGCACATTTAACTCACCAATCATTTGTTCAGAGGATGTCTTCGTTGAATGTGCAATGGTGCTGAAATTTGAAGTTGCACGAGGTCCAAGATCATGTGTGTTTCTTTGGAAGGATTTCGAAGATGCATGCCGATTTTCTCCCCGTGGTTGAATTGGTGAATCGAGTTGCCAACTTGATTACCACTTTCATCTTCATCTTCATCATCACTTTCTTCCAAAAGATACTTTCAGAATTGCAAGTAACTTGTGTCCTGAAAATTCGGGTCTAGTACCAAGACTAGCCTCATCAAAAGTGACTTCACAAGTCTCAACAATTTTGTTAGTTTCTAAATTCAGCACACGGTAACCACGAGTGTGAAGAGCATAACCAAGAAACAATCCATCCGAGCATCTTGATTCAAACTTATCAAGGTTTCCATGTTTGAGAATAAAACATTTGCAACCAAAAACACGCATGTGGGAGATGCTAGAGTACGCCCAAACCAAGTTCATAAGAAGTTCTATGAAGCTTTGCTCTCAAAAATACTCTATTTGAAATGTAGCAAGCAAGAGAAATAGCTTCAGCCCAAAACTTCCTAGGAGTAGAATATTCATCAAGTATTGTCCTAGCCATCTCAACTAGTGTGCGATTTTTCCTCTCAACAACACCATTTTGTTGAGGAACTCGAGCAGTAAGAAAATTGATGCTCAATTCCATGTTCGTAATGTAAAGAAGCAAAAGTGTGTTCTTGAATTCTCCTCCATTATCACTCCTAATTACTTTAAGTGCTTCAGCAATTCCTTGAGCAACCTTAATGCAAACTCTTGAAACAATTCAAAAGCTTCATCTTTGGTAGTCATGAAATATACCCAAGAGTACCTCGAGTAATCATCTACAATCACAAGAACATACCACTTACCTCCCGCAGATTTTACTCTTCTTTGGTCCAACCGTGTCCATATGTAGAAGTCGACCGAGCATTAGTCATAACAATGCAGAAATAGGAAAATGTGGTGGTGCAGTCATTTTTCCATGTTGACAGGAGAGCAAGTCAAATTACTTGTTTTGTCATACTTTAATTCAGCAAATCTCGAGCAAGTTTGATTTACTAATGCGTGAAAGGTGATCAAAACCAATATGACCAAGTCTACGATGCCAAAAGTTAGATCTTTTGAAGCATGAGATACAAGACATGTCATTTCAGATGTTGAACATGAAAAATCACCTTTAAACAAGCGACCAATGCGAGTGATGTTGCATACTAGATTTTCGTAAACATCTAATATACGACAAGAATTTTTTCAAATCTTACCTCAAGATCTTCATCAAGCAACTGAGAAACTGAGAGCAGATTATATTTGAGCTTGCTTACCAAAGCTACATCCTTGAGAATGAAGTTTTCATTTACTCGCACAATTCCTCTTCCAAGAATTCTTCCCTTTGAATTGTCGCCAAAAGTGATGACCTCATCACCAGAACTTTGTGTGAGGGAGGAGAACCATTTTGAATCACCAGTCATATGTCTTGAACATCCAGAATCTATGAACCATATGTTCTCCTTCCTCTCTTTCACAACCTACACAAAAGAGAATGTCGATGTCTCAGTACTGGGGTTAGATAAAAGGCTTTTAGGAATCCAGCACTGAGACACACGACGAGTAGGCACAGCACGAGTATACTTGTATACAAAATCAGTTTTGCTGTTTCTCGTGTTTCTTGCAACAAAAGGTGTTCGCATCACCTTAGGCACATAATGAGGAGTAAAGCGTGCCTGTCTGAAATTAGACCTAGCCTTAGCTTTTTCTTGCTTCTGTTGTTTGGCTAGCCTAAAGCAAAAATCTACTAGATGTCCATCTCTTCCACAATGAGTGCAAGTATACTTAACAGAATGTTTAATTTTAGAAGTAGAAGCAACATTTGCATTCATCACAGTAGAAGTTAACATTCCAGCAGATTTAAAGATAGTTTTCTTAGGCTCATTTGCAATTTCAAACTTTCCACTTTCAAGAACTTGAACAACAGTGGGAACATGTGTTTTATGATGAGCATAAGAATCAAAACCTAAACCTTTGTTATGAGTCTTGACTTTTGATTGATCCAAAATCATGTTTAGGTTTTTCTTTCCTTTAGTGAAACGTTCTAACGATTTTTCCAAGTAATCAACCTTTCTAGACAGAGTTAAACAATTGTTACAGGAGCGCCCACTATTCCTTTTTGTTTTCGACAATTTGAGCAGAAAGAACTTCATGAGTGAGCAAGGCATCTGTCATTTGAGAAACTCTAGCATTTGCATCATGTAACTTCAATTCCAAAGATGGAGCATTTTGAACAAGAAGTTGAATCATGCAGATCAATGGTTGAACAACTAGCATTTTTCATTTGTTTCTCATTTTCCTATCTTGCTTTATCAAAGAAGCATGTTCTTTCCTAAGTGAAACAAACTCATTGTGAATTAAAGCACATGACTTACAGCATCATCATCAGAATCAAAGATCTAAGCCTTGCAATTTCGAATTGGAACAATCAATTTCTAGATCTTTTTCTTTAAGTGCCTTCTTAGATTTTTTAAGTTCAGAAGCTAATTTAACCATAGCATATTCAAGTTCATCATAAGAAGGTCCTACCTCATCAAAATCAGAATCACTGTCATTATCCCTTTTAGCCATAAAGCACATGCCAGTGAAGTCATCATCAGTATCTTCCTTCTTGTCCCGTGGCTCATTGTCACTCTCAAAGTCCACATCACTAAGATCGCACTCCTCCAAGACAGCTAAGACTTTCTTAGCGACTTTTCGAAAATTGGAACGCCTAGGAGTAATACGTCTTGAGCTGCGTTGTGCTGGTTCCCTTTCTTCCTTCTTTTTCAACTTGGGACAATTTGCTTTGATATACCCGGGAAGACCACACTCAAAGCAGTTGAAGGACCCTGAAGTAGTACCTCCACGCCTCCTCATCCTCACATTGTTGAGTGCTTTGACAGCGCGTGAAGAAATGAGTACAAGATCTTCTTCAGGGAGCATCTCAAACTGTTCATCTGAAAAAGACGCTAATGCAGACAAGGAGACAGAAGATGGTAATCCAGAAGACGTGCTGGGGTTAGCAACAAGTGCATGTGTAGAGGTTTTATCAGCTCTAGGTGATAAAGAATCCATCTCATAAGTTTTCAACCTAGAATACAGATCATCCATGGTCAATGTATCCAAATCAACAGTTTGATTGATTGCAGTAACAACCATGCGCCATTCAGAGTCGAGATCTCAAAATCTTACTAGCATTCTCCTCATCAATTGTTAACTCCAACACCACGCAAATTGCACAAAATTTTCTCAAATCGAGAGTAAAGATCATCAATTGATTCACCGGTCTCATAACAAAATCGAAAAATCTTTTGGTAATGTTTTTAAGCACTTTCTTAATCTTAGTTGAACCTTCATGATAGTCACATAATGTCTTCCAAACTGAATGTGCAGAACGTAAATGAGAAACTCGATCAAATTCTTTTTCAGAGATTCCTTGAAAAATCAAGTTTTTAGTTTAGCATTTAAATCAACGTCTGCTTTATTTTCATTAGTGACTATATCTCGAACATCATATGCGAGAGAAACTTTGCGCCAAACATCATTACCTTGAGCTTCAATATAGGATTGCATGCGACTTTTCGAAGAAGAAAAATTTGAATCATTAAGCATAGGAGGACGATTAACATACTTATCTCGACGTCATACCTCAACCTTGCTCGATACCACTTGTAGGATCGGATGGCGTCAATCGAGGGGGTGAATGATTGCGCGAAGCTAAAATCTTATTCTTAAACTTTTTGAAACACCCCAATTCAAACTCAAATTGCTTGAAGACCGGTTCATGAAGTTGGGAGATCGGTTTAGAAGTCAGGCGACCAAGAGAGCACATGGACGACCAAGAGCACACTTGGGCGACAGGTTCGAGCACTGGCGACCAGAGAGGACACTCAGGAAAGCGGTTTAGGCACTGGCGACAGTGGGACACTTGGGCGAGCAGGTAGAGCACCTGGGCGACCAGTAGGACACTTGGGCGAGCAGTAGGACACTTGGGCGAGCAGGTTGGCACTTGGGCGAGCAGGTTGGGCGAGCACGTGAACAGTTGGGCGACCGCGCGCACAGTCTGGGCGAGCAGACCGATATATGTCCACTAAAATAGAAATTCCTGAAGATCCAGCCGTTGGATTGACGTGCAATTTTAACTGTAGAAACTAGACTTAATTCCACAGCTAACACAAAAAGAATCAGGTCGATCGGATCTACGGATCTAAATTTATGACCTTCGCAAGATGACTGAATTCGGGCGACCACGCGAGCAGTCGGGCGAGCAGGACATCAATCTGGGCGACCACAAATTACCAAAGATCTAACCGTTGAATTTATGTGAAATTTTAACTGTAGAAACTAGATTCAATTACGAATCAAACCCAATAAGAATCAATCCGATCGGATCTACGGATCGAAAGATATTACCTTCGCAAGATGATACTTTTGCAAAGAACCGAACTCCGTGATGAACTTCGTGACTGCTGCTGCGATGAACAAAACTTCAAGCGATTGATCAACTATGTCGAAGCCAAGAGCAAATCACAAACGCAAGAAGAAGCTCTCTGGAAGATTGATTTTTATTTCATTGTCTAAAGTACTCCAACACAAGAGTACAAACCTTCAAAACTCGAACGCCGCTCTCTCAATAAACAGGGACACCTCCTCTATTTATACAGAGTAGTAACCACAGAGATTGACTACAACTCTACTTCCAACATGGAAAGAGTTCAGATATATCTCAACTTGGCCCAGGCGTGGCCAAAAACAACTCTTGCACGTATGTACATACCCCCTGCTGTAATTACGTGACTAACCAAACAACCTTGCACGCATGAACAATTACCCCCTGCTGCAAGATACGTGACTAACCAAACCTTCATGTGCATGTTCTCTAGCTCGAACGCCTCGCATGACATCCTCGACCACCAAGACCTCGATTCCTCCTCGAACCTAGTCCCGAACCTCGGTTCCTCCATGAACCTAGTTCCGGTCCCATCATCGACCACGTTAAGCCCTCGAGCAACACACGCACATGAATAAACACAAACAGCGTGCACGAGCACAAGTCCACGACTTGACTCAAAGTCAATCCATGCAACCACTCACACGAGTGCATTGCATCAAGCGTAATCCATCATGCTATCACTAGCATAATAATCATCTCAACATGGCACATGCACAAGCACACACATGCTATAATCAAAGTCACTTTACAATGCCAATTTCACCATTCAACCAATTTTTCATCACATGATCTCACAATCTCCCCCTTGATGAAAACATTGGCAACACCATTTGGACCTGAACATTGGCATTAACCTCACAAGAAAAGATTTTAAGAAATTGCATTTTAAAACACAAAGCAAAGTGATCAAAAAGCAAAGTGAACACACTCCCCTTAAAAGGAAACCAAATTGTGTGTGAACTCCAAAATTTCCCCCTTTTGACAATAAAACATTTCACTTCTCCCCCTGAATGTAAGCTTTCTTCTCCCCCTTTGACAATGATTTCAGCAAGGAAAAAAACAAATGAGTGCCAAGACAAGAACCAATGAGCTTCCTTGATCATATAACCTTATATATCACATAATAAGCATAGTACATGAACTTAATATTATTTAACAAGTTAGGGAGTGACATGCATCTCAACCTCAATTTAATCAACTATAGCCAAGTACTAAGTAAAATCTCGATGAAAACACTAGGCCAAAAATGAAGCAACTAACAACTCAGGACAAGCAAGTAGTTTCAACTCCAATCTAGTAGACCAATTTAATCTTTATAACAGTAAACTGCATGTGGCATGCTTGAAGCATACTTCTTTTATTTTCAATGAATGGCATGCTTGAAGCATACATCTTATCTTTTAGGGAATGGCATGCTTGTAGCATACATCTTATCTTTTGGGGAATGGCATGCTTGAAGCATACATCTTGAAGCTTTTGCTTATTTTGATAATTTTGACAAGCTTCTTGCAGATTTGAGCCCCTTTTTTTCCCTTTTCTTTTATTGTAAACATGCAAAGTAATTAAATGGTCTATGAAAGAGTAAAGCTGAAAATACACATGCTTTATAGCCCAAATTTGTTAAGACGATTCATTATCAAGCCTATAGAAGCAAGATATCACAAGGTATTAGCTATAGACAGTCAAACCAAGGAATTCCGCAATGTCACTTTTAGTTCAAGTAAAGCAATTTAGATTATCATATATAAGCTCAATTACATAATATATAAAGAAATATGATAAAGTAAGCTCATTAAGTAACAGACTTGGCATAAAACTCCCCTCAAAACAAGCTCATGGGGTGCACAACGCTTGACTCTCCCTCAAAAAGGCAAATCGAGAAGCATCAAGTGGTTTTGTGAAAATATCGCGATTTGCAACTCGAATCAACAAAATGCAACACAACATCTCCCTTTTCCACATGATCTCAAGAAAATGATAACGAATATCAATATGCTTTGTTCGAGAATGTTGCACTGGATTTTTAGCAATATTAATAGCACTAGTGTTATCACAGAAAAGTGGAACACTATCTATAATTAATCCAAAATCCTTTAAAGTTGATATCATCCAAAGCACTTGAGCACAACATGCAAAGAAAGAACATATTCAGATTCAAAGCAGCTTGAGAGAGCAACAGAAACTTGTTTTCTAGATGACCAAGCAACTAAAGATGTACCAATAAAATGACATGTTCCAGAGGTACTTTTCCTGTTAATTCTACAACCCGCAAAATCAGCATCAGAGAAGGCTCTAAGTGATAAACATGATGATGAAGAGTACCATAAGCCAAACTCTAAAGTGGATTGTAAATAGCGAAGAATTCGTTTTACCGCTTGTCGATGAGAAGCACGTGGGGAAGCTTGAAAACGAGCACATAAACATACCGCAAAGTGTATGTCTGGTCTTGAAGCAGTGAGATAAAGAAGCGATCCAATCATGCTTCGATACTCCTTTTGGTTAAAGGTTCTCCTTCTTCATCCGGATCCAAAGTAGTTGTTGTGCCAATAGGTGTGGAAATTGGTTTGCATGATTCCATCTCAAAACGTCGGAGGAGATCTTTTGTGTACTTCGTTTGGTGAACAAAGATACCTTGCCTTGTTTGCTTGACTTGTAAACCCGTAAAGTATGTGAGCTCACCCATCATACTCATCTCAAATTCCTCGCTCATAGTGTCTCAAAACTTGGCAACAGAGCATGAGAAGTACCACCAAAATGATATCATCCACATAAATCAACAAGTAATGATCATTGCCATGCTTGAAAGAAAACAAGGTTTTATCAACTTTGCCCATTTCAAAATCATTTTCCAAAGAAATATGATTTAAGCCTATCATACCAAGCCCGAGGAGCTTGTTTTAAACCATATAAAGCTTTGGACAACTTAAAAACATGGTGCAGGTATTTGGATTTTCAAATCCAGGAGGTTGTTTGACATAAACTTCTTCAGAGATAAAACCATTTAGAAAAGCACTTTTGACGTCCATTTGATACAATCTAAAACCTTTAGATGCAAAGAAAGGCCAACAAAATTCTAATGGCTTCAAGTATAGCAACAGGTGCAAAAGTTTCATCAAAATCAAGTCCTTCAATTTGAGAAAAACCTTGAGCAACCAATCTAGCTTTGTTTCTAACAACAACCCCATCTTGACTTTGTTTATTCTTAAAACCCATTTAGTTCCAATGATATTCTGACCTAAAGGAGGTGGAACTAAAACCCAAACCTTATTGCGCTCAAAATTCTCAAGTTCCTCATGCATGGCATTAATCCAAGACTCATCAGATAATACGTGACTTACATCTTGGGGTTCAAAGGATGCAACAAAAGCAGTATGAGCATATGAGTCATTAGTATTGTACCTGTTTCGAAGCACACGCACATTTAACTCACCAATCATTTGTTCAGGAGGATGTCTTCGTTGAATGTGCAATGGTGCTGAAATTTCAAGTTGCTCGAGGTCCAAGATCATGTGTGTTCTTTGGAAGGATTTCCGAAGATGCATGCTGATTTTCTCCCTGTGGTTGAATTGGCTGAATCGAGTTGCCAACTTGATTACCACTTTCATCTTCATCTTCATCATCACTTTCTTCCAAAAAGATACTTTCAGAATTGCAAGTAACTTGTGTCCTCGAAAATTCGGGTCTAGTACCAAGACTAGCCTCATCAAAAGTGACTTCACAAGTCTCAACAATTTTGTTAGTTTCTAAATTCAGCACACGGTAACCACGAGTGTGAAGAGCATAACCAAGAAACAATCCATCGAGCATCTTGATTCAAACTTATCAAGGTTTCCATGTTTGAGAATAAAACATTTGCAACCAAAAACACGCATGTGGGAGATGCTAGAGTACGCCCAAACCAAGTTCATAAGAAGTTCTATGAAGCTTTGCTCTCAAAAATACTCTATTTGAAATGTAGCAAGCAAGAGAAATAGCTTCACCCAAAACTTCCTAGGAGTAGAATATTCATCAAGTATTGTCCTAGCCATCTCAACTAGTGTGCGATTTTTCCTCTCAACAACACCATTTTGTTGAGGAACTCGAAAGAAGAAAATTGATGCTCAATTCCATGTTCGTAATGTAAAGAAGCAAAAAGTGTGTTCTTGAATTCTCCTCCATTATCACTCCTAATTACTTTAAGTGCTTCAGCAATTCCTTGAGCAACCTTAATGCAAACTCTTGAAACAATTCAAAAGCTTCATCTTTGGTAGTCATGAAATATACCCAAGAGTACCTCGAGTAATCATCTACAATCACAAGAACATACCACTTACCTCCGCAGATTTTACTCTTGCTTTGGTCCAACCGTGTCCATATGTAGAAGTCGACTCGAGCATTAGTCATAACAGCAGAAAATAGGAAAATGTGGTGGTGCAGTCATTTTTCCATGTTGACAGGGAGAGCAAGTCAAATTACTTGTTTTGTCATACTTTAATTCAGGCAAATCTCTGAGCAAGTTTGATTTACTAATGCGTGAAAGGTGATCAAAACCAATATGACCAAGTCTACGATGCCAAAAAGTTAGATCTTTTGAAGCATGAGATACAAGACATGTCATTTCAGATGTTGAACATGAAAAATCACCTTTAAACAAGCGACCAATGCGAGTGATGTTGCATACTAGATTTTCAGAAACATCTAATATACGACAAGAATTTTTCTGAAATCTTACCTCAAGATCTTCATCAAGCAACTGAGAAACTGAGAGCAGATTATATTTGAGCTTGCTTACCAAAGCTACATCCTTGAGAATGAAGTTTTCATTTACTCGCACAATTCCTCTTCCAAGAATTCTTCCCTTTGAATTGTCGCCAAAAGTGATGACCTCATCACGAACTTTGTGTGAGGAGGAGAACCATTTTGAATCACCAGTCATATGTCTTGAACATCCGTAATCTATGAACCATATGTTCTCCTTCCTCTCTTTCACAACCTACACAAAGAGAATGTCGATGTCTCAAGATCAAGTTAGATAAAAGGCTTTTAGGAATCCAAAGATTGAGACACACGATTTAGTAGGCACAAAGACGAGTATACTTGTATACAAAATCAGTTTCTTTGTTTCTCGTGTTTCTTGCAACAAAAGGTGTTCGTGATCACCTTAGGCACATAATGAGGAGTAAAGCGTGCCTGTCTGAAATTAGACCTAGCCTTAGCTTTTTCTTGCTTCTGTTGTTTGGCTAGCCTAAAGCAAAAATCTACTAGATGTCCATCTCTTCCACAATGAGTGCAAGTATACTTAACAGAATGTTTAATTTTAGAAGTAGAAGCAACATTTGCATTCATCACAGTAGAAGTTAACATTCCAGCAGATTTAAAGATAGTTTTCTTAGGCTCATTTGCAATTTCAAACTTTCCACTTTCAAGAACTTGAACAACAGTGGGAACATGTGTTTTATGATGAGCATAAGAATCAAAACCTAAACCTTTGTTATGAGTGCTGACTTTTGATTGATCCAAAATCATGTTTAGGTTTTTCTTTCCTTTAGTGAAACGTTCTAACGATTTTTCCAAGTAATCAACCTTTCTAGACAGAGTTAAACAATTGTTACAGAGGGCGCCCACTATTCCTTTTTGTTTTCGACAATTTGAACAGAAAGAACTTCATGAGTGAGCAAGGCATCTCGTCATTTGAGAAACTCTAGCATTTGCATCATGTAACTTCAATTCCAAAGATGGAGCATTTTGAACAAGAAGTTGAATCATGCAGATCAATGGTTGAACAACTAGCATTTTTCATTTGTTTCTCATTTTCCTATCTTGCTTTATCAAAGAAGCATGTTCTTTCCTAAGTGAAACAAACTCATTGTGAATTAAAGCACATGACTTACAGCATCATCATCAGAATCAAAGATCTAAGCCTTGCAATTTCGAATTGGAACAATCAATTTCTAGATCTTTTTCTTTAAGTGCCTTCTTAGATTTTTTAAGTTCGAAGCTAATTTAACCATAGCATATTCAAGTTCATCATAAGAAGGTCCTACCTCATCAAAATCAGAATCACTGTCATTATCCCTTTTAGCCATAAAGCACATGCCAGTGAAGTCATCATCAGTATCTTCCTTCTTGTCCCGTGGCTCATTGTCACTCTCAAAGTCCACATCACTAAGATCGCACTCCTCCAAGACAGCTAAGACTTTCTTAGCGACTTTTCGAAAATTGGAACGCCTAGGAGTAGTCGTCTTGAGTGCGCAGTCTTTGGTTCCCTTTCTTCCTTCTTTTTCAACTTGGGACAATTTGCTTTGATATACCCGGAAGACCACACTCAAAGCGGTTGAAGGACCTCAAGTAGTACCTCCACGCCTCCTCATCCTCACATTGTTGAGTGCTTTGACAATAGCGTGAAGAAATGAGTACAAGATCTTCTTGAGGAGCATCTCAAACTGTTCATCTGAAAAAGACGCTAATGCGCATAAGGAGACGAAGATGGTAATCCGTAAGACGTCTTTGGGGTTAGCAACAAGTGCATGTGTAGAGGTTTTATCACTCTAGGTGATAAAGAATCCATCTCATAAGTTTTCAACCTAGAATACAGATCATCCATGGTCAATGTATCCAAATCAACAGTTTGATTGATTGCAAGAATAACCATGCGCCATTCAGAGTCGAGATCTCAAAATCTTACTAGCATTCTCCTCTCATCAATTGTTAACTCCAACACCACGCAAATTGCACAAAATTTTCTCAAAACGAGAGTAAAGATCATCAATTGATTCACCTGGTCTCATAACAAAATCAGAAAAATCTTTTTGGTAATGTTTTTGCGCACTTTCTTAATCTTAGTTGAACCTTCATGATAGTCACATAATGTCTTCCAAACTGAATGTGCAGAACGTAAATGAGAAACTCGATCAAATTCTTTTTCAGAGATTCCTTGAAAAATCAAGTTTTTAGTTTAGCATTTAAATCAACGTCTGCTTTATTTTCATTAGTGACTATATCTGGAACATCATATGCAGTAGAAACTTTGCGCCAAACATCATTACCTTGAGCTTCAATATAGGATTGCATGCGACTTTTCCCAAGAAGAAAAATTTGAATCATTAAGCATAGGAGGACGATTAACATACTTATCTGACGTCATACCTCAACCTTGCTCTGATACCACTTGTAGGATCGGATGGCGCCAATCGAGGGGGTGAATGATTGCGGAAGCTAAAATCTTATTCTTAAACTTTTGAAACACCCCAATTCAAACTCAAATTGCTTGAAGACCGGTTCATGAAGTTGGGAGATCGGTTTAGAAGTGCAGGCGACCAAGAGAGCACATGGACGACCAAGAGCACACTTGGGCGACGGTTCGAGCACTGGCGACGAGAGGACACTCAGAAAGCGGTTTAGGCACTGGCGACCGATGGGACACTTGGGCGAGCGGTAGAGCACTGGGCGACAGTGGGACACTTGGGCGAGCAAGAGGACACTTGGGCGAGCAGGTTGGCACTTGGGCGAGCAGGTTGGGCGAGCACGTGAACAGTTGGGCGACCACGCACGATCTGGGCGAGCAGACCGATATATGTCCACTAAAATAGAAATTCCTGAAGATCCAGCCGTTGGATTGACGTGCAATTTTAACTGTAGAAACTAGACTTAATTCCACAGCTAACACAAAAAGAATCAGGTCGATCGGATCTACGGATCTAAATTTATGACCTTCGCAAGATGACTGAATTCGGGCGACCACGCGAGCAGTCGAAGGCGTACTAGTGAAGGACATCAATCTGGGCGACCACAAATTACCAAAGATCTAACCGTTGAATTTATGTGAAATTTTAACTGTAGAAACTAGATTCAATTACGAATCAAACCCAACAAGAATCAATCCGATCGGATCTACGGATCGAAAGATATTACCTTCGCAAGATGATACTTTTGCAAAGAACCGAACTCCGTGATGAACTTCGTGATCGCTAACTGCTGCGATGAACAAAACTTCAAGCGATTGATCAACTATGTCGAAGCCAAGAGCAAATCACAAACGCAAGAAGAAGCTCTCTGGAAGATTGATTTTTATTTCATTGTCTAAAGTACTCCAACACAAGAGTACAAACCTTCAAAACCTGAACGCTCGCTCTCTCAATAAACAGGGGACACCTCCTCTATTTATACAGAGTAAACACACAGAGATTGACTACAACTCTACTTCCAACATGGAAAGAGTTCAGTATATATCTCAACTTGGCCCAACGTGGCCAAAACAACTCTTGCGCGTATGTACAACTCCACTGCTGTAATTACGTGACTAACCAAATCAACCTTGCACGCATGAACAAAGCCCTGCTTATACGTGACTAACCAGCCTTCATGTGCATGTTCTCTAGCTCGAACGTCTCGCATGACATCCTCGACCACCAGGACCTCGATTCCTCCCTGAACCTAGTCCCGAACCTCAGTTCCTCCATGAACCTAGTTCCGGTCCCATCATCGACCACGTTCGCCCTCGAGCAACACCTGCACATGAATAAACACAGAAACCGTGCACGAGCACAAGTCCACGACTTGACTCAAAGTCAATCCATGCAACCACTCACACGAGTGCATTGCATCAAGCAGAATCCATCATGCTATCACTAGCATAATAATCATCTCAACATGGCACATGCACAAGCAGCACACATGCTATAATCAAAGTCACTTTACAATGCCAATTTCACCATTCAACCAATTTTTCATCACATGATCTCACAATCTCCCCCTTGATGAAAACATTGGCAACACCATTTGGACCTGAACATTGGCATTAACCTCACAAGAAAAGATTTTAAGAAATTGCATTTTAAAACACAAAGCAAAGTGATCAAAAAGCAAAGTGAACACACTCCCCTTAAAAGGAAACCAAATTGTGTGTGAACTCCAAAATTTCCCCCTTTTGACAATAAAACATTTCACTTCTCCCCCTGAATGTAAGCTTTCTTCTCCCCCTTTGACAATGATTTCAGCAAGGAAAAAAACAAATGAGTGCCAAGACAAGAACCAATGAGCTTCCTTGATCATATAACCTTATATATCACATAATAAGCATAGTACATGAACTTAATATTATTTAACAAGTTAGGGAGTGACATGCATCTCAACCTCAATTTAATCAACTATAGCCAAGTACTAAGTAAAATCTCGATGAGAAAACACTAGGCCAAAAATGAAGCAACTAACAACTCAGGACAAGCAAGTAGTTTCAACTCCAATCTAGTAGACCAATTTAATCTTTATAACAGTAAACTGCATGTGGCATGCTTGAAGCATACTTCTTTTATTTTCAATGAATGGCATGCTTGAAGCATACATCTTATCTTTTAGGGAATGGCATGCTTGTAGCATACATCTTATCTTTTGGGGAATGGCATGCTTGAAGCATACATCTTGAAGCTTTTGCTTATTTTGATAATTTTGACAAGCTTCTTGCAGATTTGAGCCCTTTTTTTTTTTCCCTTTTCTTTTATTGTAAACATGCAAAGTAATTAAATGGTCTATGAAAGAGTAAAGCTGAAAATACACATGCTTTATAGCCCAAATTTGTTAAGACGATTCATTATCAAGCCTATAGAAGCAAGATATCACAAGGTATTAGCTATAGACAATCAAACCAAGGAATTCGCAATGTCACTTTTAGTTCAAGTAAAGCAATTTAGATTATCATATATAAGCTCAATTACATAATATATAAAGAAATATGATAAAGTAAGCTCATTAAGTAACAGACTTGGCATAAAACTCCCCTCAAAACAAGCTCATGGGGTGCACAACGCATGACTCTCCTCAAAAAGGCAAATCGAGAAGCATCAAGTGGTTTTGTGAAAATATCGCGATTTGCAACTCGAGAATCAACAAAATGCAACACAACATCTCCCTTTTCCACATGATCTCGAAGAAAATGATAACGAATATCAATATGCTTTGTTCGAGAATGTTGCACTGGATTTTTAGCAATATTAATAGCACTAGTGTTATCACAGAAAAGTGGAACACTATCTATAATTAATCCAAAATCCTTTAAAGTTGATATCATCCAAAGCACTTGAGCACAACATGCGGCGGAAAGAACATATTCAGATTCGGCAGCTTGAGAGAGCAATGAAACTTGTTTTCTAGATGACCAAGCAACTAAAGATGTACCAATAAAATGACATGTTCCAGAGGTACTTTTCTGTTAATTCTACAACCCATAAAATCAGCATCAGAGAAGGCTCTAAGTGATAAACATGATGATGAAGAGTACCATAAGCCAAACTCTAAAGTGGATTGTAAATAGCGAAGAATTCGTTTTACCGCTTGTCGATGAGAAGCACGTGGGGAAGCTTGAAAACGAGCACATAAACATACCGCAAAGTGTATATACGGTCTTGAAGCGATGAGATAAAGAAGCGATCAATCATGCTTCGATACTCCTTTTGTTAACCGGTTCTCCTTCTTCATCCGGATCCAAAGTAGTTGTTGTGCCAATAGGTGTGGAAATTGGTTTGCATGATTCCATCTCAAAAGCGTCGGAGGAGATCTTTTGTGTACTTCGTTTGGTGAACAAAGATACCTTGCCTTGTTTGCTTGACTTGTAAACCCGTAAAGTATGTGAGCTCACCCATCATACTCATCTCAAATTCCTCGCTCATAGTGTCTCGAAAACTTGGCAACAAGAGCATGAGAAGTACCACCAAAATGATATCATCCACATAAATCTGAACAAGTAATGAGATCATTGCCATGCTTGAAAGAAAACAAGGTTTTATCAACTTTGCCCATTTCAAAATCATTTTCCGGCAAATATGATTTAAGCCTATCATACCAAGCCCGAGGAGCTTGTTTTAAACCATATAAAGCTTTGGACAACTTAAAAACATGGTGCAGGTATTTGGATTTTCAAATCCAGGAGGTTGTTTGACATAAACTTCTTCAGAGATAAAACCATTTAGAAAAGCACTTTTGGCGTCCATTTGATACAATCTAAAACCTTTAGATGCAAGAAAGGCCAACAAAATTCTAATGGCTTCAAGTATAGCAACAGTGCAAAAGTTTCATCAAAATCAAGTCCTTCAATTTGAGAAAAACCTTGAGCAACCAATCTAGCTTTGTTTCTAACAACAACCCCATCTTGACTTTGTTTATTCTTAAAACCCATTTAGTTCCAATGATATTTCGACCTAAAGGAGGTGGAACTAAAACCCAAACCTTATTGCGCTCAAAATTCTCAAGTTCCTCATGCATGGCATTAATCCAAGACTCATCAGATAATACGTGACTTACATCTTGGGGTTCAAAGGATGCAACAAAAGCAGTATGAGCATATGAGTCATTAGTATTGTACCTGTTTCGAAGCACACGCACATTTAACTCACCAATCATTTGTTCAGGAGGATGTCTTCGTTGAATGTGCAATGGTGCTGAAATTTCTGAAGTTGCCTGAGGTCCAGTATCATGTGTGTTTCTTTGGAAGGATTTAGAAGATGCATGCTGATTTTCTCCCTGTGGTTGAATTGGCTGAATCGAGTTGCCAACTTGATTACCACTTTCATCTTCATCTTCATCATCACTTTCTTCCAAAAAGATACTTTCAGAATTGCAAGTAACTTGTGTCCCTGAAAATTCGGGTCTAGTACCAAGACTAGCCTCATCAAAAGTGACTTCACAAGTCTCAACAATTTTGTTAGTTTCTAAATTCAGCACACGGTAACCACGAGTGTGAAGAGCATAACCAAGAAACAATCCATCTGAGCATCTTGATTCAAACTTATCAAGGTTTCCATGTTTGAGAATAAAACATTTGCAACCAAAAACACGCATGTGGGAGATGCTAGGAGTACGTCCAAACCGAAGTTCATAAGAAGTTCTATGAAGCTTTGCTCTCAAAAATACTCTATTTGAAATGTAGCAAGCAGTAGAAATAGCTTCACCCAAAACTTCCTAGGAGTAGAATATTCATCAAGTATTGTCCTAGCCATCTCAACTAGTGTGCGATTTTTCCTCTCAACAACACCATTTTGTTGAGGAACTCGAAAGCAGAAGAAAATTGATGCTCAATTCCATGTTCGAAATGAGAAAGAAGCAAAAAGTGTGTTCTTGAATTCTCCTCCATTATCACTCCTAATTACTTTAAGTGCTTGAGGCAATTCCTTGAGCAACCTTAATGCAAACTCTTGAAACAATTCAAAAGCTTCATCTTTGGTAGTCATGAAATATACCCAAGAGTACCTCGAGTAATCATCTACAATCACAAGAACATACCACTTACCTCCTGCAGATTTTACTCTTCTTTGGTCCAACCGTGTCCATATGTAGAAGCCGACACGGAGCATTAGTCATAACTTGTGAAAATAGGAAAATGTGGTGGTGCGTCATTTTTCCATGTTGACAGGAGAGCAAGTCAAATTACTTGTTTTGTCATACTTTAATTGAGCAAATCTCGAGCAAGTTTGATTTACTAATGCGTGAAAGGTGATCAAAACCAATATGACCAAGTCTACGATGCCAAAAGTTAGATCTTTTGAAGCATGAGATACAAGACATGTCATTTCAGATGTTGAACATGAAAAATCACCTTTAAACAAGCGACCAATGCGAGTGATGTTGCATACTAGATTTTCGAAACATCTAATATCGACAAGAATTTTTCGAAATCTTACCTCAAGATCTTCATCAAGCAACTGAGAAACTGAGAGCAGATTATATTTGAGCTTGCTTACCAAAGCTACATCCTTGAGAATGAAGTTTTCATTTACTCGCACAATTCCTCTTCCAAGAATTCTTCCCTTTGAATTGTCGCCAAAAGTGATGACCTCATCACCAGAACTTTGTGTGAGGGAGGAGAACCATTTTGAATCACCAGTCATATGTCTTGAACATCCAGAATCTATGAACCATATGTTCTCCTTCCTCTCTTTCACAACCTACACAAAAGAGAATGTCGATGTCTCAAGATCTTTGGGGTTAGATAAAAGGCTTTTAGGAATCAAAGACCTTTGAGACACACGACAGTAGGCACAAAGACGAGTATACTTGTATACAAAATCAGTTTTTTGTTTCTCGTGTTTCTTGCAACAAAAGGTGTTCGCATCACCTTAGGCACATAATGAGGAGTAAAGCGTGCTGTCTGAAATTAGACCTAGCCTTAGCTTTTTCTTGCTACATTGTTTGGCTAGCCTAAAGCAAAAATCTACTAGATGTCCATCTCTTCCACAATGAGTGCAAGTATACTTAATGTAATGTTTAATTTTAGAAGTAGAAGCAACATTTGCATTCATCACAGTAGAAGTTAACATTCCAGCAGATTTAAAGATAGTTTTCTTAGGCTCATTTGCAATTTCAAACTTTCCACTTTCAAGAACTTGAACAACAGTGGGAACATGTGTTTTATGATGAGCATAAGAATCAAAACCTAAACCTTTGTTATGAGTGCTGACTTTTGATTGATCCAAAATCATGTTTAGGTTTTTCTTTCCTTTAGTGAAACGTTCTAACGATTTTTCCAAGTAATCAACCTTTCTAGACAGAGTTAAACAATTGTTCTGAGGAGCGTCCACTATTCCTTTTTGTTTTCGACAATTTGAGCAGAAAGAACTTCATGAGTGAGCAAGGCATCATCATTTGAGAAACTCTAGCATTTGCATCATGTAACTTCAATTCAAATATGGAGCATTTTGAACAAGAAGTTGAATCATGCAGATCAATGGTTGAACAACTAGCATTTTTCATTTGTTTCTCATTTTCCTATCTTGCTTTATCAAAGAAGCATGTTCTTTCCTAAGTGAAACAAACTCATTGTGAATTAAAGCACATGACTTACGAGCATCATCATCGAGAATCAAAGATCTAAGCCTTGCAATTTCGAATTGGAACAATCAATTTCTAGATCTTTTTCTTTAAGTGCCTTCTTAGATTTTTTAAGTTCAGAAGCTAATTTAACCATAGCATATTCAAGTTTATCATAAGAAGGTCCTACCTCATCAAAATCAGAATCACTGTCATTATCCCTTTTAGCCATAAAGCACATGCCAGTGAAGTCATCATCAGTATCTTCCTTCTTGTCCCGTGGCTCACTGTCACTCTCAAAGTCCACATCACTAAGATCACACTCCTCCAAGACAGCTAAGACTTTCTTAGCGACTTTTCGAAAATTGGAACGCCTAGGAGTAGTACGTCTTGAGCTGCGTTGTGCTGGTTCCCTTTCTTCCTTCTTTTTCAACTTGGGACAATTTGCTTTGATATACCCGGGAAGACCACACTCAAAGCAGTTGAAGGACCTCAAGTAGTACCTCCACCTCCTCATCCTCACATTGTTGAGTGCTTTGACGGTAGCGTGAAGAAATGAGTACAAGATCTTCTTCAGGGAGCATCTCAAACTGTTCATCTGAAAAAGACGCTAATGCAGACAAGGAGACAGAAGATGGTAATCCAGAAGACGTGCTGGGGTTAGCAACAAGTGCATGTGTAGAGGTTTTATCACTCTAGGTGATAAAGAATCCATCTCATAAGTTTTCAACCTAGAATACTGAGATCATCCATGGTCAATGTATCCAAATCAACAGTTTGATTGATTGCAGTAACAACCATCGCCATTCAGAGTCGAGATCTCAAAATCTTACTAGCATTCTCCTCTCTTGAATTGTTAACTCCAACACCACATAAATTGCACAAAATTTTCTCAAATCGAGAGTAAAGATCATCAATTGATTCACGGTCTCATAACAAAATCGAAAAATCTTTTGGTAATGTTTTTGCGCACTTTCTTAATCTTAGTTGAACCTTCATGATAGTCACATAATGTCTTCCAAACTGAATGTGCAGAACGTAAATGAGAAACTCGATCAAATTCTTTTTCAGAGATTCCTTGAAAAATCAAGTTTTTAGTTTAGCATTTAAATCAACGTCTGCTTTATTTTCATTAGTGACTATATCTGGAACATCATATGCAGTAGAAACTTTGCGCCAAACATCATTACCTTGAGCTTCAATATAGGATTGCATGCGACTTTTCCAGTAAGAAAAATTTGAATCATTAAGCATAGGAGGACGATTAACATACTTATCTGACGTCATACCTCAACCTTGCTCTGATACCACTTGTAGGATCGGATGGCGTCAATCAGAGGGGGGGTGAATGATTGCGCGGAAGCTAAAATCTTATTCTTAAACTTTTTGAAACACCCCAATTCAAACTCAAATTGCTTGAAGACCGGTTCATGAAGTTGGGAGATCAGTTTAGAAGTCTGGGCGACCAGTAGAGCACATGGACGACCAGTAGCACACTTGGGCGACCAGTTCGAGCACCTGGGCGACCAGTAGGACACTCGGGCGAGCAGTTTAGGCACCTGGGCGACCAGTGGGACACTTGGGCGAGCAGGTAGAGCACCTGGGCGAGCAGTAGGACACTTGGGCGAGCAGGTTGGCACTTGGGCGAGCAGGTTGGGCGAGCACGTGAACAGTTGGGCGACCGCGCGCACAGTCTGGGCGAGCAGACCGATATATGTCCACTAAAATAGAAATTCCTGAAGATCCAGCCGTTGGATTGACGTGCAATTTTAACTGTAGAAACTAGACTTAATTCCACAGCTAACACAAAAAGAATCAGGTCGATCGGATCTACGGATCTAAATTTATGACCTTCGCAAGATGACTGAATTCGGGCGACCACGCGAGCAGTCGGGCGAGCAGGACATCAATCTGGGCGACCACAAATTACCAAAGATCTAACCGTTGAATTTATGTGAAATTTTAACTGTAGAAACTAGATTCAATTACGAATCAAACCCAACAAGAATCAATCCGATCGGATCTACGGATCGAAAGATATTACCTTCGCAAGATGATACTTTTGCAAAGAACCGAACTCCGTGATGAACTTCGTGACTGCTGCTGCGATGAACAAAACTTCAAGCGATTGATCAACTATGTCGGCCAAGAGCAAATCACAAACGCAAGAAGAAGCTCTCGGAAGATTGATTTTTATTTCATTGTCTAAAGTACTCCAACACAAGAGTACAAACCTTCAAAACTCGAAGCGCTCGCTCTCAATAAACAGGGACACCTCCCCTATTTATACTGAGTAACCACACAGAGATTGACTACAACTCTACTTCCAACATGGAAAGAGTTCAGTATATATCTCAACTTGGCGGCGTGGCCAAAACAACTCTTGCATGCGCAACATTGCGTAATTACGTGACTAACAAAGAACCTTGCACGCATGAAGCAGCCCCTGCTGCAAGATACGTGACTAACCAGCCTTCATGTGCATGTTCTCTAGCCCGAACGTCTCGCATGACATCCTCGACCACCAGGACCTCGATTCCTTCCTGAACCTAGTCCCGAACCTCAGTTCCTCCATGAACCTAGTTCCGGTCCCATCATCGACCACGTTCGCCCTCGAGCAACACCTGCACATGAATAAACACAGAAACCGTGCACGAGCACAAGTCCACGACTTGACTCAAAGTCAATCCATGCAACCACTCACACGAGTGCATTGCATCAAGCAGAATCCATCATGCTATCACTAGCATAATAATCATCTCAACATGGCACATGCACAAGCACCACACATGCTATAATCAAAGTCACTTTACAATGCCAATTTCACCATTCAACCAATTTTTCATCACATGATCTCACAATCTCCCCCTTGATGAAAACATTGGCAACACCATTGGACTGAACATTGGCATTAACCTCACAAGAAAAGATTTTAAGAAATTGCATTTTAAAACACAAAGCAAAGTGATCAAAAAGCAAAGTGAACACACTCCCCTTAAAAGGAAACCAAATTGTGTGTGAACTCCAAAATTTCCCCCTTTTGACAATAAAACATTTCACTTCTCCCCCTGAATGTAAGCTTTCTTCTCCCCCTTTGACAATGATTTGACAAGGAAAAACAAATGAGTGCCAAGACAAGAACCAATGAGCTTCCTTGATCATATAACCTTATATATCACATAATAAGCATAGTACATGAACTTAATATTATTTAACAAGTTAGGGAGTGACATGCATCTCAACCTCAATTTAATCAACTATAGCCAAGTACTAAGTAAAATCTTGACGAGAAAACACTAGGCCAAAAATGAAGCAACTAACAACTCGGGACAAGCAAGTAGTTTCAACTCCAATCTAGTAGACCAATTTAATCTTTATAACGAAGAAGCTGCATGTGGCATGCTTGAAGCATACTTCTTTTATTTTCAATGAATGGCATGCTTGAAGCATACATCTTATCTTTTAGGGAATGGCATGCTTGTAGCATACATCTTATCTTTTGGGGAATGGCATGCTTGAAGCATACATCTTGAAGCTTTTGCTTATTTTGATAATTTTGACAAGCTTCTTTTGATTTGAGCCCCTTTTTCCCTTTTCTTTTATTGTAAACATGCAAAGTAATTAAATGGTCTATGAAAGAGTAAAGCTGAAAATACACATGCTTTATAGCCCAAATTTGTTAAGACGATTCATTATCAAGCCTATAGAAGCAAGATATCACAAGGTATTAGCTATAGACAGTCAAACCAAGGAATTCCGCAATGTCACTTTTAGTTCAAGTAAAGCAATTTAGATTATCATATATAAGCTCAATTACATAATATATAAAGAAATATGATAAAGTAAGCTCATTAAGTAATGAGACTTGGCATAAAACTCCCCTCAAAACAAGCTCATGGGGTGCTGGCGCTTGACTCTCTCCCTCAAAAAGGCAAATCGAGAAGCATCAAGTGGTTTTGTGAAAATATCAGCGATTTGCAACTCAGAATCAACAAAATGCAACACAACATCTCCCTTTTCCACATGATCTCGAAGAAAATGATAACGAATATCAATATGCTTTGTTCGAGAATGTTGCTTTGGATTTTAGCAATATTAATAGCACTAGTGTTATCACGAGAAAAGTGGAACACTATCTATAATTAATCCAAAATCCTTTAAAGTTGATATCATCCAAAGCACTTGAGCACAACATGCGGCAAAGAAGAACATATTCAGATTCGGCAGGTTGAGAGAGCAATGAAACTTGTTTTCTAGATGACCAAGCAACTAAAGATGTACCAATAAAATGACATGTTCCAGAGGTACTTTTCTGTTAATTCTACAACCCGCAAAATCAGCATCGAGAAGGCTCTAAGTGATAAACATGATGATGAAGAGTACCATAAGCCAAACTCTAAAGTGGATTGTAAATAGCGAAGAATTCGTTTTACCGCTTGTCGATGAGAAGCACGTGGGGAAGCTTGAAAGCGAGCACATAAACATACCGCAAAGTGTATATCCGGTCTTGAAGCGATGAGATAAAAAGCGATCAATCATGCTTCGATACTCCTTTTAGTTAACCGGTTCTCCTTCTTCATCCGGATCCAAAGTAGTTGTTGTGCCAATAGGTGTGGAAATTGGTTTGCATGATTCCATCTCAAAACGTCGGAGGAGATCTTTTGTGTACTTCGTTTGGTGAACAAAGATACCTTGCCTTGTTTGCTTGACTTGTAAACCCAGAAAGTATGTGAGCTCACCCATCATACTCATCTCAAATTCCTCGCTCATAGTGTCGAAAACTTGGCAACCAGAGCATGAGAAGTACCACCAAAATGATATCATCCACATAAATGAACAAGTAATGATCATTGCCATGCTTGAAAGAAAACAAGGTTTTATCAACTTTGCCCATTTCAAAATCATTTTCCAGCAAATATGATTTAAGCCTATCATACCAAGCCCGAGGAGCTTGTTTTAAACCATATAAAGCTTTGGACAACTTAAAAACATGGTGCAGGTATTTGGATTTTCAAATCCAGGAGGTTGTTTGACATAAACTTCTTCAGAGATAAAACCATTTAGAAAAGCACTTTTGGCGTCCATTTGATACAATCTAAAACCTTTAGATGCAGAGAAAGGCCAACAAAATTCTAATGGCTTCAAGTATAGCAACAGTGCAAAAGTTTCATCAAAATCAAGTCCTTCAATTTGAGAAAAACCTTGAGCAACCAATCTAGCTTTGTTTCTAACAACAACCCCATCTTGACTTTGTTTATTCTTAAAACCCATTTAGTTCCAATGATATTCGACCTAAAGGAGGTGGAACTAAAACCCAAACCTTATTGCGCTCAAAATTCTCAAGTTCCTCATGCATGGCATTAATCCAAGACTCATCGGATAATCGTGACTTACATCTTGGGGTTCAAAGGATGCAACAAAAGCAATATGAGCATATGAGTCATTAGTATTGTACTGTTTGAAGCACCGCACATTTAACTCACCAATCATTTGTTCAGGAGGATGTCTTCGTTGAATGTGCAATGGTGCTGAAATTTCGAAGTTGCTCGAGGTCGATATCATGTGTGTTTCTTTGGAAGGATTTCGAAGATGCATCTTGATTTTCTCCTGTGGTTGAATTGGTGAATCGAGTTGCCAACTTGATTACCACTTTCATCTTCATCTTCATCATCACTTTCTTCCAAAAGATACTTTCGAATTGCAAGTAACTTGTGTCCACGAAAATTCGGGTCTAGTACCAAGACTAGCCTCATCAAAAGTGACTTCACAAGTCTCAACAATTTTGTTAGTTTCTAAATTCAGCACACGGTAACCACGAGTGTGAAGAGCATAACCAAGAAACAATCCATCTGAGCATCTTGATTCAAACTTATCAAGGTTTCCATGTTTGAGAATAAAACATTTGCAACCAAAAACACGCATGTGGGAGATGCTAGGAGTACGTCCAAACCGAAGTTCATAAGAAGTTCTATGAAGCTTTGCTCTCAAAAATACTCTATTTGAAATGTAGCAAGCAGTAGAAATAGCTTCAGCCCAAAACTTCCTAGGAGTAGAATATTCATCAAGTATTGTCCTAGCCATCTCAACTAGTGTGCGATTTTTCCTCTCAACAACACCATTTTGTTGAGGAACTCGAGCAGAAGAAAATTGATGCTCAATTCCATGTTCAGAACAGAAAGAAGCAAAAAGTGTGTTCTTGAATTCTCCTCCATTATCACTCCTAATTACTTTAAGTGCTTCAGGCAATTCCTTGAGCAACCTTAATGCAAACTCTTGAAACAATTCAAAAGCTTCATCTTTGGTAGTCATGAAATATACCCAAGAGTACCTCGAGTAATCATCTACAATCACAAGAACATACCACTTACCTCCTGCAGATTTTACTCTTCTTTGGTCCAACCGTATCCATATGTAGAAGTCGACTGGAGCATTAGTCATAACAATGAGAAAATAGGAAAATGTGGTGGTGCAGTCATTTTTCCATGTTGTGAGGGAGAGCAAGTCAAATTACTTGTTTTGTCATACTTTAATTGAGGCAAACCTCGAGCAAGTTTGATTTACTAATGCGTGAAAGGTGATCAAAACCAATATGACCAAGTCTCGATGCCAAAAAGTTAGATCTTTTGAAGCATGAGATACAAGACATGTCATTTCAGATGTTGAACATGAAAAATCACCTTTAAACAAGCGACCAATGCGAGTGATGTTGCATACTAGATTTTTGAAACATCTAATATCGACAAGAATTTTCTCGAAATCTTACCTCAAGATCTTCATCAAGCAACCGAGAAACCGAGAGCAGATTATATTTGAGCTTGCTTACCAAAGCTACATCCTTGAGAATGAAGTTTTCATTTACTCGCACAATTCCTCTTCCAAGAATTCTTCCCTTTGAATTGTCGCCAAAAGTGATGACCTCATCACGAGAACTTTGTGTGAGGAGGAGAACCATTTTGAATCACCGGTCATATGTCTTGAACATCCGAATCTATGAACCATATGTTCTCCTTCCTCTCTTTCACAACCTACACAAAAGAGAATGTCGATGTCTCGATCTTTGGGGTTAGATAAAAGGCTTTTAGGAATCCAAACCTTTGAGACACACGACAGTAGGCACTGACGAGTATACTTGTATACAAAATCAGTTTCTTTGTTTCTCGTGTTTCTTGCAACAAAAGGTGTTCGCATCACCTTAGGCACATAATGAGGAGTAAAGCGTGCTGTCGAAATTAGACCTAGCCTTAGCTTTTTCTTGCTTACATTGTTTGGCTAGCCTAAAGCAAAAATCTACTAGATGTCCATCTCTTCCACAATGAGTGCAAGTATACTTATGAGAATGTTTAATTTTAGAAGTAGAAGCAACATTTGCATTCATCACGATGAAGTTAACATTCCAAAGTGATTTAAAGATAGTTTTCTTAGGCTCATTTGCAATTTCAAACTTTCCACTTTCAAGAACTTGAACAACGGTGGGAACATGTGTTTTATGATGAGCATAAGAATCAAAACCTAAACCTTTGTTATGAGTCTTGACTTTTGATTGATCCAAAATCATGTTTAGGTTTTTCTTTCCTTTAGTGAAACGTTCTAACGATTTTTCCAAGTAATCAACCTTTCTAGACAAGAGTTAAACAATTGTTACTGAGGGCGTCCACTATTCCTTTTTGTTTTCGACAATTTGAGCAGAAAGAACTTCATGAGTGAGCAAGGCATCATCATTTGAGAAACTCTAGCATTTGCATCATGTAACTTCAATTCAAATATGGAGCATTTTGAACAAGAAGTTGAATCATGCAGATCAATGGTTGAACAACTAGCATTTTTCATTTGTTTCTCATTTTCCTATCTTGCTTTATCAAAGAAGCATGTTCTTTCCTAAGTGAAACAAACTCATTGTGAATTAAAGCACATGACTTAGAGCATCATCATCAGAATCAAAGATCTAAGCCTTGCAATTTCGAATTGGAACAATCAATTTCTAGATCTTTTTCTTTAAGTGCCTTCTTAGATTTTTTAAGTTCGAAGCTAATTTAACCATAGCATATTCAAGTTCATCATAAGAAGGTCCTACCTCATCAAAATCAGAATCACTGTCATTATCCCTTTTAGCCATAAAGCACATGCCAGTGAAGTCATCATCAGTATCTCCCTTCTTGTCCCGTGGCTCATTGTCACTCTCAAAGTCCACATCACTAAGATCGCACTCCTCCAAGACAGCTAAGACTTTCTTAGCGACTTTTCGAAAATTGGAACGCCTAGGAGTAGTACGTCTTGAGCTGCGTTGTGCTGGTTCCCTTTCTTCCTTCTTTTTCAACTTGGGACAATTTGCTTTGATATGCCCGGGAAGACCACACTCAAAGCAGTTGAAGGACCCTGAAGTAGTACCTCCACGCCTCCTCATCCTCACATTGTTGAGTGCTTTGACAGCGCGTGAAGAAATGAGTACAAGATCTTCTTCAGGGAGCATCTCAAACTGTTCATCTGAAAAAGAAGCTAATGCAGACAAGGAGACAGAAGATGGTAATCCGAAGGCGTCTTTGGGGTTAGCAACAAGTGCATGTGTAGAGGTTTTATCGACTCTAGGTGATAAAGAATCCATCTCATAAGTTTTCAACCTAGAATCTGAGATCATCCATGGTCAATGTATCCAAATCAACAGTTTGATTGATTGCAGTAACAACCATCGCCATTCAGAGTCGAGATCTCAAAATCTTACTAGCATTCTCCTCTCTTGAATTGTTAACTCCAACACCACATAAATTGCACAAAATTTTCTCAAATCGAGAGTAAAGATCATCAATTGATTCACACGGTCTCATAACAAAATCGGAAAAATCTTTTTGGTAATATTTTTTGCACTTTCTTAATCTTAGTTGAACCTTCATGATAGTCACATAATGTCTTCCAAACTGAATGTGCGAGCGTAAATGAGAAACTCGATCAAATTCTTTTCAGAGATTCCTTGAAAAATCAAGTTTTTAGTTTAGCATTTAAATCAACGTCGCTTTATTTTCATTAGTGACTATATCGGAACATCATATGCGAGAAACTTTCGCCAAACATCATTACCTTGAGCTTCAATATAGGATTGCATGCGACTTTTCGATGAAGAAAATTTGAATCATTAAGCATAGGAGGACGATTAACATACTTATCGACGCCATACCTCAACCTTGCTCGATACCACTTGTAGGATCGGATGGCGTCAATCGGAGGGGGTGAATGATTGCGGAAGCTAAAATCTTATTCTTAAACTTTTGAAACACCCCAATTCAAACTCAAATTGCTTGAAGACCGGTTCATGAAGTTGGGAGATCGGTTTAGAAGTGCAGGCGACCAAGAGAGCACATGGACGACCAAGAGCACACTTGGGCGACAGTTCGAGCACTGGCGACCGAGAGGACAAGGCGGCAGTTTAGGGCACTGGCGACGATGGGACACTTGGGCAAAGGTAGAGCACTGGCGACCAAGTAGGACACTGGGCGAGCAGAGGACACTTGGGCGAGCAGGTTGGCACTTGGGCGAGCAGGTTGGGCGAGCACGTGAACAGTTGGGCGACCACGCTGGTCTGGGCGAGCAGACCGATATATGTCCACTAAAATAGAAATTCCTGAAGATCCAGCCGTTGGATTGACGTGCAATTTTAACTGTAGAAACTAGACTTAATTCCACAGCTAACACAAAAAGAATCAGGTCGATCGGATCTACGGATCTAAATTTATGACCTTCGCAAGATGACTGAATTCGGGCGACCACGCGAGCAGTCGGGCGAGCAGGACATCAATCTGGGCGACCACAAATTACCAAAGATCTAACCGTTGAATTTATGTGAAATTTTAACTGTAGAAACTAGATTCAATTACGAATCAAACCCAACAAGAATCAATCCGATCGGATCTACGGATCGAAAGATATTACCTTCGCAAGATGATACTTTTGCAAAGAACCGAACTCCGTGATGAACTTCGTGACTGCTGCTGCGATGAACAAAACTTCAAGCGATTGATCAACTATGTCGAAGCCAAGAGCAAATCACAAACGCAAGAAGAAGCTCTCGGAAGATTGATTTTTATTTCATTGTCTAAAGTACTCCAACACAAGAGTACAAACCTTCAAAACTCGAACGAAAACGCTCTCTCAATAAACAGGGACACCTCCTCTATTTATCTGAGTAACACACAGAGATTGACTACAACTCTACTTCCAACATGGAAAGAGTTCAGTATATATCTCAACTTGGCTAACGTGGCCAAAAACAACTCTTGCACGTATGTACGAGAGAGGCCCTTGCTGTAATTACGTGACTAACCGAAACAACCTTGCGCATGCATGAGCAGCCCCTGCAAGATACGTGACTAACCGACCTTCATGTGCATGTTCTCTAGCCCGAGCGTCTCGCATGACATCCTCGACCACCAAGACCTCGATTCCTTCACGAACCTAGTCCGAACCTCGGCTCCTCCATGAACCTAGTTCGGTCCCATCATCGACCACGTTAAGCCCTCGAGCAACACACGCACATGAATAAACACAGAAGCGGTTTTGCGTGCACGAGCACAAGTCCACGACTTGACTCAAAGTCAATCCATGCAACCACTCACACGAGTGCATTGCATCAAGCGAAATCCATCATGCTATCACTAGCATAATAATCATCTCAACATGGCACATGCACAAGCAAAAATATGAATTTTTCGACCACACATGCTATAATCAAAGTCACTTTACAATGCCAATTTCACCATTCAACCAATTTTTCATCACATGATCTCACAACGTGGATGGTTTCCGCCGATGGCGATCGGACGACTAGCGATATTTCGAGTTCGACGGTGAGGACGCGCATGAAGATGCGCCGGACTTGGGGACGATAACCGCCTAACGGCACTCGGCGTGCTCCGGTGACAAAGGGCGGTGGTTGGTGCGGCGCGACGCGGGAACCGTTCTTTGTACCGTAACGGCGGATGGAGGTCTCGTCGGACAGCGAGCACAACGAGAACTCTTCGGGAACTCCAAATGGCGCGCGCGAGCTCCTTGATGACCCCTCGGCGCGCAAGCAGCAGGAAAAAGCGCGGTGGCTTCGATGAACCTCGAGGAGAGACTTGGGTCCTTATATACTCGGTGACGGATGGCATAAGCGAGGAAAGTCCAACAGCGATGGGAGTTGGACTCGGAGACAGCAGCATACGCTATTCGACTTCGGACACAATGACCTACCGCCTCCGATCATGATCGGACGGTTGGATAAGATGAAAACCCCGAACCGGTATTGTTTGATGAAGGCCATAGGATAAAGATCTAACGGCTGCTAATGATTAGGGTTTCATAAATGACGTGGCGTGTTTGTGGCCCTTGGATCCCGATCCAACGGTCGATATTACCCCTCCCGATTCAGCCGCTCGGTCCACACAGTAATGGGCCGGCCCAATACTGTTCATGGAGATTTTCCGGGTTTTTCTATTTAAAATAATCTGGGAAAATAAATTGATTTATTTAGGGTAGTAAAAATATCAGAAAAATTCCAAGAAAAATCTCAAAAATATTTTGAGACATTCTGGATTTGAATAAAATATTTTTGGCAAAACTTTATTTTAAACTTTTCTTTTTATAATTATTTCTTAACAAAAGGCAATATAAATTCAAAATAATTCCAATAAATCCCAAAAATCCAATTAAATCCGGAAAATTCAAAAAATTCATAAATTGCATTAAAATAATATTTAATAATTAAAAACTCAAAAATTGAGATGTTACACAGCCCATATGGGCGATACTACCACATGGTTAAGACTACTAGCCCGGATGGGCGGTAGTCTTGACCCTGTTACTACTAGTCTGTCAGAGCATTAAATGACTACTGATTGACCGTTGAACCTAAGACCAGAATATGGCCCCACATGGGTGGTAGTGCCACCACCTAAAAGTTTTCAAGGATTTGTTAGCAACATCTAGTATTGTAGTTGAGAACTATAAATACACCCTATATGCATCATAGAGAACCCCTTGGACACTTATTGCATATTCTTGAGCTCTTTCTAGCTTCTTTACTATGCAAGTGCATTCAATTCACATTTTGTGAGTGGTTGAGAGTGAAATCAAGTGTGAGCATTGAATTGAGCCATTTAGTCACTTGATACACCTCAAGCGAGTGTCAAAGTCTATTACTCTTGGTGGTTGCCGTCTCCTAGATGGCTTGTAGATGGAGGAATCGGTGATCTTCTCAAAATAGCTTGTGAGAAGGCCCGATTGATTGTGAAGGCCGGAGTTCACCTACCTAGAGCGGGGAAGAACTACCAAAGTGATCGAGGAAGGCTCAAGTGGTTGGAGATGGCTTGAAATTGGTCAAGTCACCTAAGCGTGAATTAGGGGAGACTAGCAAGTCTCTGAGATCATGTGATAAATTCTTATGTCTTTTTCTCTAGTGATTTGAATTTCCTATTGTTGTGCTCAATTTACATTTTTAGCAAACTAATCATATGGATCTTGTGCTTAGAATCACATCTAGGTTATATCTTAATTGTTGGAGCACTTAGTGTTCTCCAGAGAACCTAGCTTTAAATTGTCAAAATTGCAATTCTTACTTAGTAATTTTATTAATTGCAATAAGAGTTGAAAAATTTAGAAACCTGCTATTCACCCCCCTCTAGTCGGTTATCCTTGATCTTACAAGTGGTATTAGAGTTTGGACTCTCTTTTGGGCTTTACCATCTAAAGAGTAAGGATGGCCAAGAATGGGGTGTCTCAGAGACAAAGCACCTTTCTTTGATGGTACAAACTGTATGTATTGGAAAATCGCATATTTGCTTATCTCAAGGCCATGAGCCCAAGCATATGGAGGATTGTAGATGAGAGTTTCGCTACAGGAGTAAATCCCATGCTCACAATGGAGTAAGAAGAGTGAAATTCTCATCTAAATAATCAAGCAATGAGTGCCCTTTTTGGTGCTTTGAACGTGAATGAGTTCAATCGAGTGAGCAATCTCGAAATCATGAGATTTGGACTACCCTCTTGAAAATTCATGAGGGAACATCCGTGGTCAAAGAAACTAAATTTCATATGCTTTAGATCAAATATGATAGCTTTATTATGTTTCCCCATGAAAACATCAATGAGATGTATTCATGGTTAAATAACATAGTAAATGAGCTCAAGAGCCTTGGGGCGTCGCTAACCGATTTTGATGCTGTTCGTAAGATGCTTAGGGCTCTTCCGGATAAGTATGAGACTTTGGTGACTTTGTTTCTCAACTCACATAAGTTACTGAGGATGACACCCACTGGACTTCTTAGAAACTTGAGGACAAGGAAGAGCTTTTGGAGTAATGCTCTTCGAACAAGAAGAATATGGCCTTTAAGGCGAAAGAGGAGTAAGAGATGGCACTCCTCGTGAGAAGAATGAAAAGGTTCATGAAGATGCGTTCATGCTCAAGTGCCTCTCAAAAGTTCAAGAAGGAGCAACACTCTAGCACAAACCGGTATACAAATATCCGATGCTATGAATGAGATGAGAAGAGGTACATCGCCTCTCATTGCCCTGAGAAGAAGGATGACAAAAACAAATCACCCAAGAAGAAGAAGGCCTTCCAAGAGAAAAAGAAGCTCTTCAAGAAGCTTCACAAGGACGGTAAAGGCAAGTCTCACATTGGAGAGTGAAACTCCACAAAAGAATATTCGGATTCCGACTCCTCCGAGGATGATAAACCTTTATGGAAGAAGGGTCTCGTCGATGTCACCATCAAGGATGCTTCCTCACCATTTGTCACTCTTTTATGTCTTATGGCAAAAGGAGAATTTAAGGTAAAACCCTATGATGATGATGAACCCACTTATGATGAGCTTATGGATATGCTTGAGGACTTGAATGAATACCACGGCAAAGAAAAATCAAAATTGAAGGCTTTGTGAAAGGAATTTCTCTCTCTCAAGGACTCTTATGATGAGCTAAAGGAGGCTCATGAAACTCTCCTTATCGAGGGGCATTTAAAGGCTCAAATTGATGTTGGCATTGATTGCAAAATTATTGATGATATGTCTAGTTTAGAAATTGATTCATGATGTATATTTAAAACTAGCATATCTACTTCTTGTGATGATTTATTTGATATATCTTCAAATTCATGTTCTAACTCTATTTCTAGTCATAAAAATTTAATTATTGAGAATAATGAGCTCAAAGAGCAAGTGAACAAATTAAACAAAAATTTATTGAGAATAATGAGCTCAAAGAGCAAGTGAACAAATTAAACAAAAATTTAGACAGATGCTTTGAGCGTAAGGAAATACTTAATAAAATTTTGAATAATCAAAGGTGTTTCTACAATAAAGAAGGTCTTGGTTATATTCCCAAGATGGGTAAGAAAATTAATAACAAAGCTCCTTAGTTTGTAAAATCAAACGGGAAGCTTTGTTATAAATGTCATGATGTAGGCATTTAGCGAATGATTGTCCCTTGGGCAAATCATCTAAGAATAATGTTTATGATTCATGCTATATGCTTAAGAAAAATAGTAATGGCAAAATTATTGATAAATTTGTTAGGACTCCTATACTTGGCTAGAGAAAGAATGACATTTGTATGCCCAAAACCATAGTTACTAACCTCCAAGGAACCAAACAAATTTGGGTACCAAAAATGGTTTGATCTTCTTTTGTAGGTGAACTACAAGAACAGTAGAAGGCATTGAGTGTTGGATACAGAATGCACTCAACACATGACCAAAGAAGCAAAACATTCACCACATTTGAGTTGGGGAGTGGGCAACACGACAAGATCACCTTTGGCGACAACAAAGAAGGAAAGGTAATGGGATTGGGTAAAGTTGCTATCTCAAATAACTTTTCTATTTCAAATGTCTCTTTAATAGAAAAATTAAATTTTAATTTATTATCCATCACTCAAATTTGTGATCTAGGCCTTACTTGCATATTCTCTAAAAAAATGGTGTAGTTATTTCTAAAAAAATGATAATTCTTTGGTATTCAAAGGTTTTAGATTTGAAAATCTGTATTTAGTCGATTTTGCATAAATGAGTCATGTCTTCAAATTTGTTTAATTGCGAAAACCTCTTTGGGTTAGTTATGGCATAGAAGACTAGCTCATATAGGGATAGTTCAACTTAAAAAGTTTTTAAAAAATGATTTAGTTATGAGCTTGAATGATATGAAGTTTGAGAAAAATAGACTTTGTAGTGCTTGTCAAGCTGGCAAGCAAGTAGCTAGTTCTCATTCTTCAAATAGTATCATATCCACATTTAAACCAATAGAGCTCATCCATATGGATTTGTTTGGCCTGATAACCTATAAAAGCATCGGGGGCAATTCTTATTGTTTGGTCATTGTTGATGATTATTCAAGGTATACAAGGGCATTTTCTTAGATGACAAATCTGAAGCCTCTAGTATTTTTAAAAGTTTTGCAGACAGTGCTCAAAATGAATTTCATTTCAAAATATGGAAAATTCGTAGTGATAATGGTTTCGAATTAAAAAATATAAGAATCATAGATTATTTTGATGAACTTAGAATAAAACATGAACCTTCTGCCAGCTACACTTCAGAGCAAAATGAAGTTATAGAACAAAAAATCGAATATTAATTGAAATGTCAAGAACAATACTTGATTAATATACTACTCCTAATAACTTTTGGGCAGAAGCTATGCAACAAGTAGGGTTTATTTGCACCGTCTTTTAAAAAAGACCTCTTATGAGCTTCTTATTGGAAGAAGACTGAACATCTCCTATTTTTGAGTTTTTGGTTGCAAATGCTATATTTTGAAAAAATGTGTTTGGCGTTCAAAATTTTAAAATCGTTGTAATGTTGGTTTCTTGCTTGGTTATTCTTCAAATAGTAAAGCTTATCAAGTTTTCAACAAAAAAAAGCTTTTGTTAAAGAAACTTGTGATGTTGAATTTGATGAAACTAATGACTCTTAAAAAGAGCAAAAAAATTTAGATGATATAGGTGAAAGATCAAGATAGTGATCAAAGGGGTGAATGACCCCAAATAAAAATTTCCCTTACTTCAAATATTCCAAGCAAGCCCTCAAAGAAAAACACTCACAAAAAGCCAAAGAAAAGAGCAAACTGTTACAGAGGGGCAATCTTCGCAAGCAAGAAATTTGGTAGCCCGATGGTGATAGTACTACATAATGAGCGATAGCACCAAATTCAAGAATAGCAAAGAAGAACAGATTGAAAACAAAGACGACCCAAAAGGAAATTTTGAGGAATCTTTTGATCGGCTAGACCAAAACTCACAAAACTTGGTAAATGTATTCCTTAGGGTGTCGTAAACTCATTCCAACCTTCAATCGCAAGGATTGACATCAAAGTTCTAACATTTTTTCACTTGGAACGAAGAGCACACCAAGTTGGAGCAAAAACTCAAGAACTTGATCTAAAACTTGCTCGTGGGATTTTGATAATCAGTATGATCTTAGATAGCCTCCCACATATCCTGGCAAGTTAGAACACAAGTCAAAATACTCCACAAATATGATTTTGAAGAATGATTCCCTTAAGAGCATTAAATCGGTTTCTTACAAGAAGAACGCATGGATTGCCTAGATGTCTAAGATATGATCTAAAAGAAGATTCACCTATCAATCAACATTCTTGACACAAAAAGCAAAAGCATGTAGAAAGAGGGGAGGCAAATCCAAATTGTGTAAATGTAAATGGCAAGAATGTAATTACGGAATTTAAATATTGAATTTAAGACATAAAGTAAATCCGTAATGTAAATTCAAGTATAAGAGAAAATGATTTGCATTTCTAGAAGGGAGGTTTACAGAGCCTCAAACCAAAGTGGGCAAAGCTCAAATAAGCACAAAACCTCTAATACCTTCAAGAGGGGAAAGGCTACCCCTCTATTTATACTACTCTTGAGTCACCCTCCACCCTTGGATGAGTTCCTTCTACCCTAAGGTCCACCATCAAGGGTAAGGATTGACTCATTCACTCGTACATGGGCTAACCCGAGACCCATACACATATCGGATTTTTGTACACTTTTCAAAGCATACTAACTAGACTCGCTACTCTATCATCCGAACCATAATCCAACGGCCCTCCTTGATCCAAGCAGCTCCTAGCTAGCATCTCATCCATTCGTTGTCTTCTAGGTTTGCACCGACTCCGTCTCCAATCGTCTTCTGTGATCCTCAACCGTCTAGACCTCCAGCTCACCATGCCTAGTCCCGATCATCATTTGCCTCACCATGACCTAGCACTATCGTCCTGTAACCATCGAAAACAAAGAAAACACATCACATAGCATTGCCCCAAGTGAAATGCAATAAATCTCACACAAATTCATATCCCAAGGACATTGAGTAACCCTACTCAAAGTCAAGTCGATGAGTCGACATTGAGTAACTTGTAGCTAACCCAAGGACTCGAGACGGTCTGGTGGTAGGGCGCTCGACCCGGTAACATCCCTACTTGATACTTAGCGATTCCTAATCTACTTGACCACGTCAGAACTTGGCAGTAATTGACCAAGCGTCCGCTCGACCTAGCAACATACCTACTCAACACTTAGAGATTTCCCATCTTACTCGAATCATTCAATCACAAGCCAACGGGGCATTAATTGACCAAGTCAGAACTTGGATGAACCCTCCACACAATGTGGCAACATTTTTACTCGATATTTAGTGATTCCCAATCTTACTCGAATCATTCGATTACAAACCAGCGGGGCATTACTCAACCAAGCAATATCTTAGTAATCGACCAAGCTAGAACTTAGCAGTCTCAAATCAAATTGTTTCACATTGAAAATCCAATTTAAATCAAACTCAAACCACAACTTACCAAGCTCAGATTTAGTCAAATACTCATCACCAATATAGGTAGACCTCCACATGGTCTTTCAGTAGGTGATGAAGGCTTAAGAGAAGCAATGAAGAACATAATACTTGGTGATGTCAAGCTGGAGGTAGATCAAGAAGATAAATCCTCATCTACTCAAGTTGAACCGTCAACTTCCACAACGCCATGTCAAGTTCAACCAATTGATGTGGATGAGAAGGAAAATGATCAATAAGTTCAACCCTTACCTCAAAGAGTCCACCATACGATCTACAAGGATCATCTAATAGATCAAATATTGGGTGATGTTAGTTAGGGTGTTCAAGCTCGATATTATATTGCTTCTTTTTGTGAACATTACTCCTTTGTATCTTCTCTTGAACTGACTCATGTAGATGAAGCTTTAGACAATCTGGATTGGGTGAATGCAATACATGAAGAGCTAAACTACTTCGCCCAGAATTATGTATCAACATTAGTCGAAAGACCCAAGGATCACAATGTCATCGGTACAAAATGAGTATTTTGAAACAAGCAAGATGAGAACGGTATTGTGGTAAGAAATAAGGCAAGATTAGTGGCGCAAGGTTTCACACAAATCAAAGGATTAGATTTTGGTGAAACCTTCACACATGTTGCTAGATTAGAAGCTATTCGTATCTTGCTAGCATTTGCATCTTGGTTCAATATTAACTTATGTCAAATGGATGTGAAAAGTTTATTTTTAAATGGACAAATATCCGAATTGGTATTTGTTGAACTACCTCCCAGTTTTGAAAATCCTAAACACCCAAATCATGTATATAAACTCTCTAAGATGCTTTATGGTCGCAAACAAGCCCCTAGAGTATGGTATGAGTGACTAAGTGATCGATTTTTTAATTTCAAAATGATTCAAAATTAGGAAGATTAACACAACACTCTTTACTAAAGTAATTGATGAAGAGTTCTTTGTATGCCAAATTTATGTTGATGATATCATATTTGGTTCTACTAATGAAGATTTTTGCAAAGAATTCGGCGATATGATGTCTAGTGAGTTTGAGATGTCCATGATTGGGAAGTTGAGTTTTTTTCCTTGGACTTCAAATTAAGCAACTCAAGAGTGAGACATTCGTGAACTAAACCAAGTATATAAAGGATCTACTCAAGTGGTTTGGCATGGAAGATGCAAAGCCCATCAAGACTCCTGTGGTATCCAACGGGTATCTACACCTCAATGGGGAGGTAAACTAGTAGATTTAAAGCTTTATCATTCTATGATTGGTAGTTTAGTTTATCTTACCACATTTAGGCCCGATATCATATTTAGTGTTTGCATGTGTGCATGTTTTCAAGCTTCACCTAAAGTGTGCCATTTAGTGGCCGTTAAGAGAATTCCAAGGTATTTAAAGTATTCCTCAAATATAGGGCTATGGTATCTTAAAGGTATTAAATTTGATTTAATTGGATATTCAGATTCGGATTATACAGGTTGCAAAGTGGATAGAAAGAGTACCTTGGGAGGTTGCCAATTGCTAGGTAGATCCTTAGTTTCATAGTTCTTTAAGAAATAAAATTCTGTAGCACATTGTGAGTAATAGCCTTTAGGAACTAGAATATTGTCATATCTAGTCTCCTAAAAGGTATTTCTAACTCACACATATCAACAAGTTGAAATACTCTTGTCGAATGCTTTACTTTCAAAATTATTTCCTATATGCCCAAAATGAGTCTATTTTATTAAAAACTATTTGAAAAATGTCTTATTTATCTTTTTAAATAAAGTTGAAATGCTCATATATATTTTACCTCTTGGTAAATATATTAGAGCTATTTGCAACTGGATTTGAGGGTGGCGAGTTAAATGGCACTACCATGGTTGGAGCCTGCATACCGCCTTAGGTCGACACTATCAAAAAATTTAAGGGTTCCAACCACCCGGGGGCCCAAAAAAAAAAAAAAAAAAAAAAAAAAAAAAAAAAAATTAAATTTTTGGGTTTTTAAAAAGGGCCGGGTTTGGGGGGAAAAAAATTTTTGGGGGAAAAACCAAAAAACCCCCCTTTTTTGGCCGAAAAACCTTTTTGGGAAAAACCCCCCAAAAAAAAAACCCCAAAAAAAACCCCCCCACCCCCCCTTAAAAAAACCCCCCCCCTTACCCGGGGGGAAAAAAACCGGGGGGGCCCCCCCCTTTTCCCCCAAAAGGGGGGGCCCCCCCCCCCCAAACCCCCCCCCCCCCCCGGGGGGGGGCCCCCCGGGGGAAAGGTTTGGGGCCAAACCCCCCTTTTTTTCGGGACCACCCGGGGAAAAAAAAAAAGAATTAATTTTCCCCCAAAGTTTCCCAAAAAAAAAAAAAGGGGGGGGGAAAAAGGGGTTTTTTTGGGGAAAAAAAAAAAAATTTTTGGGAAAAAAAACGGCCCCCCCGGGCCCCCCCCTTTTCCCCCCAAAAAAAAGAAAAAAAAAAAAATTAAAAAAAACCCAAAAAAAGGGAAATTTTTTTTTTAAAAAAAAAGGGTTGGGGGGGGGGAAAACCGGGAAAAAGGGAAAAACCCAAAAGGGGGGCGGGGGGGGGGGGAAAAAAAAAAGGGGGGAAAAGGGGGGCCCCCCCAAAGGGGTTACCCTTTTTTAAAGCCGGGGGGGAAAGGGGCGGGCGGGGGGCCCGGGGTTTGGGGGCCCCCCTTTTTCCCCCCCCCCGGGGGGGGGGGGAATTGGGGGGCCCCCGGGGGTTTTGGGGCCCCCCCCAAAAAAAAAAAAATTTAAAAAAAAAATTTTTTTTAAAAAAACCAAAGGGCCCCCCGGGGGGGAATCCAAAAAAAAAAAAAGGGGGGGGGTTTTGGGCCAAAAAAAAAAAAGGGCCGGTTTAAAAAAAAAAAAAAAGGGGGAAAGGGGCCCAAAAGGGGGAAAAAAAAAAAAGGGGAAAAAAAAAAAAAACCCCAAAAAAAAAAAAATTAAAAAAACCCAAAAAATTTTAAAAATTCCAAAGGGGGAAAAAAAAATTTAAAAAAAAAGGGGGCCAAAAAGGGGAAAAATTTGGTTTTTTTTGAAAAATTTTCCCGGGGGTTTTTTAAAAAAAAAAAAACCAAAAAAAAAATTTTCCAACCCAAAAATTTTCCCCCCTTTTTTGGGGGGGGTTTTTTTTTTTAAAAAAACCTTTTTAAAAAAAAACCCAAAGGGGGCCCCCCCCCCAAAAAAAAAAACCCTTCCCCCCTTTTTTTAAAAAAAAAGGAAAATTTAAAATTTTTTTAAAAAAAAATTTTAAAAAAAAAATTTTGGGTTAAAAAAATTTTTTTTGAAAAATTTTTTTTTTTTTTTCGGGTTTTTAAAAAAAAAAAAAAAACAGGTTTTCCCCCCCCCCCCCTTTTTCCCCCCCCAAAAATTTTTTTTCCCCCCCTTTTAAATTTTTCCCCCCCCCCCCGGGTTTTTCCCCTTTTTTAAACCCCCCCCCCCCGGTTTTTTTTTTCCCAAAAAACAAATTTTAAGGGAAAGGGTTGAAAAATTTTTTTGGGGTTTTTCCTTTTTCTTTTCCCCCAAACCCCTTTTGGAAACCCGGAAATTGAAACCCCGGGAAAACCCCCCCCTTTTGGCCTTTTTTTTTAAAAAACTTTTAAAAAAACCCCCCGGGGGTTTTTAAAACCCCCCCCCTTTAAAAATTTTTTGGGGGGAAAAAAAAAAAAGGGGGGGTTTTTCCCCCCTTCCCAATTTTGGGTTTTTTTTTTGGGGGGGGGGGGTTTTTTTTTCCCGGCCCCTTTGGGCCAAAAGGGGGGGGGTTTCCCGGGGGGGCCCCTACCCCAGGGGGAAATGGCCCCCCTTTCCCGGCCCCTTTTTTTGGGAAAAACCTTTTAAAGACCCTTTTTCCTTTGGGCCCCACCCCAATTTCCCCCCGGGGGGCCCCGGAAAAAAAGGCCCCGGGGGCCCCAAAAAGGAGTGGTTTTACATTAATTACATTGATTGTGTCTAGTCCTCGCTGCCATCGTCCCCTCGGAGCCTCTTTGTTCACGCCATTGCTTGACGCCACCGCCTTCTGGACCGCTCGAGGATGGGGTTCGGAGGTCGCTGACTTAACGCTAGTACATGTGTCACCCCATCTTGCCCAGGGCGGTGTAGATGGAACGGGAGTTGGTGAAGCTGGCTCAGTCCGAGGGACAGTCATCATAGCGTCAAGGAGCCACGCTTATTTACTGGTCTCCAGGCGCACTACAACGGTTCGCCGCACATTGAATGGCTCCCATGCACATTTAATGGCTCCCATGCGCATTTAATGGCGATGATACATTGTGATCCTGGCGAATGCTTCGGGTGGAAGCCTCCAAGCCCTGTCTGTGTGGTCGGCTGACAATGGGCTCGCTTCCTCGTCGGGCAGCCACGTGGCCTGGGCCTTCCGTGGTCGTGATCTGGTCGCCCGAGGCTGGGACCTGGTCGTCCAACTGCCCGTCGGGCGGCCACGTGTCCTGGTCGCCCGGGGCTGAGATTTGGTCACCCGCCAAGCCTCTTTTCAGCAGGTCGAGTCCCTTGAACAGGGCCTTCTTCTTTTTGTATCTTTGCACAAGCGGTCCCACCTAACAGCGATGGAGAGAGTACCCCAGTGTAGAATACACCGACAAAGTCCATAGACGCTACACACTGAAGAAGACGGCGGATACGCTTAAGAAAGCAATCAAGTCAACCACACGGCATGATGAAAAGGAGACAGTGAAGTGTGTGATTTGCTTCATGCCATACGAAGCTTAAGTGTTCATGGCAAGTATCTAGCTCGAGATTTCTTCATCATACACTAGTGTCTTGGTTGCTCCAACATACAAGCATGGAGATACTTACACTTTATTCATACACCAACACAATTAATCACTCTGCTAATTAGCATTATCTCTTGTCTTAATGATCAGTGTAGGAACCAGACATGCTTTCTGCTGTAGTGAGCCCATCGACGACATCAGGTGCTGGTCGTTGGAGAAGGTCCTGGCTGGCTTGACCAGCCCCTGCAAGTTCAAGAAGCATGGTTGCTAGGAGAGCGTCCGGTACACTGAGAGGCGGAGCCACGAGGCGACGTGCTTGGTTGACATGGAAGGTCTAAATTGATGCCTTGTGTCCGTGGATGGATTGCTTTGCTTTCTTTTGGTGTAATAGACTACTAACATACTAGTTTCTCATCCCTCTAGTGGTTCTCCTATTGCTCTATATTTTCTGTTCAAATTCTACAGCGATAACAACAATTCATTGTTGAGTATTACCTGTACAATTTGCATGCATCATAGATATATATATATATATACATACATAGATATATATATACATATACACACACACACACACACACACACACACACACACACATATATATATATATATATATATATATATATATATGAATGCCAATTTATGGGTAGCTAGCTCATGATCAACAATCAATTCTTTGTACTTATATAAGGCATCACCATGCGAGTTGGTGTCTAGCTGACATAGAAGGTCTAAATTGATGCCCTGTGTCCGTGGATAGATCGCTTTGCTTTCTTTTGGTGTAATAGACTACTAACATACAAGTTGTGGATTAATAACTTTATTTTATTTTTTGAAAATCATTTTAGTGTGGAATAAGAATAATTTGTTATTTTTTATTAAGTAGCGAAGTAATAATATTTGGCACACGTATTATAGGACTGACGGTAAAAATATAAACTATTTGGCACACGAATTATAGGACTATTTACATTTCGAATTGGAGTTGGGTCCAGTAAAAACACAACAATTATACTTCCCATTTCGTCTTCTATGAAATGGTAGTAAATGTGAATAAAAGGAACAGTAAAAGCGAGGAGTCCAGCAGGTAGCCTTGCCTAGCATGGGATTGAAATAGGGAAGAAGACAGAGGGACAAGCACAAACAACGTCGGTAGCTTTCCCACCTTCGTCTATGCCCCTGTTTGTCATGGGGATGGCCGGTAACCATGGCGTGCGCACCGTAGCCAACCACACGGCATGACGAAGAGGAGACAGTAGCCACGGCCTTCTTCATTCAATTTATGTAACAAGGTGAAAATTTGCAATAGAATTATAAGAGTGCAAAAATTACTTTATTTCATATATTTTTTATAATTTTAATTTATATTAGATGTTTAGAAAATAATATTCTAAAGAATATATAAATTTTTAATATTATTGTTGAATTGTAGAAACTATCAAAGAAATTTATAAATGACTAGTAATCTTATTTTATTTTTTAAAATCATTTTCGTGTGGAATAAGTATGATTTATTAATTATTTGTTATTAAGAAAAGAAGTAATAATTTTAATTTATATTAGATTGCTAGAAAATAATTTTAATCAAGACTTGCTGGTGTATTCAACCAGATCGATTCTTCACATCGCATCTGGGCTGGATACACCAACCGCATCGATGGTTCCTAGGGCTTCCGCATAAGCTAGGGATTCAGTCCTAGTTGGTGTATTCAATCGAGATCGATAGAGTCATCATCCAGCTTGGTATATCCAACTGGTACTGATGTGAGACATCAGTCCCGGTTAAAGACACCAACCGGGACTGATGGTGCACATATAAATCTCTCCCGCTGTCGGGACCCGGATTTACCAAATCCGACCCCTCTGTGTTTACCCGTGCTAGTCCAGGAAAAGCTAGCACACACAACTCAAACAGTGATGATAACATAGTCATACCACAAAGTAACAACAGTAAATAAGCAAAAGGGAAATAACATCGTAAATACATTATTACAAATGACAAGCCTTATGGCTTAAGTTGGTAAGTAGCAATGAAACATAAACAAGAGTAACAAAAAGAGCTACCCATATGCCCACAGCAACCGATGCGAGCGCGCCCCTAGAAGTCTGGGTCGCCTTCATCGAAGCCACAACCAAAGAAATCATAATCACCTTCAGCTTTAGGATACTCCTCTGAGAAAATTTGATGTGGCAAGGGTGAGCACACACCGTACTCCGCAAGTCTTGGAAACTTAATGCATGATAACTATATGCAAGGCTTAACAATGGAAGGCATAATAGGGTTCATTTGCATAAAGCAGAATTTAACTTGAAATAACAGTAATAATTTCATAAAGCAGCATTTGACAAAAACCAAATAACATAATAATTGAATTTGATGAATAACAATTTAATGGGTTCTAACCACCCTATTGGCTCCCACCGCCAAACCAAAACCCGCGAGTTCCAGCCACTCACAGTTTTCCAAAACCATTTTCATTTAAAACCAAAACCAGAAAATCTACAATGTGCTAGCGTACCTCGCCTGCCCATGACTGTGGGCATGGTTACTCAAGTAGTTTTAACTCTGCAAAGATTGTACACTTTACCCACAAGACATGATCTTCCCTTATTGCCAAGCTATTAACACACTTCCTTTGATGTGTCGGCCAAGAGATCATGACAAAGCCTTTACAATGTACGACACCGCTACCAACTTCGCCTCGCTAAGGTTTCACCATGTTAGGGCTAAACCGCCAAGATGTAAGCCCCTCTTGCGCTTGCAAGTGTTCACCCGACACCCCATTCAACCCAATGGCGGTTAATAACGACACGCACAAATTACCTAGCCAGTCGCACTCCATATAGACTTGTGGTTGTACAGAAAGCTCGGTCCAAGGTAACACACGCCCGGTCCTTAATTGACTAGGGCGAACAACCACTAAACCGGATCTCGTGCATCCCGCACCCTCCAAACAACCATCCGCCCGGTCTAAACCATTTTCATTTTATTTCAATTTTAATAATAAAGAATACCAATTGCCATAATTTCATAAACAAGTTTCATCAAAGTTTTGAAAGATTTTCCATAATGGCAATATACCGATATGTTTAAGCATTTCTAAGCGTTTCTACCGTCCCATGGTAAAATTTTAATTAACATTAAGTACAAGAATTATCATGGCAAAGATCAATAAGGGCATAACAATTTAGGTATTTAGCTAAGCATTTAAAACTGCAATTAAAGTAATTTACATAAAATAATAAGCATGCATAGATTAAAACAATATAAAGTTTTATAAAACTGGGACCAATATGTTCAAGGAAGACTTGCCTTCCACTCCTCCCACTGGTGCTACCTCCGCCGGATGCTCCGCTTGCGCTTCAACTGCGTCGTCTACATGTAAAACGAGGACAAAATAAATAAAATAAATTCAAATAAAATCCAAAAATCAAAATAAGGGTATTGGCAGATAGAGCATGATTTTAGATGAATTTAGAAATTTGAATCATGCGAATCGGAGTTCGGACGGAGGAGAACAGGCTTTGGAAGTTGCTCGGGAGGAAAAATCAAAAAATACCCTAAGGTGACACGTGTCGGCATGCGATTGGCTGGATTCGGATTTTTGGGAAAAACCACGAAAAAAGAAGAAAATCTCTGCGGCTGACAAATGGGACCCACGCGTCAGCGACCTGGCTCACGGTGGACTCGGTTCACTCAGGGAGACTTGGAGCGACGAGCGAGGACGTGGCGCGGACGTGGCTGGCACGTGGCTTGCACGTGGCGCCACGCGGATCTAGGGTGAATGGTGGTGGCGATGTGGTGCACACGTGGCTGCACGCGGTGCCACGGGCGGTGACTCGGCGCGGCCCGATGACGTGGACAACCACGCGGGAGACTAGGGTTGCGGTGGCGCTGACACGGCAGCCACGGGGCGGACACGTGGAGGTGACAAAGCAGCTGGCTTCGAAGACTTACCGGTTCACGTGGCCAAGATCTGGCCGACTCGGTGAAGATCAACGGCGATGGAGCGATGGCGCGGCGGGAGATGACGTGGTCGCCTCCGGTGCGTTGATGGACGATCGAACGGTCACCGTGACGCGAAGACGGCGACGACGAAGCGGCGGAGCAAACACGCCGGAGCTGGGGAAGAAGACACGGAAGACGGCGGAGATGGACCGGATCAGCCACAAAACGGTGCGGAACCGAAATAGGATGACACGAGGATTACGATGGTACAAGAGTTATCGCCGGAGACTCACCGGAGAGGGAGAAAGAGGCGGCGGTAGCCTCGGGAGATGACTTGAACTCCGGCGAGGTCAAAATGTGCGGCGCGGGGGTGGCAACCCTAGAGATGGCGGTTATAGTGCGTATATAGCCTAGGGTTGCGGGAAAAAGCGCGGAAGTCGAGGTTTGTCGCGTGGCTAGGGCTGCACGGGCGGCGGCGCGGGTCGGGGCGACGTGGCGCACGGATGGCCGTGGGATCGGGATCGGACGGGCGGGCTCTAGGGTTTCGCGGCTGCGTTGAAGCGATACGGCGGAGGACGACCGTTGGATCGGAAATCGACGGCCGAGCGCGCTAGGGTTTTTCGGCTGCGTTAAAAGGATACGGTCGCGGACAACCGTTGGATTGAGATCCAACGGTGGAAATTTATCCGAATTAGGATTTTGGGCGCGGGAAGGCGGGTGGGCCGGAAATGGGCCGACGGATGCGGAATAGGAACGGGCCGAACGGAATGAATAGGGATGTCGGCCCAAGGAGAAAAAGGAATTAACTTCATTTTCTGAATTTAGGAAAAAGCTAGAAATTCAAATAAACTCCCATAAATCCAAATAAATAGCAAATAAATTCGAAAAATCTCTAAAAAATACAGAAAAATTCTAAGAAGCATAAGGAACACAAATAAATCTAGAAATATTTAAATTGAAGTATGGGTTAATCAAATTAAATCCTTTTGCATTTTGAAAATTCAAATTAAGCTGGAATTAATTCGAATAAATTGCAACTGGTTCGGGTTTTGAAATTTGAGCACAAAAAAACTCAAAAACTGGAATGTTACAAACCTCCCCCCTAACAGAAAATCTCAACCCCGAGATTTGAGACTAACTAGGAAAGAGGTCAGTATTCCACTCTAAGATCCTCCTCGCCCAAGGTGGCTTCTTCTTCTAGATGGTTGCTCCATCGCACTTTGCGAATTTGATCGCTTTGTTCCTTGTCCTGCGCCACTTCTTCTAGGATTCTCGACGGGTACTTCGGATAGGAAAGATCCTCCTACAGCTCAACATTTTCCAACTGCATCTGACTTTCTGGCACTCTGAGGCACTTTCTCAACTGGGACACATGGAACACATTGTGCACATTGGACAACTGCGGCGGCAACTCCAACTGATAAGCCACTTCTCCATTTCTGGCCAGAATTGGGAACGGTCCGATGAATCTTGGTGCTAGCTTTCCGCGAACCTAGAATCGATGCATTCCTTTGAGCGGGGAGACTTTCAGATACACATAATCACCAGGAGCAAAGGTCAACTCTCTTCTGCAGCTTATCAAGATAGCTCTTTTCGCTCGATCATACCGCTCTCAACCTTTCTTGAATCATCTTCACTTGTTCTCGGCCTTTTCCGTAATCTCAGATCAAAACTTGACGATCACCTGTCTCATTCCAACAGAGAGGTGTCCTGCACTTTCTGCCATACAGAGCTTCAAATGGTGACATCTGCAAGCTGGCTTGATAGCTGTTGTTGTATGAGAATTCTGCATAAGGCAAACTCTGATCCCAACTGGACGCATTGGACAATGCACACGCCCTCAACATATCCTCCAGAATTTGATTTACCCGCTCAGTCTGTCCATCCGTCTGAGGGTGATAAGCTGTGCTGAAATTCAGATTGGTGCCTAATGCTTCTTGTAACTTTTGCCAGAATCTTGATGTGAATTGGGTGCCCCGATCTGAAATAATCTTCTTGGGCACGCCATGCAAGCACACAATCCTTGTCATATACAGCTCTGCATGCTTATCTCCTTTGTAGGTCGTCTTCACCGGAATGAAATGAGCAACTTTTGTCAATCGATCCACTACAACCCAAATGGAATCATATCCTGACCTGGTCCTCGGAAGTCCTGTGATGAAGTCCATCCCAACTTCTTCCCACTTCCATTCGGGCACCTTCAATGGCTGCAACAAACCTGCTGGCCTCTGATGTTCAGCTTTGACTCGCTGGCACACATCGCACATGGCTATATATTCTGCAATTTCCTTTCTCATCCTTGGCCACTAATACACACCTCGAAGATCATGATACATCTTGGTGTTTCTTGGGTGAATTGAGTATCTCGACTCATGCGCTTCCTTCGTAATCAATCGCTTGACTTCTTTTCGATTTGGCACATAGAGACTCGCCCAAGCCACATTGTTCCTTCCTCATCTTCAGAGAATCCTGGAGCTTTGCCTTCCTTTATTCTGTCCTTGATCTTAGCAGCTTCTTTGTCTGACTTACGATTTTCCTCGATTTGGTCCACTGTGAGTTGGTCAATCTCCAAAGCAAGAATGAACCTTCCTCCACTAATCCCAAATTCAGACGCTAAAATTCCTCGTGAAGAGCAGGCTGTCCTTCCTGAATCATCAAATTATTGCAATAGCTTTTTCGGCTCAGAGCATCAGCAACCACATTGGCCTTGCCGGGGTGGTAACGGATTCCAACATCATAATCTTTGATTAATTCCAACCATCGCCTCTATCTCAGGTTCAGGTCTGCTTGGGTGAAGATGTATTTCAGACTCTTGTGGTCGGTGAAGATCTCGAACGATTTCCAATGAGATAATGCCTCCATAGCTTCAAAGGCATGCACAATGACCATTTCTAAGTCATGGGTTGATAGTTTTCTCATGTGGTCGCAATTACCGTGAGGCGATGCGACTACCTTGCCTTTCCTGATCAAGACACAACCTGCACTCGCCTCGAAGCATCACGTAAAATCTCAAGCCTTTCAATATCGAGCAAGTGAGCACCGGTGTCAGGGTCAACCTTTTCTTCAATTCCTGGAAACTTTGCTCGCAAGCTTCAGTCCATTCAAACTTCTTCTCCTTCTTCAGCAGCTTGAGTGAGCGGTCTTGCAATCTTCGAGAATCCTTCAATGAATCTTCTGTAGTAACCCGCTAAGCCCAGGAAACTTCTGATATCTAGCACTGACTTGGGCTGCCTCCAATCAAGCACACCTTTCACTTTTTCTGGATCCACTGAGACACCTCTAGTAGAAATGATATGACCCAAGAAAGCAACTTCTGTCAACCAGAACTCACACTTGCTGAACTTGGCATACAACTGATGGCTTCTGAGCTTCTCTAGCACCATTCTCAAATGTCCTTCATGTTCAGCCTCATTTCGAGAATAGATAAGGATATCATCTATGAATACCACCACAAACTTGTCCAGGTACTCCATGAACACCTTGTTCATCAGATTCATGAAATAGGCTGGAGCATTGGTCAGACCAAAGGACATGACTGTGAACTCATACAATCCATATCGAGTGGCAAAGGCTATTTTCGGAATGTCTTGCGGCCTTATCTTCAGCTGATGATAGCCAGAACGTAGATCTATCTTGGAGAAGATGCAAGCACCCTTCAACTGATCAAACAGGTCGTTAATCCGGGGCAAAGGATACTTATTCTTGATGGTGACTTCGTTCAGAGCTCTGTAATCCACACACATGCGCAAACTACCATCCTTTTTCTTCACAAAGAGAACTGGCGCTCCCCAAGGCGACGAACTGGGACGAACAAATCCTTTCTCTTGCAATGCTTCTTCATTTCAGCAAGTTCATTGGGTGGCATACGGTAGGGCCTCTTGGAGATAGGAGCTGTGCTGGGGACTAGTTCTATGGTGAACTCAATGTCCCGATCAGGTGGCATGCCTGGCAATTCCTCCGGAAACACATCCGGGTATTCACTCACCATAGGCACACTTTCCAGGGTTATTTCTTTCAGCCGATTCAAGGCGCACTTCTCACTGGAAGACTCATCGGGCATACACTCCACTCGAGTGCCTTCTGAACTTGTGAGGGTGATGGCTCTACGGCCGCAATCAATTTGACCTTTGAACTTGGCTAACCAGTCCATCCCTAGGATGACATCTATTCCCTACGAATCCAGAATGATGAGATTCACTAGGAATTCCACCCCATTGATTTTTATGGCGGCGCTTGGGCACACCGAACTTGTTTTCATTTCTTTGCCCGGAGATTGCACTATCATAGGGCTCTTGAGAGGAAAAGACTCCAAATCAAATTGCTCAACAAAACACTTGGAGATAAAAGAATGCGATGCTCCAGAATCAAACAACACTGTGGCAGGAATTGAATTGACAGAGAACTTACCCAAAACCACATCCGGCGCCTCCTGAGCTTCTTCTGCAGTCACATGGTTGACACGGCCTCTTCCAAAGGATTGCTGAGCTCTGGGGGTCTGAGACGCTCCACGGCCCTATTCTTGCACTGGAGTCTTGGCGAATCGATCTCAAGCCGAGCGACAGGTGTCATCGGGCCGCGCTTCGAGGGCGCTTGTTGGCATAGTGACCCATCTGGTGGCAGTGAAAGCACTGAACTCCTGCAGCATTCCCTTTCTAAGGCTGAGCAGTGGCAACAAGCTGAGGTCCCTGAGCAACTGGGCGAGGTCCAGAAGTAGCGGCACGAGGTCCTCCAGGGACAAGCGTCCTGCTGAACCGCTGAGGCGGGAAACACTGACGAGAACCACTCGCTCCCTGGTGAGCCTGAAATGCCATCTTCCTCTTGCGAGACTCTCTCTGCTGGCACTGAGCATCCTCCTGCACTAGGGCTTTGTTCACCATATGCTGAAAGTTTGGAAAATCCAAAGCAACAAGCTGAACCTTTATGTCGGGGTCAAGTCCCTCCATGAACCTCCAGATCTAGGCACTTTCAGTGGCCACATCCTCAGGTGCATACCTGGACAGCTGAGTGAACCGGTTGAGATATTCAGAAACACTCTAGTTCCCCTGATGCAGCTTACAGAACTCTCTCTTCTTCATCTCAATGATCCCCGCAGGCACATGAGCAGTTCTGAAGGCCTCGGTGAATTCCTCCCATGTGATAGCTTGAGCATTCTGATGGGCTGCACAGAAGTTGTCCCACCAAGTAGCAGCGACTCCCTTCAGCTGGTGGCTGGCATAAAGCACCTTCTCGCGGTCATCACACTGAGCTAACTGACGCTTCTTCTCAATATCTCTTAACCAATCATCTGCCTCCAAGGGTTCACCAGCTCCCGAGAAAGTAGGTGGTCTGGTCCTCATGAACTCTCCAAGCCTCGATCGAGGTCTGCATCATTTGCAATTTGGGCCGGTGCCGCCGCCGATTGTTCACCATGTTCTGAGCAAGGGCTTGCAAAAGCTGAAGCTGCATTGCCATCATCTGCTGCATATCTGCCATCTGAGGTTAAAACGGTGGCGGCGGTGGCAACTCCTCCTCTGACTGACCCTATTGAACTGAGGAATCCTGCTGCTCTTATGGCACTGCCCGGCCACGACCACGACCTCTGTGACCACGGCCTTTGCCCTGACCCTCCATCTGAAGCAACGGCCAAGGAAAGGTTAGCACAAGACGAGAGGGAAAAAGCACAAGATAAGGAGACTAGGGAGGTAGCCATTCCAAGGCAGAACAAGCAACAAAACTCCAACGAAAAGTGGCTGCAACACCATGCCTGGGGCAAGCGTACAACACAACCATCAAGCAAGCAACAGAAAACCAAATAAACTCCGACTACTAAGCGAAGAAAGGGGGGTGACATGGGCACTAATAACTTATTCTTCATAGGGGTCCTTTTGAGCGATCTTCCATCCACTTGATCCTTCCAGCAATCCTTCCACCAGTCTTGCAGACGACCGAAGACTTAGAGAAATTTCAAGAGGTAAGATCAAATTTAATTTTCAAAATAATATTTCAACAAAGGAAAGGAATAGAAACCTAAGAATAAGGTAAGAGGAGACCACTATTGAATTCAAATTCGTTGGTTTGATTTAGAACATAATTTTGAAATTCTAAAAGACCTTTCTAACTAGGGTTGCGACCTACAGTCGATATGGCTCTGATACCAGCTCTGTCGGGACCCAGATTTACCAAATCTGACCCCTATGTGTTTACCCGTGCTAGTCCAGGAAAAGCTAGCACACACAGCTCAAACAGTGATGATAACATAGTCATACCACAAAGTAACAACAATAAATAAGCAAAAGGGAAATAACATCGTAAACACATTATTAGAAATGACAAGCCTTATGGCTTAAGTTGGTAAGTAGCAGCGGAAACATAAACAGTAGCAAGAAAAAGAGCCAGTCCATATGCCCACAGGCAGGCAACCGACTGGGGTGCGCTCCCTAGAAGTCCGGGTCGCCTTCATCGAAGCCATAGGCAAAGAAATCATAATCACCTTCAGCTTTAGGATACTCCTCTGAGAAAATTTGATGTGGCAAGGGTGAGTACACACCATACTCCGCAAGTCTTGGAAACTTAATGCGTGATAACTATATGCAAGGCTTAACAATAGAAGGCATAATAGGGTTCATTTGCATAAAGCAGAATTTAACTTGAAATAACAGTAATAATTTCATAAAGCAGCATTTGACAAAAAGCAAATAACATAATAATTGAATTTGATGAATAACAATTTAATGGGTTCCAACCACCCGATTGGCTCCCACCGCAAAACCAAAACCCACGAGTTCCAGCCACTCACAGTTTTCCAAAACCTTTTTCATTTAAAAACAAAACCAGAAAATCTACAATGTGCTAGCGTACCTCGCCTGCCCATGACCGTGGGCACGGCTACTCAAGTAGTTTTAACTCTGCAGAGATTGTACACTTTACCCACAAGACATGATTTCCCTTATTGCCAAGCTATTAACACACTTCCTTTGGTGTGTCGGCCGAGAGATCATGACAAGGCCTTTAAAATGTACGACACCGCTACCAACTTCGCCCGCTAAGGTTTCACCGCTGTTAGGGCTAAATCCGCCCAGTACAGAAGCCCCCTCTTGCGCCTTGCAAGTGTCTACCCGACACCCCATTCATCCCAATGGCGAAGCTAATAACGACACGCACAAATTACTTAGCCAGGTCGTACCCATATAGACTTGTGGTTGTACGGTAAAGCTCGGTCCAAGGTAACACACGCCTCGGTCCTTAATTGACTAGGGCGGAACAAACACTAAACCAGATATTGTGCATCCCACACCCACCAAACAACCATCCGCCCCGATCTAAACCATTTTCATTTTATTTCAATTTAATAATACCAGCAATACCAATTGCCATAATTTCATAAACAAGTTTGATCAAAGGTTTGAAAGATTTTCCATAATGGCAATATACCGATATGTTTAAGCATTTCTAAGCAGTTTCTACCATCCCATGGTAAAATTTTAATTAACATTAAGTACAGTAATTATCATGGCCTAGGGTGTCAAATGTTGTCATGGCAAAGATCAATAAGGGCATAACAATTTAGGTATTTAGCTAAGTATTTAAAACTGCAATAAAAGTAATTTACATAAAATAATAAGCATGCATAGATTAAAACAATATAAAGTTTTATAAAACTGGGACCAATATGTTCAAGGAAGACATGCCTTCCACTCTCCCGCCGGTGCTACCTCCACGGATGCTCGCTTATGCTTCAATCAAGGCTGCCTACACGTAAAACGAGGACAAAATAAATAAAATAAATCCAAATAAAATTCAAAAATAAAAAAGGGTACTGACAGATAGAGTATGATTTTAGATGAATTTAGAAATTTGAATCATGCGAATCGGAGTTCGGACGGGGGAGAACGAGGCTTTGGAAGTTGCTCGGGAGGAAAAATCAGAAAATACCCTAAGGTGACACGTGTCGGCATACGATTGGCTGGATTCGGATTTTTGGGAAAAATCACTGGAAAAAGAAGAAAATCCCTGCGGCTGACAAATGGGACCCACGCGTCAGCGACTTGGCTCACGGTGGACTCGGTTCACCGAGGGAGACGCGGAGCGACGAGCGAGGACGTGGCGCGGACGTGGCTGGCACGTGGCTAACAGGTGGCTTGCACGTGGCGCCACGCGAATCTAGGGTGAATGGTGGCGGTGACGTGGCGCACACGTGGCTGCATGCGGCGCCACGGGGCGGCTGACTCGGCGTGGCCCGATGACGTGGATAGCCACGCGGGAGACTAGGGTTGCGGTGGCGCTGACACGGCAGGCACGGGGCGGACACGTGGAGGTGACAAAGCAACTGGCTTCGAAGACTTACCAGTTCACGTGGCCAAGATCTGGCCAACTCGGTGAAGATCAACGGCGACGGAGCGATGGCGCGGCGAGAGATGACGTGGTCGCCTCCGGTGCGTTGATGGACGATCGAACGGTCACCGTGACGCGAAGACGGCGACGATGAAGCGGCGGAGCAAACACGTCGGAGCTGGGGAAGAAGACACGGAAGACGGCGGAGAAGGATCGGATCAGCCACGAAACGGTACGGAACCGAAATAGGATGACACGAGGATTACGATGGTACAAGAGTTATCGCCGGAGACTCACCGGAGAGGGAGAAAGAGGCGGCGGAAGCCTCGGGAGATGACTTGAACTCCGGCGAGGGCGTGGGAAGGCACGGCGGCGTCCCAGGAGGCAAGACGTGGTGCAAAATGTGCAGCGCGGGGGTGGCAACCCTAGAGACGACGGTTACAGTGCCTTATATAGCCTAGGGTTGCGGTAAAAAGCGCGGAAGTCGAGGTTGGTCGCGGTTAGGGCTGCTGACGGCAGGCGCTGGTCGAGGCGACGTGGCGATCGATGGTCGGGATTGGGATCGACAGGCGGGTTTCTAGGGTTTCAAGTGCGTTGAAGCGATACGGCGGAGGACGATCGTTGGATCGGAAATCGACTACTGAAAGCACGCTTAGGGTTTTTAATTGCGTTAAAAGGATACTGGTAGCGCGACAACCGTTGGATTGAGATCCAACAAAGTGGAAATTTAATCAATTAGGGTTTTGGGCAATGGAAGGCGGGTGGGCCGGAAATGGGCCGACGGATGCGGAATAGGAACGGGCCGAATGGAATGAATAGGGATTTTGGCCCAAGGAGAAAAAGGAATTAACTTCATTTTCTGAATGTAGGAAAAAGCTAGAAATTCGAATAAACTCCCATAAATCCAAATAAATAGCAACTAAATTCTGAAAAATCTCCAAAAAATACAGAAAAAAATTCTAAGAAGCATAAGGAACACAAATAAAACTAGAAATATTTAAATTGAAGTATGGATTAATCAAATTAAATCCTTTTGCATTTTGAAAATTCAAATTAAGCTGGAATTAATTTGAATAAATTGCAACTGGTTCGGGTTTTGAAATTCGAGCACAAAGAAACTCAAAAACTGGAATGTTACACCCGCCGCCTCATCTTCCCCAATTTCCTGCTCCTCCTGGCCGTGTTCCCCAATTTCCTCCTCCTCTCGCTCGTTTGCAAAGGCCTCCGACGACCTCCTCACCTCCGACGACCGCGCACGCCACTGTCCTCCTCGCCTCCGACGACCCTACCGCCACCGTCCTCCTCACCTCTAACGACCCTGCCGCCGTCTTTCTCGCCTCCGACTTAGTACAATGTAAGTTCAATGCTTATTGATTTGTCTTTCCCTGCGGTCAGCATGTTTATGCTGGAAAGTATTGGTTCGAGTGTATAACCGAGTTTTGGTAGAGGGGGTCTTTGCAGCTGTGTCACTCTCGACTCTCTTTTCATGATGAGCAGGATAGGAAACTCAAGAACACACAGGGATTTTACCTAGGTTCGAGCCCCCAATGCGGGTAACAGCCCTACGTCCTGCTCAAACTCTTGTTGCTCTATTATTCCACTTGTTCTTAGTTCACCCAATCTTTCGATCATTCGAGCTTTGGATCTCTTCTCTGTTGAGAGCTAATCAACCGACCGACCGACCACCTCCCCCATGCACACTAGCTCCCTTATATACTCTTAGGACTGGCTAGGGCAAGTGGAAGGAGTGGTCTTACATTAATTACATTGATTGTGTCGAGTCCTATCACTACTGTCCTTCTAAGCCTCTTTGTCTACGCCGTTGCTTGACACCACCTATCTTGGATTGCCCGAGGGAGGGATTCAGATCTTTGCGTGATTTAACACTGTACACACGTCTCCTCGGCTTGCCCTGGGCGGTGCAGATGAAACGGGAGTTGGTGGAGCTGGTTCAGTCAGAGGGATAGGTCATCATACCGTCAGGGAGCCATGCCTATTTAATGGCTCCCAGGCGCATTGTAACGGCTCCATGTGCATTTAGTGGCTCCTATGCACATTTAATGACTATGATACGTCGCAATCCTGGTGGAGGCTTCGGGTGGAAGCCTCCCAGCCCTGTCTGTGTGGATGACTGACAATGGGCCCGCCTGCTCATCGGACGACCACGTAGCCTGGTCGCCCGACTGCTCTCCGAGTGGCCAAGTGTCTTGGTCGTCGGAGGTCGTGACCTGGTCACCCAGGGTCGGGACCTGGTCGCCCGACTGCTCACTGGGTGGCCATGCGTCCTAGTCGCCTGCCAAGTCTCTCTTCAGCAGGTTGAGTCCTTTATACAGGACCTTCTTCTTTCTATGTCTTGCGTACGCAGTCCCACCTGACAGTAGTGGAGAGAGTACCTCGGTGTAGAATACACCGATAGTAGCCCCCGGATCCGCCCTGGAGCACGCCTTAGAAGATTTTGGAGATATTCTTTTGACCTTGGCGCGCTCCTGGACGGGGCCCACTCCTGCACATGCAACCGTACAGATTCTCTCTGCAGCCGCCGCAACTCTTCGGTCTTGTCGTCTCGCGCCATTATGATCTTTTTGTGGACCGTCGGCTCGTGGGGACGCCACTCCTCATGACTTGACATCGTGCGCGGCTTATAAATAGACATGTCCGCCTCTCCACGATCCGCACTCTTGTCGCTTTCTGACGAATACCCATACCAGGGGTACCCCACAGCAAAGTATACATCTATTTCAAGATCGATTCTCAAGTTATCTAGCCTCGAGTCAAAATTGTTTCTTGTAGAGAACCCTCAAGGTGAAACCGACATGGCCCTCGTCCCTCCTTCGAAGGGGGTAATCGCCGACATTGAATGTGATACCAAATGGGCCACATTGGACCACATCCTCATCAAAGGCCTCCCTAGACCCCAAAGGGTCACCCGCCTCGATTGCTCCGGCTGAACCTCGATCGGACGCTCCCGCCAGCCCCGACCGACCCAGGGCCGATGCCTCCACAGGCACCTACTCCGACCCGACCCCGCATCAAGTACCACTACAGGCTCCAACCAGGAACCCGACCAGGGTACCCTCAAGCCTCGGCCCCGCAGTCTCTGCCACGTCATCAGTCAACGCCGAGCGGGTCACCTGTTGCACGGACGTAACGGTAACATTGGGGCGGATGGTTCTTTCCAACCAGAGGGTGGCCTCAGCTAAAGCACCCATCTTTTCAAGACGTCAGCATCTGACAGGCGCTCAGAGGGCAGGTGTGCGCCCTCCGAAAAGGGCGCCGCCCGTTGTGTCTACCCACCCCGTATGGGATATGTTGGAGCCTGTCAGTCATCATGACCAAAGACTAGGTTGCCCGGGCGAAGAGCCTGCACGTCATCATGACCGAAGACCAGGCCGCCCGGACGTAGCATTCCCCTACCTCTTTTTCAAATCCTCGTGTAACCTGCCCCCTCGGCCTATATAAAGGGAGGCAGGGCCCTTGGAGGAGGGGGGATAGATTTTCTTTCCTTTACACGCACTCCACGCTGAGTTCGCTAACCGCACCTCCTCGACGCTCGGGGTTCTTCGACCAGTCGGCGCCAGCTTAGGAAAGCCCTCCCGATTTCTTCTCCCCGAGCGAGTGCTAAGGGCATGTCCTTAGCCTCTGTTTGTAACCTCAATTTGCTCCCCGAGCTCAGGGCAATTCAAATCGCCACCATGAACTGGAAGTAGGGACATTCAGCCCGAACCAGTATAAATCCGGGACTTCTTTGGTCTGGCCATTCGAGGAGAGGGGACGCGCAACCCCCTATACTTACAAATTCATTGCCGGTTATACGAGACACCGACACTTTCGTTTTCTAGGCTTTTTGCTTCCTTCATCTTATGCTTCCACATTGCGAGCTTCTTTGCCACCATGGCACCAAGACAGCGCTCTGGCCACATGGCTCAGCCGCTTCCCCCTTCAGTGATGGATGAGTCGCGGTTGGGGGCCGTCCTACGCTGGCCCCGAAGGGGCCCTCCGCCTCAAGGCGGGCATTTTCTCACTAAAACGCAACCCCAGGGAGGTGATTACCTTCGCCTGGGTATTGGCAGCGGGCCTGATGCCGCCTTATTCTGAGTTCTTCCTCACCGTCCTTCATTTCTACAAGATCCACCATCTTCACCACACCCCCAACTCCATCGTCATCCTCTCCACCTTCGCATACCTCTGCGAAATGTTCATGGGGATGAGGCCGAATCTTCCTCTCTTCCGATACTTCTACACTCTCCGCGGCTCCACCAATGGTGCGTCGTGGGGAGTTGCCATTTCCACCTCCGTGATAGCTCGGCCTCCCTCTACATCTCCCTCCAGATGAAGACCACTGTGGGGAACCATCCCCGGGACTCCACTGATTCACCCAAACGCGTGGTACATCTTAAGTGAATCAAGGGAAACTCGAGCGTTCCGCGAATATACCCGTGTTGGTCCTAGGAAAGTTCGCCAACACGAGCATTCTCATCCAACAGTTGACATCACAACACATACCCATTTATCGGAAGCATAAACATTATTACATTCCAAAAGTAGGACTGCTGTCCATAACGACATATTTAGAGTTATTACACCAAGTAGCAGTGGAATTCGTAAGATGAACAACAAAAGGGCCAGCATGGCATTCCCCCAAACCCTTAGGCAACCAACTGGGGCAAGAACGACGACTAAACGTTAGAATTGTTGAAATCTGCCTAGTAAAAGTCCCCGGGCAGTGCCTCATCCTCACCTGCAGCAAGTGGACAATCCGGTTGAGTACAAAGAGTGTACTCGCATAGTAATATAAGTTGCATACTGAGTTCTAACTACATGTGGTTGCTACCTCAAGGGAGGCAAAATGGCAATTTCAACATAAAGCAATATTTGGGATAAAGCATAAATAGGTGTAGATTGACAAATTGCATTTAGTAAACATTTGAAAAATCTAATACATAATATAACATCATCATAATCACATTTATATCATGCCTTCAAGCATTCGCAAAAATCAATTAGTATTTTCATAAATAGGTGGGGCTGCTCGTTCTTGACTTCGAAAGCGTAGTCGTACTCGAGAGTGCCTTCCGAAGCGTCAACACCTAACGAGAAAATTCAAATCCATAAACACCAAATCAAGAACTCCAATGGTGCACATGATTAAAAGATGCATGAAATGCTCATGATGTGTAGTACTAAGGGTAATATGAAAATACTAATTGATTTTTGCGTCAAAAGTTCAAGTATTGGGGTATTTTATTGAATTATATCAGGAGTATCCGGGTTTTTAACCCCGGAGTGTCCGGGTTGACCCCTTCGGTCTCGCGAGTTCTGTCCTATCCGGAGTATCCAGATGAAATCCCGGACTATCCAGGTTAACCCCCTCGGTCTGGCGAATTCTGCCGTATCCGGACTATCCGGATTGAGCGGTCTGTTTCAAAAACGGCTATTTGTCTATTGTCCTCTACACTTCAAAGGAATGGACTAGGGTTTCAAAAGGATGGACTAGGGTAGAATCTTACCACTACAAGGTTGCTTTTGCACGTGGTGAAGATTGGTCTCGGTGAGTGGATGACGAAAGGTGTCGCAACGTCGATTTTTGCAGTTCATCTCCTCCTAGCTCATGTAGACAACGATGACCTCGCTTGCTCGTGCTTGCAATAGCAACTAGCCCTCCTCCTCAAGCTTCCATGCGACATGCGCGACCTGGAGAAGAAGGAAATGAGTCACAATGGCAAAATTTCAGAACATGGGAAGAATGAAAACCGGTTGCCACTCACCCAAAACTTGGTGCCTCAAGAATCCATTTGGATGGATTTGAAGCTCTTGATCTTGGCTTCGATGTAGTATAACATGCACAAGCTCAAACTCAAGATTGGTGGTGATTTGTGGGGGAGAATGGCAAGAGGTTGGAGAAGAATACTCTTGCTGTTTTTCAGGTTTTGGATGAGCAAATGGGCAGGTGGGGGAGGGAAAACCAATGTATATCACCTTATATATGGCTGCCCATTCATGCTTACATGTGGGGCCAGGTCCCACATGTCATAGAGTGAGTAAAAAGGGTGGGTATGAGTGATTGAAGTGAGAAAAGACATGGAGGGGCTGTGCAGCCCACAAGTTCCCATGCAAAGTAGGACCCATGTGTCATTGACTTGTTAGGTAAATGGGTAGGGGTGAGCAAAGTAAGGAATGGTATGGTAGAGATGTGCAGCCTACTCTCCTTTCTCTTGTGAACATAGCCCACATGTCATTGACTAAGGTAAAATAACATGTATGCAGTTTGAAAAATGATTTTTAGGATTTTGTTACTTCCTCTTTACGCAAGATGAATGTCCTAACACTTGCATGATTATAATTAAATGAGGATGTAATGACATAATGGAAGACGTTAGCATGACAAGTCTCACTTACCAGATTAACGAAAATTGGGCTGTTACAAGCCTACCCCCCTTAAAAGAATCTCGACCTCAAGATTACACGGCGTCATTGAAGAGGTGGGGGTATTCAGCTCGAAGATGATCCTCTTGCTCCCTTGTGGCCTCATCAGGGGTGTGATTACTCCATTGAACCTTAAGGAATTTGATGGTGTGGTTTCGAGTAACACGCTCCCTCTCGTCGAGAATACAAATGGGATGTTCCTTGTAGGATAGATCGGGTTGTAATTCGTGAGTGTCCAACTCTATGGCTTCAGCTGGGATACGAAGGCATTTCTTCAATTGAGAGACATGAAAAACATCATGCACATCGGCTAGCGAAGGGGGAAGCTTCAATTGATATGCCACCGCTCCTCGTCTGGCTATAATTCGGAAAGGTCCAATGTAAAGAGGGGCTACTTTCCCTTCACATGAAACCGACGAATACCCTTCATTGGTGAGACCTTTAGATAGACGTGATCACCAACTTCGAACTTGAGTTCACGGCGGTGACGGTCAGCGTAGCTCTTTTGACGAGACTGCGCGGTCCGCAATCGTTCGCGAATGAATCGATCTTGCTCTTCCGCTTCGGTGACTAGTTCAGGACCAAAGAGGGGTATCTCTCCAGACTCAGACCAATTAAGTGGAGTTCTGCAAGACCTTCCATAGAGAGCCTCGAATGGACACATTTGGAGACTAGCTTGATAGCTATTGTTGTAGGAGAATTCCGCGAAGGGTAGACATTTCTCCCAATTCTTGCCATAGGTAAGGGCACAAGCTCTAAGCATATCCTCAAGAATTTGGTTCACTGCTCGCTTTGTCCATCACCGAGGATGATACGTGATGCTAAAAGAGAGTTGAGTCCCCATGGCCTTGTGGAGGCATTGCCAAAAATGCAAGGTAAACTGGGTACCCCGATCTGAGATAATCCTTTTGGGAACACCATGAAGAGACACAATTCGATAAAGATATAACTCAGCTAACTTGCGCACTATATCCGTCGTCTTGACAGGAAGAAAATGAGCAGTCTTCGTTAATCGGTCAACGATTACCCATATGGAATCAAAACCTTTTTGCGTCTTGGGTAACCCGGTGATGAAATCCATACCAATTTCTTCCCACTTCCACATGGGAATGGGTAGTGGTCGGCGGTGCTCTGCTGCGCAAATGGTCACTTTCACCCGCTAACATACGCCGACTCAAGGACATAACGGCAATCTCGTTTTATCCGGGTCCACCAAAGCCTTGGCTTAAGATCTTGATACATTTTTGTACTCCCGGGATGAATAGAGAATGTGGAATTATGAGCCTCATCAAGAATTAGTGCCTTCAATTCCTTACAATTTGGCACCACTAGCCGTTTGTCGAACCACAAGACACCTTGTGAGTCCTCGGTGAAGTAATTGGCCTTGCCTTGCTTCATGCGGGCTCGGATGAGTGCCATGCCCTTGTTTGTCTTTTGAGCCTCTTTGATTTGGTCCAAGAGATTAGATTTGACTTCCATGACAGCAAGGAATCCCTCCTTAACCACTTCTAGATTGAGCTTTCGAAACTCAGCGCACATGGCTTCCGATTCCGATTCTGCCGAAAGGTGGTTGCATTGAGATTTTCGGCTCAAAGCATCGGCAACAACATTGGCCTTTCTAGGATGATAATGGAGTCCCATATCATAGTCTTTGATCAGTTCAAGCCACCTCCTTTGCCTCAAGTTCAGATCGGCTTGAGTAAAGATATACTTCAGGCTCTTATGATCGGTATAGATTTCACAACGATTACCGATGAGGTAATGTCGCCAGATTTTTAGAGCATGCACAACCGCTGCCAGCTCTAAGTCATGGGTAGGGTAATTGATCTCATGAGGTCTTAATTGCCTCGATGCATACGCCACAACTCGGCCTCCTTGCATAAGTACACAACCCAGTCCGAGGCGGGATGCATCGCAATATATGTCGAAGCCCTTATGGATATCCCAAGCAGACTAAGATGGGTGCAAGTGGTTGTTTAACCTTCAACAATTGAAAGCTTGCCTCACACTCTGCTGACCATACAAACTTATTCTCCTTCTTCAAAAGTTCGATCAGTGGTTTCGCGATTTTGGAGAAGTTATCCACGAACCGGCGGTAATAACCCGAGAAAACTTCGGACCTCTGTGATGTTCTTAGGCTGCTCCCAATCAAGTATCATCTGTATCTTGCTGGGGTCAACTACAACTCCACCTTCCGATGGCACATGGCCCAAGAAGGCAACCTCCTTTAACCAGAATTCACACTTGCTGAATTTTGCGTAGAGTTGGTGCTCTCGCAGCTTTTCTAGGACTTTCCGAAGGTGCACTTCATGCTCCTCTTCAGACTTGGAGTAAATAAGAATATCATCGATGAAGATGACGACGAACTTGTCGAGATATTCCATGAAAACCGAATTCATAAGGCTCATGAATTATACCGGTGCATTGGTCAAACCGAAGGACATGACGGTATACTCATATAGACCATAACGGGTGGAGAATACCGTTTTTGGAATGTCTCCCAATCTGATCTTGATTTGATGGTAGCCTAATCTCAAGTCAATCTTGGAGAAGATACAGGCTCCCGTCATTTGGTCGAACAAATCATCGATCCGCGGAAGTGGATACTTGTTCTTGACCGTGATCTCATTCAATGGGCGGTAATCAACACACATCCACAAGCTATCATCCTTTTTCTTCACAAATAGTGCCGGGCATTCCCAAGGTGAGGAGCTCGGTCGAATGAAGCCCTTCTCTTGCAGCTCCGTAAGTTATTTCTTTAACTCGATCAACTCATTTGGAGGCATACGGTAAGGTCGCTTTGATATCGGAGCCGTTCCGGGTAGAAGCTCAATGACGAACTCAACCTCCGGTCAGGTGGCATCCCCGACAACTCTTCCGAAAATATGTCCGAGTAATCACACACCACTGGAATACTACTTATTCCAAGGAATGGCTCACCCTTCAAAGCATAGAGGTGAGCATAATCTGGACTTGATGCAAACACGACTTGTTTGCCGCATGCGTTGGTAAGTGAAATAGATCTGCTTGCACAATTGATGCATCCTTGGTGCTTGGATAGCCAATCCATCCCAAGAATAACTTCAATTCCTTCCGTTTTAATCATTATCAAATCAACTAGGAACTCTACCCCATTAACTTCAATCTTTACTTCCCGGCAGACTCGATCGGTCCTTAATTCCGATCCTGGGGTTTTAATGAGAAGTGGTGGATGCATAAGTTGTATAGGGAACTCATAATGCCAAGCAAACTTCTCTTTAATAAACGAATGAGATGCTCCGGAATCGAATAATACGGTAGTCGGGTGTGAGTTGACGGAAAGCGTACCCAACACCACCTCCGGTGCGTTCTGAGCTTCTTCGGCAGTCACATGGTTGATGCGACCACGTGGTGGGGTTGGCGCAGTTCTTGGAGGCGTTGGTCGAGGTGAAGGTGCTGCTGCCCCCGGTGCAATAGTGGGTCGAATACCCGACATTGCTTGGTTCTTTTGCGGGCATTGACGTGCAAAGTGCCCCGGCTGTTTGCACTGGAAGCAAACAAGAATTGGGCGAGCTTGAGTGTTGGCTCCTTGCTGATTTCCACCTACAGTTGGTGGAAGACTTGGCTGCAGTGGGCGAGCAATGAATGTTGGAGGTCTCGGCAGTGCCGGAGCTTGATAGTTCGGGAGTGATGGTCGCACCATGCACGGTGGCTGCAAGTTGCCGCTTGCTGAATTTTGTGCAGCTCGCTTGCGCTTGTGCGAATTCTCCAATTTTCCCCACTTCTCTTCTGCCACTATGGCCTTGTGGACCAAGTGCTGGAAATTTCAGAAGTCATGAGCAGCGAGCTCTAACTGCAACTCCTCCGAAAGTCCCTCGATGAAGCGCTCTTGCTTGTGCTCAACGGTGGAGACTTCGTTCAGGGCAAACTAGCCAAATAGTTGAACTCATGAAGATAATCCATGACGGTCTTGCCACCTTGCTTCAATACGAGAAATTCACGCTTCTTCCTTGCCATAACGCCCGCAGGAACATGAGCCTCGCGGAAAGCCGCGCGAAACTCCGCCCAGGTGATAACATGATCGGCGGGCTGCATGGTGGTAAAACTGCCCCACCATGCGCATGCCGCACCATCGAAGTTGATGCGGCTTAAGAGGACCTTCTCATGGTCCCGACATTGAGTGATGGCGACTTTGCGCCACCGTCTGAAGCCAATCATCGGCCTCGAGTGGATCCGCAAAGACGGAGAATGTTGGCGGCCGTGTGAAGAAACTTCACGAGTCCGCTAGCCGCGTGATGTCTTGCCCCCTCGGCTCCTCGAAAAGGGGCTGGGGCAAAGGCCGTGTTACGGGCGATCTGCTGCAGGATCAAAGTTTGATCTTGCCGGTTTTGCTCAATCAGAGCGAGAACTTGGGCCATCGTCGAAGGGGGTGGAAGTTCCTCCTCCACGCGAGGGTGGTGCTGATTCTGGCGGTGCGAGGACTCCGGATGGTCAGGAGTGACCCCCTGAGTTGGATCCTCAGTTGCTTGAGAGTCGGTGGATTGCGGCCTCGCCTCACGCTTAGCTTGGGAACGAGTGGTGACTCCCGCCATCTGTTGCCAAAACCATGTTAGCAACAAGTAGCAGAAGAGCCACAACAACGCCGAACTAGAATATCTGGACAGCAAGCCACACAAATTTAAACCCTACGTATATGCAACAAGAAAACATGCACCAAATCCAAAAGACATCAAAATAAGAAAGCTCTCAAGCCACAACATACCCATGAAAGCACATAACAAGATTCCGATACAACATAGCACAAGTTCATAACCCGTAGGTCAAGAGCGACTACTAGGGGTGACAAGTCCAAATATAATAGCTAGCATAGGTTCATAAGGTAGCCTATTACATCAATTAAATCAGTTCAGCTCATCTCTACTTGCTCTCCACGATGAGCTTTACCAGGATAGCTCAAATGTCTCTAAGGAATCCTTAGGGAAACACATCCAAAAGATGGTATCCCGGTGATCCGGTGTCTTCGGGGTCCAAGGGGTTAGTGAGATGCTGTGGTGATCCAATATAGAACCTAGGTACCCCTGGAGACTCCTGGACACGCCGACGCATCACATTTCCCAAATTGATGCGCGCGTTGTTGCACACAACGTCTTGGGTCTCTATCCCTAGCACATGTGGAAACAGGAAGGCTGGTGGGGCTGCATCGTGTGGCGCCAAGTTAATCTGGACAAATTGGTGAAGGTGCCCTTGTGCCGCATGAAGACGGGCACGAGTCTCCCATAGCTCATGGACAACGCAACGATGAGCCCGGTCCAAGGCACGGACCAAGCCCGACAACTGTCGAATAGAAGGGTCTTCTCCTATCTCGATTTCAGCAACACTGTTGACTTCATCCGTCGGTCCTCGTTGCGGGAAATATTGATACGGAGGTAAAGTCAGCTCCCACAAGTCATGACGGAGATGGCACATAGCAACATACGCCACCTCTTGGATAGCCATTCCTACAGACGTCCCCCTCACTTGGAAGTGATAGGGGATGCTCCCCGTCACCATCCTAGCGATGATGTGAACTGTGGTGGTGTATGTCCTCAATCCGGGTCCTATAGCATGACCATAAACCGCATACTCCGGTGCATAAGTGCAATTAGCCCTCCACAGCATATCCCTCAGGAGGGAAGGATAGCCCTCCACATTTTCAGCATGGGTGACTAAAACCAATGGCCCAAAACTCATCTGTCACGTTGAAAAGGATGAGTGGAGTTAGAAACTTACTGACACAATCAAATGAACATAAAGGTGAGATATAGAACTAAGAGGGGTAAGAAATAAAGGAATTGCACAATGTTATCAGTTTTGAAATTATTTGATATCAAAATAGTTTTTGACTCAAAGCATTCTCAAACTAGTCATAGCATGGCCGTTCTAACCTATAGTCAGTATGGCTCTGATACTAAGCCTGTGGGGAACCATCCCCAGGACTCCACTGATTCACCCAAACGCGTGGTACATCTTAAGTGAATCAAGGGAAACTCGGGCGTTCCGCGAATATACCCGTGTTTGTCCCAGAAAAATTCGCCAACACGAGCATTCTCATCTAACAGTTGACATCACAACACATACCCATTTATCGGAAGCATAAACGTTATTACATTCCCAAAGTAAGACTGCTGTCCATAACGACATATTTAGAGTTATTACACCAAGTAGCGGTGGAATTCGTAAGATGAACAACAAAAGGGCCAGTATGGCATGCCCCTAAACCCTCAGGCAACCAACTAGGGCAAGAATGGTGACTAAATGTTAGAATTGTTGAAATCGCCCTAGAAAAGTCCCCGGCAAAGGCCTCATCCTCACCGACAGAAGTGGACAATCCGGTTGAGTACAAAGAGTGTACTCGCACAGTAATATAAGTTGCATGCTGAGTTCTAACTACATGTGGTTGCTACATCAAGGGAGGCAAAATGGCAATTTTAGCATAAAGCAATATTTGGGATAAAGCATAAATAGGTGTAGATTGACAAATTGCATTTAGTAAACATTTGGAAAATCTAATACATAATATAACATCATCATAATCACATTTATATCATGCCTTCAAGCATTCTCCGAACCATGAGTTCCATCACTTATGCTCGATTACACACACAAGTACTCCAATACACGTGACTTTTTCCCATTCCCATCCCATTCCTATCAAGTCCTTAATACTCGCCCAGTCACTGACAATTCAAGCGATCGTCCTTAACCATGGACGCGGCTATTCGAATAGTTTAAACTCTGCAGAGGTACGACTTTACCCACACGACACGCCACACTCGTAAGCCAAGCTATTAACACATTTCTTTGGATGTGTCGGCCGAGGTGAACGTGACAAACCATTTTTCAATATGCATGGTAGTGTATCTAAACCATCCGGATGACTGTGACTGTAACATCCCAAAATTTAGGCTTTCAAAAATTTATATTAAATTAGCTTTCCAAAATTTTTCTTCAATCTTATTTGATTAAAGAAGCTTATATCTCACTGAGAATTTTATCATGTCTTCCTCATAACATACTTAACTCATGGTAAAAATATCAAAACTAATAATTACTTTTATTGCCGTTTAAAATTCAAAACAGATATCACTTAAATTTGAAATCTGCAATGTCAGAATTTTTATTAAATAATGGAGTAAGGTTTTGAGCTGAAAATTTTATATAAGCATCCTTAGCTCAAATTCATTTGAAAAACAATGTTTCAGAAATAATAGACTTTATTTACTCTTAAAGAAAAATCAAAAACTGTAACAAGGATTTGGTGCAACAATTTTTAATTGCCAAATCCAACACTTTAATGAAACTCAAAGAAAACTCAAACAACATGCTATAGAAAATAATTTTGTAAAATACTAGAGTCCAAATGGAGAATAAATATAATTTTTCTAGAATTTTTCAACACCATTTAGATATCTCGAAAATGCAAAAACAGATTGAAAATCAGCCAAGTTTGATGAATTACTGTTCTTAAATGACAATAGATATTGAGATGAAACCAAAGAAAATGGAAAGTAGAACTTCTGGTCTACCTACACAAAAATTTTCAGAATTTTTCAACCAAGTCTTCACCCCTTCCCAAGTCTGCCCAAATGACATGTCAACTCAGCCCTTAAAATCGCCAGCTGCTGAATTCAGCCGATTCACTTGATGAATCCTCGGGCTAAGCCTCTGGCAGGTGGTCCCCCATGCGCCTGGGCCCGCTGGCCAGCCCCTCCTCCCTTCTCTCCTTCCTTTCTCCCTCTCCAGCTCCCTGCCCGAAGTGCTGCCGGCCTCGTTTTCTTGCGCCTGGAGTGGTCTCTCTTCCCTGCGCCATTGGTTGGTCTGGGCGGTGCCCCATTTGCATGCTGTGCCCTCTGCCAAGGCCTGAGCTAGCCTCTCCTGCACTGCCATAAAGCCAGCACAAGCCGAAGCAACTCCCTTCGTCTTCCTTTGCGCCCAGCTGAAGCCACCTCCCTTCCTCCCTGCGCAGGAGAGCCAGCACCGAGCCGAGCTGCTCATAGGTGAGCACCCAGGTGAATCTGCTTGCTTCATTCTTGTGCACAGCCGCTGCTCACTCCCCTGAGTCCGCTCTGTGTCTTGCATGCAGCCGAGGCCGCCTCTCTGCCCTCCTGCTCGCCGTGCTTCACCATTGGCGCGAGAGCTAGCCAGCTCGGGCAGAAGCAAGGCGAGCCTCCCTCTCTCTCTCTCGTTGCTGCTGCAGGAGTGTAGCTCTGGTTGTTCCGTTGCTAAGGCTCTCTCCTCAGATTCTCAACCATGTCCACGCCTTGCATGCAGCTCTGCCGTCCGGAACCGCCGTGTCTTCTCGCTTTCCAGTACCTGCACCGGCCGAAGAAATTGGTTGCCAGCCACCGCGCCGAGTTTCGCCGCTGCCGTCGCTGCTCCGGTGACCGCCGCCGACTCCCAGGAACCTCCCCCGGCCGAGCCTCATCTATCCCTGCAGCTTCCTCTCCAGTTCAGCCGCAAGCTTTTGCCATCGCCATTGTTGCCAGCCGTGAAGCTTCAGGCTTCTAAGGAAGAAGAAGAGGTAGACTCAAACATTTTGTCACCATCCTTTGTCACAAGTGAATGCATGGTGCAGTGGTAGAAGCACTTACTACGTGAGCCTGGCAACCAGAGTTCGATTCCCACTTTCAGCATTTCATTTTTTTCATTTTTATTATTTTTGCCTCATGCGATTAAACTTTAATATCTTTTGCTGTGAAACTCCGATTAATGCAAACTCAATTCCTAAATTTGAGTTATTTAGTAAGGATTCAAAATATGCAATAAAAAGTTATATGTTACTTGCAGTAAACTTATTCAATTTGAGTTTGAATGAAAGTCACATTTTAAGCATTATGAAGAAACTATATGATCCCTTGCTCCATAAATCATGAAATAAATATAACATGTTCCTGCAACCTTAAATGTTCCATTTTTGCATAAACATTTAGATTTCAATGTGATTTGGATAAAAAATTAAGTGTAGAAAGCCTTTCTTTCATGCAAGATTCAAAGGGTTAAAATATGAATTAAACAAGCTTAAAATTTAGTGAAACCAATTTAGTTGCACTCCTTAGATAGCATAGGTCATAAGTATACAAAAATATTTAGATTATTCATTAGTTTGCCCTATTTGCTCATTAGCCAAACATGCAATCGGTAAAATGAACAAATAGTCGTAACTTTAGCAAACGGACCTTAAATTCGATAAAACCAACTTCCATAACCTTGAAATGATATATCCTAACCTGCCATGCAAAAATAACATCAGTTTGATCAACTTCGAGTTCAGCTCATATTAAGCCGAAATCACTATTCATTCGAAAAACGCCTTGAACAAATGAGAAATATCGCGGAATCAACTTTAAAATACTCTTAGGGATATTCCCTACTAATGCCTGAAAAATGGTTGCATTATCCCATTTGGTGCAGCCGCAAACGAAGAAAGAAAACTGAACCGTAATAGCGCTAAAAGTGTGGTCGTATAAGCCTTTTCGGCGGTCTGTAGAATATCGCATATAAATATAAAATCATGAGGGAATAACTGGAAAACATTATCTGATACATATACTACCATATTCTAAAAAAATGTATTAATTATAACTTGCTTTGTATCTGAATCCAATCACAAGCGTATGCTTAGTTCATGGCGAACTAACGTAACTTCGTGGACCCGGTCGATAGATCGAGAGTCCATATGGCATCGGCTATCCAATCAAAATAATATTCTTCGGAATAATATTCCTTCTTTCCCAGTTATTAATCCTTCTCTTCGGTGTATTTTTTTGAAAGCCGTTCTCTTTTGTCTAATCATCGACCCAATCCATCCAAGTTCCTAATTTCTTTAAGCCGTTGTGCCCAATGCTTTTCGTTCTTAATTTGGAGTTTGCTTGATTTGCTTTTTGAAGTTTTGTTGTATTTGAATTTGTTTATCGTTAGACGCGTTGCTGTAAGTCACTCGAAGGAGCTGAGGATCAAGCAAGCGGAGATTGAAGATCGAAGATCCAGAGTCAAAGATAAAGAGTAAAGAATAATATAAATTGCAAGGGCCAGGCAAGTCGTGCTTTGATCATATTGCTCCCAGTTTTACAAAATTACTTTGATTCAAATTATTGCATGCTAGTTCAAGATTAAAATGATTTAAATTAATTTGGGAATTAGTTATTCAACCCAATTGCTAAATATCACCTTGCCATGATTATTTGTATGCCATAATTCATTTATCACCCTAAGATGGTTGATTATTAGTTGGTTGTTATTACTTGCCAACATGGGTTGGTTAGACCGTGTATAATTGCTTAGCCATGCCACGCAACTCATGTCTTCTGAAAATAAAAGGATAATACTGATTAATGGATTATGAAATGTGTTTGTGAAATGGTGTGACGTGTTGCCACACGATGATGTTGATATGTGGAACCAGAGTGGTTCTACATGGATGTTGAGTTGTTGTTGGCATTGTGTTGCGCAATAATCAACTGGGGTGGTAAAATGTTTTAGACCGAGGCAAGTGGCAAGAGTGGCATTGGATATGTCACTTTGGTATTTGGTGGTGTTGTTGGTAAATTATGAGATGGTACTGTTGGTGAACTATGTGATGGTTTTGTTGGTGAATTGTTTGGGGTAGTCTTGCCTTGGTCACCCTAAGGACTTCACCTTGCAAGCCTTTGAACTGAGTCACTCGTACAACCACATATCATTATGGGACGGACCTAGTTTAGTAGGATTCGATATCTCACCTTTGATACCTCGGGGTGGCCACCCGAGGGGTGATCAGTATGGGGAGCGTACTGTATACGGCTTGGTACCCATCCAACGGTGTTCGCCGGTCCTATACTTGGCTCGAGTGAGGGAAGTGATAGTGAAGGCAACACGGAGAGGTTCCTAGGTTGAGCTAGAAGTTTCGAAAGGCTTTGTTATGATCGCTCATTAAGATATTGTTGTATGGCGATTCACTACCGACGTGGTGAGTTGATTGTATCTTGTGGGTAAAGTGTACAACATCTGCAGAGTGTAAAAACTATTGAATAGCCGAGTCCAGTATTGGACATTGCTCGGGATTACAAATAAGGGTAGAGTTTTGAAAATAAAATGAGGTTGGGAATGTGGACATTGTGATATGGAAATTGGTTAATGATGAGAAATGCTTTACTTGAGATGATTACAAAATTTATTATGGATATTACTTGTTCTACTTCTTTTCAATCTATTTATGATATCATTTGGAAATGCTGCTTTATTGCAAAAGAACCATTCAGCCATTCCTTTGGAATAAGCCATGCATGTAGTAATAGAACGCATTACATGCATGACTTGTTGAGTACGGTTGTGTACTCACCCTTGCTATAACAAAACATCACCAGTTGAGGAGAGTCATTGTCTTGAAGAAGGAGAAGTTCTGCAAGAAGGCGAATATCTAGGAGTTGAACCTTGTCAAATGCATGCTATTTTGATGGGATTCACCGACGTTCTTCGTTCATTTGCGGTTCGCTTTACTCGAGTTGAAGCCATCTAGGCTTCACAATTGTAAGTTGGCCTTAAGGTTGTTCAACTGTTATATTAAAGATGAATACTTTATTTATTATTCCATTTGTGTATGTTTGTGATATTCATCTTTGTTAGCTGTGGGCACTAGCGATCGATCACAGGACTAGTGCTTTGAAAACACAGAGGGTTTCCGGATTGTGAAATTCGGGTCCCGATGACATGGTATCAGAGCATACTGACTGTAGGTCTTGACCCTAGATAGTTTGGCCGATCTTTTGGAACTTCAAAATTACTTTATAAAGTGAAAATTTAACTTGAAGAATAACAAGTTCTTGACTTATCTTATTCTTCCATTCCTTTCCCTTTTGCTGAAATTTCTATCTTTCCCCACGATTTAAGTGAAAATCTTACCTCGCTTGTCTTGAATAGATAACGATGTTTCACACTTTAGGAGAAAGCACTGAGTGCCGTTGCCGAACCTGAAGATCGTGAAGACAGGAATCGTCGAGCTCAAGGAAAGAGTGCCGATGAAGTGTTCCAGAAGGTAGAAGAACCAGTGCCAATGAAGTGTTCGAGAAATTCGAGGAATCAGTGCTTGAGTAGCCGTTGAGACTCATGTGTGAGAGTCGCGTGTGTCTAAGTTAGGAGTGTTACCCTTTCTAGACGTTAGACTTGTGTGCTTAAGTTAATTTGGTTTTCTGTTGCTGAGTTTGCAGTATGTGTTGCATGGCCCTTAGGCTTTTGTGAGCAACCATACCAAGTTATAAATAATGGTTATATAATTTGAGGTTTTGGGTTAAACCTAATCCCCGTAATAGTTCTTGGTTACTTACCTATGCTTTTCCTCCTTGCCTATTAACCTCGATCAGTCAATAGATGGAGAAGTTTTCCAATGACAGCCTTGGCAGTATTCCAAGCTGATCCAAGTCACCCGAGATGTTTCCGCCGAGATCGATGTTAGAGCAGATGTTGACCAAAAGCAATCTCCGGCCCAATCGTTAAAAATTCAACAGTGCGTTCTCAGTGCAAGTTTGAAGAGTTCATAGAAACCAAGCCACCCATTTTTGAAGAATTCACCTCTCTACAAAGTACAGAAACCTGGATTCAAGTCATAGAGAAGAAGCTATCTTCCATACAGTGTGATGATAAGGATAAGGTTGTATATGCCACCAGTCAATTAGAAGGTGCAGCATTAGCTTGGTGGAAAAACTACCGTGCCATCCATGGTAATGATCGAATATCACTTGGAAGGAATTCACTCATCGCTTCGTGAGTTTCATGCTCCGCTGGAAGATGCAACCAAGTCGAGGAATATGCAACCCCGCATACCACAACCAATCTGACGTTGTTCTTTAAAATGTTGCCAACCAAGCAAGTCGAGGATCGTGCATGTATCCGCTAGGAGTCATAGGACATACCCTGGACGAGCATCATATCAATTGTTCCAGCTTGTGAAGGGAACCATCCTCTTGGAGAATGTCCAATAATAATATTACATGTTTTCTTTTGAAGGCCAAGATCATTGCCCAAGCAAGGTGCTATGTATTCGTATTGACCTCGCAATGCAACGCCAACGAGAAAATTTCCGAGCCATTGTGGTTCAAGAGTTAGCAAAGAAAGGCATGTTGTCATCTACCCATGCCTTGTCACAGGAGCAGTTAAAGGAAAAATACCAAGAATCTAGCAATCCACCTCAGAAAAGAAGCAAGTCAAAGTCACTAGGAAGTTGTTTTCATTGTGGTGAACAAGGTCACTATGTCAGACAATGTCCCCAGAGGAATCAAGCACAAACTTTACCTTCAGTCATCTCAGAAGTCAGTTCAGTTCAAAGCATAACACCAAGATCGCATGGTGAAGCATCGAAGAATCGATTATGCTATGCCTGCCGTGAAAAAGGTCACCTTGCCAAGCAATGCCCGTTCAAATATAAAGCACCTTGTGGAATTGAAATTGTCCCTGAAGCTACCCTGATTGAGTCTGTATTGCCAAGTATGCCTGAAGCAACAACAAAAGCCGATTGTTCCCAGAAGCAGTTAAAGAAAAGACGGTTGACTGATGAATCTACCAATAAGTTCTAGAAGCCGTGATGCCATACTCTAGTATATAAGAGTAATGTCAAGGAATTCTCCTAGCAATTTCCTATTTGTGGAATAAATGTACCCAGAATTCTAAATCAAAAGTATTAATGGAAATAAAGGATTTGATATGTCTTTGAGCATTCACTTTATCAGATAATGTTCATGTGTATGTTGGCCATAGAGCCTGAGTCCTCAGTAATGTGATGTGGAGACAAAAATTTGTCGACTTAGCATATTGAAGACCAGTACCTTTACTTCAGGGGTAACTAAAGATTAATTCGCTATGGAAAGAATATTCAGCTGATATAGAGTTCACGTCAATACTCAAAAACCAGACCGACAAAGATAATACCAGACCAACAGATCATCAAAGATGTTATTTTTATCCATGCTTTTGAAAAGTCAATTAAGGACATTGGTAGTGAATTTGCAAGGATCAATGAATCGTCCAAGATTTTCAAGCGCAATGAAGCAATTATCAATCAGCTTGAGTTCCTCAAATCAAGAGCTGTTCTCAAGAACCAACTCAACAGAAATGATATTCAATCTTCGATCAAGGCCACAGAATAGCAAGTTGCTTCCGCCGTCGGGAGCAGCCTATTAGAAATTGACCCAGTAGAAGGAGGTTATCCAGTGTTCGACCTCGAAGCAATCCTCAGCCGAGTGCGCTTGTTCCAAGTGCAAAAGAGCCTCGAAGGTTGAGTTTTCCCCGAACCTATTCTTTAGTCAACCCGAATCTCGGGGACGAGATTCTGTTAAGGGGGGTAGGTTTGTAACATCCCAAAATTTAGGCTTTCAAAAATTTATATTAAATTAGCTTTCCAAAATTTTTCTTCAATCTTATTTGATTAAAGAAGCTTATATCTCACTGAGAATTTTATCATGTCTTCCTCATAACATACTTAACTCATGGTAAAAATATCAAAACTAATAATTACTTTTATTGCCGTTTAAAATTCAAAAAGCAGATATCACTTAAATTTGAAATCTGCAATGTCGAATTTTTATTAAATAATGGAGTAAGGTTTTGAGCTGAAAATTTTATATAAGCATCCTTAGCTCAAATTCATTTGAAAAACAATGTTTCAGAAATAATAGACTTTATTTACTCTTAAAGAAAAATCAAAAACTGTAACAAGGATTTGGTGCAAAATCAGTCTTTTAATTGCCAAATCCAACACTTTAAATGGGTTAAATTGGAAAAAAAAAAGGGGAAGGGGAAAACCCCAAAAAAAAGGAAAAGGGTTTTTTTTAAAATTTTTTTAAAAATTAAAAAAAATTTTTTAAATTTTTTTGGGAAATGGCCCCAAAAAAAAAAAATTTTTTTTTTGGGGTTTTTTTTTTGGGGGGGGGGGCCCAAAATTATTTTATTTTTTTTAAAAACTTTAAAAAGGGTTTAAAAATTTTAAAATTGGTTTAAAAAACCCCGGGGGTTGCCCCCCGGTTTAAAAGGGGGGACCCAAGGTTTTCCTTTTTTTTGGGGGGGGGGTTTTTAAAATTTGGAAAGGGGGGCCCCCCCCCCAAAAGAAAAATTTTTTTGGGGGGAAAAAAGGGTTTAATTTAAAGTTTTTTTTGGAAATTTTTTTTAAAAAAAAACCCCCCCGGGGGAAAATTTAAAAGGGGGGAAAAAAAGGGGAAAAAGGGGCAATTTTTAAAAAATTTTAAAATTTCATTTTTTAAAAGGGAACCCAACCTTAAATTAAAAAGGGGGGTTTTTTCCCAAAACCCCCCCTTTTTTGGGCCTCCCCTTTTTCCCCAAAAAAAAATTTAAAAGGGGGTTTCGGAAAAAACCCCCCCGGGGGAAAAAAATTTTTTGGGGAATTGGAAGGGTTGAATTTTTTTAAAAGGGGAAAAATTTAAAATTTTTTTTTGGGGGGAAAAAAAAAAGGGGCCCCCAAAAGGGAAAAACCAAAATTTTTGGGCCAAAAAGGGGGGGAAAAAACCCTTTTTTAAAATTTTTTTTTTCCCCCCCCCCCCCCCCCGGGGAAACCCCAAAAAATTTTTTGGGCCTTGGGAAGGAAAATTCCAATTTTTCCCCCCCTTTTTTTCCCCCCCAAAATTTAACCCCAAAAGGGGAAAACCCCCCTTTTAAAAACCCCCCCCCGGGGTTTTTTTTGGGGAAATTTTTAAAAAGGAAACCCCAATTTAAATTTTCCCCCTTTTGGGGGGAACCAACCCCTTTTTTTTGGGGGTTTTTTTGGGCCTTAAGGGGGGGGGTTTTTTTTTTTTTTTTGGGGGTTTTTGAAAAAGGAAAATTTTTTTAAACCTTTTCCAAAAAAAGAATCCCCCCCTTTTTTGGGGGTTTTTTTCCCCCGGGAAAAAAATTTTTTGGAAAAAATTTTAAAAAATTTTTCCCCCCTTTTCCCCAAAAAACCCCTTTTTAAAACCCCTTTTGGGGGGGTTTTTTGGGGGGGAAAGGAAATTTTCAAAACCCCCCCCTTTTAAATTTTGGGGGGAAAAGGCCCCCCTTTTCCTTCCAAAAAAAAGGGGGGTTTTTTTTTTTTAAAAAAAATTGGGGGGAAAAAATTTTTCCCCCCCCAAAAAACCCAAAATTCTTTTTTTTTTTCCGAAAAAAATTTGGGCCCAAAAAAACCCCTTGGCCTTTTTTAGGGCCCCAATAAGGGTTTTGTTTTTTTTTCCAAAACCCCAAATTAGGTTTGGGGAAAAACCCCCAAAAACCTTCCTTAAATTTTTTTGGGGGTTCCCCCCCTTTCCCCCCCCCCGGGGTTTTTGGGGAAATTTTAAAAAACCCAAAAATTTTTTAGGAAAAAAAATTTTTTTTGGTTTTCCCCCCCGGGCCCAAAATTTTTTTGGGGTTTAATTTTTCCTTAAAAGGGTTTTAAGAAAACCCCCCCGGGGAAAAAGGGGGAAAAAAATTTTTTTTTAAAAAGGGGTTTAACCCTTTTAAAAACCCCCCCAAAAACCCCCCCCCAAAAATTTCCAACCCAAATTTTTAAAAATTAACCCTTTAATTTTCCCGAAAAAAATTTTTTTTCCCCCCCGGGTTGGCCCCCCCCCCAAATAAAATTTTTCCCCCCAAAAAATTTTTGGGTTCCCCCCGGGTTTTTGGGGTTTTTTTTAAAAAAAACCCCCTTTGCCCGGGTTTTTTTTAAAAATAAAATTTTTTTTTTCCCATTTTAAAAAAACCCCCAAAACCAAACCTTTCCCCCCTTTTAATTTTTTTTTTGGGGGGGGGGGCCCCCAAATTTCCCCTTTTAAAACCCCCCCAAAAAAAAAAAATTTTTTTGGGGAAAAACCCCAATTTTTTTTTTCCCCCCCCCTTTTTTTGGGGGGGGGGCGGGGAAAAGGGGGGCCCCAATTTTTTTTTTTTTTTTAAAAATTTTTTTTGCCAAAACCAAAAAATTTGGGGGTTTGGGGGGGAAAAATTTCCCCAACCCGGGAAGGGTTTTTTCCCCTTTTTTTTGGGGGGTTTTAAAAAAAAATTTTTTTCCCCCCCAAATTTTGGGGAATTTTTTTGGGGTTTTTAATTTTCCCCCCTTTTTTTCCCCTTTTGTAAAAAAAAAGAAGGGGCCCCCCCGGGGGGGGTTTTTTAAAAACCCCCCCCCCTTTTTTAAAAAAAAATTTTTTTTCCAAAAAACCCCCCCCAAAAACCCCCAAAAACCCCCCAAAAAAGGTGAAAATAATTGGGGAAAAACCTTTTTGGGGCCCCCAAAAGGAAAATTTCTTGCATGATTATAATTAAATGAGGATGTAATGACATAATGGAAGACGTTAGTATGACAAGCCTCGCTTACCGGATTAATGAAAATTGGGCTGTTACAACCACCTGGAAAATGTGGCGGAATGAGTGGCTATACATCCCTGATGGCAGCGGTCTTGACATTCTGGAGCCGCCGTCTGTGCTAGCAGCTGCCATTGACTACTGGAGTTCCCTCGTCGAGGAGACGGTGGAACTCCGGTCCATGGTGGCCCGCATCGACAAGTTGCCGGCCTCCAAGCTGACCAGGGCGCTCGTCGTCGGGGACTTCGTGGCCTGGTGGATTTGCCCCTGCGGTGATGCTTCTGGCTGGCCTGGCATTACACCGGTGATGTCAACCTGACCCACATGTACCCAGGCTGTAAGTTTTTGCCCATTCTTTTTTTGCTTTACCTTTGTGGCCACCAACAGCTGTTTGACGTCTTTTGTCTTTTGCCGGGCGCCAGGAATTTGAGTGTCGCCAGGGTTGAGGCCTAGGTGACTGGGTTACTACAGCAAATGCTGAGCAACCTGGGCTTCCTGACCGAAGCCCAGCTACTTTGCCGACAACCACCGGCGGAGCGGCATGCGATCATCACATGCTTCCCCTCGATGGACTCCACCGGGAGGGCCGCGATACCACCTCGCGCCCCCTGACGATAAGGGGAATTGCCCTCTCGATGACCGAGCACGGGAAATGGCCTTCCATCACGACGCTGCACGGACCGAAAGACCTCGCGCCATGGCATCTCTTTCTTGCAGCCCCTCCGCGTCTCCGAGCACGACGAGGGCTGGGTCTTTTCCTGGCGCCACCACGCCTTCCACCGGGAAGGACGCAGCGCCACCGCCCCCTCCACCTCCGGCATCGGCACTAGCGCCAGCGCCGGTGCCGGTACCGACGGGGCAAAGCGCTGGGCCAAGTAGTGGGCTCGCACTTCACGCTTCTTCCGTCCGCTTCGGGGGCGCTTCTGCCACTTAAGATTCTTTTCTTTGACATGTTTTTCTGCTTGCTGGCACTGACCCTTCTTCTTGGTATTTTTAGGGCAGACCCTCAAGGCGGTACTGGTGGTCGGACGACCACTCCGTCTGCTACCACCGGGGTTGCTGCCCCACCACCGCCAGCTGCCTAATCATTGGGCCAGGAGGTAGCTGCCCACACCGGGGTTGCTGCCTCTCGCTCGGCCGATCCATCTACTCCATCAGTGCTCGCCACCCGGCTTGCTGACTTGGTCGCCGAAGTTGCCGCGGTGACTTCCCTCCATGACAAGCAGACGGCATCGCTGCAGGAGGAGTTGGCGTTGGCGAAGGTAGAGAAGACGTCCTCGGTGGCCCGAGCTGAAGCCGTTGAGGCGCGGGCGAAGGGTGCCAAGAAGTGCAATGCGTTGAGCGCGGAGATGGGTTGCAAACTATGCAACCTCGTCACCATGCTCCGCCCCACCTTTAAGCGCATGGTCAGCAGCTTGCGGCTGCTGGGGGTGACGGTGAGCGGTCCATTGGAAGAATCAGCGGTACATTATGCCCACAGCGTCACCCTTGTCGCTGAAGCCCTTGCCGGCCTACCTGCCACCTTGGTAAACCGCTCTGCCTGCGAGGGGTGGGTAGTCGCGATTGCCACAGCGGGCTTCATCCTGATGCGCTACGCCCGCCGCGATGACTCCTTCGACCCCATGAAGACTGTCGCTGGGGTTGAGTGCGACCCCGCCCGGGCACCAGCGTGGGTGCGTGAGGCGGCGGAGTACGTAGCTGGGCTGATGGAGATGGTGCCTCCGCCTGTTGACACCGATGCCGAGGTGGAGGAAGAAGCTGGGGATGACACTGGTGACATCGAGATCACCGACGAGTAGCTTACATGACCACTTTTGCCATCTTCTTTTCCCTTTCTTCTTCTATGTAAACATGCATATAGGCCTTTTGGTCATTATGAATGAAAGTGCCTTGCTTTTACCTATTGTCCGCCCTTGTGCATGCCTGCTAAATGCCCGTCTGGGGCCAGCGCAGAAACTGGGGGTCCAAAGGAGTTGCCAAGGGGTTATCAGGCTACTGATACTCGTGACAACCAAGTGTGGCATAAATCCTATAGGCATAAGCATGTTGAATGAATCAAAGTGATAATCAACTGCATACTGAGCATGAGGAGCCCAAGATTAGCTAGGGGAGAGTGCGACAGCCTACTAGCCAGCCCAAGGAGTGGCCACGAAAAACTTACAGCATGCTAAACATCGCTCGCTAGGTTGTCACTTTCCCATCGCCATCCGGAACTTATGCCCTTGCCATCTTTGTGGGACCAAGCCAGAGAACTGTGGGGCTAGGGAGCAGGCTGCTAGAGGCGGGGCAAATGGTGGGTGGAACTTTGCCGCAAAGCACCGTGCTGCACGCACATACTGAATGCCTGTCTAGGCCTGGAGCAGAAGCTGGGGGTCCACATTATTGCCAAGGAGCCGTCGGGATACTGGTACTCATGACAACCATGTGAGACGAGTTCAGGGGTAGAACTTTCACAGCAGCTCTATATTCTAGGAGTTCGCTAGCTCCCGACCGTCTTCCACGGCTAAACGAACTGCCCCGGGTCGAGAGACAGAGACCACCTTGAAGGGGCCCTCCCAACGGGGAGATAGTTTGTCATGGCCCACCTGCAGCGGAATTCAGCGCAAGACGAGGTCGCCTATTGCTAGTGTTCTCTCACGGACCCAGGTGGCGCGGTAGCGCCGGAGACTTTGCTGGTACCGGGTATGTAAGGACCTGAATTCACCAATTCGAATCCACTGTGTTTTACCGCATTAGTCCCAGGATCAATCGCTAGTGCACACAGCTTAACATTGGTAAGCATCATATCATACGCAACGATACAAATAATAAGACTTCATTTATTAAATATAACTAGTGTATGATCTTATGATCACTTACAATTATTCAGCCACATGGGCTAGACTGAAAGTAAACTTGAGCAAATGCAGTGGAAAGACAGTAGAAGACGTAGATGTCCCATCAGCACACCACAGGCGACTGACAAGGATTGGCCTAGTGACACGCGTCCACCTGAAAGTCCTCCGACGATGATATCTCCACTGTTGTTGGTTGTTAAGCAAGGGTGAGTACACCAACACGTACTCAACAAGTTGTGCACAAAATGCAATTCTATCATAGCTATATGCAGGCTTATTCCAAAGGAAAGGCTAAGGGTTCATTTGCAGTAAAGCAGCATTTAAGAACACATACGATACATAGATTGAAAAGACAGTAAAACAAATAATAACAAGTAAATAGATTCAGTGATTCTCAAATAAACCCAAGTTTCCATCCTAAAGCAAGTTTCCTTTATCCACATGGCATCCCGCCATCCCATCTAGTTGTTCATTTTAATTAACTACCCCTTGACTGTAATCCCCGAGCATTGCTCAATACCGTGAGCACGGCTATCCGAATAGTTTGTACACTCTGCAGAGGTTATGTACTTTACCCACATGATACAACCATGCACCACACAGGTGAACGATTATAACAAAGCCTTTACAATGCATCCTCTTAACCCGCATACCCGCTAAGGTTTCAACATCAAGGGTTACACCACCACAACAGGCCCCCTCTTGCGCCATGTGAGTTTCTCCGCACACCCGGACTCACACCACCATGATAGCACTCAAGTTAAGCATTTGCAAATTAGTCACTAGGCTGCCCCATATAATGAATATGTGGTTGCATGATTGACTCAGTCAAAAGCTCGCAAGGTTAAGTCCTTAGGATTGATTAAAGCAAGACATACACATACCCTCGGCTCCTCCGAGCCCACCCCGCACACTTGCCCTTCCACTTGCTTCAATCATAAAGTGATTACCACCGGGTTGATTACCAAGCACCACGTGCTACTCACAAATCAACATCGTTGTGTGACCTCCCCGCCACGACAACTCAATCTCTTTGTGTGACCACACATGACACACAAATTAACATCATTGTTCCATATTCCATTAGTCAAAATTAATACTCAACATTTCATGTACATGTGATGACGTGGCATGTCTAAGCAATTCTATTACGTTCAAACCATCCATGTTGATTTCATTATTAACCAACTATAGTGAATCAACCTAAGGTGACAAGTGGATTATGGCATACAAATAACAAGGTAGGGTGTAATTCAAAGGGTACATTAGCTAATCCCAAAGTTAAGTTGAAATCATTTGTACTCATAAAATATCATGCAATAGAGTAAATCAAAATAGCAATTTTGCAAACATGGGTGCAACATGATCAAAGCACAACTTGCCTTGCTTAAGCTCCTGATATTGCTCTAAAGATTGCTCTTGAGTTGTTAATTTCTTCTCCGAAACCTTGCTCAACTCAACGTCTACGCGAATCGAGAAGAAATAGCAAATAAACATCAAAACCAAAGAACAAATGAACTCAAAAATTCAAACAAAAGCCACCATTAGAAATATCTCAATTTTACAAATTTTTAGGAATTTGAATCACCTCAATCGGAGTTCGTATGCAAAAGTTATAGCATTTAGAAGTTTTAAATTCCTGAAAAAAATCTCTAAAATCATAAAATCCGAATTTATCGAATTATTTTTATAAAGAAAAATATGAATTTCCTGCCCCGAGCTGTACGAACGACACGTGGCATAATCGGGACCATAGAATACCAATCTAACGGCTATCGGTGATTTGGTGTCGTGGCTAAATATCAACCCTTAGATCTAAATCGGACGACCAATACTTAACCGTGTCGTTTACTGTGCACTTAATCGACGTGGCCCATTCGTGACCCCATGATCTTAATCCGACGGCTATGGCTTACCCGTGTGGTTTACTGTTCACATAAATGACGCGGCTCGAATCTAACCGTCCATCTAAGATCCTACGATCGATGTTTTAACCAGACGCTTACCAGTTCGAAGCATTGTGGCTTGATCGCAACCGTCGGCTGATGATCCTACGGCTCCCGAAGCTTGAACCCGGTGATGATGATGCCGCGTCGGAATACCGCCAGACTTGAAGACGACGACGCACTCGGCGGCGCTCCGGTGCTCTCCAGCGAGGATGAGGTAACGGATCCGACGCGTCTCGTCGAGAGGGAGTCGAAGCTGGCCTCGGCTTGGCAAAAGAAACTCCGACGACAACAAATCTGCGACGCAAAATACCTCGGCTATCCTCTCGGACTCTGGCAAGCTCTCGCAACCTCCTCAGCGCTCCTCCGGCGACAACGCAACAAGGAAGAGACACGGCGAGTTGTGGTGATTCTCAAGAGAAGTCTCTTGGCCTTAAATACCCTGCGGATGGCGCGAAAACATGGAAGGTCTCCTTCGGATGCGGCGGCGACGGCGTGGATGAACAAGACTCCAAGCCCGTGTTGGAGACGACAACCCACGACCGCACGATTTGAATCCAACGGCTCCGATAGATCGAGATGTCCGAATCGGTATTGGTCAATGGTGATCGTGCGATCAAGATCTAACGGTCGCAACCACTTAGGGTTTCATTAAATGACGTGGCGTGTTTATGGCCCTTGATCCCGATCCAACGGTCAGACATTCTCCCGATTTACGCGGTCCAAGATGAAGAATGGGCCGCGCCTATTATCGCTCACGGGATTTTTCCGGATTTTTGATTTAAAATAATTAAGAAAATTCATTTGGTATATTTAGGTAGTAAAGCTATCAGAAAAATTCCAAGAAAAATCTCAAAAATACTTTGAGACATTCTGGAGTTGAATAAAATATTTTTTGTAAAACTTTATTTTAAACTTTTCTTTTTATAATTATTTCTTGACAAAAGGTATTATATTTTAACTCAAAATAATTCAAATAAATTTCAGAAAATCCAATAAAGTCCAGAAAATTCACAAAAGTCATAAATTGCAACAAAATAATATTTAATAATTGAAAAGTCAAAAATTGGGATGTTACAGGGTAGCACGTAGTGCCGCCCGATCTCGTACATCCTCTAGGAAGTTGACGTCGTCTTGGCGCCGGTCGTCCTGGTCTTCCTCATTGAAGGTCGACACATGTGGCGAGCCCAAGGAGAGCTCGGAGGGCAGTACCGCTTCAGCGCCGTAGACAAGTAAGAAAGGAGTCTCCCCGGTCGCACAGCTAGGCATGGCTCGGAGAGACCACAGCATTGTCAGAAACTCTTCTGCCCATCATGCTCCATGCTTGCGGAGCCTATCGAACGCCCTGGTTTTGAGGCCCTCAGACCAGGTAGCGTTGCTGCTTCGGCTTGTCCGTTGCCAGCGGATGGGCCACAGAGGCAAAACACACCTTGGTGCCCATCTCTTCACAAAATTCTAGGAACGCTGCGTTGGTGAATTGGGTGCCATTGTCAGTGATGATGCAGTTGGCAAGTCCAAAACGAGTGAAGATCCCACGCATGAACCTGACAGCAGCGGAGGCCGTAATGGTGTGCACTGCTTTGGCTTCAACCCATTTGGTGAATTTATCGATGGCGACGAACAGGTGGGTGAAGCCCCTATGGCCCATGGGAACAAACCCAGGATATCCAGCTCCTAGACCGCGAACGGCTATGAGAGCGGAATGGTTTGTAGAGCTTAGGCTAGAAGGTGGGTCTACTTGGCGTGGAATTGTCACGCCTCACAACTCCTTACCAGCTCACAAGCATCCTGGAAGGTAGTAGGTCAATAGAATCCCTAGTGACAAGCTCTACTGACCAGTGCCCAACTGGACATATGGCTCCCGCACATGCCTCCATGGATATCAGAGAGCTGCTTGCTTCCCACTTCCCGAGTGATGCAATTCAGGAGAATTTTGTTTCTACTCTGGCAATATAGGTCCCCACCTATCAGAGTATAGCACTTGGCCTTGCGTGAAATTCTCTCAACTGAAGCATCATCATCAGGGATCACTTGATCACACAGAAAGGCCAGGATGGGATCCATCCACTGACCCCCCGACCAAGTGTGGCGATCTCGTGATGATTACTTGGGTACTCCGCCTGGCCGGGCATTTCCACCAACACCACCTTAGCGGTGTTACCGTTCTGCCTCCTGGAACCGGGGGGTGTAGCAGCCATGTCGTCAGCCCCGTTGGAGTTGGGGGCCGAGACAGGTGTGTTGACTCCCCACATGGAACCGGGGGATATGGCATCCGCTTCGTCAGCCCCGTCGGAGTCGGGGGCTGAGACAGATGCGTCACCTCCCCTCACGGGATAGAGGCATGTGGCAGCCGCACCGTCGGCCCTACCGGAGTTGGGGACCGAGACGGATGCTTTGCCTCCCTACTCAGAATTGGAGGATGGAACAGCCACACCATTGGCCTCGCTGGAGTTGGGGGTAGCAATGTACGGTCGCAGAAGCCTTTTTTCAAAGACTTGGACTAGAACCGACACGTCATTGGCCCCGCCGGAGACCGGGGTGGCAATGGACGGTCGTGCACTATCGTCCCCGCTGGAGACCGGGGAAGCGATAGATGGTCTCGCAAGACTCGTTTCAGAGGGGCGGACTGGAATAAAAGTGCCATCGACCCTGCCGAAGTTGGGGGCAGCGATGGACAGTTGGGCAAGCCTTTCTTCAAAAACTCCAACCGAAATAGAATCCTTCATCGAGGCGAGCTACGAAAGCTCGTCTGCCAAGTGGTTGTCACGTCAGGGGATATGGATGTACCCCAGCCCGTCGAAGTGACGCTCCATCCTACTGACTTCCGCCAAGTAGGCGGTCATCGTGGGATCAAAGCACTGGAACTCCTTTCACGCTTGGTTGACGTCGAGTAGAGAGTCGCCCTTGATGTGTGGATGCCAGATGCCAAGCGCGTCGGTGACGCGTAGCCCCACCAGCAACCCTTCATATTCGGCGATGTTGTTGGTCGCCTTGAAGTCCAAGACGATCAAGTACCAAAGGATGTCCCCGGTCGGGGAGACCAGGACAAACCTAGGCCCTGCCCTCGATCCGGAAAGAGTCATCGAAGAACAGGGTCCACAGTGGGAGCACGGGTGCTTCTTCAGCTTCAGGGGTGGACGGAGTCCACTTGGCGATGAACTCAGCCAACCTTTGACTCTTGATGGCAGTGCGTGGGTGAAACTTGAGGCAAAATTTGACTAGTTCCACCGACCACTTGGTGATGCGACCTTTGGCTTCTCGGTTGTGGAGTATCTCTCGAAGTGGGTAGGCAGTGACCACCATGATCTCCCATCCCTGGAAGTAGTGTCAGAGCTTCTAGGACGCCACCAGAACAACGTAGAGCATCTTCTGGGCCTGCAGATACCTGGTCTCCACGTCGGACAGCACCTTGCTGATATAGTAGACTAGTCTCTGGGCGCCTTCCCTCTTTGCCACCAGCATCGCACTCACTACCGCCGGGGTAGCCACGATATATAGAAGCAGCGGCTCGCTGGGAGTAGGAGCGACTAGTACCGGGGGTGAGGAGAGGTACTTCTTCAGGTCTTCAGAAGCTTGTTGGGCTTCAGGCGTCCATTCAAAGTGGTTGGTGCTCTTCAATAGCTTAAATAAGGGGAGACTTTTTTCTCATAGGTGGGCGATAAATCGCCCGAGGGACGTCAAGCAGCCAGCCAGACACTGGACATGCTTGAGTCTGGTCATCGATTTCATGTGTTCGATGGCCGCAATCTTGTCGGAATTGGCCTCAATGCCTCAACTGGACACGAGGAATCCCAATAGCTTCCCAGAGGGTACGCCGAAGACACACTTCTCGGGATTGAGTTTCAAGTGATTCTTCCTGAGGTTGGTGAAGGTTTCCTTCAAATCCTCAATCGGTCCTTTGCTCTTCTTAGCCGTCACCACCAGGTCGTCGACGTAGACCACGAGGTTCCGCTCGACCCATAGGGGTTACAAATGCGGTCTTCTCTTCATCCTCTTTCGCCATGCTGATCTGGTGGCACCCGGAGTACGCATCCAGAAAGCACAGTAGCTCGCACCCCGCCGTAGAATCTACGATCAGGTCGATGCATGGCAAGGGGTACAGATCCTTCAGATAGGCCTTGTTGAGGTTGGTGAAGTCAACACACATTCACCACTTCCCGTTGGACTTCTTGACGAGCACGGGTTGGCAAGCCATTCGGGGTGAATGACCTCCCTGATGATGCCCGCGTGCAGTAGCTTCTCCACTTCCTCGCGGATGGCATCTTGTTGCTCGGGGGCTTAGCGCCGGACCTTTTGTTGGACCGGGCGCACCTCCAGGAGCGTCGCCAATTTGTGCTCGATCACCTCCCTAGGGACCCCGGTCATATCGGATGGTTGCCAGGAAAACACGTCTGCAATAGATCGGAGGAAGGTGACGAGCGCGTCTTCCTATTTGGTGCCAAGGTTGGCGCCCAGCTTGACGGTCTTCGTGGGCTCGTCCTCGCTAAGGGAAACCACCTTAACCTTGCCGGGTGGATCGGGTGAGGCACAGGTCTTCACCAGAGGGACTCCCGGAGAGGCGGCTCAATCTGCCTCGCATAGGTGGCACCTTCTAGGTCCAAGGCTTGCTTGTCATAGCGCAAGGCCTCTGGCTTGTCCACTTGGACGCTTATGGGACCTCTGGGTCCTGGCATCTTCACCACCATATAGGCATAGTCAGTGGCCGCCATGAACCTGACCAAAGCGGGTCAGCCAAGCAAGGCATTGTAGGAGAGGTTGAAGTCAGCGACGTCGAAGTCCACCAACTCCGTGCGGTAGTTATCCACGTTTTCGAAAGTAACAGGAAGGTGGACTTGGCCTAGGGGCATCTACCCAACCTTCGGGTTGACTCCATAGAAGGGGAGTGCCGGCCGTAGCTCCTGTTCCAGGATCTGGAGAGCCTGGAGTGTCCTAGGGGACAAGAGATTGATGGAGCTCCCCCCGTTGATCAGCATGTGCCCAAGCTTCACGTTCCGAACCGTAGAAGAAACCACAATAGAAAGGTGCCCAAGGCCAGTCGTGCAAGCAGGTGGTCGACACGGCTGAAGGTGATCAGCTCCTCCGACCACCTCAGCAGCCTAGCCGCCCCTACGCTTGGTACAGTGGCGCAGACTTCCCTCATCAGGAGCTTGAACTTTGAGTTGGAGCCGTGGGTGGCCGAACCACCGTTGATGTAGGCCACCCTATGCTCCGCCTGCTGGAAGGGCAGTGGGGTGGAGTCATCGCCCTTGTCGTCGTCGTGAGGAGGGAGGTGCTCCTTGAGCCGCTGCTCCACCTTCTCGCGCACAACCTAGCAATTATCCAAATCGTGCGTATTAGTGTTATGGATGGGGCAGAAGACCTTACCCCTGTTTTCCTGCCGACGGTAGTCCTACTGATCGCGGTGGCCATCCTGCCAGTCACGGTAATCATCCCGCCACGGCTTGACACCCTTGTGCCCATGCTCGGCGATCAAGACATGACCGAACTCGGTCGCCGTGCGCTTCTTCTTATTTGCGGAACCGGGACCTTTCAAGGTTCCGACCTTGCCTCCGCCACGAACGCCATCCGCTCCAGCGCATCCGCCACCCGAGCGCACTTGTGCGCCAAGGCAAATAGCTCGGACGTGGTGGCGATGTCGCAGGTGGCCATCTTCTCCCGCATCTTGCGGTCTCGCACGCCCCTCTGGAAGGCGATGATGATGGACTGGCCGGAGATCTTTGGGGATCATGTTGCGACAGTGGCTGAATCGTCGGATGAACGCGCGCAACGACTCCCCTTTCTTCTATTCGAGGGTGTGGAGGTCATCCTCCACACCTGACTGGGCGTAGGAGCCCTAGAAGTTGGTGACGAACTGGCCACACAACTTCGTTCAGGAGTGCACTGACCCTCTTGGGAGGTTCATCAGCCAACAACTGGCAGAGTCTGCCAAAGCTATCGGGAGATAGTTCGCCATAACCTTCTCGGAGTCGCCTGCAGCCCGCACCACCGTGGTGTAGATCTGCAGGAACTCCTCCGGGTTGGTGGTGATGTCATACTTCTCAAAGGTTGCCGGGTGGAACCATTCTAGCCACGCGACACGGCGCAACCGGTTTGAGAACGCCTGGCACCCCACGCCGTAGGGGGAACCGCGCAACCCCCGTAAACCTCGGCTCGGAGGCCGTGCTGGGGAGCACGGGACTTGGCTCCCGCAAGACTTGAAGGAGAAGGTCTCCTCTTTCGCAGGAAAGTCAGGGTCGCGGGAGGAGTCTTCTTTGGGAGCCATCCGCTTACCGCGGTCTTACTCCTGTGCTTGGCAACGTTGTAACTAGCCGCGCAAGTCACCACCGCGCCCCCGCAGTCGCACCTCCAAGTGAGCCCTAAGATCTTCATGGACGCTCCCCTCACGCCTAGGGGACGCGCGGGATGGTACTGGAGCCGTCGCACGACCCCCCGCAAGAGTGAGACCTGCACCTTGAATGCCCTTTCCCTTGCTTCGCCCACCATGACCTGGGCGTTCCTCGCTCGGGTGGCTCGAAGCTTGCATGTGCTATGCACGCGACTTCGACTGCGGGGTACCAGAGTTACCTGGCCATTTTGACGCCTCTACGCAGAGCTGGGCCACGTCCATAAGGCGGGCGATGTCCCGCAGTGATGCGGGCACGGATGAGGTCCATGATTTTTCTTTAGCTGAATTCTTGGTTCATGATAATCATGCTACACGTGCCACCATGCCGAGCAAGTACATTCTTGTGGATGAAGAAAATGGGAGTGCCTTGAGCTTTCAACCATGCATACGTAAATCAAGAGAGTACACAACTGAGATGGTTTGGTATGTTATTTCCCTAAGGTTGTATCTTTCATTACGTGACATGGGATGGGGGCCACCTCAATATCAAAACAAATTAGTAAATGGTATCACCAATCTGTCCGCCTACTTTGAAATGATTTCAGTGCATATTGTGACATTTTACATAGACATGGACCACATGGTTGGAAATCTAATGAAGTCTAGTTTCACATGCAACAAACCGTGCATCTTTTGGACTTCCAAGGTGGGAGTAATGACTGTTTTGGTGGAAGATATGCAGGCTGTGAAAGAGCTACGTGAGAATTAATGTAGCTACCCAACTTTCAAGGCTTTAGATCTTCTATCTACCCAAGAAAACTCCTTTAATTTCTTGTTTAGTTTCACACCTAAACTAGGAGGGATGTTCCTAGTATAAATACCTATGTAATCCTGTCATTTGAAAATGAAGAACATGAGTATGAATTGAAAACACGAGTGTGTCTCCGGCTATGTGCCGCTAGGGTGGATCCCTGAGTTATCGAATGAGTGTTTCCCGTCTAGGGTTTGTGTTAGCGTTGTAGAATCAAGAACAAGTGGTTCTTGGGCTGCTTGCTGAATCTATATGATTCACCCTTCTGTATCGTGAGCATAACATACCTTGTTCACGCATCGGAAGATTATTAAGGCCGGAGTTGCATCTGTATATCAGAAAGTAAAATGGTTGGTTATTTTGCTATGTTCCTATTGTAACACCGCGAAAGATCGAGCGACCTACGGATTTGATCACTTGCGAGGTCCGATCCTCATCACGTAGCCACGACGTGGCTGGGTGTCGCCCCCTAGCTCCATCGGCGGGTGCTCCAGAAGGAGGCGAGCCGCATGCTGGTTCTGGGCTGGCGTGGCCTCCTCCATCGCTAACCACCGTTAGACCGACTGTGCTCCTGTCGTGGTGGGGGCGTCATCGTCTTCTGCGGAAGGCGTCGGACGGTCCCCCACTTGATGGGAGCGCGAAGCTTCCATCTTCGCTGCCGGCGCTTGATGATCTGCCGAAGAAAGCAAAGGGTGAAATTGCTACTACCACCCCTACCTGGCGTGCCCTGTCGGCGTGTTTATGCTGGACAGTATTGGTTCGAATGTATAACCGAGTTTCGGTAGAGGGGGGTCTTCGCAGCTGTATCACTCTCGACTCTCTTTTCATCATGAGTAGGATAGGAAACTCAAGAACACATAGGGATTTTACCCAGGTTCGGGCCCCCAATGCGGGTAACAGCCCCACGTCCTGCTCAAACTCTTGTTGCTCTAGTATTCCGCTTGTTCTTAGTTCGCCCGATCTTTCAATCGTTCGAGTTTTGGATCTCTTCTCTGTTGAGAGCTAATCAACCAACCGACCGACCACCTCTCCCATTCACACTAACTACCTTATATACTCTCGGGACTGGCTAGGGCAAGTGGAGGGAGTGGTCTTACATTAATTACATTGATTGTGTCGAGTCCTATCGCTACTGTACTTCTAAGCCTCTTTGTCTACGCCGCTTCTTGACACCACCTGTCTTCGGATTGCCCGAGGGGAGGGGTTCGGACACTGCGTGACGAATGCCTAGTACACGCGTCTCCCCGACTTGCCCTGGGCGGTGCAGATGGAATGGGAGTTGGTGGAGCTGGCTTAGTCGGAGGGATAGGTCATCATACCGTCAGGGAGCCACGCCTATTTAATGGCTCCTAGGCGTATTGTAATGGCTCCATGCGCATTTAATGACTCTAATACGTCGCGATCCTGGCAGAGGCTTCGGATGGAAGCCTCCCAGCCCTGTCTACGTGGATGACTGACAATGGGCCCACCTGCTCATCGGACGACCATGTGGCCTGGTCGCCCGACTGCTCTCCGAGTGGCCACGTGTCCTGGTCATCAGGGGTCGTGACCTGGTCGCCCAGGGTCGGAACTTGGTCACCCGACTGCTCACCGGGTGGCCTTGTGTCCTAGTCGACCGCCAAGTCTCTCTTCAGCAGGTTGAGTCCTTTATACAGGACCTTCTTCTTTCTATGTCTTGCGCACACTGTCCCACCTGACAACGGTGGAGAGAGTACCCCGGAGTAGAATACACTGACACCTGCTCTCAACGTGCTTCTCCATTGGTGCCTCACCGGCGGTGACTACCCCGTTCTCCTCGTTCGGCGGCAGGAGAATGGTAAAGGTGGTGCACAAGCGAAAAAACTAAGGCGCATTGGTATGGTCGAGCATTGGCACCCTGCGGTTGAATACAAACTTATTTGATCTGTGATGGAGGCTTGCAGTTGAATACAAACAATGTAGTTTGTTCTGTATAATGTATAGCAATGGATGATGGACCGCTAGATGTTTTGCAAAATGTTTACCCTTCTATATTATTGCTAAATGTTTTAGCCAAAAACAGTCAGTTTTGGCTGTATGTCGTACTGTGAAAGATATGGTTGCTTCTTTATTTGTCTTCAGTATTTGGATCTCAGGGTTGGCTAAACTCATCTATAAATGGTTGGTGAAAGTGAGGTCGATGCTTATGAGTTGTTTTCTTCTTAATTTGGTAAATATATATGATATATAGTTATGTATCAATATGAATGCATGCTTCTTCTAACCTGCATTTAATTGATTTTTTTTTGTCTTTTGTGCTGTGTATCTCTTTAATTTAGAAGTGTAATGTCCTTAGTATTGATGGAGGAGTTCCTTTTTACAAAATATTGTTGGAGGAGTTCACAACTAATATCAACATGTGAACAACATATGTAAACATTTTAGACAAACATATATTTGTCTTGTTAACCATTGGCAAAATATGATTGGTTCATATGCAGAGCCTATTATTAAACCATAAAAACCATGCACATTTCGATTTCGACCAAAAGGTTTCTTCATAATTAAACTGATGAATATGCTTTCGCTAGCTTCGGTAGATTCAGTTTCTTTGACCCTCAATTAATTTTAAAGGTATCACAGATTGATAAGCGCAAATTGTTGCATGCATGCTTATATGCTACAAATTAATATTTTTCTTCGGCCTAGAGAAAAAAATTATCTTTGTTTAATATTAATTATTTAGCACTTATCTATTTCCAAGATAATTACAAGCTAATAATTTTGGCACTTTGAAGCTGAACATTTCGTTTTGGGATAAATACAGTCAAACTATTGAAACTTTGATTACTAATTTTATTCATAAATATTTAGATTGGATATATGAAAATCATGTGTGTAGATTCATCTTAAAAAATACTTTTATAATATTATAATTTTATTGGTTTTGTAAATACCAATAATTGATCGATCTATATGAGAGTGCTCCAGACTCCGAATCAACTTAACAAATTACCTTCAAAAGGCAAGTAAATCATGGTGAAAAATTCTCTCTGAAAGTAGGAATAATTGATAATTTACCCATATTTACTTATGCAATTGATCATTTGTCTCATGATATCTCACTGACATGCGGACACTATATGTTAATTAAACAAATGGAGCAAATGATCAATTGTATCAACAAAAACTGGGCAAATGATCAATTCTCCCTTGAAAGTATTTATACGTACACAGCCTTTTAATGATCCTTGTTATACTTTGTACTTAAAAGATCTTAAATTTTGACCCCAGAAAGTATCTCTTGTTTTCTTATATTAGAGAGTGTGTGGTATGAAAATGATTTTGATAAGTATATATTTTGAACTTTCCACACAACAAGTTTAGTTTCATAGTTTATAAAGCTGCTCATATCATACAGTACTACTTCCCAGCGTGCATTGCAATGAGCCAAATGGATGAAATGATCTTTGTACTCTGAAATGATGAAACTATTTTCTTTAGAACAATTGGAGAGCATAAGGGCCAAGTGGATGATTATATATATACATACATACATATATATATATATATATTCATTTGTGATTAAAAATTATATCTAGTAAATTATAAACTCTTTTAACAAACTTACAGAATCTGGTCCACATGTTTCGTAATCTACCATTGGTCCACTCATCATTCGAATCATCCGCTCAGGTTTACCAAAAAAAGTCCGCTCAAAACGAAAATTTGGTCATGTCAGGGAGAGAAACTACTCCATTCCAAAGTAAAGTGACACATTTGAATAGGAGAATGGGTACTTATGAATACTATACCTTTCAAATTCACGAAAATTATTTTCACTCCAAAAGAGTTCAGCAAATTCCTAACTTATGGGATTCTCAATCTACCATTTTGAATTTGCTATGTTATGGCCAAAGGTGAAAAATAGTGATACAATGATAGCTAATGCTCAATTTGATTTTAGTGCTAAATAGCCTGAGGAACTGTCTCATTTCCTTTGAGCCAAATGTATATGTATTTTTTCTCTTAAGATAGTTAGAAAACTACTTTCTAGGACCATTGTTTCTGTTCTTCTGATTTCAGAACACACACCATTTACATATACTTAATTCATTTTATTAAAATATCGTGAAATGTCAAATGTATAAGTATCATGTGAAATGTGTAAGTATATGTGAAATGTCAAATATATAAGTATCATGTGAAATGTGATCTTTACTTGTCGATAGTATTTGGCCTTTTGTTGATATATTTTCATTAATTTTCAGTGTCTTCTTCTAGCCTAAGAAACAACGATGGCAGGCAAAGGATTTGATCAAGAAGAATTTATGAGAAATTTGATTGCGGGAGATGATGGTCATGAGTTGGAGGAGCCTGAACCCGTCCTTGTGGATCAACCTATGGCCGCCGAGGCCACCGAGGCTGATGAGGTCGCAAAGCACGATGAGGCCAGCAAGGTAACAATCAGTCCCGTTCATGATTGTCGGTTCCACTATCATGCTAAGCCAACATTCTGACCCGTTCATGATTGTACCATACTTTCAGATCGGTCAACCAAGCAGGCAATCACATCAGCGAGGTCCTAGCAAGAAGTAGAAGGCAAGACACGTTATCACCGAAGTCGCGAGAACGGCCAACCTCTTGCACCCTTGGGGGCGCTTGGGCCGTTCAATTCGGCATGCGGCGTCCACGTTAGGGACCACGTGCCCATGCTTTGGAACGAAGAACATGCTTTGGAACGATATGAAGGAGACATTCACCTTCCCCCATGGGACGGAAGAGAAGGTGAAGAGTTACACTCTGAAGAAGATGGCCATCGCATTCCAGACTTATAAAAAGAAGTTGAACATGGAGTACATCAAGAAGAATCGAACGCCCAACTTCAATAAGTACCCAAAGTTGCAAGATCATTGGGATGCGTTCGTGAACTACAAGACTTCAAACGAAGGTCAAAGTTTGAGTGAGAAGAACAAGCTAAATGCACAGAAGAAGAATTACCACCACTAACTCAGCCCTGGTGGTTACCGCCAAGCAATACCCAAATGAGATAAGAGGGAACAGGACCTGCTAGTGAAAGGTGTCGCACCCGCAACAATGGAATGGCCCGACAGAGCAAGGCATTGGTTCTATGCTCACGGCGGTGCCCTTGACGATGAAGGCAATGCGGTGTTTGGGGAGGTGCTGCGAGATGTGGCCAGAAGGCTTGTACAGTCGATCGAGGAGTCTTCCCAAGGCACCTTCGTGCCAAACAGAGAGAACAATGAGCTAACAATGGCCCTACAAAACCCAGAGCACTCTGGACGTACACGAGGCATTAGCATCATCTCGTGGAAGGTTGGTTTCTCTCAAGACACTGAGACCTATAGGAGTCGAGTGAGAAGCAAGGCTCGACAAACACAACAGTTCAGTACACTTGAAGAATGCCTAAATCAAACACAGGAGAGAATGCAAGAAGAGATCCGAAGTGTAACATCCCAAATTTTTCTTTAAATGTATCTATGGCATTTTTGAATTAATTGGAATTTTCTGAAATTTATTTGGAATTTTTGGGGTTAATTGAATTCAAGCCTTATTGAACTAATTGCATTAAATAAAGATCATTCATTTCGCATGAGCATAAAATCTAAAATTTTGTTTACAATAAAGATATTTGAGAAATAAGAATGTTCCTTTTAAATGTTTTCATTTCCTACGCATGATGTTTCCTTCTTCCATTTCTCCATTCTCCCCAACACTTTCTCATTTCTCTAGCAACACTTCTCCATTTCCTGCACTTGCGTGAACTAGCAACGCCGGTGCACTCTTCGGCTACGCCTCTTTCCGCACTCGTCGACCTGTGCTGCTGTCACCGACTGTACTCCGGCGTTCGACCGATCGACCGCCACTGCAGTTGCCGTCGTGCGCCATCTACCGTCGCCGTCACCTGGCCTCGACCGGTACTCCTTTTATTTTCTTTTTTGCGCACGCTCTATCTCTATCAATCGGGTGGTCTCGTCATGAGTATTTGCGCATGTTTATACATATACATGTTAGTCTGTACGTAGGCGAGCGTTTGTAGATATAATCGGCTGATTCGCAGGTGTAACTTTCTATAAGCATGGATACGTCCGCATGCGAGTATATCTATATATATACTAGAGTTTAGAACGCGTGTATACATATACATATCTATGTTTGTACGTAGGCATGCATGGATAGATGTACTAAGATGCGTGCAAGAACTCTGGGACGTCTCATAATGATCAGAGCATGGTATATGTACGCATATACATATTAGGATGTATCGCATGTGTATGTATATGTGCTAGGTTTGTATGCGTGTGTGTGTGTGTGTGTGTGTATATATATATATATATATATATATATATATATATCTACATGTAGATATATTTTGTGGAGTCGCACGTAGATATGTTCGGTTGATATGCATGTAAACATATACACTAGGAAGCAACCATGTATATATCTATATTATGTTGGTACGCAAGTATTCATATATATATGTTAAGCTGATTGCATGTATACACAGTAGCGCCATCGCCGCCGCCATCGTCGCTGTCGTTGTCGCTGCCGTCGTTGTCGCCGCCGTAGTCATCATTTGTCATCACCGCTGCCGCCGGATCTCAAGCTCAAGATCGCCGAGCTCTCGCCTCATTCACGTGGCCAAAACCGAAGAAATTAGAACCGTGCCTCACGTAGCTAGCCAAGCAAAAGAATATGCATATATAGAATGAATAGTGGCATGCATGCATCCACCGAACTGTTAGTTTTATGTATTTCTTTAGAAAATTGTGAATTTTGTCTTTTTCGTTACAAATTCATTTTAAGTTCAAATCACTTGCAACAAATTTTTTTTAATTAGTAAAAATTAATACCTTTCTACAGTATTTTTTATGAAATTTTATAAATAAAATTATACTATTAAATTATTCATGGAATGTCCAAATTTACAAATTTTGTAATTCCTAAACTATACGTACAAAAATGACAAAATAAATTTTATAAATCTCAGAAAATGCTAAACTAATTATCTAGAAGTTTTCATAAGATTATAAACTAGTTTGATTTGTAGTATTTTTCCGAATGTGTGTTTATACATTGTTTTGAGTGTTATTTAGTTCTTTATCTGCTACGCGTAGACGTCGAGTTGTGTGACGCTGTTGGAAGTGAAGATCAGGACCAAGATCAAGCTTTAGACCAAGACCAGCTATTTTTCGAAGGTAAGTTATGCTTTGATCATTTTGCTCCTATGTTTTTAAATGTTATGTTGATTTAAATTATGCATGCTAATTTAATTATAAAGCGTTCAAGTAATTTGGAATTAGATATTTACCACTTGATATTGTCACCTTGTCCATAGTATTTGTATGTCACTAAATCATTGTCACCCTAGGTTGGATTTTACATACTAGTCTATACTAGTCGCCAGATTGGGGTAATTAGAACGTGTTAGTTTGCTTAGCCATGCTACCCGAACTAATGACACAGTGTTGGGAATAAAGTCGAATATTGACTATTGAATTATAGAACATGTTTTGAAAGAATGTGACATGTGTTATTGAAAAGATGATGACACGTGGTGCATGGTAACCAACCGGGTGGGAAAATGGTTTAGACTGGGGCAAGTGGCAAGATGTTCAGTGGTGGGCCAGATGTGGCATTTGGGCAGTCGCATTTGGATTTGGTTTTTATTGACATGTTGACATGATGAGTTTTTGGGAAGTCTTGCCTCGGTCAATTAAGGACTTAACCTTGCAAGAATTTGAACTAAGCTAACCATACAACCACAAGTTCCGGAATGGGACGACCTAGCTAAGTAAATTGTGAAATTTATTCTTGATCTTGTCGTGGTGGAGTGAGTCCCGTGTACGGTGGTAAAACTCACAGTGCAAGAGGGGGGCCCTGCTAGGAGGTGTATCCTTGATGTTTAATCCTTAGCGGCAAGATCTGGTTTAGGCGGATCTTTGGAAAGGCTTTGTTACTACATCGCCTTTGTGGTGTTTGACTGTATCTTGTGGGTAAAGTGTAAAACCTCTGCAGAGTGTATAAACTATTCGAATAGCCGTGTCCACGGTATTGGACATTGTTCGGGGATTACAGTTAAGGGTTAGACTTTATTAAAAATGTGGTTGGGTTTAAAGATGAAGTTGATGGAAGTATGAATTAGGATGTGGAAATGCTTTTACTTAACTTCTGGAAAAGTTATTATTAATTCTACTTGTTTTTACTGCTTTCGAATCTACTTATGTTATTTATTAAATGCAGTTTATTGCAAATAAACCTTTAAGCCATTCCATTGGAATAAGCCTAGCATGTAGCATATTAGGTTGCATTCTGTGCATAGCTTGTTGAGTACCAATGTACTCACCCCCCTCCCCATAATCACAACATCAGAAGATAAAGAACCGCAAGCATTTGAGGAAGAGAAGAATGACGACCTGGCTAACTAGGAAAAGGTCCAGTCAGTTGCCTGTGGCAAACTGGAGCTTCACGAAGATTTATTTCTGCTGCTGTTATTTGTTACTCTGAACTTAGCCCTGCGTGGCTTAAATATTGTAAAGCTGACCTTAAGGTCTTAACAGTTTAATTTGAATTAAATACATTATTGATATTATTTTCGCTGTGTATATGTGATGGTATTTGTCTTTGTTGTAACTGTGAGCACCAGCGTGATCCTGGACTGGTGTATCACACAGAGTGTTTGGAATTCAAATTCCGGGCGTGACACGAAGAGAGGTGTAGTTAGCCTTGAGCCAACAGCGGGAGACAGGCCAGACACCTCCAAGTAATCCTAACATCATCAGCCCCTCCGTGCAGCGGAGCAGCTCCGCTTCCGGTGGGCTGCCCGAAGTGGACTTGGACCACTTTCCTGTAGACGACATCCGGCAGCGGACACCTTGTGAGCTGCACATCCAAGCGCGGAACCTCTCCTTCAAGGCACCCCACGGCATGGCTCACCCAGTGGAGCCAGGGCAGCTCGTCCATGGCCAACAGATATCGTCAGGCTACTCCATGGTCTCGGTGGAGGAGGTTTGCCCAGGGTATGAGGACCTTGACCTCGAAATTCCCGGAGGTGACGGGACTATGAAGCTAGGAGTGGCGATACACAATTTCATCCTATGGCGCAAACGGTACATAATTTTTCGAGATAACATGGACGTGTCCTTTCCGCGAAGAAGCCCGACTCTTACACCACCTCCCGCACACATAAGCTCCAGAAGAAGCCCGTCTCCTCCCAAGAAGGCACTAACTCTTACACCACCTCCCGCACACATAAGCCCTAGAAAAAGCTCATCTCCTTCCAAGAAGGCGCCGCCTCCTACACCACCTCCCTCACACATAAGCCCCAGAAGAAGCCCGTGTCCTCCTAAGAAGGCGCCGACCAAGACAAACAAGCCAGCTCAGCCAGCAGCTCCCAAGAAGACGAGGTCCTCCACCCAATCCAAGAAGCTGGCTCCAATTCGGAAGCAGGCGTATGATATGATCAACGAGGAGACCAAGAAGATAGTACAAGGCGAGGTAACTAAATTTTTTAAACCCAAGTCACCAGAGAAGAAGGTTCAACCTGGCATGAAAGAATTTTGCAAAGGCTTGAGGACTTTTAAAAATTTGAAGGATCAAAAAGAAATGCCCCGCCTATCAAACTACGAGCGCACATTGACTAAGGAATGACACAAGAAGATGATATCAGAGGAGAGGATGTCAGCTGAGGAGAAGGCCAAGGAGATGCTAAAATTCTTCAATGAAGCTGGACTTGATGCAGATCAAGTATTAGGCACGGCGAAAATTGAGAATGCCCAAGTAAGATGGCCATTTACACCGGGCGCATCATTGGTCAGGCATCTAAAGCTCAGGCTTCCAACATTCGTATCACTCGGGTGCTACTAGGTAGTGGAGGAAGTGAGTGTGTTCGTAAAATTCCCTATTGTACATGTTTGGCCTATCGATCCACTGGAAAAAGTAGCATCTAGTCTTTGGCTGCGATTTTGCATGGATAAAGTTAGGGCTCAATGGAACAAAACATGCATTATGGAATGTAACTGCTTGTCGTTAACTTATAAGGAGCTCGCTGCACCTATAGAAAGTGTGGTTGGTTGTGTCTACATGACCGGACTACATGATCCATGCCAGAAGACCATGGTCGCAGTTTGGCTAGGGAACTCTGGGGGCACTAGTGCATCTTTGCAAGAAATATTAGGGTAGGATACTGCCTTCTCAAGATTCCTCTTTTGTTTCCGAAGGATCTCCGCATACGTGGACATTGGCAACCCCGATAGTGTAGGAGAGTGTTGGCTATGGCGCTAGCACAAATGGAGTGTTCATGGTGGAGGTTGAGCTAGTGAAAAAGTGCTACTTGAGTGGCCAGTGGTTTTATAAGCAGTGTGTAGTCAATGCAGGGCTCATAGAGTGGGGGTTAGTGTGTTGTCACTTGAGTCTAACAAAGTAATGGACAATGTGTAGTCAATTCGCTCTAAGAAAAGCGACCGACAGTGTTTTGATAGTGTATTGTCACTTCGCATTGACAAAGTGGGGACAACGTGTTGTGAAATCAGGTTAAAAACCAATGGACAGTGTAATATCAATTTCTTTTTAACAAAGGTTGAGGAGCATGTTGTCAAATCAGGCTAACAAAGCAATGGACAGTGTTTTGTCACATCACTCTGAGAAATGAGGGGTAGCATGTGCTCTCAGAGAAACGCAATAAGTTGACATAGAAATGCAATAATTTAGTACAATAATTTGATATGGCAATGCAATTGTTCGAAATAATAAAATACGTACAACAGTCAAGTTCCATACAACAGTTTTACACATGGAAGGCATACAACAATTTTACATGCAAACTGCATGGGAGACATACAAGTTTCATACAACAGTTTTACACACAGGAGGCATACAATAGTCACAGATTTTTGCACCTTTGAGCAATTCTTGAAATTGTGCTCTATTGCCTTGCAAAGTGAACATTTCTTGACTGAACACCAACATTCTGTTGCATTTAGGTCATTCCTGATACGCTTTGTTTGCTGATGCCTGACGTCCTTCATCCTCCCTATGTCCAAAACCCACATTGCGTCCTCCCAACTGTGATGCTCTGTGAACGAAACAACCACATGCGACCCATACATTTATCCACTCCAACATGCCATCACCGTTTCGTTCGTGAAGTACTCTAACAAGAATACACCCAAATCCATACACGTTGTTGAGCAGGCGGCTATGACGTGTGTGCATGGCCTGTGTAACACATAGAGCTTATTGCACTGCAGGAACATGTTTGCCTCCAAATGAGGTACTTCTAAACAACTGTTCTTCTATTCTTGCCACAACTAGCTTTGTCATTGCACAATACCACAAAACAAAAGTCCCTCATCCCCATCTTCACTATTCTATTCATATCCTCCTTGTTGCCTTTTTGTTCTATGTATGCAGTGATCATCTCGAAGTATTTGACAGTAGGATCATTCATGTAAACCAATGCCCTAGCATATCAATTCACAAAGTACTTCGTGATCCTAGGAAGAACGCCTTCCACTATAGCTACCAGTGGAATGGGCCATAGACCCCATATGACCTAGTTGTACAACTCATCTAGGTTTGTCGTCATGACCACATACCTAGCACCATTGGTATTGTAAAGCAGAGACTATTTCTCTCTAGACTCATACTTTATTCACTTTGAGAAGCATTTAGTGCCCCATCCATTCCTCTGAACCAATTATGGTGGGTCTGTGGGTAACTCTTCAAGCGCAACTGGGGACTCTCCTATTGCAGCTGTTGCCTTCTCTGATGTATGCCTTGCTGTCAACTCATCCAACTTCTCTATAGTGCATCAAACTTTCGTTGCTGGTTCTGATCACATAGCCTCTTGAATAGCTTCATGAACTCTTTGTTCCTGAACTGCTTGTAGAAGTTGGCACTCATGTGATTCTTGCACCACCTACTTTGCAAATCAGGCCATGTGTTTAGCTCATCTGGCCCTTGCTACAACTGCAAGATTTCCTTCAACAGCCCAGAATGCCAATCATATATGATATACACTCCAGACTTCTCACCGACAATGTCGGCTTTAACATTCCTAAAAAACTAGAGCTGGTTGTCAATGTTCTCACCCTCCACAAATGCCAGCACTGTAAGAAGAACCTGACTATTGGCATCCGCTTCAATGGTAATCAAAATCTAGCCCTTGTACTTCCCAGATAGAAATGTTCCGTCCACACAAAGCATTGGACAAAAATGCCTAAAGTCATTGATGCATACAGAAAGCAAAGAATGCACACTTTAGTACCATCTTCCCAGTGAAGCACAGTGCATACTACTCATAAATATCGACATAAGTCCCAGTATTTCTTTCTTTGATCACTTGAAGCATACCAAACAGGTTCTTATAGGAGTATTTGTATGTCCCAAACCTTACTTTCAAGGCCATCTGCTTCTCTCTCCATACCTTTGTATAGCTAAAGGTGTACGAAAATCTATGCACTATAGCAAGTATGATAGCATATAGCTCCAAATTCAGATTGCCCACAATCTCCCCATACATTGCATGCGCAATAAGCTTGAAGAGATATTTCTATGTGGTTGCATGGACTCCGTCAGCATGCATGTATGCAAGACGACTATGGAACACTTTCAAATCACTACTACAGCGAGGCTTATATCAGACGCACGATCACAGACGGTTTTGAAAAACCGTCTGTAATATGGAACATCACAGACGGTTATGTACTCAAACCGTCAGTGCATATATCACAGACGGTTTTATATTACAGCCGTATGTGATACAAGAAATATCACAGATGGTTTCTAAATATAACCGCTCGTGATGGCTACAAGATTCATTACGCAGCGCCAAGTAAAACTGTCAGGATTTCACTGACGGTTATATAACACAACCGCTCTGTAATATCTACAAGAATCATTACTGACGGTTATATTTAGAAACCGCTCATGATATTTTTGTATCACGACGCGTGCGTAATATAAAACCGCTCGTGATAATACCGCCTCCGTAAAAACAGAGCCTCGATCCACATCCACTTCGCTTATAGGGTTTCGTTTCTATGCTAAGTGGCGATCGTGGAAGTGAGGCGATTTTTGAAAGAAAGCCATTGATTTCAAGGGTGATATTAGATTCATTTGATTTTGGTGATCTAAGGTTAGTAATGAGTTCTCTAATTGCATGCGCATCGAATTCAATATCTGGGTTTGTTAGACAGAATTAATTTAAAGATTGTTTGATTAGATCTAGTTTAATTGTAGTGGATCCATATGTCGTTTGTGATATTTGGTTAGTAATGTGTTTTAATTGCATTATATTCAACATCTATCTTGATAAGGAAGGAATTTGATGATTTTTTAGATCTATCTCGTAGCTAGAACCATGTGTTGGTTGTTTGATGAATAAGGTTAGCTAGTAATGGTTCTATTTGCATAATATAATATTCGATCATGATGTAGCTAGCTAGCTTGTTAAGGATAGAATTTAAAGATTGTTTAGATCTAGCTTATAGATCAATTCAAGTCTTTTGGTGATCTAAGGTTAGTAATGGGTTCTAATTTCATTATTATATTGAAGATTAATTTGAATTGTGTTAATTATTTCTTTGTGATGTAATTAAGGTATGTAATTGCATAATTAGTTTAAGAATGTGTGCATACGCACTACACCTGGTGCACTTAATATTTAACACTAAGTGTTACATGTGTAGCGAGATGGATCGAAGTCGATGTACGCCGAGAACCGCATTTAGTGCCGAGTACCTTAATGGCGCTCCACTTTCAAAAGAGCCGCAGAGGAGGATATGTTTAATAAGGGGTGCAATTCATGTCATGTCCGTGCATTGATTGTAAAATCAAGATGTTTCAAACTCGGTAGCAGATCGAAGCACACTTGATTCAAGGGGTTTCAAAAGGGCTATACATGTTGGACCGGTCATGGCGAAGAGCATAATATACTGTGAAGCAAAGAAGTAGTGTTAATATCGTCGGCGATGTCAATGATATGTCTGATGATCATATCGATTGTGCTTCCGATGAGGACAAGGTTGCACGATGACAATTTGGATCAGATGCTACGCGATGCGTATGAAACCTTGATGACAGGAATATGGACAGTTCTGTGGCTTAATGGAGGACTCGGAGAAACCTTTGTTCGCAGGGTGCAAGTTGAAATACACAAGGTTATCATCCGTGCTTCAACTACTCAAATTGAAGGCAAGCAACGGTTGGTCCGACAAGAGTTTCACACAATAATTACGCCTATTGGCGACATGCTTCCAGAGGGAAACGAGTTGCCGACAAGCACCTACAAAGCCAAGGTGTTCTTTGTCCCTTGGGAATGGAAGTAGAAAGAATACATGCATGTCCAAACGATCAGATCCTGTACCGCAAAGAGTACACAAACTTGCATATATGTCCGTGTGCAACGATCCCTAAGACAAGCGTAAGAGTCATTCAGATGATGATGGCGAGAGCAACGAGGTGAAAGAAGGTCCTCCTGCTAAGGTGGCATGGTATCGCCTGTAATTCCCCGCTTGAAGCGTTTGTTTGCGAACCCAAAGGAGGCAAAACTGCTATGCTGGCACTTTGAGGAGCGTAAGAATGATGGAATGCTAAGGCACCTGCTGATTCCATCCAAAGGAGAAACATCGACAGAGCTTTCAAGAATTCGGTGCGGATCCGAGAAATATAAGGTTTGGATTGAGTACAGATGGAATGAATCCTTTCGTAACATGAGCAACCGCATAGCACTTGGCCCAGTAAATCTCAGATCTACAACCTTCCTCCTTGGTTGTGTATGAAGCGGAAGTACATTATGTTGTCTCAGGCTTATCCAAGGACCGAAACAACTCGGGAACGATATTGATGTGTACCTAGCTCCATTGGTGGAAGATCTAAAACCTTGTGGGTTACCGGGTACACGATGGGATGCGACAAACGAGAGAACTTTACTTTGCATCGCTTGTTGTTCTCGCACCATAAATGATTACCCCGCCTTGCTAACTCGCTGTGCCGAGTACAAAAGGAACCAAAGCTCGCACTCACCGCTTAGATGATACCGAGAGTTTATGGTCAATCACTCCATAAAACCGTGTACATGCGCCACCGAGGTTCCTTCGAGGAATCACCCATATCGCAAGATGAAGCAACTTTTCGACGGAAGGAACGAAAATGGTCCAGCTCCAAGGCGTTTGAGCAAGGGTAAGTCAAGTACCCGTGAAAAGAGCATGTGGAAGAAGAGATCAATATTCTGGGACCTACCTTACTGGGAGCACCTAGAAGTTCGCCATCGCATCGATGTCATGCACGAGAGAAGAATGTCCGTGATGGCGTGATTGGTCTCTTACTCAACATTAAGGGTAAAACAAAGGATGGTATCAACGCACGGCTTGACTTGGTCGATATGGGCATAAGACCTGAATTAGCACCGAAAGAGACTGATAAAGGCCGTACGCACTTGGAACCTGCTTGTTATACTCTATCAAAGGCCGAAGAACTGAATCGTGCGGTGCTTGCATGGTGTGAAAGTTCCGTCCCTACTCCTCCAACATGAAGAGACTTGTTTCGTTGCAAGATTTGAAATTAACCGCATGAAGTCTCATGATTGTCATGTGTCGATGACACGATGCTCCCTCGTCGCAATTAGAAGTATTTTGCGGTCAAGGTCCGAGAGACAATCACTAGGTCGTGTTATTTCTTTAACACAATCGCCGTAAGGTCATCGATCCGAAGGACTAGATGCTCGCAAGTCGAGGTGGTGATGACTCTATGTAATCTTGAGATGTATTTCCTCCATCATTTTTCGATATCATGGTCCATCTCATTGTTCACCTTGTGACAGAGATAAAGATATGCGGCCGATGTTCTACGTAGCATGTACCCATTCGAGAGGTACATGGGAATTCTCAAGTCTTCGACGGAATCGATCTCGTCCGAGGGTAGCATTGTCGAAGGTTATGCAATGTAAGAGGCCGCCGAAGTTCAAGGCCGATTACATGGCCCGTGTCGAACCAATAGGTGTGCCTCGATCTCGCCATGAGGGAGGCTGTGGTATCGGACCATCGGAAGGAAAGCAATCACGCCGATTCGGTTATGATGCTCGAGCCCATTTCACGGTTTTGCAACACATGGTCAGAGTGTCGCCTATATCGCCGAGCACAAGCAATGGCTAAGGCAAGAGAATCCAAAGACGGCAGAGTCTTGGATCACGAGACAAAGATAACCTTGATTCAACAAATGGTTGAAGGAGCGACCTATCACTGGAGCTCATCCGATGACACGCCGACATGGTTGGCAAAAGGACCAACTTTTACAGCTTGTCACATGGAAAGGATATGACTTAAATGGGTACACATTTTACACGAGATCAGGACATGAAGAGCACAAACCGTAACAGCGGTGTCCGTGATAGATGCATTCAATAATACCGCTGGTTGACGAGGAGCTCCTACTATGGGTTCATAGAGGAGATATGGGAGCTCGACTCACGACTTTTCAAGATTCCCTATTTGGTGTCATGGGTCCACCTCCAAAGACGTGAAGGTTGACAAGAATGGCATCACTATTGTGGACCTCGAACGTGTCGGATACCAAGATGAACCATTCGTATCGCTAACCAAGTTGTTCAAGTCTTCTATGTAACCGAATTCCGCCCAACAAGAAGCGCCACGTAGTTCTTCAGGGAAAAGGAGAATTGTCTGAGTTGAGAATGTAGTAGATGAGGAAGAGTACAATCAATTTGATGAGTTGCCACCTATCGGAAATGACATCCTGGTCCTAGAAGAACAACATGAGGAAGCAAGCTACACACGCGTCGATCATCATGAAGGGCTAATTTTCGTACAAAAGAATAAGCATGTGGTATGAGTTATGAGAAGGGTGCATTGTCATCATGCTTACTAATTTTCATGTGTAATAATATTACATTAATGCTATTGTAAAGATGATACGACCCATCATGCTTTGTACATATGATTGTGATGATCTTTGTAAGTAGCTTCAGAAGCATCTGAATTATGTATATAGGATTGTGATGATCTTTGTAAGTAGCTTCAGAAGCATCCGGATTGATGGAAAAGATGCAAGTATAAGAGCACGATTTATTCCTTAATATCAATATGATTCCAAATACATGATTCAAATATGGCCATTCGCATATAATTGATGACAAGAAATAAATTATGTAGACTATGGCTAACAAGAATGTAATCATGTCTACTTTGGCAATATGGAAATAGTTGTATGTGATTGCTCTCAGATTTTAGGGTTTGAATTGAGGATTAGAATTCCACTTCAACCACAAGATAATCGATATTTCGTTAAAGACAACTTTCCCGTAAGATACAACAAAGTGGCATGCATAAGAGTCGATCGAATCGAACCGACAAGTGAATGTCAATGAACAATATATATCATGACGGTTCTTTAACATAACAATATGATAAAGATTTGTCCTGCACGGTTATGTTACCTAACCGCTCGTGATATCTCAACATCGAGACGGTTATATTATATAACCGTCCGTGATGTCGCTAACATCATGAGCGGTTCTATTATAGAACCATCTGTGATATCTAAACATCACAAACTGTTCTATTATAGAACCGCTCGTGATATTTCAACATCACTGCAGCGGTTCTATTATAGAACCGCTCGTGATATATCATCACTGCATCATTATATTATAGAACCGCTCGTGATGTGCTCTCTCTATATATCTCCCGCACGCAGAGCTCATTCACAAGGCCAAACCCTAACCCTTTGAGACGTTTTGCCTCCATGAGGCCTCCCCTCGGCCCTCCCCCCCGGCGTCCTCCCGGCCTCGGCATCCTCCCCTCCCGACGTCCTCCCGGCCTCGGCGTCCTCCCCCCCGGCGTCCTCCCCCCCTCGGCGGCCCCCCCCTCGGTCCTCCCCTCGGCGTCCTCCCTCGGCGTCCTCCCGGCAAGATCGACGTGCTCCCCTCGTCGTCCTCCCTGCTGCGACGTGTCCCTCTCGGCGTGCTCCCCTCGGGCTTCAACCGTGAGTATTTCGGGGACTAGCCATCGAGCTAGAGGCCGCTCGATCTGGGAGGCACCGCCGCCATTTGCTCTATTTTCGGTCTTGCAAAGGGCGGTCGATCATGCTTGGGGACCTTGCGTGTGGGCTTAATGTTCAATGATGATTTAGGGATGGAATAGACTAATTGTGACAACAAATCTTAGCAAATAATTTCACTTTCATATATATATATTTGATTAGTGTGAGTTCGGCAGTGATTGAGGTTGCTGGAAGAGTGGTTGATCAGAATCGAGTTTTTGATGTTGGTTGAAAAGGTCTTTTGCTGGTGATCAAGGATGATGTTTGTTTTCTGGTTGTTTAGAGCCCAGTAGCCTGTAACTAGTTAAAATGTCTTTGTTCTGGTTGGCTAGGAGCGATGGTGCTGTGGTTGTTTTTTGGTGCCCCAGTAATTAGTTTGGAGGGTCTGCTTAGGTGGTGGTTTAGTGGAGTTTTGATTTCTGCTGGTTGTCTATTGCAAACCTGTCTTTATATGCTTAGTTAGTGAATATGCATATAAGATAACCAATTGAGTAGATTTATACTTAACCTATCAAATATTAAATCTGTTATTGAGATAAAGTTGTCACAATCTAGTCTATTACTTGTCCATTGTGGCGAGGAGGGCCTTTTAAGGCAACCCGACATCTGAGAACATTCAAACAATCAATATGAGCTTTATGCTAATTGCTTTATTCGTAATACCGCATATGTTCATATGTGAGATCCCGAGCTACATTCTATTATTCTCGTTAATCGTCAAATGGTTGAATCCATATGTATTCTTCTGCTTGTCTGTTGTGTGGATGTCCTAGTTTTAGGGGAGGTGCTGCCGAAATTTTTATTAAGTTCGGCAACCTCCTAGTTCGCTTCTTTTGCTAAAAGGCTAATAACAAGCCATTTAGGCTAGTTCTTTTAGAAGGCTAATAACAAGCCATTTAGGCTAGTTCTTTTAAAAGGCTAATAACAAGCTATGGTATCCACAAACTCATTCACTCTAATGTGATTTTATTTGTTCTTCACTTTTAGTTCGCCTGAAACTATTTTAACTTGTAAAGAAGATGTCGTCCTCTAATCCATCGTCTGAAGGACATGATGTGCCCTCAAAAGAAGAATCGACCCGCGCTGCAAGAGGACCAAACAAAAGGCCAACAGACCGATATACCATTACAAAGATCGATCCAAAGGATGGGGCCCCTAGAAAGCCAAAAAAGGCGGCGAATGCATTTCGGATTATGTGTGGGATAGTAGCCCGGGAACGGGTTCCGATCACGCTATCTTCCTGGAGGTTGGTGACTATTGAGGCTCGCAATGCCTTGCTAACGGAAATTCTTTCATCGCTCAACATTCCGAAGAATCCGCCCCTAGTGCGACGGTATGCACCGCTAGCGCAGAAAGGCATGGAAGACCTTCAAGCATACGCCAGAGACTACGCCAAGATGGATCTGGTTCCATACTCAAGTATGGGTTCATTGATGAGGACACGGGGGCGCTTTTGTTGGGATGAAGACCATGCAGGCGAATTGCAAGGCCACGCTGAAGCAAACAAGGCCTTGCAAGGAAGGAACACTCACCCCACGACACTGCACCGCGCTACGTGGGGAAGAGAGCGCAATGGGACAGGAGGACGAGGAGGGTATCGCGCCATTTCCATCGATCACAGATCAACGTACAAAGATCGCTAAGAGCGAGAGCGAGGTCGATGCCACGCCCTCCGCAACTGCCTCCTTTGTAAACCTCATGACGAGGAAGTCCGCTAACGCCGTAATTTATAAATCGAACTACCAATTTTACGTAATTAGTCCATGACTTCATAAGTGAAATAACTTGTCCGGATCTTGCGTGTAGCGTTGAGTACACAATCGTGCGATGGCTCTTTTTTTCCCTGACAGAGAGAAAGATGCACCGTCCATAGCCTTGGGAAACAAGGAACACCTCGGTCGCATAAGAGGCAAAGGGTTTTTGTTCCATGGAAAACTGGATTCCTGCATTTACTTCCACATATACCAAGTAAGAAGAGAACTAAAGCCGAGCGAGTCAAATCTTATAAAGAATTTGGAGGACAAGTTGAAAGGAGAGTTGAGAGAAGAGTTGAGGGAGAACTGAGAGAAGAATTTTATGAAAGGATACGAATCCTCGAGGAAAGGCTCACCAATCAAGAAAGAAATATCGCACAAGCCCTGAATTATGTCCGCAAGTCAGCCCCACTACCCGTGAAGAGCAAATTGTGCATCCGCTCCTCCAAGTGACATAGATGAACATAGCGGACTTATCTCAGATGTGACATTAAGGTGGCCACGCTGCAATATCCAAGTGAGAATTAGCAATGGCACCGCTCCTCCGACGGCTGCTTGGGGCATGGCGATCCATCCCCAAAGGGGACCATGGTGCACAGTACCATCATAGCGCCGGTTTCACCAAGGTCAATGTGGACGGGTATTTGATAGTTTCAAAATTATCGATCTACGAAGCCGCCAAACGATGAGATCGTGAAACTTGGGGATGCCATTGGCACATTCATCCAATGGCCTAGCAATGACATCTCCTCGCTCATTCCTTCGTCATGCAACAACCGCGACGATCCGATTCGCTTATTGTATCGCCGTCGATCGTTGGCTACCAAATCGGCGATCAGAGAGCAGACTCCACTTGATGTACATAACGTTGACCTCTTTCCCGCCCATTCCTCTCCGTGAAGGGTTCATACAAAACAAAGAAAGGCAAGGGCAAACAGAAGAAAGAAAGGCAAGAACAAGTTGACTATCCATCCGCCGAGTTGGCTAAACAATACAAGCTAGGAGAGCCAGCATTAACGAAAGGCAGCAGAACTTCACTTAGTATATCTTGCCAACAATTGCATAAGTGGTACACCCAAGAAGTTGGAAAGCCAGAGCGTGAACGTACAACAAGTATCAGCGTTATGTTCAAGTATGAACATCTATTCAACGACTCAGCGGGGGGCTTCTTCACGGTCGATTTTTCGACTTGTTCCATCTCTACAACCTCGACGCCATCGACGCCGACTCATAAGATCTTGGACCTTGTAAGTGTGTGCTATCACGCCTACATTCGCCTAATAGTGATAAATGTCCTCCAATATATATATAATTCGCTTTTGTATATATAGATACATGCAACTTGAAGCTTACACGGAAGAAACTATCGATCGGTTTCTCGACCCACATATAGTCTCAAAGCAAACAATGGATGATGATATAAACATGGTCGAGAAATACGTCATAGAGGCATTGCTAGCACAAAAGATAAAGAACTCATACTTATACCCCATAACCCAGGTAAGTGCTACCACATGCTATACTTTTGTTGTCAGACTGCACACAACTCGTTTCATTCATTGTCCATTGTGATATATCCGTAGGTTTCATCGGGTTCTAATTGTAATTGAACCACCACAAACCGGTTAAGTACCTTGATTCCAAGACGTGGCGGAAACCACGACTTGGTACCTATCGCAAAATTACTCAACAGAGTAATCACGCTTCCTCCGCACATGGTCGTGTAAGTTGTTCCGTGTTTATATTGCTATTGGAATGGCTTAGGCTAACCTTTTGCAATCTTGTAGAGCGCTCAAACACGTGAAAGATTGGACTAAACTACAACATGATTTGAACTTTCCTAGATCCGCTATACACAACAATTCTATTTCAAACCCCTAATAGTGACTCTAGAACTAACCGTAGGTTTTATTTGCAAGGCCACCAAGAAGGTCAGGAAATAACCTATGTGGATTTTATGTTTGCTACAACATGCAAACCATCGTTGCTAAAAAAATAGCAATATGGTTAAAATGCGCTGAGTCGGTCGATTTGAGCAACATTAGAGGAAAGTTTGTTTCTTCCCGCTCACGGAAGTAATAAATAAAGGCGCTGCTCCACGCAGACTGATAACTTCTGAGTTGTACAATTGTCAAATGGTATTCATTAATTCGAAAATATGTCCAAAACTTGTGGTTATTCTTGTTTGTACGATTCATTGTATTGTCACATGATATTATCCTTAATACATATTTGCTCATCTTGAATGCAACAACTTAACAATGTCTTGCTTGTTGACCTAGATGTTTTTCTCCACCCTCGTAGAACCTCTATTATTTATGGTTTGTTGTTCAAATTTCCATCTACTTAGGTATTCTGCATCAATATTTACGAGAAAATTTGTAGATTTAGTTCATAGATTACTCTGTTTAAAGATTGAACAAATGTGATTGCAAGTCGTGCAATCACATTTGTTCAATCTTTAATTACCCTACCTAGAGTAATCTATCAAGTACATCTACAAATTTTTTCAAAGTACCATGTTCTCCCACCGTGGCACGACATAAAGGACGCCGCGCAAGAGTATGCCATTCCGCACTCGTGATCGTGGCACGACGGTGACACAAGAAGGCCACTTCAGATGGCATGAAGCAAATCACACACTCGAGTGTGTCCGGCTCGATCAAGCACACTATGGTTGCCGAGACTCGCCATGTCGTCATGGTCTTGGTCGATTTATTAGTCGAGTTCCATCAACATTATCATAAGAAGGAGAAAAAGCGCCACAAATGTTTATATTTTAAGTCTATCCCGACGACAAACTGCTGCTACAATGCATATAGGAAGTGCAGATATTCAATTACCACATCTATAACTCGGTTGTGCCTTGTAAATATCAAGTAGAAATATTGATGGAAATTTCAACAACAACATAAATAATGGAGGTTCTGGCCGGGGTGGGGAAAACGGACATCATGCACGGTTCTTATTTGTAACCGTCGTGATAAGTTTACATCACGCACGGTTATTATTTGAAACCGCTCGTGATATGTTAGTATCACGACCGGTTATGATTTAAAACCGCTCGTGATATTTAGCTATCACTGCACGGTTTTAAATAAAAACCGCTCGTGATACTAACTAATCACGCACGGTTTCAAATAATAACCGCTCAGTGATGTAAATTTTCTCAGACGGGTGGAAAACCGTCTCTGATGATCTCCTTCATCACAGACCTATTGTTACTGATGGTTCACAAAACCGTCTCTGATGACGTTTACGAACCTTCTGTGATGATGATTTCTGTAGTAGTGAATGTTGACTCAATTAGGCTAGTAGGCATGGACATGCCATGGGAAACTATCCATCTCGCATCTCACATCATAAACCCAGGGATCTGACTTGACAACCTTAAAGGTTCTCCACAGCGACACTGTCTAAGCTGTTACTACTTCCAGCTCCTCTACTTACTCCTGTAAATGGCTCCTTGCCTTACCTCATTTTGATCATACACTCATGCAACGCCTTCGGGCTTGTTGACCACCAACATATCAAACTGGTACTCCTCAAACTCCGTAGGAAATGGCACTACATCACATTCTTCATCAGATAAAGCGTCGTGGTCGTTGCTCTCAGCCTCCATGTCGGGACCCACATATGCAAATCTAGACCCTCTATGCATTCTACACTAGTTTAGAATCACGCTAGTGCACACAGCCTCAACATAGATGAATATCACAATCATACACAACGAGAACATAATTAAGACTTTGTCAAATTAGATATAACTGTTAAACAACCTTGTGGTCCACCTTCCATAAGTACGCCACATAGGGCTAAGACTAAGAAATAACGAAACTACAGTAGAAATAATTTATTCATAGCAACCCTTCAATTTTTCATAGGCAACTGACAAGGTACACATCCTAACTGATTGTCTCCACCTAGAACACCTCCTCGTAAGTAGGCGTAACCTCCTCTCCAACTGGTGATTTGTTGTTGCAAGGGATGAGTACATAAAGCATTCAATAAGTTGTGCATAGAATGCAAGTCTATCATACAATATGTACGGCTTATTCCAAAGGAATAGCTAATATGGTTATTTTGCAATAAAATTGTATTTATAAAAGAATACAATAAAGAGATTGAAATGATAGTGAAAGAAATAATAGCAGTAATAAATTTCTCTGTTATTTCCCAAATAAACTAACTCACAACCTTAACCAATTTCCATACTTCCATAGGCATACAGCTCCATTCCTATGTTTATTTTATTAAAATCTAACCCTTGATCGTAATCACTGAGCATTGCCTAATACCGCGAGCACAGCTATTCAAATAAGTTTGACACTCTGCAGAGATTATACACTTTACTCATAAGATACAATCATACACCACAAAGGTGAGTGATCATAATAAAACCTTTCTAATACTCTATCTAAATCCAGTACTGCTCACTGAGGTTTCAACACTAATGGGACTGGTTACCACATTCAGGGCCCCCTCTTATGCCATGTGAGTCTACCCATACATTGGAAACCCACACCACCATGACAGTACCAAAATCTAGACATTACAAATTAATTAGCTAGGTCTGTCACATCCCACACATGTGGTTGTATGAATGACTTAGTTCAAATGATTGCAAAGTTGAGTCCTTAATTGACCAAGGCAAGACTAACTAAAAATTCACTATTACCAATATAATATCCATTACCATTATTAAAAACAATACGACCGCCCAAATGCCATATTGGCCCAACATGAAATCACAACTCTTCTCACTTACCTCAGTCTAAATCATTTTCCTACCCCAGTTGATTATCATGTACCATGTGCCATCAACAACATCATCAACATTATGTAACAACACCTGACACACAAATTAATAAACGTGTTCCATATTCCATTAAGAAAGATTAACTTTTCCACATAAAATGATATCAATAACTTGTTGCATTGCTAAGCAAACTATTCTCGTTCTAGCTAACCCACATTGCAATTAATAGCTACCAATTAGTATAGAACCATACTAGGGTGACTATGAATCATTGCATACAAATGAAAAGGTAGATATAACTCAAATTGGATAAATTGCTAATCCCAAATTAATTGAAACATGTATTAATTGAATTAGCATGCAATAGTTTAAAACAATATAACTTTAGAAATGTGAAAGACCATGTGGAGGTTTAACCTTTTCGGTGGTGAGTTATTGACCGTGTTTAAGCATGCGATGCTTGAGTTTGACTTTAATTTGAATTAGATTTTCAATTTGAAGCATTTTGAGTTGTGTTTGCCAGGGTCGGTAATACCAACCATAAGTGGCGGTACTGCCGGCCAGTGGGCGATAGTACCGGCTGAGAGGAGCAGTAGTTATTTTTCAAAGAGGGGAGTGTAACATCCCAAATTTTTGCTTTTACTGGATTTATAATGCTTTTCCTTTATTTATGAATTTTTTGGGTTTTTATTTAATTTATTTTGAAATTATGGAATTAGGCCTTTTGCTATCTTTTATTTATTTAGTGAAAAGTACTAATGATCTTTTGTTGGAAATATTTTATTTGAGTTCTAAATGTCTTAAAGTATTTTTTGGAAATTTTCCAGATTTTTCCTAGTATTTTGTTATTTTATTTGCCTTATTCCATACTAATTTATTTTAATTTAGAAAGGATTTAAAAAACTGTGTGAATAGTTTTGGGTCGAGTCTAGTGGAGCCAACCCATTTCCCTTGCACCACAACCCTATCTGCATCGGCCCGCGCAGCCTAGCGGCCTAAACCATAGATCTCGCGCTATTGAATTTTGACTGTGCGCCATCAGATCGTTGTCGATTGGACAATCGTGATGTCGCCACATCACCTTTTTGTATCCCCACCAGATTCCGCTACCACCCTGAAATCGTCTTCGACTTCTGTGTTGCGCATGCCTTCTGAAGCCGCCTATTTAATGCGCCGCTACCACCCTCGTTTTCTCCACCCTGCACCACATCTTCTGGTCAAGTTGCACCTATCGAGCCACTGCCGTCTTTCTATGCGAGCTCACTGTTGTTCCAGAGGAAGCCACTCTCATTTTTTGCTCGGAACGTCGCCGTCGCCAAGGCCACCGGTGGATTGCCATCATCAAGCCATGTCAATCCCATCTGGAAACATCGTCGGGGGAGCTCTCCAGTGTCGTGGCCGTTGTCTTCATCTCCATCTTCAGTGAGCAACACTGACGTTCCGCCATTATTCCTCGCCATCAGCACCATCTCTCCGATCTTCTGTGTACTCACACCCATTACTTTAGCTCGAGTGAATCTTGTCCATCAGATCTGTGATGAATGGATGAGATCTTTGTGCATGTCCATGTGCTCTACAAGCATCGCTGTTGGATCGTGATCACAGGGCGGTATTCGATCCACATGTGGTGTAGCGTCGTAGCTGCCCAATCAGATCTGTGCGGATCAAATCACACTGGCGCCACGACCAGTCATGTGCCGTCGTGTCAGGTGAGTCAACCGAGGCGCCGTGCACCGAGTCTACCATGAACTAGCATGAACCGTGGACTAGGTCTACACACCTGCAACACGTGTCAGGCTGTGGTGCTGCCGCGTGTCCGCTGATGTCAGTGTGACGTCACAATTTGTTTTTTCTTTAAAAAAATAATTAGCCAAAAATCATATTTGGTGCTGACACTAGCATGACATCATAAATGCTATTTTTCAGTATAAAAATTATTCGGTTAGTTTAATTTTTCTAATTTTCTGATTTACCATTTATTTCAAACTTTGAATAGCTATATCTTTTGCATTCAAACTCCAATTGAGGTGATTCTAGTTTTTGAAATTTTGTAAAATCAAGCTTTATTTAACAATGAATTTTATTTAATTTTTGGAGTTTATATTATTCTTTATTTTTGGTATTTATTGCTTTCTGTTTTGTTACGCGTATGAAAAACCATCTAGAGGTATACCCTTGTTTGTGATGAGTATTTGAATTTGAATTGATTTTGATTTTGATTTGAATAGGAATTTCAATTTGAACCAATTTGAGATTTGGTTGCCTTTTACGGTGGTACCGACTATGGTAGCACAGTGCTATCGGTCGGGCGGTAGCACCGGACCCAAGTGCGGTGTGGAAAAACTCGAGAGGCTATTTTTACGGGTCAGGCAATCTGATGCTACCGGCCATATCAGCCCAGTGCTACGATGTAGCAGTAGCAATGGCCCTCTTGGCTAGTGTGAAAATTCCAGAGAGAGTGTTTCTCGAGTGTTGCAGTAGAGCGGTGCTACCGGCTTGGGGGTGGTAGCACCGGCCTACTATTAGCAATGCTACTGGCCTAGGGGTAGTTGTACTAGATCTTCTAAGCGAAATTGATTTAATTAATGTTTTTGTGATGATTATTGCATATCTTTTTGGACATTGCTATGTAATGGGTTTTCCATGTCTTTGATGGTTGCATGATGACGATGCTAGATCATGGTGAGGTGAAGGATGATTGAGACTAGGCGAGGTAGCCAGAGGTTCAGATGATCGAGGATTGCTGGAAGATGATCGGAGACGATGTTCACGCAAGCCAAGAAGACAAAGAATGAAGATGTTGCTAGCTGGATGTTGTGTGGATCAAGGAAGGCTGTCGGATTACAATCTAGTTGATAGGTTTGCGGGTCTAAGTAGTGTGCTTTGAAAACCATGCAAGAAAACTTATTATGTGTATGGATTTTGGATTAGCCTTGTATGGCTATGTGAGTGGGTTAATCCTAGCCTTTGATGAGTGCTCTAGAGTTGAGAGACTCATCCAAGGGTGGTAGGTGGCCCAAGAGTAGTATAAAAAGGGGTGAAGGGGTGGCCTTCCCCCTTAAAGGTTTTAGAGATTTTTATGCTCTTTTGAATTTTTCCCACTTTGTTGTGAGGCTTTGTAAACCTCCCCATCCTGAAATCCAAATCATTTTCATATATGCTTAAATTTACGTTACACATTTACATTATGTATTAATTTTCACATTTAAATTCCGCATTTACTTTCCCGTAATTTACATTCAAGCAATTTGGATTTGTCTCCCCTCCTTCTACATGCTTTCACTTCTTATGCTAAGGAAGATGATTGATGGTTGAATCTTCCTCAGATCATATCCTAATCATCTAGGCAAATCTTTGTGTTTTTCTTGAGAAAAGTTGATTTTGTGTTCTTGAGTGAGTGATTCTTGTGAATTACATTTCTGTGAGTTTTCATTTGAGTTCTTGCTTGCTATGACATGTGGGTAGCTATCCAAGATCATTTAGATCATCGAAAACCCACGAGCAATCTTAGATCAAGTTCTTAGACTTTTTGTAAACTTGGTGTGTTCTTCCTTCTAAGGAAAAAAGCTCGGACTTTGACGTCAATCCATGTGATTGAAGGTTGCAACAAATTCTTGATATCCTTAGGATCATATCTACCAAGTTTTGTGAAGTTTCACAACTATAGGATTGTACATCAAAATTGTTTCACTTTTGTCATTATAGTCGATTCTAGTGGTGATACAATGCCTTTAGATAGTGATGAGGAGGCACTATCACGGTCGGTTTTGGCTCGATTGTCATAGAGCCTCATCACAATCGATTCTTTTCATAAACCGACTGTGATGATGTAGTCATCAGAATTAGTTGTTATGAGGCACCAATTGTGATGATATTATCATCAGAATCGGTTATGCGAAATCGATTGTGATGATCTCTCATCACAATCGGTTCTTATGTAGAACCGATTATGATGACCCAATTATCACAATCGGTTCCACATAGGAACCAATTCTGATGAGGGATCATGACAATCGGTTCTTACATGGAACCGATGTTGATGACCATATCATCCAAATCAGTTCTTACATGGAACCGATTCTGATGACCCTATCATCGGAATCGTTCTTACTTGGAACCGATTCCGATGATAGGGTCATTCGAATTGGTTCCATGTAAGAACCGATTCTGATAATGTGGTCATCAGAATTGGTTCTTTATAAGAACCGATTCTGATGACCGGATCATCAGAATCGGTTCCACGTAAGAACCGATTTAGAGAACTGATTCTGATGGCCTTATCATCAGAATCAGTTCCACATAAGAACCGATTGTGTTGACCCTCATAGTGGTGTGCATTTTGTCATATTCTCCAAAACAACACATAATGACAGTATGCACATATATGTGTATCATATTCACAGAACAGAACACAGAATGCATATACAACATTTACATAACATAAACACTTTAATTACAACACATCACATTCGGTGACAATATACAAACATAAGCATGCTTAACAATCAGTAACAATATACAACATAAGCATGCTTAACAATCATTAACAATATACAACATAAGCATGCTTAACAATCATACTAATTAATATTATTTACATATGGACTAGTATGATGATTTAGGATCTCTAAACATGCTGTCCTCCGATATAACTTCTAACCAGTACCATTGGCATAAGTGATCTTGTATGGTGTTCAATGCTTTGTTGTCTAAGCTCTTCTAGGGGATATTGAGCTGCTACAAAATAGAATGTAGTGCAGTAATTTAAGTTTTAAAATTTGTATGTGAAAGGCTAAGTTTATTATTATGCATGTACATATACCTTAGGGAAAAGATGTGAGCTGTCGATCAGGAACGCTATGTGGTGCATGACGTAGAAGCCGCATAGGTCATCGCTGCCTTGTTGATGACACTGTGAAGAGAGAAAGAACTTAACATATGAAGATTACATGTTAGAAAAAATTAATCGTATATATGGTAGGCACTTGTACCCTGAAGCGCTTATACTCTAACGTCTTGCCCTTTTCAACAACTTGTTTCCCTCCTCCATCGACGTAGGCCAAGAAAACCCTACATACATTGGAGAGATGCCATTGAGTTAAAAAAATGAATGTAGTTAAATTCAGAACGTGTTAGGCTATAGTAATGTACTTACTACTCCAAAGGATGCTTAATCGTGTAGGCCATCGGTCTCTTCTCGATCGAGTTTAAAATGTAGACCACATTTTTATTCGGAACACGGATGAGTAGAACCCAATGGTTGCTTATTAAATGGTATGCAGTATAAGGAAATAAGTTTGCATACGATGTAAGTGCGTACAAATAATTGAAGGGTAAAATACTACTTACTCCTTGTTGTACAGAAATAGAATAAAGTCCTTCGACTTAGCAATCAAACCACGCTTGATGAAGCCGGCAAGGAAGTTCGGGTGAAGCCGTGCCATAGTCGTAGACACCAGCTTGGGGCCAATGAACCCAACTAGGTGTTGATGCGTCATGGCTCGCTGCCTCATTGCTCTGCAACTTGTGTTGAACGTTAGAAAGAATAATGCAAAATCCTATGAAAGTCATCAGGTGTATGGTGCATTACTCACAGTGTCCAAGATTGTAAAGCAGAAATATCGATGGCCATCAGTTAGTACACATGGAATAGATCCTCAAAACTAATTGGGAATGTCCCACCCTTGTCACGGTGGAAATGTCCCTTTCTATACCTCACATTGAAGTCGACTCGACTCTCGTCCTCTTTGACCTTATCAATGTACCATCCATAGAGCAAGCGACTAAATTTGCCTAGACCATTCAATAGGTTGGATGCAATCAAGGGTTTTCCATGTACGTAGGCCTTGAAATCATGAGAGGTCTTCTTATTGTCTGCCGACTTTCCTTTCTGCGTAGAAGAAGTCTGCAAGGTCGGACCAAGGGGCTTTGCATGTGTTGGAGGGGGTGTTGTGGCCTCTGTTATCTTTACCTTCTTCGAAGGAGTCACCGAGGCCTCCTGCGGTTCAGTGGTTACCGTGCTAGTCCTTTTACGTACGAGCTCTGCACTCTACGAAGGAGTAGGAGCAGGAGCAGGCACAGGTACGGTAGGAACCTACGAAGCACATGCATATGTAACTTGTTGAAGTACTACAGGAATAGTAGAGAAGATGAGGTGGATTTTTACCTTGACCAATATGACACCCATCGTGGGCCACTTGATGAATGATATGCGTACCTGCCCGAGAGTGGTGATATCTTCGTTGGGAGGGAGGGGGGAACTGCAACACATGTGATATGAAGTCTTTGTGGACGTAATCTACCTACACCCTCATGTAGCCCTTCCCAAGGGATGACCATGCACAGTGTCGGTCTCCTTGCATGGAAATGCAACCCCGCGTGCAACCTCCACGGGAAATCCATCCTCCGTCAGGGTGAGCTGGCATTTGGCAGGTGCCTGCAAAAAGTGTAGAACTTAAGGAAAAACATTGTGGGAGTTACAATTGTAGCGTTAAGTTAGGAAAATTTAATTATTACTTTTAGCTGAGGACCAATGTTATTAGTTTTGGAAACACAGCGGCTAGGTCAGGGCTCAGGCTTCTCTTTGGGAGGTAAGGGCATCTGGCTCTGATTCTCTGGGAGATCATTGCCATCATCTCGACCCTCAGGCGCTCCTCATGTACCATCATCTCCCCCTCATCTCCCCCGTCATCTCCTCCTTGATCTGCTCCCTCAGCTGGTCCTTCAGCTGCTCCCTAAGCGTGTCCTTGAAGTGCTTCGCACGTGCCTCCCATGATCTTGATCTGGCACTCGCAGCGCCATTTGGAAGTAGAACTTCTTCATATGCCCCACCCCTGTGGCAAGCACCCGGCCCATATGGTCGGGCTCCTGATCGCAGATGACAGTATGTCTTCGACCCTTGGCTCTGAAAGGTCCCCTACTCTTTCCGCTGGCTTACCTCCTCCTGCAATAAGTGAGTACAAATTAGATCTGAAATACAAGTTGGGTCTACTACAACACCCTAAGTTAGATGTCTTACGATGATGGAGACGACGTGCGCGGTAACGGGGTTTGTAACTACAAGTTGCACATCGATGGTTTTCTTTGTCCTCGCTAATACCGAGTCGCGTGCCTGCTCCTCACATATGTGGGAGTAAGGCATCGCCATCCCAGAGTTCGTGCACTCCTCAGCTAGTTGCACCCACTCTACCTTCTTCCCCTCATAGCTGCCTGTACCGAGGAGGTGCGGGTGTGTGTTATGCCTCTGGATAGCGGTATTCCTCTCTCTCAGCTGCTCTGCCTTGGGCGTGCCCTTCATCCTCGTGAACACCTCCCAAACATCAGGAGTTACGAACGGATACCTCTCGAATGGTGTACGACCTTTTAGCACATACTGACTGTGCATAAGGACCCTGAAGTGCCTCATGGCCACACCCATCCTCTTCATGGCATACTACCTCGCATTGCGATCATCTTCCTCCTCTATAATCCATCCATTTGCCCTTAACCTCATCCCACAGCTGACTCTTCTGCTTGGCACTGACTTCCTTTCCCCAATCCTTAACCGTTATGGGCACTCTCTCTCTCACCAATTGACCGAGGAATGGCCGGTATCACTCCTTGTACTTGGAAGACCCGTGCAGACCCCCGTGGCATTGAAGTAGAGAACCTGTAGCGTTCTCCATGTGGCCCCTTTGTTCAGTCCTCGGGCCTTCCTCACCTTACTCGGAGCCTCAACATTTGGAACTTGAATCGGCCCCTCAGGAGCACCTTGAACTTTGTCTGGTGATGAGCGATGCTCTATAATTGCAACATTTTGAGTTTTTTATCTAACAAGGTCATATATTTGATATGAGAGAAAGCAATTCGTAGCTATTATGTGAACTTGACAATAAATCATGTGAAGCAACAACTGAATGGATAATTCATAGCATGCAATTATTCTAGCATATTGTAGTAGAGTATGAGATGAACGAATGATCTTCAAGAAAAGTATATCTATTGACCAACTAAATACATACCAACAATGACTCCTAATCTCTAAATAGGTTAGGTCCTAATTCCATTTGAGGATAAGTGGTTCAGGCAAGTTTCTAAGTCGTTGTACAACTCTAGAGAAAATTTCAGCAACATCTCCCCATGGTTCTCCAAATACACGTCTCAACAACAGGTCAAGATGGATGTGTATCTAGGGAATACCAGGGAAACGCTACTGAAATGTACTCTGGAGTTGTACAACAGCTCAAGAACTTGCCCGAACCACATATCGTTGAATTGTCTAAAAAACATGAACAATTCGAGACTGCTTACTGGTAAATATGCCATTTCGATCGGCATATTTACAAACAAGCACTCTTGAATGGGAGACATAGGTTACGCAACCTAAACTCTAACATCATGCTGAGATAAAAAATAAAGGTAACTCTCGATGTGGATTGTTGAATAAAATGCGATAATAAGAGCAAGAATAAATTGCTAATCCCAAATAACAATATGAAAATTACATAATCCAAAGATAGTAGCAATGACATAATCAAAATGATACAGCATGACATAAACTTTATGTCATTTTTGCAATGAATCATGTCTACTAAAACAATTTGATGAATAATCTGTTGTATGAATATATATTTGCTCTCAGATTAGGGCTCGTTCAAAGATATTAAATCTTCAACCTCAATCACAAATGGGCTAAACAATTAATTTAATGAATAAGGCCTTGAACCCGTACCACCTTAACATGCACAATAAAGAATTGACAAAAGTTCACTATTATTATGTAATGATCAAATCCAAGTCAGGTAAAGGTGTCAACCAAACCAAGAGTTAATGTTCTGATCAACAACAAGAAAACAGTAGCTACCAAATCAACTAAAATAGTGAAGTCCAGTAGCTACCTAATACTGTAACCGAACCAGGAACTATACAGGTCAATAGCAAACTATTTTCTACCAGCATGTAAATAACAGTTCAGTAATTTCTTGCCAAAATCAAATTATTATTAGCTTTACATGCAAGTCTATCGGTTCAAGACCTATTTCACAAATTAATTGCCTTAATCATCAAGATACCCATTATCATCATTGAGCAAATCCCACAAGCAACAGAGGATAGATAGAGAGAAATCTGCAAAATATATACACTCACAAATGAACAGCACTCTGAGCTGGTCGGAAGGAGGAGAGGAGGCGGCGGCATCGGGGAAGGAGGGCACGCGGTGAGGAGGGGACAGGAGGAGAGGAGGTGGTGGCGTCTGGAAAGGAGGTGGCGGTGGGGGTAGGTGACGGAGGTATCGGGGATGGTGGGCGCGTAGTGGGGAGGGGATAGGATGAGAGGAGGTGGCGGCATCAAGGAAGGAGGAAAAACCACGAAAGACCAGATGAAATGGAGAGCGAACTGCGAAAGAACATTATATTCATGCTCAGGACTATCTGAATCGGTTTTGAAAAAAACTGATTCTGATGATAAGTCATCTGAATCAGTTCACATAAAAAACCGATTCTGATGACAAGTCATCTGAAATGGTTCTCATAGAAAAACCGATTCTAATGATATGTCATCTGAATTGGTTCCCATAGAAAACCGATTCTGATTACATGTTATCTGAATTAGTTCCCATAGAAAACTGATTCTGATTACATGTTATCTGAACCGGTTCCCATAGAAAACCGATTCTGATTACATGTTATCTGAATCGGTTCCCATATAAAACCGATTCTAATGGTGTGCGATAGTCTGGTTCATGATTGGTTCGGCGCCTAAGAGTTTCACCCCAGACTGGGTCCGTGATGAACCACTTTATGCTCTAGAGTGAATCTTTCTCAATCTGTAGTAAGACATATATTCATGGAATGGAGAGTGAACCACGAAAGAACATATATTCATGCTTAGCACTATCTGAATCGGTTCCGACAAAAAATCGATTTTGATGACAAGTCATCTAAATTAGTTCACATATAAAACCTATTCTGATGACAATCTCAATCGGTTTTCCCACAAAAATCGACACTGATAGTATCGGACGCTACAAATTCAATCTCAATAAGTTTTTCCAAAGAAACCAACACTGATCATGTCGGGCGCTTCATCTTCTTGATCGGTGGTATAAATTTGCACACCATGCAAGAGGCTCTCCATTTTCCATTCGTCTTCAAGCCAGCAAGCGTGCGCAACCATTTGTCTTCAAACCAGCAAGTGTGTGCAACCATTCGTCTTCAAGCCAGCAACCATGCTCAACACTATAAGCCATGGCAAGGGCCTGGCACTCGACATCGTTCTTCCCAATGCTGTCCACATCCATATCGTCAGCCTCGTGGCCTCGAGTTCGTCTCGCCCTATGGATGACCTTTGCAGCCTATGAGCCATGTACTGATCACTGTTTCATTTCTTTTTTGATTGACAGGTTGTGCATGGGAGTTTCCCACCATCACTAATTTAATTAATTAATTAGTTTTCTTTTTTGGCAAATTGCAGTTGCAAAACCCTGTCTAAGGTGGCAAAGGATCGGTATGTGGGCAAGTGGGTGTCGCTGCAGAATAAGGCGATGGAGTGGATGGAGAATGAGAGCTACCTCACCATCATTAGCCAGCTGGCTAGGGCTGGCAAACCAGAGGCTTGCTTCGTTGTTAGCCTCAAGGCTATGCTCTCCGAGTCTGAGCACAAGGACATGCAGCGTGGCCTCGCGTGGCTTGAACAGGCAGTCGCTGGCAGCGACAAGGCATCGGCTTACATGCTCGGCCTCTTCTACATCGCCCGGGTTGTGACCGATCTAGCCAAGCACTACTTCGCCTAGCTCGAGAGCAATCTGGTCGCCTGCCACTATGGCTACGCATGTGACATGGCCAAAACTATCAACCGGGAGTGCAAGCACTTCTGGAAGATCGTGCTCGCCATGGTCCAAAACTTGGCATGGAAGAATATGGTCAGTGTGGGGACAGGAGCCCATGCTGCCAGAGCAGGGCCCATGGTGCTGCCGAAAAACATCTTGCGGTTGGGAGAACTAAGAATCCTTCTGTAGTGATGAATGTAGGATTAGAAATGAGTACGCAGAGTTCATTACAAAATTGAATGAACTACATTTGTCTATAGCGTGAGCTTTGGGAATGCTATTTATTTTTCAAGTTTTGTTTTGTTAAACACCAAGTTTTGTTCTGTTAAATGACAAATTTTAATTTGTTTAATGCCAAAAGCTATCAAGCCAGTTTGAAAATGTCGCCTTTTGAAGCTTTATATGGTCGACCGTGTCGAACACCCTTGAATTGGAACGAGACAGGAGAACGTCATGTCTTCGGACCAGACGTACTTCTAGATGTAGAAGAGAAGATCGCATTAATTCGAGAAAGGCTGAAGACTGCACAATCCAGGTAGAAGAGTTACGCAGATAACCGACACTGTGAATTGAGTTTTGAACCAGAAGATTATGTTTATCTCAAGGTCACGCCGCTCAAAGGAGTTAGAAGATTCCACGCTAAAGGAAAACTTGCTCCAAGATATGTAGGTCCATTCAAGATCTTGTGCCGCAAAGGTGAAGTTGCATATCAGCTAGAATTACCGCAGTTTTTAGCAGGAGTACATGATGTATTTCATGTATCTCAGTTGAAGAAGTGTTTGTGAATACCGAAGGAACAAACGCCTATAGAAGATATTGAGCTACAAGAAGATTTAACTTATAGGGAATATCCAGTGAAGATTTTGGATACTATGGATCGTGAGACCAGAAACAAGTCAACCCGCTTTTGCAGAGTTCAGTGGAGCAATCATTCAGAAAGCGAGGCAACTCGGGAGCGTGAGGAAGATTTGAAGGAGTTTCCCAACCTCTTTTCTAGCCAGCCCTGAATCTCGGGGTCGAGATTCTGTTAAGGGGGGAGGTTTGTAACATCCTCAATTTAGCTACTTTTGAATCTTATAATTTATTTTGAATTTTTGAGAATTTCTAGAATTTATTTGGATTTATTCATAATTTTTGAAATTAACTTTTTCTCTGGGAATTAATTTAATAATGAAAAGTTTTAATAAAATATAAATGAAAATATTTTATTTAAGCTCAAAATGTCCTAAAATATTTTCTAGAATTTTTCTGATATTGTAGGTGCCTCAAATAATTTAAATGAATATTCGGAATTATTTTTATTCGAAAAACGATTAAAATTCGAAGGAACAGTAATGGGCCAAGCCCACTACTCTGCGCACGTCGAAACCCTAGCGTCGCCGTTATGTTTCCACCGTGCGATCTTGATCCGACGGTTGTGATTCAACCGCGTCGGTTTGTTGCTCGTGCCGTTGGATTTCGCATGGACGGATGGATGTGCACCACGACATTTCGTCTCCGAGGAAAGGAAGCTCCGCCACCGCCGTGCGTTACGGGTTGAAACCGTCGCCATTACTCGCCGCCGTAGTGATTCCGCCGCCCCATTAACCGACGTGCAATATAAAGCACTTCCTTCCACGCATTTCAAGCTCTTTCACGCAACTCCGAGAACCACCGTGAGAACGCACACGCCCTCGCCAGAAGTTCGCGGACTATCCGCCGTGTTTTGCGCCGCCCGATGACTCTTCGCCACCGCACCCACCGGAGTACTCCTCGCTGAGCCGCACCGGCGACTACTTTCTCGCCGAATCGCACCGAACGCCATCGAGCCGCATTGTCTTCTCCAACTCGGCCATCGCCGCCGTGCGTTTTCGCCGAGCTCGCGATCAACGCTACCGTCGGATCTGCATCCAACGATCGAGGTTAGTCCACGATTCAATATCGAGAGACCGATCAAGGCAACGGTAGATCCTAGCCGAGGATTCAAATGAACAGACAGATAGCGCCACGCGTCCGAGGAAGGACCGCCCACGGTGCTTAAAATTAGCGTTAGATGATAGCCGTCGGATTAGTATCGACGATCCGAATTAGCCACGAGTCATCGCAACAAAGGAACCCCATCTTCAAATGCTAGCCGTTGGATCCGGATCGTGTGGTTGCTAATATGCCACGTAGTTCATTTAACTGTAGCTTTTAGTCTGAGATAAATACGCGTTAAATTCGAAGAAATCTGAACCGTTGATTTTGAATCGAACGGACCAGATTTTGCCGTGCGCCGAGCCAGTCTCGCATCAATGCATGTACGTGGAAATCGAGGCGATGCAGCCGTCGCTGTGGTCGACGTCACCCGAATAATTGCCGCCGTTAGATTTAAATCCGATGGTCACAAATGAGCCACGCGTTAGCACCGCAGTAGCACATCAAAGTGTCGGTGCAATCTTGGCCGTTGATCGCGTCGCACGAATCTTGACGCATGACCGGATTAATTGAATTGTTATTCGGGTTATTTTCCACCGTTAGATTGTGATCCAGTGGACGACATTGCGCCACGTGTCGCTACCGTAGTAACCGAGCCGAACCGACGTTTTGATCGTAGCCGTTCGTTTGAAATCGGACGGTTGATATTGATTTGAGCTCTCGGGTGATAATGTGCTGACACGTGTCATGACCATAACGTGCCACGTGGCATGTTGACATCAGCAGTGGGGCCCACATGTCAGACCCGGCACGATCGATGCTAACGTCAGCAGTGACGTCATGCTGGCATCATAATTCCGATTTTTCATAAATAAATATATTCGGTAGAAAGTGTTTTCGGTGATGACGTCATAAATAGTGATGCTGATGTCATAATTATGGATTTTTCCGTATAAAAATAAATAAAGAAATTTGGTTTATTCTTTTTGATTTATTTTGAAAATTTCAAATGTTTATAACTTTTGCGTTTTAACTCCGATTCGAGTGATTTCAATTTCTAAAAATTTGTAAAATCAAGATATATTTATTGATGAATTTTGTGGAATTTTTAGAGTTGAGTTGCTCTCTGGAAAAATAAATTTATTGTGTGTACGTTGCTTTTAATTAGACGTTGATTTGCCGGAGGCTTACGAAGGGGAATTTCTAGAGCAAGACCAAGCTTCAGGCCAAGACCAGAAACTTTTTGAAGGCAAGTTATGCTTTGACCATTTTGATCCTATGCTTTGAAATGTATTTTGTTTTAAACTATGCATGCTAATTCAACTAAAAATTGATTTAATTATTTTGGGTGAATTAGCTAATCAACCAAATTTTTTATGCCACCTTGATATTATTTGTATGCCATGATTCTTTGATAACCTATATTTGGTAATAATAGTTGGTTGATAATATTTGTGCCAACACGGGAGGCTGGACCGTGAATAGTTGCTTAGTCATGCGTACTACGTGAATAATCTTTTTGAATACAAAAGCAACTTGATTAAAGAATAGTGAATGCTTTTTGATAAAAGTGGAATGCTGTTGGTAATGATGTTGGAATGTAGAGACCTGTGTGGTTCTACATGAAAGGTGATTACGGGCATGTGTTGCACCGATAAATAATTTGGGGTGGAATTGATTTAGACTGGGGCAAGTGGACCGAGGCTTTGTGCCAGGTGGGCCTGTGTGGCAATTGGGGGTGGGTTGAGTGATGTGAGGGCTGTGTGCCAATTTGAGAGAAGGAAGTCTTGCCTTGGTGGCTGGTTCAATTACAATTAGAACCCAGTGAAACCTACACAGGTATATCACAATGGACAATGAACGAAACAGAGTTATGTGCACAGTACTAACCAAAGTATAGCATTTGGTGTAGCACTTACCCTAGGTTATGGTGTATAAGTATGAATTCTTTATCTTTTTGTGCTAGCAATGCCTGTGTCACGTATTTCTCGACCATGTTTATATCTTCATTCATTGTTTGCTTTGAGACTATATGTGGGTCGAGGAAACCCAACGATTATTTCTTCTTTGTCGCTTCAAGTACCATGTATCTATATATACAAAGGCGAATTATATATATATATTGGAGGACATTTATCACTATTAGACGAATGTAGACCTGTGATAGCACACACTTACAATGTCCAAGATCTCATGAGTGCGGCGTTGAGGGCGCCGAGGTCAGTAGAGATGGAACAAGTCCGTAAAATTGATCATGAAGAAGCCCCCTCACGACTCGTTGAATAGATGTTTATACTGGAACCTAACCATGATACTTGTTGTACGTTCATACTCTGGCTTTCCAGCTTGTTGGGTGTACCAAAAATGCAAATGTTGGCAAGACATACTAAGTGAATTTAGGATGTATTTCGTTATTAATGGCTCTCCTAGCTTGTATTGTTTAGCCAACTCAGCAGACGGATAGTTCATTTGTTCTTGCCTTTCTTTCTTCCGTTTGTCCTTGCCTTTCTTTGTATTGTATGAAGCCTTCACAGGAGAGGAATGGGCAGGAAAGAAGTCAACATTATGTAGATCAAGTGGAGTCTAGGCTACGACTGCTGATTTGGTAGCCAACCGATCGATACATGAGGCTAATCGATCGCTATGTTGTTGCATGACAGAAGGGACGACCAGGGAGATGTTGCTACTAAGCCATTGGATGAATGTGCCAATGGCATCCCCGCCACGATCTCGCCGCTGGCGGCTTCAGTAAATCGACAATCTTGAAACTATCAAATACCCCGTCCACATTGACCTTAGTGAAACCCGGCGCTATCATGGTACCGTGCACCATGGTCCCCTTAGTGGATGGATACGCGATGCCCCAAGCAGCTGTAAGAGGAATGGTGCCATTGTTAATTCTCACTTGGAGATTGCACCGCGTGGCCACCTTAATGTCACATACAGGATAATTCCCGCTATGTTCATCTATGTTAGGGGCGGATGCACAGCTGCTCTTACGGGCAGTGGGGCTGACTTACGGACATATTTCTAGGGCTTGTGTAGTATTTCTTTCTTGATTGTTGAGCCTTTCCTCGAGGCTTCTTATCATATTATAAAATTCTTCTCTCAGTTCTCCCCTCAACTCTTCTCTCAACTCTCCTCTCAACTTCTCCTCCAAATTCTTTATAAGCTTTGACACGCGCTCGGCTTTAGTTCTCTTCTTATTTTGGTATTTGTCCGAGTCGTCTGGGAATCCAGTTTTCCATGGAACAAAAACCCCTTTGCCTTGTGTATGACCAGGGTGTTCCTTGTTTCCCAAGGTCATGGACAATGCATCTTTCTCCTTGTCTGGCAAAAAAGAGCCATCGTCCGATTGTGTACTCAACGCTACCTGCAAGATCCCAACAAGTTATTTCACTTATGAAGTCATGGACTAATTACGTAAAATTGGTAGTTCAATTTATATATTACCAGGCGTTGGCAGACTTCCTCATCCACAGGGTTTACAAAGGAGACTGTTACAGAGGACGTGGCAGTTGACCTCGCTCTTAGCCAGTCTCTAGCACGTTGATCTGTGATCAATGCAAATGGCGAGATACCCTCCTCATCCTCCCTGTCCCATTGCGCTCTTTTCCCCAGCGCAGCAGCGTCGAAGTCGTGGGGGTGAGTGTTCCTTGCCTGCAAGGCCTTGTTTGCTTCACTTTGACGCACGAATTCGTCTGTCATCTTCATCTCAACAAAACACCGCCACGTGTCCTCATCAATGGACCCATACTTAGAGTATGGAACCATATCTCGTAGTCATTGAAAAGCGTGTGTTTGAAGGTCTTCCATGCCTTTCCTGCCGCTAGCAGTGCATACCGTCGCACTAGAGGAGCGGATTCTTCTGGAATGTGGAACGATGAAAGAATTTCCGTCAGCAAGGCATTGCGAGTCTCAATAGTCAGCAATCTCCAAGAAGATAGCGTGATCGGAACCCGTTCCCGTGCGACTATCCCGCATATATTCCGAAATGCATTCGCTGCCTTTTTTGGCTTTATAGGGGTCCCATCCTTTGGATCGATCTCCATAATGGTATATCGGTCTGTTGGCCTTTTGTTTGGTCCTCTTGCAATGCGGCTCGATTTTCCTTTTGTGGGCACATCATTTCCTTCAGACGATGGATTAGAGGACGACATCTTCTTTGTAAGTTAAAATAGTTTCAAGCGAACTAAAAGAGAAGAACAAATAAAATCAAATTAGAGTGAATAAGTTTGTAGATACCATGGCTTGTTATTAGCCTTTTAAAGAACTAGGAGGTTGCCGAACTTAATAAAAATTTCAAAAGACTCTCCCTAAAACTAGGACATCCACACAGCGCAGACAAGCGTAAGAATACATATTTCAGAAACAACAAGAATAACATAAACAATATAATGCTTATGATATACATGAATTATATCTACAACCTCTAAGAGAGAGGAGAAGAAATTATTATAGTGCTCTCAGACTTAGGGTTTGGGTGAAGATTAGAATCTTCACCACAATCACGAATCGGCTAACAATTTATTCAATAGATTAGGCCTTAAATTCTTACCACCTTAAAATGTACAATAAAGAATTCTACTAGTTCAACAAGTCAGACGGTGCTATCAAACTATTATCAGTCACCAATGTCAAAGATTCAAAGTACCAGATTTTAATCAAACAAATAACATGAACTAATCCATTTTCAGCAATCTGTCTAAATTACACAACTATTGGAGAGAATTGCACATGGAATAGATTAATCAACTCTGTACATGAGCCATTGAAAACACATATTAACCAAGACTATGCAGTATACAGAGCAAGAATTGATTAACTAATGCTAGACAAGAATCAGAGTATTAGGTGACTAGATCTAACAGCACACACATATAGGAGATGATGAAAGGATCTGACAAAAAATGAGACTAGCAATATCAAGTTATCTGGACAGCTAAAACAATTAATTGTTTCAAGCATTCAGGACTACAACTCAAGGCTTAATCCACAGAGATAAATGTTCTAATCATTCTTTTACCCTAGTTCATCATAGAGCAACCACAATGCAACAATCACAGAGAGCAAAATAACAAATGTACTCACTGAGGAATAGCACTCAAAGCATTCATAGAGCATTCACAGAGGAATATATCTAGAGCATTCACAAAGGCTGTGGGGGAGGTCACCGAGGGGGAGGACGCCGAGGGGGGGCACGTTGCTATAGGGGAGGACAACGATGGGGAGCACGTCGCTGCGGGGGAGGACACCGAGGCGGAGGTCGATGCCGGGGAGGACACCGAGGGGGAGGTCAATGCCGGGGAGGATGCCGAGAGGGAGGACACCAAGAGGGGGAGGCCGACGCGGAAGCACGTACGCCGAGGGGGAGGCCGCCGCGGGAGACAAAATGTCACATAGGGTTAGGGTTTGGCGCGCTGTGAATAAGGTCTGCGCGTGGGAGATATATATAGGAGATTATATCACAGACGGTTCTAAAACAGAACCGTCTGTGGAGATCATATCATAGACGGTTCTAAAAGAGAACCGTCTGTGATGTTTAGTTATCACAGACCACTACAAGAAACAGGGAAAAATTCGTGGGTTTTTTTAAATTCGTGGGTAAAAAAAAACCCACGAATTTACAGATTTAAATTCGTCGGTTTATAGAAAACCCACGAATTTAATTAAATTCGTGGGCCACCTGCAGAGACCCACGAATTTAATTAAATTCGTGGGTGGGCTTGCAGAGCCCACGAATTTAAGTGCTGGCATTGGTGGGAGGCCAGGCCGATAATTTTTCTTCGTGCTGGCTCACCCCTGCCGAAGCTCTCCCGTGCGCCCCCTCCCAGCCGATGCTCTCTGGCGCTCTCCCCGCTGGCTTCCTCCCGAGCTCCTCCCGTGGCTCGTCCCCCGTCGGTTCCTTCTGGCGCTCTCCTCCTCGCTGTTTCCCCGCGCGCCCTCCCATCAAGTCGCCATGGCCGCGCCTCACATGTGCACGGCCGGCTTGCTTGCTCGGCGGCTCTCAGCGCCGTCCCAGCGGCCGCCGACGCTCCTCGCTGAGTTCCTCCTGGCTCTTCCCGACACGACTCTCCTCCCATGACTTCCTCGTGGCAGCCTCCTCCAAATTGGCCATGCCCCCATCTCCTCTTTCTCCATGGGTGTGAGTATACCTTGTTCTTGGGGAGTTTTGGCATGCATGTGAGGTGTTTGTGATAATGCCTAGAAGGTTTAGGGTTGTTGAATGTGATTGTGCATGTACTGTCATCAAAATAATGGGTAGGGCTTGAATTTGGGTTCGCACAATCATGCCTTTTAGAGGAAAAGTTTGGCCCTAGAATATGCATGCATGCTTTGCTAGGGGATGATTAAAGGCAAAGGAGCGTGGTAGTATTTGTGTTCTTGGAATCTTAATGCAGTTAGTGTTGTTGTTCAGCAGATTCTTATGTTGATGAGCCATTATATGGGATTCTCGTAGTGAGCAATATATATACATTTATATTTGCCTAATCTGTGCTTGCTTGGGTTATGTGTCCCGAATGATTAGTGTGCATGATTCAATGCTGAGCTCTTTGTGTATATGCTTAGTGCTGATATTGGGTGTATAGTTATTCGTATATATGCACTTATACCATACTGGAAATTGGGTATGTATCCTAAAACTCATGTGAGCACTTAGAAGGTGGACAGAGCGTCACTGAATCGTTACTGTTTATACTACTTGTTGTGTGATTAGTAATAGGCTATCTCCTTTTATTTTCCTTTTTCTCTGTGTGCGTCGCTGAACCTGTGAACCATCATAGTGATTCATAAATAATTTAATATTAATTATTTTCAAGTTCTATTAGGATCACAGAAAAGCTCTGGCAGAGAGGGAGTATCAAGCATTACAAGATCAGATTTCTGGGAAGATGATCAATTTTCAAAGAGTTTCTTGTATAAATGGGATGGTACCACTTTATTGCAGTCCTTGATGTCGACAGAAGAGCTTTGTTTTACATGTAAGGTATAATGATATATAGATGTTGTGCCCTCAAATGAACTTTTATTTGGGCTCGTTTTTTCCATGTCACCCAAAGAAGATCATGGAAATCGAATGCATAAAAGCATTTTATTGCCTTGAGAATTTTCATATGTTCCACTTGATAGAGAACTTAAATAATGAAAATTGCAGAAATGCATTTTCTTGGGCTCACTGTGATTCATTTTTATGATCTCTCTTTGTTATATTCAGAAAGCATAAAAAATAACATGCCAAATTATGCTGTTGAGTTTGGTGGTACTTGTTATTTGTTCTTTTAGATCAAATTTGAACTATTCATTGTGCATTTCTTTTTGCACCTCGCCTTTCTTGGCTCACATATTGTTTTCTGATCTCTTTTAGATCTTGTTCTTGTGTTGTTGCAGGTACCTTGAAATCGACATGCATGGAAGGGGGTAGTAGCACATTCACGTTTGCATCAAACCATTTAATCGATTCGTAAAGCCTGGTTGTATTGATTATGGTTGTAATATGTCGCCGTCGTGGTGTAGTTATTAAATTCATTGTATGTGTGATTGATTAACTAAGGACCTGCTAGAATGATATCATAACTGCAATTGTTTTTTTCTGTCTGCTGAGTGGATGTCCTACTGTCTAGAGAGGTCATGCCGAAATTTTCTAAATTTCGGTGACTTAGTTTTAAGCTAGTGATGGTTGATGCTTCCTTCCATTTGCTTCTCCCGTCAGCCGTTGGTCGTAAATCATTGTTGTTAGTACTACTTTTTTTTCGGAAGAAGAAAAGAAGGAAATGCACCAATGTGCCGTACATGATGTATGGTCTAAAGTAGTAGGCATCAAGAGATGCAATGAGGAAATTAGGCGTAAAGGAAGGGATAGAAAGGATAGGAGAAAAGGGGAGAAAAAATGTTTGAGCATAGTGCATCTTTACACCTCGCTTGTTGGTCAATTGTTGGTCAATTGTCCTTTTCTACATCGCCTTCAATAACTCGACATAAATTTAAATCAATTGTCCTCTGAAATCCCGAGAACACACAGATGACACATCCTTTTCTACATCGCCGCCCAATAACTCCCGACATAAATTTATAGTAGGGCACAACATGACAGACTTGTTGAGATTTCTTAGTCCTTGTGTTTATCAATACTTCATTGATTATAAGTTAGGCTAATTGTTTGATTCGCTTCGTAATTGGTTAATGCATTCTATTTCCAAAGCAAAGTAGTAGCGCCATGTAATTCAACATTATGTGTCTTATGAAATAAATTTATTTTGTTGTGGTATCTGGTGTCATTCTTAATCATATTTACGGATGTGTTGGTGCCATGTAGACTCCATGGAAGTTGGAACAACGGTAGGATTTGTTGTATGAGTATCATAGTTCGTGAGAACAAATTGCTTGGATTTGTTGTGGGGATATAATAATTCTTTAACCGGGAGAAAAATTGGTTGGATTTTGTTTGCGTGGTTATCATAATTCTTGAATTAGGAGAACAAATTGGTTGGATTTGTTGTGTGGATACCACAATTCTTGTATTAGGAACACCAATGGGTTGATGCCATGTTACCATGTTGGTTGAATCATTGCATTCTTATCTCTCTTTGTTTTCTCAAATAGCAATCATGGTGGCAAGTGTCCGTTATTATGCACTTCTCACCTGCATGTTCAAAACACCATGATTTTATTCTTGTTGTGATGCAACTTTTCCCGACTTTTAACCTTTGCAAGAAATCGCTATCTTTTCTCCTGTCAACATTATCTTGTTTCATCCAATTTGTAATTCAAGCTCTTCATTGTGAGTTGTCACAAAGACTTAACCAGTTGCTAATGTTCTTCTTCCGATAAACAGATCATGCCTTATACTGCCGTGCTTGCCAATGGCGAGGAGGCACTATCAAAGTGGGCACAACTGCACCATCGGTTCACTCATGACAAGAGAATTGGACACCATCAAAGCCACGCCGCAAGTAGTCGCCACACCTCGCCTCGGGAGGCGCCAAAGTAGCCCCGAGGCGCCAAAGATAGAATGGCAAGTGGTATGTTCCAGCTTCCTATTTCTTGTTGCTTTGTGTTTGCGTGTTCATCTATTCGACCATCCTAATGGTGGTAGGGAGGGTGAGCTACAAAAGTGAATTGAGTGGACTGTTTTTATTTGAAATGTGATCATTTTTGTCTATTGTTCCACTCAATAACAGGAAGAAGGTTTTGAATGTTGTTAAGTAATTAAGTGCCAATTTTGTTTATTCTATTTGAAGACTTGGTGGAAAAATAGTGGCAATATACATGGCATTAAAAATCTGATTATGGAAATTGTGCTAGGTAGGCCTTTTTTTCATGGGAGGGTGGGGCTATCCAGTAATCTCATGGTTTCGTCATTGGTTACGAATTTGATGTTCATGTGCATGCTTATAGTTGGAGTTGCCCTTATTAATGATGACTGTATAATGTGTTTATATAGAGGCCACTTCAAAACTATAATCAGATTTATGTGTTTCGCCGCTGATAACTGAAAAGGAAATTATATCATGTTTTCTCCTTAATTTCAGTCATTCTTGTAGGTGGCTGTACATAAGAATCCACGGCCTGATTCTAGTCTGGTTTGTGCATTAAGTAGTCTGGTTTGTAGGTTTTGAACTGCCATGATTCTGTTATCTACATACTAGCCCCTCTGAAATACGCTACTGTCTATGGATGTTCTGATGCTACTGTTGTTCTTGGTGCTATTGGTAAGGTATGTATGCGCAATTTTACAAACCATATTATATATCTCTATTTCAAATTGAACACATCAATAACAATATAAGATTCCTAAGACAATTTATTTCTATATTCTAATGCTTGCTTTTTCAAGATAGTTTTATTCTATATGATCCACATGCTGGAAATGAGTTTCATCACTTATCTACTTGTTAGCCTAAAAAGTTTCTTGCTCGTGGTAAAAGTGGAGCATTGTGAACGAGTGCAAATCATTGCGGCTTCTAAAAGAATTTGTATTGCCAATTGTCGCGAATGTATCTTCTACTTGGGAGTAAATCACCAACCACTTATTGTGGGGGACAATCATAAATTACAAGTGAGTATATTATCATCATCGTTTTTCTCATCCGATGAAGTATACACTATCAGATATCCACATCATGTTGTTAACTTGTTATAAAAAGGATAAATAACTTCATGGACAGTTGGAAGGAAAAAATAGGAAGCATGGAAATATATGGTACATAAAAATTTCTTCTAAGATCTATTATTTTAAAACTTGTCCTTAATCCTTGCTTATTCTTCAAAGAACTCCTTCATGATCTGATAAAATTTGTGTATCTGCTTAGCTTGATAATTTCATTTATTAGAAGGATAATGAAATAGCATTTATGTTGTTAAACAATCATTACTGGACTGTTGTCCCACTCCTTTTCCTTTCGTGTCTGTTAAAAGTGTGAGAACTACTCTATTTGTATTTTTGTAATGTTTATAATGTCAATGGCATTTATGTGCGCTTGTTGCTAATGCAAAGTTAGGTTTCTGACCAAAATATACCATCCCAACATTGACAAGGTAAGCAGGCATATTCCTTGGCAATGCTATTGTACTTTCTACGTAAATGATTATTCATTAATTGGTTTTACCTTTGTAGCTTGGTAGGATATGCCTTGACATTCGAAGGACAAATGGAGTCCAAATCTTCGATTCGAACAGTTTTGTTGAGGTCCACCCATCCGCAATTTCACTAATGACTTAGCAGTGCACCATCTATTGACATTCACAATAAGTGCTATTGTAAACATACATTTGTAAGGTACTAAGGCCGATCAGTTAGATACAATTAAGGAGAATATTTATGTTATTGATCAACGTAATGCTAAACTCTAAACAATTCTAAACTTGATGCCATTACATATCATTGCAGAGACAATACATGTCTTTATGTTTTCACTAGCTATTTACTTTGTATGTCATCACTAAAGCTGAAAAGCAGGTACAATCCATTGTCTAGGTACTATTGGTACTATTTACTTTGTTCGGGCATTTCTAGGAACCTCTGAAGGCTTATTCATTGTCAATTAGCTATTGTAATGTTTGGCATTGGAAAGACATGACATGTTATTATTCACTATATTATGCCACAATTATTAGAAAACAAATAGGTGATGTCAAATTAATCCATGCTATATGTCCGTCCTCTAAGCAAGATATCGCTTGGTGTTTGTTGCAGATTGCAATGATTTATATTCTTGTCCAACAAACTTGGATCTGTCAAAATTTATAATTGTAGGAAAGCCCAACACCGACAAAATATCTTGCTCCTCTCCCACGAGTTTGATCGATCAAGGAAAACAAGGTTGCTCGTTGAAAGACATGAGGTGAATTCAACACCGTTCTTGCCATATTCTCGTTTGGTTGATGCCTTTTCGGATAAGATTGCTAATATTTCATTCAGATCTGCTAGAATGTCTCCTTCGGTTTGAGAGATTGATATATATATTATAACCGCAAATGTTCTTTTGTCTCACGAGTGGATGTCCTATTTACAAGAGGGTCATGCCAAATTTTGTACATTTCGGTGACTTAGTTTAGACTCTTGCAAATATTTTCAGATGTAGTTTAGTACTCAAATTGTGCTATAAGAAATTGTCGCTTCAGAATTAGTTTAGTTTCGAATTGCTAAGTTTACTTCATTTGGTATGACAACTGAAGTTAACATTTCAGATTGAGGCTATTAATGATTTTGCTAAGTTTTACATTTAAATAAGTTTTCAGATTTTGCTATAACACATCGCATCCATGCTTGTTGTGATATCATGAAAGTTGGTGGTTGTGTCTCTTGTGTACAACACATAGTCGATACTCATAATGTCCGAACCGTCCACATGTGCACCACTTAAAAAAGTAGTGGTTATTAGCAAAATATATAACTAAATGTGTTGTAATAACACTAGTTACCCTTATCTGAAAATTCAGTCCTAGCTTATCTTTTACTTTCTGCATTACTCCTTTATTGAAAAATCATTAATCTAATTGCCATTGTTTCTAAAGCTCAACACATTTTGTTTACTTTTTGAGGTCTGTTGGTATTCTAACTTCTAAGAACATTCCTATGGCAGTTCTGGCGTTTCTCAGGCAACACTCAAAGTTGCTCGCAAGAGTTATTTAAGACCTGGTTTATCCGCAAAAGTGAAAGATTGTGATAGGGATCATGTAGAGAGATTATACCCTAGGATTATAGATATTAGCTACACCAAGGTTCCGTGATACAAAGTGGAGTTGTACAGATTTTCCGTGGACCAAGGAACTTGAGGTTATTTTCTTCAAAATCAACAGCTTAATTACTTGCATCATTATCGGTTTACGATAACCGCTAATTTTTACTACATCATCGTGCCAACAACAAGAGAGTGTTTGAAACCGCTCTTTTCGCCCAAATCAGCGAGAGATAATCAATGCCACAATGAGTGGGAATGATGTTTTTGTTTTGATGCCAACGGGGTGGAAAAAGTTTGACTTATCGTGATAAACCAGGCTTCTAAGAATTGTTGTCCTTCTTCTATATGATATAATTATTTGAAAATTCCGTTGTTGGTACAAAGGCCTCTTGAGTGGTGATTTTTATGAAGTATTTTCTTTTCTTTTCTAATGCTCACATGTATGGTACTACCGCCAAACGTACTACAATTTTTATCCATCAATGTACAAGGAAGATAGTCTTGAGAAGAGTTTTATCGGGTGCTAGTTGTGAGATAATCAATGTAAGCGCACTATGATTTTTATCCAGAACAATTTTTATCTATCAATGTACAAGGAAGATGGTAGGCTGAATTGGAGGAAAAAGTGACAAGTGTACATGCGGACATAGTAAATCATGTAAGCGCACTATGAAATGACTTTCGCTTTTAATCTTTATTCGTATATTTTGAATAAAAATACATGCGATAAATGGGAAAAGCTTCATAACTGATTGGTTATATGTAGCAATTTAGAAAGAGTCCAAGTGACGTTAAATCTTAATGAAGGACATAGTGCATGTTTCAACAAAAGATTCTTAAATCTCCTCTCTTAGCAAAAGATCCTATTCATGTTGGTGCCAAGTATGTCTAAGGTGTTACATGTCTACTTGTACGTGTGCAACCATTTAATGTGAATCATATTGTGCTGTTCCTGATCATGCTTTCATATGTATGTGGCCAAAATCGACACTGTTATGTTACCATATTCATGTGTCAAACAAATCCTACCGCCTATTTGCCAATGAAGAAATGGAATTCTTTTGGTTGAAGAGATTATATATATATATATATATATATATATATATATATATATATATATATATATATATATATATTATAACCGCAAATGTTTTTTTGTCTCTGAGTGGATGTCCTATTTACTAGAGAGGTTATGCCAAATTTTGTATATTTGGTGACTTAGTTTTTGTTGAATTATGATCCAAATTCGTAAGAAGGCTAACTTCGCTTGAGAGGAGTGAGGTCTGCCGCCAGAGGCTTGGGTCATCGTTGTTATTCTTGACCTAGGTCATTGCCTTATATATGTTCATCTTGTAAGCCGTCATGAAGTTGATCTCCCATGATTTGTAAACACTCTTGAAAATAGTGAAGTTTGTTTACCGGTGCTCGTGGTTTTTACCCTTCGCATTGGAGGGTTTTTCCACGCTAAATCCGGTTCAGATATATGTTATTTACGCTTTTCCGTGTTTGGAAAATTGGCTAGTAATCATTGCTATAATTTGGGTATCAAATTACCAAAATAATGATCGAAATGACATCAATGAAATACAAGTCGGATGGGTGGTCAATACTAGGATATATATATATATATATATATATATATATATATATATATATATATATATATATATATATATATAAATTATATATATATATAAAACCCACTAATTTAATATAGCTAAATTGTGGTTTTAATTTTCAAATCGTTCACCTAATTTAACTCATAAATTGTGGGTTTTTCGGGTGGATTATGGCCCACTAAATTAATTTAATTGGGTTTTAAATTGGGTTTTTTATTAACCCATTAATTTAATTTAAATTGAGTTAATTTAATTGATTAAAGTTAAATTCGTGAACTAAATTGATGAGTTTGCCCACTAATTTAACTTAAATTTAATTAAATTGTGGGTTTTTGATTTTCCTGTTCTTGTAGTGACGGTTCTATAACATAACACTTGATGTCTAATTTAATTAAATTGTTGGTTTTACCGTCATTGTGATTTCACGATGGTTTTACTTAAAAACCGTTTGTAAATTAATGATTATATATAAATTGGTGGTAAATATAAAACGATGCATGATATCTACAACGGTTTTTAATGTCAGTGATAATTTAATAGTTAAATTGTGATGGTATTTTCTATTAACCCATGATTGACTCAATTCAATTTAATTTAAATTAACTAAGGGTACATATCATCAACCTTTATTTTTCAAAATAACAATTTAATTGATTAACTCTTTCACTTTCTAAAAAGTTAAATTCGTGAACTAAATTGAGATAAGTTTGCCCACGTTAATTTAACTTAAATTGTGGGTACCCACGAATTTAATTGATTAATTTCGAGTTAAATTCGTGAACTAAATTGATGGTTTGCCTACAATTTAACAAATTTCTAAATTGGGTTTTTGGCCCACTAATTTTTCCCTGCTTTTGTAGTGGACGGTTCTATAACATAACAACAGTGATGTCTAAATATAACAACAGAATGACTATGAGATATTACAAGAGATATTACAGACATTTATTGTGTTATATAACCGTCAGGATTTCACAGATGGTTTTACTTAAAACCGCTCGTAATGAGTATCAGAGTTATCACAGCACGGTTATATTTAGAAACCGCTCAGGATGATATTTACATCACTGCATTTTACTGTAATATAAAAAAAACAGGATATCTACATCGACGGTTTGAGTACATAACCGCTCAGGATAAATTCTGATATCACGACGGTTTTGAAAAACCGTCTGCGTGATCGCATCTGATATAAGCCTCGCTGTAGTAGTGATACCAAACATGTGGTTGTATGATTGACTCAATTCAAGTGCTTGCAAGATTAAATCCTTAATTAACTAAGGCAAGACTTCCCAAAAACTCATAGTAACTACTATCCATATCATCAACCTTTATTTTTCAAAATAACAATGTGACAGTGCAAATGACACACTGGCCCACCAAAGTTGACAACTCTTTCACTTGCCCCAGTCTAAATCATTTTACTACCCTAGTTGATTACCATACACCATGTGCCATCAATAATATTGTATGACAACACTTGACACACCCATTTCAATAAGCATGTTCCATATTCCATTAAGCAAGATTTATTTGCTTTCTCAAAATGGTATCAATAACTCATTGTATGGCTAAGCAAGCTATTCACGTTCTAACCTTACTATGTTGGCAATTAATAGTTACCAACTAATAAAGAACCATACTAGGGTGACAAATGAATCATGACATACAAATAACAAGGTTGACATAAGATCAATTAAATTGAATAACTAATCCCTATTTAATCGAAACAGTTATACTTTAAATTAGTATGCAATAGTTTAAAATAATACAACTTTTAAAACATCAGTTCAATATGATCAAAATACAACTTGCCTTCACAAAGCTCGTGTTCCTATTCTAGACCTCACTCTTGAGTTAGCTCCTCGCTCACGAACACCTCGGGTACTTCAATGTCTACGCAAAACGATTAAATAAAGCAATAAATACCAAAAATAGATAGCTCAATTTTCCAAATTTTATAAAATAAAATTCACCAATAAATAGAGCTTAATTTTACAAATTTTTAGAAACTAGAATCACCTCAATCGGAGCTCATATGAAGAACGAGCTCTCTAAATAAATAAATAAAAGAAAAGGAATAAAACCTAATTACTCAAATTAGTTTATTCAAAAATATAAAAAAAACCTAATAACTCAAATTAGTTTATTCGAAAATATCCAAAAATCAACTTGAAATATCTCGATCCAACAGATAGCAATCTCACGAATCTGAATCCAAAATAAAATATTCGAAACCGATACTAAATCTGACAACTATCCGATATAACTGTCCGAATTCAATCCGAATACATCCAGTCGGTCGGTCGGAAATTATACAATCCGATTGCACCCTAAACTAGGTTTGTCAGCACTGTAGCTTGACTAGCACTGTTAGGGTCATGTCAGCACTGTGGCTTAACTAGCACTGCTCCCTAGATAGCTCTCGTTGGAGTCAGCGCTCCCACTAACCTAGGTCTGGTTGAAATTATTAGTTCTTCTAACATACGTTGCCGTGTAAGTTCTTGTAATGTGCAGGAGATGACTTGGCACGAAAAAGGGAACTATTTGCATGTGAAGGTTGAAAGCTGGCGTCGTTCACATTGCTTCAAACATGTACGTAGTACTGCTGACAACCAGTGTGTCGAGTTTATGCCAGATCGGTTTTCACGGTGTCATCACCAAAAGGAAAGATTCAAGGGGCATAGGTTAATCTGGCGTCTGCTGCACAGCGTGACTATTGTATGGTACATGCATGTATATGATTAGAAATGTCAAACAGACAGGAAGTAGACGGTAGTACACAAGTACTGGTCATGTCTGATGTCTGCTAGCTAGTACTAGTACAATACGATTTGCCTAACACCAATAGAAGTCGATAGTGAGAAAACATTAATTGAAACATCGATATTGAGAAAACGTTAATTGAAACAAGGACTACCTTATGGACGCCACACTTCTGTGTACGTTATAAGAACCACGAAACGTCAAAACAAAGGCCTCGCAGGAAATTAAACCCTCTTTGGGTTGCAGGGTTTTTTTTTTAACGAAAAACCGGGAAACTTCATTCCTATGTATTTGGTGCTGTTAGGCCCGTTACAACATTCTCTCTCCGATTATAAATAGTTATCATTTTCGATATAGGTATAACTAAACTTTTAAAACTTTAACCATCAAATATCTTTTAAAATGTTTAAATTTGATACATGAAAATTATATGTATAGATGTTTCTCAAAAGTGATTTCATAATATTATAATTTGTTGAGTTTTATAAATATATTATAATAAAATTAATGGTCAAAGTAATGTTGTAGAGATCATATCGATGTCTAAAACAATAACTATTTATAATCGGAGAGTAGCAAAGCATCGCTTCCATCCGCGACCGACACACGGAAATTATGCGAACGCGCAAGGCGCCGTCCAAGTTGTTGCCGCCACCTCCACGAGCTGATGTCGCCGGTTTTCCTCCGTCACAGCAAGCCTTTGATGCCCTATCATCTCCGTTGCTGTGCGCAGTCACTTTCTCTGCCCTCCATGACCGTGTGCCTTTCACGCCGATCCGCGCTGCTCCTGATTAGCCTCCATGTCTTCGTTGAGATCAAAGATGGGGACGATAAGGTTCAGCATGATGGGAGTAGAGGAGTCCAACGCTTTTCTAGCCTTTGACCTATTTTTTTTAAAGTAAATCTAATCTTTATGCGAACGTAATTACGAAGATAGCTTTTACGATAGAGGAAACGTCAGAAAGTGACATATATCACATCTCGTGCTCTATCCTGTGGCAACACAAGCAGCCTAACAGGAATGTTCCTGCCGAACATCCCTACATCATTACGCATTTAAGTATGTGATTCAATTAAGTAAAGTCAATAATTAAGTAAGTAATGAATTAAATTAATTACTTAGCGGAATTTAATCAGCACATTCGAAATGGAGCTTGATAGAAATCTTGCCGAGGCATACAAGTACGACAGGTGACATGTGCAGCCTACCACGTATTTCGTGGTCGAACAATGAGCTATTTTTACAATTTTATTTAAAAATGATTAGATTTGAGAAAAAAGTGTGTCAAGACTTAAAAAAAAGGAAAGTCTTCGGAGTAGAGAGCATTAGTACTACTACAGAACCAACCTTTAATATCGGCTCATCGGTTTGGTTGGGCACAACCCGGATCGATAGTTATAAATACCCCGTTCAACGGCAATGGCTCATGGGGGCTCAAGATCGTTCAAAGCACCAACCGGTACTCAAGTATTTAGCGGGTCTCATTAGTACGGTTCAGGGCACTAACCCAGATCGATGTTAGATCATCAGTACGGTTCGTGTTTCCAACCGCTACTATGTCTACTAGGTTCCAATTTAAACTTCTTCCTCCTCCCGCTCTCTGCCAAACCAAGATCATTTCAGTGCACGAAAAGAACAGTGGAGCTTGGGCCAAGAGCTTCAAGGGAGGGGAGGTGCTACCCAAATTTCAAAATTTTGGTTATTTTACTCGCAACCAAGGTAACTAAGGTTAGTAACATCATTCCTCACTACAAAAACTTTTTGTGTAAGCTTAGAATTTGCTTGGATTATAATATTGCTCGCATTTAATGTGTGGATCTATCTTAAATTTAGGTTTTAGTTCCATCGATCGATGAAAGATGAGGTTTGGTTGCACTTAGTTGGGGGGAGAATGGTGCATGGAAATCATAGAGTTTGAGATCTTCAAACGGCAATAGTTATGTGGAAAAGAAGAAATTTAAATTCATTTACGAATTAAAATAATATCAGAAATATGAATGGCTTTATAGAAAATATAAAATGAGTTCAAAATTTGAGAAAAGTTTTCAAAAATACTTTGGAATATTTTAAACTTAGAAAATTATTTCTAGTATAATTTTGGTTTTAATTTCCATTAGCAAATTATTTTTGAAAACATCATTAATTAAGTGCTAGAGATTTAGAAAAATAAATAAAAATAAATGATTGAATAATAATTTGGAAATTTTAGGGTGTTACAATTTCAACATGATCAGAAGCGGTTGTTATAATTTTTAGGTGTTACAATTTCAACATAATTTGTAAACAAAGTCATCGTGAATTTTATTCGTAATTTTGAATCCGCACTGACGACCAATTCTTTTTGTAGGTTGCAAAACTTGTTGTGTGAGTTTAGATTTTGCTTGGATTATTATTTAGCTCGAATTGAAGGTGTGGATCTAACTAATATTTAGGTTTTGGTTCAATAATTCATTATCGAAAAATGAGCTAACAATTACCTTGATGTAACATAATGTAGATGGACCGGCGATGGATGTACATGGACCGACGCTCCCTGAGTTCTTGCAGTGGTTTGCAAGATTTTCTTCGTAGGCGCCGATGCATACACGACGTCAGCTACATATGTTGTCCATGCATAGATTGCAAGAATGAGAAGGAGTGGCCAAAATCCAGCCACCTCCACTTCCATTTGCTCACAAGAGGTTTCATGTCAAACTATACCTGTTGGACCAAGCACGGTGAAGAAGAGATTATACAGAAGACGGTGAAGAAGAAGAGGCGCATAACAATATCCCGGGACGCCGCCAACGCGGTTCTTTCAAGATACATTGGGGAGTTTGGTGATGATGACCTAGACCAGATGTTGCGTGATGGAGAGGGAGAATACATCGATGAAAGACATTACGAAAAGTTCCAGTGCCTATGGGAGGACCACGGAACACTGTTGTACCCAAACTGTCGACATGGCTATAAAAAGTTGCGTACCATACTAGAACTGATGCAATGGAAGGCGACCAATGGATTGTCTGATAAGAGATTCGACGAGTTGTTATGCCTCATAAAGAAGTTACTTCCAAAGGGGAACACACTGCCCGAAACTACGTACGATGCAAAACAAGTTGTCTGCCCTTTGGGGTTGGAGGTCTGTAAGATACATGCATGTTGTAATGATTGTATCCTTTATCGCAATGAGTATGAGGATTTGGAAGCTTGTCCGTGTGCAAAACTTCAGTATAAGACCAGCGTGATGACCTGTGAGCTAGAGGGGCAACAGAAGAAGAAGAGACCTCTCGCTAAGGTGGTGTGGTATTTCAGTAATCCCTGTTGAAGCATTTATTTATGCATAAAGCGATGCCCAGATGATGCGTTGGCACAATGAAGACCGTAAGGACGACGGAAGGCTAATGCACCTGCCGATGGCTCCCAATGGAGGAAAGTCGATAGAACATACCCGGACTTTGCTGAGGATGCAAGGAACATAAGGTTTGGGTTGAGTACGGATGGGTTGAGTCAGCAGTTGGTTACAAAAGCAACTGTTGGGAAACTAGACAGACGATGAACAGTTGAAACTCTTGGCTCAGTGGACCGTCCACAACAATCGATCATTCCAAGGGTATGATATAAATGGGTACACATTTTACACGACATGACCAGATAGCAAGAGCACCAACCAAAACAAAGGGCGTCCAGATAGATGCCTTGGACAAAAATAGAAAGATGGACACCTACTATGGTTTCATAGAGGAGATCTGGGAGCTCGAGTACGAGCCATTAAAAGTCCCTCTGTTTTGGTGCCAATGGGTCAAACTGACAGCCGTGGATATCGATAAGTACGGTATGATAACTGTGGACCTCAAGCAAGTGGCCTATAGGGACGAACTGCTCATGCTCGCTAATGATGTGACACGTATTCTATGTGATGGACATGGAAAACAAACCAAAAAGGTATGAGAAGACTAGCAAGAGCGATCGCCAAGGCACCACGTGGTTCTTCCAGGTAAAAGAAGGATTGTCGGAGTTGAGGGCGTCACGGATGAAGAAGAGTATAATCAGTTCGACGAGCTGCCTCCTTTCACGGTGGACGTAGACATTAGTGTCCTGAATGATACAGAGGAATCTCCCTACGTACGCCGCGATCATAATGAAGGATCACTTGTAAAAGCAAAGTGTGTTAGCAAATAAGGATTGCTTTGCTTTCTTTTGTTGTAATAGACTACTAACATACTAGTTTCTCATTCCTCTAGTGGTTCTCCTGTTGCTCCGTATTTTCTGTTCAAATTGTACTAATATTTGACTAACAATATTGTTCAAAGTCTCTCTGTACTAATATTAGATTGCTGGATCGTAGAAACTATAAAAGATGAATTTATATAACAAGGTGACAATTTGCAATGGAATTATAAGAGTGCAAAAATTACTTTTTATATTAGATTGTCGAAAATATTTTTAATTTATATTAGATTGCTAAATGAATCTAAAGTGGTAAAAGCATTTGTAAAAATTATTTAATGAAACAATAGTTAAACAATAAATAAACAAAAAGAAATCTTAAAAAAAGGCTAAATGAATCTAAAGTGGTAAAAGTATTTTTACAAATTATTTAATGAAACAATCGTTAAACAAAGACATAAAATAAATAAATCTTAAAAAAAACAAAAGAAAGGCTAAATGAATCTAAAGTGGTAAAAGCATTTTTACAAATTATTTAATGAAATAAAGAAAAAGAAAGACTAGGGGGTGCGAGTGGGGATCAAACCCGAGACCTCACGGCAGGGTGAGCCCGCACTCAAGCGCCCCACGCTAGCCAAGGGGGAGGAAGATTTATTATTAACCAGTAAGGGCACCAAAATTGTTTTGAGTTTTAGCAACTCTTCACATCAAGATCGTTTGGTGTCTTCAACGGACCGATGTGAGTCATCACCCTGCTGGTGTCTCCAACTAGTAGTGATGCGGTTTGAAAACGTAACCGTCTTTGATGATCAATTGAAATCAGCAAATGCGCGCCATACAAAAAAGACTACTGGATTGCATGAGAAGTAGTAGCTTGCATTATATATATAAGAAGATAATTACAAAAGTATTATAAGAAGCATTATAATGCTTTATAGATTGCATTATAAGAAGCATTACAAAAATACTTTAACTACTAAAGACTAGCTACTCATCGTCGTCAGAGGAGGAGGCCGGAGGGTCGTCGGAGTCCTCGCTGCGGCCATCCGGGTCCTCGCTCGAGCCGGCTCGGTCTGAGTCATCCTCTAGCTCCCAGCCGTCGTGATATCCCTCCGACGAGTCATAGCTTTCGTTGGAGGAGGAGGAGGAGGAGGAGGACGGCGCGGGGTGCTTCTTCCCGGCGATGGTGGAGGCGGAGGCGGTCGGAGGGGAACGAGAGGAGGCGAAGTCGATCGGAGGGGCGCGGGTGGAGGCGGAGGCGCCGGTCGAAGGAAGCGGAGCAGCCGTGGAGATGGCGTCGGCGTAGCGCCGCAGCCATTGGCGCATGGTCATGCCGGCGGGTTTGGGCGGAGGTGGCGCGTTTGGGGTGGAGCTATCGGAGGAGCTATTTTTTGAGCCATTGGAGGAGGAACTGCTTGTGGGGTGGAGCTCATGGCGCCGGAGTGTTTTTCGCGATGATGGCGTCGAAAATTAAGCCTCTCGTTTATAGGCGCGAATTTGTATTGGGAAACGAAACGCCTCGTTTCGCCGATGATGCATCGAAGACAAACGATCAAGTCGAAAAGCCTTCGTTTATAGGCGTGAATTTGTATTGGGAAGTGAAACGCTCGTTTCATCGATGATGCATCGAAGACGAAACGATCAAGCACCGTGGAGACATCGGGCCGGTTGGTGTCCCGCTGAATACACCAACCGGGACTGATAGTGCCTAGGGCTCCCATAGTAAATAAAAAAAAGAAATCTAGGGCTCCCGGGCGCCAAATCTGAGCCATCAGTCCCGGTTGGAGTATTCAACTAGGACTGATGGTGCACCTATAAATCCCTCGCGCCGCCTCCTCTTCCCCAATTTTTGCTACTCCGCCATTGTTCCTCAATCTCCTCCTCCTCCCGCTGCTTGCAAAGACCTCCGACGACCTCCTCGCCTCCAACGACCCCACCGCCACTGCCCTCGCCCGACGACCCCGCCGTCCTCCTTGCCTCGACGACCCCACCGCCACTGCCCTCGCCTCGCGTGCGAAGCCACTGCTGCCCTCGCCCGACGCCCGCCCGATGACCCACTGCCTGCCCGCTGCCTCCAAACCATCCTCACCGCTAACGACCTTGTCTTGCCCTCCTCTCGTCCGACGGTATAATGTATGTTCACCTTGCGGATTGATTCGGTTTTGCCATCCTCACTGTGATATGGAAATGAATGCCACACGAGGGTTAACTAATCCTAAACTAGGTTACAGGAAATCTCACGTAGCAATTGTATTAGCCTATGAATCAAGTACTAGTTTCCTAGAACGTGCTGTTCCATTTCTAGGTTTAACGTGCCTAGCTATACTGCCTTAACATTTACCATTCATTCATTGAGATTCTTATTGTTTAGTGGATATATAAATTCTGTAAAGTGTTAAGAAATGCCAAATTCTAGAGCCATATCTGAAAGGCATGGAGGTTAGAAGATTGGAGATGTTTAAGATGATTCATAACAATACATTGTATGTGAAGATTCTCAACTCTCTCTGATGTGTTGGGAATGTGTTATAGATGCAATGATATCAGGTATGGGTTAGGAACTTAGGATGTTGGTATGACATTTTGGATGACTAGTGGCGGGGAGATGAGCTCGCCTTGCATATATGTCCATCTACCTACTACGTGTCATCACTTGTGTTTTCTTACACATGGTTCCATTACAAATTATCTCCTCACAGATCCATATTGGCTCATCTTAACAAATTGAGTAATGAAAGAGCCTTTTTGTGCTTTTATCACCATGTAGCAAGTGCTTTATTCTTTGCAATCGCTCATTATTCTCGTGATTTGGGCTTTGAACCGATAGAACTACATGCTAGAAAGGGTTGTTTAATTTACTGCTTGATAACTGATCAGTAGTTGTTTTTGTTGGCTAGTCGGCTTGCTTCTGTCAGTGCTATTGCCACTGCTGTGTTCTGTAGAATAGATAAACTTTATTACACAAAGATTAGTAGTTCAATCAATAATCTTGTTTATCTGTTGGCCTGGACTTAATCAGTGGATTTAGTGATTGTTTATCTCCTGTCTGGATGTGTACTTAGTTCATGATTGTACCATGCTTTCAGATCGGTCAACCAAGCAGGCAATCACGTCAGCGAGGTCCAAGCAAGAAGAAGAAGGCAAGACATGTTGTCACCGAAGTCGGCGAGAACGGCCAACCTCTTGCACCCTTGGGGGCGCTTGGGCTGTTCAATTCGGCATGCGGCGTCCACGTTAGGGACCATGTGCCAATTAGCATAGCAAAATGGGATCAGGTCCCTGAAGATACGAAGAACATGCTTTGGAACGATGTGAAGGAGACATTCACCTTCCCCCAAGGGACCGAAGAGAAGGTGAAGAGTTACACTCTCAAGAAGATGGCTATCGCATTCTAGACTTATAAAAAGAAGATGAACACGAGTATATCAAGAAGAATCGAACGCCGACTTCAACAAGCACCCAAAGTTGCAAGATCACTGGATGCGTTCAGTGAACTACAAGACTTTGGACGAAGGTCAAAGTTTGAGTGAGAAGAATAAGTCAATGCACGAAGAAGAATTATCACCATCGACTCGCCCCGTGGTTACCGCCATGCAATACCCAAATGGGAGAAGAGGGAACAGGACCTGCTAGCGAAGGGTATCGCACCCGCAACAACGGATTGGCCTGACAGAGCAAAGCATTGGTTCTATGGTCACGACGGCAGCCTTGATGATAACGGCAATGCTGTGTTTGGGGAGGTGCTAAGAGATGTGGCCAGAAGGCTTGTACAGTCCATCGAGGAGTCTTCCCAGGGTAGTTTCGTGCCAAACAGGGAGAACGACGAGCTAACAAAGGCCCTGCAAAATCTAGAGCACCCTGGATGTACACGAGGCGTTGGCGTCGTCCCGTGGAAGGTTGGTTTCGCTCAGGACGCCGAGACCTATAAGAGTCGGGTGAGGAGCAAGACTCGACAGACACAACAGCTTAGTAAGCTTGAAGAACGCCTGAATCAAACACAGGAGAGAATGCAAGAAGTGATCCGAAGAGAGGTGCAGTTAGTCTTGAGCCAACAGCGCGAGACGGGCCAGGAACCTCCAAGTAATCCTAACTTCATCAGCCCCTCCTTGCAGTGGAGCAGCTGCACTTCCGGTGGACTGCCCGAAGCGGACTTGGACAAGTATCCCGTAGACGACATCAGGCAGTGTACACCTTGTGAGCTGCACGTCGAAGCGCGGAACCTTTCCTTAAAAGCGGCCCACGGCATGGCTAACCCAAAGGAGCCGGGCAGCTCATCCATGGCCAACAGATACCGCCAGTTACTCCAAGGTCTCTTGGAGGAGGTTTGCCAGTCACGAGGACCTTGACCTCGAAATTCCTGGAGGTGACGGGACTACAAAGCTAGGAGAGGCAGTACACAATTTCATCATATGGCGCAAACGGTACATAATTTTTTGAGATAACATGGATGTGTCCTCTCCGCGAAGAAGCCTGACTCCTACACCACCTCCGGCACACATAAGCCCTACAAGAAGCCCGACTCCTACACCACCTCCCTCAAACATAAGCCCCATAAGAAGACCGTCTCCTCCCAAGAAGGCACCGACCAAGACAATCAAGCCAGCTTGCCCAGCAGCTCTCAAGAATACGGGGTCCTCCGTCCAATCCAAGAAGCTGGCTGCATTTCCGAAGCGGCCGTATGATATGACCGAGGAGGAGACTAAGAAGGTAGTAAAAGGAGAGGTAACTACTTTTTTAGACCCAAGTCACCAGAGAAGAAGGTTCAACCTGCACTAAGAATTTCACAAAGGCTTGAGGACTATTAAAATTTGAAGGATAAAAAGAAATGCCTCTCCTATCAAACTACGAAAGACATTGACTAAGGAAAGCCACAAGAAGAAGACGTCGAGGAGAGGACATCACCGAGGAGAAGGCCCAGAGATGCAAAAATTCTTTGATGAAACCGACTTGACGCAGATCAAGTATTGGGCACGGCGAATATTGAGTATGCCCAAGTAAGATGGCCATTTAAAAGGGCGATCATTGGTCGTGCATGAGGAGCTGCTCCAACTATCAACAATGATGCGGCAATTCCATGAATGGTACTTGGGTGCGGTCAAGCATGGTATAGATCAAGCATTCGCTGTCAAGTACAAGGAACAAGATTTTTTCCACGGGGACGGTGAATTTTATGTCAAATGGAGCGTCATGTATGATCTATACCAGACAGACGCCCTCAGCGTGGCCATGCTGGGTTGCTGGAGTCTGTAAGTGTCTTATTTACAAAATACCATCGTGCGTTCCCTTGTACTATACTAACTTGCAAGTCTAACTAATTTCTTCTTATGTAGAATGGAGATACAAAGATACCGAAGGGATCGTATCTTTGACATAGGCTTCATGGACCCTGTAATTATCAACGAGACAACTGTTAGAGACCACCCAAGCGAAACAAAGAATATCATATTCAATGCGCTAATGGGACAACAATATAAGTCAAAGATATTTCTACCCTACTCATTTGAGTACGTGTTTTCATACCGCCTCGTTCTACTCCTTTTTCATAACACGATGTTACAACTAATTAGTTATCTACGTTGACATATATATGTGTAGTTTTCACTGGATTCTTATAATCGAGCTAGATCGTAGCCAGATCACAGTTATGGACCCACAAATGAGACCAGTTAAAAAGTTTGAAAACTTTATCGACATGCTCAACCAATATTAATTCTTGTTCCTTTCATTATTGTACTAGTTCTATTTCCTTCTATTTGAAACAAATTCTAATCATGTACAATTCGTAATCACATGTGTAATGCATTCACACGGTTCCGTGCTAAAAATAGGGGCGTATTCAAGAAGAAATTTGCTATTACAATTGCTTCTAAAGTACGTATATCATAATGCTAGCTTTTTAGTTAGTTAACTTAGTTTATTTGCATCCATTTCACGCTTTCAACTTTTTTCACCGCAGATCTTGAGACAGCCGCTGGGCAACAATTTATACGGCTACTATATATGTGAGTTTATGCACACCCAAACCGGAGCCGCTGACCGCGTGCTAAAAGGTGACAAGGGGGTGAGTAAATATAATTACTAACTTTAATGATGTCTAGGTACTCTTTATATCTTGTACAAATTCAATGATTGATTAGTTAATGACTTAATGATAGGTGCATCAACATTTGGCGGAACAAGGATCGGAACTCTCGCCGACGCGAGTGAGTGCAATCCAAGAACAACTCGTCGGCTTCATTTACGATGAGATCGTAAATCCGAAAGGCGAGTTTCACGACCAAATATAAATAGGTTGGCCCCTTTGATAAGGACCAGTGAACTGTCGTGGTCAACAGCTAGCAGTAGTGATGCACGTAAACGATCCGGATGAACAGAAGGAAAAGAAAGACTAAAGATGTAATTAAAGTTGTTAACGAATATTCTGTGATCCCGATCGATCGATGAGTTAACAGAATAACTAATATGTGTACATATTGTAATACATTAGTTGTAATTAAATTTGTTAATGAATGTTCAGTGATTTAATTATCAGTCAGATGTGCATGATTGATTATTTGTGCTTTAATTAGTTGTGATTTAATACACACAAATATATATAATAGCTAGTGGACACACACACATATATATATTAATTATATACACAACACATCAGTACCGGTTGGAGAAACTAACTGGTACTGACATCATCAGTACCGGTTGGAGACACGAACCGGTACTGATAAGGGCCTCAGGGGCTCACGATGCGCTGCCACGCAGATATCCAACCGCATCGATACTCTATTAGTACCGGGTAAGGGAACCGGGACTGATGTCCTTGAGCATCAATCCCGGATGACTTGTACCGGTTCAAAAACCGGTACTAAAGGCTATTTTCAACCGGTACTAAAGGCCAGTTCCGTAGTAGTGTGGATAGATAGGATACATCGAATAAAAAAAAATTGATAGATTTCTTTACGGTCTGCACTCTGCAAGTGTATTGTACAATCCGTTCTTTACGTTTCTCTACTCTGAAAGCGTATTCTACTCTTGCATTTTCTTAAAAACGTAATTATATTCCATGATTTCCTTTGCTGTTTCCTGTGTCTTTTCTACTACTCATCCAAACACCTCTTCCTATTTTTTTTCATGTTTTCTAATCCTTCGTTTTACACTTGCATCCCTATACTTTTCCTACGATTGTCTATTCATGTGTATTCTCAATCTGTGTTCCAAAGGGACCGTTAACATGTAAATAAAACCATGCATTATGTTGTTGCCTTATCGTATTTTAAAGCATGCTTAGTTAGTTTTCCTGTACGGTGTTAACCTCATCTGTGCTTGCAACGAGGATGCTGCAGAGTTTCCTTTACCGTAATAAATTCTGTTAACGTATATTCTCTCTGTTGATTTGTATAAAGCGTAAATATAATTTGAGAGTTAGCAAAGTATATATATATATATATATTTGGTGAAAACCACCCATTCTATGAAAACTCCGTGAAAACCACCTGTACAAGTTTTGAAAAATTCTCAAAAAATTACCACATGTAGTGGAGGTGAACTTCTACAATCCTGCAAAAATTGAAGATGAAACACAAATTCAATTGAAAGATATAAAAAAGACAAATAGCAAAATAAATAGTGCTAAACAGTGAAAAATTATTATTCATGCTGAATTTGTCTTTTTCATTTCTTTCAAATGCGATTGAGTTTCATCTTCAAATTTTGTAGGATTGCAGAAGTTCACCTCCCCTACATGTGGTAATTTTTTGAGAATTTTTTAAAACTTCTACAAGTAGTTTTCATGGAGTTTTTATAGAACAAGTGGTTTCCACCAAATATTTCGCCATATATATGTGTATATATATATATATGAAAGTAATCAAACAAGAGCATTGGATCAAACTTGAATGGTTCAGATTTAGGTGGAATCCCACCTTCTCACTTAAACATGTTTTATACAGAACCCCCTAGAAAAATTACAAAATTCCACACTTTAAGTGGAGGAGGTGGGATTCCACCTAGATTTGAACCATTCAAGTTTGATCAAATGCTCCTGTTTGATTACTTTCATGATTTCACCATATGTCCACTTTCACCATATACTTATATATATATATATATATATATATAGCGAAATATTCAGTGAAAACCACCCATTCCATGAAAACTCCGTGGAAATCACCCGTAGAAGTTTTGAAAAATTCTCAAAAAATTACCATATGTAGGGGAGGTGAACTTCTACAATACTGCAAAATGTGAAGATGAAACTCAATCGCATTTGAAAGATATGAAAAAGACAAACAGCAAAAAAATAGTGCTAAAACAGTGAAAATTACTATTCATGCTGAATTTGTTTTTTTCATATCTTTCAAATGCGATTGAGTTTCATCTTCAAATTTTGCAGGATTGTAGAAGTTCACCTCCCCTACATATGGTAATTTGTTGAGAATTTTTCAAAACTTTTACGGGTGGTTTCCACGCAGTTTTCATGAAATAGATGGTTTTCACTGAATATTTTGCATATATATATATCATGACACAAAAGTGACATCATTGGATTCGTGCTTGAAATCACTTTTGTATGATTTGTGGATATAAACAATGAAGTGCAAAAGAAATCGACGGGCAAAGTTTAACTTTTGGAAACCACATCTTCTAAAAATCAACTAAGGAAGTATCATATATTTTAGAATGAATTTCACGAAAAAAGTCAATTCCAAAGTAAGTAGTTTTGTGGCACAAGTTCTCCATAAATATATAGTTTCGTAAAATAAGAGCTAAAACTTATAATTTTCTAAAAATTTGTATAAAAACTTTTAGCTCTGTAAAATTTACTATATTTTTTATTTACACCACATCTGTGTTGCAACCAAGATTTCAAATTTTGTTTTCAGATCACATCTCAGAAGTAGGCAAAATCTAGACGAAATTTAAAGAGTAAATTTGAAATCCGGAAATTTTGAGATTGGGGAAACCTATACTTCGACTAAAATGACCGAAATTTTGGCCATTTTGAACAACCTGTGAAATGGTCTTCCGTGGCTAGAAATAATTGGAAAAAAATATAAAGAAATCATGCAAGCATTTATCTATATTTCCTATATGTTTTAATGCAAAATACTAAGTATTTGCTCCCCATTTGGCTAAATCTGATTCCAGGAAATAGTTTTTGTGCACATGTTATTAAAACACCATAACTTTTGCATACAATTTCTGGTTTTACGTTCTAGTACTTTTTCAAAAGATTGTAGATCTAAAAATCCATAAGACTCTAATGGTCTTCATAAGGCTTTGAAAAAAGTGTCAACTCCAAAAAAGGTTGTAGAGTCTGAAAATGGCTTCCAAAGTTTCAATACACATTTTCTTCATTCATTCCTTGTCCAGTTTGAGTTTTCTTACTTTTTAATTTTTGTAATCTTTGTTTCCGGTCCATAATTTAGAGTGTTATCATTTGTTCGACTGCTTCTCTAAAAAAATTAAAAGATATTTTAATTAAACTATATTTTAACTTTTGTGGCTGGTTTACTAGCTCAAAGAAGTGTGGCTTACAAAACTTATAGTAAATTCTTTCAAGTGCCATGTTAATTCAGATGCACCCCTTAATTTAATCCTATTAATAGACCAAAACCCCAATACTGCAGGGTACGTGTCCATGTCATTTGATAGCACTAAGTAATGATCTCTATATGGGGCTGCACATGTAGGGTACATGGAAAACGTAATAGAACCGTAGGCTTAAAGATAATACAAGAACGATGTGTTCCAACTTCCACCAAAGTTTCTCAACACACATTGCTTGGTCTAATTCTCATCACAACTTCCACTAAATCAAAGATATATTAATTTCTACATGTATTTGTTTTGCAAAATTTTTACATCCTTATAAAACGCATTACAATTCTTCACAAAAACATTTGGAGCAATATCCGGTCCTGAAAACATTAAAACCAGTTAAATTTGTAGTATTTCGATCCCAAAAAAAACCAAATTTCTAGAAATTACTGTAGCAATTTGAAATTTTCAATTTTTATTTTACCAAAAATCATAATCTTAGCAAAATTTTAAACCTTGATTGCAACTAGGCCTTGCGGCCATGTTTTGGCACCCAAGTACATTTGTTACATGTAGGGGAAAGGGTCGCAGAGCTGCATGATTGTACCTCTGTATGTGAGATGGAGACTCTCTCTCTCTCTCTCTCTCTCTCTCTCTCACGCATGCACGCCGGTGAGCGTCGACACAAAAGTGGAGGTGGAACAGGCTTGTATGTGTACCAACCTGGCTAGCTAACGCGCTGCTCGCAGCACTTCGATTCAACTGACCAGGAGCTAGTACATGCACTAGATCGATTTCATGTAATACGTTGCGATTAGAGGTGGACGTCGTGTCGTGCCAGATCGGTTCGATATGGACTTATCGTGTTTCGTATCTGAAACATGTCGGTCCACATCGGCCCATCGTGCTCGCCGTGCTGTGCCGGGTCGGCCCAGCTCACCTTCGGTGAGCCCAAACACGGTACATTTACGTTCCGTGCCTGCTTCGTGCCGTGTCGGGCCAAACCCAACCCATTTGCACTATTGTGACAAAAGAAACTAGAGATACATAGAATTAAGATAGTGGATACAAATATTATGGAAAAAAGAATTAAAATTTATTTATTCTTAGAACGAGGGGATGTGCTGAACACGAGCGAGAGGGCAATGAGAGAGTGAGGAAGAGAGGCAATCGAGATTGAGAGAGATAGATGAGCGAGGGAAAAGTTGAGAGAGATAGGTGAAAGAGAGAGTTGGCCCGTCTCTCTCAGGTGTCGACGGCCGGGATAGCGTTCATGCTATTGGATACCTTCATAACGTTCATGCTCTGCGGTGACCTTCATACTGAGCTTCTTGCTCATGCCCTAGGACATCGGGCCTAACACGGTCCATACTACAGTGTCGTGCCGGGTCGTGCTACCCATCGTGCCTGATTCTCGGGCCCGGTATAGACTGTGCTACAGTGTTGTGCCAGTCCAGCACGGCCCACTTCGTGTAGGGCCGGACTTCAGACCGTACTATGCCTGCCGTGCCTCAGGCTGGCCCAAAAGAGCCCAGCTCAAGTGCCTACCTCTAGTTGCGATCTCACTGCTTGACTGCATGCATGGACACATAGGTTTTCCTATATCCACAAGAATTGAAATCATAGCAAAATTTTAGAAATTTTGGCTAAGATTTTAAATTTCAATTGAGAATGAGATTCCAAATTCCGACCGAATAAACAATTTTAAAATATCCAAATTGCTTTAGTAATTTCAAAAAATTTGATTTTGACTTTTTTTACCGGATTTGGGTCAATTTCCCTTAATAATGTTATCTTCCATGAAAATATTTGAAAAAACTAAAATTTTGAGACATTTTATAAAAATAACAGAAACACTGTCCGATTTTTATAAAAATATACAAGCCTGATCATGCTCTAAAAAATTTACAGTACCATTTTTACTAGTCTAGAATCATACAAAAAAAAGTTTTAAAATAATTAAACTTCATTTATTATCTTTAAAAAATAAAAAATATGAAGGAACACAAATGGGATAGTAATGTTATCAGAATATTCTAAATTCACTAGAGTGCGATCATGATCCAAAATTTTTATGAGAATTTAAGCATTGCCTTAGAACTCTTTTCTAAAAGTTTTAAAAATTCTAAATCTATTTTGGTTCCTCAATCAAATCTATAGAAATAATACATATACTCAGTCAGGCTTTTTATTATAACAATAGTAATGTTAGAATTTTTTAAATTCCTCATCCTTGATCATCGTCTAAAAATTTTATGGGAATATTAGTGATAATTCAGGACTATCTAGAAACATTTTCAAAAATTTTCAACGTGGGTTGAACCATTTCCAATTGTTTGAAAATTGGCGGTCGGCTTTTTCTTAGGACAGTAGCACAGTCTGAATTTTTGAAAATTCCTCGGGCTTGGCCATCCTCTAAAAATTTACTTGGAATAGCATTGACCAAGAAGTACTATCCAAAAAATTTTTTCAAAATTTTCTAACATTGTTTGAACTATTTTTCATTCTGTTGAAATTTGCTGATTAGCCTTTTATCAATACAGTAGCACTATCAGAATTTTAAAAAATGTTCATCAACCTTATCATCATCTATAATTTTTATGGAAATATTAATGATGTGTGAGGACCATCCATAAAAAAATTCAGAATTTCTAATATCATTTCGATTATTTTTCACTCAATTGAATTGTACTAAGATTTTGGTAATTTTGGTTGAAATTTCATTTAAAAAATTATAGATTTCAGTTTTGCCTTTTGAATTTTTACCAGTTTTCATCCAGAGTTCTGAGCTTTCATCAAAATTTTGAGTTTTGCCAATCTCCTGTATATAAATGGAAAACAAAATTTCAAACCTGTATCCACACAACGTACCAAGCTAGACGGGTATGTGAATCGGTGAATGAACAAGAGATCGAACAAGTACGTACGTAGGCACGCAAGCTCACACACGTATTGCATCAGTGCGACTCAATCTGATCTACGTACACATGTGACGTCAATGACGGACGCACCATAGGGATGCGTGGGCGTTACCTAGTGGTGAAAACAGGTCGAATTGTAACCATCCGATTTAGATCCGGATCTGGTTGGGATGGGATGGGATGGATTTTAGATATCCGGTCGGATCTGGATATTTGAATTTGAATACCGGATCAGATTCAGAGCACTGGATATCCAGGAAATATGGGTCGGGAATCGAATATCGGATAGTATCCCATTCGGATATCTGGTTTTGATCTGGGCCAGCCCATAGCTTCGGCCTCCAGGCGACACGACCACTTCTAAGTTCCAACTCTCCCTCCCCCCAATCCTCTCCTCCCCTAGTCTAGCCACCGCGCCCTGATGATGGCGGCGGTGAACGTGATGCTGGCAATCCACGAGAAGAAGACGGCTATCGACCTCTACCCCGATGGCCGCTGCGCCTCTACATCGCCTCCGCCTACTCAGAGCACGAGGCAGCCGCGACCAACGACGACCTATGTGCCGTTAGCAACCTTTGCACCATGGCGCTCGAGTAGCCCTCCTCCTGCACCCATCCTCCTCGAAAGGCCGCTGACGCGCTCCTCGCCCGCCCAAGACGCCGCCCTCGTTCTCGCTTCCCCATCTCCCCCGACCTCACCTATGTTAGAAAATTTATGGCAGTCTGTTGTTAAGGCTAGTAGTTTTTGTTTCCTTCATTCTACTTGGTGCTTCACATTAGGCGTTGAGTGACATAGCAAGTACTGCAACAAAGAAATTAGCAGCATTGTACCATCTGATATTTAAACAGCATTACCACTTCTTACATGTTTGATCACCTAGACTTTTGTTGTCAGTTGATGATGCACCAAATGCTAACAAATCAAGCACTGCTAATACATATTGTGCATCTATTATGTGGCTTGACGTTTGTAATGTTAGTGTGTGCATTCGATCTTCTCTTTTAACTCCAATATCTTCTTTTGCATTTTATAGATCTTGAGGAAAGTGATGGATTTTGTGACAGCAAGGAGCCTTATTATAGAGAGTTGCATTATGTCAATGTTAGTACCTTGGTTGTTTCATATATTACGGATAGTGAAATGAATGAATGCTAAAATCAAAGCTAAGCCTCATTGTTGTCTTGCAGATTCTGTACTTCCTTTCTTCATTGTGACCGTTTCTGGATCGGAGTTCAAAGGCTAGATTAGCTGACATCGTTATTCCTTTGTATATAGGTATGTTATGTAGGTACAGAACACATTCTAAATTGTAAATCACATGTTTCCATTCTTAATTCTCGCAGATCTGTTGGTCATTATTTTTCTTATGCATTTGTCATCAGAGTTGCTTGATGTTTTCTGTATAAGCAACAAAAGATACCATTAGATGATAGTAAGGCATTTATTTATGTGATTTGATTTACTATATATTACTCTATGTATGCGTGTGATTTGATTCACTATATATTACTCAATATATGTGTGTGTTATCCATATATCACTATCCATTCCCAATCTGAATTAGTCAAATATCTGACTTGTATCCGTATCCCAAACTATCCATATTCGTATTCGGATCCGATTAACCTGTATTCGGTTTCGAATCTGGGAAAAAAATATAGGTTAGGATATGGGAAGAGCAATATCCTCTTATATCTAACCCATTTTCACCCCTAGCTAACTCCACACTGGTTTCGGTCGTGACGCCTTTGGAACACATTGTAAAATCATTGATCAATTTCTAGTGTCCTTCGTTGCGTATGCCGATGGTGACGTGGTGTACGCACACGATGAAGAAATACGTGTAGGCTATGTTAATCTAAATTAAAAATTTTATCATGTAAATTAGGATGCAAAGTGAGTAAGAGATCATAGAATGTCATCACTAGACGCATAGTGCAGTAAAATAAGAGTTGAAATAGCCTAATTCAATGTAGCGTACGTCTTCGAGCAGTAATTGATCTTCCTCTAGTGGTGGTCAAATATTACGAACAATCATCCTGATGAGCCCTGTAGTAGCAGCAATGTCTCTACCGAAATCCACACATTTGAGGAAAGTAACATCATGTGTCAGTGTGCTAGCACTAACGCGCACAATAGGGCTTGAGCGGTAATAGCTACAGTTTTTTGTGGGCATGATAGTACAATAATTTAATCTCTCTAATCTTCATGAACTTATTTTATATAGTTCATCGATGGAACCCTACGTTAGGGACCTAATCAACGTGCAAAACCCACTTGGTCCATCAATAATGGATCAAATCCGAACTAATATATTCCACCTTAAGTGTACGACTATGTAAGTTGATGTATATTTGGCTATAGCCTGGAAACTTATTTCGGCCAATAAGTCCGTAGCAGCCCTTAGAAGGGTATAGAGACTTTTAAATATACATAAAGATCATATCGAACGAACCTATATAATGCTTATGTGCAGATGGATTTGCCTCGTGATACTAGATCAAATTCAAGGCAAGAAATATACCATCTCGATCATTCACTCGTTCTGGGGTAGATTGCCAAGTTGCATAGTGTCTTATGGTGGGTCGTTACAATACTATATTATTTAACATGTGTCTACGCATTATTGATTTGATATCCCTATATCCGAAACATAATTATCAATTGATACATGTTTTGACTTATAAATCAAAATTATCATACATGATGATATAATGTCATGGATAATTTAGAATACTGAAAAACTAACCAACGGTATACCGTTGCAATGGTATAGGATGAAACTTACCCGTGAAACATGAAACTTTGGTTGAAACTTATCTGTGAAACTCGAAAACCTGATGAAACTTACCCGTGAAACATCATAAAACTTACCCGCGAAACCTAGCAATGAAACTTACCCGTGAAACTAATGAAACATGCTATACCGTTGCAACGGTATACCGTTAGTTGCTCTCTTTAGAATAATATCAAAACATAAATAAGAAGTTTCACAAACAACTAACATACTTATTGATCGATACTAATGATATTTAGTCTAAGAATAAAATAATTATATTATTTTATAAATATAAATATGATATAATTATCTCCGTAAGTGAGTCGAGATCATCTCTAACACACGAGTTATCAAATGATTCAAAACCATTCAGCTAGCCACGCAGCAGCCAGGGCACCGGCAAGCAGCAACTTAAAAGGACAGCCGAGCAATCTGATTTGGAGCGTACGGCCCTCCTTGACCAGCCGGCACGATGCATCCATAGAAAGGACACAGGAGAACGAATCCACGGCAGGATACGATGCTGCTGCTTGTGACTGATCGATTGATGCATGGGCCATGCACGCACGCAGCAGTGCAGTACTTGCCCTACTCGAAGTGACTGTACGTATGTACTCGCACGCGACGTTATATTTGTCTCATGCATTGTCGACGACCCATCACACGTACAGTTGCGTCCATCATGGGTTTGTCAGGTTGCCGTCTTGTCAACATAAAGCAGGTCACGCTGATAGCTAGTGGGCAGAAGCAGACCATGGTCGGATCCAGTGACCTGGATCGATCGATTCGATGCATTATTGCTAATTTGTTGCGCCGGCCTAGGTAAGTAGCTAGTCAACTGTTTCTTTCACCGGTACTTGTATGTGAGATCTAGAGGTGGCAACAGAAAAATCCCTGTGGGGAGAACCCTCACATTCCCGATCCCCGTTATGTACCCCGTCCCTGTCCCTGTGCCCGCACGCGGGGCTAAATTTCCCCCGTCCCCGACCCCCGACGGGTTCGCGGGGCCCCGACGAGGGTTAATCCCCGAAAATGCATGTGCCTTCCATTGGATATAGGAACTATATCAGAACTTTATTGAACTCTATCAACATTTGACAAATGGCTATTATTTAAGTGATAGAATAAAGATGCGATAACATGTAAAACTCAAGTGACATAATAAATTTGCAATACACAGCAAAAACTAACCACCATTCACCTAACCAAACTCACGCCATAAGCAACTCATCCAGACAAAACACAGACAAATAAACACAATAATCCCACCTAAACTTTGACAGCAGAACCAAACTTACAGAATTTCCTTTGATCGAATATGTAGACTTCCTGCATACCCAGCAAGACCACCAGCTTACTGGAAAAATTTCCACACCAGGTCTTCTGAACACAGCTCCTGCAATAACATCCCCAGAACTTGCAACCTGCCTTCATCATGTTCTATCGCAGCCTCTATTATCCATCTCAACCAACTACCACAGCCACAACAGAGCCTACAAAAAACATTCTGCAACACAAAACAGAAAACCGAACGCACACCTATTACAGGAAATAAACTACTACTTAACTCAAACCAGCACACACCCAAACCACAGATTAAAGATGCTGGAGACAAGGACATGACCACTGCATTTCCTACTTTCTGTTACATTTGCCAAACGGTCAGACTACATATATACTCATAATCAACTCTTTCCCAGAAGCATATAAAATCCAACCAAGCAACATCAATTCAAACTAGAGATCTAAACATTCAAAAATACATAATAGTTCATGACAGTACAACACATTAATTGTTCACAAATTACAAATAGTGCTGTGGTCTTAAGCCACAAGTCCATAGCAAGAACATCCACAACAAGAGTAAGTCGAACTCTACGTTATAAAGTTCATAATAAATAAACTACACAAGTTCATAGATACTTGAGTAGCTCAGGAGTGTAGAACCATCTCCTCACAGTGCCATCCCCTATGTAAGATAAAAGCAAACATTTAGTAAAACAATTGATATGTAAAGACTGATATATGTAAACTTCATTTTCTAAACACTTAACCTGGATATCTTCTTGAATGTCTTGAAGACAAGTCCAGAAGCTAATAATATCACGTTGTTCATCATATATGAGATCAAATTGTAACCATCAATATCATTTTATTGTAAGCTAATTACAAATACTAAATATTTCATACCATACCTTTGTATTTGTTTCGAAGCCAATCCTGTGAGCACATCAATGCCTCCAACATCTCAGAAGTTAGGCGACTACGATGCTCACTAAGAATTCTCCCACTTGTGCTAAAGGCAGACTCTGAAGCAACTGTGCTTACTAGAATAGCAAAGATGTCCCGTGCTATCATTCTCAATGTAGGATAACGTGTCCCAGCCACCTTCCACCAATCCAATACATTAAAATTTTCTTGTGTAGTTGGAACATAGTCATCCTCTAAGTATCGATCTAGTTCAGATTTTAGCCTTTGAGATGATGGCCTTTTCTTGGCAACACGTGCATTAAAGATGGACATAACTGCTTGAGCTTCCATTGAACGTATTGAGACCGATGATTCAGTATTATCATCATCATTAGTAACTTGATACTCGGTCATCAATTCACACAATGATGAAGTGATTTTCTGTACTTGAGACTCACACTCTTCACCACTAATACCAAGTAGCATTTCAAAGCAAACCAACAACATTTAGGTCTTAAATCGAGGATCAAGAAGCGTGGCAATGCCCATTAATCCTTGAATGCCGGATCAATACTTATCAAACTTTTCATTCATGCTAATTGACATTGCTTGTACAATTGGATCCGCAAAGGTTGACCACTGCCTCATGTTCATTTTAATTTCACAAATTTTGGGAAAGTATACATTAGCGATGACATACCGAAATACCCGTAAAATATGTTGGTGATTTCATAAAATATCCTTAATCTCTCAACAACATCGTGACAAATAACCATTCTTCTTCACTTGGATTACAATCATATAACTTTTCAACCTTTGCCGCACGATTGAAAACAGCCTTATAGGGCAAAGCAATGCTAAGTATAATAAAAGTTGAATTCCATCTAGTTTTGCAATCAAGACACAACTTTTTGGTTATAGTGACTTTCATAAACTTAGCAATTTCTTCAAAATTCTCTGTCCTTTTTGGTGTGGCAGTCTAAAAAGCTATGCTATCACGTATGTGTTCAATAGCATGTTTGATCACTTCTAAGCCATCCTTCACAATTAAATTGAGAATATGTGCACAACAACGCATATGAACCATCATACCTTTCAACATAAGCTTATTTGGCCCAATCTTCTTGATTAACTCAGAAATTATCTTATCATTTGTTGAGCAATTGTCCAAAGTCATAGTTGATAGCCTCTCATCAATATTCCATGCTACCAAGGATTCATGAAGTTCATCAACAATAACCTCGATGTGTGGAGCCGCACATAAATGAATCTACAAACAAATTTATATAACCAAATCAACAATAAATTCAGATTTGAAAGTTCAGATGAAATGAGATGTAATAACCATGTAGTAACAAATTACCTCATGACAACACTTCTAAGCTTCCATGAATCATCGATGAAATGAAATGTAATAGCCATGTAGCCTTTCTTTTGGTTGTCCAAGTCCACATGTCTGTAGTGATTGCAACTCTAGACCTATTGGTTGCCATGTAGTTAATGGCAATCTTCTTTTCTTCCTCATATTGCTTCAAGATGTCCTTCCTAGCAATTCAAAAATCAAACCAAGTTAGACAATAGATTAGGAAGCAAATTCAGATCATACAACTCATAAGTTTTGTAACATTCCATACCTAATAGTATTCCTTGTCACTATTTTGAATAGGGGTTGAAGTGCGGTAACAAATCGATGAAAGCCAACATGATCAACCATGCATAAGGGGTACTCATGTAGCACCATCATGGCAGCAAGTTCTCTTCTAGCAACTTCTTGATCAAATGTGTAGTTCTCCACCGATACTTTTCCTTTATCTCTAGAAGTCAACCTTAAGGATGGTTGTACCATTGTATTGCCTTGCTTCTTTGCGGCTGCTAGTTTGCTTTTTCGATATGGACATGCCTTCAAATGGTCATGAAGATGCTTTGTTCCATTTCGGGTTTCTCCTCCAAGCTTCTTGAAACAATAATTGCATTTGGCTTTGATTTTCCCCATGACTTTAACTCTCTTGAACTCCTTCCACACAACAGATGTCAATTTTCTCTTACTGCCAATAGTTCCATCTTCGTCTTCATCACTTGTTATTTCAATCTCCTCTTCTCCTCCCATCGCCTCCGAAGTCGTTAATCGACTCGAGCAATGATGGAAGTGAGCTTGGTTGACACTTGTCGCCACTCCCGATTAACGCCACTAGCTGGGGTAGACATGCTCTAAACCGCCATTCAAAGAAATTCAAATGATCATCTTTGGAACAACATAATGGAACAATGGAACACCCGTTCATTCTCTTGATGTAGATAATAAAATCCCACAAACTCATCATTGTAGATAATGCAAACCAAGCAGTCAGCAGAAGCTAATTGGATACCACAATAAAATTTGAAACGATATAGTAAGCTCCTCAAGTACAACCAGCTAATACCCTAACTTAGGAGCAACACGCATAATGCAAGACAAATATGGCAAACCACAACTCAGTCACAAGGCGTGGTAGTGCTACTCATAAAACAAACTAGTACTACACATTTCCATTAAAGAAGCAACACTTTCTTAATGCCATTCATAATTATATACACACATCGAAACTACTCCTAAGAAAGAAAAGGACAAAGGATCCATGTGGAAAGAAGACTGTAATCATTCATGGAGATGTGAGATGTCGGGCTTGACACAATAATACACATTCACCAACTGTCCAGCAAATCACGGTACAGGGTCCACTTAGCTTTTTTGATTATGCATTATGTCAATAGTTTGTGACACAGTGGACATCAGCACAACCTCAACACAAGATTTTGATATATTCGTGTATTGCTATTGTTGATAATTTGATCGGTAAAGGAAATGACAACAACTTCAAGCCTTCAACACAACCAAAACTAGCTGATGACCTCCAGTAGTCCAGTCTCCAGAGTAGAACTACACAGACCCTACACAAACATTAGAGTGAGATCTCAGAAAAACAAAGACCTTGGGATCGCTCTGGCGTCGGCGGCGGCGGCGGCGTTCTGCTGGTGGGGCGAAGATCTGCTGCGGTGGGACGGGAGGGCGGCGTCTGGGCGGGCGACGGGCGACGGGCAGGCAGTCTCGATCGGGCGGGAGGCGGCGTGGAAGATCTACTCGGCGGTGGGCCAGGCGGCGTCTGGGCGCGACGGGCAAGCGGCGTCTCGGCGGTGGGCGACGGTGGCGTCTGGCGGGGTGATCGCCGAGGACGCGAGCGGCGAGCCGGGACTGGGTGGGAGCCTGGGAGGACGGAGGAGAGCTGGAGCCTAGAGAGGTCTTGAATTCGATTTGGAGGACAGGAGAGGAGGACGGATTTGTGTCTGGGGCTCGATTTGTGTCTGGGGCGAGTGGGACTCGGTGAGGGAGAGGGTCTGAGGGACTGAGGTTATTGGAATTTTGGATCTAGGGTTTAACTGTACAGAGTACAGTGGTCACTTGTTCGGTCTAAACGGGTACGGGGACGGGGAACGGGGACGGGGGGCAACAGAACGGCCCCGGCCCCGCCATACCCGACAGGGCAAAAATTCCCCCCAACAAGCCCCCCGCGGGGAGTATATTTCCCCGTCCCCGTCCCCTAATAGATGAATTCCCCGCGAGGAAATGGGGATCGGGGCCCCATTGCCATCTCTAGTGAGATCTGTCACAAATAGTTATTATTTTGTACATCAGATTAATATATTTTTTAATAATATATTTTTTAAGAAATTGTAAAAATATACATCGAAAAAATTACAAAAATGTACCCCTATCGGTCGTTGGTTTGGTGACAGAAAATTCTCGCTGAACCAACGGGCGACAGAGCGCCACATCACCCCTGTCGCCCGATTATGTGGCGACAGAGAAAAATCGCCTAATCAATGGGCGACAGAGACCAGGTCGCCCAACTAAATGACGACATATAAGTAGTATAAATTAAAAAAAATATACGTGCAATTAAAAAAATTGCAGAAATGTATCTATCGTATCAGATAAGTAGTACAAGAGCCACATATGATGCTTCTCAAATATAATCCTCAATACATAGGTAATCGACAGGTAGCTAGCGTAATTGCGATGAACATCAAGTTATCAATATACATTTTAGCGTTAACAACATCACCTTTAGAATGAAGACGACAACACCTCTCCATCTGTATATTTGTGGAGTTGATGTCCTATCCAACTTTTGAGGAGTCTTCAGATAGTATTTTGCGCAAACTTCACTTGCTGTTGGATCACACATTAGCTAGGCTTGTTACGTCCTCAAGAGTCAGAGCACTCTCAAATAAATCGAATTCATGCCATGCTAATAATATATGACACCCAAATCAAGAGGCACACATAACCACAAAAGCAGAATAGCACAACTAAACAATAACCCACATAGACAATTTAGAATAGTAGTACACTGTTCAAGGTAGTTCTGTATAGCATGCGTGTACATGATCGATACACAGCACTGTAGCCATGCATACCAAACAATATGCTTTTTCAATTACCTCTGTTGCAGATTGGACAACACCAAAGATACAGAAGGAATTCATAAAACTAGGATACAACACTGGTACATATCACAGAACCATATATTATAGACCATGGATATCGAAATAGGGGGTTCGAAAGGTGAATTGGATGATAGGGGTATATTGGTTCATAGCCTATGTGGCATGAAATCATCGTTATCGTCATTTGTACAGTTAGGAGGTACCCGTTCTTCAGTGCTGGTTGGACGTCCTCATGCATTATTCCTAGAATGGCCTGTTGTAGTAGTGCTTGAACAGGCAGGTCTGATAGTGCTTGAATGTCAAGGTGGAGGTGACACGAAATCATCGCCATAGTTCCTAGAATGACCTGTTGTAGTGGTGCTTGAATGGCCAGTTCTGATAGTGCTTGAACGGCCAGTTGTGTTAGCGCTTGAACGTCGAGGTGGAGGTGACACGAAATCATCATATCGCCATCGCTATTGTTCCTGGAACGGCCTGTTGTAGTAGTGCTTGAACGGCCAGGTTTGATAGTGCTTGAATATTGAGATGGAGGTGACATAAAATCGTTATCATCATCGTCATCGCCACAGTTAGGAGCAAGCCCTCCGGCAGTGGTGGTTGAACGTCCTCTTAAACTTTCTGGTGCAACAGTGATCGGTGGACCTCTACCTCTCCAATTAGATCCTCTTGTGTGGCTTCTGCGTGAACCAGGCATGACACCACCGCTGAAGAGCACAAACATCGGTACGAATTCTGGGATATCTTTGTTGATCAACTCTGGATCCTCGGGGAATGAATAACACACAAGACGAGCATACGAAGTAGTGACGCTATGGATGATGCTAAAAAGATTAGTATGAGGAATGAATATGAAATAACTAACCTTAATATGCTCTTCATACTGATCGGGTAGCATTAGTACCCTACGAAATATTTACGACAAACCATTACTAGAAGGGTGGTTGGCTAGTTCGCACACCTTTAAATACCTTTGACACCACCATCATAAGTGTGCCTTGAGGTCGTCAGAGGTCACAAGGCTAAGGGCAGAGATTGTCTCATCATGCCTCGATGATGTTTGACACAACTCTTGCAATTTGGACACCACTTTACTGAGGTTCTCCTCCTTGAACGGATCGTCCTCCCTGTTACGTGTAACCCTCTTCGTGTAACAAAGGGCTACGCTGCTCATATCTAGTGTCCACGAGATTGCTCTGCTAGAGGATCCAGCCATGGTGAAGTGTGAGTGGGAGATGTGTATGCATGCTTGCGGTTTGGAGTGGAGGTTGGGGTAGGGAAGAAGGGCTACTTGGGTGGGGAGTGGTTTTATATACCACTTTGGTCTGAAAAAGCGGGCTACAGTGTGTTGTCGTTTCAGTCTAAAAAAGCGGTGGGTGGTAGGGTGTTATCACTTCGCTCTGAGGTCGCTAGAGTCTTGTCCGTCGGTCTGAGATGAGCAGTGTTTTGTCGCTTGGTGGTGTGTAGAGTGTTGTCGAATTAGTCTGATAAAGCTGCTAGCAGCATGCTGTCACATCGCACTGACAAAGCTGTTGTGTGTGTTGTCCAATTGACATGAAAAAGCTGATGTAAGGATTAACTAAGTCCATAAGATTAAAAGTACCAACAATCCGAAATACAATAGTTCGTACAACATATTTGGAAGGATTAACTAAGTACATAAGATTAAAAGTACCAACAATAAAAAACATAAGAAACTACTGCCGGCCCCGTTTCTGGGCGGCTCCTCGCGGTTGGGTAGGCCTCCTCCGAACTTGCCCTTGTGAGTACGTCAACCGCGTCAGCGCGTGGTGGGCCCTCTTGAAAGTTCAAGCTCCATTAATTTGGTTTTGGTGTTAATGACAAATCCATTATTGAGACTAATTCTTTCGATAATCATAGCATTGATTAGTCTCAATTGTTAATTAATGATATATCCTTTTATGAGACTAACTATTTTGTTGAGTTCAATTCTTATTAGTCTCTTTTGGATGAAAAATGTGAAAATATCAAAAGTATGCATTCGAGTTCATATTGTCATATCCTGTTGCATTCCTTGGATATAATCTTCAAGATCATATTGATAAATCTAAATATGAGACTAACTCTTTTATTGAGTATATCTTTGATTAGTCTCATAGAAAAATGGAAAACCCAAGGTATGCACTCGTATTCATTTTATGATATCTTAATGCAATTTTTGGATTCAAGTTAAAGGATGAACTCTAACATTATTTAGACCTCAAGATGTGCATAATGTTTTCAATTCTATATTTACATTGATGCATATATCTAGGGGGAGTTCATCATTTAACTTGAAGGTTTCATTGTATTGATGTATTCTTTATTGACACATATAAGGAACAAGACATTGAAACTAAATCCTTGAGTATATATTTGAATTGCCTAGTTGTAGTATACTCATGGTAATATAGGATATGCTCTAATGTAATCAAAATTGAATATGTGCATATTATCTCCAAGTCAATTATATCTATGCACATATACATGTGGGGTTTATTCTGTAGTTGATGGCTTAGAGTAATGGTCATTTCCATATAGTCCACATATTATGGATCATTACTTTTCATCAACATGAGTATATGAAAACTTGTGTAGTTAATATATACTCATATCAATTTAAATGAAAATTTAAATTGAGGTCGGTTCTCTTTTAATTATTAAAGGACATTTCATCATGTGTTGATGGTGTTCTTTTGGATTGATTAAGGATAATTAATAGTTCTTGAGTATAACGAACTATTAGTTACATCGGTGTACTCAAGACACATTTATATCATTTAATTTAATTTAGGTTGTGCTCAATCGATATTAGAGGCTTCCACTATGTGTTAATGGAGTGAATATATGATTGAGACAACCATGTGTCTTGGACTAACTATTTTTATGAGTTGTGAATGAGATAGGTTAAGTCCAAATGGTTGAGATGAGAAAACGGGACAGTGACGCATCAAGTAAAGATGGGCGTCAAGAGGGGATCCCAAGAAAAGAAGAGAAGAAATTCATCAAGAGATGATGGACAAAGAAGAGAAGAAGGATGATGATCCCGGGGAGATGCAAAAAGATCAAAGATATTAAAAGCCCCAAAGAGGATCATGTGCGGCGGTGAAGATATAACTAGATAGGCTAAGGAATTTCTAGTCTTTGAGTCTAGTTTTTATCATCATACTATTAAGAGGGGTCAAGTTTTCTAGTTTGAGCTTCATCATGTGTTGGTGAGCTCAACCCGCATTTCACTCAAGCTCATCCCGTTTGGTTTTTGCATAGAGGTAACAATTTGGCATGTGTTGCGAATGGGTGAAGCTCGTACTTTGGTTTTGCATATGGCTTTGATTTGCATGTGTTGCAAGTGGGATAAGCGTATGCGTTGGCTTTTGCATAAAGTTCGTATTTTGCATGTGTTGCGAATATTGAATTCATGCTTGGTTCTCGCATGAGCTATGTTCTTGCATGTCTTGCAAAGAAAATAGCTCATGCTTGCTTTAATTCAATTTCTTATTTGAAGTAATTGCTTGGAGCTGAATTTTGCATGTGTTGCAAAAGGAGAAGGCTCAAGCAATTTGTGTTTATGGAGTATGCATGGAGCTAAGATTTGCATGTGTTGTAAATAGAGAACTCATGCATTTGAGTTTGTTTTGGTTTTGCTTGGAGCTAAGTTTTGAATGTGTTGCAAAACGAGGATGCTCAAGCAAGTTGGATTTGGAGCTTACATGCGATTCTTTGAAGCATGTGAATAGTATTTGCAAATGTATTTTGCAAATTGTTTTGATCATGAGTTGACCATAACATGGTTCAAATTTTAATCTTGTTGACCTTTGCTAGCTTGTAGTCATGCTTTTGATCAAGTCTATGTGAGGGATTTCAAGAAAATCAAAGTTAGACTTGAATGACTACATTAGAGTCTTTGTTTTTATGATTTTGGAAAAAATCTATGGTTGCTTAAATCTTGAAAATGGGTGGAGATTGTAGCCCTCGTGATAAGCTTCTCATAGAGTCCAAGATCACCTAAATAGAAATTTTGAGTAAAAAGTTATGAGCGTTTTAGTTGCTGTAGAAGTGGTAGTATTGCCCATGCGGCACTACCACCCGTAGGGGCTGGTAGTGCCGCCCAAGTCGGCACTACCGCTCAATTTTGCAGTAGTTATTTGCCAAAGGAGGTTCTTTTGAGTTTTTAGGCCGGTACTACCGCTCCCCATGGTCGGTAGTGCCGGGGGTACTGTAGCAACGGCTAGTTTCAGTGCATTTAATGTCTGTTTTGCCCCCCAACAGCTAGTTTTCTTGTGTTGGCTATATAAGGAGGCCTTGGGGGGGCATTTGCTGGTTGTTGAAGCTCTCATTTGTGTATTAGCTCTTATGTGAGTATTTGGGAGGTGATTTTCATGTGTTGCATTCCCGCAAGTTGATTTTTGAGCTGATAGTGAGAATAATTGCATGTGTTGCAATTAGGAGTGGATTGAGAGTCTCTTGTGCATGTGTTGCACTTGAGGAGGAGCCTAGGTGCATGCGTTGCACTAGGTGATCATCGGAAGCGCATGTGTTACGCTAAGTGAAGCTCGAGCGGAGACTCGGCTTATTACTCTTGGAGGTTGCCGTCTCCTAGACGGCGTAAAGCGTCGTGCACGGGAGCTCTCGAAGGAATTGTGAGAAGCCCCGACAAGTTTGTGAAGGTTCGAGTTGAGCCTACCCGAAGGGGTGAAATACTCCCACTAGTGGAATCGAGGCGGGTGCTCAATTCGTGGAGCCGGTCCAATTCGTTTGGGCTAGCCTCAACGTGGATTAAGGGAGACCAGCAAGTCTCCGAACACCACGATAAAAAGTATTGTGTCTCTTGTACTTGCATTGTATTCGTTATTTATATTCAAGCAATTTACATTTATAGAATTAAATTGATTGATTACTTGTCCTTAGGATTGCAATTTATTGCTAGAGACATAATTAGTTAGTGCATATAGTGAGCCTAGAGATTTTATGCTTTGATTGTCAAAACCTTAGTTTATCGCTTCCGCATTAATTGTTGTTAAGGTTTTGGTATAAGAGTAATTGTGGTGAATTGCTTTGTAGAAATTCGTAGAAAAGTAATTTTTTTTAAAAGCCACCTATTCACCCCCCTCTAGTCAGCATCCTCGATCTTACACCTATGTGGTCTAACTAGAGGTGTGGCGTACTCCGGCTGAGAAGGCCGCGTTGGTGGTGGTGCTCCTTGCAACTGTGATGGTCCAGGCTCCTCCGGATCGACGAAGTACCTCAACAAGTCAACATTGTCCTGGTCGTAGTCCTCGTGATCTGGATCATCAGCCTGCCCCTTGTAGTCGTCAAGTGCAGGTGAAGCTATAGGCGGGAATCACCGTGCTTGTGAGCCTATAGCAAATGAAGAATTATTGAGAGCATTCAAAAAATGGTTGCAAAACATGAAAAGTGCATTTAAGTACTCACCTCTGGTGTGAGCGGCTAGACCAGCATGTCCAGGCTCGCCTCGCTCATGACTGCTGGCGTGTGATCGCCGCGACGGAGGTCAGAGCATGTGAAGATGTACGTGCAACACCACTGCCTCCCCTAAGCGTCACACCGTAAGCCACATCAGGAGGCTGGTAGCATCCCGCCAACTCGAGGGCACGTCTCGAGCCATCCTGAAACCTCACGAGCAAAGAGGTCACCTCCTCTCTGGTCACGTCAAACCCACTAGTCAGACTTGAAAGGAAGCTCCTTAACTCCTCGTAGACCCGACCTAGCATATCAGTCTGGAAAAGACATTATGAATTAGTTAGCACAGTTATGAACTGAGTGTACATGAGATCGTATATAGGACGCAACATACCGCACTATGCAAAGCTGAGTCCGTATAGGCGGGATACATGTCCCTCACCCTAGGAACGTGTCTAGGAGGATCGGGGTTGACGCATACCAAATGTAGATGTGTATGGGAAGTGTACCACTGTCAGTAGGCACAGTACGTCTGCGGGTCGTACACCGCATCCTCAGCCTGGACGTCGTCCAGGGCTCCTCCCCACTCCTCAACCCATGGCGCCATACATATGTGCTAGGGGGTGGCCCCATGCATGCCCTTCCTAGTCTGGCTGTGGATCAGAAATAAATATAGCAATATTAGATGGCATTACACGATAATAATTATGGAACATCGATGCAGAGAACTTACGTGTGGGCGCCGTGTGGGACCACACGGGCGACCCTGACTGGGAACTCTTGTCATAGGCTTAACTGCCTCATCGCTCGATGGACGGCGTAGCCCTCGACCTCGACATCAAAAGGGAGGAACCGACGTGTGTGCCAGTACGCCGTGTCTCGTGTGCATAGGGTGGACAGCCCACCCATCACACGTAGCTGCACCTCTGCCTCCGTGTACGGCATCCAGCGTACGTGGTCGTCGGTGAGGTGGTCGAACGCAGCGACGAACTACGAGTAGCACAGTCGCACAGTCTTGTGTGCCCACCTAGGCTGCAGTGATGATAGAAAAATCAACGCACAACGTTACCGTTAGTACTCACAATTGTGAAAGCGAAAGAATCAAAATCGTTATTTCAATTTCTTACTCATCGGTGGCACCAGATGGTGCCCATGGTCGGAGCGTCAACGTCGTCATCACCTGCATGTACAATAGGCTACAGGTCGATGTTGGGCCGCCCGATCTAGAACCTCTCGTATGCCCATAGCTGTACTAGCAGCAGTCATCTGGTGAAGGTCGAGCTATCGGTGATCCGTCCACAACCGTCGCAAAGTGCACAGTACATGGCGTATAGCACAGCCGATCCCCAGGAGTACTGCAGCACGGTGTCACGGGGTGCGTCTGCAATCGCCCTCGTGAACTAGATGAGGTGCCTTTCCACACTATCCCCATGGGAGCTCGTGAACATGCACCAGCCAAACAGCCACAGCAGGTGCTCCTCGAGGTGGCGACTTACCCTCACCTCATCCATAGGCTTGACGATGTGCTCCGCCTGTAAATTTAAGCTTACTTGTTATTTTAAATTTAAGCAGTGTATGCACAATTAAGTTTTAAAGGTTAGTTCCATACCACGAACTATCGAAGCCACCTTAGAGTCGAACCATGTGTGCTGGTGAAGGGTCGGTACATAGCAGCTGGCAGCACACCCTAGAACCGGTCAAGTAGCTCCTGGCGCCATGTCGGGTCAACGTCCTGGGGCACCATAGGGTCACTGGCAATCGGGAGTCCGAGGAGGTACGAGACGTCCTCCAAAGTGATCACCATCTCTCCGACAGGTAGATGAAAGGTGTGTGTCTCCGGCCTCCACCGATCCACTAGAGTGTGAGCAGGGACCTGTCGAACGGGAACCAGTGACCCACGTCCCCTCCCTGCGCTGCCTCCACCATCCGGGCGAGTGAGAGCAATCCTGATGCTCGAAGCCTACGAAACAAAAATTGTAGTTAATATCGGCACCACACTCATTAGTTAATATAAATCATGATACTACAACAAACGTATTTAGAAATGTAAATATTAATATGTTACCTGGGGATCTAATGAGGATCGAGTGTCAAGGAGTACTGTGGTGTCCTTGGTCATAGAACGCAGAGCTCTAGAGGATCCTGTTCCTCCTCTGGAAAGGCAGTGGCAAAGTGGGCATGGTGACGACGATCAACGATTGGATCTAGCAATTCAAATGGCCAGTCATCATCTCCATCCTGGTGAGCCATACCTGCAAATTAGAAAAAAAAGAAAGTTATAATTACAATGCATATAGAAATGAATGCGTACAAAAAACTATTTAAGCATCATAGCAATATGTAGAAACAAATGCATACAAAAAACTATACAATCATCAGAACAACATATTGATGCACATTCCAATAATTTATCAAGCCACAACAATCACAACTACATGCAACTTGCTTACAAATAGGTAAAAAAACAGAGTTCATACAATACACATTACATCAATAAAATATGAATTTGACATATAGCATATACTAATTCAAATAGCTTCTCATCTAGTATGATGATGTCATCCACCACTCCTCGCAGACGATGATCTCTCCCTCGCCATTGGATTGCCATCTCCTCCTTCGTCTTCTTCGTTTTGTGCCTGTCAGTTCTTAAACGTATATCCTGCTTGGTTGCACAATGAACATTTGTTCATATGTTTGCCAGCTTCACACTCATCCATGTCATTTATGGTACGCCTAGTTTTTTGACTCCCTGCTTTCCATGTTCTTGCATCAAAATCAGGAACCAAAAACCTTTTATCAACACTAGGAGTTGTGGTGAAAGAACCCACAACACCATAACCATAAAGCTCCTCGCTCCAAGTTGCCATCACCCTTTCCTTCGTAAAATATTCAGATAGATATGTACCGGGTTGCATTCCAAATAAAGCACATGCGGCTATCACATGAGAAAATGGCCTATGCAAAAGGTAGGGCTTGTTACACAAGCATTTGCAATCAGCTTGTAAGATGCACTTCTGGGTGACAGCGTTCTGATTGGTTCCACACCATCCTTTATCTGTGTAAATCACCTTGAAGCGCAGTGTTCGTGCGCCAACTTTGATAGCTCTATGCTTGGCCGCTTTCGACTCTTCTCATCTATGTATTTAGTGATCATAGAAGAGTACAGGGACTTCTCATCTCTCATTACTATTTTAGCAGCTTGATGCCTATCCACAAAGTACTTGGTTGTGCCCCGCAGCGCTCACTACAGGAAAACATGGATTTACAAGCTGTAATACCGCTTCCAATAGTTGGTTTTACAAGCGGCTAAGCCGTTTTGAATTTTAATAGCTACTACTTTCCATTCTGCTGCTTGGAATAGTATCTAAAGTGGTACTATTGCTTGGAATACTTTCCAAGCGGTACTACTGCTTGTAATATTGAATTCGTAGTAGTACTAGTGCCGCAATGTTTAAACCTTTCAAAGCGCCACCATCAAGATGGAAAGATAATTGCAAGTCGTATATCGCATGTGATTAGGCATAACCCACAGTCAAGAAAACTAATCCTAAACACATATATATTGCTTGCAATAATAATTGATGATGCATTCATGCATGCATCCGTTGTCAACAATCAGTTATAACAATGATAGCAACTCAACAATTTGATAAAATCAAATGTAAATGAATAATTCACAGAACAAATCTTTCATATTCTTCCATACTCAGAGCCAAGCAACAACATATACATGAGTTTTGATGTCTAGTTACATCACGTACCATGCATATTCCACCAAAAATAGCCAAGCAATAGCATACAAGAGTTTTGATGCATGTCTTGGTACATCATGATGCATATTCTACCAAAAGACAGATGGATTTATAAGAAGATTTTTGCATTCCAGCCAGGAGAACCGTACATTATGTCAGATCCTATTCTTGCACTTACGAAAGAAACCAAAGAAGTATTCAAACACGTAATTGCACAAGGAATCGGCATGTAAGAGCTATCTCACTTCGAGTAGATCTCGATCCTGTTCAATGGATTTCGCTCTGTTTCAAGATTGATAAAACTTGAGGCATTAACATGCCCCCGAGACAACAATCTCTGTAACAACATGAAACAAAGATATCATCGGGTTATTCAAATTATATGGACCAACATGAAAATATAAATACGTAAGATGAGCGTACCAATGCCTTCACGAACAGATAAGTTTGGTCTAATCACATCACTTGAATTCACCAAAAATATGTCTCCAATATAGAGATGATTGGTTGGAACATATACACAGTACATCTCTTCCTCACTAGAATAACTCTAGAAACAAGAAAGGAAATGCATCATCAATACAAATTTTGTACACGTGCTTAATTGGACAAAAGTACGCAACTAATAAATGCAAGGTGCAAGACCAAGATGCATAAAAGAGACAATGCACAAATTGAAACTAGGCATTTAACTTAGTGACAGTGACAATTTAGTTAGGACTGCATTTTAGGTATTCCAATTCACAAAGCACTGATAACACTTGAGTGACCTAGTTGGTAATTAGTAATAGTACAAATCAGGAGAATTGCCCAAAGTCCTGTTTACTTCCAAGGCAAATTCTACAGTTTACAATATCAGCACTCAACATGTGAAATAAATTTAATGTTGGGTATCTCTAATTTCAGACCCTACTCCTCTTGCTGCTGCATGTGGCAAGCCCATCCCATATGTCATTATGTCACACACAACATGGAATACACCTATCCTCCTCTCGGCCGCTCAACCTACCATGCTACCATTGCCCCTCCAACCATGCTATGCTACTCCTTTAGACCACCATCAGAACATCCCAACCTTCCACAGCACCGGGATGCTACTACTACAAGTAATTTCCCACAGGCAATGCATTGCAGTAAGTTGAATCTTTTGAAGGATTCTACCAAGGCTAAACAATGTAAAGAAAAACTAACTATCATAATGTAAAGAATCTAAATAATCTAAATAATGACATACTACAAAGTAATCTATCATATGACTTAAAGAAAAGGTAGACACAAATAAGAAAAACTAACTATCATAATGTAAAGAATCTAAATAATGACATACTACAAAGTAGAGAGCTATGGATGCTATAATAGCTACCAGATATGGCCAAGGGATGAAATTGGTAGCATGATGAGCAAGAAGGCAGAGCTCATGTACCTCTAAGAGTGAGGAAGCAGATAGCTAGAAGCAACCAGAAGTCCACCAAATAGCATAAATAGCATACCATGATCACATATGGAAAACAACCAAGAATGTCTTGCTCTCCAACCGCATGTAACAAAATGACTTATGTCCGCTCATAGCGTAAGATTCATGGTAGGTATAAGGTATGTAATATTGGAATCTGGATGCAACAAAACTATTTTATACCCAAGGATTGGAGTGCGGATTAATGGCTAGCTTCACAAGAAACACCACCTAGAATGCAACAGCCAATGGCAAGCACCATACATAGCCATACACCAAATCAAACCTAAGTGTGGATCAAAGGCTCATCAGTGTGGATCAAAGGCTCATTATCTCGATTGAGAACAATATTTCCATATTCCAGTAGCAAGACCAAATATTACATGAACTATCGATAAATCATGCAATGTGATAGTTTTGGATAGTATCAAAGCAAACCTGTATATTGCAATGGAAGAACCTGTATCTTGCTGCTCGGATATTTATAGCTGAAGTAACAAATCATGGTTGTGTGCAACTGCGAACACACAAGATCTTGTGAGTAGAGAAATTTAAAAAGGTTGCCAACCAAAAAAACATTATCTTGTGGTGATAATAACAGGTTCAATAACAAAAATTCTAATTCATTGCTCAACAGAACAATGAACTGAGTCTTGCATATGCATTTCGTAGATGACAATTGCTTATTATCTATGCTCGTCTCTAGGAAAGTTCATCATATAGGACGTGAACCTGAAACAAACTTTTGCTACACCATGACCTGGATACTGTCGATAGAATATTACCATGGCAATATAAAACCTAATAGAGAATGGATTACTTTCAGCCCCAGGTGAAACCTTTTTGAAACATTTTAATGTGCATCCCTTGCTATGACAACCATGATCAATAAGCTAAACTTGTAGAATTGTTTATGACTATCATGCCAAATTGCATTCATTAACCCTCACACTCTCTTGCACCCAATTAAGAAACGGTTATATGTCCATCTTCTCACAAGAACAATGAAATAGTGATAGACTGCATACCTGAAGGCTAAAGTAAGTAATAAGGCAATTGTATGCTGGTAACCTCCATTTGCCTTGCCATGTCAATCATAGGGAAATCATTACTCCATGGGCTAAAAAAAATCTAGCAATCATCATATTCTGGAAAGTATGGAAAGCAAATGGATTATATAAACTGGAGTTGGACGCCTCATGGAAAGTAGGTTGTCACTGCTTCTGTTGTCAATATTTCTATTTAACACATTTTTTCAGTCTACCATCAATCAAAACTTAATCTTCTAGGAAAGCTAGTATTTTAAAATATTCACATTTTGCGAAAGTAGTTAAATAGAGAATTATCTAGCACTCCATACATTTACTAAAAGTAAACATAGAATTATCTAGCACTCCATATATGATGTCATAACTGGTTTATAAAGCTGAAAAATTAACAAATTTTCTTCAGTGAGAATAACATACACTAAGGGACACCATCATCTCCATCTCCAGAAAGTAGGAGGGGTGCTTCCCTCAACTCCACTATACCATCAAAACACTTGGCATCACTTCTAAATTCATGGTCAACATGCAAGAACCGACGATGCCCCATGAAGCAATGTTTTCTACCTTTTGTTAGAAAAAGAGAACATGTTTACAGTGGCAACAAACACATCCCGACTCTCCGTATAACTTTGTCCAGATACATATCCAAGTCCTGGGTAGTCCGTAATTGTGGACAACAAGGCAGCATGCAATTGAAACCATTCACTAGTTGCTGCATTATAAGTTCTAAAACCTTCATGCCAACTAACTAACAAATCATCAATCAAAGGCTGAAAGTAGACATCCATATCCTTTCCAGCACATCTAGGACCAGGAATTAGCAATGAGAGGATAAAATTTGGTTGCTTCATACACATCCATGGTGGTAAGTTGTAAGGAATCAAGATAATGTGCCATGTACTATGTGATGAACTTAAGTTTCTAAAAGGATTTATACCATCTGTAGCTAGAGCAAGTCTTACATTGCGACAATCGAATCGAACTCGGATATTTATTGTCAAAATCCTTCCAAGCAGTTGAATCCATTTGGATGACGATTTGCCCATCCCTTGCGCCCTTCACTATGGTATCTCATATCACTTGCGATTTTGGGACATATACATCCATTTGAGTCTTTTCTTTATTGGAAAGTATCGAAGAATCTTTTGGGGAACCCTGCACTCGCTTCCCATCGGGACTCTTCTTTTCTACCTTCCATCTAGAAGTATTACATTTTGGGCGAGAATCTCTATTAGCATTCTCCTTCCAAAAAGCACACAATCATGTTTGCATGCATCAATATTCTCATAACCTAATCCAAGGGACCTCACTTGTCTTCTTCGCTTCATAGAAGTTCTTTGGCAGTGAAGTATCCTTTGGAAACACCTCATTAAGTAAATCAAGAAGAGTATCGAAACTATTATTGGTCCATCCACCAAAGAACTTGGTGTGAAGAAGTCTCACTATAAACTGTAGCTTTGTGAATTTGCACCCAAGATATAATGGTTGACTAGCATCATCTGCTAACTTATAGAAAGCCTCAACATCTTCGTTTGGACTTTCTAAATCACAATCGCCACCTATATCACTAGCATCTTGGTACCCATATCCTATATCATGAAGCATTTCTATTATCTCATCATCTAGCCCTTGCTCCATTTCTATGTAAGATTCGGCTGTAATTCGGTTCCCTATCTTTGCTCAAAGGATGATACTTTTCTCCATGAAAATCCATGTTGTGTATCCTTCTAAGAATCCTTCACATATCAAGTGGTCATGGACAATTCTTTGTTTCGCATCAAGTGCTATTCACACACTTCTTGCAAGGGCATCAAATCGATTTCCTTCGATGAATTTGTAAAGGAAAATTCTGGGAAGCTTTTCACGCCGTCCACGTACTTCTTCGAGTGCCTACATTTTATCACTAAATGTATTAAGCATAATTAGTTAGCATGAGAAGTTGCTATTACATTGACTTAATTGTTAGATTTCTACCTAGCCTCATTCATCCACTGCTTATCCATGGTGACTCTCCAATGCGTAAGGAGCGATCGCATAAAAGAAAGGAGAAAGTTGAAAAATAGTATATAGATTGCTGCTTCAACAAAACAATAAGGAGTTAAATCATAAGGGGGTTTTAGTTCCCATATTCATGGAAGTAAATTATAGTTCGCATCAAACACAAAGCTATAGATTTATGTCTTCAAAAATTATTATTCAAAAATAGCTCAGATTTATCCCATTGTCAGCACAGATTTATCCCATTGTCAAAAATAGCTCTCATTTATCAATACATCATACCACTCCTCTCTCTAAATGACTACTAAGATTTTTGTACCATTATTGCAGAGAAATGTGCTACTTTTGGTTATAATTGCAATAATCTCAGTCGAATGGTGCAGAGGAATCACCCGAAGGTTTGTTTGTAGTAGTTAGTTATGATGTTTAGGGTAGCTAATGCTTAGAAGAATAATTTTATCTGTTTTTTTTTCTCTTTGACTTGTATTTTTGCTTCATAATTTGTTCCATATCAGTGCGGTGAATTTGTTTTGATCATTTTTTCCCTGTTAATGTTCTATTCCATTTAATAATTTGCTATTCTTCACATCTTCCTTTTCCTTAAAATTGTTGCTAATCGACCTCCTTGATTTTAGTATTAATTGGAAGTAATGGCGGGTTTTCTGCTCTCTTTATAATGCCAAGACACGCTTACCTTGCCTTTTTCCAGTGCAATAGAGCAATTAGTCGATACTTTGAAAGTTGTTATTGAGGAATCGCTAGAAGGTTTTTTTTTGTCAGAATCGATATGTTTTGGGTAGCTAATGTTTAGAAGAACTATTCCTTTGCTTAACTTATATTTTTCTTTTGTGCCTAACCGCCATTTATGGGCTACTTGGATTGTTCATCTCGCCACGGATGCATCTCGAGCGACATGATGCTACTTGTGAAGTTGCTTCAAGGTATTCTACAATGATTCTTTCAGCTCCTCACTTGAAAATTTTAAAGTACTAGTAGTCATTTACCAAGGGATATCTTTTCTTGTGGAGTGGCGCCACCTAAAAAAAAGTCTATTTTAAGATGGGGGCATATTAAGTGCTAACCTAATTAGGTGCTATCATGCTAACTATTTGATTTTTATATCAAAGAAACTCTAAAATAATCTCGCATAATATGTTCTACCTTCAATTTCAAATCAAAACTCAATTGGTGCTATGAGAAATAAAATAGTGAAATATCATATAAACCATAAGGGGGAAAATAAAGGAAAAATGCTACTATTCACAAAGAAATTTCACTTTTTGTTTTTTAGCGACTTGAGTTTGGAACTAAATGTGACAAGGTAACTGATCATATTGAGTTATACCTCCACTATTCTTTTTAGGATTTTTGAACTAATTTAACACGAAATCAAAACGCTCAAGATGATGGTACCTAATGAGGTGTTTGCATTAGGGCCTGTTTGTAGACTTAGGCTTTTTGACTATTCGGTTGGCACTGGGCCGATCGATCCCACCACATGGAACTTCTATTCATTTCCATGCTAATGTTTGTTGTTGATGCAAACAGAATCATTGAACATGCTATTCTCAACCATGTGACTGCTGATTTCTTTTGTATCAGTTTACCTTCTATACAAAAATAATCTTGTAAAGTTAACGCAGATGGTGGCACAACTCAGGCCATTGATATGCTATGATTCACATTTGTATAGCACCGTTCCTGCTTTAAATTTTGATTCCATAGGTACTTGCAAACTGGAGGAACATGTTGCAAGCAAAATGGAGTGGTTCCTCACTAGAGGCATATTGCCAACAAGTCATGGGATGCACGCAGATAGCATTGAGTTGCATGGAGATTGACAGGCACAATAGGCCCGATATAGTGCATATCATGCAGAAACTAACGAGGTAATCAAAATCATTATTGGCGCATTTGGTTTTTATTATTTTCCAGTGAAAAGTTCCTTTGCAATGAAGTAGAATGGAATTTCCAGTTAGTAAATCAGTTTGCTACACAAGCTCGGCCATAGAAACTAATTCAGTGTAATCAACGAAATTAAGTTTTCACCCTCTGCAGATCCAACCATCAAGTATCTAGATCAAACACAAAGGGCTCAATTAAGAGACCGGTGAATGAACTCGTAAAATCAAAAGCAAGAACATTACCTCGGCTCGGCGGCTTCTTCCGTCATTGCTCTACCCCTTCATGACAACAGATGGGGCGCCTGTCCTTCAAGCGCCTCAAGAGGAGATGCTCCAGAGGGGCGCCTAGGAGATGATCCAAGAGGAGGCGCCGCTTGTCCTTCATCGTCCCCGCCCTTAATGCATTGCATGCTCCCAGATCTGGCGCCCTTGCATCCAAAGATCGTTGATGTCACACGCCCTCTCCTCCCTCCACCTTGCGCTAGAAGCTCTCGGATGCATCGAAGAATGGGTTCTCAGATTGGAGGTGAGGTGAGCGATTTGGGGATTTGGCGATTTTGGCGATTTGGGGATTTGGGACGCCAAACGCTGCTTCGCCTATATATTATCACCAAAAACTAATTAAGTTCCAAACCAAAACCAATGGAAGAGATCCAAGAAGTCGACGCCTTATGGTGGAGGAGACACCGCCCGTCACATGGAGAAGTGGAGGAGCATTACCGCCGATTCGGGAGTGACGATGCCACCACCGCCTTCTCGTGTGAATCGTTCAAGAATCTTCTTTGCCTCGCCGAGCTCGACGTGCAGCTTACCCATTGTTTGGCCGTTCGACGGATCCTCTCCGACCCGCCCACGACTACGGGCACGGTGAGGTGGCGGAGGAGTTCGAGGCGGACGTACTATGGCCCGGCGCTCACGGTGGGGCGGTCGAGCACGAGGACGGAGGGGGTTTCGGTGGTTTTCTTTGCGGTGATTTGGGGCTTTGGGGATTTTCGTGAGAGTAAACGCATAGCGGTAATGGTGGCTAGCTCGGCTGCGTGGGAGATGTTGGGAGTTGGGACACGACTTTGGGCGTGGCTCTACAAGACTAAGAAAATATGTGCGCCAAAATTTTCATCCACCCGCCAAATGCCCAAACAGATATTCCAAGCAGTACTACCATCTTAAATAATTTTTCAAAGCGGTCTGTCTGCTTGTGATGATACAACTCTTTCATAGCGGTACCACTGCTAACAATTTGAACTTTTCTAGATGGTGATACTGCTTTTGAAATAAAATTTTATTTGAAGCAGCACTACCACTTTCAATTTTATTTTTTCTAGGCAGTTGTAGCGCTAGCAGTAATAGGATATCTTGTAGTGGCTCCCTCAACAATTCCTACCAACGGGAGACACCTCATCCCTCTCATTACCCAGTTGTAAACTTCTGCAAAGTTAGTGGTCATCACGTTGTATCTGGCACCATGTGTGTCATGTAACAGTGACCACTTCTCTTTCGGCTCATGCTTGATTCAGTCCGAGAAACATTTGATTGGCCTTTGCCTTCGACGACGATTCGTTGCCTCATCTTTTGTTGGCAGAGGGAATAGTGGCTCCGCCTGTTCCTGTGTTTCACTGCCACTAGTCTTATTCGTCTCCTCCTCCTTGTGTTTTCTTGTCAGTTCATCAAGATTTTTCCACAGAGTTTGGAACTTGCTCTCCTGGTTCTGCTTACATAGTCTTTTGAACATGTTCATCAGTTCCTTGTTTCTGAATTGATTATAGAAGTTTGCACCCAAATACCTCATGCACCATCGGCTCTGCAAGTCAGGCCAGGGAAATGGCTCCTATTCCCCTGTTTGCAACTAGTTGATAGCACTAAGCAGACCAGCATGCCTGTCATGCAACACGCACACATCTTGATGAGTTTTCACCACCCCGATCTTCAAGTTTCGTAGAAACCACAGCCAACTCTCGTAGTTCTCGCTTTCTACAAAGGTGAAGGCAATAGGTAGAATCTGGTTGTTTCCATCAACGCACACAGCTGTCAATATTTGCCCTTTGTATTTTTCGGTCAAGAATGTGTCGTCCACGCACAACAATGATCGACAGTGATGAACGCCTTAATGTAAACTCCGAATGCGAAGAACACTCTCTTCAGATGCCACTTCATCGGCCACTTGCTTGACGGATAGTCTTGATAATCATAGTAAGTGCCAAGATTTCTTCCCTGAATGCAACTGAACAGTGCGGGCAGATTATGGTATGAGTCTTCAAACTTCCCAAACCTCATTTCTAATGCCTTCTGTTTCACCCTCCATGCCTTCCCGTAGCTAATTGTGTACTGATATCTGTTCTCGATTGCTCGAATAATAGCACGGGGCTCAAAATTTAGCACCAGCGGCACCGCCGCCTTCCCTCCCAGACCTGGGGGCTGAAGCGGGTGCGTTGCCTACCCTCCCTGAACTGGTGGCTGCGACAACCGCACCGCCCTCCCCGCCTGAGTCGGAGGCCGCGACGGTAGCACCGTCGCCCCACCAGAACCGGGGGGCAGCGATGGATGGACACGATAGCCTTTCTTCAAAGACCCCGATCGGGATAGAAGTTCTAGAAGACATGAGCTGTGAAAGCCTATCCGCCATGTGGTTGTCGTGTCGAGGGATATGGATATATCCCAGTCCTTTGAAGTGGCGCTCCACCTTTTTGACCTCTGCCAAGTAGGCGGCCATGGTAGGGTTAGAGCATTAAAATTCCTTTCGCGCCTGATTGATGACCAGCAGGGAGTCGCCTTTGACTTGGAGGTGTCAAACGCTTAACGCCGAGGCAGCGCGCAGCCCTGCCAGCAGGCCCTCTTATTCGGCGATGTTGTTGGTGGCCTTGAAGTCCAGGGCGACCACGTACTGGAGGATGTCGCGGTCGGGGAGACCAGGACAACCCCAGCCCCCGCGCCTTCAAGCCGGAAGGAGCCGTCGAAGAATAAAGTCCAGGGGAAGGCGCGGGTGTTTCTTCGGCTTCAGGAGCGGCGGGAGTCCATTCGGCAATGAACTTCGCCAGCTTCTGGCTCTTGATAGCGGTGCGGGGTACAAACTTGAGGCAGAATTCCCCCAGCTCCACCGACCACTTGGCAATACGGCCTTCTGCTTCTCAGTTGTGGAGGATCTCTCGCAGGGGATAGGCAGTGAACACCGTGATCTCTCGCCCCTTGAAGTAGTGCCGTAGCTTCCTGGACGCTACCAGGACGGTGTACATCATCTTTTATGCTTGTGGGTACCTGGTCTCTGCCTCATGTAGTACCTTGCTGATGTAGTAAACCAGTTTCTGGATGCCCTCCCTCTCCACCACCAGTATCGCGCTCACCACCGCAGGAGTAGTAGCGATGTACAAGAGCAGTGGTTCGCCAGGCTTAGGGGCGACCAGTACTGGCGGGGAGGAGAGGTACTGCTTCAAGTCTTCAAACACTCATTGAGCCTCTTCAGTCCACTCGAAGTGGTTGGTCTTCTTCAGTAGCTTGAATAAGGGCAGACTTCTTTCTCCCAACCGAGCGATAATTTGCTCGAGGGAGGCCAAGCGACCAGTCAGGCACTGCATCTGCTTGAGTCAAACCAACAGCTTCATGTGCTCGATGGCCGCTATCTTGTCAGGGTTGGCCTCAATGCCTCGCTTGGACACGAGGAACCCTAACAGATTCCTAGAGGGTATGCCGAACATACATTTCTTGGGGTTGAGCTTTAAGCAATTCTTTCGAAGGTTGGCGAAGGTTTCCTCCAGGTCTTCGATCAGTTCCTCGCTCTTTTTAACTTTCATGACCAAGTCATCGACGTACACCTCAAGATTTCGCCCTATCTATGGGCGAAAAGTAATATGCATGGCGCGTTGATAAGTAGAACCGACATTTTTAACCCGAAAGCCATTCTGATATAACAATAAATGCCCATGGGGGTTACAAAAGAGGTTTTTTATTCATCTTCCGTCGCCATGCTAATCTGGTGGTACCCGGAGTACGCGTCCAGAAAGTATAGCAGCTCGCATCCCGCCGTTGAGTCGACAATGAGATTGACGCGCGACAGGGGGTAAGGATCCTTCGGGCAGGCCTTGTTGAGGTCGGTGAAGTCGACACACATCCGCCACTTTCCGTTGGATTTCTTGACAAGCACAGGGTTGGCAAGCCACTCGGGGTGAGAGACTTCCCTGACGATCCCTGCGTGCAGCAGCTTCTCTACCTCCTCCCGAATGGTGTCTTGCCGCTCTGGTGCCTGTCTCCGGACCTTTTGACGGACCGGGCGCACTCCGGGGAGTGTTGCTAATCGGTGCTCGATCACCTCCCTGGGGACCCGGTCATATCGGACGGTTGCTAGGCAAACACGTCAGAATTAGACTGGAGGAAGGTGACGAGCGCGTCTTCCTATTTGGCGCTGAGGCTGGCGCCAATAGTGACGGTCTTCCCGGGCTCGCCCATACTCAGGGAGACCATCTTCACCTCACCGACCGAGCCGGGCGAGGCACGGGTCTGCGCCTGAGGGGCTACGGAAAGGCGACATCAGCCGACTTCATGCAGGTGGCACCGGCCAAGTATAGTGCGTGCTTGTGGCAACGCAAGGCTTCTGGCCTGTCCACCCGGATGACTATGGGGCCACCAGGCCCTGGTATCTTCACCACCATGTATCCATAGTAGGTTACCGCCATGAACTTGGCCAATGCCGGTCGGCCTAGTATGGCGTTGTACGGGAGGTCGAAGTCGGTGATTTCGAAGTCGACCAACTCCATACGGTAGTTTCTTTCCTCCCCGAAGGTGACGGGGAGGCGCACCTAGCCTAGGGGTATCGAGCCAGCCCTCAGGGCGATGCCGTAGAAGGGCAAGGCCGGGCGCAACTCCTGGCTCAATATTTGGAGCTTCCGAAATGCCTTGGAGGACAGGAGGCTGATGGAGCTCCCTCCTTCCATGAGCACTCGCCCGAGCCTCACGTTCTGAATCGTGGGCGAACCACGATCGGAAGGTGACCTAGGCTGGCCGTGCTCTCAGGGTGGTCAGCCCGACTAAAAGTGATCGGCTCCTCTGACCACTTTAGCATTCGACACGCCCCTAAACTCGACGCCGCGGTGCAGACCTCCCTCCTCAGACGTTTGTACGTCGTGTTGGAGGGGTAGGTGGACGAGCCACCATGAATGTATGCCATGGTGTGGTCTGCCTGCTGGAAGGCTAGCGAGGCAGGGTCTTCGTCTTGGTCGTCGTCGCGGGGGCGGCGCTCCTTAAGCCGCTGTTCCACCATTTTACTCACAACCCGGCAACCGGCCAGGTCGTGGGTGTTGGTCCTGTGGATTGGGCAGAAGGGTTAGCCCTCCTTCTCCTCGCAGCGGTCATTTCTCTGACCCCAGCAGTCATCTTGCCGCTCACGGCGATCGCGCCTCTGCGGCTTGGTTTCCCCACGTTCGCGCTCAGCGATCAGGACCCGCCTGGCCTCAACCGCCTCGCGCCTCCTCGCCTTCTTGCTCGTGGGGCCGGGACCTCTCGAGGTCCCAGCTTCATCTCCACCGTGCCTGCGCACGGCGCCAAACACCGGTCCCCGAGCCTCCGCCGCTCGGGCGCACTTGTGCGCCAGGGAGAAGAGCTCGGAAGTGGTGGTGATATTGTGGGTGGCCATGTTCTGCTGTCTCGAACACCTCTTCGAAAGGTGATGATGACCGACTGCTTCAAAATACAGGGAATCGTGTTGTGATAATGGCAGAATCGTCGAATGAAGTCGCGCAACGACTCCCCTCTTTCCTGCTCGAGGGCGTGGAGATTTGCATGAAGGAGCCTCGAAAGTTGGCGACGAATAGGCGCACAACTCCTCCTACAAGCGTACTGATCCTTGCGGGAGGTTCAATAGCCAAGACCGGACGAACCCCGTCAAGGCCGTTGGGAAGTAGTTGGCCATGGCCTTTTAAGACCCGCCAGCGGCCCGCACCACCATGGTGTAGATCTGCAAGAACTCCTTTGGATTGGTGGTGTCATCGTACTTCTCGATGGAGGCCGGGCGAAACCTCTCGAGCCACGCCACATGACGCAGCCGTCGGGAAAACGTTTGGCATCCGATGCCGTAGGGGGAGTCCTGCTGTCCACCTGAACATTGGCCCGGAGACCGTGCCAGGGAGTGCGGATCGCGACTCCCCAAAGAGTCGGAGGAGCGGACTTCCTCCTCGCTCTAAAGGTGAGAGTCATGCGAGGAGCTCTCACCCCCAGGAGCCATCAGCCCGTCGCAGCCATGCCCCTAGGCATGACGGTGCTACAAGTGGTCACGTAAATCACCATCGTGCCACGGGCGACGCTTCTCCAGATGAACCCTAAGGTCCTCGCGGCTCCTCGTAGAACCGGGACCTTCATCTTGTATGCCCTTTCCTTTACTCTGACCCTCCTAGCCAGAGCGCTTCCCGCTTGGGCGGTTGGAAGCTTGGGTGCGGTCAGCACGCACCTTGATCGGGGGGTACCAACGGTACCCGACTGGTCGGGCCTCTCCACACGGAGCTGGGCCACGTCTATGAGGCCAGCAATGTCCCGCAGCCACGACGTGGCCGGGGTGTCTCCTGCAAGTTCCACCGAGGGTGGTCCAGGAGGAGACAAACCACATGCAGGTTCTGGGCCGGAGTGGCCACTTCCATGGCCAGCCGACGCCGAATTGGAGGTTCAGCCGCTGCCGGGGGGGCACCACCACCCCCCTACGGGGGCAGCGTGAGGCGATCCCTCGTCTGGCGAGAGTGCTGGGATGTATCCTGAGCACTGCTAGCCTCCACCGCCTCTTGTTGTTGAGAACGTGAACCAGCCATCACCAGATGTGCGGTCCTTGCAGACAAAAGACTGGAATCCGCCGGAGAGATGGCCAAGTGAGCCAACCACTAGCCCCCTACCTGGCACGCCCCTGTCGGCGTATTTCACCGGCCAGGACCCCGTCAATGGACAGGGGGTCCTCCGAGGATGGTGGTAATGGTTCGGTAGAGGGCGTCTTCGTGGTTGAAAACCCTAATGACTCTCGCATGGAGGATTTCGGGGGATCAACAGATCAAAGAACGCAGCGATGTACCCAGGTTCAGGCCCCCAATGTGGATAATAGCCCTACGTCCTGCTAGATCTTTGTTGATGTCTATTGAGCTGGTTACAATGCTCTTTTTTCCTCTCTTTTTTCCTTCTAAGTCTTTCGACTCTCAGTCTGGAATCGGATTCCCCTTCCCCATGCACCAGAGCTCCCTTATATAGAATGGACTGGCTCGGGCAGGTAGGAAGGTGACATCATACTGATCTACGACTCATTAGTTACACCCATCACTGTGGTCTTATCATACTGACCCATGACTCATTTATTGCACCCATCGCTGTAGCCTTGTCCTTCAAGCTTCATTTAACGCCGTTGTGTGGCTTCGCCCGGTCCACCCGGGATGTGACGTTCCTACGACGGGTTTGGTGTGAGGTGCCAAAGGGATGGGCTATTGTCGTATCGATAGTAGAATTTCTTGCAATCAATGGCCCTGATACAGCGTGTCAGGCTCTGACACAGCGTGCCAGGGGAAGGAGACTTCGAGGCGAAGCCTTCTCCTCATTCTTTTTGGTTGCCTCCGTGGCCTGGCGAGAGGGGCTAGAGCGTCCGCCAACTCGCCAGGCCACCACGTGGGCCAACATCTGGCGAGCAGGGCATAATCGCCCACCTGTTCACCAGCGCCGCCACGTGCCGACTCGATGGCGGGGCCTGATCGCCCCACTCGCCGCCAAAGCCGCCACGGGCCGGCGCTGGTGGCGAAAGGTGGCATGATCGCCCACCCGCTCGCCAGGTCGTCACGTGGGCCGACGCCCGACGAGTAGGGCCTGATTGCCACCCACTCGCCAGGCCGCCACGGGAGCCGACGCCCAGCGAGCAGGGCATGATCGCCCACCTGCTCGCCAGGCCACCATTTGGACTGCTCTCCTGGCGAGTGGGGCCTGATTGCCCGCCTGCTCGCTAGGCCGCCACGTGGTCTACTCGCCAGGCAAGTGGGGCCTGATCGCCCACCAGCTCGCTAGGCTGCCACGTGGTCTTACTTATCTGCGGCGGAGAGGGTACCCTGGCGGCAAGTACGCTGACAGCGACGTACCCGGATGATAGGTTCCTTTGAGCCATTAGTGTTTGCTCAGTCATACAACTATGTTGCTCAACCTTCAAACATAGCCAATGTGTGCCCCATATGGGCTTGTACGTGTGCACTCTCCAGGGGCACCCATGGATCTCACACACCACGTCATAGCAGGTTGGGGTGGATTTCTTAACCCTGAAAGTCCTTCTTAATGGTAAGGCCCAATCTTTCACAGCATCCTGCACTGCCTCTTTTGTCAGGTACATACTGTTAGGCTTAACCTCGTTGGCACTATATTGCCAAGGTGTATCATTGCTTTCGTTGACAACCAGCTTATTAAATTGATGCATGCTCCACTCGGCGGGCACAAGCGGCTCCGTACCTCCATGTTCCTCATTCGACTCATCGTCGTCTTCCACTTCTGTTTTGGAGTACTCACGATCTTTCTCTTCCATCCTAGCTATTATTTCCTCAATTTGCTCACCTTCGTCTGCTTGTCCCCGCGCTTCTTGTCCAATATTTTCATCATCCTCCCCAAACTCAACTTGTTCACCACTTTAGCAAATGATGTCCTCGTTGCATTGCTGAACATGCTGCTCATGGTTAGATCCTCCAATTTTGGTGTCACCATAATTGAACTCATTTTGAAGCTCACTACACTCACCGGTGTCCAACTGCTGCTGTGGGGCAATAACCCTATCATATGCTTGCACTAAAAGCATCCGATACCATCTCCGTTGCTCTGCCCTCCTCACATATGATCTCCACGACGCGATGCCCTTCAGCTCAACTAGCTCTCAGTAAATAGGATCATTTTGCATATTACATAGGCAAAATAACTTCAGCTGGTACTTCTCTTGTTTTATCTGAAAAGTATAATACAGCCAATTCAACACAGAAGAAAATATGCGCTCTTTGACCCTACTCAAACTTCTGTCTACATACTACAAGTTACTCAGATCTGCACCCTCTAAACCATACATGACAACCCCTTCTCCATAATAGATTCTAAATGGAACTCGTTATGCCATATCTGCGAATCCATTCATTCACCCACGAATTAATTTCTTTCCGTACAAAATACAGTGACACTTAACATAACTATATCTATATACTAAAAAAATATAGATTTATCTGTAGAAAAATAACTACATTCCTAAAAATATATATCTACCTAGATCTATCTACATTCATATCCTAAAAATATATACCTCTCTACTTCTATCTGTAAAAAAACATCTATATTCCTAAGAATATATATCGACGTACTTCTATCTGTAAAAAGCATCTAAATTTCTAAAATTATATTATTATTTCTAAAAAAATGTACATTCTAAATTATGAAAAATATACAAAATCTATCCGTAACCTCTAAATTTAACTAGATCTAAAAATTATTTCTACCCTACCAAAAATTATTGCTAAACAAATTAAATAGAAAAATTACCTCAACATGGTCGAGCAGCACTCCCTCCTTTCCCTTTTTTCCTCTCCTCTCCCTTCTCTCCCTTTTTCCTCTTATCAGCCTCCTATGGTTTCCTCTGGATCAGCTCAAATGAGCACAGTGCCGCGCGGCGCCCTTTATATTGGCCACTCTGTTGTCTTTTGGTGGGGCGAAAAAGGGCTGCGCCTCTACTGTCGCCCAACCATTGGGTGATTTTTGATCAGTTGCCACACGATCGGGCGATAGGGGCGATGTGGCGCTTTGTCGCCCATTGATCCAGCGACGTGGCCCTCTGTCGCCCGTTGGTTCGGTGAGATTTTTCTGTTGTTGAACCAACGGCTGGCAGGGGTACGTTTCTGTAATTTTTTTTTCGACGTATATTTTTTCTATTTCTAAAAAAATGTATTATTAAGAAAAAAATTTCGACCTTGTATTCAGCTATAGTTTTGGTTACTAATTTTTATTATAATTTATTTATATAACCAGATAAAATCATAATATTATAAAAATATCTTTAAGATAAATTTATGCATATAATTTTTATGTATCTAATTTAAATATTTAAATGATATTAACATCAAAAATTTCAAAAGTTTGAGTGTATCTATATCCACAATGGAGGTGACAACACTAAATAATAGGAAAAGGGGGAAATTTATAGTGAACCAGAGATGTGTAATAAATAAAAATGTAGAACACAAGAATTTTCATGTGATGTTCCTATGATTCAAACAGGACATTAATGTTGAAATTTTGAATAGATGTGTACGTCGCAAAACTTTCAAACTAATTTTTACATGTTGTCAACAATTATTCGATTTTCACAGCATAATGGCAATACCCAATACTTGTGTTAATTTACTACGTTCTTTAGAAAATCTTGCTTCGTATTCCTTTTTTTCTTTAAAGGGAAATGTATTTTTTTTATTCCTCCTACTTTCTCTGTATCCCTGGAACTTTTGTATTCCTCTTTGGACAACTTTGTTGTACATTTTAATTTACCAATATGCCATCTCCAATTTGCTTCTTTGATTATATATGTAAGTATTTCTTCTTTACGCATCAAACATGCAATTTCTTTTTTACCATTGAATACCCATCCTATGTGGGACCGAAAGAAGTAGAAAAATTGAGATACAAAATGTTTTGCATCTAAATGTTGTTCGCACCATAGCCATCTACTTGTTTTAACTAAAAAATAATAATGAAAATTAACATTATTAGTGTGTTTGAAATTCAGGAGTTTTAAATAAATTTTGCAGAGTAGGAACCCCTATGTAAAATTTTCGTACAAGGGCGTTTAGCTCGTGGAAGAGTAGCTCCCAAAAAAATGAATTAGGAAACTCCTCTAATTTCTTATACATTTTGGAGGAGAGCAAACAAATGTGCCCATGCGTTGCAACGAAAATTTAATTTGCGATAAAAAGTTTATTTGCAAAGATCATTAACAGTGGCAAAGGTGGATAATTAAAGAGCAATGGTAAAGATTGATAGTTTTGATGAAGTGACACGGGAAGAAACTCTTGTTTTATATAGTAGAGATTTTGTTTGAGAATTCAAAGGTTCTTGAGGGCTGCTCTCTGTCATGCCTTCCTCCAAAATCCCTTGTATATTTTCTTGTAATTATTGAAGCACCTGCTTCTACTCGATAGTTATTCATGCATTCTAAATTTTTGTGATATTCCACCATGCATTACACATTAGTATGTTCTATGTTTATCTACTGTATTCCCCAAAAAAGAATTGCATGACACTATACTAGTTCAATACCCGTGCGTTGCTACGAAAAATAAAATTGGTAAAGAAACATAAAGGTAAGCAATAAAAGAAAATTGTTTTACAAGATCAAACATTTATCTTTCCCGATTACAAAATTTTTTCCGGAGAATTGTGGTAGAAGTCGAATGTATGAGTGTATATCAAAATTTACAATCTCGCAACATATTGTTCTTACCTTCACTCTCACCCAAACACTTGTCAGATCTTAACGTCTTCAATTTGTTTATCAGTCACTAAAAAAAAGTTATTCGGTATAAAAAAAAGACTGTACCTGAGAAGCACAACAGATTTCTGCGTGACTTGGTTTGGGTCCATAAGGAAGTATGTTTTCCTTTTTCTCTACTTGAATTCAGACATATGCATAAGGACAAAAAAAGCTAGAGACTATTACAGGAATTCTATCAAGGTACTTGTCACTAATCGTAGCAAATTCAGCTTGCCTCCTTTCTGTAAAATAATTCAAGATTCAAACAACATAAGATGAGAAGAACATATTGACAGCCAATATGAATAAATACTCGCTTTGGGTTAACAATGTGAGGCCGCCAGATGCATCAGGCTTGATGTGTCAAAGAGCTCCATGAATCTTTGATCGGTACTTCTCATGATCTGGCGCCGAGAATCTGTTGGTCGAGAATTTAAGGGCCCTGTTTCTCAGAGGAAATAAGTGCTATCATTTGCAAATATCCATACTATGCTCAAGAAGCATCAGAAAGAGAGGTGCTAAATCCCATCAAGAAGCATCCAAACGAATACATCACAATTGATACCCGTGCATTGCAACAGATTCTAAAAAGGGTGATACATATCATCAAACATGATACCAAGCCTACAAATGAACATCAACTTTCTCTTACACATATCAAGCGAAATACATAAAAGCAAATTCATTGACATCTTCCAAAATTATCTAAACAATATTTTAAAAAACAATTAGTCTCTTGGAAATTAAACAAAAGAGAGTATCATAGGCATAAGACATCTAAGATATTTATTTTTTTAGAGAAATATGTCTACATGTGGAAGCACTGTCAGAGACCTCGGTTTCTCCGCCATGCGCCATGTTAGCAATCACCACCCTCAAGCCAAGCTTAACAAAGAGAAATATGTCTATGGATTAGGCCTTGAACTCTTTCCACCTTAAATGCACAATTAAAATCTACTGTCAAGAAGTATACTCAGTTCAGAATTAATTCTTTGTTGATCGAAGCACAGAACTTCCAAACCAACAGAAATGACCGAGTCACTAAATAGTCAAGCACTGCTATCAGACTACAATCAATCACCAATTTCTAATGTCAGTTTAATTCATACCAGTACCAAGAACTAAGCCAAATTTAGTTGTCAGTTCAGATTACACTGGTACTTAAACAAGATTGCGCAAGAACCAGAGTAAACTAATCAGGACTAAGCAAGTATCAGACTAATCAAGAATGAGCAAGTATTAGTTACAAATTCAAACTAATCAGGTCTGCGCCAAAAAAACAGAGAAACTGGTGACTGATTATAATAGCATCAGAAAGCAAGAGCCAGCAGATGATCAAGTGCTGACAGAAAATGATACAAGAACTAACAAGTATAATCTAGACGGTTAAAGAATAAATTCTTTCAAGCATCCAAGTCTACAGTTCAAGGCCTAAAACAGAGAGATAAATGTTGTGGCACGGGCAATTTGGTGGGCGATCTAGGTTGTGGCACAGGGGATTTGGGGGGCGATCCGGATTGCGGTGGGCGGCGCATCACGTGGATCTCGCATGGGGGCGGCGCGGAGTGGGAGCAAGAGGGACAATCGCGCGGAGAGAGGCGTGCGTTGCGGGATCCGTCCTGTGCGCCGCCCATGTGGGGTGGGGTGTGGGGCTGAAGAACGTACTACTGCCACCAACTGCTGCTATGGTAAAGGATCTGAAAGTAGTATTTGGGAAGGGTCTTGGAAGCATACATGTGCCGAACGAGGATGGTCATGCACCCACTTGGAAGAAGAAATCAATATTTTGGGACCTGCCGTATTGGGAAGTTTTGGAGGTTCGTCACTCACTTGACTTCATGCACATCACGAAGAATATTTACTTGAACCTGCTAGGCTACATAGATATGTACGGCAAATCGAAAGATACACTGCAAGCTCGGACCTTGAAGACATAGAGGTGACGAGTGACCTACATCCAAAAAACAAAGAAGGAACAAAACAACTTTATCTACATCCTGCGAGCTACACTCCAAGCAAAGAAGAAAAAAAGCATAATTGAGTGTTTGAGCAGTGTGAAGGTCCATACGGATACTCCTCAAATGTAAAGAGACTTCGTAAACACGAAGAGAACAAACTCCAAGGCCTAAAATCCCATGCGCCTTGTGTTGATGACACTGATTGCTCCCGATGGTCGTCGAGATATACTTCAGAGTGGGTGCGGGGACAATCACAAAGCTATGTTCCTTCTGACGCCATTTAGCGAAGGTTGTCGAACCGCTAAAGCTGTCTAAGTTGGAGGTGATGTGGTACAAAGTTTGGTTAGCCTCGAGATGATCTTTCCTCCTGCATTCTTTGATATCATGGTTCATCTCACCGTTCACCTTGTCAAGGAGATAGGTATCCTCAGACAGTGTATTTGCACAACATGTTCCCTTCGAGAGGTACATGAGTGTCTGAAAATTGTCCCTTTGCCCGTAGCCTCCCTCGTGTCGCGTGATATGGGGGCCGATAGGATTTAGATCATTCATGTAATCAACACAAAACTCTATCACCTCCTCCGTCACGTAGCCCTCGGCAATCTGACCTTCCGGACCTTGACGATTCTGAGCGTACTTCTTGGGGCGCTCATGTACCTCTCGAAAGGGAACATGTTGTGCGAATACCGTCCGAGGATACCTATCTCCTTGACAAGGTGAGCGGTGAGATGAACCATGATATCAAAGAATGCAGGAGGAAAGATCATCTCGAGGCTAACCAAACTTTGTACCACATCGACCTCCAACTTAGGCGGTTTAGTTGGTTCAACAACCTTCGAAATGGCGTTCAGGAAGGAACATAGCTTTGTGATTGTCCCCGCACCCCTCTGGCGATATACCTCCGCGACTCTAACGGAGCAAGCTGTGTCATCAACACAAAGCGATCATGGGATTTTAGGCCTTAGAGTTTGTTCTCTTCGTGTTCGAGTCTCTTTACATTTGAGGAGTATCCGAAGGACCTTCACCTGTTCAAACACTCAATCATACTTTTTCTCTTCTTTGCTTGGAGTGTAGCTCGCAGGATGTAGAAAAAGTTGTTTTGTCCCTTCTTTGTTTTTAGGATGTAGGTCACTCCTCACCTCCATGTCTTCAAGGTCCTTCCGAGCTTGCGGTGTATCTTCGATTTGCCATACATATCTATGTAGCCTAGGAGTTCAAGCAAACATTCTTCGTGATGTGCATGAAGTCAGCGAGTGACGAACCTCCAAAACTTCCCAATCTGGCAGTCCCAAAATATTGATTTCTTCTTCCATGTGGGTGCATGACCATCCTCGTTCAAACCTGGTATGCTTCCAAGACCCTTCCCAAATACTACTTTCAGATCCTTTACCATAGCAAACACAAATCGCCCATTACGATCTTGAGGCTTAACACAATTCTGTTTCCCGTTAAATTCTTGCCTTTCCACCTCAAAGCATGACTGCCGGGAAGAAACTGCGGTGGCCCATGTACACACACTTAGAGAGTTTTTCGGTACATGCAATCCGTTTCATCTATGCCTTTGAGTGCGAGCTTTAAACCCTTTGAGCGGTTTGGTAGGACAAATTCTGAGAAGCGGGCCAATCGTTGATTGTTACAAACAACAATTAATGCACCATCCTCCCACAACCGCAAGATCTTCAACCAATGGTTTCGGTGTAGACATCGATGTCGTTTCGTGTTGCCGGACGCCGATCAATAATGGCATCATGATGTACTTCCGCTTCATGCACTGACCATGGAGGAATGTTATAGATGCAAAGCGTCACGGGCAGTGCTATGGATCTTTGCTCAAGCTGACGAAAGGATTCATCCCAGCGGTGCTCAACCCAAACCTTATGTTTCGACATCATTTGCAAAGTTAAGATAAGCCGATCGACTTTCCTCCACCGCGAGCCATCTGCGGGGTGTCTAAGCATCCCGTCTTTCTTACGCTCTTCTTCATGCCAGCGCATCATCTTGGCATGACATTCATTAACAAAGCAGGCGCTTCAGCAGGGATCACAGGAAATACCACAATACTTTGGTGGAGTTCTCTTCTTCGTCGATTCCCATCTAATTCACGGATAAATCACGCTGCACCTTATCTGGGGATTCTTCGCACACTTTGGACAAACCTCCAAATCGGCATACTCATTGCGTCTGAGGATACAATCGTTAGGACATGCGTGTATCTTCCGTGACTTGCAATCCTTAAAGGCGGAGGACTCGCTTCGCTTCATCGTAGATTCGGTAGAGTGTTACCTTAGGAAGCAACTTCTTCTGAGTGATAACAAACCATTGAATGCCTTGTCGACACACCGTTTGTGGCCTTCCATTGCATTAGTTCTAGTGTAGTCTGCAGCTTTTTGTGGCCCCGCCCACAGTTTGGGTACAAAGCGATTCGTGGTTCTCTACCATGCTCTGAAACTTCTTGTATTGTCTTTCCTCTGTGAACTCTCCCTCTCCATCACGGAGACATCGATCTAGCTCATCATCGCCAAACTCGTCATTGTATCTTCCACGGACCCGTATTGAGTGGTGTCGGCATACTATTAGCTCTATCTTCCTCTTCTTCGTCTTCTTCATCGTCTTCTGTCGAATCGTCTCTGTTTCGCCATGGTGGGTCGATATGTATAGTTTGCCATGAAACCTCTCATGATCACATGCCTCATAACCATCCATTGTTTGAGTGCTCCTTTTCATTCTTGCGATCTCACGACGGACAACGTATGAAGCTTCACGGAGGCAAGAATGCAGCGGCAGCGTCGAAAACTCCTTCATGCAATCTCTGAACTCTCTTGACCGACGATCCGCATTGTACATCCATTGCCGGTTTATCTACACCAATAAAAATAATAACAACATCTATCACAATATTTAATTATAGCTAACTATGTCTAATAGTTTTGTATTTTTTTAATCATTCTGTATTCTTTTAACTAAAGCTAACTAATTATTTCTAATCTTGCTGCATTTTCTTAAAATAAAACTAACTAATTGTTACATGTTCATGCAAACCTTTTCTATCATTCCGCATTTTAATTTTACTAAATAAAAATTATTTTTTTACCTTTTCCCCGCCATTGTAATTTTTCATCGTTTCACATTTATTGCATTTCATTCCATACACCAAACAATATATCACCTTAAGAACAAAAAATAAGCCAACAACGAAACACTAATAATTCCCACAAGAACAAAACATGATTTCTCAACATTCAATGCGAAAAACATCAATATATAGGTGAGAAGGATGTCGACAACATGTTACTCACCTTAGGAACAATTAATTAAGAGCTAATAGCCTCAATTGAAAATTTTGCAGCACCTCCCCCATGAGCTGCTCTCGGCCCACCACTCTGTTGTCTGTCATGCGAGCTCGGGGAGGAAGATGGGGTTTAAATCTTGTTGGAAGATGGGGTTTAAATATCTTTGGGCGAGAAGGGGTCTCTACAAGCGGTTCTACACACGAACCACTCGATCCCCACCTATAAGCGGTTCGTGTCTTGAACGATTCTAGATCTCTAGAAGCGGTTCTAGACAAGAACCGCTTCTAGAGATGAGACTCCACAAGGGTTCGTGTCAAGAACCGCTTCTAGAGACCCCTCACTTGGTGCCACGAACCGCTTGTGTACGTAGAAACTGGCGGTGCGCACTCTAACCGCTGTGATAGGCGGTTGTGAAAGCCGGTTCTATAGTAGTGGCTGAAGCATGCAGGCGTGAATTCCTTGCTTATGCTGGACATGTCCTTGTGAGTAGCGACTAGATAATTTGTTGGCGTTTTTCTTGGTGCTCTCGGCGGCCGACGGCGCTGGTCTGCATGCATGAAGTTCTAGGCCGACTAGAAGTGCTATGACTAGAACATTGATGCATATGCATGCAACTGGCGTCTTGCTGCTTTGACGTTATTTGCTCCTGGCCATTTTGTTTATGCACTAGTAGGTTCTTCTGCAATCATGCATGCATGCAAGAAGTGCTCCTTGGTGACTAGATAATCTATTTGCTTGCGGCCGACGGGGAGCTGAGAGACCTCCAAAACGACTTTGTTTTTCCTGGCGACAAAAAAAGTTCCCAGGCGGCTAATGCTCCTGGCGTTTGTGTTCTAGCGCTTGAAGGGCTTGTCGACTAGAAGCAGGCGATCGACTAGATAATTTTTGTGGCTTGTGCGGTTTTCCTTTGCCGCATGCATGCGTGTGATTATTCTTTGGAAAATCTTTTTGCGGTAGGAAGCGCTTGTTGGGCGTCTGTGCATGGCGCAACTAGAAGGCTTAGTCCTTGTTGTTTTATGTCTTGAGTTTAGCGTCCTTTGCTTTGCATGCATCTAGTGCTAGCGTGACTTGCATGCATGCATGTTTTGAGGTGTGCAATAGAAGGCATCGTCTGAGGACATCATAGCGTGGTGGCGAAGGTGAGTTTACATTCCTTGCGACTAATAGTTCTATCGCTTGTGCTTTTAGCTTTCTTTGCATGCATGCGCGAATCTGCGATCCTCTTGCGACTAAGAGTTGGTTTTAGTCGGCGTGAAGCGAAGAAATTTGGTCCAGCGTAGTTGGTGTCTCGTCTAAAGTTTGGTTCGTTGAGATCTGATCAATTTCCGTTGTTTTTTGATTCAGTCATCTTGCGAAGGTAATATCTCTAGATCCGTAGGTCCAATCAATCAGATTCTTCTTGCGTTAATTTAGAAATTGAGTCTAGTTTCTACAGTATGTTAATCTAACGATGGGATCTTCGGTAATTACTATTTTAGTGGACATGCATCATTCTATTTTTGTCGAATCCGAATCAGTTAATTGGGGTGTTTCAAAAATAATCAAAAATTTGATTTTAGCTTCCGCACAATCATTCACCCCCCTCTGATTGCTAGTTTAATAGATATCAATCCTACGAGTGGTATCAGAGCAAGTTTTTTCTAATTAATCTTAACCGGTGATTAGAAATCGTAGCGATGGATAGGTATTCGACAAAACCTTGTGTTTTTGATGGTATTGATTTTCAGTTTTGGAAAGCGAAGATGGAGGCGTACATTCAAGCTCAGGGCTTTGCAATTTGGGAGAAGGTGTACAAGCCATATCAAGTACCCGAGAATGATGAAGTTAACGAAGCCAATCGAGCACATGTTGAAGCGAATAGCAAAGCACGGAATTTGATCATCCAAGGATTAGGAAGAAGCGACTTCGACCGTGTAATCCATCTTAAGTCAGCATATGAGGTATGGAAATCTCTTTGTGATTATCATGAGGGTTCTAACACTGTCAAAGAGGTTCGTCAGGATATATATAAGAAAGAATACATGCGATTTGAGATGAAACTAGGTGAGTCGCTAGATGATTTCTTTGCACGCTTTAATAAAATTCTTAGCAATTTGTGTCTTTGTTGGAGTTAGCTTTGATGATCTTGCTAATGCTAGACAATTGCTTGGTGCATTAGACATGTCAATTTGGGAGATGAAAGTTACATTCATTAGAGAATCAACTGTCATGAGTACACTTACTTTAGATGTTCTTTTCTCTAAATTAAAAACTCATGAATTGGATGTTCTTGCTAGGAAGAATGATCATAAATCAATTGCATTGATCTCCCAATCTAGCATGTCTCAGAATAATGCTTCTTCAAGTTTTGCTTTGTCTTTCTTGTCTTCACTAACCGATAAACAGATTGAAGAATTTCCTGAAGAAGACTTGGCACTACTCTCTTCTCGTTTTAATAAAGCTTTGCAGAATGTGAGAATGAGGAAGAGAGTTGATGGTGGCCCTCCAAGATGCTATGAGTGTGGTGATCTCAACCACATTCGTCCAAATTGTCCTAAACTTGCAGGTAAAGCATCAAGGGAGGAGAAGGACAATGACAAAAGAAAAGAGAAGAAGAAGTTCTCTCCAAGCAATAGAAAGAAGAGTTTCATCAACAGCAAAGTTGTCCACCGAGTCCTTTCCGCTCTTAAACAAGTCAATTTGAGTGATGTGGATTCGGAGAGCAGTGAAGATGACACAACAACTCCAAGCAAACATGAATTAACAGGGTTGTGTCTCATGGCTAGGAGTGATAAAAGCTTCTCCGAGGACGATCATGACAGCGACTGCAATGAGGTAGAACCTTCTTACGATGAATTAACTATTGCTGTTGTTTGTCTTGGAAAATTGCTTGACAAACGCGACAAGAAAATTAAGAAACATGATGTTCTTGTGGAATCTTTGAATCTGAAATTGCTAGACTTAAATCTTTGATTCTCGATGATGATGCTTGCATATCATGTGACTTAATTCTGATGTGCTTCTTGTGGCTTAGGAAAGAACATGTTTCCTTATTAGACCAAGTCAATCTGAAAAGAAAGAGAATGAGAAACATGTGAAAAATGCTAGTGCTCAAGCTGTTGATTTGCATGATACAACTCGTTGTTCAAAATGTGCTATCCTGGAATTAAAGTTGCATGATGCAAATGCTAAGTTTCTCAAATGACAGATGCTATGCTCACTCATGAGGTTATTTCATGCTCAACTTGTCACAAACAAAAAGAAAAAGTGGACGTTCCATGTAATAATTGTTTAACTCTTTCTCGAAAGGTTGATTACTTGGAAAAATCTTTAGAATGTTTCACTAAAGGAAAGAAAAACCTAAACATGATTCTGGATCAATCAAGAGTCAGCACTCATAACAAAGGTTTAGGTTTTGATTCTGATGCTCATCATAAATCGCATGCTCCTACTGTTGTTAATGCACTTGAACGTGGAAAATTTGAAATTGTCAATAAGCCTAAGAAAATTGTTTTCAAGTCTGCTGGTGTGTTATCTTCTACAATGATGAATGCAAATGTTGCTTCTACTGTTAAAGCTAAACATCATGTTAAGTACATTTGCACTCATTGTGGTAGAGATGGACATTTAGTAGATTTTTGCTTTAGGCTAGCCAAACAACAAAAGAAAGAAAAGGCTAAGGCTAGATCTAATTTCAGGAAGGCACATTTCACTCCTCATTTTGTGCATAGGGTGATGCAAACACCTTTTGTTGCAAGAAACACGGGAAAGAGCAAATCTGATTTTGTGAACAAGCATCCTCATTTTGTGCCTAGGGTGATGCAAACATCTTTTGTTGCAAGAAACACGGGAAAAGGCAAATCTGATTTTGTGTACAAGCATACTCGTGTTGTGCCTACTCGGCGTGTGTCTCAGTACTGGATTCTAAATGGTTTATTTCTAACCCCAGTACCGAGGCCTCGACATCTTCTTGTGCTATGTAGGTTTTTCAGATGCGGGTTGGAGAACAGAACCTTAGTGGATCTTGGTCTTTTGCAAGATGGGATCAAGACTTGGATGGTTCTCACCCTTGAGATGGCCTTCATGAGGCATGTGCAATAATTCTTTACCTACTTTGTGAGCTATTTTATATACTCATATCTTTTTCATTCATAGATATCTAATTGTGACATGAGATGAGACTTTTTGTTCATATGCTTATATGTATCCCCTGGCATGTTCAATAATGTTATATTTTATATCATGCCTTTCATTGTTTGGATTCACTTATCATGATTCATACTTATGCTTAATTGAACATACCATGATAACTCAAGCACATGTATATCATCATCTCCTCTCTGTTGATCTCATTGGTTATCCATTTGAGGGGGAGTTTTTGGATGTTTGGTGAAAATCTTTTTCGGTTGCTTTTGAGAGGTTTGTTCTTTTAAGCCTTTTGTTTTTTAAGATTATTCCCTTCAAGTGACAATTTTGAAGAAATTTTTTTAAGATGGTTGTTTTGGGGGAAAGCTTGTGAAAAACTGTGTAATATTTTTGTAACATCCTTTTTATTTTGTGTGCTTCTCAAACGAAAAACAAAAAAAAGTAGAAAACAATGAAAAAGTAATGAGCATTGTATTTCATACACATATGTCGTTTGAAGCCATGTTTATGTTACAAGGTCTTTGCAACTTCATGTTTCTGCATATATGGTGTAGTTTATGACATGACTATTTAAATGGAATGACAACTTGAACTAAATCTTGTCATGTTTGAACTTTCTTGGCTATCTTGATCCTGCTCAAAAAGTGCTAAATATGAAAGTTAAATGCTAATGCTAAAAGAGTGATTGTTGATAAATACAAGAACAAGGTTATGTACTATCGCACTTCTTCTTCACGAGACTACTTATCATTGCACTTTGATATGAACTTGGAAGAGATTGTGTATGACTGAAACCATGAAACCTTAAGCTTGTGATTGCTTGGCATGGTTGAAAAGTAAGGCTGATGGTGCATGTAATTCCTTGTAATTGTTATTGTTGCAATCAAAGTAATGAATCAGTTTTTCAAAGCACAAATAAAGTGCACAAAAATTCAATGTTTTCAGGTTTTAAGATTGTTGAGAAAGGGAGATCATGCCATATAAAAAATCGTTAATATTACTTGATTTCTAGTTATGCTTACTCTACATTGTTTATGTGTAGATTTGAGGGTGCAAGTACTGTTGATAGCATGACTTGGTGATCAAGTTGTTCCATTTGTGCATGATTCATAATGCTCAGTACATAAAAAAAAAGGAAAACAACAACATAAAGGGGAAGAAGTTTCTCTTTTGTTCTCCTTTTGCATTCTTGATGAATCCATTGTCAAAGGGGGAGAAATTTTGGAATCAAAGGGAGAATTTTTGTTACATTGTACATTCACACACACATTTCTTCTTTTCTGTTAGGGGGAGTTTCTCTTTGTCATAGGGGGAGATTTCTTTTTAGATAAGGGGAGATTTTGTTTCTTCTTTGTAGGGGGAGATTTTCTCTCTGTCTTTTGGTCACCTTGTTTATCTTTTTGTTTTATAAACAAAATTTCTTACATCTATTCTTGTGAGGTGAATGCTAATGTTCAGGTCCAAATGGTGTTGCCAATGTTTTCATCAAGGGGGAGATTGTGAGATCATGTGATGAAAAATTGGTTGAATGGTGAAATTGGCATTGTAAAGTGACTTTGGTTATAGCATGTGTGGTGCTTGTGCATGTGCTATATTGAGATGATTATTATGTTGGTGATAGCATGATGGATTTTGTTTGATGCAATGCACTCATGTGAGTGGTTGCATGGATTGACTTTGAGTCAAGTCGTGGACTTGTGCTTGGATCGTTGTTTGTTTATTAGGTAATGCGGTGTTGTTCGAGGCTAACGTGGTCGATGTGGGACCGGAACTAGGTTCATGGAGGAACTGAGGTTTGGGACTAGGTTCAGGGAGGAATCGAGGTCGTGGTGGTCGAGAATGTCATGCGGACGTTCGGACTGAGAACGGTGCACGAAGGTTGGTTAGTCACGTGAGTGCGGCAAAGCGCCTGACGCGTGCATGTGTGAATTTTGGGTTGCATGCATATATTGGGCCATGTGTATTGGGCTAGGTGGATATGCATACATGTGTTAGGGTTTTGAGTTGTATAAAAGGACTTGAAACCTGATCAATGAATTGCGCTTTTGCGGCGGCTGGACGTTCGGCCGTTTTTGATGCGACAATAGCTTTTGTCCGGCGGCTAGATTGTATGCATGTTGCATTGCGGCTGGAGGGTTGAAGCATGCAGGCGTGAATTCCTTGCTTATGCTGGACATGTCCTTGTGAGTAGCGACTAGATAATTTGTTGGCGTTTTTCTTGGTGCTCTCGGCGGCCGACGGCGCTGGTCTGCATTCATGAAGTTCTAGGCCGACTAGAAGTGCTATGACTAGAAGATTGATGCATATGCATGCAACTGGCGTCTTGCTGCTTTGACGTTATTTGCTCCTGGCCATTTTGTTTATGCACTAGTAGGTTCTTCTGCAATCATGCATGCATGCAAGAAGTGCTCCTTGGCGACTAGATAATCTCTTTGCTTGCGGCCGACGGGGAGCCGAGAGACCTCCAGACGACTTTGTTTTTCCTGGCGACAAAAAAAGTTCCTTGGCGGCTGATGCTCCTAGCGTTTGTGTTCTAGCGCTTGAAGGGCTCGTCGACTAGAAGCAGACGATCGACTAGATAATTTTTGTGGCTTGTGCGGTTTTTCCTTTGCCACATGCATGCATGACGATCGTTGCTGGAAAATCTTTTTGCGGCCGGAAAGCGCTTGCTGGACGTCCTGTGCATGGCGCAACTAGAAGGCTTAGTCCTTGTTGTTTTTATGTCTTGAGTTTCTGGCGTCACTGCTTTGCATGCATCTAGTGCTAGCGTGACTTGCATGCATGCATGTTTTGAGGTGTGCAACAAAAGGCATCGTACAGGACATCGCAACGTGGTGACTGAAGGTGAGTTTCTGTTCCTTGCGGCTAATAGTTCTATCGCTTGTACTTTTTGCTTTCTTTGCATGCATGCGCAGGTACTGCAGACCTCTTGCAACTAAGAGATGGTTTTGGTCTGGCGTAGACGAAGAAATTCGGTCCAGCGTAGTTGGTGTCTCGTCTGAAGTTTGGTTCGTTGAGATCTGATCAATTTCCGTTGTTATTTAATTCAGTCATTTTACGAAGGTAATATCTCTAGATCCGTAGGTCCGATCAATCTGATTCTTCTTGCGTTAATTTGGAAATTGAGTCTAGTTTCTACAGTTAAAATTTCATGTTAATCTAACGGTGGGATCTTTGGTAATTACTGTTTTAGTGGACATGCATTATTCTGTTTTTGTCGAATCTGAATCAGTTAATTGGGGTGTTTCAAAAATGATCAAAAATTTAATTTTAGCTTCCGCACAATCATTAACCCCCCTCTGATTGCTAGTTTAATATATATCGATCCTACAGTGTTGATTACATGAATGATCTAAATCCTATCGGCGTCTCCATATCACGACACGAGGGGAGGCTACGGGGCAAAGGGACAATAGGAAGGCAAGTAGTTGCATGCAATGATCTTGTTGCATTCAAGCAAGCACATTTCACTGTTCTGAAGCAATCAACTATAATCGCCTCCTATGTCCTTCAACACAAGAGTGTCCTACGCCACGAGTTCACATGGAAGACAGAGAGTTGGATAACCCTGAAGCACATGGATTCTTTCGGAAGCTGGCTATAGAAGTACATCCTTGAGAAAGGGTCAAACGATGAACTATTGCAACGCTTGGCCTGGGGACCATCACAAGAAATCGTGACATTCAAAGGGTATGAGATCAATGGTTACACATTCTACACCAGATCCCAGGATAACAGGAGCACCAACCAGAACAGCGGTGTCCGTATAGACGCCGAAGACAACAGCGACAGGTTGGACACATATTATGATTTCATAGAAGAAATATGAGAGCTCGACTATGGACCTCTGAAGGTCCCTCTATTTAAGTGCCAATGGGTCAAGCTGACTCCAAACGGTGTGAAGGTCGATAAATACGGCATGACAACCGTGGATCTCACAGAAGTCGGCTATAGACGCGAACCGTTTGTTCTCGCGAACGATGTGATCCAGGTCTTCTATGTAATGGACATGTCAAGCAAATCTAAAAAGCAGAAGGAAAAGCATAAAGAAAATCGAAAGGACAAGCAAAAGGTAATGCCAAAGCGACATGTGGTTCTCCAAGGCAAACGAAGGATTGTAGGAGTTGAGAACGTCACCGACGAGGAAGAGTATGGTCAGTTCGACGAGCTCCCTCCTTTAACAGTTGATGTCGACATAAATGTCTTGCGTGATAGTGATGTCGATACTCCTTACATACGTCACGATCATAACGAAGGAACAATTGTAAAGACGAAGACTTAAGATGTACTACTTGTATACAAATTATTCCATATGATCATGTTGATATGTTGATGTTTAACATTGCTTGTACATAATTTCTACAAAATTATTTCTACAAATTTTAAAATGAAAACAAAGCCTGAAAACCATTTATACAAATTTTAAAATGAGAACAAAGCCTGAAAATTATTTCTACAAGTTATTCATTTGTTCAGTTCACTTTTAATACAAATGACATTTATTCTATGATTTATATCCACTCTATGAAAGTACTGCATAAATTTTAGCATACCTAAAAAAGGAAATTACAGACATACAAAGAGAAATTCAGCTTAGCATAGTTAGCTCATAAATTCCCATACAAAAACCCCAAAAGCAGTGTGAAATTTACACAACTGACAAACAAGCTTTCAACAATTTGAGCACAGGTTGTCTACTGCTACTTACCTAGTACATCATATAAAAGGAGCAACATTACAATGATTGCTATATTAACTAATTTCTTTAGCATGTCCTCTACTCTTTCCATCCTTTCTTCTACCTTTTTAATACTCTTGTTGTCATCAGAAGCAGCCGGATGTGCATCTCTCTGGCTTGCAACAGGATGAAATGTTACAGCCCGCAGGCCATCATCACTTGGAAAAAATCTTCTTGGAATGCACAATTTGCATTGCAAGATTTTCAACACCATGGTCAGTCTTTATCACCCAACGCTAATACCAACATGTTGTGCCCTTCAAGCGTAAAGAATGGAACGGAAGGTGAAAGTAAAGGAATATGAACAAATGAATAACTTCAAAAACTTACCGACATATTTGAACACTTCATGAACACTCGGGATGGATTCTTGGATGTATGGGAGGTGAACACATTTACAGGATCTCCGCATCAAGGACACGATAGCTTCATCCGCAATGCCTCCAGTTGTCTCTTCGTCCCACCATTTGATGAAGCTATCGACATGAATTAATAGCTTCAAATTTAAACCTTTCCAATCTCATCCGAATCACAAGAAGTATTTCAAGCACAAAGAGTGAAACAAATTAGCATCAACAATTCTGATCTGGGCATGGTGGGAAAATGACATGTATGGTTCCATATAAAATCATGCTTGCTCGAAGTCATTCACACTATCTCCATCGTATTATAAGACAATAGTCATAACTAAGAATTCAAGGGGACAATACTCTAAGTAGTAAGCATCATAACATTTATATATACAAACATATATACAATATTTTTTCATTACTCCAACATCAACATATCAACAAAACTCCTTGTGGGCATTTCACCGAACACCCTGTGGGCATGAAAACAGAGAGAGCAGGTGATGCGCACTAGGGATGGATCGGCTACTAACCATGAGATCGACAACCAAGCAATCATAGCGTCACCACATGAGGCGATCAACGAATCAAAGACCGATCCTTGTACGCTGCAACCGAGAACAAGCAAGAACAAGTGAGAGCAATTCCAATCTAATAATCTCAAAGATACAAAGGTGAGGTTACATTTTTCGTCACGGGTGGTCTAGTCGACACACGTGATCACGAGGAGGGGCGACAAGGGTCTACAAAACACAACAAAACCTAAGCGTAAAAGAACGGTGGCGGCCACATATATAGCGGCGGCCAGGAGGAGTAGGGCAGCCAAAACAGTGGTGGCCACCAAAACCCTAAGATACATGGGCCAAAGGCCCAAAAGTGAGGTGATGCACCACCCTGAATTTCTGGCCCGTGACATTGTTCCGAATTTTTCCGTTGTTGTGGAGTGAATTTGGAAGTGGTGCTGGATCCATTGGAAAGCTTATCTCCTAAGCTTTCAAACGGGTGGTCGCACGCTGAAAACGGAGTCCGGGAGCCTAAGTTATGCCCGTTTGAAGTTGGCATGCTGCTGGATGGCCGAACCGGGCTTTTTGGCATCTTGGGCTTCCATATGGGCCTTCCTTGACGCGTGGGCTATTCTCGGGGTGTGTGCTTGAGGCTCTTGTATGTTGATGTGGGCTTGAATAGCTGAGCTTTTGGATTAAGGCCTCTCGGCGACGAAGTTGCCGCAGCGTCGATCATTTGTGACGAAGATGGAGCAGCGTCGGTAGTCATTGGAGAAGCCGAAGAGGAAGGAGGGGCAGCGGTCACACTGGTCGTATCCATGTTGGTGATGTTCTCATCAGCAGGAGGGGGCACTTCGTCGGCTACCTAGGTCCTCTGGGGTGGATTGGCTGGGGAGCGTCGGCGCGGTGGCGATCGTCGGCGAGCTCGGCGGTGGCTGTGGCGCGCGCGACAGAGAGGAGGCGATCGGGGACTTAGAAAATTTGAATGTGTGGGAGAGTGTGGGGACTTAGAAAATTTAAAACTCTACCTACCATCTACAAGCGGTTGGTATTACGAACCGCTTGTAGAAGTGGGTCTACAAGCGGTTCGTAATACCAACCACTTGTAGAGGACCTCTAGGCTGGGTTGGGTGGGCAGCCCCGATTACAAGCTGTTGGTAATACAAACCGCTTGTAGAAGATCCTCTACAAGCGGTTCGTATTACCAACCGCTTGTAGAGGTACTTCTACAAGCGGTTCTTAGTACAAACCGCTTGTAATAGTGCACCACGTAATACTTAAAACAATTTGATGCCCAAACTGGTTGACAAGAAATCTCTTCTCCCCCTTGGCTAGCGCGGGCGCTTGAGTGCGGGCTTGAGTCCTGCCGTGAGGTTGTGTGTTCGAGCCCCACTCGCGCCCCGTCGGCCTTTCTTTTTTTTAGTGTTTATATTCTATTTTTTCATAAAAAAATTAGAATACAAACACTAAATAAATTGGGAGCCCCGCCTGCGCAATTGGTTCTTGGCTCACGGGGGCAAACATGCAGATGACGGTAGCTTGGTGATGGCAACGATAGACCAAGAAGTTGGTGAAAGGATTGTACAAGCCATCGAGCAGTCTCGGTCAGGATCCTTGGTGACGGATAGGGAGAATGACGAGCTAACATATGCCCTTCAAAACCCTGAGCACCCAGGACGGACACGAGGTTTCGGAAAGGTGCCGTGGAGGCACGGCTTTGCCAAAGACTCAAGTAGTTACAGGAGCCGGGACAGAAGCAAGAGGAGAGATCAGGGTAGAGTGTGCCGATTGGAGGAAGAGCTTAGAGCTACGAAGGCTTCCATCGATTTCACAGTCACATAAAAAGTGTCGCAGCAATAAGCCCGACCAGGAGCACTACGTTCGACCAATGTTCAGGCGGTGCCGGAATCCGTGATCAGTCCGACCGCACAAAAGAGTAGTTGTGTGTCCACCGTGGCCCCTGTAGCAGAAGACCCGCAGGCCCGTCATCCCATGGACAGCATCAAGGTTCGCCGTCAGTGCGAGCTACACATTGATAAGCGTAACCTCTCCTTCAAGGTGGCTTACGGCATGGCTTATCCGGTGGAGGCGGGCCAGACGGTCCACTTCAACCAGATACCCTCCGGATACTCGAAGGTCACGGTGGAAGAGGTGGTGGGGGGCTTCGAAGATCTCATGCTCGAGATTGCTGGGGGCGGCGACGTGACCAAGCTTGGACAGGCCCTCCATGGCACATTCATCCTCTGGCGCAAAAAGTACATCATATTTCCAGATGGTGTGGAGGTTACATCTCCAGCAAGAGAGGCCCCGCAGATTGAGCCAGCTGCAGGAGCAAGCACACCTCCTCCACATCGACAACCCACGACTCCTGCAGCGTCGCCTGCACACAATGCTTCCCCGGTGGTCCAGGCCACGCCTCCTCCACCTCCCGCTCCACAAAGAAGCCCGACTCCGCCGCCACCGCCTGAAAGTAAGAAGCACCCAACATCTCCAGTGACCACGCCTCCAGCATCTCCCCCGAGGAAGAAGCTCGATGTCAGAAGGAGGGATCCCGCACTAGCACCTCCTCCCACAAAGTCGGCATCCGGTAGACAGAGAATGTCAAAGGAACCGTCGAAGAGGACATATGATTTGACTGTGGAGGAGCTAGCTGCATCCGTAAAGACGGATGTGGCTAGGCAGCTTGCGCCAAAGAAGCCAGAGCCCAAGGTTAAAATAGATAAAAAAACTATGAAGCACTTTCAGTCATGCGGAATGGCGCCACCGCCTGTGACGACCGACTACAAAAGGATAATAAGAAAGGCTACAGTGAAAAATACACAGGCTCTGTTGGCGGGAAAGAAGAAGAAAGTGGAAGATGAGCAGAGTGCTGAACAGTTGAGGGAAATGACATTCCTGAAGGAGGCGGGACTCGAATCAATAGACCAGGATCTTCTAGTGGCACCAACCAAATGGAAGTATGAGTTGGGCAAACCGCTAATTGATCCAAAAGATACAAAAGATCTCCCAACCAAGATGCGTCAAATGCATGAATGGTACATGAAAAGGGCATCTAAAGGAGAGCAAATGTTCCTCCTCATTTTCCAATATGAGTATTTCTTCCGCGGGAACAACACAGAAATATGGCTAGAATTCGAGGACTTGTACCATGTGTACCAAGGAGACGTCGTCAACGTGTCTTTCATGTCCTGCTGGTGTCTGTAAGTGTCGATCTACTAAGTTTATTGTTTGCTTCCTCTCGTACCACAAAATTGAAAATCTAATTAACTTAGTTGTCCCTTCTTATGTAGAATGGAGATACAACGTTGTAGAAGACTGGGCAAACACTCCACTGGCTCCGGCTTGACCTCCACCGGCTTTGGCTCTGGCTCTGGCTGCGGCTCCTACTGTGGCTCCTCCGGGTCTGGATTGTGTAGCTCCAAAGACTCGCTCCGCTCGAGTCCGTCACATTGTCTCCAGCTCCCCAATCCTCTGGATAGAGTGGGCCAAGTACTCACAAGTCTGCAACAGATGAGCCCTCACCTGCGTGAACGCGTCATGGGACCTCTGCAGCTCCTGAACCGTCTCGTCGATAGCATCCTCTTGAGCGATGACATATCTGACCAGGTGGGTGATCGTGGCATCCTCCTCCTCTATGGGCTCTCGGTTGTAGCGAGTGTCTCTGCGTGGATGGTGGCGAAACACATGCCATCTAACTCCCTAGGGTAGGTACGAGCATCGCCTCATCGCCAGACGCGATGTCTCACGGATCGGCGTCAAATGGCGACCTCTGGCGATGATGCGGATGGGACAACTTCGCCCTCGCCCAATCCGAGCGTAAGCCGTGATGGTGACATCCGGGCCTGCACTCTGAGAGTCCCCGTAGATCGGCTTGTCGTAACCTCCAAGCAGCTGCATCATACGCCAAAGCTCCGCGGCGTACCCTCCAGTGCGCTCACCAAAAGAGTGAATCATCCTCATCTGCCAAAGGACACTCACGTGAAACTCAGAAATTTTAAAACAAAGCGGAAACATGATAATTTCAGCAAGGGGTATGAAAGGATAGAAGGGGTAAGTCGAGATTGCATTATCATCTTGGCGCATTTTAACTTTTAGAAAATAGTTTTATCCTCACTACGACCATTCTAACTAAGGGCCAGTCCTACAGTCAGTATGGCTCTGATACCACCTCTGTCGGGACCCGAATATGCAAATCCGGACCCTCTGTGTATTCTGCACTAGTCCAGGATCACGCTAGTGCACACAGTCTCAACATTGGTACATATCACAGTCATAACCAGCGAAGTAATGAAGTACTTTAATTAAATACTCAAACTAGTTGATTGACCTTATGGTCAAATTACAAAGATACGCCTCGCAGCGGCGAAGACTTATTAAAATATTCAAAAGCAGCGGAAATAAAATAAACTCGTGGCGCCAACCAATTTGCCACAGGCAACTGACTGGGCTCGCTCCTTAGTTCGTGGGCTCCTCCTGACACTCCTCCTCCTGAGCAGGGGTTGCTTCTTCTTCAACTGAAGTTGTGTTGTTGTGGGGTGAGTACTTTGAGCACTCAAAGAAGTCATGCATGAATGCAATGCTAATATGCTACATGCATGGCTTAGTACAAAGGATAGGTCGTGGTTCATGCGCAAAGACAAACATTCAAAAAACAAGAATAGATTGCAAGCGGTAAAACAATAGTAGGAATAGTAGCTTTCACAAACAACTCAATCGTAAACCTTTTTCCGTCTTAAGTCAAGTTCATCATTACCAACCCAAGCATTTTCCATAAACAAGTCATTTTCATGAAAATCTAACCCTTGACTGTAATCACCGAGCGATGCTCAATACCGTGAGCACGGCTATTCGAATAGGTTGTACACTCTGCAGAGGTTATACACTTTACCCACAAGATATAGTCAATTACCATCAAGGCAAATAACCTTAACAAAGCCTTTCCAAAGTTCCGTCTAAACCTAGATCTTTGCCGCTAAGGTTTCAACCTTTGGAGGGATTGGTTACCACACCCAGGCCCCCCTCTTGCGTCATGTGAGTTCTCACCGCTCCTCCGGCCCCACACTACCACACAAGTACCAAAGAATAGATTTCCCGGTTTACTCGGCTAGGTTCGTCACTGTCGGGACCCGAATTTGCAAATCCGGACCTCTCGTGTTTCAAAGACTAGTCGAGGATCACGCTTAGTGCACACAGTTGCAACATCGGTACATATCACAGACATATCCAACGAAATAATAAGTACTTTAATTAAATACTCAAACTAGTTGATTGACCTTATGGTCAAGTTACAAAGAATCGCCTGCAGGCTAAGACTTATTAAAATATTCAAATGCAAATGAAATAAAATAAACTCGTGGCGCCAACCAATTTGCCACAGTAATCGATCGGGCTTGCTCCTAGTTAAATCGGCTCCTCGATACTCCTCCTCTGAGCAGGGTTGCTTCTTCTTCAAGCTGAAGTTGTGTTGTTGTGGGTGAGTACTTTGAGCACTCAAAGCAAGTCATGCATGTAATGCAAATCTAATATTCTACATGCATGGCTTAGTACAAAGGATAGGCTATGGTTCATGAGCGTGACAAAGATTCAAGATAAACAAGAATAGATTGCAAAGCAAGAAACAAAGTAGTAGGAATAGTAGCTTTCACAAACATTTCAATCGTAAATCACTTTTCCATCCTAAGTCATGTTCATCATCACCAACCCAAGCATTTTCCATCAACAAGTCATTTTTTATGAAAATCTAACCCTTGATCAGTAATCACCGAAGCGATGCTCAATACCGTGAGCACGGCTATTGAATAGGTTGTACACTCTGCAGAGGTTATACACTTTACCCACAAGATACAATCAAATACCACCAAGGCAAATAACCGTGAACGAAGCCTTTCCAAAGTTCCATCTAAACTCAAGATCGCCTCGCTAAGGTTTCAACACCGAGGGTGGTTACCACACCTGGGGCCCCTCTTGCGCCATGTGAGTTCTCATTCCGCTTCTCGGGCCTCACACCACCACGACAAGATCAAGAATAGATTTCCCGGTTTACTCAGCTAAGCCCGCCCCATTCACGGAGCTTGTGGTTGTATGAGAGACTCAGTTCAAATGCTCGCAAGGTTAAGTCCTTAGTTGACCGAGGCAAGACTAACCAAGTGTGATCTCCATATCAAAACCAATAAAACCAAATTCGACCGCCAGATTGCCACTCTTGGCCCACGTAAACAATCTTGCCGCATGCCTCGGTCTAAATCATTTTCCCACCCCGGTTCTTTACCATTGCACCACGTGCCATCATCAACTCAATAACACATGTCTCATTCACAAAACAAGTTCCATATCTCATTAAGTCAATATTTTACTTTGGTACTTCCAAAATCATGAATTGTCCACGTGGGGGCTAAGCATACTACTTGGTCTACTCAACCCATGTTGGCAATTAAATAATGTCCAACTATTAATCCACAACCTAGGGTGACAAATGATTCATGGCCTACAATTATTTACGACAAGGTGGCATACTGAGAACTAGGCATTTAGCTAATCCCAAAATGCATTCAATCAAATTTTACTAAATTAGCATGCAATAAATTAAATCAAAATAATTTTCTCTAATAGGTTCAACATGATCAAACACAACTTGCCTTCAAAAAGTCTGATTCGGCTCTGAGCTTGCTCTCGGTCGAACCTCTCCCTCGAAACCTTCGGGTACTTCAACGTCTACGCAGAACGCAAAGACAAAACAATAAAATAAATAAACAGTAGACATACAGTGCTCAAAAATTCAAATAAAATTCATAAACAGAAAGATCACAATTTTACAAATTTATAGAAATTGGAATCACTCAAATCGGAGTTAAAAGCGCAAAAGTTATAAGCGTTTGAAATTTTAAATTGCATTTTAAAATCATTAAACCGAATTAAATAAATATTTTCTTTTTTCGAAATTAATTATTGCGTCATCGTGACACGGTCAGCGCCAGAGAGTGACACGTGGTTTTGCCGTCGCCACGACCGGCTCCGTGATAGCGTCATCATGACGTCGGCATGACTTCGGTCAACCCAGCGACAGTGGGTCCCACCGTGACGTCGATGGTGGCGTCACGCAGCGCCGTGCGTGTGGTCGACGAGTGGGCCCGTCTTTGTCGGCGTCTCGTGTGAACGATGCTCGGTGTGGGCGACATGTGGGTCGCGTCGTCGATGATCGATGCCTGCAGCGCTCGTCGCGCAGGCGGACCGACATGCGAGCCCGCCTTGTCGGCTCATGCCTGATGGAGGCGGCGTGGCACTCTGGCGCCCTTAGATCTACATCTAACGGCGGAGGTTAGAAGATGGGGTTCCTCTGTTCCTAGGGCGACGTGGACTCACCTCACGGATCGGATGGAGATCGTGCGGTGATGAAGCTCGACTCGGCGGCGACGACGCGGCGGCTCGGCTTCACCGGAGATGAAGACGACGACGTGCGGCGCGGCGTTCCGTGGTCCTCCGGCGACTTGCGGTGGCGCTCGGCGCGGCGGCAAGGTGAGTTCGGGAGTGGCACGGGCGGCGGCGGAGAGTGACCGGCGGCGACGAACCGACGCGAAGAAGTGCGGCGGACGGCTTTGGGACTTCGGCGAGGTCTTGCGGCGAGGCGGCGGCGACTCTGGCGGCGTGCGGTGTACGGCTGGGTGCGGCGCGGGGTGGGGATCATGGTGCGGCGGCGCGTTAAATAGTGCCCTCGGCTTCGTGAAAGCGCGGAGACCGAGGCCCACGGCGGCGGCGGCGTGAGTCCGGCGACTTCGGGCTGGTCGGCGTGGCGTAACGAGAGCCGTCGGATGGAGATCGAGCAGTCGGCGTTAGGGTTTTTCGGAGCAGACGCCGCATGTTGTTCGCCCAACACTGTTCATCGGGATTTTAATCCTTTTTCGATTTAAAATAATTCCTAAATTCAAATAATTTATTTGGGGCATTAAAAATATCAGAAAAATTTCGAAAAATTCTCAAAAATATTTTAAGACATTTGTGACTCAAATAAAATATTTTCAGCAAAAATTTATTTTAACTTTTCCATTATTTAATTAATTTGTTAAATGGCTTAATTCAAAATAAATTCAAATAATTTCAAATAAATCCAAATAAATCCAAATAAATTCCAGAAATTCCCAAAAATTCAAAATACCATTTAAATGCAATAAAAGCAAAAATTGGGGTGTTACAAACCTCCCCCTTAACGGAATCTCGACCAGAGATTGAGTAATGACTAGGAATAGGTTGGGAATTCCTTCTTGAGTCTTCTTCACGCCCAAAGTTGCTTCACTCTCGGAATGGTTACTCCTTGAACTCTGCAAGCGGGTTGATTTATTTCTCGTCTCCGATCCATTGTGTCCAAGATCTTCACCGTACTCTCTATAAGTCAAATCCTCCCGCAGCTCGGACCGACTCTAACTCAAGCATCTCGCTTCTTCTCGCACTCGGAGGCACTTCTTTAGTTGTGACACATGGAACACATCATGCACACTGCTAAGGATCTGCGGTAACTCCGGTGACACGCCACTTCACCTCACGACTTAGGATCTTGAATGGACCAACATATCTTGGTGCTAACTTCCTTTGGTGTGGAACCTCTTAACTCCTTTGAGTGGGGTAACTCGAGATACACAAAATCTTGAGCTCAAAGCTCAGATCCTCGCGGCGATTATCGGCAGAACTCTTCTGTCTTGATTGTGCAATTTTCAACCTTTCCTCGATCATGGCTATTCGCTCCTCGGCTTCTCGAAGAATATCCGCCCAAACATATGACGTTCTCCGGTCTCATTCCAATTCAACGGCGCTCGATGGTCGCCATATAGTGCTTCAATGGCGACATCTGCAAACTTGCTCGGTAATCGTTGTTGTAGCTGAACTTGGCGTCTGGCAAGCACTTGTCCCACGATGTTGTAAGCCAATGCACATGCCCTCAACATGTCCTCGAAGATTCGATTAACTCTTTCCGCTTGCCCATCATGCATGGGTGATATGCAAGATCTTGAAGTTCAAACGAGTCCCTAAAGCCTCATGCAGCTTATCCCAAAATCTTGAGGTAAACTGGGTACCTCTGTCCGATACAATTCTCTTCGGAACTCCGTGTAGACATACAATTCTTGACATATATAAATCTGCTAAGCGGTCCCCGAGTATGTAGTCTTCTTGGTATGAAGTGAGCAACCTTTGTCAAACGGTCCACTATAACCCATATAGAATCATACCGTCTGGGTCCTTGGTAAACCGTAATGAAATCCATTCCGATTTCTTCCCATTTCCACTCGGGTATCTTAAGTGGTCAGAGTAACCTCGCTGGCCTCGATGCATTGCTTTGACTCTTTGACATATGTCGATAACGCGACATGCTCGCAACTTCACGCTTCATGCTTGGCCACCAAAATCTTTCCTTCGTGTCTTGGTACATCTTAGCGCTTCCGGATGAATTGAGTACTTGGAATCATGGGCCTCCTCCAAAATCACCGCTTCACTCCTTCTGTCTTGTACACAAATGCGATTCTTGATCCACAATGTACCTCGCTCATCCAAATTTTGAAATCCTTCGCCTTGCCTTCCTCCATTTTGGACTTAATTCTCTCAATCTTGACATCGTCCCTTCGTCTTCTTCACGAATCTGATCTTCCAGTGTAGGCTTCACCTCTAGAGCGCTAAGAATCCTTTAGGCACAACTTCCGACTTCAACTCAAATTCCTTGCATAACTCGGCTGGTTTTCTCCCATCAACATGTTCCTTTGTGTGGCTCTTTCGACTTAAAGCATCCGCCACTACATTGGCTTTTCCGGTGATAATGAATTCCCAGATTGTAATCCTTAATTAACTCCAACCATCTCCTCTCGTCTCATGTTCAGTCCGATTGTGTAAATATATATTTAAGACTCTTATGGTCGGTGTACACCTCACATCTGCTCCCAATTAAATAGTGTCGCCATAACTTCAAGGCGTGTACCACTACCGCTAATTCCAAATCATCGTCGGATAGTTCTCTTCATGCGGCCTCAAGCGCTTAGATGCATATGCAACGACCTTACGCTTTTGCATTAATACGCAATCGAGTCCTTGGCGCGATGCATCACAATATATATCAAAGCTCGCTTAAATCCGTAGAACTAACATCGGTGCCGTTGTCGGCGTTTCTTCAACTCCTGAAAACTACGCTCGCATTCCGGCGTCCATGCAAACTTCTTCTCCTTTTTCAACAATTGCGTAAGAGGCCTCGCAATCGTTGAGAATCCTTCAATAAATCGGCGGTAATAACCGGCCATTCCAAGGAAACTACGGATTTGGGTCACCGTTTTGGGTGGCTCCCAATGCAACATCGCTTCTACCTTACTTGGATCAATCTGCGACTCCTTGGCGGTTATTACATGTCCAAGGAATTCCACCTTGTTCTTCCAAAATCACACTTACTAAACTTAGCAAAAGTTGTCGTTCTCTTAACTTCTCCGGGACTAGCTTCAAATGTTAGGCATGCTCTTTTCTCGCCTTGGAGTAGACTAAGATATCATCTATGAACACAACAACGAACTTGTCCAGATATTCCATGAAAACCTTGTTCATCATGTTCATGAAATACGCAGGTGCATTTGTCAAACCAAAAGACATAACTGTAAACTCGTAGTGTCCATATCTTGACGAAAATGCGGTCTTCGGCACATCCTCCGATCTAATCTTCAGCTGGTGATATCCTGATCGTAGATCAATTTTGGAGAAAACTCGGCTCCTCTCAAGCTCGATCAAATAGGTCATCGATCCCGGTAGCGGATACTTATTCTTTATAGTGACTTCATTTAACGCCGATAATCCACACACATCCGATAACTCCGCCCTTCTTCTTGACAAACAGAACCGGTGCTCCCTATGGTGACGAACTTGGTCCGATAAATCCCTTTATCCATCAACTCCTCAATCGCTTCTTCATTTCCACTAGCTCATCGGTTGACATCCGATAAGGTCTCTTAGCTATCGGGCCGTTCGGTACTAACTCAATTACAAACTCTATGTCCCTCGTCGGTGGCATCCTGTAAATCCTCCGAAATACATCCGGTATTCTCGACAACCGGTACATCTTCTATGCCGACGCCTTCACTGTTGTTGACCATCAATCATCCCTCCCGAGCAGCAAAGCTTTCAAACTCTATTTTCCTCCCACAAGGACTCTCGATCGATATGACTCTTCGTCCACGTCTAATACAACCTTGTGTTTAGATAACCATCCATTCCCAAAATAACATCTAGGGTGCTGGGTATCTAACACCACTAAGTTTGCTAGGAACTCGCTCCATCTATAAGCAACTTTACCCCGAACATCCTACATCGATCGGAGTTCGATCCCGGGATTGTACTAGCAATACATGCCTAAGGTTCACCATTTTCAACCCATTGTTCACAGCAAAAATCCGAGATATAAACGAATGTGAAGCTCGTAATCAAATAAAAGCATTGGTGTATCGAGTTGACAAGTAACTTACCCAAGACGACGTCCGATGTATTCTCAGATTGCGATCAGCGGTGACATGATTGACTCGCCTCTTACCACGATCTGCGTGGCAGCCCAGACAGTAACTCCACGGCTTACTCTGGCGGGTGTCTTTGTTGGAGTAGTCCGAGATTGAAGCGAACCGGTGTCTCCTCCTCCCTTCTTGGGACAATAATTGGCAAAGTGCCCTGCTCGTTGTAAATGAAACAACGCTTGACTACCGATGGCGGCTTCCTGTGGGTGTTCCCAACTTGTCTTTGGTGTCGAAAATTTTGTCCGCTGTGTCTTGGTATCTTGTGGCGGCGTTGACATCACATTCCTTGGTTGAAATCAAGAACTGGTTTGGCGCAACCCTCAAACGCTGCGCCTCGGACGTGCTCCTCGCCGTGCCATCCTGCGCTTCGGTTGTCCTCCGTTCCTTGCGCTTGTCCTCCAATATCGGCGCTTTGTTCACTAGCTCTTGAAAATCCGGAAAGGTGTGGGTTATGAGTCCCACCGCAATCCTGAATTGATCCTTTCATGAAACGGACCGCTGGTTTGTCCGTTGTTACGCCCTCAGTGCGAGCGTGCATAGCTGCGTGAACTTGTTGAGATATTCGGACATTGGTTGATTGCCCCCTTGATGCCCTAAACTCTTCCTTTTTCAGCTCCATTATGCCTTCGGCACATGATATCGCCGGAAGCGACCGTGAACTCCTCCCACCGATGTCTGCGGGTGCTCATGAGCGCAAGATAATTTTCCCACCATTCAGTGGCGGTTCCTTCAAGTCGATGAGAGGCATAGAGTACCCTCTCATTTCCTTCACACCGAGTAATGTGCAACTTTCTCTATCGCCCTCACCAATCATCGCCTCCAATGGATTGGCGTTTCAGAGAACGTTGGCGGCCTAGTCCTCATGAATTTCAGCGGACCTCGAGTGTGGCCTCTGACCGGGTTGGCTCGTTGACTTGAGCGGCGGCGCTTGGGCGATGACTGCTGCACTCGCTGCATCATGGCATGCATTAAGCGAGTCTGTGCAGCAAGGAAGGCTCCAAAGTTCGCAGATATCAATGGCGGTCTGGTTGAGTGCCTTGTCCTTCATCATTGATGTTTCAAATGAAGCGTGAACCACTTCCATTTCTCCTCGGTTTCCACGGTGTTCACCATCCGTCGATTGCTCCATGGTTTAGAGATGAGAGGGAAGTAAGAATAGACAAGTAGTAGAATACTTATGCGGGGTCAAAGGTGTAACACAAAATCCAACTTTATTACTTTATTAATAACTGGGTATGGTTGCTCACAATGCCTAAGGGCCTTGCAACACATACCAATCACTCACAAGCATGAAAGAAGCAAATCGAACTAACACTCTGGAGTCAAACGCCTAAGGGTGACTCTTATTCCAAGACGCGACTCAACTCAGAGTCTCAATCGCTAATCCTAACGCCACTCGAGCCAACCCCCACCGAACTTCTGGTGGATACACCGCGGTGTCTTTGGTGCGGTACAAACCTATCCCAACGATCCGCGGTGGTGGGCCTCTCGCCCGGCTCAACCTCCATCTGGCTCGGCTTGACCTCCTGAGCTCGCTTCACTTCCATCGTTCCAACTTCACTTCCACCGGCTCGCTCGCTCGCTGCAGCTCCTGCTGTGGCTCCTCCGGATCTGGTCGTGTAGCTCCAAAGCCAGCTCGGCTCTCCGTCCATAAATGCTGTCTCCAGCTTCCCCAATCCTCTGGATAGAGTGGGCCAAGTACTCACAAGTCCGCAACAGATGAGCCCTAAGGTGTGTGAATTCATCACGAGACCTCTGCAGCTCTCGAACCGTCTCGCCGATAACATCCTCTTGAGCGATGACATATCCGCGGAGTGGGTGATCGTGGCATCCTCCTCCTCGATGGGCTCTCGGCCAGCGAGTGTCTCTCGTGGGTGGTGACGGAACACCGTGCCATCCAACTCCACAGGGGTAGGTACGAGCAATCCGCCTCATCGCCAGACGCGATGTCTCCTCGATCCGGCGTCAAATGATGACCTCTGGCGGTGATGCGGATGGGACGACTTCGCCCTCGCCCTATCCCGAGCGTAAACCGTGATAGTGACATCCGTGCAATATCCATCGCCCGATCTCTGAGAGTCCCCGGTAGATCGGCTGTCATATCCTCCCAAGAATGCATCATACGCCAAAGCTCATGGCGTATTCTCCAAAGGCGCCACCAAAAGAGTGGATCATCCTCATCTCGCCAAAGGACACTCACGTGAAACTCACATATTTTAAAACAACGCAAAGACGTGATAAATTCAGCAAGGGTGTGAGAAGAGAGAAGGGTAAGTCGAGATTGCATTATCATCTTGGCACATTTTAACTCTTTAGAAAATAATTTTATCCTCACTACGACCATTCTAACTAAGGGCGATCCTATATCAAGATGGCTCGATACCACCTCTGTCGGGACCCGAATTTGCAAATCCGACCCTCGTGTTTCAAAGCACTAGTCCAGATCACGCTTAGTGCACACAGCTGCAACATCGGTACATATCACGTATATATCCAACTAAATAATAAGTACTTTAATTAAATACTCAAACTAGTTGATTGACCTTATGGTCAAGTTACAAAGATCGCCTCAGGCTTAAGACTTATTAAAATATTCAAATGCAATGAAATAAAATAAACTCGTGGCGCCAACCAATTTGCCACAGTAATCGATCGGGCTCGCCCCTAGTTAAATCGGCTCTCCCGATACTCCTCCTCCCGAGAGGGGTTGCTTCTTCTTCAACTGAAGTTGTGTTGTTGTGGGGTGAGTACTTTGAGCACTCAAAGAAGTCATGCATGAATGCAAATCTAATATTCTACATGCATGGCTTAGTACAAAGGATAGGCTATGGTTCATGAGCTGACAAAGATTCAAGATAAGCAAGAATAGATTGCAAAGCAATAAAACAAGAGTAGGAATAGTAGCTTTCACAAACATTTCAATCGTAAATCACTTTTCCATCCTAAGTCATGTTCATCATCACCAACCCAAGCATTTTCCATCAACAAGTCATTTTTTATGAAAATCTAACCCTTGATCAGAATCACCGAGCGATGCTCAATACCGTGAGCACGGCTATTCAATAGGTTGTACACTCGCAGAGGTTATACACTTTACCCACAAGATCGGTCAAATACCACCAAGGCAAATAACCGTGAACGAAGCCTTTCCAAAGTTCCATCTAAACTCAAGACGCTCGCTAAGGTTTCAACACCGAGGGACTGGTTACCACACCTGTGGCCCCTCTTGCGCCATGTGAGTTCTCATTCCGCTTCTCCTGCCTCACACCACCACGACAAGATCAAGAATAGATTTCCCGGTTTACTCGGCTAAGCCCGTCCCATTACGGAGCTTGTGGTTGTATGAGAGACTCAGTTCAAATGCTCGCAAGGTTAAGTCCTTAGTTGACCGAGGCAAGACTAACCAAGTGTGATCTCCATATCAAAACCAATAAAAACCAAATTCGACCGCCATTGCCACTCTTGGCCCACGTAAACAATCTTGCCGCATGCCTCGGCCTAAATCATTTTCCCACCGGTTCTTTACCATTGCACCACGTGCCATCATCAACTCAATAACACATGTCTCATTCACAAAACAAGTTCCATATCTCATTAAGTCAATATTTTACTTTGGTACTTCCAAAATCATGAATTGTCCACGTGGCAAGGGCTAAGCATATACTTCGGTCTACTCAACCCATGTTGGCAATTAAATAATGTCCAACTATTAATCCACAACCTAGGGTGACAAATGATTCATGGCCTACAATTATTTACTTACAAGGTGGCATACAAAGAACTAGGCATTTAGCTAATCCCAAAATGCATTCAATCAAATTTTTACTAAATTAGCATGCAATAAATTAAATCAAAATAATTTTCTCTAATAGGTTCAACATGATCAAACACAACTTGCCTTCAAAAGTACTGATTCGGCTCTGAGCTTGCTCTCGGTCAGAACCTCTCCTCGAAACCGGGCACTTCAACGTCTCACGCAGAACGCAAACACAAAACAATAAAATAAATAAACAGTAGACATACAGTGCTCAAAAATTCAAATAAAATTCATAAACAGAAAGATCACAATTTTACAAATTTATAGAAATTGGAATCACTCAAATCGGAGTTAAAACGCAAAAGTTATAAGCGTTTGAAATTTTAAATTGCATTTTAAAATCATTAAACCGAATTAAATAAATATTTTCTTTTTCGGGAAATTAATTATTGCGTCATCTGTGACACGTGTCAGCGCCAGAGAGTGACACGTGGCTTTGCTGACGTCAGCCCTGACCGGCTCCCGTGATGACGTCAGCATGACGTCATCATGACGTCAGCATGACTCGGTCAACCCATCGGCAGTGGGTCCCACTGGCGTCGACGCATAGATGACGATGGCAGACGCCACGCCGCAAAGGCGTCGCGGCCGACGAGAGTGGGCCCGTGCTGTCAGCGTCTCGTGTGAACAGTGCTCGGTGTGGCTGACATGTGGGTCCGCGTCGTCAGTGATACGTGCACAGTCGCTCGTGCGGTGCGACTGACATGCGGGCCCGCCTTGTCAGCGGCTCATGCACAGTGAGGCGCGACGTGGCACTACGGCTGCCCTTAGATCTACATCTAACGGCGGAGGTTAGAAGATGGGGTTCACTGTTCCTAGGGCGACGTGGACTCACCTCAGCGGTCGGATGGAGATCGTGCGGCTGATGAAGCTCGACTCGGCGGCGACGACGCGGCGGCTCGGCTTCACCGGAGATGAAGACGACGACGTGCGGCGCGGCGTTTCCGTGGTCCTCCGGCGACTTGCGGTGACGCTCCGGACGGCCAGGCGCGGCAAGGTGAGTTCGGAGTGGCACGGCGGCGGCGAGAGTGACCGTGGCGATTTAACCGACGCGAAGAAGTGCGGCGGACGGCTTTGGGACTTTGGCGAGGTCTTGCGGCGAGGCGGCGGCGACTCTGGCGGCGGTGTCTGGTGGGTGCGGCGCGAGGTGGGGATCATGGTGCGGGCGGCGCAAGATAAATAGTGCCCTCGGCTTCGTGAAAGCGCGGAGACCGAGGCCCACACAGGCGGCGGCAATGAGTCCGTGGCGACTTCGGATCGGTCGACGTGGCGCAACGAGAGCCGCTCGGATGGAGATCGAACGGTGGCGCGTTAGGGTTTTCCTGAGCGGGACGCATAAAGATGTTCGCCCAACACTGTTCATCGATTTTTAATCCTTTTCGATTTAAAATAATTCCGAAATTCAAATAATTTATTTGGGGCATTAAAAATATCGAGAAAAATTCGGAAAAATTCTCAAAAATATTTTAAGACATTTGTGACTCAAATAAAATATTTTCAGCAAAAATTTATTTTAACTTTTCCATTATTTAATTAATTTGTTAAATGGCTTAATTCAAAATAAATTCAAATAATTTCAAATAAATCCAAATAAATCCAAATAAATTCCAGAAATTCCCAAAAATTCAAAATACCATTTAAATGCAATAAAAGCAAAAATTGGGGTGTTACAGTCCCATTACGGAGCTTGTGGTTGTATGAAAGACTCAGTTCAAATGCTCGCAAGGTTAAGTCCTTAGTTGACCGAGATAAGACTAACCAAGAATGACCTTAAATATCTAAAACCAATAAAACCAAATACGACCACCCAGTTGCCACTCTTGGCCCACCAGAAACAATCTTGCCACATGCCTCAGTCTAAATCATTTTCCCACCCCGGTTCTTTACCATTTGCACCACGTGCCATCATCATCTCAATAACACATGTCTCATTCACAAAATATGTTCCATATCTCATTAAGTTAATATTAACTTTGTTATTCCAAAATCATGAAATTTCCACGTGGCAGGGCTAAGCATACTACTTACGGTCTACTCAACCCATGTTGGCCAATAATTAATGTCCAACTATTAATCCCCAACCTAGGGTGACAAATGATTCATGGCCTACAATTATATACGACAAGGTGGCATACAGCAACTAGGCATTTAACTAATCCCAAAATTCATTCAAACCAATTTTTAGTAAATTAGCATGCAATAAATTAAATCGAAATAATTTTTTTCTACGATAGGTTCAACATGATCAAACACAACTTGCCTTCAAAAAGTACGGATTCTGGTTCCTGAGCTTGCTCCTGGGTCAGAACTTCTCCCTCGAAACCGTCGGGCACTTCAACGTCTACGCGTAACGCAAATAAACAACAATAAATAAATAATACAGAGAGCAACTCAAGTCAAAAATTCAATTAAAATTCACTAACATAAAGAGCTTGATTTTACAAATTTATAGAAATTGGAATCACTCAAATCGGAGTTAAAACGCAAAAGTTATAAGCGTTTGAAGTTTCAAAATACATTTTAAATCAATAATCCGAATTAAATAAATATTTTCTTTTTCGGGAAAAATAATTATTGCGTCATCTGTGACACATGTCGCCACCTGAGAGTGACATGTGGCCTTGCTGACTTCAGACCTGACCGGCTCCCTTGTCGACGTCATCGTGGACGCCAAGACGACTCGATCATCTCGGCCGATGGGATTCCACCGTGGACGTCACCGACGTCACCGGTTGGTGCGCGGCGACGTCGGGCCCGTCGGTTGTCGATGACACGCGCGCCTGACAAGGCAGTGCGGCTCGGTGTGCCACGTGTCACGACGCGATTGGCTGCGGTGCGGTGCGGTGCGATCCGAGCCGTTGAATCTAGATCTAACGGATGAAGTTTGAAGATGAGGTTTAATGTTCAAGGGCGACGTGGCGAGATCTGGATCGTTGATGCGCGATCGGACGGCGGTGGAAGCTCGGGCTCGGTGGAGACGGTGCGGCGGCGATGCTTCACCGGAGACGAGGACGACGACGTACGGCGCGGTGTTCCCGAGCTCCTCCGGCGTGAAGAAGTAATGCTCCCGACGCGGCGCGATGAGATGAGTTCGAGGATGGCACGGGCGAAGGCGGAGAGTGACCGGTGGCGACGGGGCGAAGCAAAGATGACGGCGGGAAGCTTCAGGACTTCGACGAGCTCGTCGGCGGCGGGCGGCGTTCGGCGACGTGCGGTGTAAATTTGGGTGCGGCGCGAGTGGGGATCACGCCACGGGTGGCGGCGCTTTAAATAGAGACCTCGACGTCCGTGAAATTCACGGAGACCGAGGCCCACTAAAAGCTTGATGGTATAAATCCGCGACATCTCGAGAAATGACGTACAAACGTGGACCGTCGGATGAAGATCGGACGGCTACGGCGCTAGGTTTTTCGATTTGGGCCGCATGTTGTTCGCCCAACATCGTTCATCCAGATTTTTAATTCTTTTCCAATTAAAAATAATTCTCGAAAATCAAATAATTCATTTGGGGCATTAAAAATACCAGAAAAATTCTGGAAAAATTCTCAAAAATATTTTAAGACATTTGTGACTCAAATAAAATATTTTCAGCAAAATTTTATTTTAACTTTTCTATTATTTAATTAATTTGGCAAATGGCTTACTTCAAAATAAATCCAAATAAATTCCAGAAATTTCCCAAAAATTCAAATTACCATTTTAATGCAAGAAAAGCAAAAATTGGGGTGTTACAAACCTCCCCCCCTTAACGGAATCTCGACCCGAGATTGTAATGACTAAGAATAGGTTTGGAAATTCCTTCTTCAGATCTTCTTCACGCTCCCAAAGTTGCTTCGCTCTCGAAATGGTTACTCCACTGAACTCTACAGAAGCAGGTCGATTTATTTCTCGTTTCTCGATCCAATGTGTCCAAGATCTTCACCGCATCTGGTTATAAGTCAAATCCTCCTGCAGACTCAACCGACTCTAACAAGCATCCGCTCTTCCGCACTTTCGGAGACATTTCTTTAATTGCGACATGTGGAACACATCATGCACTTTGCTAGAGACTACTAGTAACTCCGGTGACACGCTACTTCACCTCTCGACTTAGGATCTTGAATGGGCCAACATATCTTGGCGCTAACTTCCCTTTGGTGTGGAACCTCTTAACTCCTTTGAGTGGGGTAACTCGAGATACACAAAATCTTCAGCTCAAAGCTCAAATCCTGCGGCGATTATCGGCATAACTCTTACGCCTTGATTGCGCAAGTTTCAACCTTTCACGATCATGGCTATCCGCTCTTGACTTCTCAAGAATATCCGCCCAAACATATGACGTTCTCCTGTCTCATTCCAGTTCAACGGCGTTAAGCGTGGTCTTCCATATAGCGCTTGAATGGCGACATCTGCAAACTTGCCTGGTAACTGTTGTTATAGCTGAACTCGGCGTACGGTAAGCACTTGTCCCACGATGTTGTATAAGCCAATGCACATGCCCTCAACATGTCCTCCAATATCTGATTAACTCTTTCCGTTTGCCCATCTGTCTGCGGGTGATATGCAAGATCTTGAAGTTGAGACAGGTCCCTAGGGCCTCATGCAACTTATCCCAAAATCTTGAGGTAAACGGGTACCTCTCGTCTGATACAATTTTCTTCTGAACTCCATGTAGACATACAATTCTTGACATATACAAATCAGCTAAGCGGTCCCCGGAGTATGTAGTCTTTACTGGTATGAAGTGAGCAACCTTTGTCAAACGGTCCACTATAACCCATATGGAGTCATACCCTTTCTGGGTCCTTGGTAAACCAGTAATGAAGTCCATTCCAATTTCCTCCCATTTCCACTCAGGTATCTTCGATGGTTGAGTAATCCTCGCTTGGCCTTTGATGCATTGCCTTGACTCTTTGGCATATGTCGACAACGCAACATGCTCGCAACTTCACGCTTCATGCTTGGCCACCGTAATCTTTCCTTCGTGTCTTGATACATCTTAGCGCTTCCGGATGGATAGAGTACTTGAGTCATGAGCTTCTCTCGAAACAAATTGTTTCAGTTCCTTCTTGTGCGGTACGCAAATGCGCTTCTTGATCCACAATGTACCTTGCTCATCCAGCTTGAAATCCTTTGCCTTACCTTCCTCCATTTCAGACTTAATCCTCCGAATCTTGACATCGTTCTTCTGTCCTTCATGAATCTGATTTTCCAGGGTAGGCTTCACTTCTAGAGCGGCTATAAATCCTTTAGGCACGATTTCCAACTTCAGCTTCTGAAATTCCTTGCACAACTCCACCTGGCTTTTCTCCACCAACATGTTCATAGAATGGCTCTTTCGGCTTAAAGCATCAGCCACCACATTGGCTTTCCCGGGGTGATAATGAATCCCAGATTGTAGTCCTTAATTAGTTCCAACCACCTCCTTTGCCTCATGTTCAGGTCCGATTGGGTAAATATATATTTAAGACTCTTGTGGTCCGTGTACACCTCACATCTGTTCCCAATTAGATAGTGCCGCCATAACTTCAGGGCATGCACCATGGCTGCTAATTCCAGATCATACGTCGGATAGTTCTCTTCATGCGGCCTCAACTGCCTTGATGCATATGCAACGACCTTTCTGTTCTGCATTAACACACATCCTAGTCCTTGGCGCGATGCATCACAGTATATATCAAAGCTCTGGCTTAGATCCGGTAGAACTAACACTGGTGCCGATGTCAAACGTTTTCATCATGTTCATGAAATATGCAGGTGCATTTGTCAAACCAAAAGACATAACTGTAAACTCGTAGTGCCCATATCTTGACGAAAATGCGGTCTTCGGCACATCCTCCGATCTAATCTTCAGCTGGTGATATCCTGATCGTAGGTCGATCTTGGAGAAAACTCCAGCTCCTCTCAACTGGTCAAATAGGTCATCGATCCTGGGTAGTGGGTACTTATTCTTTATAGTGACCTCGTTTAGTGCTCGATAATCCACACACATCCGATAACTTCCGTCCTTCTTCTTAACAAATAGAACCGGTGCTCCCCAGGGTGACGAACTGGGTCTGATAAATCCCTTATCCATTAACTCCTCAATCTGCTTCTTCATTTCCACAAGCTCATCGGCTGACATCCGATATGGTCTCTTAGCTATCGAGGTCGTCCCTCAGTACTAACTCGACATAAACTCTATGTCCTCGTCTGGTGGCATCCTGTAAATCCTCCGAAATACATCCAGGTATTCTCTGACAACTGGTACATCTTCTATGATGACGGCCTTCACACTATTGACCATCAACTGACCATCCCGAACGGCAGTTGCTTGGAACTCTATTTTTCTCCCGCTAAGACTCTCGACTGATATGACTCTTCGTCCACAGTCTAACACAACCTTGTGCTTAGACAACCAGCCCATTCCCAAAATAACATCTAAGGTCTGGGTATCCAACACCACTAAGTTAGCTAGGAACTCTGTTCCATCTATAAGCAACCTTACCCCAGAACATCCTACATCAGATCGGAGTTCTGATCCTGGGGATTGTACTAGCAATACATGCCTAAGGTTCACCATTTTCAACCCATTGTTCACAAAAAAATCCGGGATATAAACGAATGTGAAGCTCCGAATCAAATAAAGCATTGCAGGTGTAATTGAGTTGACAAGTAACTTACCCAGTACGACGTCCGATGTATTCTGCACTGCATCTGCGGTGACATGATTGACTCTGCCTCTTACCATAGTCTGTGTGGCAGCTCCAGATTGTGTAGCTCCATGGCTTGCTCCTAGCGCAGGTGTCTTCGTTGGAGTAGTTCCAAGATTGAAGCGAACTGGTGTCACTCCTCCTCCCTTCTTAGGACAATAGTTGGCAAAAGTGCCCTGCTCGCAGTGCATTTAAACAACGCCTAACCGCCGATCGCTGGCTCCTCTGGCTGCGTTCCCAACTGGTGTCGGTGTCTGGAAATTTTGTCCCGCAGGTCTTGGTACTGGTGGCGGCGTCGTCACCACATTCCTTGGCTGAAATCTGAAGAACTGGTTTGGTGCAACCCTCAAACGCTGCGCCCCCTGACGTGCTCCCTGTTGTGCCATCCTATGCTTCCGGTTGTCCTCCAGCTCCTTGCGCTTGTCCTCCAATATCAGCGCCTTGTTCACTAGCTCTTGAAAGTCCAGAAAGGTGTGGGTTATAAGACCCACCTGCAACCCTGAATTCAGGCCTTTCATGAAACAAGATCGCTCGCCTTGTCCGCTGTTACGTCCTCAAAAGCGAAGCGTGCCAAGCGTGAACTTATTCAGATATTCGGACACTGGTTGACTGCCCTGCTTCAGTGCCCTAAACTCCTCCTTTTTCAACTCCATTATGCCCTCGGGCACATGGTACTGCCGAAAAGCATCCGTAAACTCCTCCCAGCTGATGTCCTGTGGGTGCTCATGAGCAGCACAGAAGTTTTCCCACTATTCAGCGGCAGTTCCTTCAAGCTGATGAGAAGCATAGAGTACCCTCTCATTTCCTTCACACTGGGTAATGTGCAACTTCCTCTCTATCGTCCTCAGCCAATCATCCGCCTCCAATGGATTGGCATTTCCAGAAAATGTAGGTGGCCGAGTCCTCATGAATTCTGACAGCCTCGAGTGTGGCCTCTGCACTGGGTTGACCTGGTTAGCTTGGGCGGCGGCGGCGGGCGGTGACCTGCTGCATCATGGCATGCATTAACTGAGTCTGTGCAGCGATAAAGGCTCCAAAATTCTGCATATCAACTGGCGGTGCTGGTTGATATCTTGTCCTTCATCATCGATGTTCCCAGCTGAGCGTGAACCACTCCCATTTCCTCCTTGGTTTCCATGGGTGTTCACCATCTGCCGATTGCTCCATGCATGGTTTAGAGATGAGAGGGAAATAAGAGTAGACATGTAATAGAATACTTATGCGGGGTCAATGGTGAAATAGCAAAAACCAACTTTATTATTTTATTACTTTATTAATACCGAGGTATGGTTGCTCACAATGCCTAGGGGCCATGCAACACATACCCATCACTCACAAGCATGAAAGAAGCAAATCAAGCTAATACTCTGGAGTCAAACGCCTCTAAGGGTGACTCTTATTCCAAGACGCGACTCAACGCATGAGTCTCAACTGCTAATCCTAACGCTCACTCCTCAAGCCAACCCCCATCGGAACTTCCTGATGGATACACCGGCAGGTGTGCTGGTGCTGGTACAAACTTATCCCAACGATCCGCAGCTGGATGCGCCTCCTGCTCCTCCTGCGCGGGCTCAACATCCACAGGCTCCGGCTTGACCTCCACCGGCTATGGCTCTGGCTCTGGCTGCAGCTCCTGCTGTGGCTCCTCCGGTCCGATTGTGTAGCTCCAAAGATCGCTCGGCCAGTCCATACAGCGCTGTCTCCAGCTCCCCAATCCTCTGGATAGAGAGGGCCAAGTACTCACAAGTCTGCAACAGATGAGCCCTCACCTGCGTGAACGCGTCATGGGACCTCTGCAGCTCCTGAACCGTCTCGTCGATAGCATCCTCTTGAGCGATGACATATCCGCCGTGGGTGATCGTGGCATCCTCCTCCTCTATGGGCTCTCGGTTGCCAGCGAGTGTCTCTCGTGGATGGTGACGTAAACATCGTGCCATCTAACTCCCTGGGGTAGGTACGAGCAACCGCCTCATCGCCCGACGCGATGTCTCCGGATCTGGCGCCAAATGATGACCTCTGGCAAGTGATGCGGATGGGACAACTCGCCTCGCCCTATCCCGAAGCGTGAATCGTGATGGTGACATCCTGCAATATCCGCCCCGCCACACTACAAGAGTCCCCGGTAGATCGGCTGTCAGAACCTCCAAGCAACTGCATCATACGCCAAAGCTCATGGCATTCTCCAAAGGCGCCACCAAAAGAGTGAATCATCCTCATTTGCCAAAGGACACTCACGTGAAACTCGAGAATTTTAAAACAAAGCGAAACATGATAATTTCAGCAAGGGGTATGAAAGGATAGAAGGGTAAGTCGAGATTGCATTATCATCTTGGCGATTTTAACTTTTAGAAAATAGTTTTATCCTCACTACGACCATTCTAACTAAGGGCGATCCTACGGTCAAGATGGCTCGATACCACCTCTGTCGGGACCCGAATATGCAAATCCGGACCCTCGTGTATTCTCGCACTAGTCCAGATCACGCTAGTGCACACAGTCTCAACATTGGTACATATCACAGTCATAACCAGCGAAGTAATGAAGTACTTTAATTAAATACTCAAACTAGTTGATTGACCTTATGGTCAAATTACAAAGATACGCCTCGCAGGGCGAAGACTTATTAAAATATTCAAAAGCAGCGGAAATAAAATAAACTCGTGGCGCCAACCAATTTGCCACAGGCAACTGACTGGGCTCGCTCCTTAGTTCATCGGCTCCTCGACACTCCTCCTCCCGGCGAGGGTTGCTTCTTCTTCAACTGAAGTTGTGTTGTTGTGGGGTGAGTACTTTGAGCACTCAGCAAGTCATGCACAGAATGCAATGCTAATATGCTACATGCATGGCTTAGTACAAAGGATAGGCTGTGGTTCATGCAAAGACAAAGATTCAAAGTGTGAAGAATAGATTGCAAAGCGCTAAAACAATAGTAGGAATAGTAGCTTTCACAAACAACTCAATCGTAAACCTTTTTCCGTCTTAAGTCAAGTTCATCATTACCAACCCAAGCATTTTCCATAAACAAGTCATTTTCATGAAAATCTAACCCTTGATCAGAATCACCGAAGCGATGCTCAATACCGTGAGCACGGCTATTCGAATAGGTTGTACACTCTGCAGAGGTTATACACTTTACCCACAATATATAGTCAATTACCACCAAGGCAAATAACCGTAACAAAGCCTTTCCAAAGTTCCGTCTAAACCCAGTACTGCACGCTAAGGTTTCAACACTAGAGGGACTGGTTACTACACCCAGGGCCCCCCTCTTGCGCCATGTGACTTCTCACCCGCTCTTCCGGGCCCCACACCACCACGACAGTACCAAAGAATAGATTTCTCAGTTTACTCGGCTAGGTCCATCCCATTACGGAGCTTGTGGTTGTATGAAAGACTCAGTTCAAATGCTCGCAAGGTTAAGTCCTTAGTTGACCGAGGCAAGACTAACCAAGAATGACCTTAAATATACAAAACCAATAAAACCAAATCGACCGCCTGCTTGCCACTCTTGGCCCACTGTAAACAATCTTGCCACATGCCTCGGCCTAAATCATTTTCCCACCCGGTTCTTTACCATTTGCACCACGTGCCATCATCAACTCAATAACACATGTCTCATTCACAAAATACGTTCCATATCTCATTAAGTTAATATTAACTTTGGTATTCCAAAATCATGAAATTTCCACGGCGGGGCTAAGCATACTACTTACGGTCTACTCAACCCATGTTGGCCAATAATTAATGTCCAACTATTAATCCCCAACCTAGGGTGATAAATGATTCATGGCCTACAATTATATACGATAAGGTGGCATACAAAGAACTAGGCATTTAACTAATCCCAAAATTCATTCAAACCAATTTTTACTAAATTAGCATGCAATAAATTAAATCGAAATAATTTTTTTCTACGATAGGTTCAACATGATCAAACACAACTTGCCTTCAAAAAGTATGGATTCTGGTTCCTGAGCTTGCTCCTGGGTCAGAACTTCTCCCTCGAAACCGTCGGGCACTTCAACGTCTACGCGTAACGCAAATAAACAACAATAAATAAATAATAAAGAGAGCAACTCAAGTCAAAAATTCAATTAAAATTCATTAACAGAAAGAGCTTGATTTTACAAATTTATAGAAATTGGAATCACTCAAATCGGAGTTAAAACGCAAAAGTTATAAGCGTTTGAAGTTTCAAAATACATTTTAAATCAATAATCCGAATTAAATAAATATTTTCTTTTTCGGGAAAAATAAATATTGCGTCATTTGTGACACGTGTCGCCACCAGAGAGTGACACGTGGCCTTGCTGACGTCAGACCTGACCGACTCCCGTGCTGACGTCAGCACGACTCGGTCATCTCGCTGACAGGTGGGACCCACCGTGACGTCAGCCTGACGTCACCGGTTCGGTGCGGCTGACGTGCGGGCCCGTGCTGTCAGTGACACGTGCGCACAGTGCACGGTGCGGCTCGGTGTGCCACGCGTCACGACGCGATTGGCTGCGGTGCGGTGCGATCCGAGCCGTTGAATCTAGATCTAACGGATGAAGTTTGAAGATGAGGTTTACTGTTCAAGGGCGACGTGGCGAGATCCGGATCGTTGATGCGCGATCGGACGGTGGTGGAAGCTCTGGCTCGGTGGAGACGGTGCGGCGGCGATGCTTCACCGGAGACGAGGACGACGACGTACGGCGCGGTGTTCCCGAGCTCCTCCGGCATGAAGAACTAACGCTCCCGACGCGGCGCGATGAGATGAGTTCGCGGATGGCACGGGCGACGGTGGAGAGTGACCGGCGGCGACGGGGCGAAGCAAAAACGACGGCGGGAAGCTTCAAGACTTCGGCGAGCTCGTGCGGCGAGGCGGCGGCGTTTCGGGCGACGTGCGGTGTCGACTGGGTGCGGCGCGAGGTGGGGATCACGTCACGGGTGGTGGCGCTTTAAATAGGAGCCTCGACGTCCGTGAAATTCGCAGAGACCGAGGCCCACTCGGGTGCGGCGGCGAAATCCGGCGGCATCTCGGAGAAATGACATGGCCAAACGTGGACCGTTGGATGAAGATCGGACGGCTGCGGCGCTAGGGTTTTTTCCGAGCTGGGCCGCACAGTGTTCGGCCCAACACTATTCATTCGTATTTTTAATTCTTTTCCGATTAAAAATAATTCCCGAAAATCAAATAATTCATTTGGGGCATTAAAAATACCAGAAAAATTCTAGAAAAATTCTCAAAAATATTTTAAGACATTTGTGACTCAAATAAAATATTTTCAGCAAAATTTTATTTTAACTTTTCTATTATTTAATTAATTTGGCAAATGGCTTACTTCAAAATAAATCCAAATAAATCCAAATAAATTCCAGAAATTTCCCAAAAATTCAAATTACCATTTTAATGCAAGAAAAGCAAAAATTGTGGTGTTACAAAGTACGTGTTCTCACAAACTCTAGTTCTTGTATTTCTTAAGCCATTGATAGTACGACTAGCTACTTACGCATATGTTGCAATATACAAATAGGTTTCACTGGATCCTTCTAGTCATCGAGCTTGACAACAGCAGGATTATAGTTCATGACTCAAGAAGGAATCCAGTCAAAAAAAACCAATGGTTTATTAACGTTCTTAACAGGACATTTGCAAAGTTCAAGAAGAAGCAAAAAGGAGAATTCAAGAAAGAATTTGAAGTCATAATAAGCACTCAGGTACGTACTACAAAAACTATTATTAATATACATGCGCCATATCAGTTCTTCATCTGATATTATGAAATTTCTCCCCGTGAAGGTTAAACGCCAAACGGCTGGAAACAACTTATGTGGCTACTACGTGTTCCACTATATTCAAAGTTCATCCATGGCGATGAGCTAGAACATTATGCCGAGGTTCGTATATGCATGTCAATTTGTTAGCTACAACTTACATTTTAATTAATTGCATGTGATCAGATATTTATATACTTCCCGCTTAATTAATTGTCAACCCAACATCGATGAGCACGTTAACGTGCTCCCGCCTCACCGGGTGCGCGCACTCCAAGAACAACTCATTGGCTTCATTGTCGATGAGGTTGTATCTCCAAATGGCGAGTTCCACATAAGGTTTCCTGCGTTGAACACCGTTGAACTGATGGCGACATCCACATCGACCAAGGACTTAAAGAGTGACGCATGCAAGAAATGAGTTCGATAATCATTTTTTTAATCATTCAAACTTGTAAACGTCGGTTGCGTGTATGTACTTGTCCATTTTTATACTATTAAGTTCGTTTTTTTGTGTAGTGAGCTAGCTTGTGAACATGTGTATGAGTATGCATATGTAATATATATTTAATTGCGCAAAAAACTCCTCCACTCATATTTAATTTTATGGTCAAAAAGATATACAAAAACACCGTAAGAACATATTCTATAATACATACAATCGAAAACTCTCTCCACAAGCGGTTGGTTACTCCAACCGCTTCTGGAGTGCTACTCTCCACAAGCGGTTGGTAAGACTAACCGCTTCTGGATATCCTAATCCACAAGCGGTTTGTAACACGAACCGCCAGGAGTCCCCACGTGGCGGCTCCTTTGGCATTTCTAGACACCTTCCCAACCGCTTCGTGCCACAAAGACAAGCGGTTGAAGAATCGCTTGTGATACCCGACGGATATCACACGCGGTTGCTTAGAAGCGGTTATAAAACTGCTTCTAAAGGGGGTTACGAGCCGCTTGTGGTAGCCGGTTCTGTAGTAGTGCCAGGCCGAGACGGACCTTGAGTTCGAGAGGCACGACGAGGACGCACTCTGGCAACTTGTCCCGGACATCCGCCCGGGACGAGCTCCCGACACCGTGATGGCGGCACAGGTACGTGCGTAGTTCAATGGTCGCCGCCGGTGGGTAAATCTTGGTCTCTTTTTTTTTGTGCGTACTTGAAAGTTGGAATGTGTGAGTGCGCAGATGACGGAGTTCGTTGGAGGCGGCGGGAGAGTGGTTGTGGGGGTTCTTGGAGATGTGAGCAGCTTCAGCGGCGGCCACTGCGGCCAGTGTTCAAGAGGGTCGGGCAGCGGTTGAGCTGGCGCCGCTGCACGATCGGAAGCTGGTTTGGTTCAACGACGACGATGAGCTGGCCGACGATGAGCTGGCCGGGTTGTTATTGCAGCAACTCGCGCCGGACTTGCCCAGGGTGAGCTGAAGCTCTCAGTTTCTACAAAGTTCTAGCCACTTTAGAGAAGTTATTAAAACAAAAATTACCATGATTAATTCAAATGATATTACTATTTTGAGATGAATTCAAATTATATTACTACTAGTATGTGATATGTGCATGATCCGTCTGAATAAAAATTTAAAAGCATAGGTAATTCGTAGATAACTCAAAATTAGTAGGTCCCATTTGTAATGGATGATTGTTGAGAAACAAAGCTGAGAAATTATACTGTTGTATATTCAGGATTTTATCGCTGACAATCAAAGACTCAACTCATGAGAAGATAAAAGCGAAACAAAAGACACGATATGGAATCCCAAACTTTCTCTGAACCTTATTGCTCTTTTTACTAGTAGGTGTGTTTACAATGTGTAGTCACTAATCCTCCTTATATAAGCTCAGTCTCGAGTTCAAGGACCCGCCGCTTGGCATCGCGCCTCTCGCGAGCTTCTTGGCGGAGTCGTTTTGCTTCTTCTCTACACTGGTTGATTAACTCGGTGGCCTCCTGTGCAGATCTATTCAGCTCCTCCACTTTCTCCTCCGGGGCTGCAGAGCATTGCCGCTCTTCCGCAGAGCGTTGTTGCTCTTGCTCGAGCTCCGTCTTGGCCAGCTCGCCCTGGAAGATCCGCTCTCTGCACTTCATGGCGAAATCTTCGGTTTGACGCCGCATCTCCTCATTCGAAGCCTTTAGCTCAGCCAGCGCTTGCTCAAGCTACTCTATTTTAGCGTCTTGCTTGGCGATGTGCTTGGCCACGATCTCAGGAGGTACTGTTGCTGCCTCAAAGTCCACCATGGTCGCGTTTAACACCTGCAAGGTAGAAAGTTTTAGATCTTGCTCGTTGCAAAAGAAAAAGACTTTAAAAGACAAGTAGCCTTACCTAGCGGAGACGACGATGCAAGTTTTCCTGAGCTCGCTTGATGATCTCCGCTGACCGAAGGTCAGCGAGGCCTTCCGCGATGACCTTCGGCCGGGAGAACTCACCTTCTCCCCAAGCAGGCGTTTCACTCGGGGGCTCTTTATCTTCTCCCAAAGTAGGCATTTCGCTCGGGGGCACCTCATCTCCTCCCCGAGCAGGTGCTTCGCTCAGGGGAGCATTGCCTTCCTCTTGACCCCGAGCATTTGTCATGCTCAGTGGCTCAAGGGATTGCCCCGGTAGAGTAGGTTCCACCGGGGCAGGTTCCTCCCAGGGATGTTCTTCCTTTGGGGCATCAGCGCTCGGCTCGCGAGCTGCCTTCATGCTCAGAGACCGATCCTAGTCCTCAGCCATGCTCAGCTCTAAAACCTCGAGCTGTTGGCCTTCCTGGAGAGTTTGTTCCTCCAGGGCATGAGGCTCCACCAACGCGACTTGTTGGTCGTGGGGAGTCTCGACGGTGAACTCCTCGGCCATCACGAGGTCGGTGAGGCGGGTAAGTTCTTTTTCCTCTACAGAGTTGAGGATTTCATCAGCCATTCCCTCTTAAGTCCATAGCTCCCCTATTAGCTATTTCGCCGACGACGGCAGTGTGGGGTTAGCTCGGAGACTTGAAACAAAACAAAAAAAAGATGAGGGGGAAATGGAAAGGAATAAATAGTAGAGTTACCTTCGCCGAGCCTCTTACCGTCATCCTCAGTGTCTTCGGCCTCTACCGCGGAGGTCTTGCTCGTGGAAGCTTGGGCCCCAACCACAAGCCTAGACCTCTCCTCAGCTGCGTGGCTGGCCCTTGCTACTGAGGGGTCGACCTCGTCTATGTCAACCACCTTCAAAGTCCACCTCACGTGCTTCGGCGTTGCTCCCGGTGACTCCTGGCGCCTCACGACCAAGGGCATCAAATCTTCCTCCTCTTCCTCGAGCCCTTCTGCTATAGAGCCCGAAGTTACCCGCACTAGCTCGCCGGAGGGCGACGATCTTCCCCTCTAGCCGCTCCTTGCGTGCGGAGCCCTCCGTCGTCGCCTTCGCCTGCTTTGCCTTTTCCGGGAGCTGGTACAGACGAGCCATCAAGCTCGGATTTTTCTTGGTGTGCTCCTTCAACCACAATTTCAACTCCCTTACCTCCACTCTGTCGGTGTATTCTAAATGCCACCGGGGAGACTCCTATTCGGAGTTGCCCACCTCTTAGAACGCCCAGCAGGGTATGACGGGAGTGGTGGCGCTTGCCGCTTGTGCTTCATCTTCTTGGTTCTAACGGCGGGGATGACTCCCCCTTGGTCGCGCGTTAGTGGCTTGATCTCGGCCACCGCGGCTGCAAGGGCGATCTTCTCCTGACCAAAGGAGCATGAAATATCAGAGATGCTTAGGATGTCTTTCCTCGAGCATGGTTCTTGAATCTACTTACCGCGTCGCCCCGCTCGAGCACGTTTCTTGAAATTTGTCGCCCGGACTCGAGTTCCTTGCCTTTTAGGGTGCCGAACATTTCGTCAACCCGCTTTTCGACCCAGGCCTTGCTCAGGGCTACAACCCGACCAATGCAAGCATTAGTACAAGCAAACTAATTCTGAAGGACAAAAATTATTTGTGTAGTTTCGAGGACTTACCCGAATCAGCCTCACGGGTGAAGTCTTGCCACCCCATGATCTCGAAGAAGGGATGCTCCCTCCTCAATTGAGACACCCGGTTCCTAAGGAAGTCCCAGGCGATGCCCCGATCAGTGAGCCCCAATTTTGTGAGCTCGCTGATCATCATCAGCACCCGCTCCTCAGCTTACACGGGGGGACACGGGGATTCAACCTTCAGAGCCGCCGCTCCGGTGTAGCGGAGAGTGCTTCCCTCCGCCTTCTTCATGTAGAACCAACGGTCGGCCCAGCCCGACACCAAGTCCTTGAGCATGAAGCTCGGATACTCGTATGGTCTGTTGGACTGAAGATGAAAATAAATGCAACCGGCGGGGGAGGTCCCTTCGGTGCAGAACAAGGAATAAAAGTAGAAAAAAAGGCTCGCCGTGGGCACAGTGCCCACGTATCCCTCGTAAAGATGTGAGAAGATCGTCAAGATGAGAATAGAGTTAGGATTGAGATTGGAGATCTTGCACTCACACTGGGCGAGTATGGATTCGAGGAACTCACTCTTGGGCGTTTGCAGCCCATTAACGGAGTAAAGCTCGCAGGAGGCGATCTCTCATTCCCGCAGCGCCGGAGCTTCCTCGCCGTCGGGAGCGCGCCACGACTCCTTGTCAAGATAGCCAATTTCCTCGAGCACTTGGAGCCTCTCCTTGCTAATCTTGCTTGCTCTGATCTTCGCTATGGATTCGATGGAGGAGGATGCAAGTACATAAAAGTATGGGACTTGAGAATTCTTAAGGGCTCAAGTGCAAAATGTAGGTGAAGAGTTTCTCACCGTCGTTGCCGCTCTGTTAAAAGAGGCGGAGAAGCTGAACGAACACAACTGTCCGAAAACCGAAACCGCTCCCGCCCATTTGCAAACTGGCATGTGGAAGCGCAACTTTCGAAACCATCTAATAAAGGAGCGGTTCCCAAAAAACTGTCCAAACCATTACCGCGTGGCTTCGCGTAGAAGGAACTGGCATGACCCTTTGATCCTCTCTTGCCTGAGCTTCTCCTGGTCGGAGGCCAAGCTTGTAGCTCGGCTCCTATCAACCATGCTTGTCCGCGAGCGAGACCAGCTCGGATACTGCAGTAGTACTTTGCTACAAGATTCCAATCCCTCCGTTGAGTCTATAAGCTCAAGGGGAAGGCCCCGCCAAGTAGTTTTCCACTTGAGCCTTGGGGGCTAGCTATCGGGGATTGGATAATTTCCGTAAAGACTGTTATACGCTGGCAGCCAGTTTTGGCTGACCATGCATGCTCTTGGATGGTGTCCCTAAGGAGGACCCTTGGATAGTCTAGCCGGCGGGTCCGCCCGACCGGACTAGGCTCGGTGCTTGTCCGCGAGCACCCAAGCTTGTCCCTTAGCATGCAAGCTCGGGAACACACAAGGATCGGTCAGATTTGGGGAAATCCTCGAGCATGATTGGAGGATCGTGTTCACCCCACAATGTTTAAGTGGCAATAATTATGCCACGATCTAGGGCTGTTATGCCCACAATGGGAATGTGGTGAGAGTCAAGGCTACTGTTACAACCACGATTAATGTAGTAAATCGCGCATTATTCGGCTGCAGTTATTTCAAGTATCTTGTAAGCTATAAGAACCCCCGGTAGCTCGGTGAAGGCGGGATGAAGGAAAAGAGAGAGCAAGATAAAAACGCACAGTTATACATGAGCTTTCCTGTAAGAGTTTGACAACAATAGTGAAATCACTGGAGTAGGGTTATTACCTCCGCTGTGGGAGGCCCGAACTAGTATAAAACCTTTGTCTATTTTTCGAGTATCCCATCTTAGGAGCATTCTCCAGATGCAAACCCTTCACCAAAAAGGGGCTCTGTTGATCCCTCATTCAACAAGTAAGCTCGATGGGGACCTGTTTCCCAAACGTCGATAGTAATAAATAGATTTAGCATTTCTCAAGTAAACCAAGTTTCTAGTCCTAAGTCAAGATTCAACCTTCCATGGCAACCTGCCATCCATCCCAAGTTATATTTTGTAAAATTCTAACCCTTAACTGTAATTCCCGAGTTATGCTTAGTACCGTGAGTACGACTATCCGAATAGATTGTACACTCTGTAGAGGTTATGCACTTTATCCACACGACATGATCATCTCTTGTTGCTACCTGATTAACACACTTCTTTTGGTGTGTCGGCAAAGAGATCACGACAAAGCCTTCACAATGCTCTGTCTTAACTCAGTACTACCCGCTAAGGTTTCAACACTAAAGGGACTGGTTACCACAACAGGGCCCCCCTCTTGTGCCATCTAGGGTCATTAAAAAGGGTGAACCTCACCACCACCCGTAGTACCAAAGCTAAGACATTGCAAATTAATTAGCTAGGTCTGTCCCATAACAGACATGTGGATGCATGATTGACTCAGGTCAAAGACTTGCAAGGTTAAGTCCTTAGGGTGATCGAGACAAAAATTCCATATACCCTCTGCCCATCGGCCCACCTTAGCATATGCCCCTTGCCACTTCCCCCAATCTAAATCATAACCACCCCAGTTGATTACCAAGCACCACATGCCACCAACAATTCAATATCATTGTGTGACATCCATCACCACAACAACTCAATCTCATCGTGTGACCACATATGACATATAAGTTCATAACATTGTTTCATATTCCATTAGTCAAGATTAATTATTGACGATTCAAGCACATGTGATGACGTGGCATGGCTAAGCAAGCTATTACGGTCTAACCATCCCATGTTGACCTTAATATCCATCAACTATAGTGAACCAATCTAGGGTGACAAATAGATTGTGGCATACAAATGACAAGGTAGGGTATAGATCAACTTGGTATAATGCTAAGTCCCAATTTAGATTGAAAACAATTGTACATGTGAAATAGCATGCAATATGGTAAAACAATATAGCGATTTTGTAAACATGGGTTCAACATGATCAAAGCATAACTTGCCTTAGGAAAGCCCTTATTCCTTCTCTAGACCTTGCTCTTGAGTTGATGAATCTTCCTCGGATGTGTCGCACAATTTAACGTCTATGCGAAACGATAGAGAAAGCCAAATAAATACCAAAACAGAGCACAAATAAACTCCAAAAATCAAATAAAATTCATCACTAGATAGATCTCAACTATAAAATTTTGTAGAAATTTGACTCACCTCAATCGGAGTTCGTATGAGGAAGAACGAGCTCTCGGAAAATTCAAAAATCATAAAAATCAGAAAATTGAGAAAATGAATAATATCCGAATTATTTTATAAAAGAAAATCTGATTTATTGCATCATCATGATGTCATGCTGATGTCAGCATCGGACCCGAGCCAACCGCGTGCTGACACGTGGCCCTCGGTCCATGGACTTAGTCCACGGACCTCATTGGTCCACGGTAGACCTTGTCCATCCGGATCCGACCCACTAACACCGGGTCCGTGGCGGTGACTCGAGAGGGTGACTCATTCAATGCGGCGACTGCGCCAGCCAGCCCACGCCAACGCCACGAAAGTGACACCGTGGTGATTTTGCCAGTGTGCCCGACATGTGGCGATGAAGCGTCAAGCCACGTCTCCCGGCGGCGCACGCGGCCCTAGGGTCACCGGCGACGAGGACGAAGGGCACCTCTGGGAAGATCTTGATCTCGTGCACATGATGACGCTCTTACCCTGGTCTCTGGAGGTCTGGAACGACGGTGGTAGCGAGATGAACGTCGGCAGTTCTAGCGTCCTTGCGTTCGGCAGGGTACGGCAATCTTTCGGCAAATCCGAGGCATGCACCGTCTTCCTTGCGACGAGACGAAGCGAGAGGCACCGGTCCCGAGCTTGTTTCCCCATGGACGGTGGTGAATCGATGATTTCTTCATTGTGGCGGTGCTTGGCGTGTTTCTCGAATTCGGCGAACGGCGGCAATGCTCGGGGTACCACCTTAGGGTTTCGATCTGCGACTAAGAGACGAACCCGGTGCATGCTTTTATAGCCACCCCAACCCACTCCACCGGTGAATCGGACGAGGAGTCTGTAGTGGCTATGGCTCGAGCACCTGGAGTCCAACTCGGAGACAAAACAAAGATGATGAGCGGATGACTGACGTGTGGTGGATCCGACGGCCGAGCTCCGCGCACGCCATTCCATCTCGGTGGCACACGCGAATGATCCTAACAGCCTAGATCCGAGGAGTCCTGATTTGTCGTGACTCATCCCAGCCGCATAGATCGATCCAATGGCTTGGATTCAACAAGGGGCTAGGGTTTAGCGTGGGCGCTTCGATCGGGATCAAACGGTTGCGGCGTGAGCTTCTAAAAGCAGCCGTGTGGGCTGATTTGCTGAGTGGGCTGGGCCGCACGAAGCTGGTTTCGACACGCACAGTGGTAGGCTCAGTCCAGTACTATTCACTCTGAAATACTCGGGTTTTCCAACTAAATTAATTATAAAAATTATTTTGATTTATTTGAGGCACCAAAAACACTAGGAAAAATCTAAGAACAATCTCAAAAATACTTTAAGACTTCTGGATCCAAATAAAATTCAAACTAACTAGTTCAAACAAAGTTTGAACTGAAATTAAAACTAGAGATTCCTTTTTTGATGATAGTTTGTGTCGAATATCCAAATATGGGATATGGGCATGCGCCATAAAGTTGAAAACCATGTCACATACGTATTTACCAGTACTAGGATATTCCGTATATCTCTAGCCTGAGCCTACGGGATAAGGTATACGCGGAAAGGATATCCCTTTCTGGGAAGCTTCGATCCTACTCCTGATACGAGGAGACCAACCCGAATACGCCCAGCAGCTATGGAAATTCAGATATGATATGGGGATCATAACGGCAGATGGACTCCTCATCGACTACGACTCGGTACTCCAACCTACTATATAAGAACTAGGGAGGATGTCATCAAGGACAAGCCAATTGAGAGCTGATCAGAAGTAAGCACAAGCTTGAAGAACCCATTGCGACCCTTAGCGATTTAGCATGACCATATACAAGCCGTAGTCTAGCCATCCTCTAGATTAGTAGTTCTTCCTTGTAATCAGGGATACCCCCATTGATCTGTAATTTCTTCATCGATCTCAATCATCGTCGACACAGGAATAGGGTATTACTCATCGACAAGGCCTGAACATGTCTACATTGTGTTTTCCCTCTTGCATGTTTGACCCTGCATATCTTGAAGGTACTCAGATATAAGTGTGTTGTCGATCACTACCTTCGACAGCTAGCACACTAGGTAGGGGCCTTCAGCTATTTTTGCAGGTTGAGTATGTCTTCAACATGCGCCAACGTGGGAATTCTCGACATTAGTCAAGCCCCACTAGCGGGATCTGAGATCGTTTTCGGAACCATGTTGCACCGATGGGGTCCGGCCAGTGACCTCGAGTACATTGGCTTCATCGAGTCCTATTCTGAGGACCTAAGCTGAGAGGTGTGCTTCATCGAGTTTGACCCTCTGGAGCCCAGCATTCTCAAGTGCATGGACATAGAGAGCGATAGCGATAGCAGCGATGATGACCTCAGCAGTCAAAGCAGCAGTCATGCAGATCGCCACGTGTTCATGGCCAGAGCCAGTAAAGGCACAACTGCCAGAAGTTCCCAAGAGAGGACCCTGGAGCAGAAGTCTTGGGTAACCAGGAAGGTCACATTCCTCCGGGCACGCCCTAAGATCATGGAGTAGTAACCGCCGCAGCACATGCAGCCGCGGATATTGTTACTCTTGGCATGGCAGACCATCGTCGTGATCCGATAGCCGCAGCCATGGCGGGGATAGCGGCAGATTGTCAAAGCACCTCAACCTAGACAATCCTTCGACACCTCACCCGCAGGCGCCAGGATTCCAGAGGCAGCAGGCCCTTTGGCAGCGTGGTCACAATGGTGCACCCGGCGCGTTCCAAGAACAACATCCTAGCAGAGCCACCCCAGTGACGTCTTTAGCTCCCCTGAGGCCAACGTCCAGTGTGCTCACATGCTATTGAAATCTCTCCCACCGTTGGACCCGGCCAATGCTATGACGCCGGTGTTCGACCAGATGAAGACATTGCTAGATGTAGCACAAGCCCAGATTGCTCGAGCGGCTAATTCAGGGTTCAGACAGCCAAACTGACAGGGCGCCTGGAGCCAGCTGCTGGGACCATCCTACGACAGTCGCTGAGCAGCGAGATCAACGGTGGTCAGTTCTAGTCGCCGTGTTTCTAGGACGGTCCGCTCGAACCCCCGCTAGGGATACCCTGGAGTTCTTCGAGATCGAATCCCGCATGATCATTGAGACTTGTGCGATGTCCTACGGGATCGGAGAAAAGCGAGACCGTGAAGAGCGTGAAAGGAGAGAATGAATCCTCATCCTCAAGAGGCCGATCTCCAACACGACATGCGTGCCACGGTAGATCTTCGCCTTCGAAGGACTGATCGCCGCCGCAACACAGGTTCCCCCCTCGGTAAGATGCACATAGAGAACAGTGCCATATAACCCCAGAAGACATCAATGAAGGGTGCAAGGTGTTCACTCCAGCGCCGCGCGCGGTCAGATGGACAGACAAGTTCAAGCCCGGTCTGGTTGAAAAGTATTAGGGGAAGATCAACCCTTTTGAATGGTGTAACATCCCAAAATTTGCTCTTAATATATTTAATGTGTTTTTGGGATTATTTGGAATTTATTTGGAATCTTTGAGGATAATTTGAATTCAAGCCTTATTGAACTAATTGCATAAAATAAAGATCATGCATTTTTGCATAAGCATAAAATCTAAAATTTTGTTTATAACAAAGATATTTGAAAAATAAGAATATTCCTTCGAAATATTTGCAAAATCAGGTTATATAAATTATGTTGTTGATTTTATAAAAATATGTACAAGTGTTTGATTCATTAAAATAATTTTTGCGGAAAATCTATATATCAAAAAATTACAAAACCAACTTCGATAGCTTCCAAATATGCCCTGATATTTTAGAGAATTTTTCTATGATTTTTGGAGCTATTCTACTATTTTATCTCACATGCCTTTTAGTCTCAACACTATTCAAATTCTTTATTTGGTTGACCGGACAAGAGCACTGTTCATCTTCTAGCTACGACAACGAATAGAACGCAGGAAATTCTCTCTCCCCCATTAGAGGCAACAGTAAAGCTTCGAGATCTTCTCCGTCAAAACCCCAAAAATTTCACAAAAATAATATTCGGAATTCTAATCGCCTCCACATCAATCCGTAGTCGTTCCCTCATTAAATCTCCTACTAATTTGGTCATAATCACGAAAGAAATAAAGTGACATCCATTTCTTGTTCCCACTGAGATTTCTAGTCCATTTGTCTTCCTTCTGCACTATAAGAAGGGGCAATGGGTTCCTCTCCTCGTTGCCAACACGTACATTCCCTCCACAAGAGCTCTCTCGCCTTCGTTTCGTCGGATTTTGCAAAGATTGGAGTTCTTGCTTTTTCAGTGTACTTATTTCTCTGGCCACCACCGCCAATTGGCCCCCTTGCCGTCGCCGCCGCCGCCACCGGCGAGTCCGCCACGCCGCGCCGCCACCACTTGACCGGCCGATTAGCCCTCTTATCTCTCCCACCGTGCGCTACGTTAAAGAAACCAAAGCCTATTCGTTTTTTTGATAAAAACCTATGCCTTTCATCCGTGAGAATGATGAACAGTAGAGCATAGTGATGAATAGTAAAAACATAAAAGAACTAGAACCTTAATTGTACATGCCTTTTCCCCTAATCGTGAAATTTGTCATTTTCGCTACAAATTTGTTTTAGCTCAAAATCACATGCAACAAATTTTGTTAATTAGTGAATATTAATACCTATATTTGATGATTATTCTTTTATAAATAAATTTATATTGTTAAATTATTCGCGGAATGTCCAAACTTACGAATTTTGTAATTCCTAAACTATACGTCCAAAAATGTGAAAATAAATTTTATAAATCTTAGAAAATGCTAAACTAATTATCTGGAAGTTTTCGTGAACTTATGAATTAGTTTGAATAGTGGTATTTTCTGAATTGTGTGATTGTACGTTGTTTGAGTGTTTATTTGGTTCTTTATCTGCTATGCGTACACGTTGAACTATGCGAAGGTGTGGAAGTTGAAGATCAAGCTCAAGATCAAGTCTTAGATCAAGACCAGTTGCTCTTTGAAGGCAAGTTGTGCTTTGATTATTTTGATCCTATGCTTTCAAAATTACTTTGTTTTAAATTATGCATGCTAATTTGTTTACAATGTCTTCAAATAGTTTGGGAATTAGCTAAAACACCACATGTTAATGTCCTCTTGTCCCTAATAATTGTATGCCTTCAAAATCTTTGTTCCCCTAGATTGGGTTATATTATGTGGTTGATATAATACACCACTGTGGAAAAATTAGAACACGGTAGTTCTGCTTAGCCATGCAAAACGTTTCATTGACACAATTTTTGTGAGAAAAATAGAATATTGACTAATAAGCTATGGAACGAATTTTCGAAAGTGTGACATGTCTTGATACTGTTGATGGCACGAGGAGCATGTAAACGAACCAGGGTGATAAAATGGTTTAGATTGGGGCAAAGTGACAAGAAGTTAAGTGGTGGGTCAGATGTGGCACCAAGGCGGTCGCATTTGGTTTTTATGACATGTTGACATGATGAATTTTTGGTTAGTCTTGCATCGGTCAATTAAGGATTTAACCTTGCAAGAATTTGAACTGGGCTAACAATACAACCACAAGTTCTGGAGTGGGACGAACCTAGCTGAGTAAATTGTGAAATCTATTCTTTGGTACTGTCGTGGTGGTGTGAGTTTCGGGTGTACGGGTGAAAACTCACATGGTGCAAGAGGGGGCCCTGTTGTGGAGGTGTGACCCTTCAGTGTTGAAACCTTAGAAGGCAGTACTGGGTTTAGACGGATCTTTGGAAAGGCTTTGTTACAGTTACTCCCCTTTGTGGTGTTTGACTGTATCTTGTGGGTAAAGTGTATAACCTCTGCAGAGTGCACAAACTATTCGAATAGCCATGTTCACGGTATTGGACATTGCTCGGGGATTACAGTCAAGGGTTAGACTTTATTAAAAATGTGGTTGAGTTGTGACATTGATGGGAATGTGGAAGTTGATTAAGGATGTGGGATGATTTGAAATATGAAACTTGGAAAAGCTATGAATAATGGTAATTGTTTACACTGCTTTAGAATCTAGTTATGATTATTTGTTAAATGTTGCTTTACTACAAAATAACCCTGTTAGCCATTCCATTGGAATAAGCCTAACATATAGTATATTAGGTTGCATTCTGTGCATAGCTTGCTGAGTGCCAATGTACTCACCCCTCCGAAAAATCACCACCAGAAGAGGAGGACCTTCAGACTCTCGAGGAGGGGCAGAACAACAATGCGATCAACTAAGGAGCGAACCAAGTCGGTTGCCTGTGGCAAACTGGGGCTCCACGAAGATTTATTTCCGCTGCAGTTATCTGTTTATGTTGAACTTAGCCCTGCATGGCTTTATAATTGTAAGGCTGACCTTAAGGTCTTAACAATCTAATATGAGTTGAATACCTTACTACTTATATTTTCGTTGTGTATGTGTGATGGTATTCATCTCTGTTGTATCCGTGAGCACTAGTGTGATCCTGGACTGGTGTATCACACAGGGTATTCGAAATTCTAATTCCAGGCGCAACAGAAGGTATCAGAGCCAAACTGACTGTAGGACTGGCCCTTAGACAGAATGGTCGTTGGGGGTGAAAAAAATATTTTCTAAATTTAAAAGTGAACAAGAAAATAAAATCACTCCTGTCTCATCCCTTCTTCCTATTCATTCCTTTTTGCTGAAATTCTCGTGGTTACTTTGTTTTAAAATTCTGAGAGCTGACGAGGATATCTTTTGGCAGATGAGGATGATCCACTCTTACGGAGAGCGCACTGGAGGGTACGCTGCTGAACTATAGCGTATGATGCAACTACTCAGAGGCTTCGATTGGCCGATCTATCGGGGGACCTCTATAGTGCGGGCAGGACTTGATATCGCCTGGGACGTTAAGATCACGGTCTACGCTCGGGAAAGGACAAGGGTGAGTCGTCCAATCTACGTCACCGTCAGGAGGTCTTCGTTCGAGGTTAGGATCCAGGAGACATCGCATCTGGCGATGAGACAGATTGCTCGTACCTACTCGGCAGAGCTAGAGGGCACAATTTTTCGCCATCACCCGCACCGAGACAACCGTTTCGACTAGGAGCCGATAGTGGAGGAGGACGCCATGATCACCCACCTGGCGAGATATGTCATCGCGTAGGAGGAGACCATGGACGAGACCATCCAGGAGCTGCAGAGGGCCCGCGACGAGGTAACGGAGGTGAGAACACAGCTGCGGGACGCTCGAGAGTACCTAGCTCACTCTATTCAGAAGGTCCATGAGCTGGAGATGGCGCTGTACGAACCTGAGCCAGAGCCATTTCTAGAGCTGCACGACCCAATCCGGAGGAGCCGGAGCAGGTGCATGAGGTGCCGGAGCCACCGGCACAGGAGCAGGCAGCCCTGGGACCAACGGAGTCGGTGGGGTCATTCGTACCGACTGCAGTAGGGCATCAGGACCAGTTTACCCCTATGCCACCGTACCCACCGCAGTACCCACCAGGAGGACCGCACCCTGGGTGGCTCAGTGACTGAGAGTTCTTTTTCTTTTCAGAGTTGACTCAAATATTAAGTCAAGTTATTTGAGTCAGTCTTATCGAGTCTGTCCCTTAGAACGCTTGATTGAGTTAAAATTTGCTATGCTTGTTTGGTGTGCTAGATATGCATCGCATTGCTTGTAGGCACTTGTGAGCGACCATATCATTTAATAATTATAAAATTGTGTGTTTTGTTCTAAGTCAAACCTTTCTCCCCGCACTAGTTTCTTGTGTACTTGTCTTCTCTGTTTCCCTCTTTCCTATAAACCTTGTTGTTCTTCAGATGGTGAATACGCGAGGAAACAATGGAGCCAACGGGAGTGGAGCCCGTGCGAACAGGAACATCAATGAAGAAGCTCCCCCACAAGGACCGCCGCCAGTTGATATGCAGAATTTGGGAGCGTTTCTCGCTACCCAAACCCAGCTGATGCAAACCATGATACATCAAATACAGCAGATGCAGAACCAGAATGCTGCTGTCAATGCCCACAACAATCAGAACGTACACCAGGGGAACCAGTTTCAATCCCGACTGTCTGACTTCATGAGGACCAGGCCGACAATATTTTCTGGGAATGCCAATCCAATGGAGGCGGATGATTGACTAAGGACTATTGAGAGGAAACTGCACATCTCCCAATGTGCAATCAATGAGAAGGTCATGTATGCCTAACACCAGCTTGAGGGGACTGCTGCATGGTGGTGGGAGAACTATTGCGCATCCCACGAGCATCCCCAGTAGATTACTTGGGAGGAATTTACGGCAGCCTTCCGCCAATACCATGTACCGGAAGGAATGATGGAAATCAAAAGGAAGAGTTCCGATCTGAGAAACAAGGAGGCCAATCAGTGGCCGATTATTTGAACAAATTCACTCAGTTGGCCTATTATGCGCCAGAGGATGTGGCAACGGATAAAGCTAGGCAGTCCCGGTTCATGAAGGGACTTAACTCTGGACTTCAGGTGGGACTGATCACCCACAGTTTCCTGGACTTTCAAGAGCTGGTAAATAAGGCGCTGATCTTAGAGGACAAGCGCAAAGAGATTGGAGAGGACCGCAAGCAACGCATGATCAATCAAGGAGGACGTCCAAACCAGTTGAGGCTGAGAGTCAATCCTCAACAATTTGCTAGATTCAAGCCACAAATGACCAACCAGAGGACAATTTCTGCACCGGGATCATCAAGTCAGGGATTCAAAATGCCTACTCAGTGGAATAACCTGCAGAGAACCAATCAGCAAAGTCTACTGAGGCGTTGCTTCAGTTGTAATGAACCAAGGCATTTCGCCAACCAGTGCCAAAAGAGAGGAAATGTGACCCCAGTTCGCTTTAATCTAGGGCCAACACCGACAAAGACGCCAACACCAGCTGCAAATCGTGGAGGAGGCCAAACCAGAGCTGCGCCTGATGAGGACATCACTCCTATGCATACGCCCGAGACTCCTCCAGTTGTCATGCAAAGACCCATCACAAGAGCACGAGCATGGCAATTGAATCAACAGGTGAGCATGTTCCTAAGTGCCCGTGTATATACTTGTGAGGATGGTATGCTACCTAATGATATTATTAATTATATCGTACTTAGGAACTTTGGAGAGGATCATGAAGGCCTTGGGAACCAGCAAGGGCCAGGAGGGAGGCAAGGAGGGCGTCCAAGTCAAGTTGGAGTCCCAATTCATCTCGGAGTCGGAGTCCCAATTCAACTCGGAGTCGACTACCTCGGCCACCAGGAGCAGTGTTCACTAAAATCGTCGTCCAGGCCACAAACGGACTCCGATTTCAATGATCCACATATGTATCGAAAGCTAAGGAGACAACCTTTCCAATGGCACCAGTTTCAGGTCAATTGGACATCTGAGTCAACGGGAATATGCAAAATAATCCAGAATACTTTTTCAGTCCGAGTTCGAGTCCAGTTCGGCCTCAGCAACAGCACTGACTTTAAAGTCCCATAACTTTTGATTCCGGAGGGCTCTGGAGACCCATGAGTACACGTTTGAAAGATCTCGGAGTCTACTTTCCAAAGAATCTAGCCTCACCACAAAATTCCTTCAGATGCATCCGAAAACTGCCAAAAAAACCAAATATTGCTTTTTCAGTTCGAGTCAAACTCTAGTCAAAGTAGGCTTGGTGCTTTCAATTTGAGTTGTATTAGATCTCCAATGCTATGGACGATCCCCTCCTGCTCCCCTAGTATAAATAACCACCCAAACCCTCATATAGGACTTGGGTTTTGCTTAGATCAATTCTGTCTTTGAACAGTGTCGCCGTTCATCGGTTTGTGGAACCCCAACTCGTGTGCTTAATATAATTCGCAATTTCAGATTGCTTCTTCTACGTTCTTGCTTGTGTTCTCGATTCGCATGCAGGATAAGCCTTCTTGGCGAGGTCAACCGTGTTTGTGCAAGGTTGATAACCAACGAGCCGTGGTGTAGCGATTGCTTTGGGTTGGATCGGTTACGATCGAAAGTCGGATCGTCAACGCCGAGTCTCCACCAATCGACTTACCTCTACATCGGAAAATCGGGCCACCGCGCGCATCAAGTGGTATCGAGCTTTGGTTTCCCATCGGAATCATTGTATCCCTTTAGTTTTGTTTTGCCATCGCCCTAGAGTCCGTAAAAACTGCCCCAAAAAGTTCATCATCAATTCATTTGTCCTACAACCCTTTGAGCCTTGCAATTTCGTTTTCAGTATCGTATTGTTGAGTATTGATCCATAGTCATCGTCTTGTTGCTGGTTTAAGGTCGCGATTCTACTTGCTAGTTGTCCCTGTCCGTTGCCCTAGTTCTTGTTTTGCATCAATTATCAACCCATCATCGCCAACCCTAGAACCGAACCGAATTCTTCTCTGTTGGTCCTTGCCGCAGCTCTGCATTATAAAACCTATTCCGCAAACCCTAGATAGGTTGCGAGCCGCCTTGTGTCAATTGCCCTGCACCGCTGGCCATCCTTTTTCACCCGCAAACCTAATCCTATTCTAGCCTAACCGGGAGAAAGATCTGAATTCGTGAGCAATTCCAGATTGTGCAGTATTCACTAAAACTGGCATAACTTTTGCATACGAATTCCGATTTGGGTCTACTTTTTTTTGTTTCGAAGGGGACGACGACGTGCATCTGAAAATTCCATACGTCTTTAGACTTGTGCAATTTTTGACCCTAAAAAAAGCCTCTAAGACTGAGTTTCGGCGCCCGGAAGTTTGCTGTCCTGTTTTGTCAATTCTTTCGAGCATCGGTTTTCTATCGTCTGTTGCTTCAAATTGTGAGATTTTTGTTTCTCCTCTGAGTTAAGAGGTATATATTTGTGTTAAAAAAAGTGAGAAAAAAAGTGAAAAAAAATAAGAGGAGAGAAAGAGCCAAACCCGCAAAAAAAACAGAGAGAAGAGAAAGAGAAGAAGAAAATCAGAATTGCTTGCATCCTTTGAGTTCTTTGTGCTTTGATATATCCCTTGCTAGGTTGAACTAGTTCTAGGAGCACGCTTAGGCCAGCAACTGTGACAAGAACTTTGAAACTTTATTTAGCTTTGCTAATTGTTTTTAAATTTGCTAATCCTTGCTACTATACTTTGCCTTCCAAGCTCCACCTTTCTTCCGATCGATTCAGTTCAATTCGCAATCGCTACACTCAAGCTTATCACGGTATCACGAACCGGCCGCCGGTTGTACCACTGTTGCATTGGTAAGAACACTTGTAAGAGCGTGGTAAGACGCTTGAGAGTGAGTGAAACCACCTTCGCCGCCAAAGTAGTTGATAGGATTATACCACCGGTTGTTTTTGTTTCTTTTGTCTTTCTTTCAACTAACAATGGCGGTAATGAGAAAGATGAGTGTGTTACGGAACGAGCTTAACAACGCTCTCAATGACATCAACGCAAACATCGCAAGGATCGGCCAAGATAACGACCAAAGATTGGAGAGGATAGAGCGAAGCATCGCCAATCTTCTTACCAGGTTGGAAAATTTTGAGAGATAGTCGCCTCCCAATGGAGCTCGCAGAGTGGAAGATCAATAAGAGTCTGTCGCAGGAGATGATGTGGATGGAGAGGGCCACGATGCCTTTGCCGCTCGCGCCGTTGCACAGAATGTGCGACAACAACAACACCTGAATAACAACCGTCAAGGTATGGGAGGTAACAATTTTAATCCTCGTAATGGTCGTGGACATGATGATTCTTTTGCTAGGGTTAAATTTACCATACCATCTTTTTCTCGGTACTTATGATTTGAAGTTTACTTAGATTGAAAATGACAGTTGAACAAAAATTTAACTCCCATCTTGTTCTGAGATACATAGAGTTAGACAAGCTACTAGTGAGTTTAAAGATTTTGCTATCATTTGGTGGAATGAAATAGTAAATCTTTGGATTAGCACGATCGTGGGATAGATTAAAACAAGCCATGCGTAGAAGATTTGTTCCTCCTTCTTATAAGCGTGATATGCGCAAGAAATTGCAACGCTTAAATCAAAATAATAAATCTGTTGAGGAGTACTACCAAGAGCTACAAATAGGCATGTTGCGTTGTGAGGTAGTTGAGGATGAGGAGGATAAGATGGCTCGTTTTTATGGGGGTTTACGACGTAAGATTCAGGACATAATTGATTACAAAGAATATAATTCTATCAATAGATTGTTCTAGCTTGCTATGTTGGCAGAAAAAGAATTGCAGGAAAAACAGCAAAGGCCAAGGAGCAATTTCGGCAACATACCCACACCAAAGACGACGCCGGGGACAACCAAATCAGCTCCACCCCTTTACATTGGGTCGCTACCCCTCCATGAGTAGGGCGCGTTCAGCAGCACCATCACCGCCATCACGAAAGTACCGAGGTGAGTAAATCTAACCATGTGCAGCACCAACAAAGAGTTCTTCATCGGTGGCTTCCATGGGTCGAACAACAGAAATTGTGTGCCACCGATGCAAGGGGATGGGCCATGTCATGAAGGATTGCCCAAGTCGTCGGCGTACATTGCAGCGAGAAGAAGGTGGGTACATTAGTGCTAGTGATGTTGAGGATGAATATGCTCTTGCAGCTAACCTTGCGAGATAATGAGGATGACCATGAGGCGGGCGGCGATGATGAGGAAATTTTAGGGACCGCCGCCACCGAGAATTATAGGACAATCATTGTGCAACGAGTGTTGAGCACTCAAATGGAGCAAGCGGACAAGCTGCAACGCCATAATTTGTTTCAGATGTACCTCATCGTCAAGGACTGTCGTGTCCGTGTCATAATTGATGGTGGGAGCTGCAATAACTTAGTGAGTTCAGATCTGGTGGAGAAGCTTTGCTTGCCCACACGTGCACACCCTCATCCCTACCATATTCAATGGTTCAATAACAGCGGTAAGGTGAAGGTAACACAAACTGGGAGAGTGCAATTTTCCATTGGAACATACCATGATTTTGCTGATTTTGATGTAGTGCCTATACAAGCATGTTCCCTTTTGTTAGGCCGTCCATGGGAATTTGATACTGATGCAATTCATCACGGTAGAAGTAACAAATACACTCTTATACACAAGGGGAAGAAAATCACTTTACTTTCTATGACTCCTGCTGAAATTGTGCAATGTGACAAAGAGAGAGCTGAAAATGAGAGAAAGGAGAGTGCGCTAGAATCTGAAAATCAGCAAGTGGCTAAAAATATTTTCCCACCTAAGAAAGACAAGAAAGAACCTAGTTCTAGGTCCAAGGGAATTAAATTGAAGGGTGGTGTTATGCTTGCTACAAAATCTGACCTTGCCGAAATTAATGAGAATGATGCACCATGCTATGCTTTGATATGCAAAGAAGCTTTATTTTCATTTGATAATATGTCTAGCTCTTTGCCTCCTGCTGTCACTAACCATTTGCAGGAGTATGAGGATGTGTTCCCAGCTGAGATACCCTTGGGGCTGCCACCTATTCGAGGTATTGAGCACCAAATTGACTTGATCCTAGGAGCGACTTTGCCAAACCAAGCTGCTTATAGGACCAACCCCGAGGAGACTAAGGAGATTCAGCGCCAAGTCCAAGATCTTTTGGACCGCGGGTATGTACGTGAGAGTCTTAGTCCTTGTGTTGTTCCTGTTATTTTGGTTCCTAAGAAAGATGGCGGTTAGGCGATAATGCGAGATTGTAGAGCCATTAACAATATCACAATAAGGTACCGTCATCCTATTCCTAGGTTAGGCGACATGCTTGATGAGTTAAGTGGTTCTATAATTTTTCTAAGGTTGACTTGCGTAGTGGATACCACCAAATAAGAATGAAACCGGGAGATGAATGGAAAACAGCCTTTAAAACCAAGTTTGGATTGTATGAGTGGTTAGTCATGCCTTTTGGTTTAACTAATGCACCTAGCACTTTTATGCGCTTAATGAGCGAGGTTTCTGAGCTTTCATTGGAAAATTTGTGGTGGTTTATTTCAATGATATTTTGATTTACAGCAAGTCGTTACATGAACATCTTGATCATCTCGTGCTGTTTTTTATGCTTTGCGTCTTTGCACGTTTATTTGGTAACCTCGAGAAGTGCACTTTTTGCACCGTATCGTTTCTTGGCTATGTTGTGACTCCATGAGGAATTGAGGTGGATGAAGCCAAGGTGCACGCGATTAAGAGTTGGCCAACGCCCGACGATTTCACAAGTCGGAGCTTCCATGGACTTGCGGATTTTACCATCGCTTTGTGAAGGATTTCAGCACCATTGTAGCCCCATTGAACGAGTTGACGAAGAAGGGAGTTTGTGTTCCATTGGGGGCAAGCACAGGAGAATGCCTTCAACCTTTTGAAAGATAAGCTTACTAATGCACCTTTACTCCAACTTCCGATTTTAATAAGACCTTTGAGCTTGAATGTGATGCTAGTGGGGTTGGAATTGGTGGTGTTTTGATGCAAGATAGTAAACACATTGCTTACTTTAGCGAAAAATTGAGTGGTCCTGTTTTAATTATTCCACGTATGATAAAGAATCGTATGCTCTTGTGCGATCTTTAGAAAGCGTGGCAACATTATCTTTGGCCCAAAGAATTTGTTATTCACTCCGATCATGAGTCGCTAAAACATATTCGCGATCAAGTGAAACTGAATCGTAGACATGCTAAATGGGTTGAATTTATTGAATCTTTTCCTTATGTTATCAAACACAAGAAAGGGAAGGATAATGTGATTGCTGATGCCTTGTCTAGGAGATATACCATGTTGTCCCAACTTGATTGTCGTATATTTGGATTGGAATCAATTAAAGAACAATATGCTAATGATGATGATTTTAAGGATGTCTTGCTGCATTGCAAAGAGGGAAGAACATGGGACAAATATGTGATAAATGATGGATTTGTGTTTAGAGCTAACCGCCTATGCGTTCAGTTGGATCCGTTCGTTTTCTTTTGATCTGAGGAGCTCATGGAGGAGGTTTGATGGGTCATTTTGGTGCCAAGAAGACGGAGGCCGTTCTGTCCGCTCACTTCTTTTGGCCGAAGATGAGGCGAGACATTGAGAGGTTTGTATCCCGCTGCACTACATGTCAAAAGGCTAAGTCACGATTGAATCCACATGGTTTATATATGCCTCTTCCTGTTCCTAGCACTCCATGGGGGGATATATCTATGGACTTTGTTTTAGGACTGCCTAGGACCAAGAGGGGGAGGGATAGTATTTTTGTGGTGGTTGATAGATTTTCTAAGATGGCTCACTTTATTCCTTGTCATAAGAGCGACGATGCTGTTAATATTTCTAACCTTTTCTTTCAAGAAATCGTTCGCTTGCATGGTATGCCTTCTACTATTGTTTCAGATCATGATGCCAAGTTTTTGAGCCACTTTTGGAGAACTCTATGGAATAAATTGGGGACCAAGCTGCTGTTTTCAACAACATGTCATCCCCAAACCGACGGCCAAACCGAGGTAGTAAATCATACATTATCTACTATGTTGAGGGTTGTTTTGAAGAAGAATTTGAAGATGTGGGAAGAGTGTTTGCCGCATGTTGAGTTCGCTTATAATAGGGCGGTACACTCCACCACCAAGGTAAATCCTTTTCAGGTAGTGTATGGCTTCAATCCCCATGCTCCTATTGATCTATTACCTTTACCTACTAGTGAACAAGTTAATCATGATGCTAAGGAACGTGCTGAATTTATTCTGAAATTGCATGAAAAGACTAAAGAAAATATTGAAATAATGAATAAAAGGTATAGGACTGCTGGAAGTAAAGGAAGAAAGGAAGTAAAACTTGAACCGGGTGATTTAGTATGGTTACACTTGAGAAAGGATCGTTTTCCAGAATTGCGAAAGTCTAAATTAATGCCTAGAGCTGATGGTCCTTTCAAGATACTTGAGAAAATAAATGATAATGCATATAAACTTGAGTTGCCGCCCGAATTTGGGGTTAGCCCCACATTTAACATTCCAGATTTGAAACCGTTCATGAGAGAAGAAGATGAGTTTGAGTCGAGGACGACTCCACTTCAAGAGGAGGAGGATGATGAGGACATCACTCCTATGCATACGCCCGAGACTCCTCCAGTTGTGATGCAAGGACCCATCACAAGAACACGAGCATGGCAATTGAATCAACATGTGAGCTTGTTCCTAAGTGCCCGTGTATATACTTGTGAGGATGGTATGCTACCTAATGATATTATTAATTATATCGTACTTAGGAACTTTGGAGAGGATCATGAAGGCCTTGGGAACCAGCAAGGGCTAGGAGGGAGGCAAGGAGGGCGTCCAAGTCAAGTTGGAGTCCCAATTCATCTCGGAGTCGGAGTCCCAATTCAACTCGGAGTCGACTACCTCGGCCACCAGGAGCAGTGTTCACAAAAATCGTCGCCCAAGCCACAAACGGACTCCGATTTCAATGATCCACATATGTATCGAAAGCTAAGGAGACAACCTTTCCAATGGCACTAGTTTCAGGTCAATTGGACTTCGGAGTCAACATAAATATGCAAAAAAATCCAGAACACTTTTTCAGTCCGAGTTCGAGTCCAGTTCGGCCTCAGCAACAGCACTGACTTTAAAGTGCCATAACTTTTGATTACGGAGGGCTCTGGAGACCCATGAGTACACGTTTGAAAGATCTCGGAGTCTACTTTCCAAAGGATCTAGCCTCACCTCAAAATTCCTTCAGATGCGTCCGGAAACTGCCAAAAACCAAACGTTGCTTTTTCAGTCCGAGTCAAACTCTAGTCAAAGTAGACTTGGTGATTTCAATTTGAGTTGTATTAGATCTCCAATGCTATGGACGACCCCTTCCTACTCCAGTAGTATAAATAACCACCCAAACCCTCATCTAGGACTTGGGTTTTGCTTAGATCAATTCTGTCTTTGAACAGTGTCGCCGTTCATCGGTTTGTGGAACCCCAACTCGTGTGCTTAATATAATTCGCAATTTCAGATTGCTTCTTCTATGTTCTTGCTTGTGTTCTCGATTCGCATGCAGGGATAAGCCTTCTTGGTGAGGTCAACCGTGTTTGTGCAAGGTTGATAACCAACGGAGCCATGGTGTAGCGATTGCTGGGTTCGGATCGGTTCTGATCGGAAGCCGGATCGTCAACATCGAGTCTCCACCAATCGACTTACCTCTATCTGTCGGAAGATCGGGCCACCGTGCGCATCAGCGCCTTCAACAGTTGTTAGAGGTCGAGTGAACCACATCACGACCGCTGAAGCTCAAGATGCAGTGGATGTCGTACTGGGTAAGTTTTAGGTTAACTCAGTACGTGCAATTGTTTTATTTGACTTAGGAGCTTCCCATTCATTTATTTCTCGAAAGTTTGCTTTGGGGAATGGGATGAGAGTGGTAAAACTAAAGTGCACATTATTAGTACAATCGCCTGGGTCTGAACTTCAATCAAATCTAGGATGCTTGGGAGTTAAGCTGGTCATTAATGAAGAATGTTCCTAGCAAACCTGATAGTGCTAGATTCTCAAATCCTGGATGTAATCCTTGGGATGGATTGGCTGACCAAGTACAAAGCTGTATTGGATTGTGGCCGCGGAGTAGTGTCTGTAGAGAACCAAAACAGAGAAAAAGTGGAATTTAAAGCAACCACAATCCGAGATGGAAAACTATTGGTCAATAGCATGGAGACTGTCAGTCTAGAAGATATGCTAGTGATAAAAGAGTACCCGGATGTCTTTCCTGAAGACTTGCCAAGAATGCCACTGGATAGGGAGATTGAGTTCGTCATCGAGCTAGTGTCTGGAACCGCTCCTATTGCAAAGAGACCCTATCAGATATCTACTGAGGAGTTGGTAGAGATGAAGAAACAGATCGAGGAGCTGATGGAGAAAGGATTTTTCAGACTAAGTTCATTACCATGGGGAGCACCAGTGTTGTTTGTCAAGAAGAAAGACGGAAGTTTTAGAATGTGTATAGATTATCGTGCACTCAATGAGGTGACAATAAAGAATAAATATCCTTTGCCCAGGATAGATGATCTTTTTGATCAGTTAAGAGGAGAGTCTTCTCTAAGATAGACCTTCAATCCAGATACCATCAATTAAAAATTCGGACTAAGGACATACCAAAAACAGCTTTTTCGTCGAGATATGGGCATTATGAATTTACGGTCATGTCCTTTGGATTGACCAATGCCCCGGCATATTTCATGAACATGATGAACAAAGTATTCATGGAATATTTGGACAAATTTGTCGTCGTTGTCATTGATGACATCCTAGTTTTCTCCAAGATAGAAGAAGAGCATGCAGAACATCTAAGGATGGTTTTGGAAAAGCTAAGAGAAAACCTACTATATGCAAAATTTAGCAAATATGACTTCTGGAAAAAGAAGGTAGAGTTCCTGGGTCATGTAATGACTGCCGAAGGAGTAGTTGTCGATCCGAAGAAAGTGGAGGCAGTGTTACATTGGGAGCAACCAAAGTTAGTTACCCAGATTAGAAGCTTTCTCGGAATGGTGGGATATTACCGCCGGTTCATTGAGGATTTTCATCAATTGCAAGACCTCTTATGCAATTGTTGAAAAAGGAGAAAAAGTTTGTATGGACGCTAGAATGCGAGAAGAGTTTCTAGAAACTGAAGAAGTTTATAACTTCGGCACCTATCTTAGTATTGCCAGATGTAAGGAACAGATTCGACATATATTGTGATGCTTCGCACCATGGACTTGGATGCGTACTGATGCAGAACAGAAAAGTGGTAGCTTATGCATCAAGATAGTTAAGACCACATGAGCAGAATTATCCAACACATGACCTAGAGCTAGCTGCTATAGTGCACGCCCTTAAAATATGGCGCCACTATCTCATCGGAAACCGATGTGAAATATATACTGACCACAAAAGTTTAAAGTATATATTCACTCAATCGGATCTTAACATGAGGCAAAGAAGATGGTTGGAGTTAATCAAGGATTATAACATCGGAATCCACTACCATCCAGGAAAAGCAAAATGTGGTGGCTGATGCTTTGAGTTGGAAAAGCTACAGCTCGAATTTGATGGTTGCAGAAAACCAGTCTGACTTGTGTAAAGAGTTTCAGAAGCTAAGATTGGAGGTCATACCTAAAGGATATTTGGCTAGCATGGAGATAAAGCCGACCCTAGAAGAGCAGATCAGGGAAGGTCAAAAGGATGATGATAAGATTCTTAGGATCAAATCCAAGATGGATGAAGGCTTAGCCAAGGACTTCAGAGTAGATGAGCAGGGTACTTTGTGGATAAAAAATAGAATCTGCGTACCTCATAAACCTGAATTGAAGCAGTTGATACTTGAGGAAGCACATGATTCCAAGTACTCAATTCATCCAGGAAGTGCAAAAATGTACCAAGACCTCAAGGAAAGATTCTGGTGGCCAAATATGAAACGAGAAGTTGCCGAACACGTCGCATTGTGTGATATATGTCAAAGAGTAAAGGCAATGCATCAGAGGCCAGCGGGACTGTTGCAACCTCTGAAAATACCTGAGTGGAAGTGGGAGAAAATCGGTATGGATTTCATTACCGGTTTACCCAGAACTCAACAAGGATTTGATTCAATATGGGTGGTAGTTGATCGCCTAACCAAAGTCGCCCACTTTATTCCGGTGAAAACCACTTACTCTGGAGATCACCTAGCTGAGCTATATATGGCCAGAATTGTGTGCTTGCATGGTGTACCAAAGAAGATAGTATCGGATCGAGGTACTCAATTTACCTCAAGATTTTGGAATAAGTTGCATCTGACAATGGGCACCGTTTGAATTTCAATCTGACATACCATCCGCGATGATGGTCGGTGAAGAGTAAATCAGATACTCGAGGATATGTTAAGAGCTTGTGCTCTGTCATATACTACACCGTGGGATAAATGCTTGCCATATGCAGAATTTAGCTACAACAATAGTTATCAAGCTAGTTTGAAGATGTCTCCATTTGAAGCTTTATATGGTCGTTCATATCGAACACCATTAAATTGGAACGAGACGGGGGAACGTCAAGTCTTTGGACCAGACATACTCTTAGATGCAGAGGAAAAGATTGCTTTGATTAGAGAAAGACTGAAGACTGCACAATCAAGGCAAAAGAGTTACGCTGACAACCGACGCCGCGAGTTAAGCTTTGAGCCAGAGGATTATGTATATCTCAGAGTCACCCTGCTCAAAGGAGTTAAAAGGTTCCACACTAAAGGAAAACTTGCCCCAAGATATGTAGGTCCATTTAAGATTTTGAGCCGTAGAGGTGAAGTTACATATCAGTTAAAGTTGCCACAATCCTTCGCAGGTGTGCACGACGTATTTCATGTATCTCAACTGAAGAGGTGCCTTCGAGTGCCAATAGAACAGACACCTCTGGAGGAGATTGAACTGCAAGAAGATCTGACTTATAAGGAATACCCTATCAGGATTTTGGACACAGTTGATCGAGAGAAAAGAAATAAATCAATCCGCTTCTACAGAGTTCAATGGAGCAACCGCTCAGAGAGTGAAGCAACCTAGGAGCGTGAAGAAGATTTGAAGCAGGAATTCCCTAACCTATTCTCTAGTTAACCCTGAATCTCGGGGACGAGATTCTGTTAAGGGGGGAGGTTTGTAACATCCCAAAATTTGCTCTTAATATATTTAATGTGTTTTTGGGATTATTTGGAATTTTTCAGAATTTATTTGGAATCTTTGAGGTTAATTTGAATTCAAGCCTTATTGAACTAATTGCATAAAATAAAGATCATGCATTTTTGCATAAGCATAAAATCTACAATTTTGTTTATAATAAAGATATTTGAAAAATAAGAATGTTCCTTTCAAATATTTGCAGAAACAGGTTATATAAATTAAGTTGTTGATTTTATAAAAATCTGTACAAGTGTCTAATTCACTAAAAGAATTTTTGCGAAAAATCTATACATCAAAAAACTAGTTTGGTCATAATCACGAAAGAAATAAAGTGATGGACGTTTCTTGTTCCCACAGAGATTTCTAGTCCATTTGTCTTCCTTCCGCACTATAAAAAGGGGCAATGGGTTCCTCTCCTCGTTGCCAACCCATCCATTCCCTCCATGAGAGCTCTCTCGCCTTCGTTTCGTTGGATTCTGCAAAGATTGGAGTTCTTGCTTTTTTGGTGTACTTCTTATTTCTCCGGCCACCACCGCCAATTGGCCACCTTGCCGTCACCACTACCGGCGAGTCCACCACGCCGCGCTGCCACCACTTGACCGGCCGGTTAGCCCTCTTATCTCTCCCACCGTGTGCTATGTTAAAGAAACCGAAGTCTGTTCGTTTTTCTGATAAAAACCGAAGCCTCTCCATCCATGAGAATGATGAACAGTAGAGCATAGTGATGAACAGTAAAAACATAAAAGAACTAAAACCTTAATTGTACATGCCTTTTCCCCAAATCGTGAAATTTGTCATTTTTGCTACAAATTTGTTTTAGCTCCAAATCACATGCAACAAATTTTGTTAATTAGTGAATATTAATACCTATCTTTGATAATTATTCTAAAATTTTATAAATAAATTTATATTGCTAAATTTTTCGCAGAATGTTCAAACTTACGAATTTTGTAATTCCTAAACTATAGGTCCAAAAATGTTAAAATAAATTTTATAAATCTTAGAAAATGCTAAACTAATTATTTGAAAGTTTTCGTGAAATTAGGAATTAGTTTGAATAGTGGTATTTTCTGAATTGTGTGTTTGTACGTTGTTTGAGTGTTTATTTAGTTCTTTATCTGCTACGCGTAGACGTTGAACTGTGCGAAGGTGCGAAAGTTGAAGATGAAGCTCAAGATCAAGTCTTAGATCAAGACCAGTTGCTCTTTGAAGGCAAGTTGTGCTTTGACCATTTTGATCCTATGCTTTCAAAATTACTTTATTTTAAATTATGCATGCTAATTTGTTTACAATGTCTTCAAATAGTTTGGGAATTTGCTAAAACACCACTTGTTAATGTCCTCTTGTCCCTAATAATTGTTTGCCATGAAAATCTTTATTCCCCTAGATTGGGTTATATTATGTGGTTGATATAATACACCAATATTGACTAATAAGCTATAGAACGAATTTTGGAAAGTGTGACATGTGTCTTGATACTGTTGATGGCACGAGGAGCGTGTAAACGAACCGGGGTGATAAAATGGTTTAGACTGGGACAAGTGGCAAGAAGTTAAGTGGTGGGCCAGATGTGGCACTAGGGCGGTCGCATTTGGTTTTTATGACATGTTGACATGATGAATTTTTGGTTAGTCTTGCCTCGATCAATTAAGGACTTAACCTTGCAAGAATTTGAACTGGGCTAACCATACAACCACAAGTTCCGGAGTGGGACGGACCTAGCTGAGTAAATTGTGAAATATATTCTTTGGTACTGTCGTGGTGGTGTGAGTTCCGGGTGTACGGGTGAAAACTCACATGGCGCAAGAGGGGGGCCTTGTTGTGGAGGTGTATCCCTTTAGTGTTGAAACCTTAGCGGGCAGTACTGGATTTAGATGGATCTTTCGAAAGGCTTTGTTACGATTACTCGCCTTTGTGGTGTTTGACTGTATCTTGTGGGTAAAGTGTATAACCTCTGCAGAGTGAACAAACTATTCGAATAGCCGTGTCCATGGTATTGGACATTGCTCGGGGATTACAGTCAAGGGTTAGACTTTATTAAAAATGTGGTTGAGATGTGATATTGATGGGAATGTGGAAGTTGATTAAGGATGTGGGATGATTTGAAATATGAAACTTGGAAAAGCTATGAATAATGGTAATTGTTTACACTGCTTTAGAATCTAGTTATGATTATTTGTTAAATGTTGCTTTACTGCAAAATAACCCTGTTAGCCATTCCATTGGAATAAGCCTAGCATGTAGTATATTAGGTTGCATTCCGTACATAGCTTGCTGAGTGCCAATGTACTCACCTCTCCAAAAAATCACCACCAGAAGAGGAGGACCTTCAGACTCTCGAGGAGGGGCAGAACAACGATGCGATCAACTAAGGAGCGAGCCAAGTCAGTTGTCTGTGGCAAACTGAGGCTCCACGAAGATTTATTTCCACTGCAATTATCTGTTTATGTTGAACTTAGCCCTGCGTGGCTTTATAATTGTAAGGCTGACCTTAAGGTCTTAACAATCTAATATGAGTTGAATACCTTACTACTTATATTTCTGTTGTGTATGTGTGATGGTATTCATCTCTGTTGTATCCATGAGCACCAGCGTGATCCTGGACTGGTGTATCTCACAGGGTGTTCGGAATTCCAATTCCAGGCGCGACAAATGGCTGCAGATCTATACTATAGTCATGAGAGCAGCCAGAGGCAACGAGAAGGTGATAGCCAACTACCTACTCGCCACTCTCGATGGGGCAGCTAGGTCTTGGCTACTCAACCTCCCACCTTAGTTGATATTGTCATGGGCCGAGTTGCGTGCACAGTTCATCGCCAACTTTCAAGGCACGTATGAACGCCCCAGGACACGCAGTGACTTGCATCGGCTGGTGCAGAAGCCAGGAGAGTTGTTGCGTAGCTTCATTCAACGATTTAGCGACAAGAGGAACCTGATCCCCGACATCTCGGATGAGGCAGTGATTATTGCCTTTGAGAACGGGGTGAAGGATGGAGATCTGAAGGGGAAGCTCACCACCCAGAAGATCAGAACCACCGAGGTGCTCTTCGAGTTGGTGGATAAGTACGCCATCCGCGCCGAAGCCCGAGACCACCTCGATAATCTGAAGCTTGACAGCGACAAGGCCAAGTCATCCAAGCATGGGGCGAAGAGGAACAAGAACCGCGGGGAGAAACGTAAGGGCGACTCCACTGTGGCTGCGGTCGAGAGGGGCAAGACGCGCAACCTAGGCGATAATAAAGGTCGAAGCCGTGGGGAGGCAAGTATTGCCCTGTCTATCACTCGGACAAGCACGACTTCGACGAGTGCCAGGTAATCAACAAGAAAGTCCAAGAGAAGCTCAAGGACGCCCTTGCCGAGCGAGGCATCGAGCAGGCTAGAGACAAGCTCGAGGATGATGAACCCGAGTACCGAGGAGCTGAGCATAAGCTAGCATACATCTTTGGGGGGTTTACCACGTACGAGTTCAAGAGGCAGTACAAGGTAGTGGAGAGAGAGGTCAATCTGACCACGCCGGCTCTCCCACGATTCCATAAGTGGTCGGAGATGCCGATCATGTTCGACCAGATGGATCATCCGACTTCGGTCCCACATCAAGGCGATACCCTGTCGTGGTCGAGCCCACCATTGTAAACATCAAGGTCGCTCGAACCTTAGTCGATGGAGGCAGCTCGTTGAACCTCATCTACGCAAAAACTCTAGATAACATGGGCATTCCCCAGACCAAGATAAAAGCCGGAGCCGAGCCATTTCATGGCATAACTCCGCGCTCATTGGCAACCCTGCTGGGCCAGATCAAGTTGCTAGTCACATTCGGCACACCGAACAACTTCGGTAATGAGATGATCCTCTTCGACGTAGCGGATTTTGAGACCATGTATAATGTGATCTTAGGCCGTCCAATGCTGGCCAAATTCATGGCGGTAGTGCACTATGCGTACTAGACAGTCAAGATGCTAGCGCCAAAGGGAGTCCTCACGATCAAGGGCAACCAGCGTGCGGTGGTCAGGTGCGACAAGAAGATCCTGGAGATGGCTGAGCATCTCGCCTGATCGGTAGCCAGTGCCGGCGATGAGAGAACTAAGCGCCAGAAACCCGAAAGCAATAATCGGGTTTCCACGTCCAACAGAAACGCCAACAACCAAGTCGACGATGTCAGGAAGGGCAAGAAGATTTGTGAAGAGGTCAAGACGGTGCCCCTAACCCGATGAAGCCGTCCAAGACGGTTAAGGTAGGCGCCGACCTCGACCCTAAATAGGAACTCAAGCTCATCACTTTCCTTCTAGCAAACCACAACGTGTTCGCATGGCAACCGTTCGATATGCCCGGAGTCCCTAAGGAGGTGATCGAGCATCGATTAGCTGTGGAGCCAAGCGCCAAGCCCGTGGTGCAAAAACAGTGCAGATTCGCGGAGGATCGGAAGCAAGCCATACAAGAGGATGTTAGCAAACTCCTGAAGGCTGGCTTCATCCGAGAAGTCCGCCACCCAACATGCCTGGCAAACCCAGTTCTTGTAAAGAAGGCCAACAGCAAGTGAAGGATGTGCGTCGACTACACCGACCTCAACAAGGCATGTCCAAAGGATCCTTTTCCTCTCCCTCGCACCGACCAGATAGTAGAACTACAGGTTGTGAATTGCTAAGTTTTCTAGATGCCCATTCGGGGTATCACCAAATTAGCATGTCCGCCGAGGACAAAGAGCAAACAGCCTTCACTACTCCTTTCATGTATTCTGTTATGTGAAGATGCCCTTTGGCTTGAAATGTGCTGGTGCGACGTCGTATCAACAGTGTATTCAAAACTGCTTGAAATCCCAAATAGGATGAAATGTAGAAGTATACGTTGACGACATCGTAGTAAAATTGAGAACCAGGGGCACTCTGGTCGGGGACCTCAACGAAACATTCGACAACCTCAGGAAGTGTCGGATGATGCTTAACCCTGGGAGTGCACGTTCGGCGTCCCGTCTGGCAAGCTTCTCGGCTTCCTGGTGTCTAATCGAGGCATCGAGGCCAACCCGCACAAGATCGAGGCGGTAAATCAAATGCGCCCTCCATGAACGCTAAGAGAGGTACAAAAGTTTACAGGATGCATTGCTACCCTCAGTCGATTCATCTCTCGGATGGGTGAACAGGGGCTACCTTTCTTCAAGCTGCTCAAGAAGCACGACAACTTCGAGTGGACCAAGGAGGCCGAGGAAGCTTTTCAAGATCTAAAAAGATATTTATCATCTCTGTCAATTTTGGTTTCACCTAACAAAAAAGTGGAGCTTTTCCTTTACATTGCGGCTACCCCCCAAGTAGTAAGCACGGTCCTGGTAGTCGAACGGGATTGCCACAATAAAAAGACCAAGATCCAAAAACCGGTGTACTACGTGAATGAAACCCTGCATAGATCCAAATCACGGCGCATAAAATCATGGTGATGACCACGTACCCATTGAAGGAGGTGCTGCGCAACAGAGACGCAACAGGATGGATCGCGCAATGGGTAGTCAAGCTCAACAAGTTCAAGGTCAATTTTGCGCCAAGGACCAGCGTCAAGTCAAGGATTCTGGTGGATTTCATCGTGGAGTGGACACACATCGAGGAGAAGGAAGCCAAGGCGGTCGATGACCACTGGACCATGTTCTTCGATGGATCGCTCACGCTCCAATGCTCGGTGGTTGGCATCGTGCTAAGATCTCCGACAGGTGAGGAACTCAAATGTCATCCAACTCAATTTTCAAGCTTCAAATAACGTTGCAAAGTACGAGGGACTGGTCAACGGATTTCGAATAGCTGTGGCACTACGAATCAAGTGATTACTCATGAAAGGGGACTCACAACTAGTTGTAAACCAAGTGCAGAAAGAGTACAAGTGCTCAGATGACAACATGGCAGCATACTTGAATGAGGTCCGCAAGCTGAACCACAAGTTCGAAGGCCTCGAGGTAAGGTACATCCGGCGGAGTGATAACGCCGTCGCCGACGAACTTGCCAGGCTCGCTTCGTCCCGTTCACCTGCACCATTGGGAGTCTTCGTGGAGAAACTCCCCAAACCATTTGTCTCCTCTCCATGAGAAGCAGATGCTGCCCAACTTGACTAGCAGCCTGGTCGAGTCAACGAGGTAGAACTTGCAGATACAGAATCTGCACTACTCGACGCGAGCCGACCTGGATGACTCCATTCCGGGCCTATCTCGAAGGTTGAGAGATCCCTGACGACGATGCCTCAGCTAAGAAAATTGCACATAAGTCCAAGCTCTACGCATTGGTAGACGGCAAGCTCTATCGAAAAGAGAGTAATGAAATTTTGATGAAGTGCATCACTCAGGAAGAGGGCAATAAAATATTGCTCGATGTTCATGGAGGCATCTGTGGCAACCATGCATCCTATCACACCCTGGTTGGGAATGTTTTTCGGCAAGGGTTCTATTGGCCAATTGCCCTCCAAGACACTTGCGAGCTGGTGAAAAAATGCGAAAGTTGCCAATTCTACGGTAAGCAAACTACCCGACCAGCCCAAGCCCTGCAAACCATTCCTCTATCTTGGCTCTTCTCCTTCTGGGGATTGGACATCTTGAGACCATTCCCTAGAGCCCAAGGAGGTTACAAGTTCCTGTTCGTGGCAATCGACACATTCACCAAGTGGATCGAGATCGAACCCATCAGGAACATCACCTCAAAAGTAGCCAAGAGGTTCATGAGGAGCATTGTTACCCGATTTGGCATCCTGAATCGAGTAATTTCTGATAACGGTAGCCAGTTCAAAAGCAGTGCTTTTACAGTCTTCTGCGAGGAACTGGGAATCAAACTTTGCTTCGCTTCTGTCGCTCATCCTCAGAGTAACGGTCAAGTCGAGCGCACTAATGGCATGATCTTGCAGGGGATAAAGACCCGCATATTCTATAGGCCAAAAGCTTACTCGACCAAGTGGGCGAAAGAACTCCCCTCGGTGCTATGGGCCGTTCGAACATCGACTAGTCGAGTCACCGGTGAAACTCCGTTTTTCTTGGTCTATGGAGCAGAAGCAATGCTCCCAACTGAGTTAACATTTAAATCACCTCGAGTGGAAAACTACTCAGAAAAGGAACAATAGCTAGAGCGAGCAAGCGACATAAATCTACTCGAAGAGTACAGAGATCGAGCGTCCGTTCGAGCGGCCAAGTATCAATAAGCCCTACGCTGGTAGCATAGTACGAGAATCCAGGAAAGAGAACTCGATGTTGGGGACTTAGTGCTGCGAAAGGTGCAGAAGCAGGATAACCGAAACAAGTTATCACCTAAGTGGGAAGGCCCCTACGTTGTAGTTGAGGTTACTCGGCCAGAATCGGTATGGTTATCTTTGGGCGACGGCATGATACTTGAAAACTCGTGGAACATTGATCAGCTAAGAAAATTCTATGCGTAAAAAAGAGAGTCGCACAGACAAAGAACAAACAAGAACAAGCAAAGATCCCAAGTAAGCAAAAGTTCATTTCATTTATAATATTAACAAAAGTCTTCCTATTACATTCTCAGAACAGGCTACCCTAGCTACCCTACGGCTACTTGTCGTTGAAAGCGTCTCACCTCCTCTTTTCCTCGCTCATAGGCAACCAATTGATGGTCCCCAAAATAGGCCGGCGACCTCGTGGGAGGGGGTCGGAAGAGGCGGCGAGCGGACGTAGGACAGTTGATGGCAAAGAATCCACCTCTTGTACCACCAAATGCCCTCAACCACCATTGTGATGGGTTAGAGGGTAAGCAGGTGATGGACCAATGAAGCTGCCTCAAGCTTCACCTCCACCTCAAGCCTCGCCTTTTCTCTTCTGGTGTTGGAGGATGCGACACCTGTCCTCAAGAGAGGAGTGGAGGTGGCATGGTCTTGTGGGGAAGCAGCACGGAGCTTGCTTGTCACTTCTTCCCCCTCTTCAGGCCACATCTCCCTCTCGACGGCCTCCCAGTCGATCTTTTCCTGCTCTTTTTTGGGCCAGACCTTTTCGATTGCGTCCCAATCGATGTCGTCATCTTCGTCATCGGAAAGAACAATGACAATGCACCGAGAGGGCCCCATAGCAAGAGGCAGAGGAGGGATCTCGACGGAAATCTCCCGAGGAGGGGCCCCCTCAAGGATCTCCAAGGAGGGGGATGAAGGCGATGAGGAGGCCATTAGAACGTCTAAAGCTAAAAAGTGATGCAATACCGAAGGAAGAAAAGTGATGCCGAGGGACTGCGCGTCCCATTTGTTTATAGCCCTGGAAGTGCCTCAAGCCAAGCGTCGCAAGCCAATGGGAGTCCGTGTCGGGTCCGGTTTATGAAGCATCCCAGCTGTGCCTTCACATTAATGCGGAAGCTGAACAGACGTCGAGTGATGGTGGGCCACGCAAAGATGGATGGACGTGACGGCTGCAGCAGGCCTCAGTAATAAAGGTATAAGTGGAAACAGTGCTAAGTCTTATCGTTGCGCTCAAGGGCTCGTGCGCTCAGACGTACGATCAAAGAATATCGGATGTGATGCTTGTGCCCAACTGTCGCCTCGATGGTCTGTTCGAGTAGAGAATCAGGGGCCACGTCACGCTACCGCTAAGCATGAGACTCCGCCAAGTACACTCAGGGGCTTGGCCACCGAGGTGTATGGCCGAGGATTCACTTCAGAGGCATTCATGCCTACTCATCATAGCGAACTATCGAGTAAGAGGTCGAAGATTAGCATTGCTCAAACTCTTGCCTCGACGTAAGCCTCATCCTCAATTCGAGACACTCATCGAGTAAGGGATCAGGAGTCATGACAAATGCACAAGACTGATGCTCCGCTAACACCTCTATCCAGCTATCGAGTAGAAGCCGAGAGCAGAGTCGCGGCATAATGTATACTCTACTCCCCACCCGATAGTCTTATCGAGTAGGAGTTCGGGGGCTACAAGTAACTCGATACACGGTATACAGGTAACCGATACCTTGTTTCATTTTTGCCCTTTGTTAGTTCTCTTTTAATCGATACGACTATCGAGTAGAGCACACTATAGGTGAAATTTTTTTATTTAATAAACGCGAATTCCTTTGCATGCATTTACTCGACTTCGCGCTCAACCGGTCAGCAAATGAAGCCAAAACGCAGCCATGCTTGAACCCGACGATGAGCAATTCCATCCTACGTGCAAACGAGCACCAGATTGTCAAACATCTAACGCTCAGCGGCCGGCGGGAAATGAGGCCTCTAGTTAGTTCTACATGCACTGTCCGATAAAGCTCAAGTTTGCTACGTGGTCTAAGCCGTATGGTCGATGAAGGCAAGCAAAGGATTGTGTAAGTTCTTAGTGTTGTCCACACGGCACAGATGTTATGCACAGCCTCTCCGAGCGCAAGCTCGGGGGCTCCAAAATTTAATAGAATCTTGTCTTAAGTTTTGTATGCAAGTATAGCCAAAGCACAAGCGCTAGTTTATAAGTGCTAACCAAAATTGCATCTGTCTGTGTCTCTTTTGTTTCATCGGCAAGGAACCAAAAGGCATGACACGAATGGACAAGCAAAACAGTTAGCATTTTTACCCAAAGAGAAAAGGCGTTGAACTAGTGCAAACTCTGTTATATCAAGACCATCGGCTTAAGGGCTTTGCTCGTCCTCGCTATCAAGAGACATTTCCAGCTCGTCCACAAATCGCTCGGCCTGACCTTGAAATGATTCGACTAGGTCATCAATCTTGCTCTCCTCACAAGCAAAACCGTCTTCCAGGCACAAGAGATTCAAGATGAGCCGAATTGGTCATGCGATGGAGAGTTCTCGACTGCAAGGCGGCTAGCGTCGTGTTTGTTGCAGCCTTCTCTCCCTCGACTTTCTTCAAGTCCGCCTCATCCTTGGCCAGGTCGGTTCTGTTTTTGGTGCACATGGCATCCAAAGAGGCGTTCTTGGCCCTAAGCGTCTCTGCCTCCGCAACCAGCTTCTGCTCCCTCGCCTCGGATTTGGCCAAAGCTTCCCTCATTTTCTCCATCTTCTCTCGGAGTCTCACCAGCTCAGCGTCCTTCATCCGGATGACTTGCCATTGAGAAGCAGCAAGCCGCTCGTTTCGCTGCTGGCCTGCAGGCAGAACGCTCTAATGTGATGCAGGATCTTCAAGCGCTGCCAGAAGGTAGTCGGAAGAGGTTGAAAAAGTAGTAGAAAGGAGAATGGTTTCAAAACGCAGAATCGGCTAAGTGCAGTTGCGTACCTAGAGATCTGGCTCTAAGGCCGGCCAAGATTCAAGGGGCACTGATGAAGGCAATTGAAGCGAGGATGAGGTCATGGGAAGTGTGGCCGGAGTCTCAAGAGTTGGTTCGGTTGCGCCTATGATTGCTGGAGGCAAGGAACTGTCAAGAGCCGCTACAAGCATTTTCGGTGGCGGTGAGGTGCCAGCCGGAACTGGTTCAATTGCGCTTGGCGACGGTGAGAAGCCACCAGTGGTGTTCTCGATCTTACCTCTCGATGTTCCCTTCCTGTAAAAGAAATTCTCGTATGACACCTTCTAAGGAGATAAGAGCACAGGAGAGCAATGAATGGGCAATCTTACTTCGTTCTCTTTAACACCACTCTTAAACCGCTTCGCGAGCGAGATTTTTTCTTCGGCATCAGCTCGGCTCGGGTGGCTGCCCTCTCAGTCGGCTCACCTGGCAGGAGTGGTGGTGTCGGCAAATCAGTGCCTAGAGAAGCAGCCTGCTCACGTAGGGCAATTATCAGCAACTGATTCGGACTACCAGCACGGCAATTAATCGGTAATAATCACTTTACCCTTTCGACCATCTCGGTTGGCGAAGGAACTTCTCAGGGTGACACCTGCAGAGCCGCAGCCAAACATTGCGCATCAGCAACCAAGGTGTCCCACTGTTCCTCCAAAAGTTGCCAAATTACGTCAGCAGCGACCTCATAACACCCGAGTGATCGATTGAATGTCACCTGATCAGAAGTCTTCGATCTCAGCGGCGCTTCCACCAAGGCGGAAGTGATGGCAACGCTGAACTCCTCGATCGAGGAGAAACCGCCGCCTCTTGCTCCTGAGCTGCTTTGACCTCGCTAGGAGTTGGGGCAAGCGCCGTGTCCTCCATAGATGGACCCGCATCAGCAGGGCCTGAGCTCGATGCATGCTCGCCGTTTTGAGCAACCTCATCGTCCAAGTCTATGGCCCCCTCGAGCAGTTCATTGTGCTCATCCCGCTCAACCTCCTGAAGAGGTATAATGAGTTAAGCCCTGATGGCTGCCCCAGAGCAGCAACAGTGGTAAGTACTCGATACATACCTCTGGTCAAGGGTTGATAAGAGAATAGGCCTCTATGCAGTAGGGCCCAGGAGATGATCCATGGAAAATTTGCTCAATCGAGCAGAAATACTTGCATCTGATAGGACTGTTAGTCAGAAAAGTGGCTCATCAGCCACTAATCATGGCAGAAAAGGAAAAGCAATAAAAGATATCAGTATTATTTACCTTCGGAAGAATCTCTGGTCGCGTCATCGACCCCAGAGTATTCCCATACCAAATGGTCCCGGCACTTCAACGGACTTGACTACCTCGTCAAGAAGTCTCGGGCGACATGCCACCCAGAGAGGCCCCTTTTCCTCAGCTCCACGATCTTCTCGATGTAGCGTGCGTTCCGCGCAGTTGACGAAGGAACTTTTGTCCAGAGCTCGGAAAAGGCCGTGAAGGAAGGTTTGTAAGACAAAGGAAAGTTAACTGTGTCCGGAGAGGTGATATAGAACTACCGCTTCTTCGATCCGACTGCTAGGAAGAAGTCACTGGCATAGGGATATAGACGCTAGCAGCACCACTACAAAGATGAAAGCCAGCGTCCCCGACAATCTCATTCTTGGTCGACCTCTTCAAACCGTAGAAATGGCGGAATAAGTTGAGGTTGGGTCGGATGCCCAGGTAGGCCTCACAAAGATGAACAAAGACGCTGAGTATTGTGATGGAATTGGGGCTCAAGTGAAAAAGTTGGATTTCGTAGAAGTCCAGAACATCAAGCAGAAATTTAGAAGGGGGAAAGCTGAGACCACCACGAAAAAGGACTCGAAAACAACGGTCTCGTCTTCATTCTTAGGAGTCGTATAGTCCTCACCAACGAAAGGCCTCCAATGGAAGAACGCTCGAGGAGGAATAAGGCCGCCCTTCTCTAGTTCCACAAGGTGTTTCTCCGTCACGATGGACGTCTGCCACACCTGCCGGTACATTTCATCGCTGAAGGTCGGTCCTTCGACAAGCTTTGCCACGACCTCCTTCTTTGGGACGACGACCTTGGTGTTGGCGAAAAAACCAGAAGCCATTGCATCAGGGAAGAGGAAACTCTCAGACACAGAAGCTCAAGGGCTCAAGGAAACGTGACGGAGGCTTCGAGAGGAAGTCTGAAGGCAAAAGAATGAATGGCTACAGTTCCAAATTCAGAAATTTATAAGCCAAAAGGTGTCTAGGCACAACGGTTCATTTCCCGCCAAATGGCACGTTGATTGCCGAAAAAAGTGGAATAATAGCGCCATATTCACCGCGACGTGAGCAATAAATGCACCAACTACTCAACGTTCAGAATTTCTAACAACAGTTCCAACTCCGCTCAGAGTCGGGTTGACTGGCCAATACCGGGCAGCGCAAGGTTACCCTAAGTGCTCGAGTTAGGCTTGCCGCAGGGCGCTCGACCCCGCACAACCTACTCGATACTTAGCGATTCCTAACTCGCTCGATGTATTCGACTAGAAGCAGCCGAGGCATTACTCGACCAAACCAAGTTTGGCAGTAATCGACCAAGCATTCAACAGACACTCTACTGAGCGAAGTTCAAAGGCTACTGTCGAATATCCAAATGTGGGATATGGTTATGCGCCATAAAGTCGGAAACCACGTCACATACATATTTACTAGTACTAGGATATTCCGTATATCTCTAGCCCGAGCCTGCGTGATAAGGTATACGCGGAAAGGATATCCCTTGCAGGGAAGCTTCGATCCTACTCCTGATATGAGGAGACCAACCCGAATACGCCCAGCAGCTATGGAAATTCAGATATGATACGGGGATCATAACGGCAAAACGACTCTTATCGACTACGACTCGATACTCCAGCCTACTATATAAGGACCGAGAGGACATCGTTAAGGACAAGCCAATTGAGAGCCGATCAGAAGGTAGAGCAAGTATGAAGAAACCATTGCGACACTTAGCGATTTAGCGTAGCCATATACAAGCCGTAGTCTAGCCATCCCCATCCCCCAGATTGGTAGTTCTTCCTTGTAATCAGGGATACCCCCATTAATATGTACTTCTTTCATCGATTTCAATCATCGTCGACACAGGAGTAGGGTATTACTCATCAACAAGGTCCGAACCTATCTACATTGCGTTTTCCCTCTTGCATGTTTGACCCTGCATATCTCGAAGGTACCCGGATATAAGTGTGTTATCGATCATTAACCTTTGACAGTTTAATTGTAGGCATGTGTTGATTTTATATGTAAACCAGCAAAGCATGTTATCTAAATTCGTTTAAATCTTTGAATTCAAATATATTTTTTCAAATGTATATGTTTTATTTGAATTGTTATAGATAGGTATATACCTTAAAATTGAAAGTTTCAAACAATATACCTAAATTTGTGTTGATTAGTGAGACTTATATCATTATATTCCTCTTGTCGTTAGTAATCTATTGGTAAAAACCTTTTATGAATCAAAATTGTCAATAAAAAAATTATTGATAAAATAAAGAAAGAGATTCATATACAAACAAAGAAATGTATTTACTGGTTGATTGGCCATATAGCTGATAGTCAATGAGACAGTTCCTTACGCTGACTACTATGATAAGTGGCTCAGTCAGTATACTTTAATTGGCTAGAGTAATAATAGGCTATTCTATGCATAGCTATCGAATTCTATGTATATATCCACACACAGACGGAAGCCTCTATCGCTGAACTTCACTTGGGGGCACCCGGGTAACATAGGCCTAACAGTAACATCTACCTCAGTTCATACTTTATGCATCGATCTACCTCAGTTCATGCTTATGCATCGATCCATGGAACTGTTACGATGCTGCCGCTACTACGCAAAGAAGGCCGTTCATCGCGTAAACGCAAGACTACCACAATCAGAATTTTTCATCCTGATGGGTAATTGTCAAAACAAGCCCGAAGTGGTCGCTGGGTAAGACAGGTAGTCTTACTTTGTGAACCTCCTTGCGTACTACCTTCTCCTTGTAGTACGAGACGCCCGGTATCGCCTCCTTCCCGATCATCTCGATGCCGTCGATCTTGAAATCTGCCAACTTGCACACAAACCTGTCCAGTCTCTTCTGCAGAGTACAGTTGCCTGACAGCATGCCATTGGCTTTCGTATCATAAGTCCAGCCATTTTCACCGGGCTTCAGCTCAACCCAAGCATCAACCCAGCCGTCGGGTAGAGGGAAGGGCCCGTCTCCTTTGTCATCCCAGTTCATGTCACCACAAAATATCGCGTTGTGGAAGGCTCCCAGAATTCTCAGAGATTCATTTGCCTGAAATACTCGCTCCTCGCTGTACATCTGATCCCACCGGGGAGGTGCAGGGCAGGGGCTCTCTAGGTGGGTTGTGGCCAACACCAACTTGTTCATCCATCCAGCGTTGACACCTGCTATGCACAGCTCCCTTCCCATTATTGAGTTAGAAAATGGGATACGGTGAAACGAGTCCGCAGGCAATTTGCTCATCTGCATTTGTTTGCGATTGAATCGCATTAGTAGGAATAGATGAAGCACGGAGAAAAAAAATAAGATAAACTGTCATAAACCGAAGGGGGGAAAGCAGTGAGTAGTAACACTTCAGGAAGAGCAAAGTTGGTGTATCTATTATTTGTCGTCGAAAGTTCTTTAATAATCTTATATTTTCATAATTTTAGCTGGCATTACATAAATTAGAGATCATGAAAAGTTAAAAAGAAAATTCACTTTTTTTGTAAGAAAGACATAGGATATGCATGTACTTCTCCTTAGAAGAGGATCAGCGAAAACATAACCTTTCTAGATGCTTCGACTCGTGCCATATATGATGTTTAAGAGAAGGAAGGATTACCAGCATGCAGTAATATGGTCTTCGAATAGCCATCTCATGTGACAACAAGCATTTGTATTCTTGCCACCAGTCAGATTTTTGCAGAAGCAGATATATGTATGGTGTAACCTCCTGCAGTTCCACACATGAGATCCATTAAGAGGCACAAAAAAAAAAGGGGGGGGGGGTTCAAATTCTGGACCTGGAAGCATATAAGGTCTGGGTTGTGGTGCTTAATAAGATCTCCAAGAGCATCCATTCTTCTATGCAGTTCTATATCCTCCCGAAACCAGACACTGTATGTCATGACTTTGAAAGTCTTCTTACCCAAATGAGTCTGAAAATTTCCTGTGGGGAGACAGCTAGTTTTTAATGTGGCCATACCAAAACAGAAGCGTAAAAGAGCAGATTGAAAGATTAAATGAACCTCTAACTTTCATAAGGAGATATGGAAAATACCAAGACTAGAAATATGAAAACTACTGCAAATTTAAAATACATTAAGGCAAATATTATGTTGAATATTTTTAGCTAATTAACTTGTAACTGAAAAAAAAGAGCGATTTGCAATAAAGATCAGATCATACATGATTGCTCAAACAATAAGTAGAGTGGAGCACTGAAGAAAGAATATTTGCAAGAACAAGGTCATTTAGTACAAGATAATACCCCCTCCAGACTCCGGTCACAGGTGACATTTTGGATATTGGCATGATCTTCAAAGTGCAACTTTGACCACCAATTTCCAGTGTAATATATTTATAGAACATAATAAAATTATAACCTTATGAAAGTACTTTTCGAGAGAAATCATCCATGGGCCAAGGGGCAGTTCTTCCAAAAGGTAACGGAGGCTACACATATCATTTTCATGTATCCAATCAAAATATTCATAAAGAAATATAAAGCGAAAGTTTACAAAGTTTGACTACACATATCCCAAAACGTCACTCTTTTGTGATTGGACGAAGTATTAAGAAAAAGGATACTTGATTATATGCCCTGTAGTTTGTTGCCACCCTTTAGATTGCACTCCCTCCAATCACAAATTGTTGTCATTTTGGGCATAGGTTCGGTCAAACTTTCAAAAATTTGACTGCCAATATCTTTTTAAATATTCGGGATACATGAAAATCATATGTGTAAATTTGACTCGAAAAGTATTTTCATAATATTATAATTTTTTGAGTTTTATAAATGAATTATAATAGAAATTAGTGTTCAAACCTGTGTTTTGGAGACTGCGTCGATGTCCAAAATGACAACAATTTGTGACTGAAGGGAGTAATACATTATCTACAATCCTTTACAATGACTCCTCAATTATATTCCAATTTTCGAATGTTTTAGCTTAAAAAGGTGAAAAAATCATCTCCGTCCCCATTCGCCAACGATCTGCAACGTTGTTCTCCCTTCCTCATTGCACCACCTCTGCCCCTCAACCCACCGTGTCACTTGCACCCCTCCGGCAAAATTACCCCTTCTTTCTCGTTGTACCCCTCCCGCGAACCGCCGCCTCCATCATTGTGCTAGCACGACCGATGAGCACCAAAAAGCAGAGCATCGCTCCTAGTAGCAATCGTCATCCTCCCCACCTCCCTGGTCACCAGAGTCATGGCAAGTCCCTGACAAGCCCGATAGCCAAGGGTGACTGAGTTGGCACAAGAGTCAGCACCAGCACGAAACCATGGTGGCGCCGTGCTTCTCTGAGATCATGACAACGGGGAGGCACTCACCCTTCTCGCATCTCTTTAGGGGTTGCCACCAACGAAGTAGTGCGCACCTGACTGAGATAACAACACCATGGTGGCGACTAGGCTGGCTGTGCTACAGTTGTTTTAGTTGAGAAGATGATCGTCAACCGCACGTGCCAGGTCTTCTTCTTCGAGACTGGCAGTGGGAGGTATCTCTAGCTAGATCTTCTTCATCACAAGTTTGTGGTACTTGCTAATATTACTGTGATCGACAGTAATATTACTCAACATATAGGGTGGAAGATCCTAGAGTGGCAACGAACTGCAGGGCATATAATCAATTATCCCTCAAGAGAACTAGTGCATTTATGCCAGAATTAACAACCATAGTAACACCTTAATACAGTTCACACCCCAAATTAGAGCGAACACATTCAAATCCTCGTCGTACATCCATTTTACATAGGGTGCGTTTGGTTGGGTGTACGAGGGTGAACCGAACCGTCCCGTACAAGATCTGGTTGTCTTTGCGTTTGGTTAGCTGAACGGAACCATTTGATACAGGATGAGATGGTACAGATTCTTGAAATATTCTAAAAAGATGCTGCACCATCCCGTACGGGCAATTTGTCCGAACCAATCGGTCCAGGACAGGATCGTTCACTCGCATCATCCCTCAAATCAACCTCATCCCCATGCTTATCACGGCGGCGATGCCTAGTCGGCGCCTAGGCGTCCAGGCGGTCGGCCGAACTCGCCTTGGCTCGGCGCCTTGCCTGAAGCCGGCCAGGCGGCCGCCTAGGCGCCCTGGCGTTGCGGCGTGGTCGCCTAGGCGTTGTCAAGGGTGTCTGGGCGGGCGACGAATAGTTTTTGGCTGAACTGAAGAATAAAAGGTTTCGACTGGACCAGAGAGGCGGAGAAGAGACCGAAAGAGACTCACGGGTGAAGACCAGACTGGACCGGAGAGGCGGCGGAGGAACCCTAGCTTTGCGCCGCCGCCAGCAGCTGCTTTGCCCCTGGCGCTTCGACCACCGGTAATCCCTCTGCCTCCCGCTCCTCCTCCGCCTCCCCCCTCCTCTGCCTCCCCTTCCCTGTCGACTCCTCCTCCGCCTCCCCTTCTCCTCTGCTCGACGTCGGTGCTCCTCCTCTGCTCGGCGTTGGCGCTCCACTCAGCAGCTTGGGAGGGATGCGGCGAGGTGATGCGCTGAGCTCTGCTGAGTATGCGCTGCCGCTGAGGGATGTGGCGATGCGCTGAGTAGTGCGAATGGATGAGGATGGGGGCGAAGGGCGATGACAGCCAATTAAGTAGTGCTTGACTGTGGGATGAGGATTGACTACATACTGATATATATACATGGCTGACCAAACAACAAGTACCGCCGTTGGTGAGTCCGGTAATGCTGGCCAAGAGCAGGCATATGATCCATCCAAGGATCCAAAGCGGAAGGCCAAATCGAAGGATCCTGGGTGGAAGTATGGATTTTGGCCCAACATGACGAACAAAGATATGGTGTAATGTATACTATGCGGAAAACAAATACATTCAGGCATCAAGAGGTTGAAGCAGCACCTTGCCGCGGGTTTTGGGGATGTTCAAAAATGCCCCAAAACCACCACGGCCATAATGAGAGAAATGCAAGATTACATGAAGAAGACTGCAAGGAACAAGATGATTAGTTTAGATGACGATGAAGAGGAAGGTGGAGGTGATGATGTTCAAGAGGTTGAGGTTAATCAACAAGTATCCTCGAAGGCAATGTCTTGTCATCCAAGTTCTGGGACAGCTGCCAAGAGGAAGCAAGCTGCCATTATGTTCAAACCGGTGGCCAAAGTAACAAAATCAATTACCTCTATGATAAAAAAGACACCCGAAGAGGTAGTTGAGGAAAGGCATTCCAAACAGTTGTCCCAAACCTCCATGGAGCAATGTATGAGGACCAAGGAAGAAAAAGAAAGGGTGGATATGCATGTTGCTAATTTCTTTTATCAGTGTGGCATACCATTCAATGCTGCAAATTCTAGGAGTTTTGAAATTATGATGGAGCCTGTTGGACAATACGGGCATGGATACAAGCCTCCTAATTTTCATGAGTTAAGGGTGCCGTTGCTTGCTAAGGCAAAGAATGAAATACAATCATTAAGAGAGAAGCAAGAGTCTGGTTGGAGGCAATATGGTTGTACACTAATGTCAGATGGATGGACTGATAGGAGAGTAAGACATTTGATAAATTTTCTTGTCAATTGTCCTGAAGGGACTTTCTTCTTGGAGTCTGTAGATACATCCTCTCAGTCGGCTGATGCAAGGATGTCAGCAGATTTGCTTGAGAAGAGGATTGAGGAGATAGGCCCTGACAACGTCGTTCAAGTGGTCACCGATAATGGTGCCAACTTCAAGGCTGCTGGTAAGTATCTCTTTAGCAAAAAAAAAATATCAAAGCTGCAAATTGCTTGGAACTCAATCTTTTTCTTTTTGGCAGGTAAAATTCTTATGGAGAGGTTTCTCACTCTCTTCTGGACTCCTTGTGCTGCACATTGTTTGGATCTTATGTTGGAAGATATCGGAAAAATAAGTGAATTCAAGAAGGCCATCAATCAAGCCAAGCATGTGAATACATTCATCTATAGGCATAGGAGGCTTCTCGATGCAGTCACTCGGTTTGCTACTTCTTTTCTCACTTTACAAAGTTTATATAAGCATAAGGATACTTTGCGACTACTCTTTGTTAGTGAGAATTGGACTTAGGGCCAAATTGGCTCACACGGAGGCGGGGAAGAAAGTTTGTGATATTTTGATTTCCTTGCGTTTTTGGCATGCTGTGGAGGATTGCATAAGAGCATCCTAGCCTTTGCTGATTGTGCTGAGAATTGTTGATGGGGATGAGAAGCCTGTTATGCCGGAAGTTTCAGCATGTATGGATCATGCTATGAATAAGATAAGAGTCTTTTGGAAGCAAACCAAGGGTATTAAAGAAGGTAATGGACATCATTGAGAGGCAGTGGGTGCACCAGATGGAGCAAAAGCTGCATGGGGCTGCATTGTTTTTGAACCCGAACAAGTTTTTCGATATCAAAGAAAAAGACATTGACTATGCTTCGAGGCTCCGGATTGCATTCAATGATGTGCTTGAAAAAATTGTTAATTGTGATATCAATTTGCTTAGAAAGATAAGTGATCAAGCAGACGATTATGAGAAAATGAGGAAGAGCTTTGAAAAGCAATCAGTTATGATGCAACAAAAAAACAAAGAGCCCTCGTAAGTATTAAACTTCTATTCTTAATTGATTCAATTTGAAACATTCTAAGTTTCTAACATAGATACAATGTTTTACGTTTTAGTTGATTGGTGGGATGCTTTTGGTGGCCTTGCTAGAGAGCTTCAAAAGTTTGCAAGACGCATCCTCGGCATTTGTTGTTCGGCCTCCGGTTGTGAGCGCAATTAGAGCATCTTCGAATTTGTAAGCAACTAAGTTGTATTTACTTCAAGGCTGCTCATATATTCCAAGTATTTTCTGTTGTTGATTAGTGATTCATTTTCAGATCCATACAAAAAAAAAAGAAACCGGTTAGAGCATCAAAGATTGAATGATTTGGTCTACATTCAATACAACCGGAAGATTGCTGAACGTTTTCAAAAGAGGCATGTGGAAGGGACAAATTTCAACCCTTTGATCTTAGAAGAGTTCCAATGGGACAATGAATAGGTTGAAATGAGTACCGAAGAAGTCCACCACGGAGAAAATCTTTCATGGGCTCATGTTGATGAAGCCACCGGTGCATCACAAATGCTTCAAGGTCGTAATCTATCTAGGATAGCCAGGACATACTCTCGACGTGGTGTAAATTTGAGCTCAACAGTTGAAGGAGAAGGGCAAGGCTCAGACGAGGATGAAGCCTATGAACCTTTGGTGGCCGACGATCTAGACATCGATGATGATTATGGCCAAACGCCACCTACTTCTCCTCATGAGAGTGGACCAAGTGATGAGAATCATCAAGATGATTTAGATTTAGACATTGATGTTTGAATGTTCTTGTCCTTGGAACATTATATTTATGTTTTAATGTCCTTGTCTTTGGAACAATATATCTATGTTTAAAACTTTCAATATTTTTATCCTTGGAACATTCTCAATTCTGTTTTCAAGATATTTTTGTAGTTTATGTGAACTCATGTATTCAACAATCTAGTGTTTCATACTTTCATCTTGCTGACATCAAGTAAATCTCCTGCTTATACTAGGGAAAATCAAGGCAAGCTGCTGGATGGATTGATCAAACCAAAGATTCATACAAGGTACTACACACATTACTCCTCACTTCTACTATATTTGAGCTGATTCAAATTTAAACTATTTGGTCGCCTAATTGTCGCGCGCCTAGGCGTCCAGGCGCTCCGGAGGCGACTCGCCTCGCCGGGGCGCCATGATAACCATGCTCATCCCTCAATCCAATCTCATCTCTTCAACCAAACATCATCTCGTACCATCCTGTATCATTCCGTCCAAGCAACCAAACAAAATCTTGTATCATTCTATTTAGGCAACCAAACATCTTCCCTGTACCATCTCATCTAGGATCATCCCATCCATCTTGTACCATCCCATCCCATTCATCCTCGTACACCCAACCAAACGCACCCTTAGTGGCTCACCATGTACCACAATTCCGCCCTGTGGCCCTAACACATTGGTGACGACTACCCATTTGCAGTTGTAATGAACATTATTAGTCATCCCTGATTACTCCCAAATTGATTTTACCTTTGCTCCTCTCCATCAACAAAACAGTTTTGAGGGGAATCAAGCGCGTCACAATCTCCCCTTCCATTCTCTCATTAATTCTGGTCAATTTGTCGTGCTCTATGATATGTCGGGCTGAAATTTGTTTGGCGTCCAGGCAATGCTCCCCCGCAAACCAAATCATTAGTACAAATAAGTCTTTAACCTCAAAAGCTCTAATCTTGCAAAAGAAATAGGGAAATATAATATCACACAACATAGTATTCGAGCGGACGAGGGTCCGGTGGGACTGCAACGTGTAGTCCCATAAGTTAGGACCGTACGATCGAAGCAGCAAACAATTCGGATCGATCAATATTGTTGCTACATTGCATCGATATAGTGTTTTTGCCTAGTATTCTTGAAAAACTGCATCCGACGTTTTTTATCCAACAGTATATAGGGTACTGTTTAAGTTGGAATCCGACAGGATTGTATTGGATCCCTGTCCTATTCGACCATAGCAAAACAAAGTGCTCAAGAAATTTCGAAATCTTGGCCCAACAGGAGAACACAGGAAAGAGTGAAGACGGCAAGACTGCACGAAGCACAAGAACCAATTAAGCCCCTAGAAGCGATTTTGGGCACATTCAACTCAACAACGCGAATATAATAATCCAAATCTTTTGATACGTGGATATACAAAATCCTAGACAAACCTTTCTTGGCGGCGGGCGCCCCTTCCGCTCCGTCCGCGCCGGCGCACACCTCGACGACGTCCGGCGACTCCTCGCGCTCCCTCTTCCTTGCGGGCCGCCGTTGCGGGGGTGACCCCGCGGGGTCGTCCTCGGCTTCGACCTCCACGGGGCGCGCGGCGTCGCATACGGTGCAGGCGCCGGAGCCGCCGGGGTTGGAGAACGTGCACAGGGCGCAGCGCCACGGCAGCTGTGCGCCGCGGGACCCGGCACGGTCTTCGAGGGCGAAAGTCCTGCACTCCCGCCCGCCCAGAGGAGGCGACGGCGGACTCACCGGGGAGCGGGGAGGGGAGGACATGGAGATGGAGGAGGAGGGTTTCTTTTTTTTTTTATGGAAAAGAGGAGGGTTTTGGGTCTAAATTTGAATCGGGCTTCTTCTGGACGTCCATTGACCCGATCGGGCGCGTATGTGTATCAGTGTATCCTGATTCCTCTTAGAATTTGGAAAGCCATTTGGGAGTTCGTCTGTCGATTCAGTCCTAAACAAATAGTAGAAGATACAGTCCGGCATTAGCAAAACATGAAATGAGATGCCAATATTCCAAGACCAACCAACGGATCCAACAATTACGTAGGATGAGATAAGCTTTTGAAAAAGGCAAATAGATTTCCTATTTTACGGTCGTTCTCTCCGTGTGCTCACGCTCTAAACGCGACACGTGTCCCTTTACCGTTTTTCTTGTGACAACAGGCATCATATGCGGAGCGACAGAAAGGAACTGTTTCGGTTTCGTTTTTGAATCGGTTTGGAGTCCGGCTGCTCTTCTCTATCATCGTTGTTTCCCCTTTTGCACTTCACTATTCTGAGAGAGAGAGAGAGCGACAGTGTCTTGGGTTTGGGCAGAAGGGTAGGCAAATCCTAGGTGTGAGATTGATTCTGTCGGGAAACAGCTCGTTTTGACCTCTCGGGAAGGAGATCAAAGCGAGGGTTCCATGTGGATGTGATAATAGAGGCAGATCTCGAAAGGTCAAGGCAGCCGGAGGGTGGTGTATACGCTTTGGAGGCGAAAAGGGACAGCCCAATCACGGTCCACGCCAATGTAGCGACCTCTATTTTTACATAAAATACAAAAATAGAAATCTAATATGCATTCAGTACTAGTCTCGTGATCGGTAGCTAGTACATACATTTACAACAATTGAAATCACAACCATACATCATTTTATTATAGCAGAAACTAATTATACAATGTATTTTACAATTCAGAGTATGAAATCTTAGCACAGGAGAAGCAAAGTCTTGTAGTGTGCCCATCTAACCCTTAGGCAACTGATAAGGTATAAATCCTTAGAAAAGATCACTTCATTAAAGATCCTGCAACCTGCGACGAAAAGTAATAATCTTCGGTGCTTCACTATCTTTTCCACCTAAAACAATGAAATAAGCAAGATTGAGTACTTTCGTACTCAATAAGATTTAAGGTGGTATTTGCAAACGCAATAGTACAAGTTAAGTCAAATGAGGCTTCTAGGTTAATTTTGCATAAAGCAGAATTTAATTTGTAAATCAAATTGTAATTTCTCAAACAGAATTTGTAAGAGCAAATTTGCAGATAAGAAAATAAGTAAATCATAAGTAATACTCACGGTCCTTTGAGACCATTGAATAATCCAACAATAAAATCCATAATCCAATAATGCCATAACCATTCCTTGCCAACACATGGCAAAACCATTCATCCAATAATTCAAATCATTAAATCCAATGATGTTGATCCGTTAACTTAAAAATATAACCATTCATCCAATAATTCAATCATGAAGTAAATCAATGTAGGTCTGTTGACTTAAAGTAACGGTTGCAAAAACAAGTTTTAAACCAAAACCTATTTTTAGAAAATACCAAAATCTAACATGTATCAGTTCACCAAGAGTCCCATGACCATGTGTACGGCTAATCGATTAGATTTACACTCTGCAGATATGTACAGCTTTACCCACAAGACATGACTTACTCTTTGTGCACTCGATAATTAACACACTTCCTTTGGTGTGTCACATAGATTCATGACATAACCGTTACATTACATAGATCTAACTTTGCACCATCGACGGTGACGATAAATCCTTACTATGGTAGAAGAAACATTTTATAAAATATAATATCATCATCATAAAATCAGTCAGGTAGAGTTTCTTTCTAAAACAAGGTGTACATCGTTATATTGGCAAGTGTTGTTCCCAACACCGTAGTGAGAGCACCCCTTCAAACAAACCAAGAAAGGAGAGCCCGTACTACTTCGGCCTACCAATGTGCAAAGCCAGATTTAAGCAACTTAATAAGTTAAAGCTATCTCATAACAGCACTTATGGTCGTACGGTTTTATCTTGGATCATACAACACGATGTTCGGTTCTTAATCTGACACAGGCAATAATCTTCCCCTACACTACGTACAAATTCATTCCTTGCACATCCGGCTATTACCAATAATTGCTCGCATCAAAACCATAGTTTTATTTCAGATTTTTAACAAAAATACCAGTAACCATCGATATTATATCCAAACATTTTCAATTTCTTAAGAAACAATTTTTGATCTTATCATCTTCATCGTTGATTCTAAAACATGGCTAAGAATGGTTATTAAATCGCATATACCCAAATTAACATTATGTATTGTCTAACCCTATCCTATGATTATCAAGGTTCAAATGTCCATATTTATCAAGGAAGTTTCATGAGACAACAGGTATATCTACTAGTATCACAAAATAGGGAATTTACAGAAAATAAACGCATGAATGAAACAATTTGATAAACAAAAGGAAAATTAAATACTAGGATCAATATGATCAAAGGGGTGCTTACCTTGCTTATTTGTCATTTATGATGATATCGTGGTCGTAGCTGATGGCGTCGACGACGGAGTTAGTGACGTCGAGTTTTACACGTCGTTCAATGGAAAAATAGCAAATAGTCAACTTTAATAAGGGCAAAAAAAAAAAAAAAACGGAAGATCAAATAAAAACTAGCTATAGAAAATAGGTGTGTTTTAGGTTTGGATTGAAAGATTTCAGGTTCTCGTGCTTTAGTCAATTAAATGTATACATTCAAATTGTTAGCAGCTTGAGCGATGTATGGTTCCTTTTATGTATTATTTATTCTTATCTTATGAATTCAAGAAGCTAAAATTATGTATTCTTTTATTTATAATATAAAATTCAAGATGCAAAAATTATTTAGATTAATAGAAGTAAACATTAGTTACAGGTTTCATAAACTCAACTACACATATAATGTGTTTCTGGTAATCTTATCACTTGAGGGTATTGCACTAACATGATTTAGATGAAAAGCAAGTTGAAACAAGAATATTTTTTCAGATTATTGTAGACCATATACTAAAGATCATTTCTAGGCTATTCTTCACAAAATTCATATTTAGAAGAGATGTTTTGCGAGCTGTCGAAAAGGCTTAAGTGATCACAACAGATCGTGAAGGAATAGTACTTGCTCTTTGATTGATTTTATATAGAATTAGTTCCGAGTAAGTTAGATCTATTGATTTGGGCTACTGGCATCATTTCACAGTCTTTGAGAAGGTTCTGGTGATACAAATATCATAACCATTAATTTCTCATTTATAATTCAAGCTCATTTATTCATATTGCAGATTTCAGAAATCTTAACGGTTAAGGTTATTTTGCTAACAAGATTTATATACAAAGCATGATGAAATGAAATTCTTTCTTAAGAATATGGTAGTATGTACTTTGGAGAGTATTTCTAAACTAATTTTATAAATTTTAGCATTTAGACAAGTTATTTTATTTGCTGTTGAAAAAGCATATATGCTCATAAATGTAACATTTTATCGAGACGGATTTCATTTTAAGTTTGCAACTACACTATGCAATCCTAGACATGTTTTAAAGTTGGTTTTGCATTGTTTTGATTTTAACCGCGATAGATTATATATTTATTTATTGTTGTGACATGCATTTTCTTTTATGAAAAGAATGCAAACTAAATCTTATTCTGAATATTTTTTCATACATGAGCCCTTACTGATTCCATGAACTTCATACAAAATTTTTCATTATTTTATGAGCTATTATATACTCATTTTTATTAATGGCCATGTTAGGTTTTTCTGATATTTGCAAAGCAAATAATTTAAAGTTAGTTCAAAAATTAAATGTTTTTGGATATTTGAGCTTCTTATGGCTTTAGAAGCACATGAAATTTTATTTTATGATTTTAGGAGTAATATTTCTCATATATGCAATAATGTCCAAATAGTGTACTTAACTCTTTTTAATTTTAATAATTCTTCTATGACTCAAAAACTAAATGTTTTTATATATTTAAATTTCTTCTGGTCTTAGCATCATATAAAAATTTATCTTATTTATTTAAGGCTTATTGTGCACAGATTTTATTTAGAGACCATAATGGGGTTATTAATGTAACATCCCAAAATTTGGGTTTTCAAAAATTTATATTAAATTAGCTTTCCAAAAATTTTACATCAATCTTATTTGATTAAAGAAGCTTAATTTAGAACAATTTAATGTGCCTTCTGTGTGCATCAAGTAATTTAAAATTTAGTTTTTACAGTGTTCTATGTATCTCAGGGAATTTTCTAAATTTGAGATTCGCTAAAAATTAATTAAAATTATTAATTTAAACATTTGGATGTTAATTGGATTTTTAATTTGAATTATTAATTGTTCGAGCAATTCTATATCCAAATTCCAATTCAAACCTTTCCTTTGAAATTCCATTAAATTCAAAATTTGGATTTTCCTCGGTGTTCTAATTAACCAGCATCTATATCCTTCCGAAACAAAAGTTCAATCCTTTACCGTCCGCAAAGTCAAAATTTCAATTCCGGTCCTTATTCGAAATTTCACCCGAGTTCCAAAATACTCGAAAAATCTCAAAATTCATAGAATTAGGTTCCAAATATTCTATAATGATTTTGGAAATTTTTCTAAGATTTATAGAATCTTTCTGGTATTTTATCTCTCGCGCTTTCATCAAATCTATTGTTTCCGTCCCGAAATAATCTAAATTCCAAAATTCATCCAAAATTAGTGAAACCAATTTTATTGGGTTCCATTCTATTAATTATGATTTATAGGATCTTTCCGGTATTTTTAGATCTTGATATCTATTTTATCTCACATGCTTTAAAAATGGCACGGTTCATCTTCCCCAAAACAACCAGCACTGTACAGAGTTTCAACCCCATATCTAGCTTCAACTTCAAATCCTCATATCTCTCAAAATACTGCACCAAATTATGTGGGAGCTAAAGCATTGCGACGGCGTCGTAATGGAGATCAAATGCCATGCTGTTACCCGTCCTCAATCCGAGCGAAACGGCCGCAATTAATCGTTAATGACAATTTATTGCTCGGCTATTATATCGGGCGTTTCTCCACCTCACCGAACGTGCGAGTACCCAAAAGTTGCGTCTTGATGTCCTCTATCCCGTGCTCACCTTGCCCAGTTGATTCAGCATCGTTTCCTTTTCCAAAACTCGAGAAAACCCAACACGGCGTTCTCCAAAGACACCGGTGAGCCATCTTTTGCTCCGGTGAGTTTCCGGGTAAACCAACTGCGTCACTTTGTGCCTTTTGCTTCCGTGATCACAACCATTCAATCCAATTTGATTTTCGTTGTAGTTTGACTCCGAACTTCGAGTTTGTTCATCGTCGGTCATCGCTCCGTTCGCCGTCGATTCCTCCTAAATCGGTAATCCCCGATCAAATTTCTTCTAGATATAGCCTAGTATGATCTTGCTCTACGTCGTGCTCTCATTAGTTTTAGGAAATTTTGCGTTTTAATGTGATTTCGGGCACCATGCCATTCGGACCGTTTTTGGTCGCTCCGGCCGCCGATCTCGCTGCCGCTCTGGTCATCCCCACAGTCGGCTGATGTGCCCACGGGCACCCCCTCACCTTGCCGCCCCCACCCCACCCCTCGTTCGCCCTCCTCCCTGGTCCTCATTTTGCCGGAGGCTGTTCTCCCTCGTTTTTGCGAGTTTGGCTGTGAAATTTTTATGGTAGACTCCTGTTGATGTCCCCTACATGGTGCTCACCCTAACTCAAGGTTTTGACCTCGTGGTTTTGCGCAGAAAATTCTTTTCTCCGATCAGACTGTGTTCCAACGGCAGAAAAATTCGTCGCGCGTTCCCCGTTGATCCAGAAGGTAAAACTTAGATCCGATCACGTCATATTGTGCCAAATATTCCCAGATAGCTCTCTGTAAAATTTGGTTAGGTTTCATATATTATTTTAATAGTTATGACCGTTTGATCTATTAGCTCCGAGAGTCGTTCATCGGCAGTTTGTGATCAATCCGATGGGTCGCCGCCAAATCCGCCTATACTGTTGAGTTCGTCTCGTCGTGTTCTACGCGATGGATATTTCCCCTTTGCTGTTGCATCTACCGAAATTCTTTTTATTCGTCGGCCGCCGCCTTTTGCTGCCGCCGCGTGTCGTCTTGTGCCGCTAACCATTTTGGTTTGATGTGGCCAGGCCATTGTGTCCAGTAGACCATTATCCCCTATTTTGCCCATCGGAGAAGTTCAATTGATTCCCGGTTGCCGTCAAGCCATGTTCTAGAATTTACCCATCGTCTTTTCAACCTAGCCCTCTGTTATCCATTCGCATCTCGGTTAGCCATCCTTAGTAGCATTCTATCGCTGCTATGTCGTTGCACCGACGGTCACCACCTTGTTATTTCATGAGCATTCCGTCTGTAAGATCGAGGATGCCGACTAGAGGGGGGTGAATAGGTGGCTTTCAAAAATTATTTACTTTTCTATGAATTTCTACAAAACAATTCACCCCAAATAATCTTATACCAAAACCTTAACAATAATTAATGCGGAAGAGATAAACTAAGGTTTTGACAATTAAGCCTAAGTCAACTAATCTCACTAAGTATACTAGCTAATTATGTCTCTAACATGAATATGTAAGAATAAAGACAATCAAGCAATTTAATTCTACGAATGTAATTGCAACAATGTACATGGAGGATTGAAGCAAATACAAAGAGACACACCGATGTTTTACCGTGGTGTTCGGAGACTTGCCGGTCTCCCCTAATCCACATTGAGGCTAGCCCAAACCACATTGGACTGGCTCCACGAATTGAGCACCCGCCTCAATTCCACTAGCGGTTGCTCTTTCCCGCTCCGAGTAAGCGAGCACCAACCTTCACAACATGCCAGGGCTTCTCACAACCTCCGGCGAGAAGCTCACCGCGCACGACGCCTCCACGCTGTCTAGGTGTCGGCAAACACCAAGAGTAATAAGTCAAGCCTTCCCGCTTGAACTTCACCTAGTGCAACACATGCACTCCGGTGATCACTAAGTGCAACACATGCACAAGGGATTCTCAATCCTTCTCTGGATGCAACACATGCAACTAGAGACTTCTCTCCTTGCTCACAAAGTGCAACACATGCACAATGTAGAGGAGAGGCTCACACTAGCTCAAGAGAAAGCAAATCAACACCAAAGAGATTCTACACAAGAAACTCTAAATCAATTTCATCTCAAATCACTCAAATTTGGCTCTATGAGCTCTTGGAGTTTTGCTCTCACAAGAATACCTCAAATGCGTGTTAGAGCAGCAGCAAAACCCCCCATTCGGCCTCTTATAAAGCCCCTCAAAGAAACTAGCCGAATGGGGGCAAAACGGACATTAAATGCACTGAAAATAGATGTTGCTACAGTACCAGTGGTACTACCGGCCCCTACGGGTGGTACTACCATTTTTGCGGTACTACCGCAGTACAAAATGCGTTACTACTGCACCTGATGTTTCAGCACAGACGACACTCAAAAAAACAGTCATAACTTTTGACTCCGAACTCCGATTTAGGTGATCTTGGATTCTATGCGAAGCTTATCACGAGGGCTACAATCTCCACTTATTTTCAAGATTTAAGCAACCATAGATATTTTTCAAAATCACAAAAACAAAGACTTTAATGTAGTCATTCAAGTCTAAAATCTGATTTTTCGAAATCCCTCACATAGACTTGATGAAGGGCATGACTAAAAGCTAGAAAGAGTCAATGAGATCAAATATTGAGCCATGTGATGATCAAATCATGATCAAAATAATTCTTGCAAAACATATTTGCAAATTCTAATCACATGCTCTAAGATCAAATGAACACCAATATTTTACAAAACACATTTGTAAATAATCCAAAAAGCTATAAGATCAATCCTCTAGCCATGTAAGGATCAACACATGATCCCGACACTTTGCAAAACACATTTGCAAATGCCAACACATGCTTTAGGATTGAAACCCATAACCTCTAGCTTATTTGCAAACCACATTTGTAAATAACAAATCAACATTTTGCAAAAACATATTTTGCAAACACAAAACATAAACTTTACTTAGCTTTTGTGATGATCAACACATGATCAAGTCACAAGCTAAAACACCGATGCATGAGCTCTCACCTTTTGCAACACATGCAAAACTTAGCTCCATTCAAAAACCAAATCGATTAAGATTCAATAAGAAGCAAGCATGAGCTCCCTTATTTGCAACACATGCAAATACTTAGCTCATATAAAATCCAAACAAGAGAGTGAGCTAGAGTGAACCGGATTGAGTTCATCAACACACGATGAAGCTCAAGCTAAAAGACTCAACCCCTCTTAATAGTACGGCACCTAACTAGCAATTCGGTCTCCCATCCAAACACCGAGACCGGTAAAAGACTAGGAAAACATTCTTAGCCCTAGCTAGTTATACCTTTACCTTTAGCATATTCACTTGGAGCTTTTATGATTTCTATCATCTTCTCTCCAAGCCGGATTCTCTCCTCTTGTTTATCAACACATGATGAACTTCCTCCCTTCTCTTCGGAATAACTTTTTGAAGCTCATCAACACATGATGACTTCTTCTTCCCTGATTCTTTATTTTCTTGGACTCAACCTACTTCACAACTCATAGAAGATTGTTAGTCCAACACACACAGTTGTCTCAATCATCAATTGCACTCCATTAACACATAATGGATGCCCCCAAGATTGATTGAGCACAACCCAAAGACAATTGATTGAAAGATTAATTGTGTCTTGAGTAAACTAATGCAACTAATGCTTCATTATACTCAAGAGCTTTCGATTGCCCTAGGATTAACAAAGTGAACCATCAACTCATGATTAGTTCTTTGTTGATTTAATGGCAATCGAACACAATTTAAACTGTCATAAGTATATATTAACTACACAAGTTTCATATACTCAATGGATTGTTTCAAAGTCTTAATCCTATATGTTGTTTGGCAAGAGGATATGGATCAATACTATTGAAACATCAAGTTAAATTGTGAACTCCCCCTAGATATGTGCATTCATGTAATATGGATGAAGTTGGAAACATAATGCACATCTTTTAATGTATAAATAATGTAAGAGTTCATTATTTAACTTGAGTCCTAAGTATGCAATAAGATATCATAAAATGAATACGAGTGCATACCATGGGTTTTTCATTTTTCAATCAGATGAGACTAATCAAAGATATACTCAATAAAAGAGTTAGTCTCATGTTTAGATTTATCAATATGATCATGAAAATTATATCCAATGAATGCAACAAGATATATAATATGAGCTCGAATGCATACCTTTGATATTTCCATCTTTTTCATCTAAAAGAGACTAATGAGAGTTAAGCTCAACAAAAGAGTTAGTCTCATAAAAAGATTTATCATTAATTAACAATTGAGACTAATCAATATTATGATTATTAAAAGAGTTAGTCTCAATATTAGATTTGTCATTAACACCAAAACCAAATTAATGGAGCTTGAACTTTCACCGTCATCGCTTCGCCTTCGCCGTTAACGTTCCGCCGTTAACGTTCCATCGTTAACGTTCCGCTATTAACGTTTCGTCGTTAACATCCCACCGTTAACGCTTTGCTCTCATCATATGTGTGCATGCAAGTAAAGGCCCTAGTGCGATGTCATCATTTTTTCTATCGCCTTGATGTGATCTAGCCTTATCACCTTGAGTTTAGCCCCGTCTTCTTATCATCGCCGTCTTGTCATCATCGAGCCTTTTCATCGATGTATGACTGAACCCCATATCGAATCGCAATGGATGTTGATCCCACTTGTCCTTATCTTATCTTTGAAAATCTAATCTTCCATTGATTGGGAAATCATTCATGGACTTGGTTGATACACCATTGCCCATATGTCAATATCTGTCCAATCGAGTTAATTAATCTTGAAGGATATTCCCTAGAATATACTCCGTTCTTTCCTAATTATCAGTCGTAACCTTCTCGATAAATCTTCTGAAAGCCTGTTCTATTTCATCCGATCTTCGATCAAATCTAAGTTCCTAAATTCAATCCCTTCCGTTTAGTACCAGTCTAATAATAAATTGGAGTTTATTCGAATTGCTTTTGAGTTTTGTTGTTTTGTGCTTCTTTGTCGTTAGATGTGTCGTCCAGAAATTTCCCGAAGTAGCTGAAGGACAAGGAAGTCAAAGCATTCGATTGAAGAGCTAAAGGTTGAGGAAGCCGAAGATCAATTAAAAAGAGTAAAGAGCAGTTTATAGCAAGTGCCAGGCAAGTTGTGCTTTGATCATATTGCTCCCAGTTTTACAATTTTACTTTGATTCAAATTATGGCATGCTAGTTCAAGATTAAAATGATTTAAATTAATTTGGGATTAGTTATTCAACCCAATTGCTAATATCACCTTGCCATGATTATTTGTATGCCATAATTCATTTGTCACCCTAAGATGGTTGAATATTAGTTGGTTGTTATTACTTGCCAACATGGGTTGGTTAGACCGTGTATAATTGCTTAACCATGCCACGCAACTCATGTCTTTCGAAAATAAAAGGATAGTACTGATTAATGTATTATGAAATGTGTTTGTGAAATAGTATGACGTGTTGCCACACGATGATGTTGATATGTGGAACCAGTGTGGTTCTGCATGGATGTTGAGTTGTTGTTGGCATTGTGTTGCGCAATAATTAACTGGGGTGGTAAAATGTTTTAGACTGAGACAAGTGGCAAGAGTGGCATTGGATATGTCGCTTTGGTATTTGGCGGTGTTGTTGGTGAATTATGTGATGGTATTATTGGTGAATTATTCGGGGTAGTCTTGCCTTGTTCACCCTAAGGACTTCACCTTGCAAGCCTTTGACCTGAGTCTCTCGTACAATCACATGTCTGAATGGGAAGACCTAGTGCAGTAGGATTCTGATATCTCACCTTTGATACCTCGGGGTGGCGATTACATGGGTAATCAGTATGGGGAGCGCACTCTTTGCGGCTTGGTACCCTATCCAACAGTGTTCGTCGGTCCTATACTTCGGCTCAGTGTGAGGGAAGTGATAGTGAAGGCAACCCGGAGAGGTTCCTAGGTTGAGCTAGAAGTTTCTGAAAGGCTTTGTTATGATCACTCATTCACATACTCTTGTATGGCGATTCACGGCTGACGTGGTGAGTTGATTGTATCTTGTAGGTAAAGTGTACAACCTCTGCAGAGTGTAAAAACTATTCGAATAGCCGTGTCCGTGGTATTGGACAGTGCTCGGAGATTACAGTCAAGGGTTAGATTTTGATAAAAATGAGGTTGGGAATGTGGACAATGTGATATGGAAATTGGTTAAGGAAGAGAAATGCTTTACTTGAGAATGACTACGAAATTTATTATGTGTATTACTTGTTTTACTACTTTTCAATCTATTTATGATATTCATTTGGAAATCTTTGTTTTATGCAAAATAGCCAATTCACCATTCAATTGGAATAAGTGTGCATATAGTTATTTAGACTTGCATTACATGCATGACTTATTGAGTACGGTTGTGTACTCACCCTTGCTATAACAAAACATCACCAGTTGAGGAGAAGTCTCGTCTTGAAGAAGGAGAAGTTCGCAAGAAGGCGAATATCTAGGAGTTGAACCTTGTCAAATGCCCGTGGTATTTTGATGGGATTCACCGACGTTCTTCGTTCATTCATTGTTCGTTTTACTCGAGTTGAAGCCATCTAGGCTTCACAATTGTAAGTTGACTTTAAGGTTATTCAACATGTTATATTAATAGATGAATACTTTATTTATTATTCCGTTGTGTATTATTGTGATATTCATCTTTGTTAACTGTGGGCACTAGCTACTGATCCTGGGACTAGTGCTGAAAATACAGAGGGTTTTCGGATTGCGAATTCAGGTCCCGACAATTAATATATTTTAATTTTAAAATTCTGCTATAGTTCAAAAATTAAATATTTTTATATTTTATAAATACTCCTAATTTTAAATGATTTTAGAAATTTGTTCCATCTCAGTTCGAGCTTTAAAGCAAAAGTTATAAATTGTTAAATATTTTTGGGTGCATAAATTCTGGGATTAATTGGAAAATGCGCTTTCATTTAACTAAAGACGCATTTTGAGACTTGGCGTATTCACTTGAGCTCACCTTCAGTCACTAAGCTACCGGCCCCACTCAACAGATACTCCAAAGCAGAAGGTCGGCTAGGGCACTCCGACGACGGCGAGGACAAAGAGAGGGAGAGCTCGACAAGGTGCACTAGATGACAGGTTTGATTGTCGGCAGCGACGGCTGGAAGTGGGTCGCCGACGAGGGCCAGAAGCAACGCTAATGGCGGCATGATAGGAAGAAGAAAGGGGTCAAATTGATTCAAATTGGTGGGAGATTAAGCATCTAGAGATCACAGGGATTCCATTTTTTGCACTTACCCTGGTCAGAGACTCACTGGAGTGTGCTACCACCGAGCAGCTGGAGCTGGGGAAGGAGGACCATGGTGGCAGTGAGTTTTTGCATGAACAACTCGAGATATTTTTTAGGGCTTTTGATTATCAGAGCTTGTTGATGCTATGGCTTGAAGCAATTTGGAAATGAGCCTTTGTACCACGAGAATTGCAATCGGCTCTGAGCTTCGAAGCTCTCGGCAATGGCGGAATAGAGGAGAATTCTGGGCGTTTGGCTGGATAAAGTAAGAGGAAGTAGAGGGGAGATGAATGCGCAGCTTCTAGTGTTCACTGGGCGCAATTTATAGCAGCGGATGGAGAATGTGAGCTTTGTCCCGGGGATGAACTCACCTGGATGAGCTTGGTGCTGTTCTGCTAACATCTGAACAGGATGATGATAGGCTTGCGCAACATGAATTGCGGAGAGGGGGAGGCGTGGCAGCTAGGTGGCGTGTGATTACAGCTCGGATGGCACAATTCTGCAGAAATGACAAGAGCACAGGAGTGAGCGAAGAATTTTCTTTCGAGGGTGTCAACACTGGAGGAAGAAGATGACTAGAAGAGGAGGCTGCCGGGCGGACCTGCACAGTGGTTCGGGACCCACTTGCAAGAGAAAGAAACGGGGAAGTGAAACAAAATCAAGATTTGGCTGTAAGCTGATCATGATGAGATTCATTGGATCAGTTACCAGTCATTTCAAAAATTTGTGAAAATTTTTCTGAGTGATTACTGAGGAGCTATCTTCATACTGTAGAAATTTCAGATGAAAATGTTATCTATAAATTTATAAAAATTCTGACAAGACACTGTACATAGATTTTAGTTTTCTGTTTTAGATTTTTCAAAGAATATAAATCTTCTAAAATTTTTTGAAACTTTTTATAAGAGTTCCTATTGATTATATGAACCTTTAATAAAATTTTCAGATTGATATATTTTTATTTAATTTAATAAAATTCTGAAATTTAGATTATTAGATTTTTAATCTTTCTATTTTTGAATTTTTAAATATACAAACTAATTTATTAATTTTTGAAATTTTTATTGTATATGTATTTATTACTCCAAAAGATAATTTTAAATTTTTAGCTCAATATAAGATTGGATTATTTTTATTTAAATCGACAAGTTATTATTGCTAATCAAGGATCATTTAATTGGCTTTCATTTCATGCATAAATTCTATGATATGACATTTTAAAATTTATAATTGAGGTTATAGTGAATTCTTGAGATTATCCAGAATTTTACACATTTTATTGACATATGATTTTATTTTTGTTATTCATCTATTACTTGTAAAGATTTTTCCATTGAAGAAAAAAATAAGGAAAATCTAGAAAAATTCAGAAAATGCAGAAAAGGAATAAATAAATGTAATTCAATTTTAAAATTAATTTATTAATTTATTTTAATTTCCAAGATGTTACAGCCGATGCCGACACCGATGGGGAGCGCCGCGCTGTGGAGTTTGGAAACGCAGTGTGCAGAATCGCAGCTGGTGAGGAGCACCGTGGCTAGATCAACAGGGATGGTGGTGAGTCACTGGGTTTGCATACTGTGCAGCATAGCCTTGTAGCTCTTGTAGCAGGACTGTGCAACTTACAAAAAACCTCCCTCATGCTGTATTGGGAGCATGAGATTCATGGTGGTTGTAGCAGCAGCTTCCGGCTTCCCTGCTCGCTTACTACTTTCCCTATATCCTTGTTCTAAACCAAAACCAAAATCATAACTAGATTAGTTTACTGTTTTTTTGTGTATGCAACAAGAAATTTGTCTTCCTACAAGTCCATATCTCTACTGCTTCTAATTAAGAGTTGGTGATGGTCGTCCATTCTCCTTCAGAACACCTGATTCATTGAATTTGGCATGAGGAGTTTACCCTGTTCATCCAATGCTCGCATGGGCAATCCCCACACCATTTTGGGTGATCTTTTGTGAAACCATCGGTGGCCTTACCCGTAATTTCGCTCTCCTGATTTCCTTGCAATCGCTTCCATGATCTCTACACAGTCAAGCACCATCGATCTCCCCTCATGGGGTCACACTCACACTCTGTGCCCTATCTTCTCACGCCCCCATCTTGGCCATCGTCCTCTCCTCACACCAACATGCTCTCCAACTCCACCACATTATGCTCACCCACCCGTGCCTGTGTGCCTCTTTGCATTGCCCTCTGTTGCAATGCCATCCGTGCTCACAGACCCAGTCAAGCAGGAGGCGAAATCCTCACCTCAGGCTCCACCTCAGCCTCAAATGATGACAAAGACCACCTGCGCCATTGACGTGGGTGCAATGCAGCGACGCTTGACCTATGGACCTCTAATGCCTATCTAGGAGTGGTGGCGGCGGATGCTCTAGCTGATATAACTTGGTGTGGACCCTTCCCTTGCATGATTCGAGTTGGGCTGATCTGCCTCCTACAACACCCATTAGTGATCAAAAGAAGTTGTGCTAGCCTTCCCCGCAAAGCTCCCTCTCGAAGGAGGCTATTTGCACTTGACCTCGTCCGATGCATCAGATTCCACACTGGAGGCCATCAAGGAGGACCCTAGGTGCTTGATCAAAAAACTTGATGATAGCAGTGAGTTCGTGGTAAGGGAGCCTCCCTCTCTCTCTCCCCCCTAACATGAGTGAAGGTGAGAGAGCTCTTGGCCGTAGCAATGAGGAAAGCGATCCAGGATAGGAATCAACAAATCTTCTCTCTTTAATTGCAGAGGCGAGAGCTTGGGAGGGCATGGCGAAGGAGTAGTTCCTAGCTATCACGATGGATGCCACCAAGAACGCCGCAAAGGTACCCCTCCGCCTCCTGGTCCACAAACCCAATCCCTCCCACCCTCATGGATTATCTGCTTTTCTTTTATTTTTGTTCTTGACCCAACTGCTCATGGTTGATTCTTTGATTTATTGCCACTTTTTGCAACCGATTTGTGCTCTGGGTAGATCGCCTGCAAGGGGTTTTACTAGACAAAGAATGTAGAGCACAAGGGCCAAGTCTATTCTTCCTCCCCCTTGTTGTTATTGATGTCGCCTTTTGCCTTCGATTGGATTCGGATTAATCATGATGCGATGCATTGTTGTTGCAGGTGGATTTGGTGATGGAAACGGATAAGGCCTATGAGGATCTCATCTTCAGCCATCTCTGCAAGCAATATCCGGACCCCGACCGACCCCACCTAGATCGTCTACCCCCTCGATGGCACCACCAATTTCGTCCACGGGCAGTGTTGATATTCATTTTGTACATTTTGCTCTGTTCTTCCCCAATGAGGGGGTCCTTCCTTTATTGTGCCTTGTATGTTTTTTTGGGCTCATGAGTACTATCATTTCTGTATTGATCAGAGGATGGAGAATCCTCAAATTCAAATGGGTCTTTCAAGGTGGACAATGGTCCACAAAAGCTGAATGGCATTCTACGGTCCAGTATGGTTCAATCCTAGAACTTGCAGTGGATTATCAAGAAAGTGTTGTTGAGCATCAGGATTCAAGATCATCATTTTCATATCTAAACTCAATTTTCTATTGCTATTTTGGCCTGCGTCGTTTGTTCTACCCTTCGTTACCAGTAGGTGTGTAAGTGTTCACAGGAATTGATGTTTGTTGCCATGCTCTAGGTTTATATACCATTAGTTATATGCTAGATGGTTTCTCTTCAATACATACGTATAAAAAAAGTTTGAGTACCCAATTGAGGATGACTAATTATTGGACTCACTACTTATGCTCTTCACTAACATATAGTTAGTTTAGTAGTTTTGGCTATGCTATAATATGTCATTGAGAGACCTTTGTTCGTTTGGTTCTACTCAATGGTAAGTTAATATTACAAATAATTCTATAGTTGTTAATCAATGCTGAAAAGTTTTCTACTTTATCAAAATTGCAGGGATTGGTTTTCCTTTCAACTTACTAGGAATAACACCTTTAGTCGAACGTTTGGTTATGCAACTGAATGAGTTTGTAAGCTCTGTACTCAGTTTCTAGACCTCATTAAAATGTGACAACAGTTATTTTTCTACAAGCAGCTCACACTATACACTAGTCCAACTGGTATGACTTTTGTTTACAGTTTATTAACCTATTAAAAATAGAATATTCTTCAAATAACTACTAATGTTGCAGTCTTTTAACTGCAGACATTATCGCAATTCCCTTGAGAAATGTAAAATTAACATTCTATTAGTGTTACTGCAACAAATTGGTTGGTTGATACAATAATACATTAACTTCTATGAATGGGGAATGCATGGAAATAAATTAATACAATTAAATGTAATAGTACCGATAAAATCTTAAACCATAGAGAGCACATTGTACTCATACTCATTTTCACGAACATCTCCGAAGACATACTTTGCCTATACACCACCAGTCATACATTCCATGACAATCTCCAGAACTCACTTTGTCATGCTCTCCAGAGAGCTTTGGAGATTATTGACAAAGCAAGGGGTGAGAACTTTGTTATGCTCTTCAGTAATGCATCTTCACAATTCCCTTGGATGAACAGGATCAGACAAATTATCAAATGCATCTTACCTTTTTTATTTTTTATGCAAGTGCCACAGGTTCGTTTGGATACATTTAGCAATACTTTCAACTAACTAATAAATACATGAAAATATGTATAGCATGATGAAAGTCATTGGATTCCTTGAAATTGTTTTGATTTTACCATTGTATCTGAATCTACCATGGGTTTGTATTTTGATTCTTGGGTTTATTCTCTGAAAGGATTATGCTGAGGGCACCATCCACCTGTTTAATAAGGCCATATAGTATTATATCAGAAGGATGTTCTAAATTTCAGATGGTTTTGTATAAGATGTGTGTTTAATGTCAACTGATACATTATCAATCCTCTGCTGAATTGTTTTTGGTTTTCTCTGGTACTCAGCATAACAAAGATCTTTATGCTGAAGAGGCTACTTCACAAAGTGAAAAACAATGCCAACAGATGCTTTCCATTCCTGGGCTCATCACCCCAAATGAATTGCAAGACAAGATGGTGGATTCATAGTGCTATCTAATTCAATCCGTGTAAGCTACCCATTGTCTTACTTTGACCACGGATAACTTTTGGAGCCCTTGCATCAAAAACACCCAATTTTTGGCCAGGGTGATGAAAGAAAGTGCTTTGGCTTTAGTTATAACTTTTTTGGTCTTTTGTTGTGCTGGTTCAGAGGTTTCCCAAGGTAGATAGTGAAAGGATTTTAGTTGTATGAGCTGCTTCATACTGCCATCGATATTTTAGGGGTATTGGTTGATTTGGATGCAGTGGCTATTGTGCTCAATGTATTTAGCTGAGAATGGTGCTTCTACTGCGCCATTCTGTAGCATGATGATACAAACAACTATTATTGTCTTAGAATCACGTTTGATGGTAGCGTTTCATGATATGTATCATCTTTTTTTTTTCATATTTCGTTGCAACGCACAGGCACCTTACTATCATGGTATACTAGTTACTAGCAAGTAGCAACAGATTGGATGTGGCATTGGGATGTTGCTTTGGTCCGGAGATTATCATGGAAGGGTGGGGAGATCCTAGTGGCAGGAGCGGTGCAAGTGCAGTGGAAGCTTTGCAACAAAGGAGCCATGGTTAGCACGCACAGGTTGTTCTGGGGGGTCGATGTGGGGAGTGACGATGAACGTGGCTAGTTGAGGTCTGGTGATGTCTTTTTTTTAGAGTTTTTTTGGGGGGGTAACAGAAAATGAATTTGATGATTTTTTTTGTTGCCAATAATCTTTTTGTTTGTAGATTGATATGCAATATGTTTTTATATTTTCCCTCATATAGGCAATATTGTGTGTTTCGTTCGACGGATGTAGCGAGCAATTTATGGGTTCCACAGCTAATGTTCTTCTCAGAACATCACTAAGGTTAGGCAGGTCCAATATGATTAAGGTATGTTCATTTTTTATTTTAAATGTGTTTACACTCGTGTACCTAATTATATTGCCAGATATATTTTTTTGTAGCAAAAACCCTGTTGTATTGAAAAGTTTGTTTTGCTAAAAAGAGGAATGAAAGTTTTCATAATTAAACTTTTTTTGAAAAGGCTAAAGGTTTGTTCAAAGAGTGAATGTGATTTTTTCATTGGATGTTGCAAAGTCGATGTTTTAGTACGGGCTGTATTTTTCAGTTTGAAACTTCTTTTTTTTGTTATACCTATTTTTCTCAATTTTTTTAAGCTCATACAATTTTTTGCATTGTTATTCACAGTTGAATGTTATACAAAAGTTATAAATTACAAATGCAATGATTTTTTTCCTAGAGGACAATGTTTTGACATAAAAAGTTCTTTTAGAATTGAATTATGCAATCCATAGCAGGGGGGTGTCACTCTGTTGAAAGTAATATGTTTGCATTATGCAATATAGCTGGCACATAAATTAAATTTTAATTGATTCTCCTTTTTTATGTCAATCCGGGGAGCAGTTTTAGCTGAGAAATATTTGGATGTAGGATCTAATAAGGACCAATGTTACCCAGACACCCTTGTCCAAAAAATTTACCGAATCGGACACCTCGAATTCGAGTCGAATTTCGACACCCATATCTGATTCCGAGGAGTATTCCCTTTGTCCAAATTTTTTTGCCAAATCAGACACCTGAATTCGAGTCGGATTCTGACTCACGTGTTTGTGTCCATGTAACACTAGCAAAAACTCATTTTCCTCAATGCTCTGGGGTTGCAAGAACGTGAAAGAGGCCTACATGGAATTCTAGGCCTGCACCTACCGGTAATTCACCGTCCTACTCTTATGGGTAGACAGAATGATACCTTCACTTAGTTATTCCATCTTATATTGTTTTGCAGCTTGTACGGAGTAATAGCCAATGGTTTATGCCTTCTCAAGCAGATGAAGAAATTCATAAGTTATCTTATCTGCAAAAGCATATGGCCAATATTCTTGATTCTGTTAGCAGATTCTGTTGAGGACGAGGGTGATGATTCTCTTGTATGCCATCTTTTCTTTCTTTATGTTGCTCATTTTATAATATTAATTGATATGTTTTGATTATTCTTCAGTCCCCACCTTATTGTTCTAGTAGTTAGCTTTATTGCTTTATGTGGGGAAAAGGGTGATATAATAAAGTATTTGTTGTACTGATAATGGAGTTGTTTGAAGTTCTATAGCTTAAACACTAGAATGGGCCAATAAAAGCAGCAGTTGTCTCTTTCATTCCCGGTAGGCCATAATCCTGTAAAATGGTGTATAAAGCTTTCTTTTGGGAGATGCATACCTCTAAATAAATTATGAGGTACGAGTTTTGGCCTGTTAGAGCATCTCCAAGAGGAGCCCTAAATAGATTGCTAATTGTAATTATAGGGCTTAGGTGCTAAAAAAACACTCCAACAGTGAACCTATTTTGAGAAAATTTATGAAAATAGGTATAGGACTCGGAGTGCTGTCGCTATATTTGGCGACGTTGCTCTCCGGCCCTATCCCTTGTTCGCGCGTCCCTGCGTTCCGAGTTCAACCGCCGCAGGCCGCAGGCTTCTTCGATTCTCTCGTTCTGCACCGCCTCCTCGCGCACGCCGACTCTTGCATGTCGTCCAGGCCGCCGTCTCCCTCGCGTCCGTCGCCATCCGGAGCGAAGCCGACGCTCTTCCTGACCCTCTTCCTCACCATCCTCCTGCTCCTCCTCGCCGACCTCTTCTGCTCCCACCTCCGCCGCCGCCGCCTCCGCGTGGCGATGTCGGCCGGCTTCGGCCCGACGTCGTCCCGGCGACACCGCCACGAACAACGACAGCGTCGGTGGCGATGGCGACGACGAGGCGCTCTCCAAAGACCCGCCGTTCTACTACGCCGCGGCGTCATGCACGCGCCTAACCCCAAGGACCTCCTCCTCGCCATCCCCAAGCTTGAGGCCGCCGTGTGGAGGTGGTCGCCCATGGCGCTTCGTCACCGTCGCGATCGAGTCCACGGCTCCTCGCGCCAAATGACGGGTTCGTGTATCTCCAACCCGGTGTACGGCGGGGTGCCCGTGGCGCCGGTCGGTGGGGATACGCCGTTCGAGACGCCGGATGCCTCACCGCCGCCGTTTGGGATTACAGAGAGGAGGAGGAAGAGGAGGTGATTTCGCCGCCGTTGGCGTGATGAGAAAGCTCCGCCATCGGGCGCCGTGGCGTGTCCCCCGCCGGCGCTGGGCTTCGTTGATGGCTGACCGTCGCTGACGGCATGGTCGGGAACTGAAAGTGCATCTAGGCCCCTCAAAAGTTTTGGTGATTCATGGCAACACAATTGCGTGTACTAACGGCTGCAAATGAGATTCTATGCAGTGATCAAGAAGATATCATCGTTGGAAAGGCGATTGGAGATCCCCACCATATTTAAAATTTGAAAAGGCGGCATCAAGACTTTAGTTGAATTTCTTTTATTATTGAGTCTAAGGATAGCCGTACTATTAAGGGGGATACGACGGAAAATCGCTTTTAGGATATGCTTGTGCTCATAGGATGAAAATTGCATCTCAAAAGAATTTTAAAATAGTGCATTTCCTATTTAAGGGTACTCCTGGCCGAGGAGGTCAGTCCGGAGTATCCGGACATTTAGTCCGGACACTCCGGGGAAAATGTCCGGAGTATCCGGGGATTAAATCCGGATACTCCGAGCTAGGGTCCCCGGTTGCTTTTCTCTGGTAAGTCCGGAGTATCCGGACATTTAGTCCGGACACTCCGGGGAAATTGTCCGGAGTATCCGAAGATAATGTCCGGACATTCCGAGCTCACCCTCTCGGTTGGAATATGGAGTTGAGTCCGGACACTCCGGACTAAATGTCCGGATAGTCCGGACTTAGCACAGCACACTTGTAACGGTTGGATTTTTGGATGGGCTATTTAAGCCCTCACTCCAAATCTACCCATTGGCACTTCATTCATTGCAGCATTCAAGTCTCCAACTCACTCTCTCACTCTCTTGAGCCCTAGCCTCTTTTTCCCCACTTGAATCTTTGATTTGGTTTGAATCTTTGGGGAGAAAAGAGGGGATTTAAGTGCTTTGAGTTTGCTTTGTTGATTCTTGAGCACAAGTTCATCCTCTAAGTTGATTTAGCGACGTATTTGTTACTCTTGGAGTTTGAAGGGCTCCTAGACGGCAAGGAGTCACCGGGAGCCTCAATCTTCGTGTGGAGAGCCCGATGCTGTTTGTGAAGGCAAGTCTCGCCTCTGAAAGGAAAGAGGCAAAAAGTGAAGACCGGCGAGTGCATCGTGCAACACCGGGAGGATAGAGGTCAAGAGGGACCCGGGCTTTGTGCCTCCTCAACGGAGACGTAGGATTCCCTTCAAGAATCCGAACTTCGATAAAAATTGTCTTTGTGTTCCTCACTTGCTTGAGATAGGGTTTGTGGTTCTTGAATCTTTTGGAGCCCCGATCTACTTTCTCTTTAAGTTTGGCTCTAGATCTATATACTTTTTAGGTTCCTGACATCATTTAGAGTATTTGTATTCAGCTAGATTATTGAAATCTTGCAAAGATTTAAAATCCCTCTTCGAGCTGTTCAGTCCGGAGTATCCGGATAATTTACCCGGACTATCTGGACAAAATCCTCTGACATCAGGACTGCTTTCTCGGGAGATTTTATTTAATTGCAAAATTTTAATACGCCTATTCACCCCCCCTCTAGGCGACATATCGGTCCTTTCAATTGGTATCAGAGCCAAACCTCCATAATTTGGCTTAACCGCTTGGAGAATCAATATGTCATAAGCAGAGGAAGACTCATCAAGACCTCACCCAAACCAAAAGTGCGGGCGACGGTGTTGGGGTTGCCATTCCTTTTGATTATACCTCTCTTGGTGTCTCTAGCTCTTCATCGTATGTTTCCGTGCCCTCCGGTCGAGCGCCTCACTTCGATGGCACTCACTATGCCGTGTGGAAACATAAGATGAAGATGCACTTGAGATCACTTCACCCGTCTATTTGGAAGATTGTGCAAACAGGTTTCAAGCCTGTGGATCCGGACAACCTTACTCCCGCCGAAGATAAAGATCAACATTTCAATGACTTGGCCGTCAATGCCTTGTTTAATGCTTTAAGTGATTCCGAGTTCAATCGAGTGGATGGACTTGAGGAAGCAAAGGCCATTTGGGATAGACTCCTAGTGAGTCATGAAGGGATTTCAAGTGTCCGTGAATCAAAGATAGAGCTCATTATTGGTGAGCTAAGCCGGTTCACTTTGGAAGAAGGAGAGTCCTACAACAAGATGTTTGACCGGCTAATGGTGCTTGTGAATCAAGCCAAGGGTCTCGGGTGCACCGATCTTTCTGACAAGGCCGTGGTGAAGATCATTCTCCGCGTAATCACTCTTACCAACCGCAACCTTGTTCAGTTAATCCGAGACCGGCCAAATTTCGACACCTTGACTCCTCATGATGTCATCGGCCAGCTTATGATGGACGAGATGATGATAAAGGAAGCCGAAGTCGTTGAAGAACTCAAGTCGGGCAAGAAGAAAGGTATTGCTCTAAAGGCCGTGAAGACCGTGAGGGAAGTTGAGGAAAGTGCAAGTGAAGATGATGAGCCAAGTGGCCCCCTAACCAATGAAGATATGGCCTTGCTTGTAAGAAGATTCAACAAATTTCTTAAGAAGATGGGCTACAAACCGGGAAGTCACTCCAAGGGCCAATGGAACAAGTCAAGAGGACGACACTCAACAAGGAAGTGTTATGAATGTGGAGAGCCTGGCCATTTCATCGCCGAATGTCCTCATCGAGAGAAGAAAGAAGAGAAGCCTTACAAGAAGGACAAGCAGGGGCAAGGACAAGGAAAGAAGCAAAAGTTCAAGCATTACAAGAACAAGGGCAAGCACACATTGGAGAAGAGTGGGATTCTAACTCCGACTCCGACTCAAGCTCCGACTCCAATGAAGGAGGAATCGCTTCTATCGCCATCGCCGTATCTTCTACTCCGACAACGTCGAAGGGCCTCTTCGACAACTTGAGCGATGACGACGAAAACGCTCCAATGTGCCTTATGGCTAAGGGGCGCAAGGTATCAATCAAAGCTTCATCCTCTTCTATTGTTAATTCTTGCTTGGATGATAGTGATAACGATAGTGACGATGATTGTGTAATCAAGTCGATTAAGGACTTTGACATTCAAAAATTAGATTTACTTTTAAAAGATATTGAGAAATTGGAGGAAACTATTGAGCAAAAAGAGACGACTCTCGAAGCTCAAGAAGACTTGCTTATTCTTGAGAAAGAGAAAAATATTGAGCTAGAGAAGAGTCAAATAAATGAGAGAAGAAAATACAAGGAGTTGGTCGAAAGTTCAAAAAGGGCCAACTCCAAGTTAACTAGTCTTGAGATCACCAATGCTTCACTCGTAGAGGAACTTGCTAAAGCGAAGGATGCTTGCAAGACTCTTGAGGTGAAGCTTGTTGATCTCTCGAATAGCCTTTCTAACTCCTCGACAGTTGTCTCCAATTCCTCATTACCATCTTCTAGCAATGGATGTGCTAGATGCTATAATATCAATGTTGATACTTGTGCCACTAACCTTGAGACTTTGCAAGTATTAGCTCATGAAAATGAGAAGCTCAAGGGAATGCTTGAAGATGGACTTCAAAAGTCCTATAAGGCTAGCAAAGGATTAGAGGAGTATCTCGGTAAGCGCCAAGGTAACACTATGAAGTATGGGCTTGGGTATGTTCCTAAGGGCAAAAAGAGCAACATCGTAGTTGCCCCTTGAACAAGCCCATTCATTTTATTAAAAGTGAAGGAACTTCCAAATATAAGACTCATTCTACTTTCTTTGCCTCGATGTGCTTAAGAGAACTAACCTTGGTCGTGTAGTTGCTTGTCCCTTAGTGGCAAGTCCAAAAGTCATCCCAATGTGCGATCTATTTGGGTTCCCAAGTCGCTTGTCACTAACGTGCGTGGACCTAAACAAGTTTGGGTACCAAAGAGCAAAAACTAAATTTCATTTTGTAAGCCTACATCTCCGGTGGATCAAGTTGGATCTTGGATAGCGGATGTACACATCATATGACCGGAGAAAGGGCAATGTTCGCACATTTGGAGGCCAATGGATCGAATAGTGAAAGCATTATTTTTGGCGATAATGGAAAAGGTGAAGTGGTAGGTTTAGGTAAGATTCTAATTACAAATGATTTCCATATAAATAATATTTTGCTTGTTGAATCTCTAAGCTACAATTTATTGTCCGTTGCACAATTATGTGAAGCAGGCTATAATTGTGTGTTTAGTGAGAAGGGTGTGGATGTCATTAAGAGGGTTGATGGTTCAATAGCCGTTAAAGGTCGTTTAAAGGGTAATCTCTATCTTATAGATTTTTCTACGGATAGAGTTAACCTTGAAACGTGCTTAATGGCTAAATCTAGCATGGGTTGGTTATGGCATCGCCGACTTGCCCATGTTGGTATGAGGAATCTTCACAAACTCATTAAGGGCAATCACATCCTTGGACTAACCAATATCGTTTTTGAGAAAGATAGGGTGTGTAGCGCGTGTCAAACCGGGAAGCAAGTCGGTGCTTCCCATCCCGCCAAGAATGTGATGACCACCACAAGAGCCCTAGAGATGCTTCACATGGATTTGTTCGGCCCGATCGCCTACATAAGCATCGGAGGAAACAAGTATGGTCTTGTTATTGTTGATGATTTTTCTCGCTTCACTTGGGTATTTTTCTTGCATGATAAAAGCGAAACCCAAGGAAGCTTGAAGAAATTCATGAGAAGGGCTCAAAATGAGTTCGACGTGAAGATCAAGAAAATTCGGAGCGACAACGGCACCGAATTCAAGAATACCGGTGTTGAAGAGTTTCTCGATGAAGAAGGAATCAAACACGAGTTCTCGGCTCCCTACTCCCCTCAACAGAATGGGGTAGCCGAGAGGAAGAATCGAACCCTCATCGAGATGGCACGCACGATGCTTGACGAGTACAAGGTCTCCGACATATTCTGGGCGGAGGCCGTCAACACCGCGTGCCACAGCTCCAATCGACTATATCTTCACAAGTTGTTAAAGAAGACGGCGTACGAGCTCCTCACCGGGAAGAAGCCCAATGTGTCCTACTTCCGAGTCTTTGGGAGCAAATGCTACATCCTCAACAAAAGAGCTAAGTCTTCTAAATTTGCTCCTAAAGTAGATGAAGGATTTTTACTTGGTTATGGATCAAATGCTTACGCATATCGGGTTTTCAATAACACCACCGGTGTAGTTGAAATCTCGCGTGACGTAACATTTGATGAAACTAACGGTTCTCAAATAGAACAAGTTAATTGTGATGAAATTGATAGGGAAGAACCTCCATGCGAAGCAATCAAGAAATTGGCCATTGGGGAGGTAAAACCGGTGGAGCAGGATGCAATCCCGAGCACCCCAACCCGGAGTGTCCGGGATAATGTCCGGAGTATCCGGACAAAATCTCCGGAGTGTCCGGACTTAACCCCGGACATTCCGGACATCAGTGCTCCAAATGTTGATCCTCCCTCTTCCATTCAAGCTCAAGATGGTTCCAACACTTCTCAAGATGACGGAGGTCCTATTCAACGTATAAATGCAACAACTCCTCATCCGAGAGTTCATCAAAGCATACAACGCGATCACCCGGTCGACAACATACTTGGAGACATTAACAAGGGAGTATCCACTAGATCTCGACTTGCAAATTTTTGTGAATTTTACTCTTTTGTGTCTTCTCTTGAACCGCTGAAGGTAGAAGAAGCTCTCCAAGATCCGGATTGGGTGATGGCTATGCAAGAGGAGTTGAACAACTTCGAGAGAAACCAAGTGTGGAAGCTTGTTGAAAGACCCAAGCAAAACGTGATCGGAACCAAGTGGGTGTTTCGGAACAAGCAAGATGAGAACGGAATAGTGACTAGAAACAAAGCACGGTTGGTTGCTCAAGGCTTCACGCAAATAGAAGGTTTGGACTTCGATGAAACATACGCTCCCGTAGCTAGGCTTGAATCTATTAGAATATTACTTGCCTTTGCTACTCACCATGATTTCAAGTTGTATCAAATGGATGTGAAGAGTGCCTTCTTGAATGGACCACTCTCCGAAATGGTCTACGTTGAGCAACCACCCGGTTTCGAAGACCCAAATCATCCGGACCACGTCTACTTCCTACACAAGGCTCTTTATGGACTTAAACAAGCACCTAGAGCGTGGTTCGAATGTCTTCGAGATTTCCTTCTCGGTCAAGGTTTTGTAGTCGGAAAGGCCGACCCTACACTCTTTACTAAACACATTGATAATGATCTATTCGTTTGTCAAATATATGTTGATGACATTATATTTGGATCTACTAACGAACATCTATGCAAGGAATTTAGCAGAATAATGACCAAAAGATTCGAGATGTCCATGATGGGCGAGTTGAAGTTCTTCCTCGGATTTCAAGTCAAACAACTTAAGGAAGGAACCTTCATTTGCCAAACAAAGTACATCAAGGACATGCTCAAGAAGTTCGGAATGGAGAACGCCAAGCCAATTAAGACGCCGATGCAAGCCAACGGGCATCTAGACCTCGACAAAGAAGGTAAACCGGTCATCCAAAAGGTATATCGTTCGATGATCGGCTCTTTACTCTATCTTTGTGCATCTAGGCCCGATATTATGCTTAGTGTGTGCATGTGTGCACGTTTTCAAGCCGCTCCCAAAGAGTGCCACATGGTGGCCGTAAAAAGAATCTTGAGGTATTTAGTGCACACTCCTCATTTCGGGCTTTGGTATCCTAAAGGGTCATCTTTTGAATTAGTCGGCTATTCCGATGCGGATTATGCCGGATGTAAGGTAGATAGGAAGAGTACTTCGGGGACTTGTCAATTCTTAGGTAGATCCCTTGTTTCATGGTCCTCTAAGAAGCAAAATTCAAGAGTAGCTCTATCCACACCGGTTCAATACATAGCACGGAGTGTTGTAGCGTAATTGCTTTGGATGAGACAAACCCTAAATGACTATGGCCTAACCTATAACCATGTGCCACTTTTGTGTGACAATGAGAGTGCCATAAAATTGCCAACAACCCGTCCAACATTCCGTACCAAGCATATCGATATCCGCCATCATTTCCTAAGAGACCATTCCACAAAAGGCGATATCGATATCCAACATGTGAGCACAAATGACCAGTTAGCCGATATATTTACCAAGCCACTTGATGAGAAGAGATTTTGTGAATTGAGGAGTGGGCTAAATATTCTTGATTCTCGCATTTTGGCTTGAGAAGTGCATGACATTGATTGATGCTTGAAAAACGTTTTAGAAAAGTTTATTTGGTCCTTTTCTCTAATCTTTTTGTGTTGGATGAAATATTTGATCTTCGGATCAAGCCCAATGTCATGTGACTATGGATTGTTTGATTATGTGTTCGCTAATCACATTGTGCAAAGGGCCTTTAGGACCACTTTTCTCATTGCTTCAAGTCTATCATCCCTTTCAAATCCTTGAAACTCCTCTTTGGATCCCGAGCTGTCAGCCCGGACAGTCCGGACTAATTGTCCGGAGTATCCGGACAAATTGTCCAGAGTATCCGAACTAAATGTCCGGAGTGTCCGGACTGAGATGGCTTTGGGTATTTAAGCCCGTGCGGGGGGCATCCTTTCTCTCTCTTCTCTCATTTGTTTCAACCGCATCTCTTCAAAACTTCGCCCTAGCCGCCGCCCTCCGGTTCTCCTCCATCTCCGGCGTGTTTCTCACCCCTCGGAGCCTCCGGATCAACCTTGGAGGGCTTGGGGAAGGATCTCCCTCAACTTTTCTTCGTTTTGGTGGTTCATCTTTGTGGTATGACATCCTTTGCCCTAATCTCCTTTTGATCCTTGAAATACCTTGGGTTAGGGCTCCTTTGCTAGAGTACATTCATATTCTTGTTGAAATCCTAGAATGTGCTTTTAGAGATCCCCCATTGGTTGCAAGTTGGGTTTTTGGGTTGAAATCATGACGGCCGGACTATCAGGACATTTTATCCGAGATGTCAGGACTATACCGGACACTCCGGATTAAATCCCCAGAGTATCCGGAGTAATTGTCCGGAGTGTCCGAGCTGTACCTCTCGGTCCAAAAATATAAATTGCAAATCTTACCTTCTTGCGAACCCTTTTTCACTTCAATCCTTGTTCCTCCTCAGATGGCTTCTTCAAGGAGGTTACAGTCTTAAACAAGCGCCCAATTGAGTCACCTCCTTCCTCCCCTTCAGGCGCTCCCAAGAAGAAAAGGCAAAGCATGAGGAAGATTAGCCATGGTTGTGCAAATCTGCTTATGGGTCCTCCTGCTGCTCCATCTCCCGCTCAAGCTCCTCCTCACGTCGATCCCGAGGAGACTCCTGCCGATGAGCATCCCGCGGATGCCCATGCAAGGCGTCGTGAGCAGAAGAAGAAGCAGTTTCAAGAGTCAAGAGTGGCAATTGGACCGCTTGAGAAGCTTCAACCCGATGGAATACCGGGCGGATGATGCCTCTTCGTGTGGTTGATTATCGGGTTAGGTGCGGAAAGGGCAAAGCGATTGTAGCTCAAAGGAACAAGGATCCGCTTGAGTTCCACCAAGATCGATCGTCGACAAGCGATTAAGAGCAGGTTCCATTCAGATTATTATGAGACAGTCCTTCTCCCCATGGAGCACCCCGTGATGAAAATGAAAAGGATTGACTGGCTATACATGACTGAGGCTCAGAACCCCATCTTTAATGAAGTCATTCAAATCTGTGAGCGCCATAAGGTAAAGGACATTATGAGTTTCATGCATTCTTGGAATGATGAAGTTATTATGCAATTCTATGCCACTCTCTACTTCGACAAGAAGCAAGAAGCCATATGGTGGATGACCTATAAGCTTTGGTATGTGGCCACCAAGAGGACTTTTGCTAGGATTTTGCATCTAAGGTCAGCTGATGGTGATGCAAAATTACATGACAAGAAAGTGATGGCCCCTGAGCAGCTTGAAGACCTATATGATTCATCTCAGCATTTCGTGGTTGGCACTATAAAAGGTCTCAAACCTGTGGCTGCTGTTCTTCTGAGGCTTCTTCGGGTCACTCTATGGCTTAAGGAGGGTGATGCGTCCGCTATCAGTTCCTATGGGTGTAATTTGCTATATCACTTGGTGGAGCGCTCTCATAGCTTTGATGTCATGGATTTTATTTGGGAGGCCATCCGCCTCAACTCTTTGAGCCACTGCAGCAGCTGCGGATATGCGCCATTCATCATGGCTCTTATTGAGCACGTCACGGGACTTGACTTTGTCAAGCATGTGGATCACCTTCCCTACAAGGTCCGTGCACCTTCAGCTTCCGCTTCTACCGCTCCTGTAGCTCCTTTGGAGAAGCGCCCCCGTGGTCGTCCAGCCCGAGCATCCTCTTCTGTCCCTCCTCCAGCTCCAGCTTCTGCTCCTCCGCCAGCTCCGGCAACTCCAGTTTCTCCCACGGGAGAAGGCTCTCCTCGTACTAGCCGCGACACTATCAAAAGGATGCTTAAGTGCCTGTTCTGCCTTTGCCAAGATGTGTCTAATCAAGTCAAGGAGACCCGTCGTGAGCTTCGTGAGCACCGCCGGTGAGTTCGCGCCTACCGCCGCCAGCAGGGTGAGGATCTTCTAGCCAGTAGCGAGTCCGAGGAGTCAGCTCATGTATCTGCAGTGGATTCCGCTACCCGGCAGCTCTTCGACCTTCCACCTCCTGCACCCCAGGGCAGCGCCAGTGGCAGCAGCGACAATACCGAGGAGGAGGACTACGAGCCTTCCGGCGACGACGAGTGATCCTTTGCTGTAGACTCTTCCTTTTTGGTGTCTTGATGCCAAAGGGGGAGAGAGTGGATCGGTTTATCCTTCGGTTGTGCTTGATTTGGTTCTAGGTTTATTTATTCGTCTTTGCTTTGATTGAACTTGTGCTTATGGTTGTGGTTGTGATCGTGAACTGGTTATGATGTTGAACTATACCTTGCTTACATTTGCTTTTAGCAATGCAATTGTGTGACTTCATGACATATCTACTTGTGCAAAATTACTTATTGATTATCTTGTCATATTCTATCATAAGCAACAATTTAGGGGGAGCTCTTGCACCTTTTTCTCTTAAATATGTGCATTTCAATCTCTACTCAAATTTCTCTAATGCACGTATTTAGGGGGAGCTCCACCCTCCAAGTATTTGGTTTTCCAAATACTATATCATTCAAATTTTATCCAAACTCAATTGTGTTGTCATCAATTCACCAAAAAGGGGGAGATTGAAAGTGCATCTAGGCCCCTCAAAAGTTTTGGTGATTCATGGCAACACAATTGCGTGTACTAACGGCTGCAAATGAGATTCTATGCAGTGATCAAGAAGATATCATCGTTGGAAAGGCGATTGGAGATCCCCACCATATTTAAAATTTGAAAAGGCGGCATCAAGACTTTAGTTGAATTTATTTTATTATTGTGTCTAAGGATAGCCGTACTATTAAAGGGGATACGACGGAAAATCGCTTCTAGGATATGCTTGTGCTCATAGGATGAAAATTGCATCTCAAAAGAATTTTAAAACAAAGTGCATTTCCTATTTAAGGGTACTCTGCCGAGGAGGTCGGTCGAGATATCCGGACATTTAGTCCGGATACTCCGGGGAAAATGTCCGGAGTATCCGAGGATTAAATCCGGATACTCCGAGCTAGGGTCCTCGGTTGCTTTTCTCTGGTAAGTTCGGAGTATCCGGATATTTAGTCCGGACACTCCGGGGAAATTGTCCGGAGTATCCGAAGATAATGTCCGGACATTCCGAGCTCACCCTCTCGGTTGGAATATGGAGTTGAGTCCGGACATTCCGGACTAAATGTCCGGATAGTCCGGACTTAGCGCAGCACACTTGTAACGGTTGGATTTTTGGATGGGCTATTTAAGCCCTCACTCCAAATCTACCCGTTGGCACTTCATTCATTGCAGCATTCAAGTCTCCAACTCACTCTCTCACTCTCTTGAGCCCTAGCCTCTTTTTCCCCACTTGAATTTTTTATTTGGTTTGAATCTTTGGGGAGAAAAGAGGGGATTTAAGTGCTTTGAGCTTGCTTTGTTGATTCTTGAGCACAAGTTCATCCTCCAAGTTGATTTAGCGACTATTTGTTACTCTTGGAGTTTGAAGGGCTCCTAGACGGCAAGGAGTCACCGGGAGCCTCCAATCTTCGTGTGGAGAGCCCTAGTCGTTTGTGAAGGCAAGTCTCGCCTCCGAAAGGAAAGAGGCAAAAAGTGAAGACCGGCGAGTACATCGTGCAACACCGGGAGGATAGAGGTCAAGAGGGACCCGGACTTTGTGCCTCCTCAATGGAGACGTTGGATTCCCTTCAAGAATCCGAACTTCGATAAAAATTATTGTCTTTGTGTTCCTCACTTGCTTGAGCTAGGGTTTGTGGTTCTTGAATCTTTTGGAGCCCCGATCTACTTTCTCTTTAAGTTTGGCTCTAGATCTATATACTTTTCAGGTTCCTGACATCATTTAGAGTATTTGTATTCAGCTAGATTATTGAAATCTTGCAAAGATTTAAAATCCTCTTCAGTTGCTTGGTCGAGATATCAGGATAATTTACGGACTATCAGGACAATTAGTCCGGACTATCCGGACAAAATCTCAGACGTCCGGACTCTGTTTCTCGGGAGATTTTATTTAATTGCAAAATTTTAATTCGCCTATTCACCCCCCCTCTAGGCGACATATCGGTCCTTTCAGAACGAATAACGACACCAACCGAACCTCCTCCTCCTCGTCCAATCTTACCACCCACTTCTTCTCTTGATGGTCACCAAGTAACAAATTACTTGTATGCAATAGAGTGTGAGTGATGTACTTGCTAGCGAGTTTGATTTTTTATTCATTATTTTGCTCCTTTCGTCTTTCATATATCGTTCGATTTCTTTGGTTTCTCTTGCTAGTTTTTGCGATTCTTTCTCTAGGAGAGTATAGCCTCATTTTCTCTGGTCGTTGTTGGTCGCAGAATCAAACTTTGGCACATGTTTTATCTACAGAAGTACTGAAGCCACCAACACTTTTCACTACTCTAACTAAGGGGAAATGCTTACAAATCAACCTTAAGCTTGTAACATCTCCTATTAATTTGTTCGCTGCTGTAATGCATAACTGGGTCCAAACTTTGAAGATCTCTCTTGCAAGCATTATCTGTTGAAAGTACTGATGGGGAGGGCCGTAGATCACTTGCTCATGAACAGAATGATAGTCAGCTAAAGATTGCACAACTGTTACTGCCAAGGAAATAGACTATATATCACTACTTGGATTTGCTATATATCACTACTTGGATTTGCTTCATGATTTTTCTGTGATACATATACAAAATATGCAAAACTAGACTGCCTCTTGTACTGTTAAGCACAAATGCAGGTTGCAAAAACTAATGGTCTGTTGTATGATGAAAATACTGCAATGAAACAAAAGCAAAGTCCTCAACTTGACTGGAACACATCATTATGGTTGCATTCGTTGACAGTTTACACACCAGAGCAGCTGATTGCAAAATACAGCAATTTGGTATTTGTTCTCTATTGCATGTCGTTGGTCTTTGTTGTTGCATTCAATCAATATCTCTATAGCTGACTACCAGGTAATTTTCCTCTCCTGTTGTGGTTAACTTTCAGACTTTCCCTGTTAAAACAGTTTTGTAATTGTGATTTCATATTCATCTTGGCTAATTTTTTCTTGTCTATTTTGTTATGTTTGATCTCTTACAGGTCTGCCAAATTGGCTCTTGTGTTGCAAATTTATTGACATGCAAACTAAGCCATCCTGATACAATAGCCAAAGAAACTATCCCGATACAATAGCCAAAGAAACTTTCCCGATACAATAGCCAAATAAGCCATCGTGAGATCAACTGACGCAATAGCCAAATAAACTATCCTGATACACATCTTTATGAACACCTGGTATTTTTACTCCCTGCAAACAATCTATTATTCTGCAATTGTGTTTGTTGCTTCTCATTGTCAATCATAATGCATGCAAGACTACAATTTTTTGCACCTGCTGTTCGCCGGCGGAAGCAAAGCAACTATGTAGCAAAGATCTGTTGGCGATGAGGGAGAGTCAGAGGTGCACCCAGTGAGGGCAGTACGATTCGCCGCCACCCTTGCAGCACTTGCAGTATTTTTCGCACTTGCGATCATCGAGCCTTGGGCAGGCATCTGGCGTGAGCGACCACGAGCGCAATGGGCATGCACGCACTAACAGCCTGTCATTGGGAGCAACACGCTGGTGTGGCGAGCGCTTGATTGGCGCGGACGAGAGCTGCAATTTGGCGCCAACACTTTTCCCACGAAAATTAAAGGTTAGTTGAGTTTTAGGGTCTAATTGTTGGAGTCATTAACTATTTTTAGGCCCTAATTCTTTTACTTAGGCCCTATTTTCAAGTATGAGACTCCATTTTAAGGCCTGACTCTTGGAGATGCTCTTAGGTGTTAACTGTATTCAAAAGTGAGAACCACCCACAGACAGGTGTGTCTACAACAAATTTTATCAAACAAATAATGCGAGGATCAATGATACATATATTTGATACAGCTAGATATGTATGACCGTGTGAAATCTCTTCTTTATGTGGAACCTGTTGTGAGATAAGGAAACCTAAACCAAATATAGTTAGGACTCTATCTTTTTATGGTGTGATCGAATTCGAATTCTCTCCTCACGCTACTATATATATCGGGTGCCCCCCTGATGAGGACATCACCAACATGGATACGACCAGCGTGACCGCTGCCCCTCCTTCCTCTCCGGCTTCGCCAATGACTACCGACGCTGCTCCATCTTCGTCACAAATGATCGACACTGCGGGAACTTCGTCGCCGAGAGGCCTTAATCCAAAAGCTCGGCTATTCAAACCCACATCAACAGACAAGGGCCTCAAGCACACATCCCGAGAACAGCCCACGCGTCAAGGAAGGCCCATATGGAAGCCCAAGATGCCAAAAAGCCCGGTTCGGCCATCCAGCAGCAAGCCAACTTTAAACGGGCATAACTTGGGCTCCCGGACTCCGTTTTCAGCGTGCGACCACCCGTTTGAAAGCTTAGGAGATAAGCTTTCCAATGATTCTAGCCCCACTTCCAAATTCCCTCCAGAACGACAGGAAAATACGGAACAATGTCACGGGCCAGAAATTCAGGGTGCTGCGTCACCTCACTTTTGGGCCTATAGCCCATGTATCTTAGGGTTTTGGTGGCCACCACCCTTTTGGCTGCCCTACACCTCCTGGCCGCCGCTATATATGTGGCCGCCACCGTTTCTTTACGCTTAGGTTTTGTTGTGTTTTGGTAGACCCCTTGTGCGTCCCTCCTCGTGTTCGCGTGTGTCGACTAGACCACCCGTGACGAGAAACAGAACCTCACCTTTGTATCTTTGAGATTATTGGATTGGAATTGCTCTCACCTTGTTCTTGCTTATTCTCGGTTGCAGCAGGTACAAGGATCGATCGGGTCTTTGATTCGGTTGATCGCCTCGTGTGGTGACGTTGCGATTGCTTGGTTGCTGATCTCGTGGTTAGTAGCCGATCCATCTACTTCGTGCACTATCAAACCGACGTATCGTTCTCATCAGAAGATCGGGCCGACCCCCGTGCGCATCAAGTGGTATCAGAGCGACGGTTGCCTGGTGAGAACAACCTTATCTTTGTTTAGTTCATCTTGTTCGTCCTAGAGTCCAGAAAAACAGCCCCAAAAAAATCTGTTAAATCGTGTGTTTGATCTAATCCGAGCCCCTTTTGGCCTTTACTATTACTGCCTAGTTTAATTCTTGTTGAATTTGCGTTGCATCGTCGTGTCGTTGCTGGTCTTAGTGTTTTGATCTTTAGAGTTTCGAGTTCTTGTCACGTTCTTGTCACCGAGTTGAACTCCATCGCGTCGTCACGTCCAATTCGGATCCTCCTCTGTCCAGTTCGGTATTTTGGTCATAACTCCCTCATACGAACTCGGATTTTGCTATTCTTATACTTTCCTGAAAGCTTGAGAAATTCTCTACAACTTTGTCCATTGTGAAACTTTCCAGAAACGCCGTCTTCTTGCCGAAAATCGCGTTGGATTAGAATCTGTTTTCGTCCTGGATTTTCTGAGCAGTCTGTATTTCGGGGTCAATATCTCTGGCTTCCCTTATCCAAAATAGACGTTCCATATATGCAAATCAATCAGCTCGAAAAGATCTACAACTTCCCAGTTATACTTTTTTCCACTGGAAGCCAGTAAAAACCCGAAAACAGCGTTTGAAGTTTCTGCATAGCAGATCTGTTTGCAGCCGAAAAAAAGTTTGAGTTGTAATTCATCATATGTGCCACTTGTTGATATAGAAGGAAGAAAAATTAAAAAAAAGGCAAGTGCATGTAAAAGAGCCGCACTAAAAGGTGGAAAAGAAGCCCTAGCTATTTGCTTGTGTCTTTGTGGTCATTCTCGTTGTTGTTTACGTGACTTCATTGGTGTCGTGCTCGCGTCTCTAGTGCGGTCTAGCCTAGGACCAAACAAAGTACCGCCGTTGAACGTTCTTTCAACTTGTTTTGGCTAGTGTGGTTCTAGTATATCCTTTGACATATTATACCTATCCAAGCTCCACCTACTATTAACCACGGAGAAGCACCTTGCAATCGCTTTGTCACCCCCGAGTGTGATTACCATCATCCACCGATTGAAACTTGAAAAGTCGCAGGTAAGAATGGGTAAGAACTTGGTGTAAGCTTGAGCGTGTGAGATCCTCCACTTGTCCACATATTAGTAGTTCATAGGAATTAATTATCTTGTGAGTTCTCTATTTGTTGCCCCTAACAATGGCGAGTTCACATAGCAAGACAACTTACGAGGATGATATTGAGGATTGTCCATGCTTGATGAAAGAGAAAAGAAATCTTGGCGAAAACTTAAGCTACTTGAGTCCCTACAGAAATCAAAGGGTGAGGCGGTCGAGCATGGGATTATCCTTGACCAAGAATGAGAACACACCATCGAAGAAAGATTTGAAGCCTACCTCACCCAAGAAGAAGGATAGTAAGTGTATTTCAATATGTAACGATAAGAATGTGCTTGCTATTCTGCGACTAATCTCAGAGGCAAGAATGATCTAGATGGTGTGCACTGAGTGTCGCAATGACAGACAACTACATGAGCCTCATGTCTCATCGCCTACTTAGTGCACCAAAGGAGCATGCCAATGAAACTCAACGCAACAACTTATTCCAAACTAAGTTTGTTGTGCAAGAACGTCTTGTACACGCCATCATTGATGGAGGAAGCTGTAGCAACCTCGCAAGTCTACACATGGTCGAGAAGCTTGGCTTGACCACGACTCCACTTCGGCAACCTTACTCAATGGAATGGTTCAACTCAAGTGGTAAGGTTCAGGTAACACAAACTGTGCGAGTTCCTGTCTCTATTGGTTCATACCATGATCATGTTTATTGTGATGTCATACCTATGGAATCATGTTCACTTTTATTAGGTAGACCTTGGTTATATGATGTTGATGCTATTCACTATGGTAGAACCAATCAATATACTTTCAAGTTTAATGGGAAGAAATTGGTTTTGAATCCAATGACTCCTGCTGAGCTAGCCAAAATTAATGCAAAAAGAACTAATGGTAAAGAACATGAGGATGACAAACTTGTTAGTGGAGTACAACAATCTAAACCAATGTTCAAGAAAGAAATTCTTTTAAATAAGATTGTTTCCTCACATGATATTGCTTTGCAGACATTTGTTTCCTTGCCTCCTGTTGCCTCTAACCTTTTGCAGGATCATGAGAAGGAGTCGAGGACGACTTCAATTCAAGAAGGGGAGGATGATGAGGACATCACCAACATGGATACGACCAGCGTGACCGCTGCCCCTCCTTCCTCTCCGGCTTCGCCAATGACTACCGATATTGCTCCATCTTCGTCACAAATGATCGACATCGGGAACTTCGCCGAGAGGCCTTAATCCAAAAGCTCGGCTATTCAAACCCACATCAACAGACAAGGGCCTCAAGCACACACCCCGAGAACAGCCCACGCGTCAAGGAAGGCCCATATGGAAGCCCAAGATGCCAAAAGCCCGGTTCGGCCATCCAAAGAGCAAGCCAACTTTAAACGGGCATAACTTGGACTCCGGACTCCGTTTTCAGCGTGCGACCACCCGCTTGAAAGCTTAGGAGATAAGATTTCCAATGGATCTAGCCCCACTTCCAAATTCCTCCAGAACGACGGAAAATATGGAACAATGTCACGGACCAGAAATTCAGGTGTGCGTCACACTCACTTTTAGCCTATGGCCCATGTATCTTAGGGTTTTGGTGGCCACCACCCTTTTGGCTGCCCTACACCTCCTGCCGCCGCTATATATGTGGCCGCCACCATTTTTTTACGCTTAGGTTTTGTTGTGTTTTGGTAGACCCTTGGCGTCCTCCTCGTGTTCGCGTGTGTCAACTAGACCACCCGTGACGAGAAATGTAACCTCACCTTTGTATCTTTGAGATTATTGATTGAATTGCTCTCACCTTGTTCTTGCTTGTTCTCGGTTGCAGCAAGTACAAGGATCGATCGGGTCTTTGATTCGGTTGATCGCCTCGTGTGGTGACGTTACGATTGCTTGGTTGCTGATCTCGTGGTTAGTAGCCGATCCATCTACTTCGTGCACTATCAAACCGACGTATCGTTCTCATCAGAAGATCGGGCCGACCCCCGTGCGCATCACCCCCTTTGTAAACGATTGAATCAATAAAGCGAAAGAGAATTTCCACCTATACATTGTGTCTATTTTTCTTGCTCTCGTATTTGCATCTACATCCGTTGATTGATCGTTGACGCTCGACGACGTTTTACAATACGTTATCAGCACGAGTCTCTACCACAAGGAGGAGGACCGTCAACTACAACGAACGATCTACTACCGGCGATTGATCGCCTGATCCGATCTGCAATCAACTCACCATCACGCCGGCACCCACTCAGATTGCCGAAAAAGTCCTACGCGATTAGTGTACAGATTTTCCCCTACAGACCGAATCAAAGTATTAAATTGGCATGAACTATTGATCCTACAGATGATCGTACCATATTAACAGATTAAGATCCTAAGCAAATCACAATCTAAGAGTGCAAAAGTTGCTACTGTTTATCATCAACAAATCAAGAAAAAAAACCCCCATCTGCTGCTAGCCCTGATCTTGCGCATCCAGCAGATGGCAGCGATGGCACCATGTCACACGCTGCCGGCGAGCTCGCCCGCAGACGGATCGCTGCATCGCGCGCTGCATCTCGGCCAAGTCGCTCGCCGCCGAGGGTCCAGTCGCACCGCTACGGCTTCATCTGATCAGCCCGCTGCCGCCTCGGCTGCTCCGCCTGCAGCAGACTCGGCGTGGGCGCTTCGTCTTTGCCCCGTCGCGCGTAACGAGCCGCCCACCGCTTGCAGATCCGGCAGTGCTGCCTCGGCTGCTCCGCCTGCTGCGGACTCGATGTGGGCGCTCCGGCTTCGCCCCGTCGCGCGTAACGCCAGCTGCGCCGCCGTGGAGTTAGTCCCGTCGACTCGCGAAGCGACGCAGATCTGGCCGTGTCGCGCTGCCCGAAATACCTCGGCTGCGTCGCCTAGTACCGCCTCGGCCGCTGCCTCGCCTCTCACATCGCTGCAGCCAGGTCGCTGTCCGCCCGACGTTGGACAGCCACGTCGCCTCGGTTTCCCTGTGCGCCATCTCAGCTTCTCCGCACGCTGCCGAATTTCACGCCCGCTCCGTGATTGCGCCGCTGAACCCGCGCACCGGCTGCCTCGAGCCATGCCGCTTGACCGTCGGCCTCGTACCGCGTCGCCTCAGCTCCGATCATGCGATCGCCTCAGCCTCCGGCGGCCGAGCAGCGCATCTGCGCCTGGTGATTCCATCAGCGGTTGACCTGGAGGCCCATGCGCCCGAAGCGCCTAGAAGCAGTGCTGAATTCGGCTAATGTAGAGAGGATTAGGGCAGGTGGCGGATGGCTGTGGCAGGCCTTGTGGGCTGCTTGGGCCACGCTGTTCCAAGTCCCGCTTGATTGTGCAAGGCCTTCTACTCCTGTCCTGCATGGCCAAAGGCAGCCTGCACGGCCTAGTGTTCCGAAAAGAAAAAAAAAATGATGATGATGAATACTATAAATTGATTTTCTATGTATATGGTTTTTGTAAATTTTGATAAAATAGTGTTTAGTACATCTGTGGAAGTCCTTTGCTCTGGGTTTATTTTCTAGCATCAGGCCATATTTTATATGTGCTATATTTATTTTCCTGTTATTTAAGTGATTCTGAAAATTGCTTAGTAATTAACAGAAATGCCAGAAAATTATGGAAATAATCGAGCTATCAAATTGGTTTTGGCTTGAGAGCATAAGCGGTTGGGTTTTTTATTTCAGTTTTGAAGGAACGGATACATGACAATTGGTGTCTAAAGAAAACACACATGAGGCTAGGTTTCTTAATTGGCACCCGAAATCGGGAAGTACTCCCTCCCTCATGTGAGCCTTTGGGGCGGGTTGACCTGGCCAAGAGTCATGTTGACGAAGGCATTCATTACATGATTTCATACCCAACCAACAAGAATTACATAAGATGTAATTAGCAAAGGTGTTGCTTACCCATATTCCCATGCTTTGCGTCATGTTGCTAGATTAAATTTCTTAGCTTGGTTTTCATGTTTATATATGCTGGACATATTATTTTCTGTTATTCAGTGATTCTGAAAATTGCTTGAAAATTAACAGAAAATTATGAAAAATGCTACAAAATTTTATATAGCATATTAAAGGATTAATTGTCCTAGCATAATTTCCATATTGATATATGTTGAAATTTATTTTCGTGTTACATGGTAATTCTGAAAGTTGTTGAATAATTAACAGAAAGCCATGAAAATTGCTAGAAAAATTCTGGGAAACATTTAGATAATTATCTACTGAATAGATACCAAGCTTAACTGATTGAAGAGTGAGCATGCAATATAATGATTTTACCAGTAGTAAAAGTCATTTTGCATAAATAGAAATAGGATGTGTTGGACATCGCAAAGAGAGAACTTATCAAATTTGCCCTGAATGGCAACAATTACCTAACCAGGGCAATGAAGTATCATCACGCAGTTCCTAATAGGAGTCTTGCAGTGCCTGAAGCACATGCAAAATGCTTAGCAGGCTAGCACTAGCCATGGACGCAGTAAAGGCAAAATGATAAGAAGGGGAAGTGCAATTCATAGTGAAAAAACAAAAGATAAAGGGTCAGGGACTTCTAGAAGTAAGGCTGCAAACCCTGTTTTAGGTATGAATGCATTGACTATTGGTCATGCAACTATTGCATCCCGAAGTATGTGGTAGGCCTTTACACAAAATCTACAGGAAAAATCAATAAGACCCAGTGTAAACAATATTGAATCATACTTCACTGTTCAACCTGTTGTTGACACAGGTGCTGGAAAGTGTGATAATATGGTTATTGAAATTATAAAGTTCGAGGGGTCCCAGAAAGACATATGCGACTCATATGGAGACCTGGATTAATCTCCTAAGTATTCCTTCTTTTGCTAGTCGATGTCACATATTCCTTATAAGTTTCATTATCAGTTTAGCCCTAGTTCCTGTATGAACATTTGGTCTACGCTCCTGTTGAGCGGTTATCAATTAAAATTAAATAAATTGATATTTCCCAGATATTTGTTTAATTTTGCTATGTTTGTTCTATATTATACAATTTGTTCATAGTGCAACAATTGTTTAATTGATAAATCATACTTCTAATATAGAATAAAGTATAATCCGATAGCGGAGGAGAAAATCTGTCTAGAAGACAGTTATGCCACACTAAGTGAATTGGAATTATTATGACTATCGCCAAAAGCAATACTCTCATAGTTGGCACTAGTAGAATGCCATATTATACCCTAAGTCCAATCGTACTCTCTTAAGTTTAAAGACATTGATCTGAACCGTTTCTTTTTGGAGACAAAGAATGAGAACGGTACAGAATACCTACTCATGACTAAATTTAATGGGTGTAATTAACGCGTGATTAAAAAAGCTTCATTCGTTTTTGTAACATCCCCAATTTCGGGTTTCTGCTAAAAGCTAATTTAAAAATAATTAATTTCAAAATTTGGTTTTTCTTCGGTGTTCTAATTAACTTGGCATCCATATCCTTCCGAAATTAAAGTTCAATCCTTTATCGTCCGCAAAGTCAGAATTCCAAATTTCGGTCCTTAATCGAAATTCACCCGAGTTCCAAAATACTCTAAAAATCTCAAAATCCATTGAATTAGGTTCCAAATATTCTATAATGATTTTAGGAATTTTTCCAAGATTTATAGAATCCCTCTGGTATTTTATCTCTCGCGCTTTTATCAAATCTATTTTATTGTGTTCGAATAATCTAAATTTCAAAATTCATTGAAATTCAGTGAAACAAATTTTATTGGGTTCCAAATAATCTCTAGTATTTTTAGGAATTTTTCCAGAATTTTTAGATCATTTTTGCTATTTTATTCCTCTTGCTTTTGTCCCTTCATTTCTTCCAACCAATGAGAAAGCGACACGTGGTAGGTACTGTTCAGCCTTCTTCCACCTCCAGACAGCCACTTCCAGAGCACGATTCTTCTTCCGTTCATGGCCCTCCAAATTCAAATCACCGTAACTTCTCATTTCCTCCACCAAATCATACATAGTTGGATCCATTGCGAAGAGGGAGACGAGGAGAACCCATTTTCCTTGACCATTCATCTTTTAACTCGCCGGAATTTGATTAATTGAGTAGAAATCGAAATGCACTCAAACTTCAATAACTCGGTCATTTCTCAACGAAACGACGAGCTTCCACTTCTCAAATGTGCGTATCGACGTCCTCTACCCCATGCTCACCTTGCCCCATTGCTCTTGTGCCGTTCCCTTCTCCAAAACTCACGAAAACCGACGTCCGGCGTCGTCCAAAGACACCGGTGAGCCATCTCTTGCTCCGGTGAGTTTCTTGACAAACCAACCGTGTCACTTTGTGCCATTTGCTTCCAGGAACACAACCATTCAATCGGATTTGATTTTCGTTGCAGTTTGACCCCGGATTTTGAGTTTGTTTGTCATCGGTTGTCGCTCTGTTCGTCGTCGATTTCTCCCGATTGAGTAAGAATCAATTCAATTCCTTGCACCCGCAAACTCCCCTTGATGCTAGCTACACCGTGCTCACCTTAGTTTCGAGAAATTTTGCATTTTTGGGTGAGTTTGAACATCATGCCAACGACTCGTTTTTGGTCGCCGGTTTTCTTGTCGTAGTGGCTTCATTGTGCCTCGCCGCCGCGGCGTCGTGTGCTCCGACCTTGGCGCCGCCTGCCTCCTTAGCGCCGCCCCTCGTGGCCGCCTCCGCCGCCTGCGTGCCTCCTCTGTTGCAGACTTGGCCTGGCCAGCCATACTGGCATGCCCTGGCCTCCGGCCGGCGCAGCCACCGCCTCCCCTGACGTCGGCGACCCTTCCTTCCCCACCGGCAAGCCCCCACTCTCCCTTGGCCTCTCCTCCGTTGATTCCATGGCAGCGCTGACCCAATCACAAAAGGGACAAGAGAAAACTCACAAACCAAAGAGAGGCAGCGATTTGTTCCCGAAGTTCGGATCTTTGGGGAGATCCTACATCTCCGTTGAGGAGGCACAAAGCCCGGGTCCTCTCGACCACGATCCTCCGGAGTTGCACAAAGCACTCGCCGGGTTTCACTTCTTGATTCCTTTCTTTGCGGAGGTGGAATCGGACCTTCTCAAACTCCCAGACTTCCCACACTTAGATCGGGAGCTCACCGGTGACTCCTAGCCGTCTAGGAGACCCCAATCTCCAAGAGTAATAAATGGAGTGTAGATCCGCTCTTGAAAATCACCCTAGTGCTCACAAGAACTTTAACGGTTTGCAACAAAGCACTAGAAGGCACTTGCTCAACTCTCTCAACAAATTTCACAAAGACAAACTCAAGAGAGAGCAAGATTTGACCAAGAAAATAGCAAGAGGAGAGTTAATGCACAGTACACTGGGTTGGTGAAAGTAAATGAGGGAGAGAAGGGGGTATTTATAGCCAAGACACAAAATATAGCCGTTCTGCCTTGTGTCAGACCCCCACATCGGACTATCCGATGTCCAACATCGGACTATCCGATCAGAGCAAATCTCCAGATCAACTCCACTCGAAAATTCAAACTTTGCTGAGAAAAAAAACATACATCGGACTATCCGATTTCACACATCGGATGTTCCGATGTTTCCAGAGAGTTCCAGACCAAGGACTTAGAAAAATTTTCATTTTACATCGGACTTTCCGATTTTAACATCGGACTATCCGATGTTTCCCGAGAGATCCAGGGAAAAGACTTAGAAAATTTTTCAAACAACATCGGACATTCCGATATGAGGCATCGGACTATCCGACTTTTCCCGAGAGTTCTCAGACAGGCACCCACACTCACACCGGAGAGTCCGATACTATCGGACTATCCGATATATACATCGGATGTTCCGATATTATCAGAACGAAATGAAAACAGGGTGAGCGTCGTGCTAGATGACTTCGAAAACTTGTTTTGTAAAAGATGTTCTTCTGAGCACTAGGATCATTTCTAAGACATCTACATCCCATCCCTCTTAATAGTACGGCGTTCCTATTGACTCAATAAAATGAAAAAAATCTACGCTTAGTCGACGCCGTTCTTCTTTTCACTTTTGAGGGTCACCATTGTCCGTAGATGCATTCTCTTTTGGGACCAATACCTGCTCATACACTTATTTAAGCCATTAGTCCCTTAATCGTTTGTCATTAATCATCCAAAACATAATTAGGGGCCTAGATGCACTTTCAGGCGCAAGAGGGGGCTTCTATACTAGGCAGATGGAACCCTAATAGCGGTGAAACCTCAGCGGGTGAGTCGGGTTAGGCGTATACTGTAACATCCCAAAAATTTGAGTTTTGGTATGTTTTAAATTAAAAATGAACCATTCGTATTTTTCTCGAATTAATCGAAGCTTAATTTGAATTTTTTAATAATTATAAGATTTAATTTGATTAATCTATGCGTCAAATTAAAGGTTTCAGATTTTATTGGGTTTCTTGTGCTTCAAGGAATTTTTTTGTATTTTGGAGATTTTTATGAATTTATTTGGTATTTATTTGAATTTATTTGGAGTTATTTGAATTTATGGAATTTATTAAATTGGAAAAACGTTTTAATTTCCAAAATCCTTCGGCCGAAATTGCCTCGGCCGCTCCTGTTCATTTCGGCGGCCCATTTCAAGTGACCGCCACTCGTGCTCGCCATCCGATCCGCCGCTTGGATGGCGTGATCCGCCACGTCACCGAGCGCCGCCAAAGACGCATAAAACCCTAGCCGCCGCCACTCGGAGTCCGTGCTGCGACGCCTCCCTAAGGCTATAAAGCCGCCGCCAAGCCTCGTGTCGCGTTCTTCGCTCTGCGCGCATCGCCGCCCCTATCCACGCTGCCGAGACGCAGCCATCGCCAGAACGAAGCTTTCGTAGAAGCGCGCCGCCGCCCCGAGCTCCTTCTCGCCGGTTTTCTTGCTTTCGCGGCGTTTCCACCGTGGTTTTGGTACCGCGAGTTCCCGCGCCGTGCTCTTCCGGATCCGCTACTTCTTCCGTCCGATCCGCCCGATTCGCCGAAACCTTCGCTGTCTCTCCTAAGTCCGGTGAGTCGCCGCCCTTTTCGCTGCTGTCGCTTTCGCAAGCTCTCGGCCGTCGGATCGTCGCGCTACCACCGCGCTTCGCTTCCTTACCTGTGGCGTCCGATTCGAATCCGGCGTCCCCAGATCGTGCCGCGTGGCGAACCCGCGCCTATGCTGCGTCGGCTACGTCGGCGCCGCGTCGACCCTAAGGCTGCGTTGGCGCCACGTCAGCCATGTCTGCAGTGCCACCTTTCCATTTCCTCGGTGATCCCGGTCCACCGTGGACCGAGCCACTGACATGTGGGCCCCGCATGTCAGTCGGCATTTATTTTCTTTTTCTGATTTTCTGAAAAACCGAAAATCCCAGCCAATCACAAGCCGACACGTGTCACCCTTACCGAAATTTTCTGATTTTCTCTGAATTAAATCTTCCGAAGGCCCGTTCTCCTTCGTCCGAACTCCGATTGGAGCGATTCAAATTTCTAAATTTTTGTAAAATCAAGCTCTACATTCCAGAGCCATTTATTTTCAATTTTGAGCTTGTTTGCTTCTCTGTTTTGTATTTATTTGGCTTTGTTGCTTTATTTTTCCGGTAGACACGAATCCCGAAGGAGCGAACGGAGATTTCGAAGATCAAGAATCAGCATTTGAACAGCAAGGCAAGTCGTAGACCTTTGATCATATTGAACCCATGTTTGCAAAAGTACTTTGTTTTATACAATTGCATGCTATTTGTGTAACAATGCTAGTTTATGGGAGTAGCTATTTACCTGTTTGAGTATGCCCCTTTGATTATTGGAACGCCATGTATCCATTGTTAACCATAGGCTGGGACATTATTAGTTGGACATAATTATAGTACCAGCATTGGGTTATCGTAGCTATGCTTAGCCATGCTTAGTTGTCCGATGGGATTCATATCACCTGTGAACTAATGTTAATCTTGACTTAATGAGATATGGAATTGTGGCTGCTGACCACTGTTGTAAAACTTGTTGTACCATGGCAGGGGATGCCATTGGTTTTGGGTTGAACAAAATGTTTTCCTTCGGGCAATTGATCGTGCAGTAAAGGGGGTGCTGTTTAGCACATTGGAATGTGGCTGTTTTGCCTGAGACAATTTAAGGACTTAATCTTGTGCGCCATTGAACTGGGCCTAACCGTGCAACCACAAGTCCGGTATGGGACGGACCTAGCTGATTAATTTGCATTGTCCAGACTTGAGTATTGCCAGTTGTTGGTGTGGGGTCCAAGATGGACGGGTAGACCCACATGGCTCAAGAGGGGCCCCGAGGGCTAAACCTTAGAGGGCAGTACTGGGTTTAGACATGCATTGTAAAAGCTTTGTAGTGATCTCTCTGCCGACACACCAAAGGAAGTGTGTTCTTAGCGCTTGGCATTAAGGGATGATCATGTCTTGTGGGTAAAGCCGCATAACCTCTCGCAGAGTGTAAACTATTGAATAGCCGTGTCGCGGTCATGGACAAGCCCGGAATTTCACACGGGTATAGAGTATTTTCTTGAAATGTGGAATGGTTGGGATGTGAACAGGGAGTTCATCGTTGTTTTGTTGTCTCAAGCTATCTTTGTTGAATTGTGTGGTTGATACTTGTTTCAATGATGTAGGGTGATGCCTCGTCATTCGCTCATGTTGTCTACCATTGATTTACCGCTTTTATTATTGTTTTATCAATCGCCTTCAATCTATTTATTGTATTTAAATTCAAGTTATTGCTTTTACGCAAATGAACCATATAACTATCCTTTGCCAAGCCGTGCATGAATATATTGCATCATTTCCCTACGGCTTGTTGAGTACGTTTTGTACTCACGGCTTTATGCCCCTGTTGTTCGATTCTTTGAGGAAGGACCGTAATGAGTATCAAGAGGAGTACTATGAAGACTACGCCGACTAGGAAGGCGTTTCCCGCACGATTGCCTCGTGGCATGTCGAATGGCCCAAGTTATTTTATTTCATTTGTGATGCTTTATTTGTTTCTTAAGCCAAGAGGCATTGGTGTATGAACCTTGACCATAAGGTCGTTTGCTTTATTCAATAATAATTTGCTTCTTCTTAGTTATTTCAATGTATGGAATGATATGTCATCTATGTTTCCCTTGTGTGCACTAGCGTGATCCTCGACTAGTGTCAGATATACTGAGGGTTTGGATTTGCATATCAGGGTCCCGACAGAGATGGTATCAGAGCCATATCGACTGTAGGTCGCTTTCTTAGTTAGCATGGTCTTCAAAAGTATTTTCTAAATCAAACCAAGATATTGGCATTTAATAGTTTGTCTCTTCTCATCTTATTCTTAGGTTCTCATTCCTCTCCTTTGTCAAACATTGCTTTGAAATTTAAATTGATCTTATCCCATTAAACTTCTTGAAAGCCATGGATCTTCTGCAAGGAAATAAATCAAGGGGGACGATGATCAAGCCGTCGAAGAGTATATCCGAGAAGACTACCATATAAGATAGGTTTGTGGTGCTCTATGGTGTTTGAGCATGCCATTCTCTTTTGGTTTAGCTACGTTTAGTCCACGTATATTAGGAGTTTTGTTGCTTGTGTGCCGGGTATGTTGTACATTTGCCTCCAGCACGGTGTTACAACTGTACCTTAAGTTGAAAGCTTTATTTGGTTCTTTATTTTGTAGCCTTTTCGCTATGTCTTTGGTTGACCTTTGTTCTTGGGTATTACCTTCTCCCTAGAGGACCTTACCACTTCCCTATTGCTTTTCCCTCTTACCTATTAAACCCTTGTGTTTGCATCGCAGATGGTTGACACTCGATCCGAGCAGTCGCGAGTTAGCAATGGATGCCAATGCTAATGCAGCGCCATGCCCCCGCCACCACCTCCTGTAGTGCGGACTGAGAACTTGGGACATTTCTTGGCAGCTCAAACTCACTTATGAATACAATGATGCGAGAATATGAATAATATGATGAATCGCCAGAATCAGATCTGCAGTTGTTCTAGCAAACTTGTTGAACCAACAAAATCAAGTCTGCTTCTGCTTTTGTCGCCTGCACCTCCTCCGGCCGCCCTCGGTCAAGCTAGCAGAATTCATGAGGACTCGTCGCCTACCTTCTCCAACTCCTCGTAACCATTGATGCAGATGATTGGATTCGCCCATTGAAAAGAAGCTCGCAATTGCTCGAGGTACGATCATGAGAAGGTTCTTTATGCGCTCATCGGTTTGAAGGCACCGCCATTGAATGGTGGGAGAACTACATTGCCGCCCATGATGACCCTCAAACCATCACTTGGGCAGAGTTTTCACTGCCGCCATTCCCATATCCCACGATGGAAAGGTAGAGATGAAGAAGAATGAGTTCAGGAGCTAAAGCAAGAAGGGATGTCGGGAGTGAATATCTCAATAAGTTCACTCAGCTTGCTCGCTATGCCCCAGAAGATGTAGCCACAGATGATGCTCGCCAGAAAAGGTTCAAGCGTGGGCTCAACCCAGGATTAAAGGTACAAGTCATTGGCAATGACTATGCAGATTTCCAGCACTTGGTAGACAAAGCTATGCTCATTGAGGAGTCCCGTCGTGAGTTGGAAGAATCCCGCAAGAGGAAGATGATGCAACATGGAGCTCATCAGAATCACCCGCAGAGAGCCAGGTCCAATGCTCAACGCACCGCTTTCGTTTCACTACTCCTTCATCAAGATTCAGACACTGCACCAAAGCCTCGCCTAGCTCCTTCAGGCAACCCTAACATCAACGCCAACAGCAATCCGCCTCAGAGGACCAGTAATCCAGCCGTGGGAGTGACATGCTTCAATTGCAATGAGCGCGGTCACTATGCCAATAATTGCCCCAGGAAGCAAACTATGACGCCTGTTCGTTTCAACTTGGGATCGACACCAGCCAAGACCCCCACACCAGGAACAGGACGTGGAGCATCCCAGCCCCCAAATCAAGCTACCAGGACTCCACCGCCTGTGGGAAGAGGTCGCGTGAATCATGTCACCACTGAAGATGCCCAGGCTGCATCAGACGTCATACTAGGTAAGCTCCTAGTCAACTCATCATCTGCCATGGTTTTATTTGATTCTGGAGCTACGCATTCGTTTGTTTCTCGGAATTTTGCTGCAAATCATCACTTAAAGACAAGGCCTTTGAAAACTGTTTTATTGGTGCAATCACCTGGTTCGGATTTGAGTACGAACCAAGGCTGCCCCGAAGTTAAGATATTAATCGGAGGGGTAGAATTCCTAGCCAACCTCATTGTCCTAGACACCAAATCCTTAGATATAATCCTAGGAATGGATTGGCTCTCTAAGAACCAAGCAGTTTTGGATTGTGGAAATAGAGAGATCACATTAACCAGTCCAGATGGAACAAAGCTAAAGTTTCAAGCTGCCGTAGATCAGTCCGAAGGAATAAAAGTTTGTAGTGCCAAAGGAATAAATTTGGAAGATGTGCCAATTGCTAGAGATTTTCCTGATGTGTTTCCAGATGAGTTGTCTTAATGCCACCGGATAGAGATATAGAGTTCTTGATTGAGCTAGTTCCTGGAACGCCACCCATTTCCAAGAGACCGTATAGGATGCCTGCTAATGAGTTAGCTGAAGTAAAGAAACAGATCAAAGAGTTGCAAGATTAGGGTTTTGTTAGACCAAGTTCTTCGCCATGGGGAGCCCCAGTTCTTCTAGTTGAAAAGAAAGATGGAACTCAGAGGATGTGTGTAGATTATCGTGCTCTAAATGAGGTCACCATTAAGAATAAGTACCCTCTGCCAAGGATTGATGATTTATTTGACCAGCTTCAAGGAGCAGGAGTATTCTCAAGATTGACTTGAGGTCGTTACCATCGATTGAAGATTCAGAGAGAGGATATACCCAAAACAGACTTTTGTGACTCGGTATGGACAATATGAGTATACCGTGATGTCTTTTGGTTTGACCAATGCTCCCGCCTATTTCATGACCTTGATGAATAAAGTATTCATGGAATATTTAGACAAGTTTGTTGTTGTCTTTATCGATGACATTCTGGTCTATTCCAAGAGTGAGGCAGAACATGAGGATCACTTGCGGAAAGTATTGACAAAGCTAAGAGAACATCAACTCTATGCTAAGTTTAGCAAATGTGAGTTTTGGATGAAGGAAGTTGCATTCCTAGGTCATGTTATATCAGCCGAAGGTGTCGCTGTTTGACCTGGGTAAAGTGAGAGATGTGCTCAATTGGGAGTCGCCAAGACGGTAACCCAAGTTAGAAGTTTCCTTGGAATGGCGGGATATTATCGCCGTTTCATAGAAGGTTTTTCCAGAAAAGCTAGACCGCTCACCCAACTTTTGAAAAAGGAGAAGAAATTTGCTTGGACATCAGAGTGTGAGCGAAGTTTTCAGGAGCTAAAGAAGTGTTTGACGATCGCCTCAAATGCTTGTTTTGCAGATATCAGAAAGGATTTTGAGATATTTTGTGATGCATCCCGTCAAGGACTCGGTTGTGTGCTAATGCAAGATAAGAAGGTTGTGGCATATGCTTCGCGTCAACTAAGGCCACATGAAGTCAACTATCCGACCCATGATTTGGAATTAGCTGCCGTAGTGCATGCTCTAAAGATTTGGCGTCATTACCTCACCAGTGTCGTTGTGAGGTGTACACCGATCATAAGAGCTCAAGTACATTTTACCCAAGCGAACTCAATATGAGGCAAAGAAGATGGTTAGAGTTAATCAAGGACTATGACGTTGGTATTCATTATCATCCGAGCAAAGCTAATGTAAGTGGTGATGCTTTAAGTAGAAAGAGTTATTGTAATACCACGATGATTAAGGAAAGTCACCAAGACTCTATGAGGAATTTGAAGCTCGGTCTAGAAGTGGTGCAAGAAGGTTACTTAGCAACTTTGGAAGTCGTCCAACATTGGAAGATCAGATCCAGAAGCCCAAGCCGATGATGCCGATATCAAGGAGATCAAGAGTAATATGAAGAAAGGAAAAGCCCGAGATTCATCGAGGATGAAAAAGGTCTTGTGTGGTATGAGAATCGATTTGTGTACTGATCGTAAAGAGCTCAAGGAGTCATTACTCAAAGAAGCGCATGAGACATTATACTCCATTCACCTAGAAGCACCAAGATGTATCAAGACCTCAAGGAAAGGTATTGGTGGCCTAGTATGAAGCGTGAGATTGCGTAATATGTTGCTCTTTGTGATGTTTGCGAGAAGGTTAAAGCGAGCATCGAGACCGGAGGATTGCTTGACCATTGAAGATTCCAGAGTGGAAGTGGGAAGAAATTGGTATGGATTTCATTACGGACTTCCTAAGACCCAGCGAGTTATGATTCGATCCGGGTGATAGTGGATCGATTGACTAAGGTAGCTCACTTCATTCGATTAAGACTACTTACACAGGAGACAAATTAGCGTAACTATATATGTCAAGGATTGTCGGCCTTCATGGAGTGCCTAAGAAGATTGTCTCCGATAGAGGAACCCGTTTACCTCTCGTTTTTGGCGAGTTTGCATGAAGCTATGGGAACTCATCTCGGGTTTAATCTTGCTTATCACCCTCGGTCGATGGACAAACTGAGCGTGTGAATCAGATTCTTGAGGACATGTTGAGAGCTTGTGCTTTGACCTATGGTGCAAAATGGGACAAGTGTTTGCCCTATGCAGAGTTTTCTTACAATAATAGTTATCAGGCCAGCCTGCAAATGTCTCCTTTTGAAGCCTTATATGGTAGAAAGTGCAGAACCCCTCTCAATTGGAAGGAGACTGGAGAAAGACAGTTATTTGGTCTGCCATCTTGCAAGAAGTCAAGAGCAAGTCTGATTAATTGAGACAAGTTGAGGATAGCTCAGCGCAGCAGAAGAGTTATGCGAGATAATCGCCGCCGAGATTTGAGTTTCGAGCCCAATGATTATGTGTATCTCGAGTCACACCTCTTAAAGGAGTTAAGCGATTTCAAGTAAAAGGAAACTTGCCCTAGATATGTTGGACCGTTCAAAGTCTTGGAACGAAGAGGAGAAGTTGCTTACAAGCTTGAGTTGCCTCATCCTTATTGGAATCCATGATGTGTTCCATGTGTCTCGATTGAAGAAGTGCACGAGAGTGCCGAAGAGCAGATGCTTGTTGGAAGCTATCGATTTGCAAGAAGATCTCACTTACAAGGAGCAGCCAGTGAAGATTTTGGATGTTGCAGAGCGCATCACGAGAAGCAAGATCATCCGTTTTTGCAAAGTCCAGTGGAGCAATCATTCAGAAGAGGAAGCCACCTGGGAGCGAGAAAAGGATCTGAAGTCCGAGTTTCCCCACCTATTCACTAGCCAGTCCGAATCTCGGGGTCGAGATTCCCTTTAAGGGGGGAGGTTTGTAACATCCCAAAAATTTGAGTTTTGGTATGTTTTAAATTAAAAATGAACCATTCGTATTTTTCTCGAATTAATCGAAGCTTAATTTGAATTTTTTAATAATTATAAGATTTAATTTGATTAATCTATGCATCAAATTAAAGGTTTCAGTTTTATTGGGTTTCTTGTGCTTCAAGGAATTTTTCTCGTATTTTTGGAGATTTTATGAATTTATTTGGTATTTATTTGAATTTATTTGGAGTTATTTGAATTTATGGAATTTATTAAATTGGAAAAACGTTTTTAATTTCCAAAATCCCTTCGGGCCGAAATTGCCTCCGGCCCGCTCCTGTTCATTTCCCGCCCGGCCCATTTCCCGCGCAACCCGCCACTCGTGCCCGCCGTCCGATCCATTGCAGCTTGGATGGCGTGATCTTTCCACATCACCTCGGCCGCGCCAAAGACGCATAAAACCCTAGCCGCCGCCACTCGGAGTCCGTGCCGCGCACGCCTCCCAAGGCTATAAAAGCCGCCGCCAAGCCTCGTGTCGCGTTCTTCGCTCTGCGCCGCATCCGCCGCCCCTATCCACGCTCGCCGAGACGCGACCATCGCCAGAACGAAGCTCGCCGAAGCTTGCCGCCGCCCCGAGCTCCTTCTCGCGGTTTTCTTGCTTTCATGGGTGCGTCTCCACCGTGGTTTTGGTACCGCCGAGTTCCGTGCCGTGTTTCTTCCGGATCCGCTACTTCTTCCGTCCGATCCGCCCGATTCATTGAAACCTTCGTCGTCTCTCCCAAGTCCGGTGAGTCGCGCCCTTCTTCGCCGTCTCGCGCGCCATAAGCTCTGGCCGTCGGATCGTCCGCTAACGATCCGATCGGCCGCGTCACCACCGCCCGCTTCCTTACCCTGTGGCCGTCCGATTTGAATCCGGCGTCCCAGATCATGCCGCGTGGCCGAACCCCGGCCCTATGCCGCGTCAGCTACCACGTCGGCGCCACGTCGACCGCTAATGCTGCGTTGCCACGCGTCGACCATGTCTCAGTGCCACCTTTCCATTTCTCGGTGATCTGGTCCATCAGGATCGAGCCATCGACATGTGGGCCCGCATGTCATCGGCATTTATTTTCTTTTCTGATTTTCCAAAACCAAAAATCCCAGCCAATCACAAGCCGACACGTGTCACCCTTACCGAAATTTTCTGATTTTCTCTGAATTAAATCTTCCAAAGGCCCGTTCTCCTTCGTCCGAACTCCGATTGGAGCGATTCAAATTTCTAAATTTTTGTAAAATCAATCTCTACATTCCAGAGCCATTTATTTTCAATTTTGAGCTTGTTTGCTTCTCTGTTTTGTATTTATTTGGCTTTGTTGCTTTATTTTTCCGGTAGACACGAATCCCGAAGGAGCGAACGGAGATTTCGAAGATCAAGAATCAGCATTTGAACAGCAAGGCAAGTCGTAGACCTTTGATCATATTGAACCCATGTTTGCAAAAGTACTTTGTTTTATACAATTGCATGCTATTTGTGTAACAATGCTAGTTTGTGGGAGTAGCTATTTACCTGTTTGAGTATGCCCCTTTGATTATTGGAACGCCATGTATCCATTGTTAACCATAGGCTGGGACATTATTAGTTGGACATAATTATAGTACCAGCATTGGGTTATCGTAGCTATGCTTAGCCATGCTTAGTTGTCCAATGGGATTCATATCACCTGTGAACTAATGTTAATCTTGACTTAATGAGATATGGAATTGTGGTCTGTGACCCTTTGTTGTAAAACTTGTTGTACCATGGCAGGGGATGCCATTGGTTTTGGGTTGAACAAAATGTTTTCCTTCGGGCAATTGATCGTGCAGTAAAGGGGGTGCTGTTTAGCACATTGGAATGTGGTTGTTTTGCTCGAGACAATTTAAGGACTTAATCTTGTGCGCCATTGAACTGGCCTAACTGTGCAACCACAAGTCCGTATGGGACGGACCTAGCTGATTAATTTGCATTGTCCAAACTTGAGTATTGCCAGTTGTTGGTGTGGGGTCCGAGATGGACGGGTAGACCCACATGGCTCAAGAGGGGCCCCGAGGGCTAAACCTTAGAGGGCGATCTTGGGTTTAGACATGCATTGTAAAAGCTTTGTAGTGATCTCTCCGCCGACACACCAAAGGAAGTGTGTTCTTAGCGCTTGGCATTAAGGGATGATCATGTCTTGTGGGTAAAGCCGCATAACCTCTGCAGAGTGTAAACTATTTGAATAGCCGTGTCGCGGTCATGGACAAGCCCGGAATTTCACACGGGGTATAGAGTATTTTCTTGAAATGTGGAATGGTTGGGATGTGAGCGGGAGTTCACGTTGTTTTGTTGTCTCAAGCTATACTTTGTTGAATTGTGTGGTTGATACTTGTTTGAATGATGTAGGGTGATGCCTCGTCATTCATTCATGTTGTCTACCATTGATTTACCGATTATTTATTATTGTTTTATCAATCGCCTTCAATCTATTTATTGTATTTAAATTCAAGTTATTGCTTTTCTGCAAATGAACCATATAACTATCCTTTGCCAAGCCGTGCATGAATATATTGCATCATTCCCCTACGGCTTGTTGAGTACGTTTTGTACTCACGGCTTTATGCCCTTGTTGTTCAGTTGCTGAGGAAGGACCAGGTAATGAGTATCAAGAGGAGGAGTACTATGAAGACTACGTCGACTAGGAAGGCGTTCCCAGACGATTACTGTGGCATGTCGAATGGCCCAAGTTATTTTATTTCATCGCCGCAATGCTTTATTTGTTTCTTAAGCCAAGAGGCATTGGTGTATGAACCTTGACCATAAGGTCGTTTGCTTTATTCAATAATAATTTGCTTCTTCTTAGTTATTTCAATGTATGGAATGATATGTCATCTATGTTTCCCTTGTGTGCACTAGCGTGATCTGGACTAGTCTCAGTATACCTGAGGGTTTCGGATTTGCATATCAGGGTCCCGACATATACATTGTAAAGGCCTTGTCATGATATCTCTGCCGGCACACCTAAGGAAGTGTGTTAATAGCTTGATATCAAGAGAATATCATGTCTTGTGGGTAAAGTGTACAACCTCTGCAAAGTTAAAACTATTCGAACAGCCGTGCCTACGGTTAAGGGCGGGCAAAGAATGCTTTGCATATTGGTAGACTTTTGGTTTTGTTTTTCAAAAATGAACTTTGGGATTCGGGAGTGGTTAGAACTCTCGGATGTTTAATTGGCAGATTGAGCCAATCAAGTAGATGGAACTTGTTTTGATCATGACAGATAGAGTCACGAGTTGGTTTACCTTAATCTTTTAAATGTGACGGATAGAGCCTATATACTAGTGATTGGTGGCTAGAACCTTCACTAGAGATATAATTATTTCAATAGATACAAATATTTGATAAATCTGCTTTACAAAAATTTATTACAAGTAAAGTTTGTTGAAAATGTGGCTTTATGCAAAAGAACCATATTAAGCCTTCTTTGTTATAGCCTTCATCATGCATTTTACCAAGACTTGCGGAGTACTTTATGTACTCACATGCTACACTCAAATCATCTCTCAGAAGGTTGAAGCTGTCGAAGGAGATCACTGGACTAGGGCGCCCCCACTCGATTACTGTGGGCATATGGTTGGAGTCATCACTTGGAGTTTTGTCTTCATTGCAGCTTATTCAAGTTGTTCAGCATGTTAAGGCGGTTTTGTAAACCTCGACCATAAGGTTATTGTTCTTATTTGATGTTATTTATTACTTCAATATATAATCTGATATGGTCATTGATTTACCATTATTTATTTGTGTGTACTAGCTCTTGATCTGGGACTAGTACAGAAATGCACAGGAGGTTCCGGATGGTAAATCTGGGGTCTCACAGTTCTCCTCCGGATTATACTATGCACATATAAAACTTGAAGTTTATGTTGTGATAAAAACCCAGGAATATTTAAAGATTGAGCAGATCAATTGGGTTATCTTGAGTTGAATATTGTAAGAAGAGTAATTATAATTCTGCTGGCCAATCATAAAGTCTTTCCTAGACCTGAAATTTTCTTATGCCCTGGTTGCGCTAAAGGAAAGCTCATACCTAGATCTTCTTATCTAAAAGTTAGGGAAGAATCACTGAATTTCCTAGAGAAAATTCAAAGTGATAACTGTGGACCTATTTAGCCCCTGTCGGGCCCCTTCATATATTTTATGGTATTAATAGATGCTTCTACTAGATGGTCCTATGTAGGTCACTTATCTACTAGGTACCAAGCTTCTACCAAAATTAATTGCCCAAATTATTAACTTAAGAGCCTATTTTCCAGAAGAAAGGATCAAGTCCATTTGAATGGGCAATGCTGGCGAGTTTATCTCAAAGCATTTAATGTCTATTATATGGCTCCGAGAATTAATGTAGAGCATCTCGTACCTAACATCCACGCTTAAAATGGCCCTGTAGAGTCAATATATTAAAAGAACAAAACTTATTATATTGCTTGGTCGCTCTTGCAGAATAGTTGGCTTCCCACTAGTTGTTGGGGCCATGCATTGCTGCATACTGCGGTAATAATTCAACTCGGACCAACTGCACATTACGAAATTTCCCCATTGCAGATAGTGTGTGGGAAAGAATTAAGTATTTCCCATCTACGAAAATCTGGCTGTGCTGTATACATGCCAATCTCTCCTCCACAGCGTACAACCATAGGACCTCACCAGCAGTTGAGGATCCATGTAGGTTATGAATCTCCGTCATGTATTAAAATACCTAGAGCCTATAATAGGGGATCTGTACACGGCTCGGTACGTGATTATACTAAGGACATTTTTCGGCATTAGGGGGAGATAAGTACCACATTACAGAATGCCTAGTCCTTAGACCCACGCACTAGAAAGACTGAACTTGAAGTTCAAGGATAATAAATCTGCAATAAATAAGCTAATAATCTGCCAAATACCTTCACTAGTCATAAGGGAGTGAAATATATCATATACCTGAAGTATATGCAGGTGAAAGAGTGGAAATACCCTAGAAGGGTATTGAACCTACTCTTGACCCTCATGATAAGAAGAGGGGGAGGCCTCCAGGTGCACGTGACTTAATTCCGCGGAGACGTCCGCAGAAGTAGAGAACCGAACAAATGAGAACACTACCCATAACAGTGGAAGAAGCTCAACCTGATGTTGAGAAAATCACTGAAGTGAGCCATCCTGGAGATGGTAACATTCCTAAAGTGATCTATCCTGAAGATGATAACCCAGCGTATATTTGCGCACACAATTCTACGCTGGGAAGTCGGAACACCCGGACTCTGTCATTGTGGGAAATCACGAGGAGCTGGAAGAAATTTATATAGATATATCCCCGAAGTGATGCAGGAGAAATGAATAAAAGAAAGACTACAATTGTCGACATATATTTGCCTCTAAAATTGCTAAAAACTGGATCCAGATCCAAAGTCCATGGCAGAGTGTCAAAGGCGCTCAGATAGGGTCAAACAAAAGAAGCAATTGAGGCAGCGCTCAATAAGAGGAAAGTTTCTGGTCCTATTGACTGAATATTTCCTAAAGTGATTCCCTGCAGGATCAAATGGGTTTTTCATCCAGAAGAGAAATGAAAATACACAGGTGGTGAGATATAAAAAGCGAGGCTTGTAGCACAAGGGTTCATGCAGAGACCCGGTATCGATTATGATGAAACCTATTCTCCTGTGTTTAGTGGAATAACGTTCCGATATCTAATATCAATAACAGCTGGCTTAAAATTAGAAATGCAGTTGATGGTTGTGGTGACTGCATATTTATATGGGTCACTGGATTCGGACATTTATATGAGAGTCCCTGAAGGAGTAAAAGTCCTAGATCATAATAATCGCAACATGTATAGCGTCAAACTGCAGAGATCGCTATACGGGCTAAAACAGTCAGGAAGAATGTGGTATAACCAGCTTAGTGAGTTCCTCCTAAAGAAAGGATACTCCAATAATAATGATTGTCCCTGTGTGTTCATAAAGAAATCTCAGAATAGATTCTGTATCATCTCAGTGTATGTCGATGATCTGAATATCATCGGAACCACAGAGGAGATAAAGGAAGCAAGTGCTTACCTTATGACGGAGTTTGAGATGAAAGATTTGGGTAAAACCAAATTTTGCTTAGGCCTGCAGCTAGAGCATCTCCTAGAAAGAATTCTTATTCACCAGTCTTCCTATACCCAAAAGATATTGGAGAGGTTTAATATGGATAAATAACATCCCTTGAAAAACCCCATGGTTGTCAGATACCTCGAAGTGGATAAAGACCCATTCTGACCGAGGATGGAAAATGAGGAAGTCTTAGGACCTGAAGTCCCATATTTAAGTGCTATCGGAGCACTCATGTACCTTGCGAAATGCACAAGGCCTGATATTGCATTCGCAGTGAATTTGCTAGCAAGATATTGTTCAGCTCCAACTAGAAGGCATTAGGCTGGTGTAAAAACTTTACTCAGATACCTCCAAGGTACTCAAGATCTTGGGTTGTTTTTCCAGAAGAACCAAGACTTAACCATGGTAGGATATACGGATGCTGGCTATCTATCTGATCCCCACAGTGCTAAATCTCAGACTGGTTTTGTGTTTCTCTGCGGTGGTACAGCCCTTTCTTGGCAGTCTTGTAAACAGACCCTGGTAGCAACTTCTACCAACCATTCAGAGATTATAGCCCTGTATGAAACCTCACGTGAATGTGTTTGGCTGCGACGTGTGATTGGCCATATCCAGAAGTCATGTGGCCTTAACGCCGTCGATACCCCCACAATTATCTATGAAGATAATTCTGCTTGTGTTGCACAAATGCAATTGGGCTATGTAAAGAGCAACATCACGAAGCATATTGCATCTAAGTTATTCTATCCTCACAAACTCTAGAAGAGCGGTGAGATAAAAATCTTACAAACTAAGTCATATGAAAATCTTACAGATTTATTCACAAAGTCCTTGCCTAAATACATATTTTAAAGATATGTTAAAGGCATTGGAATGAAAAGACTTAGAGAGATGCAAAGTTCAGGGGGAGGAAACCTTTGAACCATAACCCTTATTGCGTTCCTGATGATCGTAATAAAACCCTGAAGGTTATAAGTTGTACTCTTTTCCCTTTGTGAGTTTTCCTGAAGTTTTCTCACATAAAGGTTTTTAATGAGGCAACTAGTGCAACATAGCAAGTAAGTGCGATGTACTCTTTTTTCCATCTCCTTTTTTCCACTGGGTTTTTGAGTGGAGTTTTTAACGAGACATATGCATTACGTGGTATTCGACCAAGGGGGAGTGTTGTGAGATAAGGAAACCTAAACCAAATATGGTTAGGACTCTATCTCTTTATGGTGTGGTCGAATCCGAACTCTCTCCTCACGCTACTATATATATCGGGTGCCCCCCTTTGTAAACAATTGAATCAATAAAGCGAGAGAGAATTTCCACCTATACATTGTGTCTATTTTTCTTGCTCTCGTGTTTGCATCTACATCCGTTGATTGATCGTTGGCGCTCGACAACGTTTTACAACAGAACCAAGGATAGATGCGACCTTACATTTGAGGAGATTTTCTGAAAGTAATTGTGAAACACCCCTCAAAAATTTCAAAATGAATTTATTCGATTTATTTGGTTTTAATTGGAATTTGTTTGAATTTTCTGGGATTTATTTCGATTTATTTCTGTTTTATTTGAGTTCTTTCCGTTTTTGGAAATTCCGGTGTGCAAGCCGCTTTCCTCTTTTGGCCATTCCGTTTTCTCCTCCGGACGGCGCCCCTCGGCCCGTGCCGTCTTCGCCCCTCCGTTGGGCCCCGCCTTCACCTCGGCCCAACTTGCGCTTGCCCGGCCCAAGTTGATTTCTCCGCACCGGCCCGCTTCGCGCTCGTGTCGGCTTGCTCCCGCTCGGCCCGCGTCGCTCCATGGCCCAGCGCACGTGCTCGATCGGTCCGCCGACGCATCACCCTCTTCGCCGGTCCTTTCTCTTCCTCAGCTCCAGCGTCAACGCCGCCGTCCCATCGCGCTCCGTTTTCACCACCAACCACCCGCTCTGCCCGGTCTTCTCCCCCACCGAATGCATGGAACTTCGCCTCGTCGCCTCTGCCAACCTCTCCGCCACCTGCTCGGTGTTGTAGCCCCTCCACCCGAGAGTCACGCAGCATGGCAACCTCACCGGCCGCCGTCGCGTCGCCTCGCCATCAGCGCACCTGCTCCCGCCCGGTTTTTCTCACCGCGGGATGCCCGCTACTCGCCCCGTCCGCTCCGCCACCCACTCCGCGCTGTGGACCACGTTAGCCTGCCGCATGCCTCACCGACTGCCGTCCTCGCTCCGCCTCGCCGCACCGCTATAAATAGCGCTCCCCCGCCCCGTTCAAACCTCGCGCCCGAGTTTGCGGTGAGCTCTTCTTTCCTCCCCGCTCTCTCTTCTTCCCCCTCATGCCCTCTTTCGCCCGCATCGACTTCATCTTCTTGGGCTCCGGCCGCCCGCGCCGCTGCTCTCGCGTAGCTCCCCCTCTCCCACTGCCGAGCGGACCCCGCGCATCAGCTCTCCCCTCGCCTCACTGCCTCCCGAGCCCACCCCGTCAGCCACTCCACCCCGCTGCTAAGCTTGGGCCCTTTGTCGGTCCCATTAATTGTCGCATGGGACGACCAGTGGTTCTTTGGTGTGTGCCGCGACGCTGCTGCTTCGCCCGTGGGCACGCGTCGCCTCTCAACCACGAGGCCATGGGCCGCACAGTGCCAGGCCGTGCGGTTCACTGTGCGGCCCAATCCGAAATACTCTCCCAATTTATTTTGAATTTTCGGATTTTGATTTATTTAAAAATATGAAAAATCAATATAAATTCCAGAAAAATCCCGAAAACTCCAAAAATAGCCAAAATACATATTCTTAGCCAGTTCGAGCCACTGAATCCAAAAATGATCTCCGTTTCGCCATATCAAGTCCAAAAAATTCCTAAAATGCCCCTGAATCCTGTTCCGGGCCATTTTCTCCCCGGTTCCTCTTTCCGTTTTATTTCTTTGGATATTTTTATTCGTTTATTTACTGGAGTTGCTTTTCCGCATTAGATTCGACGTCGGAGCAGCCCCTGGAGCACTACTCGGTGCAGGAGTTGTACGAGGAGCCGCCGCAGGAGCTGTTCAAAGCAGACCACGACTACGTCGACTTCCGTCTAGGAGAGCCTTCAACTTCGCAAGGCAAGCCACACTCCTTGAACATATTAATCCCATTATTCCGTATTATTACTATATGTAAGTAGTTATTGCATTTGTTTGTAAATAGAGTAGAAATCTAAAAAGGAGCTAATTTGGAAAGACTTGATTAGTTAAAACCTACTCCCTTGTTAAGACCAGTTGCTATGCCATATGCACTTGTCAACCCTAGATTATCATTAATGAACCACCGTAGGCTAGCTAAAATAATCACTGCATTTAAATTTTGCTCAAAACCCCCAAGTCTTGACTCGGGGTGCGTTTTCAAAACCTGCTATGGTTTGGGGGACAGTATTGGGCGGACCACGGAAGGTGGATGTTGGCCCAATCCCCAAACCGATGACAAGTCCAGTGTGGTGTGGTGTGGAGACGGGTACCAGTGGTGCGGTACGCGTCGGGCTGTGTCTTCGGCAATTAAGGATCAACCCCTGGGCAAAGTAAATAACCTCAGTCCCCTCTCAACCACAAGTTGGGTCGATCAGCTCCGTTGGCCTGATCCACGTAGCCCGGTATATTGTCTTTCTCCTTGGAATGCCTACGGGTGGACTTCCATTCTCAGTGGAGGAATGGATCGCGTAACGTGTTTGGGGTGGAACGGGAATGGTATGGGACATTCGCCGGTTCTCATAATAGTAGGTTTCCTCAATTGGCCAGATCGCGATGCCCACCCTGGCTTGTGGGTCCTGAAAGCTGGGGATTTGCACCGCCTACTAGGTAGGAGCTAAAAAGGGAAAATTCAATGAAAGGTTATGTTAATCTCGGTCGGGCCGCATGCATAAAAGTTGCATGTTAATTGCGTGGCACTAATGACCGTAGATATCTTGTGGGTAAAGTTGAGTAGCTCTGCAGAGTGAACTAAATGGTATTCGAATACGTCGTACTTCCGGTTAATGAAGCTGGGTAAATTTAGGGTGATTCCTATAACTGAGTTCGAGTAGTTTTAAATATAAACCTGTCGTAATTTGGATTTTGTTAATAACTCAGTGGTGTTGATGAGGATTGCTGTTGATGGTTTGAGTTTCAAATGTAATATATAATAAGATAGAATCTAGATCATGCATCCACTAAATGCTTAAACTAGTGCCAACCCCTTGAAACTCTATGCATGTAATATTCAGAATTTTCCGTGTGGTTTGTTGAGTACAGCTGTGTACTCATCCTTGCCTCCCACCCCCTCCTTAGACTTCCAAGAAGACGATGACTACTCGGAGAGCGCTGATGGCGATACCGTCTGGTTCTGAAGGCCTCGATCTAGTTTCTCAGGCTTTCCTGTGGTTCTTTTGTAATGTATTGGCGCTAGCCGCGCCTTTTGTAAAACTCTAGCTGTTAGGCCCTTAATTTATCTATCAAATGTCGTTTTTACTTTTATGTCAGGCAATGTACACTTTGTTACCTACAGCTAAATTCCTGGGTATCTGTGAAGGTATTTATATGCACTCCCTGAAAAGGGCAGTCTGTCACAAATTGTTTCTTGTTATTCTTGAAACTTGACATAGCAACTTAGTTTGGAGTTTGGAGAATAAGTCAGCTTGTTTTATCTTCAATACAGAAAATGCGAAAGATGATCTTGATGTGTATACTTTGAGCTATGTAATTCGCTCTTACATGATTTTGTGCATTTGAACAAGATAGACCGTCACTTTGCAAAATGTAAACTCTGGAAGATTTTGTAACTGTATTACACCAATCTTTTTGCAGGTATTGACAATGGAGACTTTCGAGCACCTTGGATTTCTAGTGCAGTTCTCAGAAGGGATGTCCTTAAGCCAGGCAGCCACCTTTTTTTTTGGGTTGCAAATTCTGATCCAGACATGCCTGCTGCTCCAGTCCCTACTGCTCAGGTTCATGATTTGATATTGCAGAATATAGCTTCTTCATTGGAATTTTCTACGGAGAAGTACAGCAAAGGAGGGCAGCTAGCAGATCGCGTCTGATCTTGACGTGACCATGTTCGATGTCAACACAAGTCAACCAAGGAACAACACACCGACTGGTGCCAATCCTGCATACTACAGAAATACAACAGTTGTGGAGGGCTTCTCCAAAACTTCTGTTGTCAAGCATGCATCTGATGTCAAAGGTCATTCAGTGAAGGTATGAATCATAGTTGCTTATCAATACCAACGTTTGGATGTTGAAAAGAATGAAGAGATTTTACTCTTTTTTTGCAGTCCAATTTGTTTGCATTAACACTGAATATGCGATGTAACATTGATATTATAAAAAATACTTTATGCGAAGTCTAGTTTCATGAGTTTTTGAGTGCTTAATATAATTTTTAATAACTTGAATTTAGTCGGTTATTCTGGTGCTACTGTAAGCATGGTCAAGAATCTTTTGATCACTGGATTTGTAGTGGAGTATTATTGCCTCTTAGAAGAAAAACAGACTATGTGAGCTGAATCTTGATAATTAAGGAGATGATAATGCAAACTAGCATACTTGGGTTAGGACATGTAGAAGTTTAAAGCAGAAGAGAAACAGGCAGAGGCAGACCATTAATCTGATTTGGGGAGAGAGAACCAATATGAAAACTCTCGTCGTAATGGAGAATTTGGAGCACCACTAGCCTCTAGCTTTCTGTGTAGAAATATTCTTTACATTGTTTCAAGGAACTCCCACCTCTCACCTAAAAACAAAAAAAAAGAACTCCCACCTCTTTGATGTAGGCTATGTTTGTTTAGACTTGAGTTTGAGTTTATTCGGCTTCTAGACCTCTATAAGCCATAAGTCAAAACAAATAGTATTTTTCCAGCCAGACGGAGAGAAGAAGCTCCAACCCAATTTGCACTACGCGAGAGAAGCAAGGAAAATGATGCTTCTCGGGCTGGCTGGAGCTTCTGAAAATCCCACTTCCCTGGTACCCTTGCAACTTAATTATTATTTACGAAAAATTGCCATCCTCATCCAGCTCCAAAGAAGTCAAATAGCTTCTTCCGGCTCAAAGACTTCTCCTCGGCTCGGCCTAAACAAACTCAGCTGTAGTCCCTTTTAGCTGCTTTGTCTATTCAACGTTGGAACCCCAGAGCTTGAAATTTTCAGTATTGCTAACAAAATATTGCTATATCCAAATATTAATTTATGAAGAGCAAATCATGGAGGAAGTTTTTGAATTCAAAGTTTTGGAGTTGCAACTTTTTTGAAACCAATGTTTTGAAACTTTCGAACTGGAAGTTTTTTTGTGTCAAAAAGTATCCGATTGAATAGAAAATTCTTGAATCAAAAGTTTTCAATTCAATGGAAAGTTTACAGACTCAAAGTTATTTTTAAGTTGAATTTTTCTGAATTGACAGTTCAAAGTTTTTAATCTCTAGCAGTACGTTTATACAATGAAAGTCTTTCGGAACATAGACAAGAAAGTTTTGTTAGTTCAAATTTCAAAATTTTCCTCAAAGTTTTTGAAAAACCTTTGTAACCACTTTCGAAAGTATTTTAATCTATACTTTTCAAACCAAAAGCTTCTTGGAATATATTTTTTTAACTGAAAGTTCTTGAATTGAAAGTTTTCTAAGTGAAACTTCTTGTGTTGAAACTTTTCAAATTGAAAGTTATTTTAGTTTTTTTATTTAATTTTTCGAGATGAAATTTTAGATTGAAACTGTTTGAACCAAAAGATTTTTCAATTGAAAGTTTTTGAAATTGAAAATTTTCAAAGTTGAAACCTTTCAAGGTTGAAATTTATAATTTAAAAGTTTTGTGTTTGTTTTTTCTAATTTGGAACTTTGCTAAGTTGAAAGTTTTTGGGGTACCCCACCCCCCACCCACCAAGTGTTTGAAACAAGTTAAAATTTTACCAAGTGTTAGAATCGGAAGTTTTTTGTGGTTGAAACTTTTTTTATTTGGAATTTTTTTGAGTTGAAACTTCCCGTGCTGAAACTTTATAATTCAGAAGTTTTAGAAGCGAAATTTTCTCATTTGAATTTTTGCAAGTTGAAAGTTTTCAAAGTTTTCTCATATAATGGGAGTGCACCATCAAGATATAGAGCTGCAAGTTGAAAGTTTTCAAAGTTTTCTCATTATAATGGGAGTGCACCATCAAGATATAGAGCTGCTGGTGCTTTCATCCTCTTTTTTATTACTACATTTTGTGTGATGATTTTTTCTCATATACTGATGTAACATGAAAGTGTATATTTGTGTATGCGGGTAGAGGCAAAAGCATTACAAGAGCATCTCACATACTTTTTGATTGTTCATGAGTATAATAAGAAAAGATCACCAACGATTAACGAAATTCTTTGAAGACATGGGTAAAATTGGAACTTCACTAGAGAATTAATAGGTAAAGAACACAAAAGAATAGGAAATGGAACAAAAAGCCGAGAAAATGGCATATTTCAAAGGAGCAGGAAACCTGGAGTGACATATTTCCATTCCATAAAACTGAGTGGCATATCTCGAATAAGCATGCTATAGACTGGGATATACTTCCTCTAGTCACAAATAGGTGTTATTTTGGACATATTTGTATTTAAATTTTTGAAACTTTGACTATTAATATATTTTTAAATATTTAAATTGGATACATGAAAATCATATGTGTATATTTGCTTAAAAAATATTTTCCTTATATTATAATTTTATTAGGTTTTATAAATATATTATAATAAAATTAGTGGTCAAATTTGCATTTTAGAGACCCTATCGATGTCCAAAACAATAACTATTTGTGACCGAAAAGAGTATCTAATTGTATATAATTTTTTAAAAAATGGAAACTACTGATCCCAAAACACTATTTGATGAGATCTAAGGATGTGTTTGGTTGGTGGGATGAGGTTGAATGGGATCAGATAGTTCTGTACCATTTAGTTCCATTTTGGTTACCGAGGGTTCGAATTCCTCTTTTTCTTTTCTCTTAATTCATCGACATTAACGTTCATAATATGTCAAATCAAACAACAATTTATTCCAAGAACTGTTTTAGGTGAATGGAATTGTTCAGCATCTATAGGAAATATTTCTCAAATTTATATCCCAACATCTAGGATGGAATGATTCCATTCAAACAACAAAGCATATTGACGAGGATTAAAAGCCTATCTTTTATTTAGGCCCTTTAAAATAATTCATGACTATGCGTTGGTAATGGGCCTATGAAATATAAAGCCTATAATACGTTAAACAAAGTCTATTCCTATCTGAACGGTTAGATCTCCGACTAGTTCAGTCAAAGATGATCAACACCTTGTTTACACTGGTCATCGCCAATCAGCGAAATGGCCACCCCGACCAGCAAACTAATTGGGGACAAGCGGTTCTCCCCGCGCATGTTTTCGTACGGACAATTATCTGATAAGTACACATAACCACCCAGAAGTTATCTCTGGAAAAAGCACCCTTGGGTGAGAAGACACCGTTTGATGGGAAGACATCTCCTGATTACACGACGCCCTTTTGAAGAACAATTGCCACCTCTTCATCAAAGATAAATAGGGGACCTAACCATGCTATTGAGGGCATCTTGAATATGATATTGAGCAATTCGCATCTAGCATCTTGAATCTAAAATAACCTGTAATTTGTGATTAGCATTCTGTGATCACTTAGATCATCTTGTAATTCATGTACTTTATCAAAAGTCGCTTGGCCAATGAAGAAGTAATCCCTATTGTCTCTGTTTTGATCTCCAAAAGCCCACAATTTATAATGATGTAAGTTCGTTTAAGAGATCTAAGGTCTTGGACATCGACAACTAGCATTAGAAGGAGGGCTCCGTACATCAAAACCAAGAAATTCTCTACAATTGATGAAGAACACTTGTTTGACCTCGCCGATTATGCACATCTCACTACTGATAATGAGCCAATAAAATAACAATGCAAGTATGATTTCTATTTTGAATACGTTTCTAAGGCAGAATTGGCAAATATTGAAGCAGAGGTTGAGGCCGAAAAATCATCCTACGTGCCAAAGGTAAAGCTCTCGTTACTCCTCTAGTAAATTTAGAGGAACATACCCATAAGATTGTTCCATGAAAATTAACAATGAGAATATATTAAAAGATAGTGATAACCTTCTGAATAATTCAACCTCGGAAGACCGTCTCCAAGATTTAGATTTTACTCCATCATTAGATGAAGATAGAGGATTAACGCCTTCTGTCTACTCAGGTTTCCGTGCTTGTGCGGTTAACAATGAGACAAAGGAGCAGCGAGCGGAGTGTGAAAACACAAAGTTCAAGAGGATGCTGAAAAAGCCGCTTAGAGTGAATACGAGTGACGTATGGCAGAGAAACAAAAGTCTATTTGACGAGGACTGGAAAATCTTTGACAAGTCAACGTGTGGTCAAAGGGGCCCTTGGCTCGAGACATTGCAGCGAAGGCCCTCGACCACGACCTAGCGGCGCTCGTTCCCACACGACCTTGAGCTCGAGCGGCGGGGTCCCGTTCCCGCTCGGCCTCAACCTTGGCTCAGGGGCGTGCGCCTACTCGGCGGTTACCAAGACCTGGGTAGTTGCGTCAAGGCAGACGTGGGGCGGCATTTTCGGAGCAGTTACAGCCCACCTTCAATACGCACGAGACCACTACTCCGGGAATCTCGCCCGTCCGTTACAGGCAGCGTCCAGGAGGATATAAGATCTCGCAAGGCATGCGTATAGAGGCGGACTCTAGCGATAGACCAGTACACAATTAGAGCACCCAAGCTCGAGCAGCTGTAATCCACTGTACTCATCATTAGTGAATTCCTCCACCACAGGAGACGACTGGACGTAGAGCTGTTACCCTCGCGGGGGCTCGAACCAGTATAATCCGTTGTCCCTTGCTCATTGACGTCTTCCTATGACCTACACCCGCACCATTGTTGAGCGAAGTGCTTTCTGGGTCCCTCATTCACACTCACCCCGTTTTCACCTTTGCGGTCAAGCGATCCCGATCGTCGACACTATTGATGAGACCAAATGTTGTATTTCCAAAATCAACAAAGCACCTCTCGGAGATTTCAAGTCTCTAGAGGGCAACCTCGTCAAGATACTCTAATTACACCACCACCTCCTCTAGAGGTGATAAGATACTCCAAGTTTACTCAAAGTGGCATGTGGTAAATAACTCCCGTTGAGAAAATTCGTATTTTATCAAATGCAATTCTTAATCATCCAATAGAGGGAGAAGATGTACTTAATGCAACCATCATACAATCTATTATTGCTGACCTATAAGAAGCCGCAAACGAGGTACAAGTAAGGTCTATGTCTACAAGATCTCAAACCGAATCCCACGTGGAGGGATCCTTGTTTGGGCGGCATCAACAAGGCATTAGCCACCAACGAAGAGTTCCACAACGAAGAAGTGTTTTTGAACACTTTACCCCAGGTGAAGTTCCTAACCATGGTCGGCAACGTCCTCGTTCTACTAAAAATATGGACCAAGATCCTAAAGTATGATTACATTTTGATCTGTATACAGGATGTAAAGCTTTCTCCACTGAGCTCAAAGATGTAACCTAGCCTAAAAAGTTCAAGTCAGGATCTCTTGAGAATTTTGATGGAACTCAAAATCTGTCAAAATTCTTTCAAGTCTATGCCATCGCCATTTAGACTGCTAGAGGTGATGAAAAGATAATGCTCAACTATCTTCCTACTGTTTTAAAAGGATCAACACGAACTTGACTGTTTAATCAGCCAGAAGTTTCTATTTTCAGTTGGAAAAATTGTGCCATGCTATTTTAAATAATTTTAAAAGTTGCTATGCCAAGCCTGGTAAAAAAAATGATTTGCATCATCTTTGCCAAATTTCTAGCAAAAATTTGCGATAATTCATTAAAAGGTTTGTAGAAGTGCGCAATACCATTTCCAATATATCTGATAGTTTTGTAATTTGTGCATTTAAGCAAGCTGTCCATTATAAGCGGTTCACCGAAGATAAATTCATCAATCGTCAACCATATCAGAACTATTCGATATGGTAGATTGATATTCAGATACTCATGAGGCTATTGAGTAAAACCGAATGGTTGATAAGGGCCATGCTCCACCACAACCTGACCTCTCAGGTGTAAGATCGAGGATACCGATTAGAGGGGAGTGAATAGACGGCTACAAAAATTTCTTCTATGATTAATTAAAATCTCGCCTATGTACCCTTATATCAAAAACTAAATGATAATAGATACGGAAGCGATAAACTAAGGTTTTAACAATTAAAACCTAAGTCAAATAGGCACTGATATTTAACCGAGGTGTTTAGAGACATGCCAGTCTCCCTTAATCCACGTTGAGGCAAACCTAAACCACTTGGACTGGCTTCATGAATTGAACACCCGCCTCGATTTCATTAGTGGTAGCTTTTTCCCCTTCGGGTAGGTGAGTTCTGATCTTCACAACTTTGCTGAGCCTTCTTACAATCTCCTTGAGAAGGTCACCGCGCACGATGGCTCTACAAGCCATCTAGGTGTCAGCAAACATTAAGAGTAACAAGTCAAGCCCTCTAGCTTGAGCTACACCAAGTACAACATATGTACAATGGTGACCACCAAGTGCAACACATGCACAAAGCTCCTCTCAAGTACAACACATGCAAAAGAGGCTCTCAATCCTCTCCTAATTGCAACACATGCAATTAGAGCTTACTCTTAACTCAAAAACCAAATTGGAGAGTGCAACATATGCACAACTCAACCACAAAGAGCAATGAATTTTCTAAAACCACAGCAAACACAAATGCCAGCCCCCAAGACTCCTTTTATAGCCGCCACAAGAAAAACTAGCTGTTGGGGGTAAAATAGGCAAAAATACATAAAAAAACCTAGTGCTACCACCCTTGGGCCAATAGCACAGCTCCTCTAGAGCCAACAGCTAGAAAAACTAGCTGTTACTCAGAAAATCTGGTGCTACCGGGCCTATGGCGATAGCACCGGGCCATTTTCAATTTTTCAGGCTAAAAACACACTTTTTGTAATTTTTACACTGCACATTTGGCTGGTGCTACCACTCGGCTGGTAGCACCACTGCTACAGCAACTTAAACACTCATAACTTTTTACTCCGAACTTCAATTTAGGTGATCTTGGACTCTATATGAAGCCTATCAGGAGGGCTACAATTTTGACCCTTTTTTAGATTTAAGCAACTATATATATTTTTAAATATCACAAAAACAAAAACTCCAATATAGTTACTCAAGTCTAAAATCTGATTTTTTCGAAATCCCTCACATAAACTTGATCAAGAGCGTAACTACAAGCTAGAAAGAGTTAATAAGATCAAATGTTGAGCCATATGATGATCAACTCATGATAAAAAATAATTTACAAAATACATTTGTAAACTCTAGTCACATGCTCTAAAGAATTGCACAAATATCAACTTATTTACAAAACACATTTGCAAAACAACATCGAACATGAGTTTCTCCTATTTGCAAAACACATTTGCAAATCAAAGCTCCATGCAAAGAACATATCAATAAAATTTCAAACATGTGCAACAACTATTTGCAAAACACATTCGCAAATATTTACTCCATGTAAAAACCAAATCAACAGAATGTGAGCTAGAGCAAGCGGGATTGAGCTATCAACACATGATAGGACTCAAGCTATAAGACTTGACCCCTCTTAATAGTACGGCAACCTATACTTACAACCCGGTCTCCCATCCAAACACCGAGACTGGAAAAAAAACTAGGAACACATCTTTAGCCCTAGCTAGTTATACCTTAGCCTCTCGCAACCACTTAGAGCTTTCATGATAACCGATCATCTTCTTTCCAAGTCAGGATCTTCATCTTGTTCATCAACATATAATGAATTCCCCTTGTCTTAGCTTTGGGATCCTCTTTTGATGCTCATCAACACATGATGATATACTTGTCCTGTTTATCCATCTCAACCTTGGACTTAACCTATTTCAAACTCATTGAAAGTGTTAGTCCAAAACACATGGTTGTCTCAATCATCAAGGCACTCTATTAATGCATACTAGATGCTCCTAAGATTATTTGATCTTTTTCTTTGATGACTGACCACAAGCCAAAGACAATTGATTGAAAAATTAATTGTATCTTGAGTATACTAACGCAGCTAATGCTTCGTATACTCAAAAACTTTCGATTGCGCTAGGATCAACATAGTGAACCATCAACACATGATTAGTTCTTTCTTGATTGAATGGCAACCAAACACAATTTAAATTATCATGAGTATATATTAATTACACAAGTTTTATATACTCAATTTGATGGAATCTAAAAGTAATGATCCAATTTATATGGAGTGGTGGAAAGGGATCAATTCTCTTAAGACCATTAATTATAGAATAAACTACGCTAAATGTGTGCATACAAATAATTAAACTTGAATCAATACGCACATATTCAATTTTTGAGATTGCTTTGGAGTTTGTCCCATATTAATATGATTATACTACAACTACACAAGTTTTATATATATATATATATACATACATACTCAACAGTTTGTTTCAAAGTTAAATCATTGATATAGAAAGATGAATTAGATCAATATTATTGAAACATCAAGGTAAAGTATGAACTTTCCCTAAATGTGTGCATTTATGAATATATGGAATTGAAATATTAATGCACATCTTGAGGTCTAAATAATGGTAGAGTTCATCCTTTAACTTGAATCCAAAATATGCATCAAGATGTCATAAAATGAATACGAGTGCATATCTTGGGTTTTCCATTTTTCAATGAGATGAGACTAATCAAAGATATACTCAATAAAAGAGTTAGTCTCATATTTGGATTTATCACTTCATCCAAAAGAAACTAATAAGAGTTAAGCTCAACAAAAGAGTTAGTCTCATAAAAATGGCAACGTATCCTGTGCACACAGGCCTCCCGTGTATACACCATGCACACTAACTAACAAAAGTCACAAAAAATTCTGAAAAAATTGTAGATGTACTTCATAGATTTCTCTACCTATGTATGAAGTTTCAAGATCAAATTCATTATATATCGAGAGTTACAAAAAAGAGAAAATTCTGACAAGATATATAATGAATTTGAACCTATAATTTTATACATAGGTAGAGCAATCTATAAAGTACATCTACAATTTTTTTCAGAATTTTTTGTGATTTTTGTTAGTTGGTGTGCACGGTGTGTACACGAAAAGTCTGTGTGCACAGGATATGTTGCCCATAAAAATATTTGTCATTATTTAACCATTGAGACTAATCAATATTATAATTATCAAAAGGGTTAGTCTAAATATTACATTTATCATTAACACTAAAACCAAATTACTGGAGCTTGAACTTTCACCCGGGTCGGAAGACTAGAGGATGAAAAAGATTTACAAATCTGAAGATCGCAAGGGGATGAATAAGAAAAAGAACATAAAGCATATTCAACGGGAAGTTGCAGGCGTCTCTGAACAACCTACGTACTCCAAGGGGAAGGCACCTTGGAAGAAGTCAACTGGTCATCAGGATGACCAGTCTAGCTCCAAAAAGCTTGGTGCGAGCAGTTGTAATGGTTGTTGGTGTCCATTACACAAGGTGTCAGGACACGACCTATGGAATTGCTGTACTTGGCAAAAGTGCATGGAAGATTTATACTATGGTAAGAGTCATATGCCTACCTTAATAGAAGAATTAGGCAATAAAAATGCAGATGGTGATGAAGAAATAAGCTATCAAAATGCTGATAATCATGTCAATATTATATTCAGAGGTTCATCTGCATACACTTCAAAAAGGCAGTTCAAAACGCCATGGAGGGAGGTCAATAGCATCAACAATCGGATTAGAAAGCTAGAGTATCCTAAGTGATCGGATGTCGACCTCACCTTCAACAGGCAAGATTTCCCAAAAAGTATGTCAGTCCCTACAAAACTTCCATTAGTAGTTTCTCCTATTATTAGTAATTGCAAAGTTAGAAGAGTTTTAATTGATGGAGAAAGTTCTTTGGACTTACATTTTATTCATATCTTGGATAAAATGCAAATTCCTTATTCTAAGATAAGACCTATTACAAACCCACTTTTTTGAGATTATACCTGTTTTGTCAATAACTCCATTGGGAGAGACGATATTACCTATCACCTTTAGAAGAGCTAACAATTTCAGATTGGAGTTAATTTTATTTGAAATTATTGATTTTGAATCAGCATATAATGCCATTCTAGCTAGACCTTCACTAACCAAGTTTATGGCAACAACTCATCATGCCTATTAGAGCTTAAAAATTCTTGGTCCAAAAGATGTGACTAATGTGCAAGGTAACCAACTTACTGCACTTAATTGTAATCGCAAGTCACTTAAAACTGTTGATAAATTACCATTAAGTAATGATAATGATGCAGAAAAGTCTTGTAACTCTTAACAAGATGGAGAGGCTGAAGACAACTTCTCAGCCCAATGAGCAAAAAAGGGAAGTTCCCATTGATCGCTGACCAATAAAAAACCATTCGGATAGGGTCATCAATGGATGCCAAACAGGAAGACGCGTTCATTACTTTCCTTTAGTCTAATGCAAATGTATTTGCATGGAAACCATCTGACATGCCTGGGTCCCAAGGGTAGTAATAGAGCACACAAGTTAGCCATATGATCTGATATACGACTAGTAAAGCAAAAGCTATGACAATTCGCTCCTAACCAGCATGAAGCCATCAACTTCACGAATCCGGTTATGGTTAAGAAATCAAATGGTAAGTAGTGCATGTGCATTGATTTCACCAGTTTAAATAAAGCTTGTCCAAAAGATTATTTTCCTTTGCCCCAAATCAATCAACTGGTAAATTCAACAGTGAGCTGCGAATTGATGAGTTTCCTAGATGCATGCTCAGGTTATTATCAAATAAGCATAGCAAGTGAAGATGAAGAGAAGACTTTCTTTATGACCCTGTTCACTGTCTACTGCTACCGGAAGATGTCTTTTGGGCAAAAAAATGCTAGAGCCATATACTAGCTCCTTATGCAGAAGACTTTCCACAGTTAGATAGGACATAACATTAAAGCTTATGTTGATGATCTCGTTGTAAAGAGCAAAAATAGCTCTAATCATTTGTCAGACTTGGCCAAAATCTTTAATAATTTGAATAAATATGAAATTAAGCTTAATCTAGAAAAGTATGTCTTTGGTGTTTCTTCTGAAAAATTGCTTAGATTTCTTGTCTGTTCATGAGGTATTGAAGTAAATCCTGAGAAAATTCAGACCGTCAAATCCTTAAGACCACCTTCTACATTGAAGAAAGTTCAAAGTTTAACTGGTTAGATGGCTACTCTTAGTTATTTTATCTCAAGATCAGGAGAGCATGGTTTGCCTTTCTTTAAGGTAATACAAAACACGATAAGTTCTACTGGTTGGATGAAGCAAATAAAACCTTTAATGATATAGAAACCTATTTGCAAAGCCCACCCACTCTGTTCTTACCTAACCCTAGAGAACCTTTGTTGGTGTACTTAGCGGCTTCAGATAATGTGGTTAGTGTTGTACTGATCGTTGAACGAGATCAAGTTCAAAAACCTATTTATTATGTAAGTGAGGTTTTATACGTACCTAAGGAGTGATACCTTCAAGTTCAAAAATTACTTTGCGCACTATTAATGGCTTTTAGAAAATCGAGACATTATTCTCAATCACATCGCATTACAATACCATCATATTTTGCCTTGGAAAATATTTTATATAACTAAGATGCGACTGGTCGGATTGCTAAGTGGGCTCTTGAACTTTAGTCCTTTGATATCAATTTCGTAGCTCGGATAGCAATTAAGTTTCAAATTTTGGTAGATATTATCACTGAATGGATAACACAATGAACTCTCTATACAAGAAGATATGACCGATACCGACCATTGGAAATTATATTTTGATTGTTCTCAGGAAATAAAAGGCTCGGGGGTTGGTATAGTATTAGTTACACCTCAAGGTGACCAGTTAAAATATGTAATCCAGTTATAACTCCCTGCTACCAATAATTTAGCAGAGTGCGAAAGTCTTCTAGCTAGGCTCCGAGCAGCAAAATTCATTAGAGTCCATTGGCTACTTGCGGTGGGCGATTCACAATTAGTTGTAAACCAGGTTAGCAAGGAATACAAGACATTTGATGAGGTGATGGCTCACTACCTGGATGAAGTGCAGAAATTGATAAAATACTTTACTTATTTTGAAGTCCAATATATATATGTCATGAAAAGACAATGTTTTAGTAGGCCAGTTATCAAAACTAGGTTTCTCACAATCACTTGTTCCAACATGTGTGTTTCTTAAATATCTGTCTAAGCCTTCTATAGACACATCCATAGAATAATCCCCGACCAATAAAGAGGTTAGAGTCCTTGAGTAGAATTCGGATTGAGCTAAACCATTTAAAGCCTATCTAGAAAATGCAATAGTACCTAAGGATATCCACAAAAAGGATGGATTAATTCAAAAGGCGTGAATGTACAAAATTCTCAATAATACTCTACATAGAAAGGGCACATATGGTATTCTCATGCGATGTATAATCCAGGAACAAGGAAAAACATTGTTGAATGAAATACATAGGGGCTTGTGTGGAGCACATGCTTCATACGAAACATTGGTCGGTAAAGCTTTCCGACAAGGTTTTTATTGGCCAACTACTTTGCAAGATGCCATGTATCTTGTGAAAACCTATGAGCAATGTCAATTTCATTCACGACAAGTACATTTACCTACTAATCAACTAGAAGTCATACATTTCCCAAGGCCATTTTTGACATAGGGAATTAATTGATATAGTAGGTCTTTTCCCAAGAGCAACTAATGGATTCAAATTCCTATTTGTTGCAATAGACACATTCACAAAATGAATTGAAGCTAAGCCTATAGTCTCTATTATGGCTCAAGCTACAAAGAAATTCTTTGTGAGAAATATAGTCACTAGGTTTGGTGTACCGAGTAGATTAATTATTGATAATGGATCATAGTTTGTAAGCGGTCTATTTCAAGACTACTGCGATGAAATAGGCACAAAGATTTGTTACGTTTCAGTCGCTCATCCTGAGAGTAATGGAGCAATTGAAAGAGCTAATGGCCAAATTATATAAGGTATAAAGAAAAGAGGGTTTGATCATCTTACCAAATGCTTTGGAGCTTGGGTATACGACCTCTACTCTATACTCTAGGCCATTAGAACAACGACTAGCAAAGTAACAGGAGAAACTTCTTTTCAACTGGTCTACAAAGCTGAAGCCGTGTTACCAAATGAAATTCATTTGAGTTCTACACGGACCTCTCTCTATGAATAGGTTAATTAAGAAGACCAGTGCAAAGATGATATCAATCCTTTAGAAGAAAAATGAGACTGAGCACTTATCAGGTCCGTAGCCTATTTATAAGGATTAAGAAGATATTACAACAAAAGAGTTCAACCACAAACATTAAACATGGGATACTTAGTTCTAAGGCATATCTAGAATCAGTCTAACTTGTATAAGTTATCTTTCAAATATGAAGGTCCCTTTATTGTAATATCAATTGTGTGACCAGGATCTATTTGGCTTGTTATGGAAGATGGAATATCAAGCATCTTCGTAGGTTCTATGTGTAAATAATTTTCTTTTTCATTTACATATGATATCTCTTTAATTATTATGTTTCTAAATTGTATCTATTCTGATAATCCTTTAGGAATTCGCAAAAGTTGTCATTTGACTGACCTATCTATAAATAGCGTACAAGGTTGCTGGTTGGATTATGAGATAACACCTAATAGAGATTTTTCATATAAACCAATTCTTACTGCATTAAAAATCGTTAGCATAACTTCATCTCCGATCTACTGCCAGTTAATACTAAATACTATATGGAAAGAGCTGGTTGTCACTCATTTAATAGCTTGTATTCAAAACACATTGTTGTTCAACACACAAAAAGTTGAGGCTAGTGATATACTCAAAAAAATATGTACAAAATAAACACAAGCAAGAATATGACACAAAAAGATATTCTTTTTCATTCATTTACACAAGATCATACAATCTATTTATATGTAATCTTTACGTTGTTCACGTATGTATTCATGGTAGAAGCTACTTTTGCATGTTTTCTATTGCTCTCTTCTCGAGTCCTAAGCTTCAAGTGGGGCGCCAGTTTCTCCTGTTCAACTATGTCCTTGTAGAAATGCCTCAACTTAATGAAGAGGATACCTACTTGGGAAGTAATTGAGGCTCGAAGCGCTACTTTGATAGTCTACATCATGATAGGGATTTGCTTTTGAATGATCTTTAACTGGTCATTCACCCCCCTCAACCAGTTCATCAAATGACAGATTTGTAAGTTTTGCTTCTTTTCCTTTTAAGTCCATCGATCGTGATTTTTTGAAGCTACTCAAGAATAAAAATCAGAGTAGATTTCCTAACTCTCTAAACTATGGCCAAGTCTTTGTGAAGGTCTTCAATTGGTCAATTAGTCTTTCAATTTCATTTTGCATGACCGACCTTTGCTCTTCAACTTTTAATCCCTTCTTCCCATTCAAAAAGTTGAGACTATTTGGCCTTTATTATATCTTTGAAATATGCAAAGTTCAAATATATACTTGCTTTCAGTTTTCCCAAAAAAAATTATTTGAGTTTAAAGTAGATCGGATTTTCTTACCTACTTCCTCAGAATCCTTTGCCTGAAAAGTATTTTTATACTCCTCGAAAAGCCTTTGGATTTTATCTTCATTTCTTTTGAAAGCTTCATGGAGTCTGGCAATTTTGTCCTCATGATGATTCTTTGCAGCAATGAGGTCAAATTTATAACCCTTGGCGGTATTCTGAGCCACCAAGAATTGCTTCTCTAATTCTTTTATTTATTTTTTACTTCGGTTTTGGACAAAGTCGTTGCCTACTAGCTTAGTAGGTTAAAAATTTCTTACGAACACTAGAAAATAGCAAATGAGCAAATGAATTAAGAGTAACCTTTCTCCAAAAAAAATATGAATATATTTGCTTGCAAGTTATCAAAAACTTGCTTAAAGTCTCTCTGGTCAGAGTGATCAAAAGAAGAGGCTGTTGGTGATATGCCCTAGAGGCGATCATGTGAGATGATTGTATCATACGTCTATGTTCATGTACTTATCAGTTCCATGAATAAATGTCACTCCTTTGTTCATTGAGTATGACTTAATTGTGAAACACATTGGTTATATGATATTATTCTAAACGATCCCGGTCACATATCATTATGTGGGACAATAGTGATCTTACCAGCACATGTATTGATTGATGGTAATGTTTCACATACCATAGATATGGAGATATCAAATCAATAATGTGGGCACATGTTAGAGAACATGGGGTTGATAGACCCGCTCCAAGACAACGATGAGATTGTTATCTTAGAAGTGCCATCGTGGTGTAGTCTTGAGTGGTATACCTATACGATCCTTTGACACGAGATTCTTATTGATTCTCAAAGATGTGTAATTGTATACTTTGGGGCTATCAAACGCTTCTCCGTAGTAGGAGAGTTATAAAGGTAGCTTACGGGCATGCCATGAAACATGACGTGAGATATAAGAGATCAAGATGGAATTTGCCCCTCCTTGATAACGGGAGAGATATCTCTGGGCCCCTCGGTGTGGATGGATAAGGAAAAGTGCATGGCCATGCCAAAGTGATTAAAGTGTTAATCACGAATTATATCCATTACTTTGACGAGTGAATGGGTCGAGCTACCACAAGGATGGCACGCATCTTGCCTTGAGCTTGACTAGTATCGTGTGGCAAAAGGATCGGCATATGAGTATATCAAGGTTCAGCCGATACGATCACTCTGTGCATTCGGGGGACAACATGTCCTGCTAGGAACCACTATTGTCTGATGGTCTGGAAAAGAGGTTTCCAGGGCCATGGCCGTTTGCGCATGAACCTAACGGGTCGCACACTTAACGGGTTGGAACATGCCAAAATGGATTAGGATCCATTAATGGGTTTCGCGGATATGGATCTGCGGGGACAAGGTTCCTAATGGGCTTCTATCATAGAAGGCCATTAGCGTGCGCTCTATATAAAGGGGCGTGGGGTGGCGCTGCAGAAGAGAGGTTTTTTTCCACCACGAAACCCTAGCCATCGACTCCCTTCCCCTGCCAAAACCCTAGCCGTCGTGCGCGTGGTGCTAGCACATCGGCGCACGGCGTTGCACCCCTGGACGTGTGGATACCGTAGAGGCGCCGTTGCATATGCCTCGGCGCTGATTGGCGAGAACGTCTACTTCCTCTACAGCATTGCGTGCGTGATTGCGAGGAGGAGACGATCAACTCCGGAATCTACTACTGTACTTTGGAGTACGCGGGGATGCTTCACCCACTCTTCTTCCGCTGCTAACGTGCTCCAAGGGTAATGATCCATGATCTACTACTCGCATGTATCCTGGTTGAATGCGTAGAAAATTTTGTTTTCGGCTAGCGTAGCCTACGCGTTCCCTTCAGAGGACAGTGGTAAAACCACTGGTTGGATGATCGCTCTTTCAAGTGCTACCTCCTCACTAGTTAGAATGACCAATGTCTCCTCTGCAGCAAGGAAGTCTTCAATCTCCCCGACGACAGAAGACTCCTCAGCCATGATGGTCATCCTAGCCACCTCGGTTGTCGTGACAAGCAGAGGATCAATCTCCTCCGTAGTCGGTGGATCTTGACCGACCAGTGGTTCACCACCAATAGTCAAGAGTTTTCACCTTCGATGCTGAGTGGGTTTACTTGCCCATTGGTCGGAGGAGCCTCTTTGGTCGGAATCAAGGCTCTGGTCATCACCAAGGTGACCAGTCGATTAGCCTCAACACCGACTTGGGTAGCTACATGCTGATCCGTAGAGGGATCAAGAGTAGACGCCTGGGGGCTAAAAAAACAAATAACATTACATTAATAAAAATTTTGAAGACAAATAATTGGAATAAAGGTATAAGTAAAATTAAATTCCTGCATTGGAGTCCTAGGTCTATTTCCCACCAAGAAGTAGAAGTGAATATCCTTCAACATCCATATCGGAGGTCTTCCTCTTCCTTCTTATGATTAGAGGAATATTATCCTCTGAGTCTTCACTCTTACCCTGAATAAACAGGAAGTTTAGGGGATGTCTATATGGACGATCCCAATTGCGGTTGAACTATCTTTTGAAGCACACATGGGATGAGGTCTTTGTCTGTGTTCCCATAGCAAACATGACTCTTTTGTCCTATGCCTGGGATTGGTCATGTGCACGTTTAGAGCGTACGGCATTTAACAATACCAAGGTTTGACTAATGTTGGTCGAGTCAACACTAGTCTCAGCGGTGGTAGGGTCTACCACCTTCAAAGCACCCCTGGTCTTCATTTTCTTGACTGGAGGGGCTAAGGCCGAGACCTCAGGTTGCTTGGCAGGTCGCTTCTGACCATGCATCTAACAAATTTTTTTAATTATCAAGCATAAAAGACAATTTGACCAAAAAAAGAAAAAATAACTTTCTTGGTGCTTACCATGATGCGTTCATTGATGAACTCATATGTTTGCCTGATCAGGCTGGATGTTTCCTATCTAAGATAGCCAGGTCGAACCCGTCAGTAGAGATGCACAGTATAGACTCAACTCTCGACTAGACATCTTCGACGGTCAATACTGATAGGAGTAATACTCAAAAATATGAATACAATTCTTTGATCAAATGAAAGAGGCTGGTTATGGAGAGTGTTCTTACCTCCAGGTTCATCTTTAGTCGAATCCTGGTCACCTTCCATCCTCTAGGCGAACCTGCACCGCCTCTTCAGAGGACTTATCTTGTGAAGCAGAAAATTAAAATAATTTTCTGCCTCGTTTTTCCTCCTTTCACCAGTTCCTCGATGATCTTTACAATATATTTCTCCTTTTCGGTGAGGACCAGCGAATCTTTGTCTCTTCACTTCGGTCCTGGTCTATCTTGGGGCCACCTTCTCGGTAAATCGGAGACGACTACCTTCAGGAATCTCCGAGATCTCTTCATGAGTGCTTATTTCAAGCTCCAAGATAAAATAACTTTTCAATATCCCACACTCCCGACCAAAGACACATGGTGCGGTTACTAGTGGAGGAATGCGAAGGAAAGCTTTGTAAAAGATGCAAGAAAACACTCAAAATAAGAATAGAGTTGATGGGAAGATAATGCAGCTCAATCTCATAGTGATCAAGCACATCAGCCAAAAACTCGCTCTCAGGGAGGCGGAACCCTAACCTCACCAGAGCAGCAAACAACACAAGGTGCCCCTCTTGAGGCATCAGCTTTGTGTCCTTCCCGCTAGGGGCCCATCGTAGCATTGCGCGAGGAGGGATCATACCATGGTTTTCTAATTCTTTGATCCTCCTCTCTGTTAGGATCAATTTATCTATAGCCATTTGGTTTAGGAAGAAGAAAAGGATTGAAGACGGAAGGGGCTTAATAAATTTCTACGCTTGAAAGCAGTAAGGGCATGAGAAATCCGAAAGAATTTACCCCCTCCCCCCTATATAGCCTAATAAGTTACAGTTTCGGACACCGTTTCGGTTTTTAAGAAAAAGTAAATTGTTTTTCAATAAACGATAACTGTCACCAAAAGAAATCAAGAGATCCTATTCTCAAACTTCTTTTTAGTTGTTTTAATTTCTCACCTCATTTCCCTAATCATACTCATCTCAATTAATGAGAGAAGAAAGGATTGGAGATAAAAAATTAAAACATTTTTCAATAAACGGTAACTGTCACCAAAAGAAATCAAGAGATCTTATTCTCAAACTTCTTTTTAGTTGTTTTAATTTCTCACCTCATTTCCCTGACCATACTCCTCATCTCAATTGATGAGAGAAGAAATGATTGCAGATAAAAAATTAAAACAACTAAAATAAAGTTTGTGTAACACCCCGGCACCCCGTGCCCCGAATGTTACATCCTCTAGCACCGACAATTACAAAACACTAGGAATAAATCTTAGCAAAGCAAGCGAACAATTAGGAGGTTGCCGAACTTATTAAAAATTTCGGCAGCACCTCCCCTAAAACTAGGACATCCACTTAGCAGACAAAAGAGAATAATCAATCTAATAACAATAACAAGTCATGATATCCGATTGCCATCATATCCAGTTACGCATAATCAACTATGCAAGTATCAAAAGGACAAATATGATGCACCATAAGAGGAACTACCAACAGAAACACATACATCTAAGTATAAAATCAACAATCATCAATTAAACTTAACTACAACACGATTACACAATGAATTCAACTAGTTATCAAGTGTAACATTCCTCCAATCTACTATTTGAACATGGCATGAAAGTGAGTGACGTGATGCTATTTCCCGACCCGACGAGCTGTCCTCAGAGTACCTAAAAGCATTAAACAAACAAGCGTGAGTCCAAGACTCAGCAAAGCGCATCACAGACCAATTAACACAAATAAATCAACAATAAGAGCATATTTGTTCTCCAAAAGCACAAATTAATAAAACAATAATCTCAATAACATTTACCTCTTTTCACTTCATTACTTAATTCTTACACATACCTCTTTAAATCTTTTTGGATGAGTCCATGACTCGATCCCCACTCTACACATTTCCATTCACTACTACAGAAATCATCATCACAAACGGTTCGTAAACGTCATCAGAGATGGTTTTGTGAACCGTCAGTAACAATAAGTCTGTGATGAAGAAGATCATCAGAGACGGTTTCCCACTCGTCTGAGAAAATATATATCACAAACGGTTCTATTAATAAACCGTCGGTGATATTTAATTATCATAAACAGTTCTCATTTTAAACTGTTTGTGATAATTAAATATCACAGACGGTTTCAAATCATAACCATCTGTGATACGAACTTATCATAGACGGTTTCAAATAAGAACCGTCTGTGATGACCTTTTTTTCCCACACACCCAGCGGAACCTCCATTATTTATGGTGTTGTTCGAAAATTCCATCAATATTTCTACAACGATATTTACAAGGCACAACCTGTTATAGATGTTGTAATTGAATATCTACACTTCCTATATGCATCGAGGAAACAGTTTGTCTGATCAGGATAGACTTAAAATATAAACATTTGTAGCGCTTTTTCTCCCTTCTTATGATAATGTTGATGGAACTCGACTAATAAATCAACCAAGATCTGCACGCAGCATGGCGAGGTGACGACAACCACGGTCTGCTTGATCGAACCTGACACACTGGAGTGTGTGATTTGTTTCATGCCATACGAAGTGGCCTTGCGCAGCGTCACCATCATGCCACGGTGCATGTTCACCGAAGTAATAAATAAAAAAGGCGCGTTCCACGCAGACTGATAACTTCTGGAGTTGTACAATTGTCAAATGGTATTCATTCGGAAAATATGTCAAAAACTTGCGGTTATTCTTGTTTGTACGATTCATTGTATTGTACTCTAGGGTAGCTAGAGTAATCTATGAAGTACATCTACAATTTTTTTCAAAGTACCATGTTCTCCCACCGTGGCACGACGGTGACGCTGCGTAAGAGCATGTCGTCCGGGTACTCTGCACCGTGGCACGACGGTGATGCTGCGCAAGGCCACTTCGAATGGCATGAAACAAATCACACACTCTAGTGTGTCAGGTTCGATCAAGCAGACCGTGGTTGCCGTCACCTCGCCATGCTGCGTGCGGATCTTGGTTGATTTATTAGTCGAGTTCCATCAACATTATCATAAGAAGGGGAAAAAGCGCTACAAATGTTTATATTTTAAGTCTATCCTGATCGAACAAACTGTTGCCTCAATGCATATAGGAAGTGTAGATATTCAATTACAACATCTATAATTGGCTGTATCTCATAAATATTGATGCAGGAATACCTATGTAGATGAAAATTTTGAACAACAAACCATAAATAATGGAGGTTCTGCTGAGGGTGTAGGAAAAACATCTAGTTCCAACAAGCAAGACATTGTTAAGTTGTTGCATTCAAGATGAGCAAATATGTATTAAGGATAATATCATGTGACAATACAATGAATCGTACAAACAAGAATAACCGCAAGTTTTTGACATATTTTCCAAATGAATACCATTTGACAATTGTACAACTCCAGAAGTTATCAGTCTGCGTGGAACACGCCTTTTTTATTTATTACTTCGGTGAGCAGAAAGTAACAAACTCTCCCTCTAATGTTGCTCAAATGGGTCTCAGTCAATGCAGCTGCAACCGTATTGCTATTTTTTGTATTGACGATGGTTTGCATGTTGTGGCAAACATAAAATCCACATAGGTTATTTCCCTGACCTTGCTGGTGGCACTACAAATAAAAAATAGGTTAGTTCTAGAGTCACTATTATGGGGTTTGATATAGGATTATTGTGTATAGCGAATACCGGAAAGTTAAAATCATGCTGTAGTTTAGTCTGATCCTTCAACACTTTGAACGCTCTACGAGATTGCGAAAGGTTAGCCTAAGCCATTCCAATAGCAATATAAACCTGGAACAACTTACACGACCATGTACTTTATGTATGGAGGAAACGTGATTACCTGTTGAGTAATTTTGCGATAGGTACCAAGTCGTGGTTTCCGCCACGTGCGGAATCAAGGTACTTAACCCGGTTTGTGGCTGGTTCAATTACCATTAGAACCCAGTGAAACCTACACAGGTATATCACAATGGACAATGAACGAAACAGAGTTGTGTGCATAGTACAAACCAAAGTATAGCATGTGGTGTAGCACTTACCCTGGGTTAAGGGGTAGAAGTATGAATTCTTTATCTTTTTGTGCTAGCAATGCCTGTGTCACGTATTTCTCGACCATGTTTATATCTTCATTCATTGTTTGCTTTGAGACTATATGTAGGTCGAGGAAACCCATCGATTGTTTCTTTTGTGTCGCTTCAAGTACCATGTATCTATATATACAAAGGCGAATTATATATATATATTGGAGGACATTTATCACTATTAGACGAATGTAGACTGTGATAGCACACACTTACAATGTCCAGCATCTCATGAGTGCGGCGTCGAGGGTGTCGAGGGTGTCGAGGTTGTAGAGATGGAACAAGTCCAGAAAATCGATCGAGAAGAAGCCCTCCCGCTGACTCGTTGAATAGATGTTCATACTTGAACTTAACCATGATACTTGTTGTACGTTCATGCTCTGGCTTTCCAGCTTGTTGGGTGTACCAAAAATGCAATTGTTGGCAAGATATACCAAGTGAAGTTACGCTGCCTTTCGTTAGTAACGGCTCTCCTAGATTGTATTGTTTAGCCAACTCAGCAGATGGATTGTCGATTTGTTCTTGCCTTTCTTTCTTCCGTTTGTCCTTGCCTTTCTTTGTATTGTATGAAGCCTTCACGGGAGAGGAATGGGCAGGAAAGAAGTCAACGTTATGTACATCAAGTAGAGTCTGGGCTACGACTACTGATTTGGTAGCCAACTGATCAGATACAATAGGCGAATCAGATCGTTGCGGTTGTTGCATGACAGAAGGGACGACCAGGGAGATGTCGCTGCTAGGCCATTGGATGATGTGCCAATGGCATCCCCCAGTTTCACGATCTCGTCGTTTGGTGGCTTCTGTAGATCGACAATCTTGAAACTATCAAATACCCCGTCCACATTGACCTTGGTGAAACCCGGCGCTATCATGGTACCATGCACCATATATGGTCCCCTTAGTGGATGGATACGCGATGCCCCAAGCAACCGTAAGAGGAACGGTGCCATTGTTAATTCTCACTTGGAGATTGCACCGCGTGGCCACCTTAAAGTCACATACAGGATAATTCCTGCTATGTTCATCTATGTTAGGGGCGGATGCACAGCTGCTCTTATGGGTAGTGGGGCTGACTTGCGGACATACTTCTGGGGCTTGTGCAATATTTCTTTCTTGATTGTTGAGCCTTTCCTCGAGGCTTCTTATCATATCATAAAATTCTTCTTTCAGTTCTCCCCTCAACTCTTCTCTCAACTCTCCTCTCAACTTCTCCTTCAAATTCTTTATAAGCTTTGACTCGCGCTCGGCTTTAATTCTCTTCTTATTTCGGTATTTGTCTGAGTCGTCTGGGAATCCAGATTCCATGGAACAAAAACCCCTTTGCCTCGTGGTACGACTGTGGTGTTCCTTGTTTCCCAAGGCCATGGGCGGTGCATCTTTCTCCTCGCTTGGCAAAAAGAGCCATCGCCCGATTGTGTACTCAACGCTACCTGCAAGATCTCGATAAGTTATTTCACTTATGAAGTCATGGACTAATTACGTAAAATTGGTAGTTCGATTTATATATTACTAGGCGTTAGCGCACTTCCTCGCCCACGGGTTTACAAAGGAGACGCTATGAGGACGGCGTGGCGGTGACTCGCTCTTAGCCGATCTCGCACGTTGATCTGTGATCGATGCAAATGGTGAGATACCCTCCTCGTCCTCCCTGTCCCATTGCGCTCTCTTCCTCGCGTAGAGCGCAGCGCCGAAGTTTGTGGGGTGAGTGTTCTTGCCCGCAAGGCCTGGTTTGCTTCACTTTGACGCAATTAAATCGGCTCGCGCCTTCATCTCAACAAAACGCCGCCACATGTCCTCATCAATGAACCCATACTTAGAGTATGGAACCATATCCTTCTTGACGTAGTCTATGAAAAGCGTGTGCTTGAAGGTCTTCAGTGCCTTTCCTGCCACTAGCAGTGCATACCGTCGCACTAGGGGAGCGGATTCTTCTGGAATGTCGAACGATGAAAGAATTTTCGTCAGCAAGGCATTGTGAGTCTCAATAGTCAGCAACCTCCAGGAAGATAGCGTGATCGGAACCCGTTCCTGTGCTACTATCCCGCACATATTTCGAAATGCATTCGCTGCCTTTTTTGGCTTTGTAGGGGTCCCATTCTTTGGATCGATCTCCGTAATGGTATATCGGTCTATTGGCCTTTTGTTTGGTCCTCTTGCAGCGCGGGTCGATTTTTCTTTTGTGGGCACATCATTTCCTTCAGACGATAGATTAGAGGACGACATCTTCTTTGCAAGTTAAAATAGTTGTAGGCGAACTAAAAGAGAAGAACAAATAAAATCAAATTAGAGTGAATAAGTTTGTGGATACCATGGCTTGTATTAGCCTTTTAAAAGAACTAGCTAACCATCCAATACTTCAAATTAACACCCCGGCACCCCACGTGCCCTGAATGTTACACCCTTAAGCAAAATAATTACAAAACACTGGAGAATTTTAGCAAAACAAGCGAACTAGGAGGTTGCCGAACTTAATAAAAATTTCGGCAGCACCTCCCCTAAAACTAGAACATCCACACAGCAGACAAGCAGAAGAATACATATTTCAGAAACAACAAGAATAACATAAACAATATAATGCTTATGATAAGATGCGAGAATAAGAGCAAGATTTTATTGATTATTCCATATAACATTATAAGTAACATAACACAATTCTTGATCAGTCGAAATGACATGTATGTCAAGTGACAGCATAAAAGCAATATAATATCATTCACATATAGAATCATGTCTTTCTTGGCAATATGGTGTTAATTAAGTGTGATCGCTCTCAGTTTGTTGGGTTTGGATGAAGATAAGAATCTTCGCCACAATCACAAATGGGCTAACAAATTATTTAGTGAATGGGGCCTTGAACCCTTACCACCTTAGCATGCACTATAAAGAGTTGTTTTAGCAATCCCTCCTGCATTTGTTTCTTTCTGCAGGCATGGATGTTGTAAGACAAATAGAAATCATCCTAAGTCAGGAATTTAGCTCTCAGAAAGTTTAATAAAACAGTTGAACACTAGCCCTACTTTGTCTTAAATAAGCTTGCCCCCGATGCTTTTTTGTCTTCTTGTTGAGGTTGCTTTCTTCTTTTAGTTTTGTACCCATCATTCCATCAGTTGTCTCTCAATCTTCCTTCATTTCTTCATCGAAGATAATATGGTTATCATTATTTTGCAGTATCATCTTGGGAGTGTGAGCATGGTATGTATGACTTGCAATTTTGCATCACATGGATGAATTCTGAATATTTGGTTGTATATAAGTAAAGGCGCATTGATTCCTTTTCCACAATAAGTATGGGAGCTAATTGTCTTTGCGTAGCTGCCAAGGAGAGGTCCCACCATGTGTAGATTCAGTTGAAGTTTGAGAATACAGGATAAGACACTCACCATCATGGAGCTTCTAGTGGGACAACCGCACACACATAGAGGATATAATGGAAAACACTAGACTGTTTTCTCCCTTCTTGAGGGATTTAATGTTGCTAATTGAATGGTTATGGGCATATTGTCTTAACATACATATATTATAGGAGAACAAAGTGAAGTCGCTTATGTGGGTGGAATGTTACATGAACAATGTCACAATGAGAGGCACATTTTAACCCGATGCTAGCATTTTTCATCTTTTTCGCACTCAAATCCAATTGTGCTTAACTAGAATATATTTATTCTTCTATTCTATTGGTTTTAAGGTTCTACAAGTTCAAGGCCCAAATCACAGAATAATTGTTCTGATCATATATAACCCAAAATCATCATAGAGCAAGACTAATCACCCACGACCAACAGAAAAGAAAGAAAGATGCATAATACACTTACAATGCAGAAATGAAGACCGATCGTTGTTCAAGAGAGGCCAGCATGACGATGGGGAGCACGTCGCTGCGGGGGAGGTCAACGGCCGTGGGGGAGGTCACCGAGGGGGAGGACGCCGAGGGGGAGCACGTCGCTGCGGTGGAGGACAACGATGGGGAGCACGTCGCTGCGGGGGAGGACGACGATGGGGAGCATGTCGATGCCGGCGAGGATGCCAAGGGGGAGGACGCCGAGAGGGGGAGGCCGCCGGGAAGCACGTACGCCGAGGGGGAGGCCACCGCGGGAGATAAAATGTCACAAAGGGTTAGGGTTTGGCGCGCTGTGAATAAGGTGTGCGCGCGGGAGATATATATAGGAGATTACATCACAGATGGTTCTAAAAGAGAACCGTCTGTGATGTAGTTATCACAGACGGTTCTATAACATAACGATGCATGATGTTAAAATATCATGACGGTTATATAATAGAATAAATCGTGATGTTAGTTATCACTGCAGCGGTTATATAATAGAACCGCTGCGTGATAATTAACATCCTGCATGTTATGTTATAGAACCGCTCGTGATATATACTTTTCACCGACATTCCTTTGTGAGGTTGAAGATCGATTCTTGTTGATTCGATCTCTTGTGCGTGATCGTGAATGTTTATTTAGTAGTTTTAGTTAGATCGGTAAAGCTTGTTGATGCATTTGCAACAATATTCCTGTTCATCTGTCTCACTGATTAGACTATTCGATAATCTGAATTTGTCTTCGATGTATGATTAAGTCGGTTAGCTTATTCACACTCTTGGTAAACCGATCACTTTGTTGTATCTTCGGGAAAGTTGTCTTTAACGAGAATATAGATCTGCATCTTTTCGAACTTAATCTAGCAAAGAAGAACTTTAATTTCGATGAATCTTATTATTATCAATTCTTGATGTGCATGTTTAAGGTGGTAAGGGTTTGAGGCCTTATTCACTCAATAAATTGTTTGCCTATTTGTGATTGAAGTAGAGATTCTAATCCTCAATTCAAACCCTAAAATCTGAGAGCAATCACATACAACTATTTCCATATTGCCAAAGTAGACATGATTCTGTTCTTGTTTGCCATAGTCTACATAATTTATTTCTTCTCATCAATTATGTCTGAATGGCCATCTTTGAATCATGTATTTGGAATCATATTGATATTAAGGAATAAATACTTGCTCTTATACTCGCATCTTTTCCATCAATCCAGATGCTTCACAAGCTACTTACAAAGATCATCACAATCCTATATACATAATTCATATACTTCACAAGCTACTTACAAAGATCATCACAATCATATGTACAAAGCATGATGGGTCGTATCATCTTTACAATAGCATTAATGTAATATTATTACACATGAAAATTAGTAAACATGATGACAATGCACCCTTCTCATAACTACTCCACCACATGCTTATTCTTTTGTATGAAAATTACCCCTTCATGATGATCGACGCGTGTGTAGCTTTCTTGCTCATGTTGTTCTTCTGGGACCAGGATGTCATTTCCGATAGGTGGCAACTCATCAAATTGATTATACTCTTCCTCATCTACTACATTCTCAACTCCGACAATTCTCCTTTTTCCCTGAAGAACTACGTGGCGCTTCTTGTTGGACGGGTCGGTTATATAGAAGACTTGAACAACTTGGTTAGCGAGTACGAATGGTTCATCTTGGTATCCGACACGTTCGAGGTCCACAGTAGTGATGCCATTCTTGTCAAGCTTCACGTGATGGAGGTGGACCCAACGGCACCAAAATAGGGGAATCTTGAAAAGTACGTAGTCGAGCTCCCATATCTCCTCTATGAACCCATAGTAGGAGCTCCTCGTCAACCCAGCGGTATTATTGAATGCATCTATGCGGACACCGCTGTTCTGGTTTGTGCTCTTCATATCCTAATTTCTCGTGTAAAATGTGTACCCATTTAAGTCATATCCTTTCCATATGACAACTGTAAAAGTTGGTCCTTTTGCCAACCATGTCAGCGTGTCATCTGACGAGCTCCCAGTGATAGGTCGCTCCTTCAACCATTTGTTGAGCTGAAGGTTATCTTTGTCTCGTGATCCAAGACTCCTCTTGTGTTGGATTCTCTTGCCTTAGCCATTGCTTGTGCTCGACGATATAGGCGACACTACAGCCATGCGTTGCAAAACCGTGAAATGGGCTTGAGCATACGCAACCGAATCAGGCATGATTGCTTTCCTTCCGATGGTCCCGATACCTTGGAGCCTCCCCTCATGGCGAGATCGAGGCACACCTATCGGTTCGACCTGGGCCATGTAATCGACGCAGAACTCAACGGCCTCTTCTGTTGCATAACCTTCGACAATGCTACCCTCCAAACGAGATCGATTCCGTACGTAAGACTTGAGAATTCCCATGTACCTCTCGAACGGGTATATGCTACGTAGAAACACTGGCCCGCATATCTTTATCTCTGTCACAAGGTGAACAATGAGATGGACCATAATATCGAAAAATGATGGAGGGAAATACATCTCAAGATTACATAGAGTCATCACCACCTCGACTTGCGAGCATCTAATCCTTCGGGATCGATGACCTTTCGGCGATTGTGTTAAAGAAATAACACGACCTAGTGATTATCTCTCGGACCTTGACCGGCAAAATACTTCTAATTACGATAGGGAGCATCTGTGTCATCAGCACATGACAATCATGAGACTTCATGCCGGTTAATTTCAAACCTTCCATCGAAACAAGTCTCTTCATGTTGGAGGAATAACCAGACGGAACTTTCACACCTTGCAAGCACTGGCACAGTTCAGTTCTTTCTGCCTTTGACAGAGTATAACAAGCAGGTTCCAAGTACGTACGGCCTTTATCGTCTCTTTCGGTGCTAACTCGGGTCTTATGCCCATATCGACCAAGTCAAGCGTGCGTTGATACCATCCTTTATTTTACCCTTAATGTTGAGTAAGAGACCAATCACCTTTATCACGCACATTCTTCTCTCGTGCATGACATCGATCACGATGGCGAACTTCTAGGTGCTCGAGAAGGTAGGTCCCGAATATTGATCTCTTCTTCCACATGCTCTTTTCACGGGTACATAATTTACGTCCCTTTCTATACGCAACATCCAAATCCTTAACAAAGTCATGAACATCTCTCCCGCTCAAACGCCTTGGGGCTGAACCATTTTCATTCCTTCCGTCGAAAAGTTACTTCATCTTGCGATATGGGTGATTCCTCTGAAAGAACCTACGGTGACGCATGTACACGGTTTTGCGGGAGTGATTCAGCCATAAACTCTTGGTATCATCTAAGTAGTGAGTGCAGGCTTTGGTTCCTTTTGTACTACGGCCGACGAGTTAGCAAGGGCAGGTAATCATTTATGGTGCGTAACAACAAGCGATGCAAAGTAAAGTTCTCTCGTTTGTACGCATCCCATACGTGTACCCTGGTAACCCACAGTGTTTTTAGATCTTCCATCAATGGAGCTAGGTACACATCAATATCGTTCCCAGGTTGTTTCGGTCCTAGGATAAGCACAAACAACAAAATGTACTTCTGCTTCATACACAACCAAGAAGGAAGGTTGTAGATACAGAGATTTACGGGCTAAGTGCTATGCTGGCTGCTCATGTTACCGAAAGGATTCATTCCATCTGTACTCAATCCAAACCTTATATTTCTCGGATCCGCACCGAATTCTTGAAAGCTCCTATCGATGTTTCTCCACTAGATGGAATTAGCAGGATGCCTTAGCATTCCATCATTCTTACGCTCCTCAAAGTGCCAACGCAATAGTTTTGCCTCCTTTGGGTTCACAAACAAACGCTTCAAATGGGGAATTACAGGTAGATACCATGCCATCTTAGTAGGAGGTCCTTTTTTCACCTCAATACTCTCGCCATCATCATCTGAATGACTCTTACGCTTGTACCGGGATGCGTTGCACACCGGACATATATGCAAGTTTGTGTACTCTTTGCTGATCTGAGATACGATTGTTTGGACATGCATGTATTCTTTCTACTTCCATTCCCAAGGGACAAAGAACCTTCTTGGCTTTGTAGGTGGTTGTCGGCAACTCATTTCCTCTGGAAGCATGTCCGCCAATAGACATAACGAATACTGTGAAACTCTTGTCGGACCAACCGTTGCTTGCCTTCAATTTGAGTAGTTCAAGCACGGATGATAACCTTGTGTATTTCAACTTGCACCCTGCGAACAAAGGTTTCTCCGAGTCCTTCATCAAGCCTCGAACTTTCCATATTCACTGTCATCAAGGTTTCCTTCTGCATCACACAACATCTGATCCAAATTGTCATCCTGCAACTTTGTCCTCATCGAAGCACAATCGATATGATCATCCGACATATCATTGACTTCGTCGACGATATTAACACTACTTGCGCTTCTCAGTATATTATGCTCTTCGCTATGGTGGTCCAACATGTATAGCCCTTTTGAAACCCTCCGAATCAAGTGTGCTTCGATCTGTTGAGTTTGAAACATCTTGATTTTAGCAATCATTGCGGACATGACATGAATTGCACCCCTTATTAAACATATCCTCCTCTCTGCTCTTTTGAAAGTGGAGACGCCATTAAGGTACTCAACACTAAATGCGGTTCTCATCGTACATCCAAATTTCGATCCATCTCGCTACACATGTAACACTTAGTGTTAAATATTAAGTGCACGGTGTAGTGCGTATGCACATATTCTTAAACTAATTATGCAATTACATATCTTAATTACATCACAAAGAAATAATTAACACAATTCAAATTAATCTTCAATATAATAATGAAATTAGAACTCATTACTAACCTTAGATCACCAAAAGACTTGAATTGATCTATAAGCTAGATCTAAACAATCTTTAAATTCTATCCTTAACAAGCTAGCTAGCTACATCATGATCGAATATAATATTATGCAAATAGAACCATTACTAGCTAACCTTAGATCAAACAACCAACACATGGTTCTACAAGCTAGATCTAAAAAAATCATCAAATTCCAAGCTAGATGTTGAATATAATGCAATTAAAACACATTACTAACCAAATATCACAAACAACATATGGATCCAGCTACAATTAAGCTAGATCTAATAAAACAATTTTTAAATTAATTCTCTCCTAACCAACCTAGATATTGAATTGGATGCATGCAATTAGAACTCATTACTAACCTTAGATCACCAAAATTAAATGAATCTAATATCACCCTTCGAAATCAATGGCCTTCTTTCACAAAATCGCCTCACTTCCATAGCTGACAGTCTCAGGATAGAAACCGAAACCCTATAAACGAAGTGGCTGGATCGAGGCTCTATTTATACGTGAGATATCACAAACGGTTTTATATTACAGCCGTCTGTGATGTAAGAAATATCACGGTTTCTAAATATAACAGTCTGTAATGACTACTGTAGATATTACAGACGGTTGTGTTATATAACCGTCTGTGATTTCACAGACGGTTTTACTTAGAAACCGTCTGTAATGAGTACTGTAACTATCACAGACGGTTATATTTAGAAATCATCTGTGATATTTATTATATCACAGACGGCTGTAATATAAAACCGTCTATGATATATACACTGACGGTTTGAGTACATAACCGTCTGTGATATTCCATATCACAGACGGTTTTTCAAAACTGTCTGTGATCGTGCGTCTGATATAAGCCTCGCTGTAGTAGTGATTTATCTCAAAATCATCGGTAGGATGCAATGTGACATGAATGCTCTCTTCGATGCGCGTACCGGTACTGCCGAGTGCACACGCGTCGGTGTGCACCCTCACGTCCCTTCCATCCCGTGGAAGGTGCCTACTCTTACTGTCTCGCTCCCTACAAGGTAGGACTTTCGTGTTCACTACGTGTGAACACATAGGCCCGCATCAGAATGGGTCGCCTCTTCCATTATGAATGCACAAATACAATTAACATAATTAAATTGCAACTATATTCATTTCTAACATTTCGCATAGCCAAATTTTAAATACATGAACACCAACATTACTCATGCCCAATACTTAACATTCATACTCATGTGATTCACACACATATGACATACTCATATATCCATGAACTTAGCATTTGCATCATCATAATCAAAATCACAAACAAAGCATGTCACAAATCCTTTTAGTATTTAATATACATGATACACTTGCCTTCTACCGAGAGGGGTGGAGTGGTAGGAAGAAGAAGCCACTCCCGAAGCTACTCCACCTGAAACACAATTGCGAACTCAATTCCACAAATTCTAGAGTCAGCAAACAACAACAAACAACACAATTACTCTCTAAAACAAATTTGCCCCAAACTCTGAATTTTCATCCAAAACTGGTTTGGATAGCCCACTTCGCCATAGCGTAACTATTACTATAAAACTTCAAATTAAGCAAACGAAGACATTTTAAACATCTACACAAAATTTCCCACATCCTTCTAGGCAAAGAGGAATTCTGAATCTGCTTCTAACCTGGCTTAAATGACAGAACAAAACTGAACCTGTTATTAGATCATAACTCGAACAGCATAAGGTAAACCTAGCATAACTTTCAAATGGTTGAACGAAAATTCAAGTTCTTGGACTCTAAATGAACACAAGAGGATAACCTACAGTTACCCCATAGCCACACATGCAGGTGGGGAAAATATCCTGTGCAAATAAAGTTCTGGTGCAACCCTGGTGCAACCCAACTAAAAAAAGTTTCAAAAAATTCTGAAAAAAATCATGGATGTACATCTCAGCTTACCCCATCTACATATAAAATTTCATGATCAAATTCATCTTATACTAGCAGTTACAAAAAAGACAAATTTAGCATGAGCAGTGATTTTTACTGTTCATCACTATTCATTTTGCTGTTTGTTTTTTGTAACTGCTAGTATAGGATGAATTTGATCATGAAATTTTATATGTAGGTGGTAAGCTGAATGTACATCCATGATTTCCTAGTTGGGTTGCACGGAAGGTTTCACGGAGGGGGGGGGGTTGCACAGGATATGTTGCCATGCAGGTGATAGCTCTAAAGCCCTCAAACCCCACTCTAAGTCTCAGCCTGAACTTCTGAACTTTCAGCAAAATCAGCATTCTAGACAGCGACTTCCAAGCAACATAACTAGAGTTCTACTACTCCAAATCAAGAAAAAGAATACATTTTCCTAATCTACAGGAAATTTCCCATCTTTTTCTAAGTATACGAAAAGTATAATTCGGCCTCTAAGTAGCCCTAATCTGCCGATGAACACGGACTGTACCAATCGCGACAAGAATTGGATAGCACTCGGTAAAAAGGGCATAACTTTGAAACGGCTGAACGAAATTTAGTTATTTCAGTCTTCATTGAAAGGTAATTAGATTATATACAACTTTCACAACAGCCGGACCCCAGAAAAAACCTTTAACAATTTCAAAATCGCGCCCTAAAACAGCACTCTAATCTACCCGAGACAGAACGCAATAACAGATCTAACTTTCCCCAAATCTAACCAAGTGCAGCACGCAATAAGAAGCTATTAGCACCAGATTTCCCCACTAGAACAGTACCTAATCCACCCCAAAAAATCCCAATAAACATACCTCTCCTTGACGAAACGAAGAATTGACAAAAAATCTCCTTCTCCCGCCTACGATCCTTCTCCAATCCGCAGGAAACCGCCGGCTTCTCCTTGGTTGGATGAACTCCAAATCAGGAGCAACAGGGAGAGGTGAAGTGGGAGAGGGAGGGATGGCTAGGGGAGGAACCCTAGCTTGGAGGTGCACGGCAATGGGGAGAGGGGCGCACGGCAATGGGGAGAAAGGGGGCGGCGGCTACAGGGAGGAGGAGGGGTGGGGCACATGAGGTTTGGGGGGAAGAGGGGAAGGGTTAGGGTTTGATGCCCACTACTCCCCCACATGGGCCAGGAACCCTCCACAGGAAGCCCAGAACACAATCCCTCAAGGCCCAAACACTCCGAAATGCCAAAAACACGACGTAAACTCTTACCGTATTGTCATAGATTAATAGATGGATGGGTAAACTATTCTCTCCCACACCAGATCAAGAATTGACCCTCCTACAAAACAACAGACGGTCCACCGAAAAAAAACCAGACGAAAGCTCTCAAAACTTAGAATGAAGATGAGCGATGTTACAGTTTGAAAGTAATCTTTTCTTAAAAATAGGAAGGAGTTGATGTTATCCTCGAAATTAGATGTTTAAATTTTTCACCATCCATCATTGATTATATTCCCCATCATAACTAACGGGAGAAGGGAAAATAGTGGATGACGAAAAACTTAAAACAACTAAAAAAGTTTGAATGTAATCTACTCTCTAGAAGTCTGAAAGTGTGAAGGAATCAAATGTTATTATTAAAACTCCTTCAGATATTTTAGCTCCCCACTGTCTCCTCTTGATCATACCCTCATCATATTTGATGAAAGAGAAATAGAGGAAGACGATGAGAAACTAAAACAACTAAAAGAGTTTTGAAAGCAACATTTTCTTGATTCAGAAAGAGGCCTTCATCCCCTTTATATACCTTACACATTAAAAATGACCAAGCAACAGTTCAGTTACTAAGAGAATTGCAAGGATCTCCTATTTATCAGCGCCTAAACTGGTTAAATAATTGGCGTATAACCCCATGAAGTCATAGAAGATGAAAAGTCTTTAATAATAAACTCTTATTTCTCAAGGGCATGTGAAATATAAAGCCCATAATACATTAAATAAAGCACATCTCTATCCAAATGATTAGATCTCTGATTAGTTCAGTCAAAGATAGTCAACACTTTACTTCACACTGGTCGTCGTTGACCAGCGAAATAGCCACCCTGATCAGCAAATTAGCTAGGGACAAGTGGTTCTCTTCGCACATGTCTTCGTGTGGACAGTTATCTGATAGGTACATATAACTACTAGGAAGTTATATCTGAAAAAAGCACCCTTCGACGAGAAGGCACCGTTTGGAGGAAAGACATCTCCTAGTTATACGACACTCTTTTAGAGAACAACTGCCATCCCTTCATCAAAGATAAATAGGAGGCGTAACCATGCTATTGAGGGCATCTTGAATCTGACATCGAGCAATTCGCATCTGGCATCCTAAATCTAAAATCACCTATAATCTATGATTAGCATTCTGCAATCATTTAGATCATCTTGTAATTCGTGTACTTTGTCAAAAGCCGCTTGGCTAATAAAGAAGCAATCCCTATTGTCTCCGTTTTGATCTCCAAGAGTCCACAATTTATATTTCCATAAGTTGGATTAAGAGATCTAAAGCCTTGGACATGACACATATGAATGACTTTTTTTTCTTATACCATCTTATACATGTACCACTTGGTACGAGCAACTAAACACATCTTGAGTCCCTTGCCAAGAGCATATCTTCTACCTAAGGTATGGTGTGAGTACTCTTGTTTTTACCAAGTACATTTCTACCATTTTATCCACGTATGTAAGATGTATCAGTCGATGAGACACAATTTAGTGATGTTTTCCCCCTGGATTTGTCCAGTTTGAGCTTTTCAACCATTTTTTCTAGGTCTTTTAGGCGGTGCTTGACGATTCAAAACTTGACGGTGCCTGCCTTCTCATGGTAATTAGTCTATTCTATTTTCACCTCTGTTTCTGTTAGTCACAGACTTGACAGTGCATGCGTTCCCTCCATAGAATTTCACAATAAAAAACTAAGAACATCCCTTCTATCTGACTTGCTGTCTTCCTTGATAGCTAAAAGCATTTTACTCTGAAGTCTTGACTATCATTCTCACCATCCAATTCGATGCAATGAATTAGTTTGAAAAAGCAAATAATTTAAGTTGAGATCAAAAGGAAGGAATCTCTTTCGTTTCCATCTCTTTTGAGAGTAGCATGTGAGGGGGTGATCAATCAGCAAGTTAGAATAGCTAAGACCCTTGCTAATACCATGAACAAGGATGACATATAGAATCTTGTCATTGTAGACCACACTGCAACATCCTATTGAACTTTCTTTTCCATAATCTGCCTGCTCATCATATCTTGTCACAAATAATACCAAAAAAATTGATGAACAAGAGACACAAATTTTTACGTGGAAAACCCTTGCGGGAAAAAAACACGGACACACGAAGGCAATCACTATATGAGATATTTACAATGAAGCTCATACTTTTGCCTTAGGTTACAGGGACATATTTATAATGATACATAGCAGACTCTATATATGAGAAAACTTGAGATGGAATAGGAAACAAAGTCATATCACCCTCAACTTCAACGATCTCCACCTTGAGATGAATTCCACTTGTAGCCAGAATATATCACAATTCCCTCCTCGAAATAAATCATTATGAACACCTTGTACACCACAAGTCCAAAAGACTACTCAGTGATATCAACAAAGTCTGAGCAAAGCTCAAACTTAGCTGTTACAATTGGTTTTGTCATTGTATTTGCTAGATTATCATGTATACTTATCTTACTGACTTTAATGTCAGCTTGAGTAATGACATCTCAAATGTAATAATATCTGACATCAATGTACTTTGTTCTCTCATGGAATATCTGATCATTTGTAAGGTAAATAGCACTTGACTATCACTGAATATTATTGTGCAAGATGTACTTCTAAGCACAACAATTAAACCTGTCAACCAAACGGCTTATTTGCAAGTTTTAGAAATAGTTATATACTCAGCTTCTGTAGTAGACAAGGTAACGGTAGCTTACAGACTTGCTTTATAACTAATGGCACATCCTCTAACAATGAATATATAACCAGTAAGAGATCTTCTCTTATCTAAATCTCCAGCAAAATCTGAATCTACATAACCCACAAGTCCATCTCTAGTTTTCCTAAACTATAAACAAGCATTAGAAGTACCCTGTAAATATCTAAAAATCCATTATACTGATTTCCAATACTCTTTGCCAGGATTAGCCATATATCTACTAGCAGCACTCAATGATTGAGATAAGTTCAGGGTGACAACATAGCATGGCATATATAAGTGAATCAACTACACTGGCATATGGAATTATAAACATGTATTCAACTTCATCACCTAATTGTGGTCATGATACTGAAGATAGTCTAAAATGTCAGCTAATGGAGTACTCACCAGTTTGGCTTTAAGCATGTTAAAATGATGAAGGACTTTATCAATATACTCTTTTTGACTTAGGTATAATTTTTCAAACCGTGACTTAGGTATAATTTTCCAAACCGTCTATCTCTAGTAATTTCCATACTAAGAATCTTCTTTGCTGCATTGGGATCTTTCATCTCAAATTCACTACCTAATTGTTTCTATCTTGTTTTTTGCAGTAATCAATATATAGGAGCAAATAAATAAATAAACCACTAACAGTCTTCAAATAGACATAGCTATCATAATCTAATATTTTGAAATTCTAAGAGATCAAAAAGGAGTCAAATCTTTTGTACCATTATCTAGGTGATTACTTCAAACCATAAAGAGATTTCTTTAACTTGCAAGTAAAATTCTTTTTTTCGAAACGATGAAACCTTTCGATTCCTCTATATAAATGTCTTTTTCTAGTTCCTCATGTAAGAATACAGTTTTCACTTCCAATTTCTCAAGCTCATAATTATGCATAGCCACAATACTGAGTAAAAAGCGAATAGAGCTAGCTTCACAACTGGGAAAAAGGCATCTATGAAATCAATACCTAGAATTTAGCTGTATCCTTTAGTAACGAGTCTTGCTTTGTACCTAACCTCTTCTATTGGTGATATGTATTTCTTCTTTTTAAAAATCCATTTGCATCAAATGGCCTTCTTCTCAATTGGCAACTTGACTAGCTTCTAAGTGCCATTCTTCACAAGATATTGCACTCATTATGCATGGCAATCATCCATCATTCTGAATCACCAGAAGAGATAGCATCTAAATAAGTTGAAGATTATGCAATGCCTTCAATTTGTTCTACCACATTTAAACAATAAGCCACAACATTGGCTTATTCAATCAATCTCTTGGGTGCTTGAATATTCCTCTTAGGCCTATCAGTTGCAATAGAACGTTGTGATGATTGTACAAAGGCAGGTACATCCTGTATATTTTCCATTTTTCCTTTCTGATGAAGATTCCAAATCAATAACATGCTCCACCTGCACACTTGTTTTCTGCTACTCCTTAGCGGGAACATCAATAGATGGTTTATCATGCAACGTAGCACATTCATCAAAGGTAATATTTTTGCTAATAACTAATGTCGACGTTTGTTGTCGGCAATAATGAAAAGAGGGCTAGGCGCTGGATCCAAACTCGATGGTAGCACGGGACACCGGATGTATATAGGTTCGGGCTCTCGCGGAGGAGATAATACCCTAGTCATGTGCTCTGGAATTATATGTGGCTAGCTATTTGTTAATGACATTGTGTGTTCATGTTCCTCGCCCCTCCCTTTATATAGCAACGAAGGGCGGTTACAAAAGAGAGTCCTAGTCGGATACAAAGCAGGGATTATATCTTCTGTACATACCCGTTTTGGTAACGGTTTAGATTACAATCATATCCTACCTAATCCGGCTCGGTTGCTATCTCCAGGGATTTCTTGTTCCGCACGTCGGCATAACCCCTAGTAGCTTTTATTGCCTTGCAGTCGGTCCGACCAAGCACTATCTAGTTGGGCCTCGCAGGCCTGCCTTGCAGATACCTAGGATGTATATATCCCACAGTAGCCCCCGAGTGCTTCGCGGTCGAGTTGCCTTCTTAATCCCAAGACCTCCCGACTAGTCTTTTGCGCAGCGAGTGCTTCGTAATCGGCAAGGAGGCCGTGAAGGACTCGATAGAGCTCCACGTGTCATTACTCCGAGTGGTTCCTGACCCGATTTCTTGGGTCCGCACGCAATTCGGTATGAAGAATATCTCTATTAAAGTTGGCTTTTAGCCGAGTGGTACCTGTGCGCCAGGGTGCACAGCTTTTGGCCTGTCATGAGGCGTACCTCTGGAATTTCTATTTTAGACCGTCTTTATGATATCTGATCCCATTTTGAACGGTATCCAGCATGCGACCTAACATGAGGCATATCATAAGAGGATGTTTCAATTTGGAAGGTATCCAAATTCCGTCTGATGCGATCATTGGCTTTCGGCCCAGCGTGGGGCATACCATTTTCCAAATTGGTCTTTTGGCCCAAATGTGCCTATGTACAGTGATTCACTGCGCACGATCACAGGCCCATCTTGAAGCACGCCCTAGGGCAACCCCAAGACATGTAGAGGGTGCAGCATTTTCCCGCTCAAGGCGAAAGTTAGCACCGCCCCCTATAAATATGAGACTAGGTGTGATTGAGACGGTTTTCTGTGCACTGTTCTCATTTGTTCCTTCGTTCTCTCTTTCTTGGCGTTCCTCTTGCGAATCTCGTACCGGGGTTGGCATCTTTCGTCTCTCCAATCCAGCGTGATCGCAGGCCTTGTATGCCCAAAAAATGTTTTCCTTTCCTCCCAAAGATGCTCCTCCGTCGCCTCGGCCAAGGATTGGGCCACCTCTGTGACGACGGATAAGCGACTAGAATAATTAGTCTGCGCCGGTGTTTTTCCCCCATTGGTATTGCTTTCTGCTCGACCTGCTGCGGGTGAATCTTGCCCCATGCCTCGCACCAAGAAGTAGTTGTCTTTGAATCTTTCTTTTTACGCGGATTTGGCCTTCCCGCGTGCCCCTTCTTTCGAGGCCTTCTTGAATTTTATGGGATTGAATTAACTCATCTCAACCCTAATTCCATCCTCCAAATTGCCATTTTTGTCCACCTTTCCGAGGCTTTCCTTGGCATTTGTCCACATTTCAATCTTTTTTGCCATCTTTTCCTCCTCAAGCCTTTCCCCAGCAAGAATTCCCCCAAAGCCGTCGGAGGTGCCGGATTCTAGCTGAGGGACGGCCTAAAAAGAACCTATCTTGCCATTCCCTTCAAAACCACAAACAAGGGGTGGCACCAGGAATGGTTTTATTGCTCCAACCCCAAGCCTTCCTTGCCCGTTTTCCACCCAAGCCTTCGATCAATTGGACATCACTTCCTTTGGGTGACGGGATGGACCAAGTAGTAGACCTCATGGGGATGATTGCTGAACTCAAGGAGAACGGACTCACTGGGGTAGCCATCGTTCTCTGTTTTAACTCCCGCTGAGTACAGCCCCTCAAAGAGAGAGTCCATCTTGGCTATGATCATGAAGTACCAACCGATCCTACTCGGTAGGTGCCCGAGCCGATTCCAAAGAAGGTGCTCCCTAGCCGCGTGGCCGACTTGTTCACTCCGGGTGTTCAGATCGCCAACGACGGATGCCCGAGACCCTTCAAGAAATCGAACCCTCCACCTTCGGTAAGATGCCTTCTGATTTCCCAGGATTGGGCCTTCTGATTCTTGCTTAGTTGTGATTGAGCATCTATCTTGTTTATGCCCGCAGGACCATGACGCTTTCTTTTCTGACGCGCCGTTGCCTGAGTTCCCTATGCACAAGAGCGTAGCGAAAATATCTGGCGGCGCCGCCTGACTCGGCGCCAAGAAGAGCAAAGCGAGTGGCCGAGACCCTTGGGAAGGGAAGCATGTCGTCCATGCGTCGAAGGAAGAGAGGAGGAAGTCGGCGACAAACGTGCGCCTGACTGGAGGCCCGAAGGTTCGGGACTCGGCAGTCGTTTATTCTCCCTCCATGACTTCATCATCTTCAAGTCAATACGTGGCCACAGCGGCCCTTGAGCCCCCGGCCCGGCACTCGGCTGATCACGTGCCCCTGCGTCCGCACCCGAGTGCGCAGACAAGCTCTTCTACCAGTGGTCCTAAAGCTCGGAAGAACTCGTCGTTTAAAATAACGAGATCCAGCAGGTTGGTTTCCTCGTTCGCTCTTCTTTACTCTTCCGAGTCATGCCTTGACTGATTCTTTTTCCAGAGAGCCTGCCAGCGAGTTTTCTGTAGACGCGTGTCGGTGTTTCGTATAACCGGCAAGTAAATTTGTAAGTACAGGGGCTGCGTGTCCCCTCTCCTTGAATGGTTAGACTACTGGAGTCCCGGATTTATACTGGTTCGGGCGGAACATCCCTACTTCTAATTTGTGGTGGCGGTTTGTATTGCTCAAGACGCGAGGAGCTATGAGGGATTACAAGCGAGGGCTAAGGACAGGCCCTTAGTGCTCGTCCGAGTGGTGGTGCTCGGGAGCGTTTGTTTGAGTCGGAATGAATCGAATGCGAATGTGAAAGCGAATCCCCTTCTCTGAGGGTCCTGCCTCCCTTTATATAAGCGCAGGGGGTAGGTTACAGGAGTTTGGAGAAAAAAGGTAGGGGTATGCTACGCCTAGGAGTCCCGGTCTTTGGTCCTGGTGACTGGCGACTGACGGGTCCCTGCTCATCCTATGCTTGGGTTGGTAGACACAGCGAGCATTGTTCCATCGGGAAGGGGCGCACCTGCCCTCTGTGCGCTTGTCAGATGCTGACGTTGGCTATGCTGCGCTCTGGTGTTGCCTCGGGAGAGAGTGCCTTTCTTCACTGTGCCTGATGAGGAGAAGGGACGGGCGCTTGACTTAGGTGGCTTCCTGGGCCACCTTAGGAAGAGTCACCTACCGGCATAGCCATCGTGTCCACAGGCGCAGTGACGAGTTAAGTCGATGGCGGCGTGGCGGAGAATGCGAGTCGAGACTCGTTGGGGCCCCGACCTGTGGCCAAGTCGGAGCCTGTGGGGGCGCATGACCCGAGGCCGGTCGGACCGCCCCTAGTGGGCCTGAACGAGGCCGAGGATCCTTCGTGGTCCCACGAGGCCCTGAGCTGGGCCCAGGATGGATGATTTGGTGTTCCAGCCAATATTCAGTGATAATCCCATTTGTGAGGGACGGAGACTTTGGTAATTCCCTCTCTAGCATTCTGCATCGCTGCCAATCTTGTCGCCATGTCCGTACGACTGAGAGAGAAACGATCTTGAAATAGATGTATACCTTGCTGTGGGATATCCCCTGTATGAGTATTCGTCAGTAGCCCCCGGGGCCGTCCTGAAACGCAGGCGTTCCTGGATGGACCCCTCGTCTTTGGTGGCATGGTTTCTTCGTATGTGTGACGATGTCGGTTTTATTTGGGTCTTGCGAGGGCACCGGTGGTGTAACCCAGAGCCCCCAAGCAGGTCGGAGAGTTGGTTGGAGGGTTACTTTCGTCTGCGTCGATAACCCGATCGGGAGCGCGCAAGTGGACTCGATCGGCCCTGAGCCCCCGAGTGGATCAGAGGGTTGCCTTCGTCTGCAGCGTCTGACCGACTTGGTCGGCCGGTTTCATCAGTGTCTGTGGCCTTCTGGTCAGTGTAGCCCCAAGCCCCCTAAGCGGTCGGGGGTTATCTTGCTTGGGTCCGGCCGGTCGGTGCCTAGCTTCGGTCTTTGTTTGGCGCAGCGCCCGAAAAGCCATGGACAAGGTTCCGGTCGCCCGGGTGCTAATTTTACATCGTAGCTGGACGTTGTCGCGGACGACCAAGCGCCTTGGGCGAGGTTTAAGTGTCCGAGTGCTATTTTTACGTCGTAGCTAGACGTTGCCGCGGACGACCAAGCGCCTTGGGCACGGTTTAAGCGTCTGAGTGCTAGTTTTACGTCGTAGCTAGACGTTGCCGCGGACGACCAAGCGCCTTGGGCGAGGTTTAAGCGTCCGAGTGCTAGTTTTATGTCGTAGCTAGACATGTTATCAGGGCTAGTTTTACACCGGAGCTAGGCGAGGCCTTAGCCGGTAGGGATGCCCAGATGCCTTGGCGAGGTTCTGGTTTCCGAGTGCTTGTTTTACGTCGTAGCTAGACGCGTTTGCGGTGGTTTAACGCCGAGCTAAGCGGCGTCGTCGAGTCCTCGTCTGGCGAGGCGTTCGCGGATGGAGTGGCGCTTCTCGGTCCCGTATCGCCCGTCGCGAGTGTGGGACACGGAGGGTGAGCAAGCGTGTGTTTACCATACGTTGGCCGAACACCGTGCTCGTGGAGCTATTAATGGGTTATTCGAGTGGGCCCTGGAGATCGTGCGACCTCCGGGCGGACGATCCCTACGGAGTGTCCGGCACTGAGGCGACCCATAAAAATCTTTCTTTACTTGATCCCATCTGGGACACCGGTCGTCCATCAAACCAGGCGCTTGTTGGCGCCACCGTCGACGGGTCCCATGGGAGAGCTTGAAGTATGGTCTCGGACATGAGTTAAGGTGATTGGGTCGTCCGCCGACCCAACTAGAGACCCACCGAGGGTTCGCCTTGTCCTCGCCCCTCGCTCGTTTTGCCAGCTGGGGCGGCTTGGGATCCATTTGGTGAATCCGGCCTTCGGACCCACAGCGCTAGGCTTACGTTGGGCGTGAGCCATCGAGCTCTCTCGCCACCTCGAGGCCACAGCGGCCCGGTGGACTTTTCATACCTGTTTTGATCCATGTCGGCCCAGCCCAAAGGCGGAGATCGAGAGGTCGTAGTGGTGTATCGGCATTTAATGCGTCGCGAGGAATAAATGGCGCCTTGGGGCTCGTCGTCTCACCATCGGCGCGGCGTGGCGATCGGACGAACAACGCATCGAAATGAATCGCGTGGCTCGATTGGCTGGTGCGTGTTCGGTTGGTGCCTGTTCGGCGCCTACAAAATCGATGCGGGGAATGCTTCGGGCGAGTTCCTCGCGTTCGCTTTCCCCGTCTCCTCGTCTTCACGAGAAGAAAGCGAAAAAAGTGAAAAGTTCTTCAAATGATTACGCGCGGCCTAGAAGAAGGGCTCGGTGGAGGTGCCAGAGCGGGCTACGGAACTGCTCACCATCTGGCCCGGGCGTCTCCGCTCCATCCCCTTCGTTCGAAACTCTCTGCATTTTCGGACCTCAACCCCAGTGACATAGCGGTCTTTATTTGTCGAAATGATGTCTCGGCGTTGTGAAAATACTTCTTTTCATTGTGGAAGGAAAAAGGCGTGAGGCAGCATCCATGGTAGCGCCACCTGCTGCTTACAATCGTCGCTATCGGAGATGTCATACTGAACATCGGCCTTGTCATCGAGACATGGGATGGCACTCCGAAGTGGTAGAATCTAGGGGCGGCGCCGGTCTTCCTGATTTGGCGTGTTCGTTGTACACACGATTCATGAAGATCGTGTGCAACCCCTTGGTGCTCATTGGCGCCTACGGAAAATCGATCGTCTGAAAAAGTGGGCTTGGTAGATGCCATGCGATCGTGTACGAGCCATGCTTGAGCGAGTTCCTCGCGTTCGCTCCCGGAATTTCTCCTCGTCTTCTTGCACGAGAAGAAAAAGCGAAAAAAGTGAGAAAGTTCTTCACCTTTGCCAGGCTCCGGGAGCTGGCAGGCGGCTTGAAGCTTCCGACCATAAGAAAGCGGAAGGAAGATGAAAAAAAGAAGGAGAAAAGGGCGAGGACCGCCTGACGGGCGAGAGGTCTCGACCGCCCTCGTCTGGTCGACCGAATGGAGTCGTCTTGAACAACGGCGGCGACGCCCACAACAACCCGTCCTGAGCTCGACTTGGTCGCCGGTATCCATGGCCGCAGATGAGGACATGACCCACGATTCTTCATGATGATCGCCCGAGAGGGTGTCGTGGCGAAGCGCCCTCGAACAAACGGCGGGCCGACTCACCCCGTCGGCCGGCAAAGAAGATCGGTGCGGTTCCCGCGCACATCGGTGGAGTCGTATTTGAATGGCGATTGGTATGGCGAGGACTGCGCCCGTCCTGCCCGCCGTGGTGATTGGGCGTTGGACTCTGAAGCTGCTGTCGCCCGGCAGACTTAGGACAGCGCAAGTGGGCTGAGGTGCGAAAGCCCCCTAAGCGCTGCCACAATGAGTTAAAGCCTTGATCGGGAAAGAGGCGAAGGCTCGCTGCCAAGCGCCCAGGACCCGGACCCTCGGCGTGATCCCGCGCCAAGTAATTTACCGTCATCGAGGCCGAAAAGAGGGCAGTCTGGCGCCCCGAGGTGGTCGTCGCGAGCCCGGCGCGGGTTTAGGCGGCGATGTAACGTTCGCGAGCTTCGGCGCCCCAACATCTTGACTGGCGGGTGATGACCCGACCGGCAAGCCACAATTCGTGCTGGACGACGAGGCGGAGGGTGGGTTGTGGAGAGTCTTCTCGGAAGGCTCGCAGCAAGTAGAGGATCGGCTGAGGTAGATCCAGAAGGGTCTGTCTGTTGCCCTCGACTCCGCCGATGAGGCGCTAGGCGCCATCTGCGAGGTGACCGCCTGACAGCGACACATGAAGCGTAGTCGAACCATAACTTCAGCTTTCGACTTGTCTCGGCAGTCGATAGCTTAACAAAGCGCTTGCACTCCGAGAGCGGCGGTGGGTCGAAGGCGGGGATTCTCCGGATCCTGCATGACCAGAGGTCGGCAGTCGAGAAGGAGGGCGACCAGCTACGCTCCGAGCTACATGATGTTTTGGGAGGCCCTCGTCTTGTGCGGGCGATGGCAACCGCGGGAGTTTGAGTCCCCCTGGCGGCGGCGCCAAGGACGCCGTTGCGTAGAGAAGGAACTGCAAGCGGTCGGGAGGTGACCCGCCTCGGATGTGAAGTGTGACCAGCGCGGGAGGCTGGTTTCTGACTGGGAGGGGCGCGGCCGCGACCCAGAGGCCAGGCCAAGGTCGAGGAGGATCTTGAGCGTCCCGATGGCCTCCATGGCTGGTATGTAACCCCAACTTTGGGTTGATTTCATGATCGGGATCTTGTGAGACCCAGTTACCATCAGGAACCTCTGTGTATTTACGTGCTAGTCCCGGATCGGTAGCTAGTACACACGCAGTCAACAGGTGATGAATCATAACCAAGTGCGAATAATAACATAAATAAAAACAACAGAGTGCGGCCTTATGGCCAATTATTACAAGACATAAAGTCTTCTGTTGCCGAGGCAACAAAATAAGACAATAAACTCCAACAGGAGGACCCATCAATTTACCATAGGTAATTAATGCGAAGACGCGTCCTAGTACTCAGGATGGCCTTTGTCGAGATCTTCACACGTGAAATCAAGTGATCGTCACGGCTGACGAAAGCTTCGAGATTCATGTTGAGTGTGGCATGTGCTGTACAAAGCATACTCATAGAGTGCAGAAAATGCAACATGTAGGGCTTTCCAAGGAAAAAGCTTAATAGGGTTCTTTTGCATAAAGCCAAGTTTCATCAAACCTTACTTAATAATAATTTTCACAAAGCACATTTTAAACAATTATTTAACAATTGAATTATTTAATATTCTAGTGAAGGTTCTATCATCACCATCACTAGTATAAAAGGCTCTATCCGCACACGTTGATTTAAAGATTAAGGTAAACCAACTCATAAACTCTATCTGTCATGATCAAAGCAGGTTCCATCTACGATTGGCTCAATCCGCCAAATAAATATCCGAGAGTTCCATCTACTCCCGAATCCCAAAACAAAACATCGGTTATTTTTCTTTAAAACCAAAACCAAGTCTACCGGTATGAAAGCATTCTTCGCTTTGCCTTTGGCGTAAGTACGGCTATTGAATAGTTTTAACTCTCGGAGGTGTGACTTTACCCACAAGACATGATATTCTCTTAATGTAAGCTATTAACACACTTCCTTTGGTGTCTTGGCTAAGATATCATGACAAGGACTTTACAATGTATCGCCTAACCCGACTCACCATTGAGGTTTCACGCTATTAGGGTTCCATCGCCCTTGATAGAAGCCCTCTTCCGCTGTAGGGAAAATACGACTTGCCTCCATCTGCACCCACATTCCACCATCTAGTGAGTCTAAGTTAGGTTTCTACAAATTATTCAGCCAGGTCAGAGCCCATTTGACATGTGGTTTGTAACATCCCAATTTTTGAGTTTTTAATTATTAAATATTATTTGAATGCAATTTATGATTTTTGTGAATTTTCTGAACTTATTTGGATTTTCTGGGATTTATTTGAATTATTTGGAATTAAATGATATTACTTTCTATTAAAGATTAATTATAAATATATAAATCCAAAATAAAGATTTTGTGAAAATATCTTATTTCAGTCAAGAATGTCTCAAAGTATTTTTGAGAATTTCCTAGGAATTTTTAGAGTATTTTTAATGCTTTAAATAAATCAAAAACATTTAATCGGATTATTTAAAATAGGAAATTCGGGAAAATACTGTGAGCGATAATGAGCCCGGCCCGATTCTTGTCATGATGTCGAGTTTTAAATGGATTAAATGCCGATCGTTGGATCAAGATCCAACGGCCTTCATCTATCATACCAAATAAAACCTAGAGCGATCATGGCCGGTGGCTAAGATCGGACGGTTGATGGTCATCGCCTCCGATTTGGAATCCCGCCGCCACCGTCTCCGACCGGGACATAGCCTTCGCCGGAGTTTCCTTGGATTGCGCGCCCCGCCGGGTATAAATAGCGACCCCGAGCCCTCCCCGATACTCATCTTGAGCCGCCGCATCCTTTCCCTAAAGCGCCGTTGCTAGAAAGTCACCGAAGAGGCCACGGAGCTTCGCGAGATGCAAAAAGGTTTGTAGAGTTCTGGTCGTCACGGAGTTTCTTCGACGATTCTAGTCGGTCGAAGTTCCTCGTATGGCGCCGCTTGTCGGTTCCCGTTTCTTCATCGCCGGAAGCACTAGAGCGCCGCTGGGTTGGTCGTCGTCCTCGGCTCCGGGAAGAACTCGCCGCCGTCAGCCATTACCGTTCGGGAGTTCTGCTAGCCGTCCGATCGTCATCGAAGCGCCAGGAATCGTCCATGTCGCCGGTGAGGTGGGTTGATACTTCGTCGCGTGCGTGGCGCCACGTGAACCATGGAGCGAGGTGGCATTGCGTTGGCTGCTGTCACGTGCATGCGTGTGCACACACGTGGGCAGTGTGGGGCCCAGTCATCAGCGGCACGGGTTTCCCCGGGACACGTGTCAATGCCGCGCTAGCCTGAGCCAAGTGCTAACGTCAGCAAACGCCATAATTCGGATTTTCTTTATAAAAATAATTCGGGATATTACTGATTTTCCAATTTAACGAATTTTCAGGGATTTAAATCTTCCGAGAACTCGTTCTCCCTCATACGAACTCCGATTGAGGTGATTCAAGTTTCCAAAAATTTATAAAATTGAGATCTATCTATTGGTGAATTTTATTTCATTTTTAGAGTTTGTTTGCTCTTTGTTTTGGTGTTTATTGGGCATTCTCTTTCGTTTCGCGTAGACGATAACTTGTGCGATGCAACCGGGGAAGATTCATCAACTCAAGATCAAGGTCCAGAGCATGGACAAGGGTTTTCCTAAGGCAAGTTGTGCTTTGATCATGTTGCACCCATGAATTAGATTGCATGCTATTTTGATTTACCTTATCACATGTTATTTTATGTGTATAAATGATTTCAACTTAAATTTGGGACTAGCTATCGTACCCTTTGAATTATACCCTACCTTGCTAGTTGTATGCCATGATCCACTTGTCACCCTAGGTTGGTTAATTATAGTTGGTTAAATAGAAAATCAACATGGGTGGTTAGACCGAATTAGAGATGCTTAGCCATGCCACGTCATCACATGCTCATGGAATATTGTTTATTAATCTTGACTAATGGAATATGGAACTATGATGATAATTTGTGGGCCATGTGTGGTCGCACAAAGAGATTGAGTTGTTGTGACAGTGGAGTCACGCAACGATGTTGATTTGTGAAGAGCACGTGGTGTTTGGAAATCAACTGGGGTGGAAAAAATGATTTAGACTAAGGCAAGTGGCAAGATTGTTTTCTGGTTGGCCAAGAGTGGCAACTGGGCGGTCGTATTTGGTTTTTATTGGTTTTGGATATTTGAGATCATCTCTGGTTAGTCTTGCCTCGGTCAGTTAAGGACTTAACCTTGCAAGCCTTTGACCTGAGTCAATCATGCAGCCACACGTCTGTTATGGGACAGCCTAGCTGACTAATTTGCAAATGCTTAACTTAAGTGCTGTCATGGTGGTGTGAGTCCGGGTGTACGGGGGAAACTCACATGGCGCAAGAGGAACCTGTTGTGGCGGTGTAGCCCTTGGTGTTCAAACCTTAGCGGGTAGCCTTGGATTAAGAGGATGCATTGTAAAGGCTTTGTTATAATCATTCACCGTAAGGTGCTGGTTTGTATCGTGTGGGTAAAGTGCATAACCTCTGCGAGTGTACAATCTATTAGGATAGTCCGTGCTCACGGTATTGAGCAAAGCTCGGGATTCTGATCAAGGGTTAGACTTTTGCAAAATGGAAACTTGGGATGGACGGCAGGATGCCATGTGGATAATGGAACTTGATTTAGGATGGAGAACTTGGGTTTATTTGAGAATCACTGAATCTATTTACTTGTTATTATTTGTTTTACTGTCTTTTCAAATCTATGTACTGTATGTGTTCTCAAATGCTACTTTCTTCGCCAAATGAACCCTTAGCCATTCCTTTGGAATAAGCCTTGCATATAGCTATGATAGAATTGCATTCTATGCACAACTTGTTGAGTGCGTGTTGGTGTACTCACCCTTGCTTACAAACCAACAACAGTGGAGGAGTCATCGCTTGTGCTTGAGGAGGACTTTCAGGTGGACGCGAGTCACTAGGCCAAGCCTTGTCAGTCGCATGTGGTGTACTGATGAGTCACTACGTCTTCTACGATTTTCCGCTGCATTTGTCTTATTTATCTTAATTTTTGCCCCATGAGGCCGAATAAATGTAAGTGATCATAAGATCATACACTAGTTATATTAAATAAATGAAGACTTATTGCTATTATCGTTGTGTATGATGTGATGCTTACCGATGTTAAGCCGTGTGCACTAGCGTTGATCCTGGGAATAGTGCGGCATACACGGTGGATCCGATGGATCCGAATTGGTAAATTCGGGTCCTCACATGGTTGCACGGTAATGCTTAGAATGGGCAGTCATAAGCGTGGTCCTTAAATTGATTAGGGCGGCTTTCACAAACCAGAACCAGTACTCCATCTGCACCCGCCCGACAAACCATTGCGCCCCAATCTAAACCATTTTTATTTTATTTTTATTTTGCAATCACAGCAGCAATCTCTTTGCTACAGTTTCAATAAAACGCTTTTCAACAACATTTTTCAAAGCAACCCATCCATAGGTATTTTAATCAATTTCGCAACTAAGCTCATCTAACGCACTAAACAAAATATATCACAACCTAATATGATCATGATATATCACAGCAATCTAGGGTTACAAATGAACATGGATTTCAACATCAAGGTGGTATTTATCAATTCGGATTAACTACCAACCTATATTTAACATCATCTTTATATAAATAGCAATGCATGGTATAAAACTTTTGTAAAACATTTGCAAACCATAGGATCAATGTGCGTCAAGGAGACTTACCTTCGTCGACGAGGTGCGCTGCGTTACTCTGAAAGTCTTCTCCTTCGTTGGCGACTACGGCAGCTTCTTCGACTACGCGCAAAACGGTGCACGAAAAGAATAAAATAAATTAAACAGAAACTAAAAATTATAATAAAAATACTGGAAGATAGAGGATGAATTTAGACGAATTTAACAATTGGAATCACTCGATTCGGAGTTACGACGGAGGAGAAACAATTATTTGAATTCTCAAAATCCTGAAAATTGGAAAACCGAGGAATATTCTTTGGAATCTTTATTTTCCTTCATTTTTCTGATTTTCTTGTCTCTCTTGCAGGTGGACCCCATGCGTCATTGACTCACTTGTTCTTCACCATTGTTCATGACAGGAGAGAGCAAAGAAACGAGAAGCGATGGAAGAGCCGGCCTAAGGAAGGGCTCCGATCGGCCGGGAAGAACCTTGGCCGCCTGGTGACAGGAGGGAGGCACGCCGGAGGACGACGCGGCGAACAGCGTGGCGGTACGGGCGCATGCGCAGCGCATGAAGTCGGCGCGCACAGGCGGCACTCGGCGGCGGCGTGGGGGCGGTATGGCGGAAGCTGGGTTGGGCACAAGTCGGTTTCGGCGCCGCGCCGATACAAAGAGCCTTGGCGGCGATGAGCCCGCGGCGGCGAAAAATGGGCGGCGGCACGGCGGCCAAATCCGCACAAAAACTTCGAATTTCGCGAAATGAAAGAGAGCATCGCGTAGAGAATGACAAGGTGATTCTACGGCTAAAAGGAATTGCGCTAGAAGTTACCGGATTGGAAGGAATCAACGACAAACGGAGCGACGGCCGACGATGAACGAACTTGAAATCCGGGGTCAAACGGAGCAAAAGATGGCTCGCCAGTGTCTTTGGAGGACGTCGGGCGTACGGTTTTCTCGAGTTTTGGGATGGGAAATGACATAGAACCAAAGGGGCAAGGTGAGCATGGTGTAGAGGACATCAATACGCTCGTTTGAGGTACTCACATGCTCAGAGAGACGAAGAAACGGAAGAGTTATGGCTAAAACAAGAAATGGCAAAGAATTGATTGCAGCGACCGTTTCACTTGATTTCAGAATGAGCAACGGTAGGGTAATCAATCTCCATTACGACGCCGTCGTAACGCTTCAAATTTCACTGGATTCGGACAATCGTGGAGAGAGTTATGAGCATTTGAAGATGGAGTCAAAACTTGAAATTTCTGCTCATGGCATTGACGGGAGGAATAAGACGATGAACAGTGTCATGCCACGTGTCGCTTTTTCGTTGGTTGGAAGAAAGGAAGAGACAAAAGCGCGAAGAATAAAATAGTAAAAATAATCTAAAAATCCTGGAAAAATTCCTAAAAATACTAGAGATTATTTTTAACCCAATAAAATTAGTTTCACTGAATTTTTATGAATTTTGGAATTTAGATTATTCCGAAACGAATATACTGATTTTGATGAAAGACCGCGAGAGATAAAATACCATAAAGATTCTAAAAATCTTGAGAAAATTCCTAAAAATGTTTTGGAATATTTGGAACCTAATGCAATAGGTTTCGGGATTTTTAGAGCATCTTGGAATGTAGGTGAAATTTCGAGTAAGGACTGGAATTAAGAATTCTGACTTTGCGGACGGTAAAGGTTTGAACTTCAATTTTAGATGGATAAGGATGCCAGATTAATTAGAACACCAAGGAAAATCCAAATTTTGAATTTAATTATTTTAAATTAACTTTTAGCAGAAACCTGAAATTGGGGATGTTACAGATCTTCGAGCATGCTTTTTGATTATCACTTCGATCCACAGAGCTGCAGATGCATTTCTGCGACGCCGAGGAGGCACGGAAGTTGGCGGTGGAGGAACGCGACGCGGCAATTGCGGCGAAGGGATTGGCGGAAGCAGAGTTGATGGCCGCGGGGGGCGATTAGAGGTCTGCGGCCAAGAATTTCGGACACTTGCCGAGAGCTTCGGGTTCGCTTGGCGCCATGCTAGCCCGCGTGCCGGAGCACGTCGAGTGTTCGTTGAGCGTGGGGGTTGAACTCGGAGCCACTTCGGCGCTTGTCTTCGTCATCTCCCATTATGACAACATTGATCTTGACGCCGTCAGTGGTGGGGTCGTCGTGGACCGGACCGACGAGGAGGTCACCGATTTCAATACCCAAATCGACCCACGCGCGACAGTTATCGCCAGTCGGATACTGCCACGGAGCATCCTCCATAGGGAGCAGGAAGAAAATTAGATATTTTGATTTTTGTAATGAAATAACCCGTCGTGTAATGAGCGAAGTTTTTGTTTTAGCGATTTGGCAGTTAGGCCAACCCGTAAGTTTGGCTCTTGTCGTTTGCACTCTCTGCTTTGTGATGAATGTCTCACGACCATAGCCTTCAAAGCGCGGGGTTATTTAAGCGTGGAAGTGCGTGCGTTGTCACTTTTGAGAAAGCGTAAAATGGGTGGAAACTTAGGGGCGGCGTTCGCTAGTGCTCGACTGCGGAATGGAGTGTTCGGTCGGCTATAGTTAGCACCGTATGGGCACTTCCTTCTTCCATAAGCACTACTTGGGACCGTGGCATTGGCCCAAGTATAGGTCGTAGTACTCGGGTTGAGAGGGTTACCGCTAGGGGGAACCGAGTAGTCGGTCGGGTCACCGACCCATGTAAGTGCTGGATGTTGTAGCCCCCGAGTGGTGCGTGGGGACCAAGCTTGTGGTCGCTAGGCAGCGCTTGAACTCGGGGGAGCAAAAACGGGCACGGAAAAAAGCTTTAGGAAAAAGAATGCCTTAACTTTTTATTCCGCGCGCTGGGGACGTTGCGGTTGTCGGACCCTTTGCTCAGCCCTCCACCGGGGCGGTCGAGCCAATGGGCCTTCTGCCCTTTTAGTGCTACCATGGCCCGTCCAGGCCTTTCTCCGTTTTTTCGGTGCGGCGGTCCGGCCAGGCTGAAAGCAGAAGGCGGCGGCGCCGGGTGAGCGATGTCCTTCCAGCCTCTGCCATCCGTCGCACTTTAATGCGCGATGGGAGAGGTGGAAAGAACACCCGTCGTCGCGGGCGTGGAGTTAATGCGCCTGGCGTGCTAAGCGGGTGGCGCCAGCAGGACCGCTCCGCCCCGCCTCTATAAAAACGGCAGGAGGGTCTTGAGAGCGACCACGTTTTAACCATTTGCCCTCGCCTCTCCACACTTTCCCACAGCGCAAGAGGAAGGAGTTTTTGCGTCTTGAACACCCAATGGTGAGCGGCGGTGACAACCGGAGAGCTAGGAAGCGAGAGGCGGCGATAGGCCCGCAGGGTTCCAGCGCCAGGACGCCTCGGAGGAGAGTAGGGCTCGTATTGCCCTCATCGATCTTCCGCATCCGGGACCCTCTTGCAAGGTGAGTTCCCTTCGTCTGGCCACGGGGTGGTTTCAGATTTCACTTAGCTGACGTTGAGCGATTCCTTCTCCACCCCCAGCACCTCGGGTGGGTTGGGTTCGGGCCAACCACCGGCTATGCCCCCGGAGGTCGCCTCGGCGAGGTGCGGCGGGCTGTCTCCGCGCCCCGTCGCTCGGCGGTCCCTCGCGTGTGGTGGCGTCTCCCTTTGCCATGGTGGCGCGGATGGGCGTCCTGCGCCTCCAGTCTAGCAACCGCCGCCAGAGGCGGAGGTGTCGTGGTAGCGGGCCCGAGTCCGAGCCATGGAGGAAGAACTTCGCTAAAGCGCTGTGAGGCAGGCGCTTGCGGCAGGCGCGGGCGAGGAGGAGTTGATCAAGATCACGGGAGGCGCTCGACCTGCTTGCGCGACCACTGAGCGTTCTTGGTCGAGTTTTGAAAGCATGGCGGGGAGCTTAAGGCGCTGGGGTGGAGGTGCTTGAGCCCGGCCCTCTCCCAGTGCTAATACTCGCCGACCTACTTCCGTGCCTTGCAGCGCCTTTCTGCTTCAGCGGCGAGAATCACCGTCGGCGTGGCGAATGCGTGCTGGCTCTCTTGTGCGGCCCATAACGCCCGCCTTCGATCCGATGGCGATTCTTGCGGGTCGGCGGCGAAGAACGAATAGCCGGTGTGGCGGCGGCGGAGAAGAAGGTGGGGGCTTCTCGAGGTCATTGTGAGCAGCGATAGCTCTGATGATGACGAAGACTTCACCGGATGAGCTCCTTGGCGGCCGCGTCTTGCTTTTGCTTCTGGGTTATGTAATTTGTGTACATTTCATGTTGCGAATTTTGGGAACCTTGCCTGACATTTCACACTTCTCTTCTTGTGATGAACACTTTCGAGAGCAGTAGTAGCCCTTAGGAACAAGCCCGGGGTTATTAGGCGTGGGTCGGGCGCTAACACTACGAGGAGAATCACGAAAATAGCAAGGGGACGGGGGCAAAAGCGGCGTCCGGATCGAATCATGGATCACCTCGCGGAGGACCTCCTGTTCCAATAAAGCACTACCCAGAACCATAGCCAGCGAGGCGTGAGCGCGGCACTTGGGTCGAAGGGGTTACTACTTGTGAGGGATCCGACAGTCGGTCGAGGCACCGATTTTAGCAAAGGCGCAAGCATGCAGCCCCCGAGTCGCGCGTGAGGACCAGGATGGGGTCGACACGTAGCGTTTTCGAGCCGGGTGAGTTGATGGAAACACGCGGGTAAAGGCGAAACTCAGAGACAGAGTCTCTTTAACTTCTCTATAATCCACGAGTTTAGTAGGTTGGAGGACCTTCATGGCGGCGAGGGGTCCCTCACAGGGAGGGGACAACTCGAACCTGCCAATGTAGGATTGGACTTGGCGCAAGACCAGGTCGCCGATAGTGAAGGATCGACCCGAACAGCGATTATGGTAGCTGCGGCGCGCCAGTGGCATGTGGCCGACGCGAGAATAGCCTTCTTGGCGGATGAAAGATTTTGCCATGGGCGAACAAAATTTGGGCCTCGGCGGTCGGAAGGCGACCCATCGGTCGGCGGTCGATGAAGAACTTTCTCTAGTCGGTCGACGAAGCCGGCATCGTGCCCCGATCGAGACGGTCGCGTCCGGCCGGCCGTGATGGAAGCGGCCAGATCCGGAAGTCGATCGATTGTCTTGGTACCGCCGAGTCGGTCAGCGCGAAGCTTTGTAGAGGTCAGAGACAAAGATCCCTGGCGAGATCGGCCCGGCCCCGGCCGTATCGCCATCTGCGGCGCCGCGAGATCTGCGGGCCTAATGACGGCGGCGGCGACAGTCGGAGTCACCGTACACGTAGAGTTGGCACGCGCCGAGATCGGCTGCGGTCCGGAGACCGTTGTCGAGTGCTTCGTACTCGGTGACATTGTTGGTCGCGTGGAAGTGCGATCGAGTGAAGAACTGGAGCTTGTTCCCGAACGGGGAAACAATGATGACTCTAGCACCCGCCCCGCTCTTGGCGCCAAGACTTCGTCGACTGTTGCGTTGGAGCGGATTCGACCTGTGCCGCTCGCGCGGCGTCTAAGGGCAGGTTAGTGTGCCCAGTCGGCTGGGGTCTGTCAAGCTGAGCATTCGAGACCTCGGCCGTCGGTGCCACTTCTTTGGCTTCGGCATGGCGAGCCGGAGGGCTATCGTAGCGCTTCATGGCGATCCCCGCCCCCGCCTCGGTGCACTAGGTGGCGGCTCTCGGACCGACGGGGGTGGGGGGCCGAATCCTCCACACCCGCCGGATCCAGCTCCTCGACTCAGATGCGCCACCGGCGGTGAAGAAAGCCATCAAGGAGGAAGATGGGAATCCGAAGATCATGAAGATGACGCGCAAAGCCCCCTACCTAGCGCGCCAACTGTCGGTGTTTCGTATAACTGGAAAGTAAATTTGTAAGTACAGGGGCTGCATGTCCCCTCTCCTTGAATGGTTAGACTACTGGAGTCCCGGATTTATACTGGTTTGGGCGAAACGTCCCTACTTCCAGTTCATGGTGGCGGTTTGTATTGCTCAGGACACGAGGAACTATGAGGGATTACAAGCGAGGGCTAAGGACAGACCCTTAGTGCTCGTCCGAGTGGAGGTGCTCGGGAGCGTTTGTTTGAGTCGGAATGAATCGAATGCGAATGTGAAAGCAAATCCCCTTCCCCGAGGGTCCTGCCTCCCTTTATATAAGCCGAGGCAGAGTTACGAGTTTGGAGAAAAAAGGTAGGGAGTATGCTCTTGGGAGTCCGGTCTTTGGTCGTGGTATTGGCGGTGACGGGTCCTACTCATCCTATGCTTGGGTTGGTGAACAATGAGCACCGTTCCGTCGGAAGGCGACACCCTCTCGTGCGCTTTGTCGGATCTTGGCGTTAGCTATCTTCGCTCTGGTGTTGCCTCGGGAGAAGTGCCTTTCTTCCTTGTGCTGGCGAGGTGAAGGGGCGGGCGCTTGACTTAGGTGGCTTCTGGGCCACCTTAGGAAGAGTCACCTACCGGCATAGCCATCGTGTCCACAGGCGGTGACCCGACTTAAGTCGTGGCGACTTGGTGGAAATGGCGAGGACTTAGCGGAGGTGGCGAGTTGGAGTTCGTTGGGGCCCTGTCACGAGGTGGTCGAACTGTGAGGCGTCAGAGCACATGTGCAGTCGGAGCACAATGAGGCGTCAGGCAGGGCGGGTCGGACCGCCCCTAGTGAGCTGAACAAGGCCAAGGATCCTTCGTGGTCCCCACGAATACTGGCTGGGCCAGGATGGATTATTTGGTGTTCGGCCAATATTCGGTGATAATCCATCTATGAGGACGGAGACTTTAGTATCAGCTCTCTAGCATTACGCATCGCTGCCAATCTTGTCGCTATGTCCAGTGCGACTAAGAAAGCGATCTTGAAATAGATGTATACCTTCTTTGTGGGGTACCTACGTATGAGAATTAGATCAGCAGCATACGTCAGGGAGCCCCAAAGGCGATTCTGAAAAAACCTCAGACGACCCAGGGACCAAGGCACCCGCCGAGACCGAGCATACCGCCTCAGGTGTGGATCCGGTGCAGTCGGCGACGGACCTTCCTCCCCTATGGCCCCAAACACCGTGGTTGGCTCAGACCCGATCTGTCCCCGGGCACAGACTCCCCCTGGCCAACTGGCCAAGCCGTGCCTCCTGAGCCTGCCGCTGATCCTTCACCTCTGCCGGAAGAGCTCCCCCAGCCCCCTCACCATTCGCCTCTGCCAGAAGAACTCCCTCGGCCGACCCGCCCGAATTCTCTGATACGGGTGGCCTTCTTCAATAAACATGGCGACGGGATATCATACGATGACGAGGATGAGGCTAAGGAATGGGCATCGTTTTGTGATGCCGCTTATACTTGTTTTCGTCTTGGCAATGTAAGTTGCTTATGCCGAGCTGTTTCGGTAACGTAAGTTACTTTTTGTAGTCTTCGACGCACGGCGTGTCCTCATTGTCTGTTTTTCCATCCTCAGCGCTTGGCGGAGCGTGCCCAAGACCAGAACGCCCTTCTCTGAGAGTTACTTCCGAGGACCAAAATGAGGAAGGACTATGAGGCCGAGGTCCAGCGAGTCGAGTGTCGATTGAGGAGGAACTCAGCAGGACTGAGTCAAGAACCCGAAGGCTGGAGAAGCTCCGGGCCCTGATCTCAGCCTTCGAGGTGGAGAGACTAAGTCTGACGTGCTCCCTTGTTGGTAACTCCCTTGTCTGACTGCCTAGGATCATATTTTCGCCTTTTACTTCTTGACTCGCCCTCCCCGTCTTGACTTCGGTCTTCGCTGCTACAAATCTTCGGGTAAAACTTAAGTCCTCTGATGAGCAAGTCGAGAAGCTGAAGAAGTCTGAGAATGAAGCCAAAGTCGAGACGGTCAAGATGAACCGGGAGCTGGAAGGTTTACTTCCGACTCGTCCTTCGTTCCTTTTCGTGCCTTTTATTGTCTCTTAGCTGACCCGACTAGTTCTGCAGTGCACCAGGTCAACTCGCAGGCCCAATGTCGCGCTCTTGACGAGTAGATTAAATCTACTGAGGCGCGAGTTGACAGACTTCAGGCGGGCTCCGAAAGCATGCTACGAATGTTGAGTCCTAGCAAGGCTGGGACCCGGCAGTTCCATATAATCTTGGATACCATGATCCAGCAATTTGGAGGAGGGCCCAAGAAGCTGGTGGCATATTTGAAGGAAACAGCGACCACAAGCGCCTGTCAGGCATTGGCCATCGTGAAATCTTTGTATCCCCGAGTGGAACTCGAGGCCATCAGGGAGGGCTTCACCTGCACCGTTGATGATGATCAAGCGCTTGCCCTGGTCGACGAGGTTCGGGACACCGCCTCTGCTTTAGTTGAGAACTTGGATTTGGGCACCATGTAAACATTGTGTTCTAAGGCTTGACCTGCACCTGCTCTTTTGCTCATTGAGAGATGCTTAATTACTTGTGCTATGTCTTGCTTCTAAATGCTGTAGCTGAAAGACCTTTTTCTTTTGAGGTTGAATTTTCATTTGGAAGGTACCCAATTCCCGTTCTAACGCGGTCATTGGCTTTCGGCCCATCGTGGGGCGTACCGTATCCCAAACTGAATTCGGCCCATCTTGAGACTCCTGTTCATAGCAATTATCGCGCGCGTCGCTTGGCCCATCTCGAGACGTGCGCTAAGTCATGCCTAGTACACCGGAAGAAGAAGCATTTTCAAGCTTAAAGCGGCGGTGGCGTCGCTTCATATAAAGTGGGTCTTGCCTCGAGCCGCGATGGTCACTGCGCACTACCGCATTCCATTTGCCTCTTCGTCTTCTTTCTTCAAGCGCTCCTTCGTCCGCCGCTTCAGAGCTCGCACCCGTACATCTTCTTGATCGCTGCAGGTTCCACATTTGGCTTTTCCTGCCCACTGCTTGACTTCCGCTCTTCATGCATGTAAGGGCGTAACCACTGCGTGAGTGATTACTCTTCTCTAAGCTCTCTTTTCTTGCTTTTTTCTTCAGATCCTTCATGGCGTTCTCCCCCGAGCTCTTCCTGTCTGACGACGAGGCCCCACCATCTCCACCCCCGGCGGATGAGCCGATGTTTGATTTTGAAGATGAGGAGCCTCGCCTCCTGTCGAAGAAGAGGATGACCTCGCTGAGCTTTGGGCTCTATACGAGCTGGCTATGGCTGAGATCGCGGAGATGGAGGCCGTGGCCCGCGACGCCGCCGCCATCGACGCCTTGATCGAGGTTGTCCCGAAGCTTGTCGAGGTTAAGACACCCCTCATTGAAACCATAGAGACACGTCTTGTGGGCGTAGTCTTTTTAATTTTTGCAAAAAATAGTTATGCGATGTTTTGGTGTATATGAACTTTAAGCATCTGGAACAATATTATCTTATGTAATATTATCTTGATGGTACCGTCTCTTTCTTTTTTCCCTTTTGATCTTTCGACCTGTCCGAGTGGTTTTTTCGTCCTTTATGTTTAAGCGCCTTGACCAACTAGCCTAGCCCCCGAGCGCCGGGAGTTGGCACATGGCCCCCCCTTTTTTTGAGTGGCTAGACTTTGCCATTCATGGGTCAGGGTTTCACAGTCAGGAACTAAAATACTCGGACTAGTCACGATTACCAGGGAGAAAAAAGGATGGTAGATGATTCACAAGAAGGGTTCTTGTCTTAACACTTCTAGAGTGTAACCCGACTTACTACTTAATTGAGCATCAATTGGTAGCAAGTTAAGATGAAAAAACTTTATTCACGAACAGTATTTTAATGTAAGAAAGCGATAAATGACTTCGGAAGAAGTTGTTGCATCGCAACACTATCGAATGTAACTAGGCTTACTACTTAATTGAGCATCAATTGAGTAGCAAGTCAAGGTGAAAAATTCTATTCACGAGCAGCATAGCTAAAGTACAGTATTTTTAAGAGTAAAAAAGACTTAGCTGCTCTATGTTCCATGAGTTGCTGATGATAGCACCATCTTCCCGCTTAAGTCTGTAAGCCCCCGGGCGCGTCACCTCGTCGACGATGTAGGGGCCTTCCCAGCTTGGAGAGAGCTTGTGCTTGTGCTTTTGATTCTTTATTAGGACCAGATCTCCCTTAGAGAAAGCGCGGCCCCGAACATTTCGATTGTGGTAGCGGCGTAAGCCACTGGAGTACCCTTAAGCCGGATTCTTGCAACTTCCTGGCCTCCTCTAGTCGATTCGATATCTTCTATCCTGCCCTCCTCTGACTCGGCCTCCTTGTAATTCCGAACAGGGGGATCGAATACCAACTTCGGTGGGCAAGATAAACCGAGTTGTATACTAGGAAAAAAGGTGATTGCCGGTAGCCTGCTTGGTAGTTCTCGGCCCAATCGAGTAGTAAGTACATAGATGATAAAAAGATCTTACCGCGATTTCTTGGAAGAACTCCTTGGCTTTGAAATTCTTCACCTGCACTGCCCGTAATTACCAATTTCTTGGAAGAACGGGCGTAATTGTTTGCGTCAATCCACTTAGTGAATTTATCAATGGCGGCGAAGAGATGAGTGAAACCACCTTGAGCCTTCTTCAATGGGCCGACTATGTCGAGCCCCCAGATTGCAAATGGCCAGGTGATTGGGATGGTTTGCAACTCATGCACTGGCACGTGTATCTGATGAGCGAAAAATTGACATCCTTCACAAGTTCGGACAATATCCTCCGCATCAGACACAGCAGTCAGCCAGAAGAAGCCTTGACGATATGCTTTGCCCACCAGAGTGCTTGACGCTGTATGATGCCCGCAAATTTCCAAGTGGATTTCTCTAAGGAGGTTTTTCACTTCTTGCTCCGATATGCAACGCCTTAGGACTCCGGAGGCGCTCTTTCGGAAGAGCTCTTCACCGACCACCATGTAGCTCTTGCTCCGGCGTGTGATACGCTCTGCCTCTGTGCGATCTTTGGGGAGCTCATCTTTTAACAAGTAGTTTAGAAAAGGAGCTGTCCAATCAGGATTGATGACTAAGACTTCTTCTTCCGTCGGTGCTTCTTCTGATTTACTTGGCTCCTGCTGTTGGCTTATTGAAGGTTTATAGAGCTCTTCAACAAACACACCAGCCGGTACTATTGCCCGGCCCGGAGCCCTAGTCTTGCAATGGCTTCGTCTCTTTGCTTCATTGTCATGACAGAAACGTGAATGAGTTCGGCCCGTCGAACTTGTCTTCGAGTTTCCTTACTTCTTGGCAATATGCAGCCATGTTGTCTCCGACGCACGACTAGTCTTTTTGCACTTGATTGATCACCAACATGGAGTCGCCACGGATTGTCAGTCATCGAATACCAAGGGAGATCGAGTATACGAAGTCCGTGGATGAGTGCTTTGTACCCGGCGGCATTGTTTGACACCAGAAAATGGAGCTGAAGGACATATTTTAGGTGTTCGCCTGTCGGAGAGATGAGCACCACACTAGCCCCCGCGCCGCTGAGCATGAGGGAGCCATCGAAATACATTGTCCAATACTCGAGATCTTGATGGTGTGGGGTTTGCAATTCTACCCCTCGGTGAAGTCGTGGCGCCTAAGATTTTACTACCATTCGCGGCCTGAAGGAGACTTCAAAAGCTCCAAGCTCGACCGCCCATTTTGCAATTCTCCTGGTGGCTTCCCGATTGTGAAGTATATCCCCAAGCGGGAAAGAGGTGACCACCGAAATTGAATGCTCTTGAAAGTAATGCTTGAGTTTGCGCAAGGTAAGCAATATGGTGTACAACAGCTTTTGTACCTGTGGATATCGCATCTTGGATTCTCCTAGCACCTCGCTGATGAAATAAACCGGCCACTGGACCTTCTGGAGGTGCCCTTCTTCCTCCTGCTCAACCACGATTGCGGCACTGACTACATAAGTCGTTGCGGCAATATAGAGCAAAAGGGGTTCCTCAGGCATTGGAGATACCAGTACCGAAGGCGATGATAGAAATGCCTTGAGTTCTTTGAATGCTTGTTGTGCCTCGGTAGTCACTTGGAAATTGCCACCTTCTTGAAGTTTGAAAAGGGCATTCCTGCGAGCTAGCGGAAATGAACCTGCCGAGTGCCACCATGCAACCTACGAGCTTCTGGACATCTTTCTGGCTAGCCGGAGGCTTCATCTTCAGGATAGCATTGATTTTTTCCGGGTTTGCCTCGATGCCCCGCTGTGACACGATGAATCCGAGCAATTTTCCAGAGGGAACTCCAGAAACACACTTTTCAGGGTTAAGCTTCATCTTGTAAGCCCTTAAACTTTCAAATGTCTCGGCCAAGTCGGATATGAGGCCTTCCTTCGCACGAGTCTTGACAACGACGTCATCTACATATGCTTCCACGTTGCGTCCGATTTGGGTGTGAAAACACCATTGTATCACACACTGATAGGTTGCACTAGCGTTTTTCAAACCGAATAGCATTGTGACGTAGCAAAATGCCCCAAACGGAGTGATGAACGAAGTTTTGATGTAGTCTTCTTCTTTTAGCCTGATCTGATGATACTGGTAGGCATCGAGAGCTAGGGAGTTACGTAGCCTTCTTGTTGAATCTACCACACAGTCGTCAGGGGGCAGCCCAAAAGGATCTTTCGAACATGCTTTGTTAAGATCGGTATAATCAGCGCCACGTCGCCAGCTTTTATTCTTTTGCGAACAAGAGCTGGGTTATTCTAGATCGAGATGATACACTTCTTTTATAAAACTGCTTGCTAAGAGCTTAGTGATTTCTTCCCTGATGGCCTCCCGGCGGTCTTGAGCAAACCGTCGAAGCCGTTGCTTGATGGGCTTCGCCTTTTCGTTAATATTGAGAGAATGCTCGATCACCTCCCTAGGGACACCGGGCATATCGGATGGTTTCCACGCGAAAATGTCTCGGTTGGCTCGAAGAAAGGTGTCGGCGTATTCCACAGACGGCCGGAGGATGCTGAGCCGGGTTTAGTTCGGAAGGAGGCGTCTTGGCGGTGGCTAAACCTAGAGGCGAAAACCCTAGGGACTCCTGGCGGGGATTCGGCGTCCATGAGCTGCGGATGACACGAAGATTTTACCGAGTTCGGGCCCCTTTTGCTTTGGGTAATAGCCTTACTTCTGCTAGATTGTTTAGAGAGGTGTGAAGCTAATACAAAGCTCTTGAGTTACAAGTTCTTTCCTCTCGAATGCAGTCCCCTTTCCCATGCAGGAGAGGCCCTTATATAGGCGGGCTAGCGGGAGTAGGTAAAGGGAGGTCATCATCTTGATCCTTATACATTTATTACTCCTTCGTCTTTGTCCGTTCCTCGGCCTCATTAAATGCCTCTGCGTGCCTTTGCGTCCGTGGGATGGGACACCTTTGTGACGGTAGGTGAGAGGTGTCGGAGAATGGGCTTGTTGCGAAAACCCTTGCGGTGATAAACTGCTATGGCGAACTGCCGTTCGACATGATGCGGCGGTGGAAGAGCCGCCGAAGCCACCGCGCTCCACCTTTTGCCTGCGGCGGAGACGGCGAGCGTCCTCGCCGCCGATTGCTAAACGCCACGTGAAATTTGGCGGCAAGGCGGCGGCGTGCTTCGCCCTTTGCTCGCCGGCGCCCGTGGGCCAACGGCGCCGGCGAGCCGTGATCGCCGCCCGTTGCCGAGTCGCCCGTAAGTAGGCGGCAAGCGCGCTTCGCCTTCTCCTTTAGGCGCCACGCCCGGCGCCCGTGGGCCAATCGCCGCCCGTGTCGAGCCGCCGTGATCGCCGGCAGCGAAGGCGGCGGTTGCCCTTTCGCCGGGCGCCCGCCGACACCGGCAGCGGCGTGATCGCCGCGATTGCGAGCGCCACGTAAATGGCGCCCAGGCGGCGCGTTCGCCCGTTGGCGCCCGTGGGCAACGCGGCGGTGGTGCGTGATTGCGCCGATGCGAACGCCCGTGGCTGGCGCCCGGGCGGCGGCGTGCTTCGCCCACCTTTCGCCGGGCGCCCCGTGGGCAACGCTGGCCGTGAGCGTGATCGCCGCCCGGTGCTAAACCGCCAGCATGGATTGTACTTTATGCGGTGGAAAGGTACCTAGCGTGTATCTGTTGTGATAGCCGGGCCTGCCTAAGCCTTGAGCCTAAGACTCCTTTTAGAACCTTCATTTAATGCACTTAATGTAGCGCGCTCTTAGGCAGGGCCACTACTCATGAGGATCTGGCCACCGGTTCCGTAGCGTATCTGTCGTTTTCCTTGGGACCCGGCTTGGCGCATAATTACGCCCTTCGCGAACCACCGGCGTGGGAAGCATATATAGATGCATCTGTGTCGGCGGTTCCATATACATTTTTTCTTGCGCACTTTGCTTTCTTGTTCTTTCGCCTCTTTTTCCCAAAGCTCTTTGTCTTCTTCGATCCACCATGGTGAACCCCATTCCAGCCCCTACTGTTGACGCCGCCGCCATGAATCGGATGAGGATCATTGCGGCAGGAAGGCACCTTCCGATACCGTCAAGGGACCGCCACGCCGTGTGCCTCTCAAGCGAGATCGTCTGCACACAGGCCATGATGGCGGGCCTTCTTCCACCCCTTTTAGAGTTTTTTCTCACCGTCCTCCACTTCTCTGAAATCCATCATCTTCATCTCACCCCAACTCTATCATCTTCCTCGCCATCTTCGCACACTCTTGTGAAATGTTCATGGGGGTGATCTGAACCTTCCTCTCTTCGCCATTTCTTCATTCTCTGCGCCACCAATGATGCCAGTAGTGGGGAGTTGCTATTTCGCCGGGGCGGGATGGCCTCCGCTATATTCCCTTCAGCCTGAGTCCAAGCTGGAGGACATGGCGCAGCGATTAGGCTGTACATCGGGGACGGCAATGAGAATCGGCATACAGGGGTGCCCATGCGGCAGGCTGCCACGCCGAAGCCCAGAGCTTCCCGGTCGAAAGGCAGCGAGCCAGCGCAATGGCATGACCAGCGTCGGCGGTGCGGGGCCCCGGGACAAACGGAGGGTGGTAGCAGGACTACGGCGGAGGATCAGCCCTCTTCGCCGCGCGTCCGGCCTCCATGGCGATACAGGCGACAACGACACAGCAGCGCCGTGGGGGCGTAAGTCCTTGTCTTCTTCTAGTTTCCTTTAAGCACATGTTTTTCCTGCGGCTTCCTACCAACCGACCGCCATCTTTTTCCCTTCCTCGCGGCGGCGTGGGCAACCGAGCCAAACACGGGCGGTGGCTTGCCAGCGCGATCTTTGCCGTTCCCAAGCACGCCTTTTCACCGGACGCCCGCGCTCGCCCGACTGGAGCCGCGGGCGCCCTGCGGATCGTCGGTGCTCCGCCGATGGACTCCACGGGGCGCCGTGATCTCGCCCGTGGCCCGGTGTCGAGGGCGTGCTACCGCCGGCGATCAGACGCGAACAGCGGCCATTATTGTCGAACACACGGCTCGGACCTAAGAGGGCAGACCCGCGGACAAAAACGCCCCGCCCGGCCGGCCGTGGCGGTACCCCTTCAAGGGCGAGGCACGGGGCGCCCCGCGCGACTTCACCTCCGGCGCCGCCGCCTTCCGCAAACACCGGCTCGGAGCCTTACCAACCGTGCCTTCTCCTCCGGCGCCCGGCAATTGCGGCGCCGACAACCTTGGCGCGGAACCCGAGCCGCCGCTCAGCAGTGGCCTCACGCTCTCGGCAATGGCTTGAGGCTTGAGGCGCCACCAAGGCGGCCCCTCGAGCGCCAAGGTGCTAACACCGGCGCCACCGAGACGGCGGAGCCTCTGCGTAAGCGCCTCCGCCGCCGCCGCGCGGGGCGGAACACTCCGGCACCAGCGGCTGGAGGTCTCGCCCTCGCGCCGCCGCTTGCCGCCCGGCCGCGCCGTCGAACTCTTCACTCGGGTAAGCGACATGCGCGGCGGCACTAGGCACCGTTCTTCTTGCCGCCGCCTCGGGCATGGTGCCCAGACGGCCCAACGGCTTGCCTCGGTGGCGGCGGGAAGCGGGAGGCGCGGAGAGGCGGCGGCGGAGAGATGGCGAGAGAGGGCCAACACGACCGCAATGCAGCGGCGTGGCGGAGCAGGCCGAGTTTCTGGCGGAGAGGGGCGGCGGCGAAGACCTCGGAACTTGAATCGCCGGCTGCGGTGCAACCTCGCGATCATCTTTGAAGAAAGCGTTCAGCGCACCAAGAGGTGCAGGAACCCTTGGGTGTGTGGTTGAGCGTGCCCTGGAGGACTCGGCGCTTCAATTTGCTCATCGACCAACCGGGGGCGAGGCGCTCGAGACTCCCCGCCCTAGCCGCTCGCTCGCTGCGGAAGGCGCCTTGGTCGCGATCATGGCGCGACCTACCGCGGCTTTCTTCTGCTTGCCGCCGCGCCGCCACCTGATCCCATGGCGGTGGTGGCGGCCGGTGTCCGGGGAGGCGCAGGCGGCGGCTCGGAGGCGGGTGTGTGTGGTCACTTGAACACGTGGCTGGGATCTGCGGGTGGAAGCGGCCGGTCATGGGCGTCTCCACCCCCTTGGTCGAAGGTGGCGCCGGCGATGAACTTGACTTTGGCGAGGCGAGGTGAAAGCGGGCGACTTTCTTCTTTCTTTTTTGTTGCTTACATTGATGAACTGCGCTAGAAAAAACTTTGGACAGCTTTTGGATGAATGTTAGATGTTTAATCGTTATTCATGTGTGCCTTATTTTCGTATGATTGAATCCGTTACATTTGCTTGTTAGATGGCGCCATTCGACTTAGGCAAAAGCGCTTTTAAAAGCAGCTTAAATTAGGGTAGCGTTTTAAGTCTGCCAAATGATTTTATGTGCTGTTGCGATCGCAAGCATAGATTCAGCGGACCACATAAAGCGAGGGCGAAAAATGGCCTTAAGCCGAACAAGGAGCGAAGGACACGATAAGGCCCTAAGCGTCAAGTTTCTGCGCGAGATTATCGCAAGTTTGACCTTCGGAACTTAGACCACGATGATCGCGAAAATGTACCATGGCGTGGCGTGGCGAGACAACAAGTTTTGGAAGTGCCCTTAGGCCAGCAACACTCAGCGGAGCGACGGCGGTGCTTCACGAGAGCCAACCCGAGGCGTCTGAGCCGTCTTGGAAGCGTGCCTAGCCCGACACTCGATGACTTGGCCTCATGGGACGTTAACACTTTAGCACATCTTCTTCTATCATACGGAGCCGCTGGTCTCCAACGCTTGCGACAATCACGCGTAGCTCGACCCATCTTAGGATATGATCATAAGGAAATGGCCAAAAATGCGGTATAGGCGCTTATCTTGTTTTATATGCCTTGAGGACAAGGAACACAGGTATTTGGGTGGCGACTTGGGGCCTTGGTGAGCGAGCCCCCAAGCCAGCTGGCGACCGACCTTCGGACAGCCAGGCGACCAGCCATCTGGCGCCAGGCGAGCACCTTGGGCGTCCGGGCGGCGACAGAGGGCCAGGCGGCGACCCCAAGCCAGCAGGCGACCAGCCTTTGGCCAGGCGACCCGACCATCTGGGCGGCCGAGCCGAGCGCCGGAGGCGGCGGCTTGGGGACGCCGAGGCGAGCAGCCCCCAAGCCAGCAGGCGACCAGCCTAGGCGAGAGGGCTTTTCGTGAAAAGTAAGCCAACACTTTTATGCTTACCTGCGGCGCCTGAGATGACTAGGAAGGTGAGTAAACATCTGGAAGGGCATCATAAAGTAGGCCGGAACATTCTAAGTCCGACATGAAGTGTCTGGCTCGCCTTGTTTGGATTCTAAGTCCTTGTGAGCTGCCGAAATCGAACAGCGGTGCTATGTACCAGCGGCGAGTTTTACAGGGGGTGGCATCGGTAAGCGGTGCTCGCGGTGATGACCAGCGGTGCTTGAAACCAACCCGAGGTGTCGAGCAGCGTCGAGCACCGTACCTTCTCGCTTCGATCGCCGGGCTAAATGTACACAGCAGCGAAGATCGCCATGGATTTCACGAAGGAATTAGCAAGCGCCGAGAACCGACAACATACCGCGCATAATTGCCACTCGAAGCACAACTAAGAGGAATAATAATGGAGAAGCAAAAAGCTTTACGGGCATGACCTTCTTGATCGCCCGGTGACCGCCGACCCGGTAGGAAGAGGGACGTACCTCGAAATTTGATTGGAGCAAGCTGCTTTGGTACTAATTCCTTCAGGATAGAACTTCATAACAAGTCTATGTTGTAGGAGTTAAATCGACTCTTCACCGTCCTCGGTGGCCAGCCGGACCGCCCGGTCGAGATCTGAGACCACCTTGAAGGGCCCTCCCATCCGGAGGCAGTTTATGCAACGGCATATGTCTGAATCTGCGCAAGAACTAGTCGCCACTTGCTAGTGTTCTCTCGGAGACCGGGTGGCGTGTTACGCTGAGGCTCTGTTGGTACCGAGGCGGCGCGAAGGGCAGCCAGTCACGTACCTCTTCGGAAGATTGACATCCTCTCGCGGAGGTCTTCTTGGTCTTTTTCATTGAAAGTGGAGGCGGAGAGCGGCGGGACTCGGAGGGAGGGACAACGGCGCCATACACCAAAAAGAAGGCGTCTCGCGGTCGCCTGTTGGGCGTGGTCTTGAGCGACCACAGCCTGGCCGGGAGTTCTCTGTCCATCTCGCCCCGCTTTGTGGAGCCGATCAAGCGCCCTTGTCTTGAGGCCCTTGATTGCCAGCGCATTAGCGCTCCGCTTGACCATTGCTCATGGGATGGGCCCAAAGCGAAACATACCTTGGTGCCCATTTCTTCATAGAATTCGAGAAAAGCGTGGTTGTGTGGCGGGTGCCGTTAGCCGGTGATGATGCGATTAGCGACTCCAGCGGGTGAAGATCCCGCGCATGAACTTAACGGCGGCGGCGGCCGTGATGGCCGCCTTGCCTCGGCCGACCCACTTGGTGAACTTATCGATGGCGACAAAGAGGTGGGTGAAGCCCTCGTGGCCATGAGAGCGGACCCGGATATCGGCCCCGGACGCGAACGGCGGGAGAGTGGGATGGTTTCGCGAGCTTGGGCTGGTCGGTGGGTTTGCTGGCGAAAAAGCCCGACAAGCCATGCGTCCTCACCGGCTTCGCAAAGCATCACGGAGGCGGTAGGCCAATAAAATCCTTGGCGAAACGCCTTGCCGACTAGAGTTGGCGGACATATAGCTCCCTTTGCGCCTCCATGGATATCGAGAGCGTTGCTGCCCCTCTTCGAGTGATGCACCGGTAGAACTCCGTTTACGCTCTGGCGATATAGGTCCCCACCTACGAGTATAGCACTTGGCCTTCGTGCAATCTTCTCGGTGAGGCATCATCGTCGGGGACCACTTGGTCACGAGGAAGGCCGGATAGGGTCCATCCACCGATCTTCTGCCCAAGGCGGTGACCACTCGGTGCTCACTAGGTACTCATTGGGCAGCGCTTTTCCTGGTCTTGCCTTGGCGGCACGCCATCTTCCTCCGGACACAGGGGTTTGGCGAACCAGGCGCCTGCTTCCCTCCCTGAATTGGAGGCCGTGGCGATGCACCGCCTTCCCCTGGCCGAGGAGCATGGCTGACCTTGCCATCGTCCCCACGGGCCGGGGCGCGGCAATGACACCATCATTCCCACCTAAACCGTGGGCTGCGATGGGCCGATCGCGGTAGTCTTTCTTGAAGACCGGCGGAGCAGAGCCCTTGAGGATGCAAGTGGGACAGCCCGTCCATTAAGGTGATTGTCACGCCGAGGATATGAATATACCCCAAACCTTCAAAATGGCGCTCCATTCTTGGGACCTCCGCCTTGATGCGCCGCCATGGTGGGGTCGGAACATTGGAACTCCTTCCGAGCTTGATTAATGACTAGCGAGAGTCTCCCTTGACTTGAGGCGCGATGCCCAACAAAGCGATCGCGACCGCCCGTGAACCTTCATACTCGGCAATGTTGTTGGTGGCCTTGAATTCAAGGCGACCACGTCTTGGAGGTGTCACCGGTCGGGAGACGGGACAACCCGGCCCGCGCCTTCGGCTGAAGGATCCATCAAAGAATAACGTCCAGGGGGAAGACACGGGTGCTTCTTCGGCTTCAGGAGTGGCGGGAGTCCACTCGGCGACGAACTCCGCCAACTTTTGACTCTTGATAGCGGTGCGGGGCACGAATTTGATGTTGAATTCCCCCAGCTCCACCGACCATTTAGCAATGCGGCCTTCGGCTTCACGATTGTGGAGGATTTCCCGCAAGGGGTAGGCCGTGACGACGGTGATTTCTCGCCCCTGAAAATAGTGCCGCTGACTTTACGGGCCTTAACCCGGGACCGCATCGACATCTTCGAGCTTGAGGATACCGAGTTTCTGCTTCATGCAATACCTTACTGATGTAGTAAACCGGCTTCTGGACGCCTTCCCTCTCCGCAACCAACACTGCACTTACCACCTCAGGGGTGGCAGCGATATACAGAAGCAAAGGCTCACGTGGGGGAAACCAAGCCAGGGGAGAGGAAAATCTTGCCTGGTCTTCAAATGCCTTCGAGCTTCCTCCGTCCATTCAAAATGGTTAGTCTTCTTTAACAACTTGAGCAGGCGAGCCGTTCTCCCAATCGGGCAATGAATCGCCCTAGGGAGGCAGGCGACCGGCCGAACCTTGAACTTGCTTGAGTCGCCTTGGCGGCTTCATGTGCTCGATGGCGCTATCTTGTCGAGATTGGCCTCGATGCCGGTGGACACCGAAACCGACAACTTGGGAGGGCACGAACACGCATTTCTCTGGATTGAGCTTGAGCAATTCTTAGGAGGTTAGCAAAGGTCTCCTCCGGGTCTTGGATCGAGTTCTTCATTCTTTTTAATCTTCACTACCAAGTCATCAGCGTATACCTCAAGATTGCGCCCTATCGAGGCGGAAGGTAATATGCATGGCTGCTTGATAAGTAGAACCGGCATTCTTTAAACCAAAAGCCATCCTTACATAACAATATCGCCCATTGGGGTTACAAGCGATCTTCTCTTCATCTTCAAGCGCCATGCTAATCGGTGGTACCAGTGCGCGTCCGAAGCCTGGCGATTCGCACCCGCCGTGGAGTCAACAATGAGATCGACCCGCGGCGAGATATGGATCGCCAGGCGAGGCCTTGTTGAGGTCGGTGAAATCGACACACATCGCCACCTCCGTTGGACTTCTTGGCGAAACGCGGGGTTGGCAAGCCACTCGAGATGAAGACTTCCTGACTATTCCGCTCGGGCTTCTCTACCTCCTCTCGAATGGCGTCCTACCGCTCGGCGCTTTGCCTCCGGACCTTCTGCGGATCGGGCGTCGTCGAGGCGTTGCGATCGGTGCTCGATCACCTCCACTGGGGACCCGGTCATGTCGGACGGTTGCGGCGAACACGTCTCGTTTGGTGGAGGAAGGTGACGAGCGCGTCTTCTATTGGGCCGAGGTTGGCGCCAATGTTGACGATCTTCGGGGTTCGCCCCCCTCGGGGCAACCACCTTTACCTCACCGTGAAGCCGGTGAAGCTGCTGGTCCGGCTGAGGGCTCCAGGAAGTGGCGTCGGTCGGCCAGCGCCAAGTGGCACCGGCGGATCCCAAGCTTTGCTTGTGGCGTATGAGACCTCCGACCTATCACGTTGATGACAATGGGGCGCCGGGCCGACATCTTCACCACCATGTAAGCATAGTGGGTAACGCCATGAACTTGACCGGCGCCCGTCGGCCAAGCAAAGGCGTTATACGGGAGGTCGAAATCTGCGACCTCGAAATCCACCATCTCGGTGCGGTAATTATCCTTCTCCCCAAAAGTGACGGGGAGGCAAATTTGACCCAAGGGGAACAGGCCCGCATCTGGAGCTACCCCAAAGAACGGCAGGGTCGGGCGCAGATCCTGTCGCGGGATCTGCAGCGCCATGAATGCCGACGCGGACAGGAGGTTGATGGGCTGCCTCGATCCATCGGCACCTTGCCCGTACATTCCGGACCGTGGGTGCTACCACGATCGGGAGATGCCCTAGGCTGGGGGTGCCCTCAGGGTGGTCGGCCCGACTGAAGGTGATCGTTTGCTCCGACCATTTCAATGTCCGACCCGTCCCTGAGCTTGACGCCGTGGCGCATACCTCCCTTTTCAGCCGTTTGTAAGCGGCGTTGGAGGGAATGGTGGATGAACCACCATGGATGTACGCCACAGTGTGATCCGCTTGCTGAAAAGCCAGCGGGGCGGGATCTTCATCTTGATCATCATCGGTGGCGCTCCTGAGCGCTTCTCCACCATCGCCCACGACCGGCGGTTGTCCGGTCATGGGTATTGGTTTTATGTATTGGGCAATAGGGCTCGTCCTCCTTTTGATCGCGGCGGTCGTTCCCGGCGCGGCGGTCATCAGCGCCGATCCGCAGCGTCGTTCGCCCGTCACGGCGGTCGTCGCGCCGCTTCATGGCGATCATCACGCCGATCGCGGCGGTTGCGCTTCAGGCGCGAGGTCTTCTTCGTCGTCGCGCTTCGGCGGCGAGACTACTGGCCTCCCCGCCTCGCGCTTCGCGCCTTCTTGCCCCCACGGCGGAACTTTTCGAGGTCGGCCTCGTCCTGCCTTAGCCACCCTTAGGGCGGCGTTGGCTTCGCCTCCGCGGCCGCGCACACTTATGTGCGAGGAAAGCTTCGGAGGTTGGTGATAATGCGGTGGCCATCTTCTCCTTCATCTTCTTGATCGCGTACACCCCTCTGGCGATGGCGGCGATTGCTCGGAGATGTGGGGGATGGTATTGCGGCAGTGACAAAACCGCCGGATGAAGTCGCGAAGCGACTCCCCCTTCTCTTGCTCCAGGGCATGGAGGTCGTCCTCCACACCGGGCTGTCTTGAAAAACCACGAAAATTAGCGACAAAGATGTCGCTGCAACATTCCCCAGTGTGCAAACCCTCGGAGATTTAGCGACGAGGCGGCGAGAACCCGTCAAGGCGTTGGGAGGTAATTGGCCATGACCTTTTGAGATCCGACCGCCCGCACCATCGTCGTGTAGATTTGGAGGAACTCCTCCGGGTTGGTGGTGCCGTCATATTTTTCTATGGGCGGGCGAAAACTTTGTCGGGCCGACCTGTGGCCTTGACCCGGGAAAAAACGGCACCCGCGCCGTAGGAGGCCGAGCCGCTCATCGAAGCCGGTTCGGAGACCGTGCATGGGGCCTTGAGCCCGGCTCACCGTGGAACGGAGGCGGACCTCCTCCCGGTCCCGAAGGTGAGAGCCATGAGGGGGACTCTCATTGTCGGCCGCCACCTGCTTGCCATAGCGACGCTCTTGGTCCGGGTGGCGCGGCAGGCGACCACGGAGGTCATCACCACGCTGCCGGCGGCTCTCATCATGGTGAGAGCGGAGGTCCCCAATGTTCCTCGATGAACTGGGACCAGGATTGCGCGCGCCCCTTCTCGGACCCTGGCCCCCCTGGCCGGGGCCTTTGTCGTCGGGGCGGTTGGAGGCCTGAGAGCGCCCTACAGGCGCCTTAGGCGTCAAGATCTGCAGTTAGTACCGTGGCGAGAGCCCCACTCGGAGTTGGGCCACATCCACGAGGCAGCGATGCTCATGACCCGCGGAGTGGCGGGGAATCTCTGCGAACTCCGGAGGTGGTCGAAAAACACGAGCGGCGTGCAAGTTACAGGCGGGGTGGCGCCTCAAGGCTAACTGCGCGCGCCACGGCTGCTCCCGGCTCTGCGGGAGAGCAATGCGCCCGCTACTGGTGGGGTAATCTGGTCCCTCGGCCGGCGTGCTGCCGGAGGTGCCTTGGTCGTCGCTTCGCCCCCGAGATCTGGTCTTGAGGATCCACCATCTTCGATCTGTGAGCACCGCCGACCGCGAACACGAAGTCCGCGGGGAGTTAGCGGAAAAGCCAACCACTAGCACCCTACAGGCGCCCACAGCCGGTGTATTCCACAGCGAGCCGGAGGATCTGAGCCGGGTTTAGTTCGGAAGGAGGCGTCTTGGTGGCTAAACCTAGAAGGCGAAAACCTAGGGACTCCTCTGCGAAGGACTCCGGCGTCGATGAACTGCGGATGACACGAAGATTTTACCCAGGTTCAGGCCCCCTTTTGCTTTGGGTAATAGCCTTACTTCCTGCTAGATTGTTTAGAGAGGGTGTGAAGCTAGTACAAAGCTCTTGAGTTACAAGTTTTTTCCTCTCGAATGCCAGTCCCCTTTCCCATGCACCGAAGGCCCTTATATAGGCCAAGGCTAGCGGGAGTAGGTAAAGGGAGGTCATCATCTTGATCATATACATTTATTACTCCTTCCGTCTTTGTCCGTTCCTCGGCCTCATTAAATGCCTCTCGCGTGCCTTTGCGGTCATGGGATGGGACACCTTTGTGACGGTAGTCGAGATGTCGGAGGAATGGGCTGTCGAGAAACCCTTACGGTGATAAGCTGCCATGGCGAACTGCCGTTCGACCGCGATGCGGCGGTGGAAGGAACGCCGAGGTGAAGCCACCGCGCTCCACCTTTTACCTGCGGCGGGACGGCGAGGCGTCTCGCCGCCGGTGCTAAACGCCACGTGGGGTGGCGGCCCGGCGGCGGCGTGCTTCGCCCACTTTCGCCGGCGCCCGTGGGCAACGCTGGCGGCGGGCGTGATCGCCGCCGTTGCCGAGCCACCCGTGGCTGGCGGCCGGCGGCGGCGTGCTTTCGCCCACTGCTCGCCGGGCGCCCGTGGGCCGACGCCGGCGCGGTCGTGATCGCCGCCCGTTGCCGAGCCGCCCGTGGTGGCGCCCGGCGGCAGCGTGCTCGCCCCCCTTTCGCCCGGCGCCCGTGGGCAACGCGCGGCCGGCGGGCGTGATCGCCGCCCGGTTGCCGAGCCGCCACGTGGTGGCCGCCCGGCGGCGGCGTGCTTTCGCCCACCTTTCGCCGGCGCCCGTGGTAACGCGCTGGCGGCGTGGCGTGATCGCCGCCCGATTGCTAAACGCCACATGGATTGTACTTTTATGCGGTGGAAAGTGCCGTGGCGTGTATCTGTTGACAAAAGGTGGCAAGCGTATCTTCCTATTTGGGGTTAAGTCATGTCCCAATCAGGGCCGTTTGAGCCGAGTTGGACGGGTCAAGGATTTCCTTCTTAGTCCCCTCGTCAGGCTTCATGCTTGTCTTGGCTGTTAGTGATATGCCCTAGAGGCGATCATGTGAGATGATTGTATCATACGTCTATGTTCATGTACTTATCAGTTCCATGAATAAATGTCACTCCTTTGTTTATTGAGTATGACTTAATTGTGAAACACATTGGTTATATGATATTATTCTAAAGGATCCTGGTCACATATCATTATGTGGGACAATAGTGATCGACCGGCACATGTATTGATTGATGGTAATGTTTCACATACCATAGATATGGAGATATCAAATCAATAATGTGGGCACATGTTAGAGAACATGGGGTTGGATAGACCGCTCAGAGACACGATGAGATTGTTATCTTGAAGTGCCATCGAGTGTAGTCTCGAGTGGTATACCTATCGATCCTTTGACACGAGATTCTTATTGATTCTCGGCATATGTAATTGTATACTTTGGGGCTATCAAAGCGCTTCTCCGTAGCAGGGGAGTTATAAAGGTAGCTTACGGGTATGCCATGAAACATGACGTGAGATATAAGAGATCAAGATGGAATTTGCCCCTCCTTGATAACGGGAGAGATATCTCTGGGCCCCTCGGTGTGGATGGATAAGGAAAAGTGCATGGCCATGCCAAAGTGATTAAAGTGTTAATCATGAATTATATCCATTACATTGACGAGTGAATGGGTCGAGCTATCACAAGGATGTACGCATCTTGCCTTGAGCTTGGTGGTGTCGCGTGGCAAAAGGATTGGTATATGAGTATATCAAGGTTCAGCCGATCGATCATTACGTGCATTGAGGGGACAACATGTCCTGCTAGGAACCCTTGTTGTCGTGATGCGGAAAAGAGGTTTCGGGGCCATGGCCGTTCTTATGAACCTAACGGGTCACACACTTAACGGGTTGGATCATGTCGATGGATTGGATCCATTAGTGGGTTTACATGGATTTGGATCCTCTGGCGTCTTAATGGATTTCTACTGTAGAAGATCCATTAGTGAGTCCTAGTGGGCTTCTATCATAGAAGGCCCGTTAGTGCACTCTATATAAAGGCGTGGGGTGTGCGACCATGAGGTTCTCCCCACCAAGAAACCCTAGCCGTCGACCCCTACCCCTGCCGAAACCCTAGCCGTCGCAGCGTGGTGCTAACACACGGCGACGGCGTTCCACCCTGGGCGTGTGGATCCGTAGATGCGCCGTTGCATCATCCTCGGGCTGATCGGCAATCGGTTTCACCCTCTCTAACCTGCGGCGTGCACATCTTCATCCATGCGCCGGGCACCCGGCGAGGCGTCAGGACTCGGCGACCACTCGACGAGCACTCGGGTGGTCCGGAGACCACTCGGCGAGCACTCAGGTGATCTCGCAAGCACTCGACCGAGCATTCGGGAGTACGTTCGACTACGTACAGTGCTTCGGAGCACGCGGGGAGGCTTCACCCACTCTACTTCCGCTGCTAACGTGCTCCAAGGGTAATGCTCCATGATCTTTGACTCGCATGTATCGTGGTTGAATGCGTAGAAAATTTTGTTTTCGGCTAGCGTAGCATACGCGTTCTCCTTCATTGGCTTGTTTCTTGACCGGGACTTCTCCTTCGTCTTGCTGATGTGCGGCTGCCTGTCGGATCTTATCCCTGCCGGTTGCAGCTTCTTGAGTTTCGCCCATCTCACAGCTTTCTCTGTCGCACACGAACGACTGCTTGACGTCGCCGCGGACAGAGATAATGCCCTTCGGCCTTGGCATCTTCAGGACGAGGTAAGTGTAATGGGGCACGACCATAAACCTGGCCAGGCCTGGTCTTCCTAAGATGGCGTGGTATGCCGTCTGGAAATCGGCCACTTCGAAGTTGAGATACTCCGTCCGGTAATTTTCTCTGGTCCCGAACGTGACTGGCAAAGTGATTTGCCAGAGCGGGACCGGAGAGGTTCCGGGAATTACTCCATGAAATGGCGATGAGCCCCGCTTTAGCTCCGAGCGGGGAATCTTCATGTCGTCGAAGGTTTTGGAGAAGAGGGCATTGAGTCCACTCCCTCCGTCAACCAGCACCCTCTTGAGTTTAACGCTGCGAATCACAGGATCCAAAATAAGAGGATATCTACCTGGGTATGGGATGTGATCCGGGTGATCCGAGTGATCGAAAGCGATCGGGACCTCGAACCATTTGAGGTATTGGGGAGTTGCCGGCATGACTGCATTGATGTCCCGAGCTGTAAGCTTTTGCTTTCGCTTGGACTCATAAGTCGTCGAGCCACCGTAGATGTAGTTGAGCTCACTCTCCATCTTCTGGTACTCGCCTTCGTCATCTTCAGGTGAATCTTGCTTTTTCTTTTCTTCATCTTTTGCTTCGCCCTTGGCCGGCCGCTTTCTGGACTCCTTGGCAAACCTCCTCAGAGTGAAGCAATCATTCGCAGCATGTTTCCCTTTAGGATGGAAAGGGCAAGCTGCCTCCATTACCGCGTTATGATCATCTGTGTGCGGCATGCGATGTCGGCCTTGCTCGGTCGCCGCCACCAGTTCTTCGGGCTTTCGCTTCCTATCTCGCTGCCTAGAGGACTCGGCACGATCCTTCCTGTCTTTATGCTGCGGACGGTAATCTTGCCGCTCAGCCATGATGTCCGAGGCCGTTGCATAGCGGTCGGCCAACTCAAACATCTCCTTCATCGTAGCTGACGGTTTTCGGGACATCTTCTTTATCAAGTCATAGTCGTTGATGCCTTTCTGGAACGCTGCGATGACTGCAGCCTCCGAGATATCCCTGATCGTATTCTTCTTCTGCACGAAGCGTCGGATAAACTCCCGGAGTGTTTCATCCCTTTTCTGTCGAAGCTGGTACAGGTCCCATTGTGTCCCAGGCCGCTCATAAGTGCCCTGGAAATTGGTAATGAATTGCTCACAAAGATCTCCCCAGGAATCTATAGAGTTCGCTGGAAGTCTAGTGAGCCAGGCTTGAGCTGAAGGAGTAAGCGTGACCGGTAAATAGTTGGCCATTACATTGTGATCGCCTCCCGCTGCCATGATCGCGAGGGAATAAACTTGCAACCAGGCTTCTGGATCTCTTTCTCTGTCAAACTTGGTAATGCCCTTAGGGTTGAATCCTTCAGGCCAGACCACTTGGCGAAGCCTGGGGGTGAAGGCCCGAATTCCCTCAATAGGCCCATTGCTACGCCAGTGTGGGGAACATCGAGGAGGTGCCTCAGCTGTCCGCACTATCGCCTTTGTTGCGGTGGTGATGGCTTCTGCGGTCGTCTCGATCATCGTGACGGATGCCGAAACGCTCATAGTCATCCTTGCGCCTGCGACGTTCTTCATCCTCCCGGTCCTGCCGCCTGGCATTTAGGTCCGCGCGGAGGTCACGGCTGATGCTTTGCCGGGCGTCCCCTCCTCGCCGAAGCTCTAATCGGTCGCGCCGCGGCCCATTGCGGCTGTGTTCTTCTTTGTCGGCTTTGAGTGGCGATCTTGGTCTGAATGTTCCTTCTCCCCTGGTTCTTCCTGATGTTGTTGGATCGCTGCCACCGTCACCATGGCCTGGACTTGGGCCATGATCGGCGTGGCTGGGCTGTCGGAACCGAGCATTGGTCCCAGCGTGTCGAGGAGCGTTTTTGAAGCGACGATATTCTACTGAGGAGTATGAAAAACCGACTGGTTCCCCATCTTCATCTGCAAAAGTTCTTCATTAACATTGTGGCCTCTAGCCTAGAGAGACTTTGTGCGGGCTTCTTGACGAAGGCGCTCTGCCTCTGCAGCATTCGCAGCATCCTTCTACTGCTAGGAATCAGTTCGCGGGTCTTCGATTACGAAAATGCCACGAAAGCCTTGAAAATTTTCTGCCTTACCTTCTGGGTCAGAAGAACAAAAATATAGACTGGGCTGACCTTCAGGTCCGAGTGGTTTTATAGCGTTCTTCACCACTCGGGGCTCGTCCTTAGCCGATTCTCGCTCAAGACGAGGGACAAGCTCTTGGCTTACCGTCCGGGGACAGATGGCCATGCCTGACCCCGATCCGAGTGATTGCCTGGCTAGGAAAGCAGCAAGATCACTTCCAGATTGGATCTGATCCGAATCCGAAAGGGTGAGTTGGCCAAAATCGTCGATGATGAAATCCAGACTTCCGAAGTGGAACGCCTAGGCCGGAGAGAAGGTGGCCATGACTTTGTTGCAGATCACCATCGAGCCTGCTGAGATTGATCTTAGCGCAGCCCCTACCTGGCGCGCCAACTGTCGACGTTTGTTGTCGGCAATAATGAAAAGGGGGCTATGCGCTGGATCCAAACTCGATGGTAGCACGGGACACCGGATGTATACAGGTTCGGGCTCACGCGAAGGAGATAATACCCTAGTCCTATGCTCTGGAATTATATGTGGCTAGCTATTTGTTAATGAGATTGTGTGTTCGTGTTTCCCCGCCCCTCCCTTTATATAGCAGCGGAGGGCAGTTACAAAAGAGAGTCCTAGTCGGATACAAAGCATGGCTTATATCTTCTGTAAATACCCGTTTTGGTAACGGTTTAGATTACAATCATATCCTACCTAATCCGGCTCGGTTGCTATCTCTAGGGATTTCTTATTCCGCACGTTCGGCATAACCCCTAGTAGCTTTTATTGCCTTGCAGTCGGCCCGACCCAGCACTATCTAGTTGGGCCTCGCAGGCCTGCCTTGCAGATACCTAGGATGTATATATCCCACAACTACTTTTCTAGTTTCAAGATTCCACAACTTATAGTCTTTCACATCACAGTTATAATGAAGGAAAATGCACTTAATGGCCCTAGGCTCTATTTTACCATTATTAATAAGAGTATAAGAAGGACAGCTAAATATTCTCACATTTGAATAATCTGCTAGAGAGCTAGACCATACCGATTAATTAAATAACAAGCAGTGGAAGCGGCTTCAGTCCAATAACTTCTAGATAAGCCAGAGTTTGATAACATGTGATGTATCTTCTCTATGATGGTTTTATTCAAGTGTTCGGCTGCACTATTTTGTTGAGTACCTAGGATCATGTAATGTCTCATAATACCGTCTGATCTGCATAAAGTTTCAAATTCTCTAGAACAGAATTTCAAGCTATTGTCGATACGAAGTTTCTTTACATGCTTAACAGTTTGTTTTTCAATCATAATCTTCCACTCCTTGAATATCTGGAATACATCTGATTTGTGTTTTATAAAATATGGCCAAACTCTTCTTAAGTAATCATCAATGATGGTCAACATGTAACTAGCACCTCCAAGCGATAGAGTGCGGGATTCTCCCCACAAATCTGAGTGAACATAATCTAATATACCTATTGTAGAGTGAGTTGTAGTAGTGAATTTCACCCTCTTTTGCTTGCCAAAGACACAGTGTTCATAAAAGTTTAACTTGTTGATACTTTGACCATCAAAAAGTCCCTTTTTGTGTAATTCTACCATACTAATTTCACACATATGCACCATACGCATATACCAAAGATTAGCAGTATCAGAATTGAATGATTTATTTGACGTAATAGCAGCATTATCTGAAATTGTAATGTCTTGTAGATAATATAGATTGGCAGCCTTCATATCACCCTTCATCACAAGAAGAAAGCCTTTAAGGACCTTTAGAACTCCACCTCTACTTGAATATTTGTACCCTTTAGCATCAAGAATACTTAGCGAGATAGGACTTCTCTTTAGATTTGGGATATGTCAAATATCCGACAAAGTTTTGATAGTGCCATCAAATATCTTGATCTAGATATAACTAATACTGCACTCTTGTATAGTGTATTATCATCCATCGATACGGATTCACTTGGCGTAGCTTCATAGTCAATGAATTACTCATGGTTCTAGCTCATGTGGAATGTGCAAGATGAATCAAGAATCCACTCTTTGCCACTTTTGGAATCATCAACAAAGGCAACGAGAACATCACATCAGAATCTTGCTTAATAACAATGGTGACTTTGGCTTCATCCTCTTATTGATCCTTTTTGAAATTGTTTTTCATTGTGTCCCTTTTCTTTACCCACTAGCACTCAGATATGTTATGTCCACCTTTCTTGCAAAACTTGTATCTTCCTCTAGATTTGGATCTACCTTTGTAATTTCTGCTCGAGTTTTTGCCTTTTAATTCACCATTTGAATTCCTCTTTTGTTGTCTACCACGGACAATCAAGCCTTCTGCATGTTTACTTGAACTTTCATTCGGAACCATGAGTTTCATGTTTTCCTTCATATGCAGTACTTCATACACTTCATTAAGTGTAAGAGTATTGTCAGGACCCAAATATGCAAATCCAGACTCTCTGTGTATTCCGCACTAGTCCAGGATCATGCTAGTGCACACAGGTCCAACATAGATGAATATCACAATCATACTCAATGATAACATAAATAAGACTTTATCAAGTTTAATATAACTGTTAAACGACCTTATGGTCCACCTTACATGAATACGCCACGTAGGGCTAACTGAAAGTAAATAAATAAACTACAACAGAAATAAATAATAGTGTAGAAACCCTTCAACTGCCACAGGCAACTGACAAGATTCGCACCCTAATTGTTCGCCTCCTCTTGGAACTCCTCCTCAAAATCAGGTGTTGCTTCTTTCTCAACTGATGATGTTGGTGGCAAGGGGTGAGTACATAAAGCACTCAACAAGTCGTGAACAGAATGGAAGTCTACTTACTATATGCATGGCTTAGTACAAAGGATAGGCTACAAGGTTACTTTGCATAACCAGCATTTGTAAAAGAATAGCATAAATAGATTGAAAAGACAGAAAAACAAATAATAACAGTAATAACTTTTGCATTTGTTTTCAATGTCCAATTCATGTCCTTATTTCCACATTTCAACATTCCATTCCCACATTTGTTTTGATAAAATCTAACCCTTGACCGTAATCACCGAGCAATGCTCAATACCGCGAGCACGGCTATTCGAATAGGTTTTACACTCTACAGAGGTTATACACTTTACCTACAAGATATAATCAAACACTACAAAGGCGAGTGACCATAACAAAGCCTTTCGATGCCTATCTAAACCCAATACTATCCGCTCAGGTTTCAACACTGATGGGACTGGTTACCACATCTAGGGCCCCCCTCTTGTGCCATGTGAGCCAACTCGTGCGAAGACTGGTTACCACTACCCAGGCCTCACACCACCACAATAGTACTAAAGTTTAGACTCAACAAATTAATCAGTTAGGTCTGCCCCATTCCAGACTTGTGGTTGTATGAATGACTCAGTTCAAATTCTTGCAAGTTTAAGTTCTTAATTAAGCAAGGCAAGACTACCCAAAAATTATCATGTCCAAACCACAATCATCATAAAAAGCAAATGCGACCGCCCACGTGCCAACCTTGGCCCACCACAAATCCATGCCACTTGCCTCAGTCTAAATCATGTTACCACCCTAGTTGATTTTACCGTGCACCACGTGCCATCAACAATACCAACATTGTGTGACAACACCCGACACACAATCCATAAACATGTTCCATAATCATTAAGCAAGATTAATCGTTTATACATGAAATGATGACTCGTTACATGGCTAAGCATTCTACTTGCGTTCTAACTACCCACATTGGCATATATAACTACCAACTATTATGGAACCATTCTAGGGTGACAAATGAATTATGGCATATGACATGGCAAAGGTGGATATAATTCAAGTAGACGATTAACTACTCCCAACATATGGCAAACATTTGATAATTGAAATAACATGAAATATATTAAAACAACATACTATTTAAAGCATAGGTTCAACATGATCAAAGCACGACTTGCCTACGAACGGGTCTACATCCTGCTTTGCAACTTGGTCAAGCGCTGGCTCCTCAACCACGAACTCTCCCGGCAACTCAACGTCTACACACAACGAAGAAGAAAGCAATAAATGGCCAAAACAAAAAGCAAAATCAACTCCAAAAATTAAATAAAATTCACTAACAAATAGAGCACAATTTTACAAATTTTTAGGGACTAGAATCACCTCAATCAGAGTTTGGATGCAAAAGATATGACCTTTCAAAGTTTTAATTAATTGGAAAACCCTAAAAAACACAAATCCGAATTATTTGAATTAATTTTATACGGGGAATTCACATTTATGATGTCAACATGGCCTTGGATGACGTCAGCACATAAATGAATTTCGGTCAAATTATTTTTCTATTGAAAATTAATTATGATTTTAATTGGGCACGTGTTATGCTAACATCATCGCTGACGTCAGCATAACACGTGGCCCAATTAAAAGCTAACACGCATCGCAACTGGAGGTTGCCATGCGTCCTGGCTCATGGACCTGGTCCACGGTACGGCTCGGGCACACAGTGGACCGATCGCACTATTCTATACACCGGCTGACGCAAGCAGCTCACGTGGCATACCCAAATTGGCGACACGTGGCTCTGATCTAATGGCCATGGTTGAGACATGTGGTGCAAAGATCCTGACCATTCATTACGGATCGGACGGATGGGATTAAATGGGTGAAGTCGACAGAGACCGGCGACATTGGCTCCTCGGTTTTCGCGTGACACGCGTCGACACGGGACTGGCCCGGCGCGCGGTGCGATCTCGTCCGCTCAGTTCAAAATGAATGGCCGAGATGAACCGATGCGATGAGGCTCTGGCGGTACTGCGGGAGCGACACGCGGCACGATCGGGATTGATCGACACACATCCGACGACAACAAGGATTAAACAACGCGGCATAACGAGCACCTTAGGATTAAAATCTAATGGCTGAGATTGAACTAATACAGATCAATGCGATGCAATCTACACCGTTCGATTAAATCCAAGGATAAAGAGTGGAGATGAGGTTTACTATAGATGTGACGACGCGGCAAAATCTAGGCCGTTGATTGATGATCTGACGGCGGGCGAAGCTCGGGCCGGCGACGATGGCACGGCGGCGCGGGTTCACCGGAGTATAAGAAGACGACCACGGCGGTGGCGATACAGGGCTTCTTCGGTGACAAGAAATGGCACGGTCGACGTGGCTCGGCACGGGCAACTCACCGGTGACCTCAAGCACGGCGGGGAATGACCATTGGCGGCGAAATAGGCGGCGGAAGGCTTCGGCACTATGGTGAAGTTGTGTAGGCAAACGGTAGCATCTCGGCGTGCGGGTTTTGACCAGAGGGTGTAGCGGCTTGCGGGGATTCCAATGCGACCAACGGCACATTAAATAGCGGGCCTGGGCATCTGTGCGGCAGGCGGAAAGAAATCCCGTTGATTGCGGGACTCCGGCGGCGCGGCGGACTCGAACGAGCGACGTGGCAGCATCAGGAAAGTCCATGCGGCACCGATCGAGCGGCTGACAATGAGCGACGGCGCGGCTTAATGAGAGGCGTCTGATCAAGATCAAACGACCGACGTGCGCGGTAGATTAGGGTTTGGCGGCGGCTGGGCTGCGCATGCAAATGGGCCAGCGCGCAGGGGTTTTGGACTGGGCCGACTTAGGGTTTCAGCCCGAACATTATTGAGATGATTTTTAATCCTTTTGAATTAAAATAATTCAGGAAATTCAATAAAACCAAAATAAATAGCAAGAAAATCCGAAAAAATCTAGAAAAAATTCAGAAAATACCTTTGGACCTCTGGAACCCAAATAAAATACTTCCAATAAAAGATCATCAACCAATTGCACAAACAATTAAAAGACAGCAAATGGCTCAAATAAACAAATACAAAAATAAATAAATAAAATCCCAGAAAATCAAATAAAATCAAGAAAAGCACAATAAATCCGGAAAAACAAAATTTGGGATGTTACAAGTATCTTGGCTATATTGAACTGTATCTCTGAATGTAGAGTATAATATAGGCAACAAGCATAAAAGAAGAAGACCCAAATTTTCATCATCATATTTTATCTCTATAAACTCAAGATTCGAGACTACTTCTTTGAATGATGTGATAGGTGGTTCAATGATGACCCACGCTTTTGTCATCTTGTGCGAATAAAGCTTCTATTTCAAATGGATCTTACTAATAAGATCTTTGGTCACGCAAATCTGCTCCAACTTTAACCATTATGTGGTGGCGGTCTTCTCCTTCAAATTTACTGTAGAATATTATTTGATAAATGAAGATGAATCTGAGATAAGGACTTAAGATCTTTGCATTGCTTTTCTTCTAGGGACCATGCAGCAGGCATCTTGTCAATCCCCAAAAGAGCATCATCCAAATTGAGCTGTATAAGAACAGCCCGTATCTTGACTTGCCATAGAGAAAATCTTGTTTTACGGTTCAGGTGGAAGGTCCTACTTGAGAGCCGTCATGTGGAAGAAATCCCGATTTTTTTTTCTTTTTCTTATTTTTTTCTCTTCCCTCTTCTTTTTTATCTCTCCGCTTTCTTGTATGCTACAGTACCTCAACAGTAGCTACAGTACCATGTGCTGCACGTGGAACTTTCCTCTTTGCTTAATAGCTATATTAACCACGCGATGCCTTGATCGCTGTAATGGCAACAGTACCGCAGATCTGGGAGTTGCCTGCAGTCGGTCGCTGACGCCAAACAGACGTTGCCACCTTGCGTCGCGAATCCCCCTCTCCTACGGGGGTCAAGGTTAGCCTCCCTACGCCATGGATCCCTTATCCTAAATCCCGCCACCCTATGCCGACGTTTAGTAGACGTCATCGTTTTCGGAGATTAGTCTTTGTCAGGAGTTCGGGAAAGGTTAAATTAAGCTTCGCATGTTGGGATGGGGAAGGACATAGGGAAGCTTTGGTTATCGGGGATTAGGGATGGGAGGGTGCTCCCTGTAGGGATTTCCCTGTTGCCATCCCTATGTTAGAGAGCAACAGCAAGCCTTCTACTTTGCACGTTGTTGCCGCACGGAGCAATGATTTCTCCTCTTTTCCTATGCAGCACCGGCTCTAGATCGAACTCAACAAGATCCAAATAGATGAATTTTTTTCTCAGAATCTATTCGACTCTTCGGTAATTTGCTTAATTGGATCTTCTAGGCTCTGGTACCATTTGTTGCAATTAATGCCTAGAAAAATAGATGAACAAGAGATACAAATTTTTACGTGAAAAACCGTTACGGAAAAAAAATCATAGGCGCATGAAGACAATCACTATATGAGGAGATGTTTACAATGAAACTCTTACTTTTGACCTAGGCTATAGGGACATATTTATAGTAACACATAGTAGACTCCGTATATAAGAAGACTTGAGATGAATTAGAAAATGAATTTGTATCATTCTCAACTTCAACATCTATGTAGGGGACAAATAATTGTGATAGACAAGACAGGACAGGACTAGGAGAATATATCTATTGGGTGGAAGCTACATTTCCTTTGTCTTTTCTGTTGAGATGGCAGCATTTTCTACTCAAAGAGTGTTCATGCTAGAGCTATCAGATTAGTCATAAATACATGTGAGTTGTGAACCATATTGGTCGAAACTGAACAAATTTAGAGCATAAGATTTGTGTTCATAATAAAAATTGAAAAAAATAACTAACTATGAACTCATACTTCGTACCGTGACTCAAGCCAACATTTTTTATATATAACTATGATTCCTATCCACTTCTCTCCGACCAGTTTGAGTTGACGAATATGATCGACTAATTATGTGTTATTCAAGTCACTGTCCTTCATTTATCCAGGTTCCCTCTGCAGAACACAGCTCTGCAAAGTGCATAGGTGGAAAAGAAAAGGAAATTAATTAACACAGCATCAGCAAGTGTGGCACCACGAAACTGAAACAATGGATGAATAGTTGCAAGTAGTTAGCCCGTGCTACTCGTATTGGGACCTAGCTATCTAGATCCAACAAACATCGCAACATTAACTAATCTATACATTATGGTCCTATTTGAGAGAGCTTTAGATTCCAGCTCCAGCTCAGAGCTGAAACTTATAGGCTAAAATAAAGTGAATTAAGTTTATATTTTTAGTCTAAAATGTAAACAAGATGATCTACCTAAACACTCATAATGTACTCACAGCTCCAGCTCCACAAATTTCTAAAGCTAGAAATACCCTATTCCACCAACTCCACAGATTTTGGTGGAGCTGGAGCTATCCCAAACACCCCCTATATATAGCAGAGAGAATTCCCGCATTGAGAAGGGCACTACATCAGCAAATTAGCAGAAAAGTTCTTCGAAAAATTCAAAATCGCATTTAGATCATTCGGTCGGTTTTTAACAAAAAAGATCCAAAAAAACCGAAATTACGTTTAGGTCACTCTGAGATTTACGTTCAAGTCCTCCCCATAGAAAAAAAATATAAATTCACCCAAAGTTTATGGCAGTCCACAGATTCGCTGACGGGTCCTATCGACCTATTTTTAAAAAAAATATCGTGAAAAACTAAATGACATTTAAATCCCTCCGTGGTTTTCTCCAAAAAATTTTTTTTTCACAAATTCGCTGACAGCTACTAACAGCCTATTTTTTTATAAAAAAACAAAAAACTAAACTTACGTGTCTTTTTTAGAATATCCATCGGGCCAAATTTCGCATGTCACAATATCACGCGTTAAAATTTCGCACAATACAGCGTAGCGCGTGACCCTACCTAGTTAAACTCAAGTTGCAGTACTAGCTACTCCATTAACAAAGGCAAGGAAACATCACAATGTTCGACTATTTACTCGTCGCCCCCTTAGCCAAGCTGAAGTCTTCCAAGAAATTGAAGCTTAATAACCCCTGGTCTTCCGAGAAAATATCAAGTCCCTTTGTATTGTAAAATAATGCCAGTAAGGCAGGCGTGAGGCATATCTAATTGATGTAATGTCCCTAACCCTTTCGGCACCTATAAAGTAAACCTTTAATACTAACCACTCTCTTGTAGTTGTGTACTCCACGAAATTAACTAATCATGAACAAATTCTGAAGCATCCTCTGCTGCCTGCAACACTCAACACTGAAAAGCATAAAAATCATGAACCTATACAGTACCCATTTCTCGTTGTTTACAGTGCCAACACATTGGGTCGAGAAGAACAAACTTAATTTGGCCCCGATTAATCTGCATCATTAAAGCACATTCCACCGATATGGCGCGAGAAAAATGTCCTGCATGATCGACATGTAGGGAGGCAATTGCACGTAGCGTGCGACCATCAATGGCCCACATCGATCGGTCGGTCGGACTGAGACATGCGGAAAGAGACATCGTGTCGAAACGGGACACTTCATCAGCTTAGACTATTCACAGTGTATTATATTTTATCACAATATCCAAAGCTATCATGCCATATAATATTATAAAAGATACAACTATCCCAATCATGGTATCATAGATTGTTTCTTAGTCCCCACAAGATAATTAAATGCTAGATGTGTATGAGTATGAATTGTGGGCCACTTAGATGATTCAAGTTTCAATGTCTATGATTTCGTGTCCAAATGGTATCTTCTTCAAGATACAGCTTTCTTCTCTCCCCTCTTAACTCTCTTGTCATATCATCAAAAATGCTTATGTGACATGCATTAAATGGATATGTTATCATACATTGGGAATAGCCTTATTGCTGTTGTTGCATGAGAAAATGCCACTTTGTCCCCGAAACATTAGTAGATATCGCAACTGTTAAATGTGCAAATCAGAAGTCGGAGGAGTGACGCAGGAAGTTGAGGAAATGCCAACTCTCATTTCTAGCTGCCAGTACGTGTTTTCTCTGAAATTGCTGTGAGAGTCTAGGTTCCAAACTGGAACACTGCTGCTAGAGTTTCAAGCCAAAATGGAAGCCGCGTTCCAAACAGGGACATATTGCCAGAGTTGCAAGCCAAAACAGAAGCCCGAGAAGTTTATGGTAGGATCAAAACATGCCCAAGCAGTGGGCAGTGTTATATATGGTTCGTAGTTTATTTAGAACACTTATTGTTTATAGTTATAGACCATACAGAATACTACCCTTATTTTCTCTATTTCAATGCCTGGAAATTAAGAGATTGAAATTAAGGGGGCGTTTGGTAGAGCTCCTCAGCTTCTTCTACCTAACGAGAAAAATCAACCAGCTTCATATAAGAATCCAAAGAAGTGATTTATGTTTTTTAATTTACGGTCTCGGAGTTAAAAAAAACCTACCCCACCTGATTCTCAACCCTAGTTATGTATCTTCCCACAGAAAAAATTTGTGACATAATATATGAACCGAAACGTTCAATGGTACTAGCAGTAGAGTAGTACCAGTTAGAAGTACTTTCTCAGGTCACAATGAGTGATGTTTTTGAGACGTGTACGATTAAACTTCATAGACTTTCTCTTTTGATATTTGATAAATATTTAGATTAGACATATAAAAATAACTAGTAAGTTTTCACGGTGTGATACGCTGTATACGATGCCACGCCGTATGCGTTGTTTTTTTCACAGAAACAATTCCGTTTTTTTCCAGCGATGTTTTCTTCCTACAATCACCGAGAAAACGCGTAAAACGGTTGAAAGGATGTAAACACAATTACGCATTTTTTTCATCTATCTAGGGTTCTCTCCTGAAAGGATCTGCGATTGCGCTAAATCGAAATGTCCTTTTCGTGAAAAATAGCTGAAATGATCCAAATGTAATTACGTTTTTTTGGTATTTATTTAGGGCCCTTTCACGAAAAATCCGCGATTTTTCTGAATCAAAAGGTCTTTTTCGTAAAAAAACCATGGGAAGGAGCTACACGTAATCACATTTTTTGTATTTATTTAGGATTCTTTCACGAAATATCCGTGATTTTTCTAAACCAGAAGGTCCTTTTCGTAAAAAACCGTAGAAAGGATCTACACGTAATTACACATTTTTAGATGGACCTATACGCGAAAAAAAATATGAGCTGGCTGTCCGGTGAGCCAGCTCGTGCGCGGCTCGCTCAGCAACGTGGCACCGCTCTCAGGGCGTAAAACTTGCAAGGTTTAATAAAGGTATTATGTGTAGATTTGTCTTGAAAAATACTTTCGTCACATTATAATTTTATTATTCTTTATTTATATATTTTAATATACTGTAAATTAGTAATCAAAATTAGGTTTAGAACATCGTATCATGTCTAGCAGATCACTTTTCTGTAGGTACTTCCAAAGGGAGACACTGATCTATATACAGTACTACCTCCAATTTTTCCAAACGCTACAATATTTTCTTCTATACGTGAAACATTTTTTTTATATGTGAAATATTTTCCTTCGATAACAGTAGAAATATCGATCCGGATCGCTGCAACATATTTTTCCCATACGTGAAACATTTTTTTTTCCTGCGCGTGTAACATTTTTCTTCGATAACAGTAGAAATATGCGCGCGAAAAAAATGTTACAGACGTTGCAAAAAAATATTACACCGACACGTCAAAAAAACGCTGGCATCGGACGTCTGACCGCTAACACTCTCGCCATACTACTACTCTTGGCGAGGTACAGGACGCCTGTTTCCAACGCCGCGTGTCCTTCGCACTGCAGAAGCAACAAAACATTGTACTCCCTCCGTTCATTTTTATAAAGCTTATTTTTTTAATGATCTTGTTCACAAATATAAGACTTACATGTAGATTTAATGAGTCATTTCCTTCTATACCCCTATTTATTATTTCTCAACCATATGCATTTATTCATTAACACCCATACAAAATATATCTTTCATCTTCTAAGACAATTAAGTGAGGACATCTAAGTCATTTTCTCTCATATTTTTCTCAATTTTAACATAATCTTAATTTTCATATAAAGTCAAAATACATCTTATAGAAATGAACGAGAAAATATTGTAGAAGCAACAGTGCCTCTAATTATTGGTCTTGATCCATACAACGCCGAGAGTGACGCCCCTAACCAAATGATTAGGCCCAGAAATGGCATGACATGTCGCATTAATCCTGCCACATCACACTGCCCCACCCAAACCAGGCAGCGCCAGCTTGCGTTTGAGCTCGAGCGCGCTTGCACAGAAGTAGGGATGGCAGTTTTACCCATGGGTTTGGGTACCCGTGGGTACCCGACCCGATGGGTTCGAGTCTGGGTCCGAATCTGGACCCATGGGTATTTTTGATCGGGTTCGGGTCTGGGTCCGAGTCTGGGTTCGGGTCCGAATATAGACTCGTGGGTATAGTAGACCGGACCGAAATTACTAGACCCAGCGCTCAATTGTCAATTCAGCTAATCGGCCAATCCGGCCCAGGCCCATCTCTGGCGGTGGCGCCTGCTTAATCGGCTAATCCTCCCTACTCCCATCCTCCACGCCTCCACAAACCCAAACCCTAGCCTTTCTTTGCTGCCGCCTCACGGCTCACGCGACTCGGTGACTCCATGCTGCTGCCCGGTGCCGTCGGCCGTCGCCGAGCCCGACCGGCGACCAGCGGCCTGTCCCCAAAGCCCGACCAGCGACCGCAGGAGGCAAGATCCGGATCCGCACCGTCCCCGGCGCCGTCTCCTCGTCGTCTCGTCTCCGGCGTCGTCTCCCGTTATCTCGAAGGCACCGCCACCAAGTCAGACCGACCGAGCGGCAAGGCGAGGCAGCGCCTGTGTCCAAACCCCGAGCTCGTGCGGTGTATTGAATGTTTAGCTCGAGTTGAATGTTCTTTTTTGTTGAATAACTCGAGTTGAATATGGTTCGAGCTTCAAATGGTGGTCTTATTCATCTGCTCCATTTGGGAACTAACGTTTAAAACTATTTTGCAGGTAGGGTTACATCCAGAATTCGAAAACTCAAGATGTTTGTTCATAGTTAGGAAGGATGGTGAGCAACAGAGCAAGTTGATTTTTCATTCTGGAAGTGCATCAAGTGTCTCATACGGGATGGTGAGCAACAGAGCAAGTTGATTTTTCGTTCTCAGACATTTCCGCAGGAGGCAAGATTACTGAAGTAGTGCCTCTTAAAATTGTTTCACTGTCATATTTTCTATGATTATGGTTTTGTCCACATGCCTTTTATATCCTATGGTTTTGCATTTGTTCAAAATTCATGTGGAAGGATCAATTATGAACATCGTATTGGACTTAACATAGTTATATAGGTTACAGTCTTGCAAATGAACTTTGGGTGCTCTACCTATTTTCTCAACCAGCTATGTAAAATTGAGCTTAGGTCACATTTGTTCCTGCTGAAATATGCAAGGGAGCAGCCAGTTTGCATGGTGCCTACTTAGTCAGTTTCTTAGTTAGTTTCTTGGTTGAGCTGTCTTGAGTTTGTGTTCTGATAGTTGTATGCCTGATATCATGTTTTGGAACTGCCTATTTTCTCAACCATCCCATCCATGTGAAGTCTAATTAGGTCACGTTTGTTCTTGCTGAAATGTGCAATGAAGCAGGCAGAGTGCATGCTGATTGCTCATTCTATTTCGCCCAAATGCTGCAGTAGCATGCTTCCAAAGCTTTAGATTGGAAAATATAAAGGTGGTGACTGGTGAAGCGAGTGTGTTTGGTAATATCTCCTATACTGATTTTCAATAGCTCTTTTATTGATTGTAGTTCGGTAATTTGTATTACAGTTGAGGAGTAACAGTTAGCACTTGATTTGTGCAGTGAAATCTGAAATGGTGTCTCCGGATAGAGGTAACCCTAAGTCAGCACCGCAGAGCTCATCTATAGGAGATCAGACCTCAGCTGTCGGTGCAGCGGCAGCGCAATGCGCCAACGTGGGTCAAGGTACATCACCAGAAGGCAATGAATCCAAAACAGCTGAAACTAGTAATAAAAGAAAACTAAGATCTAAAGTGTGGGAAGAGTTTGAACATGTATTGATTAATGGAAAATGGAAAGCTGTTTGTGGGTATTGTAATGCTAAACTTAGTGGAGACACAACTCATGGAACTTCACATTTATCAAAACACTTGAGTAATTGCGGTGCAAAAAATGCAATGGGTCCAAAGCAGAAAAAATTGATGATGACAAAGGGAGAAGAAGGGAGAGCGAATGTAGAAAACTATATTTTTGATCAAGATATTGCTAGGAAGGAGCTAGCATTGATGATATGTGTTCATGAATATCCTTTATGTATGGTTGATCATGAAGGCTTTAGAAAATTTTGTTCTGCATTACAACCAATGTTTAGGATGGTGAAGTTTTTTGCAAATTTCAAGAATAGAGTTGCCATCACTACGGACCTTTGGACTGCAGGACATCAAAAGAGAGGTTATATGGTAGTTACTGCACATTATATTAATGGCGATTGGAACCAAAAGAGTTATCTTTTAAGGTATTATAAAATAGAAATTGTTTGTTGCAATTATTTCATATTTTTTTGTTATATATAAATTTGAAATTTTCTTTATTTTGTTGTATTAGGTTCATGTATGTGCCATGTCCACATACGGCAGAGGTTATATGTGAAGCTTTGCATAATTGCCTTGTTGAGTGGCATCTTGAGAAAAAGATATCTATAGTTACTTTGGACAATTGCTCATCGAATGACAAAGCTATTGGGGAATTGACAGATAAGTTGGATTCTAACTCACTCATGTTGCATGGTAGATTAGTTCATATGCAGTGTTGTGCCCATATTTTGAACTTGATTGTGCAAGATGAAATGAGTGAGTAGGGTCGAGGATGCGCCTAGAGAGGGGGTGAATAGGCATTTTACGAAATTCAATCGCTCTCTAAACAATTCGCTCTAATACACCCCTAAGTCAAAACCTAATCAAAGATATATGCGGAAGCGATAAATAGGTTTTGACAATTAAAGCCTAAATCAACTAGGCTCACTAGTGCACTAACTAAATTAAGTCTCTACACAAGAATTGCTAAATTGAACAATCAATTAATACTAAGCAATTCTAATACATTCAAGCAATTGATAAATATACAATAATGTAAACGCTTGAATATAAAAGAGACAAGGGACAAACGATATTTTTCCGTGGTGTTCGGAGACTTGCCGGTCTCCCCTAGTCCACGATGAGGCAAGCCCAACCACTTGGACCGGCTCCCGCTCGAGCACCCACCTCTTTCCACTAGTCGTGGTTTTTCACGCTTTCGCGTAGGCTCAACCCTAACCTTCACAAACTTCGCCGGGCTTCTTACACCTTGAGAGCTCCCGCGCACGACGCCTACGCCGTCTAGGAGTCAGCAACCTCCAAGAGTAACAAGCCGCTCCTTCGCTTGAACTTCACCGAGCACAACAAATGCGCTCTCGGTGATCACCAAGTGCAACACATGCACAAGGCCTCCCTCAAGTGCAACACATGCACAAGAGGCTCACAAACCACTTCCTAATTGCAACACATGCAATTAGGGCTCACTCTTAGCTCAAGAAGCAAATGGAGGAGAGCAACACATGCATACACCTCCCACAAAGCCAGCAACCACTGCCCCAAGCCCCCCATGGGGTCTATTTATACCCCACCAAAGAAAACTAGCCGTTGGGGGCAAAAACTCACTTTTCGGGTAGAGAGGCCGGTCCGACCGGCCTCGGTCCCGATCGGCCAAGCCCAACAGACAACGATCGAAAATCGATCATTACGGCCGGTCATCTGGGAAGAGGGCCGGTCTCATCGCAAGCCCGGTCCGACCGACCGACGTCCGGTCGCACCGCCCTCAGCCGAGCCAAAAACTCCTCTTTGGAAAAATCACACCGGCCAGAGGGCGGTCGCACCGCAAGCCCGGTCCGACCGAACGAAGTCCGGTCGCACCGCCCGCTCGGTAGCATCGGATGGGGTCCGGTCACACCGACCCCACTGACACCAAATCCGATGTTTCGCGCAATCTTTTCTCTGAAAAACAAAACACTATTCTTTGAGCTATTAGATGATCAACACAAGATCATACACACGTGCAAAACACATTTGCACCAACTTTAGCTCACGCTCAAAGTATTTAAACCAAATTGCAAAAACACATTTCGCAATCAAATCAAAATCTATTTGCAAAACGTATTAAGCAAATCAAACTCGAGTTTATGAGATTAATCCCCCTAGCCATGTGAAGGTCAACGCGAGATCTAGTCAACTTGCATGCCAACACCCGTTGCAAGCCCTACTCACATGCTCTCGGGATTCCGGACTCATAAACCTCAGTTTATTCGCACAATGAACTTGCAAAAACACATTAAACCAATTTCATGCTTGAGCACTATTCTTTGCAACACATGCAAAAGTCTAGCTCCAAGCAACACAAAATCAAGGTGCATGAACTCTCTAATTGCAACACATGCAATTCTCTAGTTCCATGCAACCATACCAAATCGATCACACTAAAACCAAATCAACCGTATGAGCTCTCTACTTGCAACACATGCAAGCCTCTAGCTCCATACAAACACACAAACACCAAATTGTGCTTGAGCTCTTTCCTTTTGCAACACATGCAAAACTTAGCTCCAAACAACCACATGTTTTAGAAAGATTGTTTTGTAAATGAAAACAAAACATGAAGCTTCAACATTTGCAACATATGCAAGAGTGAATTTCACACAAAAGCCAACGCATATTGCTTATCCTATTTGCAACACATGCAAATCAAAGCATTATCCGAGAACTAAATACATATGCTCTTCCTCTTTGCAACACATGCAAATCAGAGCATAAACCAATAGCAACCAAGTATAAACTTAACCCATTCGTAACACATGCCAAATAGTTAACTCTTATGCAAAAACCAAATCCAAATGATTTGAGCTCGAGTGAACGCGGATTGAGATCACCAACACATGATGAAGCTCAAACAAGGAGACAACCCCTCTTAATAGTACGGCGATAAAAACCTTAGACTCAAAGACTACAAAGCATTAGCCTATCTAATTATACCTTCGCCTCCGTACGCAAGCAATCCCCTTTGGGGTCTTTATGATCATCACTTTGATACTCCCCCGGGATCATCACTCGATTCTTCTCTTTGTCTTCGGGATCTTCTTTTGACGCCCATCACCTCATGATGCCGTCTTTATCCCGTTCTCAATCATCTCATTCATCCTTGGACTTAACCTAACTCAAACATAACTCAAGAAACTTGTTAGTCCAAGATGCAGGGTTGTCTCAATTATCTCTTGCACTCCATTAACACATAATGGATGCCTTTAGATCAATTGAGCACAACCTAAATCAATTTGAATAATTTAAATGTGTCTTAAGTACAATAATGCAACGCATGCTTCATTGTATTTAAGAGCTATTCATTTGTCCTTAATTAATCAAGGAACACCATCAACACATGATGAAATATTATTTAATGATTAACAAGACAAATGAACTCAATTTAAATTTTCATTTAAATTGATATGAGTATATATTAACTACACAAGTTTTCATATACTCATGTTGATGAAAAGTAATGATCCATTATGTGTAGGCTATATGGAATTGATCATTACTCTAAGTCATCAACTATAGAAGACACTCCACATGTATATGTGCATAGATATAATTGACTTGAATATAATATGCACATATTCAATTTGATCACATTGGAGTATATCCTATATTACCATGAGTATACTTATGACTAGGCAATTCAAATATATACTCAAGGATTTAGTTTCTTTGTTTTGATCCTTATATGTGTCAATAAAGAATCGATCAATACAAGAAGACTTTCAAGTTAAACTACAAACTCCCCCTAGATATGTGCATCCATGTGATATATGGATTGGAAAACATGATGCACATTTGTGGTTAATATAATGGGGAATATTCATACTTTAACTTGAATCTAAAGTATGCAATTAATATTAGAAAGAATGCGCATACATACCTTGGGTTTTCCATTTTCTAATGCGATGAGACTAATCAAGGATATTCTCAATAAACGAGTTAGTCTCGATATAAGATTTGTCATTAATAACAAAATCACATTAAATGGATAATCTCAATATTAGATTTGTCATTAACACCAAAACTATAACTAATGAAGGTTGAACTTACAATCTCCCCTTTTTGGTGATTAATAACAAATCCAAACTTAATATACACATTTGGATTAATACCAACATATTAGGAGAATTTAAGCTATTCGAATACATATGCATATTTGAAACAATATAAGCATTGACAATTTAGAATGCATATGAGAATCAATTCTCCCCCTTAACCAAATTAAGCTCCCTTTTTAAACCAAATGAGATATTAAGCTCCTAATTCTCCCCTTTTGGCATTAAACACCAAAAATGGAGAAACCATCTTATAAGATTAACATGAAAAACATTCTCCCCTTTTATTCAATTAATCTCCCCTTTTGGCATTTAACTATCTCTTTTTAAGGAAGGTCATACAAGAATTAGAAATGAACACTTATGACTTTGGCAAGGAATTTGAGAGAATTTAAGCCAAGAAATAAAAGCTTATGCCAAATGAAAACTTGTTTTATTTGAAATATGGCCTAAAAGAAGGAAAACTTGAAAAGAGACCATATTTGGGTTTTTGGATACCACTTGTAAAGATATGCATAAAAAGCAACGAAGGAAGGGCATCACATGGGTTATTTGAAACACATTCAAATAACTCACTCCTCATTTTATTAGGCTTTGCAAATTTTTAATATGATTCTCTTGAAGAATCCAATAATTTGCCTAATATGACTAAACGAGGAAACCAAGAGAATAAATACCACTTGAGAAAATAGATATCACTTTTAAATCTATCTCAAGGGCTTTTCTTGAAGACAAAAAAATGAGCATTTTCAAATTTTGTTGAAGAACAATGCTCAACTAGAGATTTTCCTCTTTTATGTATTTCAACTCATAAAGAATCTCACACAGAGAATTCTTAGGCGATTGAACTTACAATGTTAGTTTAGGAGGACAAATCTTAATCAAGAATGTGGGTATCAGAGTAGTGCTACAAATAGGCAATGAAATACCACTTGTAGGAAATAATCGAATTCAATGATACCACTTGAAAATAATTCAAATAACCAAGGATATCACTAGAAGAAATGAACAATAAGATCCATGATACCATTTGGAGAAAAGTGAAACTCAATGATACCACTTGTAAGCATTTGTAATGAATAAATGCTTAATTTGATACCACCTAGGATCAAATCACAAAGAATTGATACCACTTGAAGGAATGATCGATAAAATCGATGGGTATCAGAGCAATATATACTTACGGGTATCAAAGAGAAGAAAAACTTAAGATAGATCAAGGAAATCCAATTTTCAAGTTTTGCTTTTGATTTTTGAGAAATTAGATCACAAAGATTTAAAAAAAAGTATCAAAGCAAATCAAAGACATGATATCACTTGGAAGCAATTAAGTGCCCAAAACATGCAATAAATAAACTCCCTAAGATATTCAATTAGTGAATCATGGAGTTATTTGCATTTGAGTTGCGCAAGTTTTGTCTTTTCAAAAGATCAAGTGAATACCACTCTTTAAATAAATTTAATGCTCACAAATGATACTGCAAGAAAACTCTTTCAAATAAATTTCAGAGCTTTTCAAATTTTGCACAAATGAACTTTGGGATCACAAGAATCTTTTCCAAAAAGAATTCTTGAAAAAGAAAGTACCAATCAAAAGATATCCCAAAGCCAAACTCGAGAAAATTCTGAAAATTCAGAGCCAAACGTGCCAAGGCCGGTCCGACCGGCTGGCCGGTGCAACCGCATGGTGGGCGGTGCAACCGGCCCTGACAGGTTGAAAACTGTAGACTTTTTGCAAATTTTGTCAAAAACGATTCAAATGAAGTCCAAATAATTTGAAATTTTCCAGAAATGAACTTTGGACTATTTAGAAGGTTTTGCAAAAAGAATTTTCTCAAAATCAATTTATTATGAAAGATATGGCAATTTGCGCTTTGAGGCATAAACGGAAATGAATTTTCATGAAAAACCTCAAAATGCAATTCAATTTGGATTTCATATAATTTCAATTTTCATAGCTTAGATTGGTGTATCAAGAAGGTTTCTAGCCAAAATTTTTAATGAAAACCAACTTGAATGCCACAATTTTAGCTATATGCTTAAATAGGCTATTTTGGAGTAAATCAAATCGTTTTGAGCCAAATTCGATTTTGACATATAGTTTTTCATTTTGAAAACTTGTAAAACATTTGAAATACTTAATAGAATACTTTTAAAAAATTTCACAAATTTGGGCCTTTTAAATATGAATTTTGACTTTTGACCTAAATAGTCCTTTTGAAGAAGCAAATAGAAATCAAGGCCAAATTCAATAACTAAAAAAATTCAAATTAAGTATGGGGTAAGATATATCGATTTGATTCTTGTGTATGAGTCTAAAATACCATTTTGAACCAAATTTCTACACAAGAATTGATCCAAATGGTGAAACTCACAAAGTGCAATAATATGACCATTATGGGTTAAGTATAGTTTTTCGGCGAGTTTCAAAAACAAATAACTTTTGCTAGGTTGGTCTTTTGAAAATCTTTTGAATACAAAATTTGTTAAGAATGACCAACTCTAGGATTTTCGTTTTAGAAATACTTTCGAAATATTTTTACTTTTAATTCTATGAGAATTATAAGTTTAAATCCAAAACAAGATACTACTATCTAGATTTTGGGCATGAAACTCATTTTTTTTCAAAATAGATTTTGTTAAGCCAAAACCTTTGGAAAATATTTCAAAAACATTTGTATACATTTTTCAACTAGTTTTTCATAAGAATACTAATAGTATACAAAATTTTGACTTTTGGCTAAATGGTTGATTTTGAAAATATATATATGCACTTATATCAATATGGGCACACTTAAGGATGTGATACACATGGATATGAATTAACACTCCCCCTTAATGTGCCACTTTCAAACTTGCTCAAGATTGCAATAAGAGAATAGGTAAGAGGCGAGAGTAAGTTCTTACAACAAGTAATCTAAATTGATTTTCATTAATATTTCAATATAACCTACACAAGGCTATAAGACATAAGGATCAATTTAAATACTTGTTACTCGAGATGGCATTGGCTCATGATGGACATGTTGATCTTCAAGCTTGACACTTGTATAAAGAGATAATCCTTCTCCTCTTGAATGAGCAAGCGTCCAATCCATCTCATATTGCCTAAAAATCTTTTAGGCGTTTTTTGATACCCAATCCTTGTTGGGTCCGACAATGTTAGTCACAATGGATTTAGGAACCCAAATGGCCCTAGTTTTAATATTATTGACAAGACTAACATCACTAGGAATAGTTTTGCGATAATTATTCCTCCTAAGCAAAATATTTGGATTTAAGTGAGAGGGCTTAGGAGGGCAATTGTGCTTTGCAAAACTATCTCTAGTTTGATCTCTTCTAAGCATATGATAATTAAAATTATGAAAAGGCTTAGAGGATCTAGAATATCTAGCAAATGTTTTGCTATTGTTATTTCTCCTGAGCAATATATTTGAATTGAATTGAGTGGGCTTAGGAGTCCTAATAAATTTAGCAAACCCATTACTAGATTTACTCTTCCTATGCAAATGAATATCATTTTGAGCCGGCATAGGGGACTTGACAAGCTTGGCAAACACATTGCCATTCTTGTCCTTCCTAAGCAAATAATTATCATTTACAATAATAGGCTTAGGGGTTATACCTTTGGGACAATCCTTACCGAAATGTCCCTTTTCCCGGCAATTGAAGCACGTTACTCCGTTTGGTCCTCTCTTGACCTTCTTGTTGTGCTCAACATCGGTTTGCCTCATGGTTGATGTTGTGGCCTTGTTATCCACTTGGTTTGGGCACACGGAGGCGAGGTGGCCCTTCTTGTTGCAATTGAAACACTTGATTGTCTTCGTGTGTCGTGCATTATGCCTCATCTTGCTATTCTCCCTCTTGGAGTTGTAGCCGAGTCCTCATTTGTCTTGAGGCGCCCTTGGCTTGCTCAAGATTTCGTCGAGAATGGCCTTTCCCTTTACGCACCTCTTCAAGTCATTTTCCAATCTAATGACTTGGGCCTTGAGTTCATTATTTTCCTCTACAAGGTTAGTCTCAACAAGCATAGAGGAAGTACTAGCAATTGAATTAGAGCAACAAGGCAAATCAATTAAATCATCACAAGAGGTGGACATATTAATTTTTGATGAAATATTAGAATTTACATTTAAGCAAGGAATTTCATCAATTAAATCACATGATACTCCTATATCCACCTTAGCCTTATAAATTTCTTTGAGAAGGAGGGATTCATGATTTTCTTTAAGCATATTATAATCACTTTGAAGTGATTCAAATTCAAGCTTTAAAATCTTAAATTTTGTTTTCTCCTTCCCAAGATAACTATTGAGCTCCTCTAACATATCCATAAGTTCATCGCAAGAGGGCTCATCTTCGTCGTCACTTACCTCATTCTTACCTTTCGCCATAAAGCAACGAATTCACGATTTGAGTGAATCTTCGTCGTCACTTGAGGTGGAGGTTGAGGTTGATGGAGATGCCGATTTTTCATCACTTGATGTAGAGATTAAAGAATCATCAACCGACATCGCATCTTCAATGAAATCCTCATTAGTAGATGTGGACATGTCATATAATTCTTGAAGTTTTGTCCACATTGCATGAGCGCTCGAGAGGTTGCAAATAAGATTGAAAATTTCTACGCTCACAACACTAAATAAAACGTTAGTTGCTTGAGCGTCGAGGGGTAGGCATTTCTCCTCTCCTTTGGTTGGAGCAATATCATTTAGTGGAGAAGAAAAGCCGACATCTACGATCCACCAAATTTGTGGGCTCATGGATTTAAAATGATCAATCATAAATAATTTCCATGAAGCATAATTTGATTTATTTAGCATGAGTTGATCGTGTGAGTGCACTAAACCTCTAGTCGCCATCCCTTTTACTCTCTAAGTGGTTAAACCTAAAATGAGAGTGACCGTGGCTCTGATACCACTTGTAGGGTCGAGGATGCGCCTAGAGAGGGGGTGAATAGGCGTTTTACGAAATTCGATCGCTCTCTAAACAATTCGCTCTAATACACCCCTAAGTCAAAACCTAATCAAAAATATATGCGGAAGCGATAAATAGGTTTTAACAATTAAAGCCTAAATCAACTAGGCTCACTAGTGCACTAACTAAATTAAGTCTCTACACTAGAATTGCTAAATTGAACAATCAATTAATACTAAGCAATTCTAATACATTCAAGCAATTGATAAATATACAATAATGTAAACGCTTGAATATAAAAGAGACAAGGGACAAACGATATTTTTCCGTGGTGTTCGGAGACTTGCCGGTCTCCCCTAGTCCACGATGAGGCAAGCCCAACCACTTGGACCGGCTCCCGCTCGAGCACCCGCCTCTTTCCACTAGTCGTGGTTTTTCACACTTTCGCGTAGGCTCAACCCGAACCTTCACAAACTTCGCCGGGCTTCTCACACCTTGAGAGCTCCCGCGCACGACGCCTACACCGTCTAGGAGTCGGCAACCTCCAAGAGTAATAAGTTGCTCCTTCGCTTGAACTTCACCGAGCACAACAAATGCGCTCGGTGATCACCAAGTGCAACACATGCACAAGGCCTCTCTCAAGTGCAACACATGCACAAGAGGCTCACAAACCACTTCCTAATTGCAACACATGCAATTAGGGCGCACTCTTAGCTCAAGAAGCAAATGGAGGAGAGCAACACATTCACACACCTCCCACAAAGCCAGCAACCACTGCCCCAAGCCCCCCATGGGGTCTATTTATACCCCACCAAAGAAAACTAGCCGTTGGGGGCAAAAACTCACTTTTCGGGAAGAGAGGCCGGTCCGACCGACCTCGTCCCGTCCGGCCAAGCCCTCACAGGCAACAGTCGATCGAATCGACCATTACGGCCGGTCATCTGGGAAGAGGGCGGTCGATCGCAAGCCAGTCCGACCGACCGACGTCCGGTCGCACCGCCCTCAGCCGAGCCAAAACTCCTCTCTGGAAAAATCACACCGGCCAGAGGGCGGTCGCACCGCAAGCCCGGTCCGACCGACCGAAGTCCGGTCACACCGCCCGCTCGGTAGCATCGGATGGGGTCCAGTCACACCGACCCCACTAACACCAAATCCGATGTTTCGCGCAATCTTTTCTCCGAAAAACAAAACACTATTCTTTCAGCTATTAGATGATCAACACATGATCATACACACGTGCAAAACACATTTGCACCAACTTTAGCTCACGCTCGAAGAATTTAAACCAAATTGCAAAAACACATTTCGCAATCAACTCAAAATCTATTTGCAAAACGTATTAAGCAAATCAAACTCGAGTTTATGAGATTAATCCCCCTAGCCATGTGAAGGTCAACGCGAGACCCAGTCAACTTGCATGCCAACACCCGTTGCAAACCCTACTCATATGCTCTCGGGATTCCGGACTCATAAACCTCAGTTTATTCGTACAACGAACTTACAAAAACACATTAAACCAATTTCATGCTTGAGCACTACTCTTTGCAACACATGCAAAAGTCTATCTCCAATCAACACAAAATCAAGGTGCATAAACTCTCTAATTGCAACACATGCAATTCTCTAGTTCCATGCAACCATACCAAATCGATCACACTAAAACCAAATCAACCGTATGAGCTCTCTACTTGCAACACATGCAAGCCTCTAGCTCCATACAAACACATAAACACCAAATCGTGCTTGAGCTCTCTCCTTTTGCAACACATGCAAAACTTAGCTCCAAGCAACCACATGTTTTAGAAAGATTGTTTTGTAAATGAAAATAAAACATGAAGCTTCAACATTTGCAACATATGCAAGAGTGAACTTCACGCAAAAGCCAACGCATATTGCTTATCCTATTTACAACACATGCAAATCAAAGCATAACCAAATACATATGCTCTTCCTCTTTGCAACACATGCAAATCAGAGCATAAACCAACAGCAACCAAGCATAAACTTAACCCATTCGCAACACATGCCAAATGGTTAACTCTTATGCAAAAACCAAATCCAAATGATTTGAGCTCGAGTGAACGCGGATTGAGATCACCAACACATGATGAAGCTCAAACAAGGAGACAACCCCTCTTAATAGTACGGCAATAAAAACCTTAGACTCAAAGACTACAAAGTCCTTAGCCTATCTAATTATACCTTCGCCGCCATACGCAAGCAATCCCCTTTGGGGTCTTTATGATCATCAGTTTGATACTCCCCCGGGATCATCACTCGATTCTTCTCTTTGTCTTCGGGATCTTCTTTTGACACCCATCACCTCATGATGCCGTCTTTATCCCGTTCTCAATCATCTTATTCATCATTGGACTTAACCTAACTCAAACATAACTCAAGAAACTTATTAGTCCAAGATGCATGGTTGTCTCAATTATCTCTTGCACTCCATTAACACATAATGGATGCCTTTAGATCAATTGAGCACAACCTAAATCAATTTGAATAATTTAAATGTGTCTTAAGTACAATAATGCAACGCATGCTTCATTATACTTAAGAGCTATTCATTTGTCCTTAATTAATCAAGGAACACCATCAACACATGATGAAATGTTCTTTAATGATTAACAAGACAAATGAACTCAATTTAAATTTTCATTTAAATTGATATGTGTATATATTAACTACACAAGTTTTCATATACTCATGTTGATGAAAAGTAATGATCCATTATGTGTAGGCTATATGGAATTGATCATTACTCTAAGTCATCAACTATAGAAGACACTCCACATGTATTTGTACATAGATATAATTGACTTGAATATAATATGCACATATTCAATTTGATCACATTGGAGTATATCCTATATTACCATTAGTATACTTATGACTAGGCAATTCAAATATATACTCAAGGATTTAGTTTCTTTGTTTTGATCCTTATATGTGTCAATAAAGAATCGATCAATACAAGGAGACTTTCAAATTAAACTTCAAACTCCCCCTAGATATGTGCATCCATGTGATATATGGATTGGAAAACATGATGCACATTTGTGGTTAATATAATGGGGAATATTCATACTTTAACTTGAATCTAAAGTATGCAATTAATATTAGAAAGAATGCGCATACATACCTTGGGTTTTCCATTTTCCAATGCGATGAGACTAATCAAGGATATTCTCAATAAACGAGTTAGTCTCGATATAAGATTTGTCATTAATAACAAAATCACATTAAATGGATAATCTCAATATTAGATTTATCATTAACACCAAAACCATAACTAATGAAGGTTGAACTTACAGAGTGTGATGGAAAAGGGCATCGAAAGAGTGCGTGATTCTGTTGCATTTTGGTCGGCAACACCTAAAAGACATGAAAGGTTTGAAAAAATGGCCCGCACTATGAGCATAAAATACAACAAAAAATTGTCTCTTAATTGTAAAACAAGATGGAACTCAACTTATTTGATGTTACAAGTTGCCTTGCAGTATCAAGAAGTTTTTAATCGTCTGAAGCTACAAGTTAAATTGTTTACTTGTTGTCCTACTTTAGAGGATTGGCTGTTTGCAAAGGAGGTATGTGATAGGCTAAAGATATTTTTTGACATCACTGAGTTGTTATCAGGCACTAAGTATGTTACAGCCAATCTTTTCTTTCCCAAAATTTGTGGCATTAATTTAGCAATAAGGAAACGGCAATTGAGTGATAATGAACTTTTGCAAAAGATGTCTGAGGAGATGAAGAGAAAATTTGATAAGTATTGGATAGATGTTCATGGTCTTATGTCAATTGCAACAGTCCTTGATCCAAGATTTAAGACTCATATGTTGCATGCTTTGTATGGGTCTATATATGGACATGAACACGCAACTGCAAAGGTTGATGACATAAAGAAGATTATGTTGCAATTGTTGTTAGAGTATCAAGAGATTTCTGAAATTGTGGATACATCTGATGCCGCTAGCATAGCTTCTGACCAAGTTGGAGTAGATGAAGTATTTCATATCTTTGATACTTATATGTCTTCTCAGCCTACGAGTTGTGCTTCTCATGTTTGGTCAGAGTTAGATTTATACTTGGAAGAACCCCTTTTGCCTAGAACACAAGAGTTAGATATCATCACTTGGTGGAAGTTTGGAGGTATTATGATGCGCACGGGGGTCGGCCCGATCTTCTGATGAGAACGATACGTCGGTTTGATAGTACACGAAGTAGATGGATCGGCTACTAACCACGAGATCAGCAACCAAGCAATCGCAACGTCACCACACGAGGCGATCAACCGAATCAAAGACCCGATCGATCCTTGTACCTGCTGCAACCGAGAAGAAGCAAGAACAAGGTGAGAGCAATTCCAATCCAATAATCTCAAAGATACAAAGGTGAGGTTCTGTTTCTCGTCACGGGTGGTCTAGTCGACACACTTGAACATGAGGAGGGACGCACAAGGGTCTACCAAAACACAACAAAACCTAAGCGTAAAGAAACGATGGCGGCCACATATATAGCGGCGGCCAGGAGGTGTAGGGCAGCCAAAAGAGTGGTGGCCACCAAAACCCTAAGATACATGGGCCATAGGCCCAAAAGTGAGGTGACGCAGCACCTTGAATTTCTGGCCTGTGACATTGTTCTGCATTTTCCTGTCGTTCTGGAGTGAATTTGGAAGTGGGACTAGATCCATTGGAAAGCTTATCTCCTAAGCTTTCAAACAGGTGGTCGCACGCTGAAAACGGAGTCCGGGAGCCCAAGTTATGCCCGTTTGAAGTTGGCTTGCTCTTTGGATGGCCGAACCGGGCTTTTGGCATCTTGGGCTTCCATATGGGCCTTCCTTGACGCGTGGGCTGTTCTCGGGGTGTGTGCTTGAGGCCCTTGTCTATTGATGTGGGCTTGAATAGCCGAGCTTTTGGATTAAGGCCTCTCGGCGACGAAGTTCCCGTAGTGTCGATCATTTGTGACGAAGATGGAGCAGCGTCGGTAGTCATTGGCGAAGCCGGAGAGGAAGGAGGGGCAGCGGTCACGCTGGTCGTATCCATGTTGGTGATGTCCTCATCATCCTCCCCTTCTTGAATTGGAGTCGTCCTCGACTCCTTCTCATAATCCTGTAAAAGGTTAGTGGCAACAGGAGGCAAGGAAACAGATGTCTGCAAAGCAATATCATATGAGGAAACAATCTTATTTAAAAGAATTTCTTTCTTGAACATTGGTTTAGATTGTTGTACTCCACTAACAAGTTTGTCATCCTCATGTTCTTTACCATTAGTTCTTTTTGCATTAATTTTGGCTAGCTCAGCAGGAGTCATTGGATTCAAAACCAATTTCTTTCCATTAAACTTGAAAGTATATTGATTGGTTCTACCATAGTGAATAGCATCAACATCATATAACCAAGGTCTACCTAATAAAAGTGAATATGATTCCATAGGTATGACATCACAACAAACATGATCATGATATGAACCAATGGAGCAGGAACTTGCACGGTTTGTGTTATCTGAACCTTACCAATTGAGTTGAACCATTCCATTGAGTAAGGTTGCTGAAGTTGAGTCGTGATCAAACCAAGTTTCTCGACCATGTGTAGACTTGCGAGGTTGCTACAGTTTCCTCCATCAATGATGACGTGTACCGCGCGTTCTTGCACAACAAACTTAGTTTGGAATAAGTTGTTGCGTTGAGTTTCATTGGCATGTTCCACTGGTGCACTAAGTAGGCGATGAGACATGAGGCTCATGTAGTTGTCCGTCATTGCAGCACTCAGGTGCACACCATCTTGATCATTCTTGCCTACAGGGTTAGTTGCAGGAATAGCAAGCACATTCTTATCGTTACATATTGAAATACACTTACTATCCTTCTTCTCGGGTGAGGTAGGCTTCAAATCTTTCTTCAGTGGTGTGTTCTCATTCTTGGTCGAAGGGATAATCCCATGCTCGACCGTCTCACCCTTTGATTTCTGCAGGGACTCAAGTCGCTTAAGTTTTCGCCAGTATTTCTTTTCTCTTTCTGTCAAGCATGGAAATCCTCAATATCATCCTCATAAGTTGTCTTGCTATGTGAACCTGCCATTGTTAGGGGCAACAAACAAAGAACTCACAAAGAGAATTAGTTCCTATGAACTACTAATATGTGGACAGTGGAGGATCTCACACGTTCAAGCTTACACCAAGTTCTTACCGTTCTTACCTGCGACTTTTCAAGTTTCAATCGGTGGATGATGGTAATCTGCACTTAGGGGTGACAAAGCGATTACAAGGTGCTTCTCCTGTGGTTAATAGTAGGTGGAGCTTGGATAGGTATAATATGTAGCAAAGGATAAACTAGAACCACACTAGCCAAAACAAGTTGAAAGAACGTTCAGCGGCGAGATTTTGTTGGTCCTAGGCTAGACCGTACTAGAGACGCGAGCACGGACACCAATGAAGTCCTGTAAACAAGAACGAGAATGACCACAGACACACAAGCAAATAGCTAGGGCTTTTTTCCACCTTTTAGTGCGGCTCTTTTATATGCACTTGCCTTTTTTTTCTTCTTTCTATATCAACAAGTGGCACATATGATGAATTACAACTCAAACTTTTTTTTCCTGCTGCAAACAGATCTACTATACAGAAACTTCAAACGCTATTTTTGGGTTTTTATTGGCTTCCAATGCAAAAAAGTATAACTAGAAAGTTGTAGATCCTTTCGAGCTGATCAATTTGCATATATGGAACGTCTATTTTGGATAAGGGAAGCCAGAGATATTGACCCCGAAATACAGACTGCTCAGAAAATCCAAGACGAAAATAGATTCCAATCCAACGCGATTTTGGGCAAGAAGACGGCGTTTCTGGAAAGTTTCACAATGGACAAAGTTGTAGATAATTTCTCAAGCTTTCAGGAAAGTACAAGAATAGCAAAATCCGAGTTTGTATGAGGGAGTTATGACCAAAATACCGAACTGGACAGAGGACGATCCGAATTGGACGCGGCGACGTGATGGAGTTCAACTCGGTGACAAGAACGTGACAAGAACTCGAAACTCTAAAGATCAAAACACTAAGACCAGCAACGACACGACGATGCAACGCAAATTCAACAAGAATTAAACTAGGCAGTAATAGTAAAGGCCAAAAGGGGCTCGGATTAGATCAAACACACGACGAACAGATTTTTTTTGGGCTGTTTTTCTGGACTCTAGGACGAACAAGATGAACTAAACAAAGATAAGGGTGTTCTCACCAGGCAACCGTCGCTCTGATACCACTTGATGCGCACGGGGGTCGGCCCGATCTTCTGATGAGAACGATACGTCGGTTTGATAGTGCATGAAGTAGATGGATCGGATACTAACCACGAGATCAGCAACCAAGCAATCGCAACGTCACCACACGAGGCGATCAACCGAATCAAAGACCCGATCGATCCTTGTACCTGCTGCAACCGAGAAGAAGCAAGAACAAGGTGAGAGCAATTCCAATCCAATAATCTCAAAGATACAAAGGTGAGGTTCTGTTTCTCGTCACGGGTGGTCTAGTCGACACACGCGAACACGAGGAGGGACGCACAAGGGGTCTACCAAAACACAACAAAACCTAAGCGTAAAGAAACGATGGCGGCCACATATATAGCGGCGGCCAGGAGGTGTAGGGCAGCCAAAAGAGTGGTGGCCACCAAAACCCTAAGATACATGGGCCATAGGCCCAAAAGTGAGGTGACGCAGCACCCTGAATTTCTGGCCCGTGACATTGTTCCGCATTTTCCCGTCGTTCTGGAGTGAATTTGGAAGTGGGACTGGATCCATTGGAAAGCTTATCTCCTAAGCTTTCAAACGGGTGGTCGCACGCTGAAAACGGAGTCCGGGAGCCCAAGTTATGCCCGTTTGAAGTTGGCTTGCTGCTGGATGGCCGAACCGGGCTTTTTGGCATCTTGGGCTTCCATATGGGCCTTCCTTGACGCGTGGGCTGTTCTCGGGGTGTGTGCTTGAGGCCCTTGTCTATTGATGTGGGCTTGAATAGCCGAGCTTTTGGATTAAGGCCTCTCGGCGACGAAGTTCCCGTAGTGTCGATCATTTGTGACGAAGATGGAGCAGCGTCGGTAGTCATTGGCGAAGCCGGAGAGGAAGGAGGGGCAGCGGTCACGCTGGTCGTATCCATGTTGGTGATGTCCTCATCATCCTCCCCTTCTTGAATTGGAGTCGTCCTCGACTCCTTCTCATAATCTGTAAAAGGTTAGTGGCAACAGAGGCAAGGAAGCAGATGTCGCAAAGCAATATCATATGAGGAAACAATCTTATTTAAAAGAATTTCTTTCTTGAACATTGGTTTAGATTGTTGTACTCCACTAACAAGTTTGTCATCCTCATGTTCTTTACCATTAGTTCTTTTTGCATTAATTTTGGCTAGCTCAGCAGGAGTCATTGGATTCAAAACCAATTTCTTTCCATTAAACTTGAAAGTATATTGATTGGTTCTACCATAGTGAATAGCATCAACATCATATAACCAAGGTCTACCTAATAAAAGTGAATATGATTCCATAGGTATGACATCACAACAAACATGATCATGATATGAACCAATGGAGACAGGAACTTGCACAGTTTGTGTTATCTGAACCTTACCAATTGAGTTGAACCATTCCATTGAGTAAGGTTGCTGAAGTTGAGTCGTGATCAAACCAAGTTTCTCGACCATGTGTAGACTTGCGAGGTTGCTACAGTTTCCTCCATCAATGATGACGTGTACCGCGCGTTCTTGCACAACAAACTTAGTTTGGAATAAGTTGTTGCGTTGAGTTTCATTGGCATGTTCCACTGGTGCACTAAGTAGGCGATGAGACATGAGGCTCATGTAGTTGTCCGTCATTGCAGCACTCAGGTGCACACCATCTTGATCATTCTTGCCTACAGGGTTAGTTGCAGGAATAGCAAGCACATTCTTATCGTTACATATTGAAATACACTTACTATCCTTCTTCTCGGTGAGGTAGGCTTCAAATCTTTCTTCGGTGGTGTGTTCTCATTCTTGGTGAAGGATAATCCCATGCTCGACCGTCTCACCCTTTGATTTCTGCAGGGACTCAAGTCGCTTAAGTTTTCGCCAGTATTTCTTTTCTCTTTCGTCAAGCATGGAAATCCTCAATATCATCCTCATAAGTTGTCTTGCTATGTGAACCTGCCATTGTTAGGGGCAACAAACAAAGAACTCACAAAGAGAATTAGTTCCTATGAACTACTAATATGTGGACAGTGGAGGATCTCACACGTTCAAGCTTACACCAAGTTCTTACCCGTTCTTACCCTGCAGCTTTTCAAGTTTCAATCGGTGGATGATGGTAATCTGCACTTAGGGGTGACAAAGCGATTACAAGGTGCTTCTCCTGTGGTTAATAGTAGGTGGAGCTTGGATAGGTATAATATGTAGCAAAGGATAAACTAGAACCACACTAGCCAAAACAAGTTGAAAGAACGTTCAACGGCAGTACTTTGTTGGTCCTAGGCTAGACCGTACTAGAGACGCGAGCACGGACACCAATGAAGTCACGTAAACAAACAACGAGAATGACCCACAACACACAAGCAAATAGCTAGGGCTTCTTTTTCCACCTTTTAGTGCGGCTCTTTTATATGCACTTGCCTTTTTTTTCTTTTTTCTATATCAACAAGTGGCACATATGATGAATTACAACTCAAACTTTTTTTTTCCTGCTGCAAACAGATCTACTATACAGAAACTTCAAATGCTATTTTCGGGTTTTTATTGGCTTCCAATGCAAAAAAGTATAACTGGAAAGTTGTAGATCCTTTCGAGCTGATCAATTTGCATATATGGAACGTCTATTTTGGATAAGGGAAGCCAGAGATATTGACCCCGAAATACAGACTGCTCAGAAAATCCAAGACGAAAATAGATTCCAATCCAACGCGATTTTGGGTAAGAATACGGCGTTTCTGGAAAGTTTCACAATGGACAAAGTTGTAGATAATTTCTCAAGCTTTCAGGAAAGTACAAGAATAGCAAAATCTGAGTTCGTATGAGGGAGTTATGATCAAAATACCGAATTGGACAGAGGACGATCCGAATTGGACGCGGCGACGTGATGGAGTTCAACTCGGTGACAAGAACGTGACAAGAACTCGAAACTCTAAAGATCAAAACACTAAGACCAGCAACGACACGACGATGCAACGCAAATTCAACAAGAATTAAACTAGGCAGTAATAGTAAAGGCCAAAAGGGGCTCGGATTAGATCAAACACACGACGAACAGATTTTTTTTGGGCTGTTTTTCTGGACTCTAGGACGAACAAGATGAACTAAACAAAGATAAGGGTGTTCTCACCAGGCAACCGTCGCTCTGATACCACTTGATGCGCACGGGGGTCGGCCCGATCTTCTGATGAGAACGATACGTCGGTTTGATAGTGCATGAAGTAGATGGATCGGATACTAACCACGAGATCAGCAACCAAGCAATCGCAACGTCACCACACGAGGCGATCAACCGAATCAAAGACCCGATCGATCCTTGTACCTGCTGCAACCGAGAAGAAGCAAGAACAAGGTGAGAGCAATTCCAATCCAATAATCTCAAAGATACAAAGGTGAGGTTCTGTTTCTCGTCACGGGTGGTCTAGTCGACACACGCGAACACGAGGAGGGACGCACAAGGGGTCTACCAAAACACAACAAAACCTAAGCGTAAAGAAACGATGGCGGCCACATATATAGCGGCGGCCAGGAGGTGTAGGGCAGCCAAAAGAGTGGTGGCCACCAAAACCCTAAGATACATGGGTCATAGGCCCAAAAGTGAGGTGACGCAGCACCTGAATTTCTGGCCCGTGACATTGTTCCGCATTTTCCGTCGTTCTGGAGTGAATTTGGAAGTGGGACTGGATCCATTGGAAAGCTTATCTCCTAAGCTTTCAAGCGGGTGGTCGACGCTGAAAAGCGGAGTCCGGGAGCCCAAGTTATGCCCGTTTGAAGTTGGCTTGCTGCTGGATGGCCGAACCGGGCTTTTTGGCATCTTGGGCTTCCATATGGGCCTTCCTTGACGCGTGGGCTGTTCTCGGGTGTGTGCTTGAGGCCCTTGTCTATTGATGTGGGCTTGAATAGCCGAGCTTTTGGATTAAGGCCTCTCGGGCGAAGTTCCGTAGTGTCGATCATTTGTGACGAAGATGGAGCAGCGTCGGTAGTCATTGGCGAAGCCGGAGAGGAAGGAGGGGCAGCGGTCACGCTGGTCGTATCCATGTTGGTGATGTCCTCATCATATTAAGTACCTGACCTTGCAAAGGATAGCTCATGATATATTGCCAATCCCTGTAACAACTGTGGTATCTGAGTCTGCATTTAGTACAAGTGGCAGAGTGCTTAGTCCACACCGAAGTTGCCTTGCCCCTAATATGGTTGAAGCACTTATGTGCATGCAAGTATGGTCATCTGCGGATATGCTAGGTAACATTAAATATTTGCATTCCATTTCATTTTTTTTATTTCATCTTCCAACTATTGCTAATTTTTCTCTTAGGAGATACTTCTTCTAACTTCTTTGCAATCGGAACTATTCTCAAGGATGAAGAAGAGATGATAGAAGATGAATCTGCTGTCACCAATTTATGAAGAAGAGATGATGTAAGATAAATCGGAACTCTCTTTTCAGTTCTGGTGATGGTGGAATCATTACCTTTTGGTTTAGCCTGTTCACATCAACAGTGCTACAAACACTTAGTGACAGGTAGCCCTAACCACAATAAACAGACATGAGGGGTTCTGGTGTTTGCATGTCGATGTGTCGTATGAATTCGCATAAGAAAATCTAATTCATGCATGCAGATGCTTGGTTGCATCAAATCATAATTTGTTATTTTGAGTTCCCCTTATTCGTGGCCTAAGCATTCTTCAAGATTAAAGTTCATTTTAGTTCATTCTCCAATACACGTCTTTCTGATCATTCAAGTTGCTAGCATCATGTAGTGATATATCATTGTTTTCTGTTCTTCCAGGTTACTAGGAGTCAAGCTCATGGTGTGATGCTGCTCTTTGATGAAGATCCTTTTAGGTTCATTGGTAGTTTGGTATGTAAGCTCCGGAGTAGTAGTGTGAAGCAATGATTTACTTAACTTTTCTGGACAATCTAGTTCCCTTGACATTCTCTTCTATGTTCCGAAAATAGTCATGTGAACAAGCGTTTGTCATCTGATTTATTTTCAGTTATTATGATTTATGAGGTCTATACATGATTAAGGCATACCTTTGTTTGTTTATTTTTGTTTACCTGTTATTTGGAGCTTGGTTTGTTTGATCTTGATCGAATTTTTATGTACTAGTTGTTTGCTGAAATGCGGAATGCTTGCTGTCCTGTTTCGGGTCCTGGGTACCCGTTGGGTCTGAGTCTAGGTCCAAATTTGGACCTATATATTCATTCGGCTCCGGATTCGAGTCTAAAATTCAGATCTCGAACCTAGATCCACAAAAAAAAGACCCAAAGCTACCTAACTCAATTACCATCCCTCCACAGAAACAGCCCACCAAACACTACACACAGCAAGCACACCGCACAGCACCCACTGAAAGGAAAAAAAAAAGAACGAAGCGTGTCAGACTAATCCAAAACTTGCCTCGAGCAGGCAGCGTATAAATGCCGCATCAAAACACAGTTCCAAGAGCCAAACCAAACGAAGAAATCGAGAGAAGAGAAGAGAATAGTAGTAAAGAAGAGAGGAAGAACAGCAAGGAATGGCGGAGATAGCGCTGCTGGTGGTGGAGGAGTTCGAGCGGACGACCAAGAGGAAGCAGCAGCAGCAGGGGCGCGGGAGCCAAGAGCTGACCGCCGGCGCCGGCGATCGCGCCGCTTCCGCTTCCAAGACAATCGAGTGGTTCTCTTGGGTGGCGGCGGGGCCCACGGCGGCGCTGGGGGTGGCCGCCGTCGACGGCTTCTTCTCCGCTTGATTTTCTTGGCTCTGTTTTTTCTATGTTGTTTTGTTTTCTTGAAAAGGAGTTGGATTAAGCAAGCCAAGCCGATTCGATACTTCGCTTTATGATGTATATTTGTAGTTGACAAAATCCTAAGTTTGATTCTGGCGTACCAAGTATTAATTGGTGGGTTTGTTCCTCGTGCTTGCGTTATGTATATTTGTAGTTGTCAAAATCCTAAGTTTGATTCTGGCGTACCAAGTATTAATTGGTGGGTTTGTTCCTCGTGCTTGCGTTATGTATATTTGTAGTTGTCAAAATCCTAAGTTTGATTCTGGCGTACCAAGTATTAATTGGTGGCTTTGTTCGTCGTGCTTGCGTTCTTGTTCATGAGCTGCTTGACCCCCCCCCCGGGGTTCTTGTGAGAGCTGTTTGACCCCGTGGTCCCAGTCTTTTCTTGTGAGCCGTAGGATTACAAATGACGGACAGGGAGCGCCGTTGAATTAGTAAGGATTAGAAACCACAACAAAAATGTAGGTTCCCATCCACTCCCGTTGGTAGCTACTTACTACTCGATCAACAGTTTGATTTCGTCGAATCTGGTGGAGCTTCCCCTAGCTTGTAATGGACGGTAACAACTTTGGTCAGTTCCCTTCGGTTAAAGACAACTGGAAATGCTTGTTTACGGAGCACAAGAGATTCCAGTTTCATCAACTTAGGGCCTATTTGTTCTTTATGTCGTGGATTCTAGATTCGGATCCTAAAAGTTGAATAAAAAACTATCTGATTCTCATATGAAAATATCACTGAAACTACCAAGTAATTACAATTGAAATGTCTTTCTAAAATCAGAATTAGCTTCTCTACAACTAAAATTCAATCGATTTTTATAATCTACTCCAACCATATATATTAAAATATACAATCTACTTCATATGTGTTTCTGTAGATTATGATAAATATAAATATGAAAATATCACTGAAAGTACCAAGTAATTACAATTCAAATGTCTTTCTAGAATCAGAATCAACTTCTCTGCAGCCAAAATTCAAAATCAGCTTTAGAGAATCTACAGAAAAAACAAACATACGCTTACTACACATTGCCACAATAAGCGACGCGGCCATTTCATTTATTTATTTTGCAAAGGGCTTCAGAAATTATCACAGGAGAGAAGAACGCTCGATCCTTACGTAGAACGTGCTAAATCACTTCAGACAAAGTTTCATACTACAGAAATTTGTTTGTTCAAACCATTTCGGACAGGATATGCCGGTATCTGCCGTAGTCCGACGTAGTCTTGAAGCTCGGCGTGAACTCGGAGAAGAAGCTCAGCACGGCCGCGAGTTTCTGCGTGCTGTTCTTGGCCACAGCTTTCTCCAAGAAGAGGGCAGGTTGCACGGTAATAACCTGGACCAATCGTAATGTCAGTAACAACGATAATAATGCAACAAAACGTTTCGGGAAACAAATGCAAGTAAATACAATGAACACCGATTTTCAGTGTTGACAGAAAAGGAATAATGGGCAATAGGAAGTCCAAAGGTACATATTTAATCAAGCTTTAGTTATAATGCGTACAAAAAACACTTAAATCTCTCGCAGCATAGCATGTAGAGATATACCGAAGGAGCAAGTGGAGAAAATGCAAACATGGTTGGCAAATACCTTGTATTTTCTAGCGTAGCGTAGGGCCTCTAGGAAGTACCCGTCTTGCAGTAAGGCAGTCACGTAGTCATGGTGCAGGCCCCGCTCCCTCAGCATGTCCACGCCGAGCTTCCTTGTCGGCTGGTGTTGTCGCCCCAACTCAATGAGCTGCATCGCTAGTTCCTTGGAGGGCTCCAGGATCTGCAGGAATTGGTCCATGACCAAAACAAAACCACATTTTGAAACACTGGAGTGCGGATTGATATCTAGAACTGTATTTTAACAATATACTGCGAACCACTAATTTTGGGGAAATTAATAGAGGTAGAAAATATTTTGGCAGGAAAGCTTCGCTGAGTCCCCCAGCTTCCTAAAAGAATAGCCTGGTACTCAAATTAGCAAAATCTGATAGCCACATTGAATTCCTATCTGTCAAATGGACTGAGGAGGTCAATTAGAGGCCTGGTACGCAAAGTTCAGGTAAAGGAACCCGTCATCAGACAGGTGTGGGCTCGATTCAAGCAAAAGTAAATAGTAGAGGGAAGCCTAAGTGAAACTTTGCCACTCGTATATAAATAATATTCAAAGACTATATCCCTTGAATTCGGAAATAATTTTACTTCATATATGAAATTGCAAACCAATATTACCATCTATCTTTTGTTTGGATGTGAAATCTTGCATGAAAAGTACCTAGTTGAAATTATTCCTATCCATTTATTCTCCTTGGCATGATAAATACTAAAATATGAGACAACAATTTAAGTGGAATCATACCCTACATGCAACAGTTGCTTCGAAGTATTGTCAAACCATTAGGCAAACTACAAGCTAATGCAACATTAGTACTTACAAATTTAACTATCAGCGCCCCATAATATATTCAAATTATCAGCACACACAGTATGACCGATTGTGCTAGTGTACTTGATTGAACCACACAGTGACCATTAACGATGGAGTTAGAATATCGCACTGACCTTGTTTGATACAAACAATGCTATTTCAGCATAACGGTTGCTACGGCCTAGTAGTGTCGTCGTCATCACATAAATGTTGGGAGGAGCCTTCAGCCCAGCCTTTGAGGCACTGCAAACAAAGCAAGACAGTACTTTTATGTTCTTATCTTGTATTGAAAGAAAGTACCACATTAAAAACCAAAAAGCATATACCACAACTGATGCTATTATGCACTGATGTCAAGAAAATAAAAGAGGAAAGCAGATGATGGCTATAGTTCATCAAAAAGTGTCTATTGTCATTATGCCATCATGGGGGTCAAATAAAATGGAGCACATGATTATACGGTGTTAATTGTCATTTTGCATGGCAGCATTCCTGTTCCATGGCACAGTGATATGGCCTTTTTTTTCCTTTCTTTTTACAAATGGAACACTTCAGCATGCTACACAGGATGACTAAAGTCATCACGACCAGAAATGCTGACTTCTCAAATAGTTATGTATAATGTTAACAGCAAATATATCACAAACTAGGAATTTGTTGCTTCTTAACTAGTTCTAAACAACACTAAATCTACAAGAAATACCTTCGTAAAAACTCCATTATGACAGCAATAAGATATGCAGGGTCACCCATCATTTCATCTTCAACAAGCACAAAGACAGACTGGAACATTTCAATTGGCGAAATTGCCACACTAGCAACATGTGGTCCATGCTGCATTATTGTACCAGAAGCCAATGGCCTGCTATCCTCACCTAGAGTCTGAGGTCCTCTGTTCGCAGCATCAGATATTTGGGAACCTGACGGTCCCTGACTTGCCCCTGCCGGTGCAATATCATCAGAATCAGACGATGTATTTAATGATGTCCTATCTACATGTGCTGCCAGGTTAGCAAGTCCGTCCTCAGCTCCTGAATTTGGCTGCACAGGTACACTCCCAACTCCACTTGCTGAGTCTGGGTTCACAACAGGTCTAAATGAGGTTCCAGAAGGAGGTTCCTGGGAAACCACATGGGAGCCCTCAACAGGCTGACCACCTGTCTGTTGGTTTTGCTCAGATGTTCTCCTAACCCCAGGAACACTGTTTCCCATTTTCATCAAACGAGAGTATGAATCAAGAACAACATCCATTGCCTTTGCAACCATAGTTATTGGCCTCCTTTCCAGGATGATTGTTCGAACTATAGCAAGGGTTAGTGTCTTAACCTGCATCATAATAAGAATTGGTATAGGAATGGTAATAGTTGGCAAAAATTGAACTATTAGATGGGCTTATCGGCAAAGTGGTAAAATCATATTACTGTGCTCAGGTCCGACTTTCGTCTCTGAAGGAATTCCAAAATCGAAGGAGCATCAGAAGTACTAGCAGCAATAGCCTAGAATTCAAGCCATGCATGTCAGGGCAAATATGTATTTGCATGAGGATGATCTAATCAAGATTCAAGGAATTGTTTATTGCCAATTTCTTACCTCCAGGTCTAAATGGAGTTTCCACAAGAGACCATTCTCAGCATCACAGATGAGGTCAGGAATGAGAAAGTTCCAACCTTCTCCATAGATAGTCCCGCCATATGCACTAGATTGGCTATCTGTAGGTTGAGATGCTTGCCTACTATTGCTGGGCAATCCTCTCACTAGCAATGGAAGAGGCGCAGAAATTGGTGTATAAGAATCCATAAATACATCATAAAGTATGACAACTTTTGCATCTATTTGATGGACCATAATTATGTTATCAACAGCACTAACTGCAATTCTGCTTGAATAAGTCGGTAGAGTACCCTGAAATGACAAGTTATGAATTAGGGGATTAGGGTTTTTCTTGATAACAGAAATATATTAAAAAAGAAAAATAATTAGGACCATAAGTTACACAAGTGTAAATAGCCTGATAGTTTATGCCCTAACATGACTTGTTTCCTAGAAACTAAGCAGGTCCAAGATATCCAATTAGCAACTACTCTTACTGCCAGGAATCAGAAACTTTGTCTCAACTTTAGCTCCAACTACTTAGACACCCTTCTAGGAAAGGGAAAGAACACACTACAACAACATGGAAGGCAAAGCATGCACTTCAAGCTTATATTACAGGCTATTCCTCATGCCAATCCTAACAATAACTTTATTCCTAAAAATATTCAATAATGATAAGGCAGGTAACAATTTGATCGTTCTGAACATTTTTTTCAAACCTAGTTGCATAAATGGAATGCCCATCATAATATTGGTGTGATAAGGCAGGTAACAATTTGATCGCTCTGAACATTTTTTTCAAACCTAGTTGCATAAATGGAATGCCCATCATAATATTTCACCAACTAGATGGGTCTATTCGGCAAACACAGTTAATCATGATCATCTACATATTATCACAGGCCATCAACTCAACCATAGTTATTAAAACCGGAACCGTGAGCGGACCTGCCAAGAAACAGTTTCATCAGTTCATTGCTCCAACCAGTCGTTCACCAGTTGGACCAGTGGTTCAATTATAAATATCTAATACTTGTGATCTAACCTGACAAACAATTTAGCTTAGGATGTCTAGTGGAAGTTCTTGTTGAGACGGCTTGAGGTTGGCAGTTTGACTCCCCTTGAATGCAGAGTGCAACTAAAATATTGCCTTTTCTGCCTATATTCCCTAACTAGTGTAAGTCTCTATGCGTTGCAACGAACGTCAATCAAATATACCATAAGTTATAAACTGAAACAAAATGCAAAAATGATTATACTCAAATCTAAAAATTGCATATGTAATTTGCATCAAATCAACTGACCACATACATATACACATGTGCAGGCAATCCAAACCTTTACAGAATGTGTAGTAAATCCATCTACAAAAGATGGCCTTTCGAAGTGATGTGAGGAGAGGAGATGGATGGCAGACACCATCACCACCAACTCCTTTTAAAGAAGTAAAGAAACGATACAATAGGTCAACTAGACAGGACCTAGCACTGGTTCTTTTCTTTTCTTTTTGACTGAACAACCTGTCCAGCCAGTTTTAATTACTATATAAACAATTTGTTTTGAATGCAAGCAGACTAACTGTTGGAGATAAACAAGCTTGTCCTTATCCAAGGCAAATAGCCAAATTTGCTACCATGACAGTAAGGTGATGAAAAGACGAGATGTTCCTATCATCTTCATCTTTACTAACTCTCATTCCTCTTCTCATAATGCTGTGGTTATAGTTACCAGAAACACGGTTCATCTAAGCCATGACATGGGATTTGGATTCATGGTTCGCCACGTTTCTTCCAATTTCCACCATGAACACAAACCCCGTACCCTAAACCGGTTCAGGTTCGACGAATCCGATTCGCGATTCACAAGATTTTTACAGCGAATCCGGTAACTATGGTCATGGTGGCATTGGCTGCTGTTAAATGTTAATGTGGCAAATATGACAAAGGCCGATGTTTTTCATAAATACCAAATGCAATGCTACTAAACTTAGTCGTCACAACCTACAGACTGAAACAACCAACCTAGCTTAGCAAAGCTAGGCCAAAGCATAATAATCTGCCCCAGTAAAGCTTAAGCTAGAATGGGAAAGCAAAACTCCAAACATGCCATACATTTCTTGAGAAATGAAAGTACAAAGAAACTTGGCTTATAGTTTGAACCTGTTGTACAACAGCATCACGGTAGAAACGATACAAGTTCAATGCCATACTAACTCTGTCAAGCTGCAAGCAGTAAATTCTACCATAGCTGCCAAATTTGAGAAGATGTTATTGGAAGGTTATGTGAAAATTTTGTAAAATAAGAGAGAGAGAGAGAGAGCATACACTGTTACAATATGGACATCAGCAGCAGCTAGAACAGGCTTGTTGTTTGCTTCACTTTTAGACATCATCATTTCAAATTTAGGCAATTTCACAATCCCACCAGCAGAAAACTGACAGAAATATGGGTAGAATTTAGTACACAACTAAATATGTTTCGCATGCACAACGATTTTGCCAACAGGGAAAATTTCATTCCAAGATCGACATAAGAAAACAGGGCCTGAGGGCTGCCAATGGATAAAAAACATTACACATAAATCATGTCTACTCCTGAATTTGGGATAATATCCTACAAATTTATTGGCCTGTGTACCATTGCTTTGTCCTACATTTTATCCCAAACCAAAGAAGCACAAATAACCAATCACACAATTAGAAATTTCATAGAAGGTGTCATCTAAAAGATATTTGATAATCCATAAAGGAAATAACCAACATTATTTAAGGAAAAAATAGTTAGCTGGACAAATAGATTCCAAGCTTTCACAGAGAAATTAAAAAGATCTCAACTGGGAGTTGCTTTAAAGCACAACCACAGCATCAACCAGCAGGATGGCTGTGAGCGAGCGAGCATGGTTCAGAACAGTAAAATAAAAAGTACATACAAACCAAAGATTTCTCAAAAGAATCCTTATCAGAGTTCCATTAATATGGGGCATGTTGTCTCGAATTTATATTACCTGATATCCAGTGAACAGCGTACATTGCATTCCAGAAGCAAGAAGAATCAACCTACTTTCATGTGTGTAAAGATACCAGCTCACGATAAACTTTTTTGAATCCACCAAACGAAGAGCATTTGATTGAGGCTCATATGCAAGCAGATCTAGGCCACTGCAATATAAACAAATTTTGTAAATGAACCAAAGAACAATGTTGTCTCCTTTTGCATAGAACTAGAGTATAAATAACGTCAGTTCTTTTCCCTAAAGTTGACATTATGATAATGAAAAAAAATGACAACATGAATTATAGGTCTAAATAATAGACAGCTTATAGCACACATGCACCTATGTGATGGTTTAGCTAATTGGACGTAAACTGTATAAGGTTTCTGCTATTTATGTTGTAGCAGTAACGCGTTCGACATACCTTGTTTTTATAAATATGACATCACAAGTGGGGCAGTCTGTCCAGAAAAAGCCCAGTATAGTTTCAGAATCTGCTCTGTACTTTTTACTGCAGGCCTCCCCTGTTTCTCTATTTCTAAACTCAATCTCGTAATTGGACCGTTGAATCCCTATGGCTTTCTGATCCAGGGAATACCGAACTGATAAGACAGGTCCTTCATTAACTGGATCAGAGTTCGGAGGTCCAGATGGAGCAGACGGAGCTATCTTCCAGTATAATATCTGCAATAATTGGACAGCTTAACTTCATAATAACCAGATTCATTACAAAATAGAAAAGTCAATTGATTGGATATTCATATACCCGATCAGCTGTTGGAGCTATAAGGAACTTATTTGCATCATCATAGAATAGCCCCCGTATGTCTGGTATGTCACATCGTAGTGGAGGATGCTGTACATAAGCATGAGACAGCGCACCAGGGCTACCCAAACCTCCTTGCATTTGATTGCCCAGCATTTTTTGTTAGTTCAAGCAACTGAGCTAGTGAGCTTCCACTTTACAAAGATGATTGAAAGGGAGTTATTGTCAGTATGTTGCACAGTTTTTACACGGTAATAAAGCACTACACTATCTCATATTTTCTTTTGGCAATAAAATATAGACCAATATTCTCACCTGAAAGCCACAGTGATCACACTGCAAAAGATTAATATCAAACTCCAAAAACCTAGAACTTCAAGCCTTGCCCTTGACCTTTCAAGAGAGACGAGAAAACATAATTATGAAATTGTTAAAATTAGGCCCGGAAAATAAAATCAGTTTGCAAAGATGAAACGATTATACAGATTGTAAGCAGTCCTTTAGTTACAAAACTAAATATGTCTTTGAAGAGGTATGACTCGACCAATTGACCACCACTCTCTAGTTAACCCTATTGATTCTACAGGATCTAGACAAAAGGAGATAAAAGGATAACTGCCCTTTGCATTTAAATTGGGCGCTTAAGCATATGGATGTAACGGTATGGTTCAATGCGACTACACGATTTGCTTAATGACAAAAAAATTACCAGAGTCTGCATGCATGCTCTGAGTGCTAGAAACTCCTTAGAACACATATTATGTTCAATCTCAGGCACCTTTGCTGCTATGCATCTCCCATAATCTTTTGCCTGCATTGCATAGCCAGAAAAATAGAATGTTCACATCATAAAAAACCAAGATGGGTTCATAAGATAACTGATTGATTCACTTTCACCAGATAAGTTGGCACTAGCCATTGAAATAGTGCCTTGGATTGCACACGACAGAATTAATACAGGAAGGTAGAAAATCCTTCAATGTCTACAAATATTTGCCATTTTCCAGACAAAGAACACGCTCTGACTTAGTTACCATTCAGACAGAGCTAATCGGTAGAAGTGTTGCACATATGTATGCCCAATGGAGCCATATTACCCAGCTAAGCGACTCCCACTAGTCACCGTACTAACAGATTACTGCAGGTGAACCGTGAACTACAGGTCCACACCTTTTGGCCACACTCGCTCTCGCACAAATGTGGTGAAATGCAGCCCAATTTAAGGATATAAAAACTGAAGTGCACTTGTTGAATGTACTAACCCCAAGGGCAGAGCAAAGCGAATACGTGAACAACAAACAACCTCCTTGTGGCCGCGAAATCAAAACCAACGAAAAAGAACAGGACTAAGCTGCGGCACACGGGACAAGTTAGCCAGGATGACAGGCTTCCAACAATCCATTCACGACATACTAGGGAACTTGTATTGCCAGCTATAACCTAAGTCACAATGTTCCCGGTTCGTCCGGGTCGAGGAACGGGTACGCGGGACATGGATCGATATCTTCCATGTTCCCGGTTCGAGTGGGGGTTATACCTCTTCGGGACGCTTGGTACGAGATATGGAACGTGTACCAACTATTTTCGGTTCGAAAGGTACCTCGCTGATGCTAATGGAAAGACATCAAAAACAAATTCCAAAAATGCTAATTTGTCAGTCGCTAGCATGGCAAAGGTCTGGAAATACAAGTGCAGCTTATACAAGCATGGGACTGCAAAGTGAGCAATCAAATTTCAATACTCTAAAACTCCTGTTTTCAGCTATAAGAACTGAGCTAATTTGCACCGTAACCACAGAGCATATGCTATGGGCCTGACTCAGACCTCAATGCTCCCCTCGTGACTAGTGACTCCATCCCTCGCTACTCACATCGCATCCTCTCCTCCTACCTCACGAACTCCCTCTGCCAGAGCTAGAGAGGCAGAGACCCAGATCTGGATTCCAATCGAGTCCACAGCGAACTCCTTCCTTGCGAACTCCAGCCTCCAGCTAGCTCCACAGCGGCGCCCCAGGCGGCCAGGGCCCCCTCTCCTGGGCAGCTCGGCGAGCCCTAGACCCTCCTCCCTTTGGCGCGGCCTCAAACCTCCCGTTCTCTGTAGACCGCTGGTCCTCCGCATGCGCGTGGAGGTTAGGCTCGAGCCTGATGGAGCCTCCCTGTTGGATTCGCCCATGCCTGTTCTCGCAGACCTGCAAGCGCGCCGCCACAACTGAGTGAGTTCTCCTTCTCCACCGCATTTGGATCTGTAGTAGCGCCTTCATACCTCTCCTGTTCCGGCGGGCATTGGGACAACATCCCAGCTTCCGTTCCAAGCGTCGACCCAGGCATCGACCCGCATCGAACCCGTTCCTCAATTGGGGACAAAGACCCCGGGACGCGGAACGCCGGACCGTACCACGTTCCATGTGACTTAGGCTATAACAACTAGCAAGCAACCACTAATCACAACAAATTAACACCTATATGTGGTGATCTTCCCACCAAGACCAAACCAGCCAAATCCTCACAACTACCGCGGGAAACCACGCAACTCCGCGACATTTATCACCACCAGACCAAATTCTCCAGCAACTAAACTATAAACTACGAATTACAACAAGGACAACCGAATCACCAGGCCTGCTCCGGCGAATTGGCAACCCATAGGCCCCAGAAGGCAACGCAATTGCATCAGCACATCAGAAATACTTAATAGTAAGTACCTACTAGTGCAAAACTGCTAGAGCACCAAGCCGATGGACTCGACGGAATCATCATGACTACAGACACAGTACAGAGGTAGGGCGGGCGAGCGAGCGAGCGGTGGGCACCTGGGATGCACAAGCGGCGAGGATCCGGGTCAACGCGGAGGAGGCCGCCGGCTTCCTCTCCTTCATCCAAGCCCCGGCCGGATCAGGCCACCATACCACCGCTGGGAGAAAAGAAAAGGCAGCAGGGAGATCCGAGCTCGAGCTGGCGAAGCGGGCGAGGAAGGGGGAGGATTGGACTGGACTGGGGTTGGTGCCGGGGTTCCGTAGCGGGGAAGACTAAAGGCTCGGGGCGTCTCCGCCGACGGCGCAGGCGGGGATAGAGTCGGAGGAGGTGGTGGATCCGCTGGTTCCGTGCTGGAACTGGGCCACACTGGGCCGATAGTAGTTCGGCGTTCCATGGCCAGGCCCGCAGTAGAGCAAACGTGACGGGCCGTAGAGCTGGCCTGACTGGGCGGGCCGAACCCGACCCGCTGCCAATCCTTCGTCCACGTGAAATCTGCTCACGCTACACGTTTTTCCAGAATATTTGTACAACTAGGTAGAATGGCGCGCTATGCCGCGCCTCGGTGAAAAAATCTGACCCATTTTTTTCTACAAAAAATGAAATTCTGTTTTTCTCGGTGGTGTTTTTTTAAAAAATTGGTTGGTTAGAAGCTATCGGTGAATTTACGTAACGTAATCACAATCATTTGTGTCGAAAGAACCGGCGTCGCTATAAATCTCTGGACGAATCTACGTTTTTTTAAAAAAATCCGCTGTTATGACCCGCTGGCAAATCCATAAGTTGCTATAAACCTTCGACGAATCCGTGTTTTTTTGGTCGATGCGTGTTTTATTTGGAAAATTGCGGTTGAATCCGCGTTTTTTATTTGTTTCTTGTGTTTGTTAAAAAAAACGGGTCGTTAGGATCCGTCGGTGAATCTACGGGCCGCTATAAATCTTCGGACGAATCTACATTCTCTAAAAAAAATCCGCGGTTACGACCCGTTGGCAAATTCATAAGTTGCTATAAACCTTCGACGAATCTGTGTTTTTTGGGTGACGAAAATATTTTTTCCGGGTTTTTTGGGTGACGAAAACATTTTTTCTGGGTTTTTTTGGCGACGAAAACATTTTTTTTCAGAAAAAACGGAGAAAGGACCTGAACGTAAGAAGCAGGGACCTATTTGTTATTTTTTTGAACCTGTTCGCTATCCTGAAAAATTAGAAAAGGGCTTGTACGCGATTTGAACTTAACGGGAGGCTTTTCCGTAAAAGTACCGCGCCAGGTACCCAAACGTGAAGAAAAAAATTTTATTTTTGTCTCACAAAAAATTGCGAATGACCTATCCGTAATCTGCAGGGACCTATACGTAATTTAAAGGAACGGAAGGGCTTTTTCGCAAATGACGCAAAGTGACACTTGGCCATCCTCCCCTTGCGGCATTTCTTCACCGCGTAATAGGTGTTTTATTTTCAAGAATATTTTAACAATTAGGCCCATCTGAAATACGGAAATTTTACTGATTCTACAGGAATCGCACTATTTCCTATAAAATTCATATGTTCTAAAAGGGACTAAATTTTTTTTAAAAAAAGTAGTTACAAATGTGTCTGCATTTTGATAAAAATTTAGTTATGTAATTTGAAGTCTCGCTCTTTAATGTTTTAAACTTATAGAAATCAAACTATTTATTTTATAGTTTTATATATCCAATTCATATATTTGTGATTGCCTGATACTTTTTACAGTTTTAATTATGAATTTTGCAATAATTTGATATCACAATTTCTTTGCAATTCTTATTTTTTATTTATGAATTTATATATACTTGTATATTTGGATGCCATAAAAAATTTAAATTATTAATTCCAATTTTATATATACCGATTCCACTTTTTATAATTTACATACATTTATATATTTTTGGATATAACAATTTGTTAAAAAAAGAGCAAATTTCACTTTGCACCATGTTTTATCACCAAACAGGCACTTTGCACCACCCTTAGCCATTTTTTCACTTTACACTGCCTCTTCTTACCATATCTTTCATTTTGCACCAAGACAATACCACGAGTTTGCACAAGTTATCACTTTACACCAAATAATTTTACCATAAGTTGCAGGTTTCACTATGGTTCCCCACCTCCATGCTATTCCCATGTGCCGTGTATCCCGATTCACTGGCACCGCCCATCAGATTCACTGTTGTACACCTCCAAGTTCCCGATCCACCCCAAACAAGACTCCCGTCAAGGTTCTTGATGGTGCACAAGTGCCACAAAAATCGAAGGTGGCTACATGACATGCAATTGCGACAAGAATGGTGGTGCATCGGCCTTGGTGACAGTCCAAAAGAGAGGGTGGTGGTGATTGAGGTGGCGGTGCACTCCATTGATAGTGAGGAATTTTGAGGGTGCATAAGCATTGTGTTGTGGTGGAGAAGTCAATAGTGGTATTGGCTTAGCCAGAGGCGATCTGTGGTGAGCTAATGATGGCGGCACACCATGATGAAGTGGAGGAGAACTAAGTATTGTCCCGGTGTAAAGTGAAAGAGATGGTAAGAAGAGATAGTGTAAAGCGATAACAATGGCTAAGGGTGGTGCCAAATACCACTTCGGGAATAAAAACATGATACAAAGTGAAAGCGATGGTAAGAAAAGGTGGTGTAAAGTGAAAATAATGGCTAAGGATAGTACAAAGTGCCACTTTGGTAATAAGATATGGTGCAACGTGAAATTTACACTTTTAAAAATCTAGTCCACCATGTTTTTTCTAATTTCTATCCCCAAATTTTTGTATGCTTGGACATCACCTTTTTAACATTTAATTTCGAATTTGTATGGTTTTTTGTAATTCCCTCCTTGGATGCATGTGAGGCTAAAAGGCAGACCTATAATCTTAGTGTTATGTAGCTGTGCAGCTCAGCCCAACAAATTGAGCTAAAATATGTAGTGTTATGTGGTGCCCTGTAGCTCAACCTAACAAATTGGGCTAAAAAATGTAGCTTTGTGAAGATGATTCTTAAATATGTAATTCCTCTATAGTTTGCCAAATACATGTAGTTCTGTAAAATTTACTCTTAAATAGTTTTCAATTTTTCTTATTTTTAAATATTTTATACTCAAAGTTTTAAATTTATGTATGTTAAATTTGTAGGCTTCACAAATATTGTTTCTCTACCACTGCATTTTTATTTCTAAATAGTATATTCATACTAGTAATTGCACGAAAATGACCATTCATAGTTTTCATAATTTTTCTATAGGCTGATGTGATCGAGGCACTTAGTTAATTACCAAATGTAATCAATAGTCTTATCATAAATCACATGAGTCAAAACATATGTTAAAACTATAGAATACGCTACTTGAACAGTAAACATGAGTCTATGAAAATCTAGGAATTTTATGCTAATTTTCTAAGGATAGATATGATTTCTATGAATTAAAACATTAGAAGAACAATTTTTGATAATTATATAAAGTCGAAAACTGCTAAGAAGGTCGTCCGACCCATAGGAGTCATGCTTGAGTGGGCTTTGGCGGCCCACGGAGCCTAGTCAGCTCAATTAGGTAGCTGAAGGTGTGGTTATAGTTTACAACCCTAGCGCCTTTGACCACACAACAACCATTCGAGAAAAACAGCAATGAGCACTGGCTTTTAGTGCACTGTTTTGCAGGCGATGATCTCCTACATAGTTGATCGACGATGGGGCTCATGGTCGTTACATGTCACACGAAAGCGTGGTAGCTAGCGCTATGGCTAGCATGTGGGGGTGTCGCAAGCGGCGGGTCAGCATATAGAGGTGGGCACTGGGCCATGCCATTTTGGGCAGCATGAGGCATGCTTGGCCTAGCCCAGACCATGGCCCGGCACGACATTGTTGCGAATGGGCTGTGTCGGGCCTGCCAATATGGTACGGTGGGTGGCCTGGTACAGCAAGCCAGTATGAGCCATGCTTGGGCCGGCACGGCCTAGAATAGTGCTCACATGCCGCGGCATGGCACACTTGGCGTGCGGCAAGCACTCGGCCGAGCCCGCAGCAATGCAAGTGGCATGCAGCGGGGCCCACTGAGGGGAAGCTAGAGGGGTGGGAGAGCACTACATGACAGTGCCGCTGTGGCCATTGCCGCGCCGTCATGGCTGTACTCCCACCACCGTGGCCACCCACCTCGCCATGCCGCCTAGCTTGCCTCGCACGTGGCCGTGCCGCCTTGCCCGCCCTCCACAACCGTGAGAGGAGAGGTCGTGGACATGCCGCCTTGGCCGCGCGCCTCCTCCGTAGTCATCTACTATGGCCGTGGCCCACACGCCACTACCTCCTTCGTCGTGGCTATGACAGCATGCCTACCGCCTACTCCACCTTGGCTTGCGTATAACATGGGGATGTGAGAGGGCAACGAGAAGGGCGAAGGCTGAGGGGAGGTGAGGGAGTGGCCACCATTGATGTGGAGGTGAGAGGGCGATCTCATTGGTTGGGAGGCCGAGGGGGTGGCGGGGTTTGGAGGGGGGTCAGAGGCCGAGGGCGGCGGGGGCCGAGGCATCGGGGGAGGGGGTGGTGGCATAGTAGGAAGCCAAGGCACGTGGGGATGGCGGGAGCGACGGGGCCGACACTACTGGGGCAGAGCAATGGAAGTGATGGGACGGAGGGACCGAGAGGGCTTGATCGGGTGGGCTAGGTGGGGACTGGGGAAGAGAGAGGGTGGAGGGGACGAGTCCAAAAAAGGGAGCGGGAAAGGGGGGAAGGGAAAAAAGGGAGGGAAGGGGGGGAAGAGGGAAAAGGAAAATAGGTAAAAAAATAAAAATAGAAAGGAGAAATGGAAAAAAGGGAGAAAGTAAAATAAATTTGTGAAATTTAACTAATTAAGTCCCTCTCTGACTCCGCACCTAAAAAGAGTGACAAGAACTACAGCTATTACACCAGAGAGAATTGTATTCTAACAAAATATTTCACAAAAACATGATGTCCCTCTATTCACTTGTTCACTATGTCACTTTTGCGGATTGGGTGCTATGGAAAAATTGAATGTTGCCCGATGGAGTTACTAAGTTTTCACTAGTCCAAAAGTCTATGACCTATGACTATCAAAGCACAATTTCTCTTGTCTCTAATTTTGTTTCCATGTGCGAAATCCCAAAACCCTTCTCGATTATCAGTTTGGCCTCTTCGCTGAGAGAGATTGAGAGAGAGAAGAGAGCGACGGACGAGAGAGAGCTAAGAAAGATTGAAAGAGATGGGTGAGAGAGATGGCAATAAGAGAGATTGAGAGAGACAGTCGAGAGAGGTTCTAGGAGTCGAAGGGGTGGAGGCGTGGAGGGGTGGGAGGTATCTTTAGCTTTTGGGCTGACATGGAAGAAGACACTTACCATGAGGACGAGAAAGTTGGTGGCGAGAGGGAACTAAAGCTAGACCATGACACCGTGAAGAAGACCACAAGAATGGAAGAATGACCGAGCAATGGACCAGAGAAGAAGCCATTGATATTCAAGAGAGAGAGCATGAGAGAGATTAAGAGAGATACTGGCATGCAAGAGAGGCAGAGAGAGCGAGCGAAAGACTGAGAGATTGAGAGAGGCTGATCAAGAGGCTAAGAGATTGAGAAAGAGAGACTGATCAGACCAAAGAAAGTGAGGAGATTGAGAGAGAGAATGATCAGGCGAGAAAGACTAATTAGGCGAGAGACATTGAGAGATAGACTGAGAGAATAAATAAAATTTAGTTCTTTTCCCTAATATTTGTATCCGTTGCCTCAACTATGTGCGTCTTCGACTCCTTTATTCTTGTCGCAATAATGCAAATGGGCCGAACCTAGACTGGCATGACACGAAGCAGGAATGAAACACAAATAGACTGTACTTGGGTTCACCGAAGGTGAGACAGGCCAGCACGACATGTCATCGCAGCTTAGCACGGTACGACGCCAAAGACTATCGGCATATCCAAATTGACAAACCTGGTCAAGGCATCCATGAACCTAGGTCATGGGACCTGGCCAGATCTACGATTCCTTTGCCCGACACCGCAACCTCCTGACCTAGCCTGTTTATCATGTGGACCCTAGCCTCGGTCCGTTTCGGCAATGGAGAGCCATATGACCGCACGTGCAACGCGGCGGCGTCCTCCCGACTCGGCACTCCCCTCTCTTGGAAATGAAGCAGTAGCAATGGCAAGGCGATGCAATGGTGTAGCGGCGCCCCTCATCCCGATGATACCCGCGAAGGTAGCACGACAACAACGACAAGTAGCAACATTAATACGGTAGTTTTTCATCCGACCCTTGTACCTAGAGCAGCTCCTCACAACACCCCCTGCACCTGGAGCCTCGAAGCCGGGCCGATCTGCACAAGCCCTGCGCCGTCGCGGCGTAATCCTTCATTACACGGTTGTGCCCGCCCTGCGTTGTCGCAACGTCACAACGCCTGTCCTGTGCCATGCCGCGGTGCTGCCCTCCAAGCCAAGACGAGGGGGCCTACGCTGGTGCTGCCCCTACGCCACGTTCGGTGGTCAAAGTTACTCAACGGTTAGTGCCTTGAAGCTCCAAGGCTCCAAGCCGAGGGGTCTTGCGCCGGTGCTGCCCCTTGAGCTCTGGCCGACTGCTCCCTGGCTGGCTGGCCCCTGACTAGCTGCCCCTTGTAGCATATGGTGCATTTGGTTGCTGCCTTTCTTGATGCTAAAGGTGGGCTGGTGCAAATGCCACAAATTTAGAGTTGCCGCAAGTATGTTCATCTGAAACCCCCATTGTTATAGTTACTATGTTGAATTGCTGACTGTGTCCTCAACCTTGTGATGTTTCCAGAAATCCATTGCTTTCATTAATTTGGAGAGATGTTTGTAGGCTGTGAATGGGAAAAATTCATTTCTCAAACCTATTACCGAGTAAGTTTTTTGTGCATTTCTATTTATCTGTATACATTTTACATTTTCATCAACTGTCGCTGCACTTGTTGTAGTAAAACATCTACTGTTTTTTTGCAGGCTGAAGTTCAAGGTCAAAGGGTTACTTGGCTAACTCCGTATGCTAATCATCAAATAAAGGCTGATGATGTTGACTTCAATGTGATGCACACTTTGCTAGATTTCTATCAGGTAACAATTGTTGGAAATCTAGGTATTATTTTTGTTTCAGATTTGAATATTAAGCTAATTTCCAAAATGATAAAAGATAACAGGCAAGATAACAGGCACCACATGCTACTAAAAAATAGATCGAGCATCGTCGTGCACGCGACGAACAGAGGAAAAAACAATTCTTACGTAGGGCTTGTGGAAGGAAAAGAAGCAGCGTAGTTGCGATCGCTTGTAGTGGAAGTAGTCGACGTCGAGGAGGAAGAACTCGAGCGGTCGCGCAATGCGCTGCCCAGAAACCTTATTGCCGCCCGCCTGCGGTGTTCTCGCAGCAACGGTTCGAGATCCCGCTCTCCTTGCCTCGCGGCGCACGCTGAGAGGAAGGTCGGGGAAGAACGAGTGCAGCACGAAGACGCAACACAAATCATAGTGGATGAGCGCGAGTGCAAGAGACAAAAAGCTCTCTTTTGTCTGGACGTCTCCAGATTTTATAGCCTCGCACTAGTAACGGTCAATAAATTGATCATTACGGCACCATTAAACGCTAGTAACTGTTGTCATAAAATTTCATTCAAATAGACTGTTTCAAATGAAACTGACGCCATAATGGAGAGAAACTGAAAATTAAAAGGGTTTAAACATGCCAGGAATTTAATTTACGGCATGGCGACTCGCGACGTCGCTAGTCACAAGTCACGCGGGAAAAACACGCGGAAATACGTGGTAATTTGCGAAATACGTGCGCGCGCGTGTGTGTGACTTAAGCCGTGCTCCTCACCCTCCATATGCCTCATTACAAGGCATGGTGGGAGCTCTCCCTTTTAAGTTGGCACTCTCCTCTCTTAACTAGCAATATGGTACAATTATTTGTAGCTTTGGCATTAGAGATAAATGGGCCACTTGGGCTACATTTCTAACAATCCCCCACCAATGCCGAAGCAGACAAAAACTCAAAAGTTTGATCACTGTGTTGAATCTTCGTTTAATATATCAGTGTTTCGGTGTAAGTCCCATACGGGTTGAACTTTCACCTAGAATAATGTGATCCATCCTCCCACAGCTAATGAATGGACTAAGCCTTGAATTCACAGCTTTGTGTGGTTAGATTTCACCCGAAATCTTAACTGATACTAGGTTGCCAAAGAACTTCACCTCAACGGAGCGTTAAATGGTTATGCTCCCTAATCTTCTCATGAGCTTTCTAGAGAATGCCCCATTCTCGTGAACTGCGACCTCACAGTTAGGCTCAAGTAGGTGTATTCATTTTAGGTATCCTGTAGGCCGATACCTTTTCCTCTCATTAGGACACTAGAATACATTAAGGTTTTAAACCAGCCTTCCATACAGATTAGAGTACTTAGAACATGGGTAGATTTAGTGTACTCTGTTATTACAACCACAACTTGTTTTTCCCATTACCTAGTTCACGGGATCTCCGATCAAAAGGATGGGTTACAATTGTGAAGTAACTCAAATGGGCCTCACTCCCGTGTCCTTCGACGCAATAGAAATCGCATTTCTTGTTAACCCTTTTGTAAAAGGGTCTGCTAGATTTTTCTCAGTGCGTATATAGTTGATAGCTATCACTCCGGAGCATCTCAATTTTTCGACAGATGATTTAAGCCTCACGTTTCACATGTCCGAGGACTTCATATTATCCTTAGCACTCATAACCTTGATCAACACCATTTGGTTATCGCAAGATACATTAGGATCACGGATTGATTTCTCAACCAATGGCAAGTCCAATGAAGCTCTCTTAGCCATTCGGCCTCAACAAAGGTCGTGTCTAGTGCTACAAGCTCAGCTTCCATGGTTGACCGCGTCAATATAGTCTGTTTACATGACTTCCATGAAGCTCACAAGACTGCTAATGTAAACACATAGCCACTTGTAGCTTTGATCTCATCTGCATCAGAGATCCAATTTGAATCACTATACCCTTCTAATACCGGAGGGTATCCAGTATAGTGAATTCCATAAGAGGTAGTACCTCTCAGATAGCGCAACACTCTCTCAAGAGCCTCCCAATGATCATCTCCCGGATTCGATGTAAACCGGCTTAATTTGCTCACAGCAAATGAGATGTCAGGTCTCGTTGCACCAGCTAAATACATAAGGGACCCAATTATTTGTGAATATCTTAATTGATCTTTCCCTAATTCATTATTTTTGCGCAGTTTTACACTTGCATCATAGGGAGTTGGGGCTATTTTGCGATTCTCAAAGTGAAGCGGCTCAATAATTTTTCTCAGATAATGAGACCGACTCAAAGTAATCCCATTCTTAGTTCTCGATCAATTTAATATTTAGAATTACATCTGCTTTTCACCCATGTCTTTCATATCAAAACAACTAGATAAGAAAGACTTGAGCTCATCAATGATAGCGTTGTTGGTCCCAAATATAAGTATGTCATCAACATACAAACACAAGATTACTCCTTGACCCCCACCATAGCGATAATAAACACATTTATCCACCTCATTTACAGCAAAACCAGCAGATGTCAAAGTTTTATAACTTTTTGTGCCATTGTTTAAGTGCTTGCTTTAAGCCATACAAGGATTTTAATAATTTACTAACTGGGCAACGCCTTTGACCGCCAAAGACACTGGCCAACGGGCCCTAGCTCTGGAGGCCCCGACCACGACTCAAGGCGTGCCGAGGCGCCGACCTAGAGCGCGTGGGCCTGAGTTGGGCTCCGCACGACTCGGGCTCGGGCCGCCCTCGCTCGATGTCGTGAGTCCGCCCTTAGATTTCGGATCGTGCATTTGACCGGCGATTGCCAAGATGCGGATCATGGGGATGAAGCAGGCGCTTGCAACAAGTTCGGAGCGGTTGCTGCCAGCCCCCTACGTGCACGAAGGCCACCACCAGGGAATATCTCCCGTCCGTTGGGAGCAGGGGGGACATAAAGCTAAGGATGTGCAGCCAAGAGAGAGAGAACTCGAGCGCTAGACATTGCCATTGTTGAGCTTGAGTTGTAAGACACACCCACACTCGATAGTAACAAAGAACACTGCCGCAAGGCGACTGGAGTAGAGCTATTACCTTCTCAGGGGCTCGAACCAGTATAAACCCACGTCTCCTGCTTGTTGTCGTCTTGCTCCAGCCTCCGGCACATCGAATCCTTTCCTCCATTTGAGCAAAGGCACAGCTCGGGTCCCAGTCTTACTAACCCCCCGTTTCATTTCTGCGGTTGGTGATCCCGATTGTTGACAGCTGGCGCCCACCGTGGGGCCCGGTAGCTTTGCTCATTCGCAGGAACGACATCAAGATCTTGGGAGCATGGCGCGCTTCGTTGACGGACTTTCCTCGAGCGTGGGCTCGGGCGTGGACTCCGACTCCGCGTCCCTGTTTTCCCCCTCGCCGCCGCCGCTCGAACGGCACGTTTTGATGGCAGACAGTCATGGCGCGAGTGGAGATGCGGATGGCCGTGATCCCCAGACCCCTGAAGACGCTCGCCGAATGGTGCATGTCGCCATCAACCAAGCCATAACCGCCCTCCGGCGGGAGGACCAGGAGAAGGCCGGCGCGTCTCCTGGGCCCCTGAGCTCCTCCCTCGCCGAGGCGCCCGCCATATTGCCGGGTCATGGCCGACCCGATAGGCGAGGTCGAGCTTTTGGCCGAGCCTGGCCGAAGAGCTCGACTGGCCGCGATCGAGATCATGCTCGCAGAAGACCGGTCAAGACTCGGGGACCCGCCCGGAAGAGTGATGACAATTCATCACGCTGCCGCCACGCGCCGACGGACGCCTCGCATGGAGGCGCCTCGCCAGCAGCGGTCTCGGGGCGGGCCTAGACGCCGCCACGCCGCCGCCTGCGGCACCGCACCAAGCGTGGTCGCTCGAGCCAAGCCACGCGAGCTCGAGTCGGCCAAGAAGAAGTCCGAGGGACTTTTCCAGACGTTCCGCCCAGCACCGAGGGTCCAGACCGCTGCGTTACCTACCAGTGACTCCGAGCCCGGCATCGTGGTCGCTCCCTATCGAAGGTCGGGCGCCGAGGCGCTCGACTCCAATTCGGCAAATAGCGAGACCTTGTCGACGACGACTACACCCGGCGCGCGCCTATCCCGGCCTACGGCTGCACGGCGTATTCCGACGACCTTCGTCGCGTGCGCTGGCCAGCTCGGTTCAAGCCGGCGTTGATAGAGCGCTTCGATGGGACTAAGAACCCCGACGAGTTCCTGTCTATTTACTCGACTGCCATCCTGGCGGCCGGAGGCGACGAACTCGTGATGGCAAACTACCTCCCGACCGTGCTGGACGGTGCCGCACGAACCTGGCTCTTCAACCAGAAGCCTGGTTCCTTCAGGTCGTGGCGCCAAGTCCAGAGCGCCCTCCGCTCCAACTTTCAGAGTTGTTACGAGCGACCGGGGAGGGAGAAGGACCTGGATCGCGTCATCCAGGGCAAGGGCGAGCCGCTTCATGACTTTGTGCGGCGGTTCATCCGCACGAGAAACCTGATCCCGAGTATCTCCGATGAAGCCGTCATAAAGGCCTTCAAGTTTGGCGTCCGCGACCGGCGCCTTACCGAAGATCTGGAGATCACCTCGAGGCTCAGTGTCAACAAGCTGTTCCGCATGGCGGAGCGGTATGCAGATGCGGACGACGCTGTCCGCTGGAAACGCGATTATGACCAAGGTAAGCTTGGTCTGAACCCCACAGAGGCTGGCCCATCCAACTCCAAGGGCGTCGACCATGGCGCCACGACCAAGCTTAAGCGCGACCACGCATGTAGGGGGTTGCCGCGGGTGATCGTGTCGGCCGATGGCCAGCGCGAGGTCCTCGAAGTTCGAGATCAAGCCCGGGAGGGATCCAGACCCCGCCAAGGCCGGCCTCGACCTCGCTAGGCACAGAATCAGCCCCAGCAGGAGGGTCGACGGCCCGAACCTCGGCGGGTCGACGCCGTCATAGGGTCCGAGGGCGCCAGGCACGATGAAGCGAAGTTTTGCCTTTTTCACAGGGCAGCCGGCCACGACCTGCGAACCTGCCGGGCCTGGCAGGGCAAGCTAGAAGCCTTCTACGATGTCCGAGGGGAGATGCCCGTGCTACCGGAAGAGGACGCCCAGCCAGACAGGGTGAACGCTGGGGCGGACTACGACGACCTCGACCTAGAATTCCAGCAGGGCGAGTGCCAGATTGACGTCATCTTCGGCGGCTTATCAGTCCCGGCGTGAGCTCAAGGCCGCCTCGCGCACCATTTGCCAGGTTGCCGCCTGGAAGCCCATCGGAAAGATCGCAAGTGGCCGGTGCCACCATCACCTTCTCCCGAAGATGCCCTCCAAGGTATGGCTCGAGACTCGAAGATCGCCTTTGTCGTGACTTCACCATCAGCAACACCGCGGTCGGGCACGTCATGGTCAATGGCGGTAGCTTCCTAAACCTGCTGCAGGCTGGGGCACTCGACCGGATGCAGATACCCCGGTCGAAGGTCAAGAACATTGCTGTTCCCTTCTTCGAGATTGTCCTCGAGCTCGACCACCCCTTGGGGGCAGGTGGTCTTGCCGTCACCTTCGGCGACTCGACCAACTTCCGTACCGAGCTGATCACCTTCGAGGTGGTCGAGGGGGACCTCTCGTACAACGCCATCCTCGGGCGGCCTGCCCTGGTTAAGTTTATGGCGGCCAACCACTATGGCCATCAGTGCATGAAGCTCCCAGGTCCCCACGGCATCATAACCGTGTGGGGTGACCTCCAGACGGCGCACGGATGCGAAACCAAGGCCCTGACCCTTGCCGGCATGCTACCCCAGCGAGGCCCAGAGGCCACGGTGAAAAGCGCTCGATAGAAGGCGGCGATCCGGCCAATGGAGTAACGAAGGTCTTGCGCCGAGGAGAGCGACCGACCAAGTGCATCCATAGTTTGGGCCGAGTTCCAAATAGGAACTCGAGCTCGCCACCTTCCTCCGCGCCAACAAAAGCATATTCGCTGGGAGCTAGCGACATACCGGCGCCCCAAGGAGGTGATCGAGCATAAGTTTGAGTGAAACCCGACTCGACCAGGCGCCGAAGCTGCGTCGCTTCTCCCCGAGAAGGTCGCGGTCATCAAGGACAACCTTGACAAACTCTTGAAGGCGGCTTCATTCGCGAGATCGACTACTCGAGTGGCCGCCAACCCGATTATCGCCCGTAAGAAGGGTGGGAAGTGGAGAATGTCGCGGACCACACGGGTTGAACTCGCTCGCCTGGCGAAGGACAACTTTCGCTCCCGCCAAGATCGACCAGATCGTCGACTCCACAAAGAAATGCCAAGATGCTAAGCTTTTTGGACGCCTATTCAGGGTACCATCAAATCAAACTGGCGGTTGACGATGAAAGCAAGACATCGTTCATCACGCCGTTCGGCACTTACTGCTACACGACCATGTCATTTGGTCTGCGCAATGCGGGGGCCACGTTCCAGCGTCTGATGACCAGGACGTTCGACCCTCAGATCGGCCGGAACCTTGAGGTCTACGTGGACGACATCATCGTCAAGAGCCCTTCCGAGGGCGACCACGTTCGGGACCTCGAGGAAACCTTCAACAACCTGAATAGGTACCAGATCAAACTCAACCTCGAGAAGTGCGTGTTCGGTACCGCGTCGGGGAAGGTGCTCGGCTACATGATTGGGGGCTCGGGGGTTGGCCCAAACCCGGAGAAGATCGAGGCGATCGAGAAGATGGCACCCCCGACCTCGGTCAAGCAGGTGCAGAGCCTCACCGGCCGCATGGCCGCCCTCAGCAGATTCATCTCGAGGCTCGGTGAGCGCGGACTCCCATTCTTCAGGGCTCTGCGCAAGCAGGGAGGCTTCGAGTGGACTCCAAAGGCACAGCGGTCCTTCGACGAGCTGAAGGTATACCGCAACCCCAATTCTACTTACATTTACACCGCAATCGGGCGAGAGGTCGCTGCTCTACCTTGCTGCCACCGCCAAGGTATCATCATTCCCCGGTGGTCGAAAGGACCCCAACAAAGACCCGATCTATTATGTCAGTGAAGTCTTGCACGGCCCAAAAGAGCGCTACCCACAGGTACAAAAGCTGCTGTACGCTCTCCTCATGGCTTCACGCAAGCTTCGACACTACTTCCAAGCGCATTCTGTGGTCGTCCCGAGCAATTTTCCGCTCGAGGACGTCTTACGGAACCCAGATGGTGGCTGACGCATCGCCAAGTGGGCAATGGAACTGGCAGCATTCGATGTCCAGGTCGTCGCTCGGACGGCCATCAAGTCACAGGTGCTCGCCGATTTCGTGGTCGAGCAGACAACGCAATCCGAGCCCGAGCCCGAGGTCGAGGAAGAGCAGCCCTGGATCATGTTCTTTGATGGCTCGAGGTCCTTCAAGCGCTCGGGGGCTGGAGTCCTCATTCTGACCCCGAGTGGTGGCCAGTTGAGGTATGTGGTTCGTTTCGGGTTTACGGCGACCAACAATGTGGCAGAGTACGAAGCTCTCTTGGCGGGCCTTCGAGCTTGCAAAGCTCTGAGCGTGCGCCGCTTGGTCGTGAAGGGCGACTCGGCTGCTGTCATCAATCAAGATAACAAGGAGTACCAATGCTCGAAAAAGCGATGGCAAAGTACTCGCCGAGGTGCCAAGATGGAGAAATGGTTTCGAACTTGGAGCTCAAGCACATTCCCGTGAAGGACAACTCCAGGTCGATTCCTCTCAAGCTCGCCTCCTCCGATGACGAGATTCCGCCCGATGTCATCCTGGAGACGTTGGCGGCCCCCTCGATCTCCGACCAGGAGGTCTGCCTCGCTATGGTCGAAGGTACACCTTTCTGGGCTGAATCCATCCATAATTTCCTTGAAAGGGGCGACCTACCGCCCGACCCTGCCGAGAGGAGCCGGATCAAGCACCGGGCAAGCCTATACACGCTCGTCGAGGGGAAGCTCTACAGGCGAAATGTTTCCGGCGTCCTGACACGGTGCATCCCCACGGAGGAGGGTAAGTACCTGCTAAACGACATCCATTCAGGCCTCTGTGGAGCACATTCTTCATACAGGATGACGGTCGGCAAGGCTTTCCGTATGGGATATTATTGGCCCTCGGCGCTCAGATGCTCATGACATCGTTAAGACTGTCGGGCGTGCGCCCACGCCTGAAGTCCCATCAACCCGCATACGCTTCCGCACCATCCCGCTTGCGGCCTTTTTGGACGGGGAAATTTGGACATCCTCGACCCTTTCCTCGGGCACGGGGTAAGAAATTCTTGTTCGTCATTGTTGATACCTTCACTAAGTGGATAGAAGTTGAACCGTCTCGACCATAATCGCCGGGCGGCCGTTCGCTTTTTCCGCTGTTCGTGGTCACCAGTGCACGGGTTCCATGCAGAATTATCATTGACAACGGCATTCGGTTTACGCTGAGTTGTTCCAGAGTTTTGCGAGGACCTCGGCATCAAAGTATGCTTCGCCTCGCTGGCTCACCCCGAGCAACGGAGGCGGCGGAACGCGCCAACCGCAAATCGTCCGTAGGCCAAGAAACGAGTTGCAGATGAGCTCGAACGCTACTAAGAAGACTCGGTGGATGAACTTCCCACCATCTTATGGTCTGTTCGCACTACGCCACCGACATACGTGGTCCACTCCTTCTAGCTCGTGTTGAGATCAAGCCGCCCCGCCTCCCGAGGTCACGCTGGGCTCGCCAGGTTAGCTTGGTCTACCTGTGTCGACTTCGAGCATGAACGGTCTCGACCTTACCCTTGCAAAAGAAGTAAGGTGTCGCGCCATCGCCACGATCAACGCACTACGCAAGCTCTTCGCAGACATGCGCCTCGGCCAGACGACCTAGGAAGCTCCTTGTTGGGGACCTAGCCCCGAGATGGATTCGTGGCTCGCCCAACACCAACAAGTTATCCCCATGTGGGAGGGCCCCTATAGAGTCGCTTCAACAGACGACGGGCTTATCGGCTAGCGCGCTCGATGGCGAGAGCTCTCTAGCTCGTGGAGCATAGATCAACTGCGCGAAGTTTTACGTGTAATCTCTATACCTTACTTCTTAATGAAAGTTGCCTTTTTGTTTATCTTTTTTCCTTTGTTGACTATGCTCGTGCTCGTTGTCCACGACCTTTTTTCGAAAGCACGACCTTCAGACGCCGCACACTTGTTCTTGTCTCGCGCGACGCGAACTTAGCGCTCACCCACGAGGTCGGGGCACGCGTAGTCGAATCTCTTCGCAATCCGGCTCCCCTCGCTTGGGTTCGAACCAACGACCTCGCAGCTTTTGACCATTGAGCAATGCGCATGGTCGTGGTCGTGCTTCGAGCGCTCATCCGGTGTGACCATCTACTTAACGGACTCGCTTTGCGCCATTTTTCCCTGCGGACCTTCCTTCAACTCGCAGTCGTGGTCGCTGTTCGATTCACGTCTTATGCCCAAGGCCGGCCGCCGACCTCGACCCAATAGGGCTGGATAAGGCTATCCTATCGACACGCACCAACATATAGCGTGAACGTGGCTAACGAGCAAAACAGGAGGACTCCAAGTTGTGTTCGTCATCATGGCTGAATCTTGCGCCCAAGGCCGGCGTTGCTTTCGACCTTGGACCCAACAAGGACATCCTCGACCATGAAATCAAACCAAGACAGAGGAACTTCTTTTTTTCTCCAAAAGGAATTTAGCTCCATTAACATTTTGTTTTAAAGTGTTTCTTACAGGTCGGCCATCTCGTGGGCAAGTTTTTCCTGCTCGAGCTCGGCCACCTTTGCCCTCAGGGTCGCTATCTCACCTTAGTACTGGAGGGCTTGCTGGGAGGCGTCCACGGCTCGGCGCCTTTCGTCTTCAAGTTGGGCCAGGGCGCTCTTTGCCGCTTTGCTGACACACCCAAGCTTCTCCTCGAGCCCCGGGGCCTTGACCTCAAGCCCGGGAGATGCCTTCTCCGCAGAAGCCTTCCCCAGCGCCTCGACCTTAGCCCGCTCGGCTTCGAGCGCCTTGGTGACGCGCTCGAGCTTCCCTTCAAGCTCGAGGATTTTGGCATTCAGCTCGGGGGACGCCTTCGCCGTGGAGGATGCTTGCTCGCAGCAGCCTTCTCTAGCGCCTCGACCTTGGCCCGCTCGGCCTCGACCGCCTCGTTGGCACACCCAAGCCTCTCTTCGAGCTCCAGGACATTGGCCTCAAGCTCGGGGGACACCTTCGCCGGGGAGGACGCTTGCTCCGCGGCAGCCTTCTCCAGCGCTTCGACCTTGGCTCGCTCGGCCGCGAGCGCCTTGGCCGATCACAGGCGCCAGACTCCACGGCCTTGAAGCCATGCTCGCGCTCAGAGGTCCTGGTCTGCTCGAGCTCGGCCGCGTGGGCTACCTCCTGCGCCCTCATCGTTCGACGAAGATCGACAAGCTCCCCGGCTTTCTGCTCGAGCTCCGCCTGATCGACCTCGATGGTCCTGATGAGCCTCGGAGCCGGCCTCCGTGGCCTCCACCACGCTCAGAGGCCCTCAAGACATCGGTGTGCTCTTGAAGGCCTTGCGGCCCCAGGGGAGACATGGTCGATCGCCACAATGTAAAGGGTGGCCCGACTAAGAAAGGAAACAGGAACTCAGCTAACAAGCCACGGTGCGCGGAGGGGCCCTTACCCCCTGGTCGATTCTCCAGCGTGAGCGGGTATATTCTTCGTGATCGTCGATGCGGTCGTGGGAGATTTCCTCCTCCTTGTCGCCCACTGCTTCTGGGATGAGGTCGACCGCAGCCCCCAACGACGCACTGGGGCCAGGATCTTTAGGCTCAGGCGGGCGCGACCGGGATCTGCCGCCCACTCTGCAGGGCTCGGCCGCGCAGGGAGGGAGCGGCAACAACGTTGGCCCCTACCTCCATGGTTAGGGCTCCGCTCGCCTCCGGCTCCGAGGGAGCGATGACCAGCTCTGCAGCAAGGCCCTCCGCGGCGTGGACGATCTCCACGGCCTGGGATGCCACGACCTCAGCACAGGCTGGCACAGGTGGGCGCATGGTCACCGGACGCCCCGCGGCGGTGCCATCTTCGGTGGCGGTGGCGCCACGACTGGCGCCTGGCGGCCGTGGGTCGTGAGCCTGGGTGACTCAGCAGTGGTGACCGTGGCACTGGTGCCTTTCCCGCGATTGACCTCGGGAGGGTCACGTCGCGGTGGCTTCCGCCCGCCAAGGTCAGAATCCTCACCGTCGCGGGCTGGTTTTCCTCCTCGTCCGTCGTCACGAACCCTTGGTAGAACTCGCCAACGGGGGCCGGGCTTGGTGGCCCCGAGGGGGTCTGCGTCGGGCGTGAAGGTCGGCGCGGGGCCAGCACGAAGACATTCTCCTCCTCGGATTCAGACTCACCGACATGACCATCACAAACGGGTAAGTCTCGAGTGCGGGTGCTCAAGGTCTGCGATCAAGAACAGGCACTAAGCAGGAAAGACACGAAGGGGGCAGAGCAAACTGAAAAGCTAAAAAACTCACCTGAGTCACCACCGCTGCTTGACGAGGGCGGCGAGGAGGTCTTGCCGCCCGATGTTTGAGGGCACTTCGCTTTCTCCCGGGCGGCCTAGGACCTCGAGCTCATTGGTCTGCGTCATCCGCGGGCGGCAGACTGGGAGCCTGACCTTGACGCCTGGCCGACTGGGGCTCAAGTCCTATAGCCGCCGCCAGACTGTTGTCATGAAGGGAAGGAGATGTCAGTTGATGAGCGGGCACGAGCTCGGGGGCTCGATCGTGGAGGGTCCTACTGCAGGCGATCCCCACTCGACGTGGGGTTTCTTCACCTCCGGGCAGCTTGCTCCAGCCGGGGGGGGGGTCTCTTCCTCCCTTTCTTGCTCTTGCCCCCGCCGGGTAGTGGGAGCATTCTCCTGGCCGTCTCCAACAACTCCTGGTGGTCCTGCGAGCATGCGAAGCTAAGGAAGGGGCTCATGGGCACACGACTCGAGCGCTTGGTCGGACGGCTTACCTCGGCCTTTCGGCGGAGCACGTTCTTCGGGACAGGGTCGCCGATGACGTACTCGTGCGCTAGCTTCCCAAACATCTTGGTCATCCTAGCGGCGACCCAGGACTCCTTCGGCGCTGCAAGAGAAACGACCATCAGGGAAGATCGAAGGGTGGACTCGAGCAAAACCTTGGGGCGAGAAGGCTTACCAGATGTGTCCTCGTGGGTCGGGTCGTCGCGCCCCTGGATCTCGTAAAACGGGTGCATCCTCCTCCACAGAGGGGACACACGACTCCACAGAAAGTCGTTGGCAATCGCCTGCCTGGTGAGGCCGCGCATGGCACAGATGTGTATGAGAGCGATGGCCTCCTTGTCGACCTCGAGGTCATCCGCCTCCCGGTCTCCTTCTTCCCGGAATGGGGCCCCTCAGACACCAACAGGCCGACCTCGCCTCTTCGTAGAACCACGCGCTGACCACTGCCGAGGGAGTCCCGAGGTTGAAACTTAGGGAAGGACCACTTGAGCCCGACCAGCACTGGAAGTAGAGGCATCCGACCACGGGGTCCTTCCCGGAATGGAAGAGGCTGAAGTACCGGAAGAAGAGCAAGGGGTCGGAAGGATCCCTAGGAATCCCTCGCATAGATGGGAGAAGATGGTGAGAAGGAGAACGGAGTTTGGCACTGTGTTGATGAGCTCGATGTCTAGCTTGAGAGGACCCTCGAACGAACTGCTTCCGGGTCCGCAGTCAAGAGAGTGTATGCTCGGCAGACGATCTGCCGTCCCTGGGCACGGTTTCGGTCTCACCGCCCAAGCAACCGCCATGTTACCGAAGTCAATCAGCCCCAGGTCCTCAGCTCTTCATCCTCGCCAACGACAAAGTGCTCCTCCTCACTTGGCCATGGCGGTCGCAGTAATTTGGTTGAAGGGGAAGAGGAGTCTTGCTCAGAAGGAAAGCTAGAAGAAGGGTGCAAGGTCGAGAGTTTCTACGGTCGCTATGGGTTCGGTTTTATAAGCCGCACCGTCGCCGATCCGGTTCATGAGTCTCAAAGGCGGCTTACTTTGATTCGACAGTGCAATTAAGGCATGGGCTGGTTTCAGATATGGCAGTGCCCACCAACTGCGTCAGATCTCTGCACGGAGTTCCGAGATCAAGAGGCGCCAGTGTCGCTTTCACACGGCGGCGTTACGTTTTCACCGACTCGACCTCAAGCTCAAGGTTCCTAAATCATCCCCGATCAGAGACTCAAGGTCGGGTCCGTGTTCCAAACCACGACCATAAGCCTCGGGGCTAGCTGACGAGGGCTGGCGCCTTGATCAAGCCATCACACCGGCCAACGGCCCCCCAAGCTCGGGGAGGCCCCGACCATGACTGGGCGTGCCGAGGCGCCGACCTAGAGCGCTGGGTCCGAGTAGGCTCCGACGCACTCGGCCTCGGGTCGGCCCTCGCTCGCGGCCGTAGTCCGCCCTTGATTTCGGATCGCATTTGACGTGCGGTTGCCAAGACGCGATCGTGGGGATGAAGCAGGCGCTTGCAACAAGTCCGGAGCGGTTGCTGCCAGCCCTCTATGTGCATGAAGGCCACCACCCGGGAATATCTCCCGTCCGTTGGGAGCAGGGGGGACATAAAGCTAAGGATGTGCAGCCAAGAGAGAGAGAACTCGAGCGCTAGACATTGCCATTGTTGAGCTTGAGTTGTAAGACACACCCACACTCGATAGTAACAAAGAACACTGCCGCAAGGCGACTGGAGTAGAGCTATTACTTTCTCAGGGGCTCGAACCAGTATAAACCCACGCTCTCGCTTGTTGTCGTTTTGCTCCAGCCTCCCAAGACATCGAATCCTTTCCTCCATTTGAGCAAAGGCACACGGTCCCGCCTCACTAACCCCCGTTTCATTTCTGCGTTGATGCATCCCGATCGCCGACAAATGGGCGCCACCGTGGGGCCCAGAGTTTTGCTCATTCGCAGAACGACATCAAGATCTTGGGAGCATGGCGGCTTCGTTGACGGACTTTCTCGAAGTGGGCTCGGCGTGACTCGACTCGACTCCCTGTTTTTCCTCGCCGCCGCCGAACGGCACGCTTTGATGGCGATATCATGGCGCGAGTGGAGATGCGGATGGTCAGGATCCCTGCACTTCAAGACGCCGCCGAATGGTGCATGTCGCCATCAACTGCCATAACCGCCCTCCTGGAGGACCAGAGAAGGCCGCTGCGTCTCGGCCCTGTGCTCCCTCCTTCGGGAGCGCCCGCTTATTGTTCGGTCATGGCCGACCCGATAGGGCGAGGTCGAGCTGGCCGAGCCTCGCCGAAGAGCTCGACGGGTCGCGATCGAGATCATGCTCAAGCAAGCACAAGTCAAGACTCGGGACCCGCTCCCGTAAGAGTGATGACACCATCACGCCGCCGCCATCGCGCCCGACGGACGCCTCGCTGGAGGCGCTCACCAGTTAGCCGTCTCGGACGTGGTTTGACGCCGCCACGCCGCCGTCCTGCGGGCACCGCACCAAGTAGGGTCAGGCTCGAGCCAAGCCACGCGAGCTCCGAGTCGACCGGCAGAAGTCCGAGGACTTTCCCAGACGTTTCCGCCCAGCGCCAGAGGGTCCAGACCGCACAGCATTTACTGTGTGACTCCCGAGCCCGGCATCGTGGTCGTTCCCATCGAAGGTCGGGCTGCCGAGGCGGCCTCGACTCCGAATTCGGCAGCAGCGAGGACCTTGTCGACGACGACTACACTCTGCGCGCTTATCCCGCCTATGGTCGCACGGCGATTCGACGACTCGTCAAGCGCGCCGTTGGCCAGCTTCCTGTTCAAGCGGCGTTGATAGAGCGCTTCGATGGGACTAAGAACCCCGGCGTTGATAGGCTAACGAAAATATCTACATTAATCATCGGCTTTTGTCAGGCCGACGAAAATACATTTTTGGCCGACGAAAAATATTGGTTTTCCTGTAGTGAATGGGCCTCACTCCCATGTCCTTCGACGCAATAGAAATCGATTTTGTTAACCCTTTTGTAAAAGGGTCTCGCTAGATTTTTCTCGGTCGTATATAGTTGATAGCTATCACTCCCGAGCATCTCAATTTTCTCGATGATTTAAGTTTCACGCTTCACATGTCCGAGGACTTCATATTATCCTTAGCACTCATAACCTTGATCAACACTGCTTGGTTATCGCAAGACATTAGGATCGCGGATTGATTTCTCAACCAATGGCAAGTCCAACAGAAGCTTCTTAGCCATTCGCCTCAACAAAGGGTCGTGGTCTAGTGCTACAAGCTCAGCTTCCATGGTTGACCGCCTCAATATAGTCTGCTTACATGACTTCAATGAAATCAAAGACTCGCTAATGTAAACACATAGCCACTTGTAGCTTTGATCTCATCTCGCATCGAGATCCAATTTGAATCACTATACCCTTCTAATAACGGAGGGTATCCAAGATAGTGAATTCCATAAGAGGTAGTACCTCTCGATAAGCAACACTCTCTCAAGAGCCTCCCAATGATCATCTCCTGATTCGATGTAAACCCATTAATTTGCTCACAAAGAAATGAGATGTCAGTCTCGTGCACCACCGACTAAATACATAAGGGACCCAATTATTTATGAATATCTTAATTGATCTTTCCCTAATTCATTCTTTTTTGAAGTTTTACACTTGTATCATAGGGAGTTGCGCTATTTTAGTTCTCAAAGCCGGCGGCTTAATAATTTTTCTCGCATAATGGACCGACTCAAAGTAATCCCATTCTCGCTCGATCAATTTAATATTTAGAATTACATCTGCCTCACCCATGTCTTTCATATCAAAACAACTAGATAAGAAAGACTTGACCTCATCAATGATAGCAAGTTGTTGGTCCCAAATATAAGTATGTCATCAACATACAAACACAAGATTACTCCTTGACCTCCACCATAGCGATAATAAACACATTTATCTGCCTCATTCACATCAAAACTAGCAGATGTCAAAGTTTTATCAAACTTTTGTGCCATTGTTTAGGTGCTTGCTTTAAGCCATACAAGGATTTTAATAATTTACACACTTTATTTTCTCATCCAAGAATCGCATAACCATCTGGTTGCTCCATATAGATTTCTTCCTCCAACTCTCCATTAAGGAAAGCTGTCTTTACATCCATTTGATGGATGTGTAGACCATAGGAAGTCGCTAATACAATGAGTACTCTAATGGTGGTTAATCCGCAACAGAGAATAAGTATCAAAATAATCCTCTCCTTCTTTCGGGTATAACTCTTGGCTACAAGTCTTGCCTTATACTTATCAACAATACCATCAGCCTCATTTTCTTTTTAAAGATCCGATTACATCCAACTGGTTTGCACCCAAGAGGAAGTTCAATGATCTCCCATGTTCCATTAGCCATGATGGAATCCATCTCACATTTGACGTACTTCTTTCCAATACTGTGATCGTGATGCATAAGCCTCGAAAGAGTTTTTGGCACATCATCCACAAGGTATACAATAAAGTCATCACCAAAGGTTTTTCAACCCTTTGTCTTTTGCTCTCGCGAGGAGCTTCATTTGTGACAATATTGTTATCCTCCTCGTGATATCATGTCGATTCAATAATATTTGGTAATTGAAGTAGATGGAAGATCGAAGTTTTAGAATTTTCATTAAATCCTGCTACTCTCACAGGATAAATATTCTCAAAGAAAGAAGCATCTCTAGATTCCATTATTGTGTTAGCAATAATCTCGAGAATCGATTTTACTACTAAAATCTATAGGCCGATCATATTGGCATATCCCGTAAAAATGCAATCGAATCGCTTTTAGGTCCAAGCTTTTTTCTCGCAATGGTATATTGACTTTTGCCAAACTCCCCCATGTTCGCAGAAAATTGACATTTGGTTTTCTCCCTTCCATCCCTCATACATGAGTAATCTCACTTTTTTAGTAATTACTCTGTTGAGGACAAAGGTTGTTAAGGTAGCTTCCCCCACCATGACTTAGACATACCAGCACTCTCGAACATGGCATTCACCAAGTCTGTTAGTGTCCAGTTTTTCCTCTCAGCCACCCCATTAGATTGATGTGAGTATGGTGGTGTCACTTCATAGATTATACCATGCTCAGCACAATATTGGGAGAATTCCTAAGAGATATACTCTCCTCCACGGTCAGATCTTAGCCTTTTAATTTTCTTTTCTAGTTGGTTCTCAACCTCGACCTTATAAATTTTGAGTAGTTTAAAGCTTCATCCTTTGTTTTCAGCAAATACACATAACAATAACGTGTTGCATCGTCTATGAAAGTTAGAAAATATCTTTTGCCTCCTTTTGTCAACAATCCATTCATCTCACATAGGTCAGAATGGATGAGATCTAATGGTGCCAAATTCCTTTCTTCCTCTAACCCCTTAAAGGGTTTCCGAGGTTGTTTTGCTTGCACGCAAGATTGGCACTTTGATCCTTTGACAATATCATATTTTGGAATTATTTCAAATCTGGACATTCGAGCAATAGTATCATAACCAATATGACATAAACAAGAATGCCAAACATTAGATTCACAATTATTAACTTGAGTAGCAACATTTAAATTTAAACAAGACTCTAGTACACTTAAGCTTAAACAGCCTCCGCTCATAACCTTTTCCAACAAAGTTTCCAAATTTGGACATTACAACTTTATTAGACTCAAATACTAACTTATAACCATCTCGACATAATAGGGAACCATCGACAAGGTTCTTATTTATTGTTGGCACATGCTGCACGCTTCTCAAGCGACGGTCTTCCTCGAATCGAGCTTCAGCTTCTACTGCGCTAACACCACGCACAAAAGCATGCGACCCATTCCCCATTAGGACGGAGGAAGCCCCGCTGCTGGTAAGAAGAAAATAGAGATATGTCGTAACATACGTGAATATTTGCACCGTATCAACCCACCAATCAGTGGATTGACATACTGAAAAAACAACAGGAGAATTACCATACCCTCCTGAAGTAGTTCCCTCACTTATGGTCACGTTGGCAATTTTTTTGCCTTACTCATTTGGCCTGTTCTTACGGAAACGACAGTCTTTAGTCATGTGACCATCTTTTCCACACACATAACAGGTAATGTTTTTCATATCTTTCTTCTCAAACTTCTTCTTCTTGAAGCTAGTATTTTTGTTTGGTTTCAAGCCTTTGTTGTTGTTGCCACTCTTCTTCTTAATCACATTTGCGTTGTTTGGTTCCTGAGAAGAAGTTTTTGGTGCATCTTTAGCTCGCATTTTCTTCCATGTCGAGGGCAGCAATGAGATCTTCAATAGAAATCTCTTCCCTCTTGTGTTTTAGACCAGTGGCAAAATTCCCCCAAGATGGGGGAAGTTTAGCCACTATGCCCGCAGCCACAAATTTTGCAGGTAAATCACATCCCAAATGTGCAATCTCGCCCACTAGTAGCCGAAAGTCATGCGCTTGAGCAACAATCGATTTAGACTCATCCATGATAAAATCGAATAGTTGCTCGCGACGATACAACCAAATGACCACCCTACCTTCGCGATATTTTTGTTCAAGAGCCAACCACAACTCATGGCGGATGTGTAACTCATATACACATCATATAACTGATCTGCCAAGATGATCAGAATGCAGTCCAATGCGGTGTTATTCGCATTCTCATACTGTGTATTCTCCTTATCCGTAAGCGGGTATTGAGGGAAAATCACCCACCACATACCCAGAGACATGAGCCAAAACTTGGCTTTAGTCTGCCACCTACGGAAGTTCTGACCATTGAACCTCTCAGGTTTCATGGCATCACTTGCACCAGCCATTGCTGAAACACAGTCACACAAATAATACCAATAAGGTTTCTGGAATGTTGGAAATCTAGGTATTATTTTTGTTTCAGATTTGAATATTAAGCTAATTTCCAAAATGATAAAAGACAATAGGCAAGATAACATGCACCACATGCTACTAAACAATAGATCGAGCATCGCTGCGCACGATTTAACAGAGGAAAAACAATTTTACGAGGGCTTGTGGAAGGAAAAGAAGCCATAGCTTGTGATCACTTGTAGTGGAAGTAGTCGACGCCGAGGAGGAAGAACTCGAGCGGTCGTCAGAGTGGAAGTAGTCGACGCCGAGGAGGAAGAACTGAGCGAGTCGCGAATGCGCCTACCCGAAACCTTATTGCCGCTTCTGCAGGTTCTCGTGATCGGCAGAACGGTTCGAGATCCCGCTCTCCTTGCCTCGCGGTGCACACCGAGAGGATGGTCGGTGAAGAACGAAAAGACAAAGACGCAACACAAATCACAAGGATGAACGCGAGTGCAAGAGACAAAAGCTCTTCCGTCATGCGGACGCTCCAGATTTTATAGCCTCGCACCAGTAACGGTCAATAAATTGATCATTACAGCACCATTAAACGCTAGTAACTGCTGTCATCAAATTTCATTCAAATAGACTGTTTCAAATGAAACTGATGCCATAATGGAGAGAAACTGAAAATTAAAAGGATTTAAACATGCCAGGAATTTAATCTACGGCACGGCGACTCGCGACGGCGCAAGTCACAAGTCATGCGGGAAAAACATGCGGAAATACGCGGTAATTCACGAAATACGCGCGCGCGCATGCGCGTGACTTAAGCCGTGCTCCTCACCCTCTATATGCCTCATTACAAGGCATGGTGTGAGCTCTCCCTTTTAAGTTGGCACTCTCCTCTCTTAACTAGCAATATGGTACAATTATTTGTAGCTTTGGCATTAGAGATAAATGGGCCACTTGGGCTACATTTCTAACAATCCCCACCAATGCGAAGGCATAAAAACTCAAAAGTTTGATCAACGTGTTGAATCTTCGCTTAATATATCAAGTGTTTGGTGTAAGTCCCATACGGGTTGATTTCCCATTACCTAGTTCACGGATCTCCGATCAAAAGGATGGGTTACAATTGTGAAGTAACTCAAATCACTACAGAATCGACTTTTTTTTCGGCCAAGAAGTGTGAGCCTAAAATACGCCTTTGCGATTCACTTCCCAAAGATTCAACAACGCCGAGTAATGGGCACTCATCCACGGACTTCGTGATCGCGATATCTCCGGTATTCGCGGCTAACAATTCGAGGCGACTCCATGCCGTGATCAATCAAGTATTAAAAGATTGGTCATGTGTCGAGGACATCATGACAGATACCGCCAGAGGTACTAAGCTTGAAGACAAGTTTGACGGGCCGAGCTCATTCATGTGCTCCGCCGTGACAACGAAGAAGCTGCATGAATTGGCAAAATTGGGCTCCACTCTAGTTATCGCACCGCCGGGTTTTTGTTGAGGAAATCTACAAACCCCCAGAAGCCAAAAGGTGAGCGTAACAAGTCAAGAGAGATCTAACGGAAGAGGAGGTCCTAGTCATCAAGACAGCATCGACGGCTCTTTTCTCAATTACCTATTGAAAGACGAACTTCCGTGAAGACCGATCTATGAAGCGCATTCATGCAGCAGCAAGAGTTACGTGGTGGTAGGAGAAGAGTTATTTCAAAAAGTGCCTCTGAGTTCTAAGGCGATGCATATACGCCAGAAGAAGGAAAGCAATTACTCTGTGGAAATCCACTGGAATTTGTGGGCATCACGCTCAAGCGCTAACATTGGTAAGGGGCGACGACAAGGTTTCTTCTGCCGATCGCCGCGGACTCGACACAGAAGACATCGCTCGAACTTGTGAAGGCCGCCGCTTTTCGCCGCCAAATACACGCACTGCTCAGAAACCGCAAACAATTCCAATCATTTGGCCATTTGTAACTCGGGGCTCATGGTCGCCCATTGAAAAAGGCTCAAGGCGGCTTCACCCACCTCTTTGTTGCCGTGATAAATTCACTAAGTGGATAGAAGCAAAACCAAGGCTATAATCACAAATGCCAAGGCCAAAGAATTCTTCCAAGAAATCGTGGTAAGATTTGGCGCATCAAACAGATTATCACGGACAATGGAACCTGGGCCCGAGGAGAAGACTTTCAAGATCGGTGCGATGAGCTTGGCATCAAAATTTGCTTCGCCTCCGCGGGCTCATCCGGTGCAACGGTGGAAAGGGCAACCAAAGATAGTGTCAGCAAGGCCTAAAGGCACGAATCTTTGACCGCCTCTGTTACACGCCACCCGACAGGAAAGAACCGCTGCCAAGATTGGGGCCGAGAACCACCCCTAGCAGATCCACGGGCAACCCTTCTTTCCGGTTCACGGTCTGGAGGCGGTCCTACTCTACAGATTGACCTTCTGATCCCCGTCCTGAGCTTCAAGGAGGACGAAAGAAGAAAGCAGATGGGAGATATTGACAGATTGAAGAGGCAAGAGAGATCGCCGTGGTCCATCGGCCAGATACCTTCGTGCCTCACGATATCACGATCAAACGTCTCAAACCGAAAGCATTCTCCAAGGCGATTTGGTTCGATAAAGAGTCGAAACACGAGCACAAGTTATTCCAATTTGGGAAGGCCCCTACATCGCTGACGAGGTGACACGCACTCAGGGCCTAAGGTGCTTGCAGAAGAAGATGCCATCATTAGCAACTCATGGAATATAGAGCACTACGCCGCTTTTATTCTGGAAAAGTTCAATAGGATGTCCAAATTGACTTGCTACTCAATTGTTCCTCAATTAAGCAAAGAAGTTGGGGGCTACACTTAATAGTGTTGCGATGCTAACTCTAATCAAGAGGATGTTTGTTCAAAGCAAGACATCATGTATCGTAATTCTTTATTCAATTGACTTGCTACTCAATTGTTTCTCACATTAGAAGAAGTCTGGGGTTACACCTAATAGTGTTGCACATGTGCAACCCCGCATGCAAACCAGCCTCCTATTTTTCACAGATCACGACTAAAATCCGAAAGTGCTCTAAACCGCCGAATACGATGCTCCCGTGATCTAAAAAAGTCTAGTCGCCTAAAAGCACGCTTGAGGAAAACTCTGCTGTTCGGGGCTACGCTAATCGCATAAGGAGATCAAGCATAAAGGAAAAATCACTCGACAAGGTCTAATCGAGATCTAAATAAGGAAGCGGTATGCGTGCAGCTAAAATAATATTACAAGAAGACCATCATTGTTCACGACTTCAAAGATCTTTTCACCAAATATACACACAAAGCAAAAGTACTACTACAAAAGTCCAAAATGAGGTCAAGACTTCTACGCTTTCTACGCCCTTTACGCCTCGCAAGACCCGCCTACTCTGCTTCAATGAGGGCGCCCTTGGCCTCAACAAGCCTAGGGACGGCCTCGATCAAAGCATCAACAGCGGTGGTATCGGCGACGGCCTCCCGCCTCCTCCGCTTCCGCCATGGCAAGATCAAATTCCGCACTGAACTCTCGGCATTATCGCCTTTGAGCTCGCAGGGCATCGCCCCCAAAATTGAAGATGAGGTTCGAATCCATGGCGCGACCAAGCGGCCTGGGCGACTCTGGAGAAGGCTTGTGTGAGTCCTGAAGGCAGGCAATGAGGGGTCAGATTGGCGCAATAAAAACCACTCTTGGTGCCAACCCTTATTCGAGGTTTTAAAAGGAATGTGAAGATAAGATTTCATGCCTCACAAAACCCCAGACCGCCAACCGCTTTTGGGAGAATTCTGCCGGGAAGGGCTTGAGGAGGAAAAAGATGGCAAAAAGATCAAAATGAGGCTCGAACGCCAAGATAGGTCTCACAGAGATTAACAAAAGCAGCAATTTGAAGAATGGAGTTAGGGTTAAGATGAGTTAACTCGATCTCCATAAAACCCGTAACGCCCAAGAAAGGGGATGCCTTGGCCAAGCCCGCCGCTTAAAAAAATGATTCAAAGACGCACCACCTCTTCAACACGAGGAGTAGGGCGTAATTAACCACCTGCGGCGAAGCGGCAAGCATCACCAAAGGTGGAAAAACACCAATGCCGACTGGGGTCAAATCAATCCATTCCGTTGCCATCAAGTAGCCCAATCTTTGGGCGAGGCGATGGGGAGCGGCAGGGAGAAGAAGGCGACATTCTTGAATAAAGAATCTCGCGCATCGCGCAAAACTAGGGTAACGAGAAAAAGTTAACCCTAGCAAATGGAGGTCGCAAGGAGAAGAAGTTGGAGAACAAAGGGCAAGTAGCAACCAAGATAAAGCCACTCTATTTGTTCAGTGATTGATAAGGAAGCACGCCGATTTTCGCCCCGAGCGAAATCGCATCACCTTCCTAAAACCCCGAAACCGCCTTAGGGAGATTTCAGTATCTGCAAGCACGCTGACGCACGAATCGCCGATAGCCCAAAAAAGAATCAAGTTATATGGTATGCCCCAAGATGGGCCTAAAAGCGTAAACCGTAATGCACGAATAGATGGGTACCACCCTCGTACAACATCCTCTTATGGTATGCCTTATGTCGTGCCAAAGCGAAGCGCTGATGGGTTACAATTGTGAAGTAACTCAAATCACTCTGAAAGCCGACGAGTCGATTAGGCGGGGATGATTGTAATTACAGCTCAGATAGAAACCCCTTAAAGGAGGGACGGGCATCTAAAGAATGAACATCTAAAGTGACTAGGGTATTATCTGCACCGTCGAACCAGTCGAAGTAACTCAAATCACTACAGAAATCGACTTTTTTCGCCGCCAAGAACCGTCGAAAATAACCCATAAACCGATGAAAATCGTTGTTTTCGTCGGCCGACCGACGACAATTGGCCGACGACCAAAAACCGACGAAAATCAATCCATTTTCGTCGGCTACCGACGAAAATCAATACATTTTCGTTGGCCTAATATAGCCGACGAACATATAGTGCGTCAGGACCTGACAGGGCGAGATGACGTGGATAAGGCTATTTTCGTCGGCTGAACTTTAAGCTGACGAAAATACATAGCATATTATCGTCGGCCAAAAGACAAGCTGATGAAAATACATAGCATATTGTCGTCGGCCAAAAGACAAGCTAACGAAAATACATAGCATATTGTCGTCGGCCAAAAGACAAGCTGACGAAAATACAAAGCATATTGTCGTCGGCCAAAAGACAAGCTGACAAAAATATTCGGGTGCAGCAGAAAAAATAAAATTCAGAATATATTTGGTGCATACAAACCACATCACAATATATACGAACCAGATCACAATATACAGAAACCAGAATTCTATTGATCCATATCACAAACGAGATAGCATAAATGCACAAACGAACAAACATACATGCAATCCGACATTACACAAACAGATTTCCAATCCGCTATCGCACTTGTCAACAATATCAAAACGTCACCAAGCAAATCCTAACAGTGTTCACAAATTGGTCATCACTGTCGCACAAATCCTAACAGTGTTCACAAACCAACCAAAAAAAAGACTAACTAGAGCCTCCACCTAAGTTTAGGGCATCATCAAATTGCTCATTCACTGGAGTAGGTATACTATTGTCGCCAGCACTTTGTGACCCATCACCTCCCATCGAGCTCAGAAATGAGCCATCCGTCCCCTACAACATATAAGGAGAGAATTTTAAAATGATTTAAAAATGCATAATTCTCAAAAGACAGCAGAGGAGGATAATTTATGAGATGGGATTAACATGAATTTGACACTATCATCAAAGTTTTTATTTAAAAGAAAGCATAATTCTCAAAAGACAGGCACCTAGCATCTGATTTTGAGCTATTGGTGTGTGGTCAAAGTACAAGCATAGCACATCAAGCTAAAAATGAAGCCACAGAACCATAAAACAAGTATGCTATCCTTTGGAGGTGCTTCTTGAGCATCCATTTTCCACTGTAGCCCTAGTGTTCTTTGGCTTTCGAAAAGACACCAACACTGTCTTGTGCACAATGATACAAAAACACACTTTCGAAATGTGATGACATCATCCATGGCTCTTCAGCTGTTGACCTCTTGGATTAGCAGAGAGCCGCTAGGGTTCAAAAGGCCCCAGAGGTCAAATTTTCCAAGCCCAAAATGACCTACTATGGTGCCTGCCGGACTGCCTGTCCATTAGGGACATTTTCGGAATAAAGACACCAGACTAGTCCGACAATAGGATGACAAATAAACACACAGAAATACTCCAGATCCAACAAAACAACCAGAATCAATCACCAGAACACCAAAGGAAGAACAAGATACTATGCTAAAGTAAAGAACTACTCGAAATTATGCAGTGGAAGATGTTTTCTGCTGAATATTCTGTTAAGATGCACACTGTTATGGCTCTTTTTTCTTTCTTTCTCCTAGTTTATGCATGCTTTATTTCAATTGCTATTCTGACATCTCGCCATGAATGATCATCCAATTTTGATTTGGAGTACTTGCATGTGCATGCAGAACCAAACGGGAGCTGTGATGCTAACAGTTCAGAAAGCTAACAAGCTTGCTATGGCTTTCTACGCCAAGTTGAGGTGAACTTAAGTGTTACATCAACTGCTTGTTAATTAGAGTACACTAGACATGCACCTAATTCTGGTCCATACAATCAGCTCCATCCTTAAAAATGCTTACCTTATAATCCTCCAAAATAGTGTCAAATACATCCCAGTATGATTGATAGAAACTTCTTCTGAAGTTTACTTTGAGGAATGTATATATTGATAGAAACTTCTTCTGAAGTTTACTTGTTGCGGCAGAATGGATCAACAAGCAAGACATAGGAAAGAGAGGCAGGGCTCAATTAATGTGCAAGAATATATTGTGACCAGTACAACTAAGCGTGAATTAACCTAGATAAAGTGCAATTACTTGCAACAAAGCTCACATTCGGCTTTTCTTTCCTAGTGGTTGCTTTAACATAATTCATGGTCTAGACAGCACAAAGTAAGAATCGAGAACAAAGCTTGCCTAGCATTCCCACTTATCTATTCCAACTTATCCCAGAATAATGCATCACACAACAAATATGCATCACACAATCACAGCATTATCACACAATCCCAGAATTATCATAGTCAATATTGGTTTAATGCATTTTTAGTAATTGGATGTAAATATACACATGCACACACAAACATACCCCACAACAACATACAGGAACAAGAATATCATATTTTTTATAATAGAATAATACTGGAAAATATAGTACCATAGATGGTGCGGTCATAAATGTAGGAAAGACTGGAGCCGGAAATGCTGGAAGATTGAAGGGTTTTCCAAAAGCAGCAAACATACACTCCTGTGGAATAATTGCACATAATCAATTTGAAAGCATCTTACTCTTACTCATATCACTAATTGTATGAAGTATGGAAATGAACTTACATTCATTTGTGTGTGCCAGGCAGATATGGATTCTTGTTGTTGCCTCATGAATTCTTGTTGCTGGGCTATCATATCGCGATGTTGAGCCAACTGAGCGCGTTGTTGTCTCAACTCATCCTGCATCTGAGCCTCACAAGCAGCACGTGCACTACTTGTGGAGGTCCGAGACTCCCTCGTCAAGTCTCGAGTTGCAGAGGAATCAACGAAGCCATTGAACATGGAAAACCTCCCATGGCTCTTGCCACCGCCGCTCCTATATAAGGCGGCGACATCAACATCTTGCTCCCTCCAATTGCAGTCCTCACCATGGGTTCGGACCATCTCATCTCCATATCTAGCCTGCGATGCATACGAGTTACATTGAGAAAAGCAATAACTTGCAACACGATAAAGAAAGGCAATTGACATACATCCATGCTCGATTATCACCCATATTGATACCACTCTATTAAAAAATGATGATACAAGAATTATCTACTAAATAGAAAAAAAACTAAATGCAATATTAAGAGCAAGTATATAAAACTAATCCCAAAGTTTCGGTAGCTAAATCTTTCCACCGCCTACCATACGTACTGACCAAGAAATCATCATTAAATTTAAGAAACACTTAATAAGAAATGACCATACATGCCTTTATCAAATGGTATACCACAACCACTTAACCTCTTCCAAATCATTTAAGTATGGAGTGTTGGGATGACTGTAGTGATCGTGCTTCACTTGATCTATTGTTAGCCATACAGCGCTAATCACTCTATGGGTAGAAAATCATCTGACTGAAATAGTTCATCCAGACAAATTAAATGAACCATCAAATAAGTTCATGGGCAAAGCAAATAACTCTGACCAATCTATTAATGTTAAGGAGAAACTTTTAGTCATTAACTCATAATTCTGATTTTTTTTACAGCAACAATCTGGACAGAACGTGGGCCAACATAAGTTTGCATAAGAAAGAAGTTAACCAGTGCAAACGAACTATAAAAGCCATAAAATCACCAAACAGAAGGAATCACAGGGGTATTATGAAAAGCAACATACAAAACAATAAGAGCTTAGACCACCTGAATATGGTTGGTCCAAACTCCGGTCAGCCAAAAATTTCTTCAGAACTAAGGCAAGAGGTACAGCCGCAGGAAACTGCTGAGTCAGCTCACGAACCTGTGTAATTAACAACTTCAGGAAGAAGGTGAACAAATAAACAGAGGAAACTTAGGTCTCAAGGGACCATGCTTAATAATTCTTGTCTTGCAAATTTCTTATTTATGTCTGCAATCACAATATCATGGGCAACAAAGCATGTGGCATGTGCAATATATAGTCAGATAGCTCCATGGTTCAACCTACCAAGCAGCTGGCAGGCTGCTCATTCATTTATGTACAGGGCTCATGCCTGGGGAAGAAACAGGTCAATGTTGTATCAAACACCACATGCGCACTTGAGTGTTGGGACGACTGACCTGCTTGAGGTTGCAGAAGCCGTCCTACACGGCGAGCACAGACGCGAACGAGTCCGCGGCCTTGTTCCTCTCGTCAAATCCCAACCATCCTCCTCCTCCTAAACAAGGAGATAAAAAAAGGGATTAATCTCACAAACAGATCGATTCAGGAAGAAGAACCACAGGACAAACGGAGCAAGCAAGGCCAAATTTAGCAGATTAGTACTCAGAGGCGGCTCAGGCACAAATCAAACCCGGACCATAAGACCGAGCAGTCGGCACCGATGGGTACAGGGAGCGGGGTGGGCGGATGGGGAGCTGGGGCTGGGTGGAGGTGGCGGCCGGGGAGGCTGTGCTGGGGAGAACGCGGGCGGGCTGGCGGTGCTTGTCGGGCGGCGACGGGACGAGCAGGGGCGAGCGAGGCGGGCGGGGCGGGCGCGAAGCTGGTCGGCAAGGGCGGGCGGCGACTTTGGGGGTGGGCGGGCGAGGCGGGCGGGCGGCGGTGTTGTGCGAGGCAGACAAACAAGCAGGGCCCAGGGCTTTGCGGGGGGTACAAAAACCCTATGTTTTCGTCGGCCTAAGTCCGCACCGCCGAAAACGTCCTATTTTCGTCGGCCACAACTCGAGCTGACGAAAACATAGTGACCACGGCCTAACCCTAATTCCTATATTTTCGGCGGCTACAGAAGGACCGACGAAAACGTACTAACAGTGGTAGAGAATACTAACCCTAACCTCTATTTTTTCGTCGGCCTTCAATGGAGCCGACGAAAATATTGATATTAATCGTCAGCTATCATTAAACCGACGAAAATATATTTATTAATCGTCGGCTGTGGTTAGGCTAACGAAAATATCTACATTAATCATCGGCTTTTGTCAGGCCGACGAAAATACATTTTAGGCCGACGAAAAATATTGGTTTTCCTGTAGTGAATGGGCCTCACTCCCATGTCCTTCGACGCAATAGAAATCGCATTTCTTGTTAACCCTTTTGTAAAAGGGTCTGCTAGATTTTTCTCAGTGCGTATATAGTTGATAGCTATCACTCCGGAGCATCTCGATTTTCTGATAGATTTAAGCCTACGTTTCACATGTCTGGAGGACTTCATATTATCCTTAGCACTCATAACCTTGATCAACACTGTTTGGTTATCGCAGTACATTAGGATCGCCGGGATTGATTTCTCAACCAATGGCAAGTCCAACAGAAGCTCTCTTAGCCATTCGGCCTCAACAGTGGCTATGTCTAGTGCTACAAGCTCAGCTTCCATGGTTGACCGCCTCAATATAGTCTGTTTACATGACTTCCATGAAACTGCAGCACCTGCTAATGTAAACACATAGCCACTTGTAGCTTTAATCTCATCTGCATCAGAGATCCAATTTGAATCACTATACCCTTCTAATACCAGAGGATATCCAGTATAGTGAATTCCATAAGAGGTAGTACCTCTCAGATAGCGCAACACTCTCTCAAGAGCCTCCCAATGATCATCTCCGGATTCGATGTAAACCGCTTAATTTGCTCACAAGAAATGAGATGTCAGTCTCGTTACACCACTAAATACATAAGGGACCCAATTATTTATGAATATCTTAATTGATCTTTCCTAATTCATTCTTTTTGTAAGTTTTACACTTGCATCATAGGGAGTTGGGGCTATTTTAGTTCTCAAAGCAAGCGGCTTAATAATTTTTCTCGCATAATGGACCGACTCAAAGTAATCCCATTCTCGGTTCGATCAATTTAATATTTAGAATTACATCTGCCTCACCCATGTCTTTCATATCAAAACAACTAGATAAGAAAGACTTGACCTCGTCAATGATAGCAGTGTTGGTCCCAAATATAAGTATGTCATCAACATACAAACACAAGATTACTCCTTGACCTCCACCATAGCGATAATAAACACATTTATCTGCCTCATTCACATCAAAACCAGCAGATGTCAAAGTTTTATCAAACTTTTTGTGCCATTGTTTAGGTGCTTGCTTTAAGTCATACAAGGATTTTAATAATTTACACACTTTATTTTCCTGTCCAGTAATCGCATAACCATCTGGTTGCTCCATATAGATTTCTTCCTCCAACTCTCCATTAAGGAAAGCTGTCTTTACATCCATTTGATGGATGTGTAGACCATAGGAAGCTGCTAATACAATGAGTACTCTAATGGTGGTTAATCTGACAACAGGAGAATAAGTATCAAAATAATCCTCTCCTTCTTTCTGGGTATAACTCTTGGCTACAAGTCTTGCCTTATACTTATCAACAGTACCATCAGGCCTCATTTTCTTTTTAAAGATCCAGTTACATCCAACTGGTTTGCACCCAGTAGGAAGTTCAGCGATCTCCCATGTTCCATTAGCCATGATGGAATCCATCTCGCTTTTGATGACCTCTTTCCAATACTCTGATCGTGATGCATAAGCCTCTGAAAGAGTTTTTGGCACATCATCCACAAGGTATACAATAAAGTCATCACCAAAGGTTTTCTCAACCCTTTGTCTTTTGCTCCTGCGAGGAGCCTAATTTGTGACAATATTGTTATCCTCCTCAGGGATATCACAAGCTTAGTTTTTCACCTAGCTTACTGAAATCCTGGCTCCACCATTGGTTGCAATCATGTGCACTCTCATGATCACCACTGTCGCCGGCCCAAGTAGGGAGTTCTATCCTAATTGAAAGTTCGCCAATTTTCTTCAAAACCCAATTTGAAGTTCTTTAAATTGAAGTGAATGAAAGTTCAAAATTGTTTTCGAATCCCGACCAAAGGTTCTTAGGTACTGCTCCCTCCGTTCTTTTTAATGTCATTTTAGAATGCATACAATTAACCTTTTAAAAACTTTGGCCCTCTAATATACACAAAAGTATTTATATTTGCCATATGGAAAAATATTACTAGATTTGTCATCACAAATACATTCATGTCATTAAATTTTTAGTAAATTTTACTCAAGTATAATTACAAAAAAAAATAGTAGTCAAAGATATATATTGGAGACATGTTAATCTCCAAAATAACAAGGACAAAGAATGGAGACAGAAATTGAAAGCACTAATTGCGGTTAAAAGTTCTAAATCTTGAGTTGGAAGTTGGATTTTTTCAGGTTCATAGCTTAAATTTTCAAGTTTTAAATTTTGTTCTCAAAGTTTGACTTTTCATGTTAAAAATTGAAATCATCAAGTTAAAAGTCCATAATTTTTCAAGGTGAAAGCCCTGAATTTTAATTCAAAGTGAAAATGTTTGGTTCGAATTTTGAGGAGGTGTAGGCGTCTGCGGGCCTTCCTTGGCAGGGGACTAATAAACATCAAATAGCAATCCCCTTAAGTAGGTACCTATCTAGTTATGCACTCTAGTACTGCACAGCCACGACAAAATGGTTAACTTACATTGACAAAAAGAGTGACACAAAATTGCAGAATGCGGCATAAACATTTTTTTTTTTGAAAATTGGCCAGGAGCTCTGGCAATGCAGTATAGAAGAGAGAACAATGACGACGACAAACGCACACACACGCACCCCACCCACCCACCCACGCACGCACACGACGCACTTCAAGACGCAACGCTGCGATGCCCTCGCCATGCGCGAACTGCGGAGCGAGGCTTGAACGCAGGCGAAGTCGAAGCGCCGAACTCACTAACGCACCCGAGGCGAATGCGGCATAAACATTCACTGCTAGATGCAGCGCAAGTTTATTAATTCATTTCATTTCTCTAGCTAGATATAGTTTAATTATACCGCACTCACAACATTATCCAGTACAAAATTTAAAACAAGCTAGGTTGGATCGTTCAACCATATCACTGGTTAATTTGGTCTCCTCTCAGATTATTCACGAAAGAAATGAAAAGAAAAAAGAACTCAACTAAACAGATGCACGTCTCATTACTACACTTTGACATTGATCGTGTGCTCCGACGCCGACGACGCAGCGTCTACCGTCATGGTGTGGACGGCGGCCGTCTCCAGCGACGGGTGCCTCACAGTGAAGTTGTACTCGCCGTGCACGAGGTCGAGCTCGACCAGGCCGTTGACGTCCGTGGTGGCGGCCGTTTTGTGAGTCTTCCACTCGGCGATGAGCTTGTCGACGAGGTTGCCGACGGGGAGGTTCTTGAAGCTGTTGTCCGTCAGGCACATCACGTAGCAGCCTTTGGCGTGCCACGCTGCCCACATCACTATGCCGTTCACGGCCGGGTGTCCGTATCCTTCCCTCAGCACCTGCTCCAAGTACTTCACCTGTGGGTCGATAATTTCGAGCACAATGTTAGATCACTACTAGTTGCAACCAGAACTTAAAAGCGAGACAAGCGAGCTACTTTGTTTGTTGATTTTCATAAGGTGTTCACATAATTTAAGATTCTAAGTTTGTAAATTTTGACTAACAATTATTCTAACAATATATAGATTATATGGCACAAAGTGATACTGTTAGATTTGTATTTAAAAGCATGTTCTTATGATTACGATTTTCTAGCAATGAAGTTCAAATTTGAAGACCGCACTAAGTTAAATCGTGTCTTATAAAAATCAACAGAACGTGTAATATGCATAGTTTTATCAGATTACCTGGTTGGGGCCTTTGACAACATCCACCTCGGTGAGCCACATGGGCAACTTAAGCTGCGCTAGCGTGTCTAACGCGCCCCTCATGTAGGGGATGTTGGGCGTGGAGAAATGGCTCTCGAGGCCGACGGCAAGCTTGAGGCCACCGTTGCCGGGATAGCCGCGAATCTGCTTCATCTTGGCGACGTACTTGCTGGGCTGGGCATTCGGGTCCATGGGTTGTTCCAGCACGTTGAACTCGTTCATGAACAGAATGGCGTTCCGGTCGATCTGCCCGACCTGCTGGTAGATCTGGGGCGACGCGTTGGGGCCGAGCTTGCTCTCGAAGAAGTTGAAGTGGAGGTTTTCGTTCACCACGTCCCAGTGGATCACCTTGCCGGCGTACCGCGACACGACGGACTTGAGCCGCTTCTGCATCGCTGCCTTCAGCTGGTCCAGGTTCAGCGGCTTCACCCACCTGATCTGAGAGTTCTGGTCGTCCCAGAACACGTTGTGCCCACGCACCTATGATAACAACACGCAATTGATTAGTAGTGCAGCTAGCTTGTCTCGAGGACATTTGACAAGAGGTCATGTATAGGGTAAGATAGAGATCTCGCACCTTGATTCCGTACTTCTGGGCGAGGCGCAGCATGGCGTCCGGGATGCGGTAGTCCTCCTGGTTCTGGTTCCACTCGGTGCTGTACCACTTCATCTCGTTCTCGAAGGTGGCCACGGTGAACCGCGACGCGAACCACTTCTCGTAGGCCGGGTTGCTGAGGATCTCACTGGTCATCGTGTTGCCGAACGGGAACCCCGTCCGGAGGAGCTCGATGCTCACGTTGGCGTTCGCCATCGGCTTGCCGTCGGCGCCCCGCGCGACGACCCTGACGGTGCTTCTCCGGGCCTTGTCGGCGGAGCGACGGCTGTGGCCGTCCCACTCGTCGAAGGAGAAGGGCTGCAGGGAGACGCTGTCCACCCAGATGTCCACAGGGGCGTCGCTCTGCACATTTTTTTTAAGGGAGGCATTGATTTGTTAAGTTATTCCTACTACTCTACTGCCATAGTAAATATAAATAGATACTAACTAACTTGATCTGTTAGATAAAAAAAATATGAACCATTCATATTGAATTTAGTGTACCATAAAATAATTTTTTTTAACAGTCAAAAGCTTTGTGCACCATTTCTTAAAAAGAAAGAAAGACCTAAACAAAGGTCTTACAATAACAACGTGGTGCATTAAAACATCCGTCATGATTAAAACATCAACGACGTGGTGCTTGTATCAACAACTGTTAAAAATGTTATTAGCGTTGTATTGTGTCGTTATATGTACGTACGTACCTCGAAGAAGATCTCTCCTGGTCCGAAAGAGTAGGAAGTAATGCCGCCCTTGAGCATGCTCCAGCAGCCGGACTGGGCGGCGACGGCGCCAGCGGTGATGTTCTCGCCGTTGGGTGCCTTGACGACAGCCTTCACGTCGGCTGTGCCGGCCGACACCTGCAGCCAAGCTGCGCGCGAGAGAGATACGAATCAACAAGATCAATACTGCACCCACGCACGCACATACGGAATACTTTTTGAATGCTGCACGTATGGTCTCTTCGTACCGGAGAGGGAGTAGTGGGTGTCGCCCTGCATCTGGATCCTCTGGTACACGCTGTGGGACGGCGCGCCGTTGCCGTTGCCGGAGAGGGAGCTGCCCGCGCCTTGCACCACGGCGAACTTGTTGCCGGACGGCGAGCTGCTCACGCCGGCCTTGATGTTGCGGTACGTCGACCAGCCCATCAGGCCGCTGTTGAACTCGCCGTTCTGGATGATGCCGCCGTTGTACAGTGGCCTCATCGGGTCGCGAAGGCACTGGAGGTCGAGTGGGGCAAGACGGAAGGACGAGATATGTTTATATTTCATCGTTTCAACAGTAAAAGGTAATATGGGTGCTTATTCTGCTGGGTAATAACACAAAATCTCATGTAGAAGGTCACGTCAGTGTTAATTAGCCGTCTCATCGTAAGGAAACGATTCAAGTTCAAAAATTTAAGGGATATAAACAATAGAAAACATCATTATATGGATTATTATCTATAACAAACACTTTTTTCATACCATAATTAAAAATTTGTGAGACATAGAGGCAAACATAAGAGTATTCATTTCACATGTCATGGATCTTTAATTTTTTTCTCTAGATGACATCGATGAGCATATAGACCGTAGACTTCTCTATAACCGTACATGTTTCAATTGACCCTAGTATATTTGATAGTTTCTTTTGGTAGAGACGTTTAAATTAACAAAACAGAAGAAAGTGATTTGAATTTTGATTGTTCAAAATCGGATTGTAAACAGAACAAATCGACTTAGGCTAATTAAACTACTCGATCACCAAATTCAACAATTCAGGGCTTATAGTAAAAATTGACTATTTGAATTATGCGGGGATTAAGTTCAAATTTAAAAATATATAATCAACAATTTCATATATATCTTCTGTGTAAGTTGATATATCGATACAATAAGAAGAAGAAACAAATTAAGCCTCTTGCCTCAAGGCTTGCTGTATGATCATATTCTACAGACTCGACCATCCATCCTACAATATCAAGGAAAGACATGCATCAGCATTTTGTTCGTGCACATCTATATCCATATCATCTCATCAGATACACATTTCATATGTCTAGATGAAATCACGGAAGATAAAAAAAAACAAAAAACTACACATTTTGTTTCGCATTGGAAATACACAATTCGGTCAGACATCAACTACAGAGCCAACATAAATCAACTAACCTTGAAAGAGTGAGATCCATAACAAACAGAGCACCAATTTCTCCGTGAACACCCTCATTGTTCCTCTCTCAGTTACTACTAACGAGATGATCCATTTAAAAGTTGAGAGGAGAATATATAGGCTTTGAAACGTTAGTGCTCGGAAAAAATGGTATATTTGTTTTGTTTTGTTTTCCTTTGAATCGGTAGTACTCAGCGAGAGAAACGGTATAGCATAGAGAAACAGTTATCAAATCTGTGGACGCGCAACTGAGCCGTGTTATTTATAGGCTTGTAGTGTATATTATGACTTCATAGCAAAAGGACTTTATAGGCTTATTCGAATTTTTGTTTCGAACGTTCAACGAAAAAAATAACCCATCAAAATTCCAACGCATGAAGTGAATAGTGTCAATTCAGCCACAAAAATTTGAAGATCAAACTTTGTTGTAATATATTTTCAACATACATCAACCCAGGATTTATATATGTGGTTCCAAAACAACATTATCAGAGTGACTATAGTTTTGTTTATGCAATTAATATAGAAATACTTCTTTTTCAAAGTTAAACAAAGTTCAAAATTTAAATTCGTAACTAGGTGTGTGTCATGCATAAAAATCTTCAAATATTTTTTAACATCTTTCCTATGTGTTGTTTCATTTGAAAAAGATACAATTAAGGAAAGCTTAGCTTGACAGACCATGAGAAGGTCTATCCATATTTGTGATAAGTTATTAATAATGTTTGACCATGTGGTGTTTAAGTTTAAGTTCGTTTTTGATTTGGATTTGAATTTGAAGCAATTTGAGAGCTGTTAGGTCAAGGAAGGCACTACCAGCCTTGTAGTGGCGGTGGTATCGACCAAACAGCACTACCAGCCTGGGTTGGCGGTAGTGCTGGCCCTACGAAGCTACTGACTTTGGGAGCAGTAGTCATTTTACGGAGTGGTGTTTTCTCTAGGGTTAGACACAGGTGGCACTACTGGCCATTTGAGAGTGGTAGTACCGGGGGTGTGGTACCATCGGTCTCTAGTGGCGGTAGTTATTTTTCAAAGAGGGTTCTCTCGCACTGCTATAGGAATGTACATCACAATCGGTTCTTTTTCGTCAACACAGCAGGTTCTGGTGGCGATACAAAGTTATTTGACAGTGTTGAGGAGGCGCTATCATAGTCGGTTTTCGCCTAATTATGATAAAGGCATAATGTCCTCAAGGGGTGTGCTATTTCTTATTTTTGCATCCTCCCAAAAATAGTACATATTAACAGTATGCACATATATATCACATTCACATAACATAGATGACACAAAGTATATGTAACATCCCAAATTTTGGCCCTTTTCATTTAGTTAATAGTGTTTATTTGCAATTTGTGTTTTTGTGAATTTTTTGGATTTATTTGGATTTTTCTGGAGTTTATTTGAATTATTTTAAACTAAAGTATCTTGCCTTTTGTCAAAAACTAATTATAAATAGATAAAGTTTAAATAAAGTTTTTCCAAAAATATTTTATTTGAGACCAGGATGTCTCAATGTATTTTTGAGATTTTTCTTGGATTTTTCCTGGCATTTCAAGTGGCTTAAATAAATCAAACTATTTTATCTAATTAATTTAATTCAAAAACCGCGGAAATTCGGTAATGAACAATACTGGGCCGAGCCCAGTACTGTGCGTGTCTTAGCCAGCCCGTTGCAGCCTAGCCAGCTCGGCTAATCGGCCTGCTCAGCCCGCGCCTAGAAGCTCTCGCCGCGACCGTTGGATCTCGATCCGAAGGCCTTCGCTAATCCCCGCCGCCGCGAAACCCTAATGCGTCGCCACCGTCGGATCCTAATAAAACGATCACCGTTCATCGGGCCAAACCGGAACCCTAATTCATCCCGCCGTTGGATGCATCGATCGGCTCGGATCGCGCCGCGCTTGGCTTCTTTCATGGTCGTCCGATTTGGATCGTGGGGTTGGCCGGTGTCGTCCCCGACCCGGACTCGGAATCCGCCACCGCCACCGCCGACACGGATTCCAGCGCCCATACGCATCGTGCGAGGGGTATTTAAAGCCCGAGCACCCCGTCCGAGCACACCGTTGGATGTTGATCGGAGGGCTACTGCTACGACACGTCGCCGCCACGCGAAGCTGTCCGATGAAGATCCAGCGACACCTCGGCTCAACCAATCAAAGGCCAACACGTGGCGGCTGACGTCACTGCTGACATCAGCCGGTCCATGGCACAGTGCTGTGGTCTACGGTGGACTGAGTCCACGGTACGCCGGGTCCACGGAACAGTGCCATGTGACACGTGTCTGCGCCCGGTTGGCTCGGGTCTGATGCTGATGTCAGCCTGACGCAATAAAGCGATTTCTCTTTTATAAAATAATTGGTTAAATATTGATTTTCTAATTTTCTGAATTTTTAGATTTTTGAATCTTCCGAGAGCTCGTTCTCCCTCATACGAACTCCGATTGAGGTGATTCAAATTTCTAAAAATTTGTAAAATTGAGATCTATCCAGTGGTTTTGTTTGATTTTTAAAGTTCATTTGCTCTCTATTTTGGATGTTTATTTGCTATTTCTTTTTGATTCGCGTAGACATTGGGTTGTGCGAGGCTTCAAAGGAGGAATTAGCAACTCAAGATCAATTTCCAGATCAAGACCAGGAGCTTAGCCAAGGCAAGTTGTGCTTTGATTATGTTGAACCCATATTTGCAAAATTGCTATTTTGTTTTACATTATTGCATATTATTTCATGTGTATAAACGATTTCAATCTAAATTAGGATTTAGATATCATACCCTTTGAATTACACCCTACGTTGTTGATTGTATCCCATGATCCACTTGTCACCTTAGATTGGTTTACTATAGTTGATCAATAATAAAATCAACATGGGATGGTTAGATCGAATTAGATTGCTTAGCCATGCCACGTCATCACATGTACTTGAATCATTGATAAATAATCTTGACTAATGGAATATAGAACAATGTTATGAATTTGTGTGTCATGTGCAGTCACACGATGAGATTGAGTTGTTGTGGCAATGGATGTCACGCAACGATATTGAATTGTTGATGGCACGTGGTGCTTGATAATCAACTGGGGTGGCTATGATTTAGATCAGAGCAAGTGGCAAGGGCAAGTGTGCCTAGGTGGGCCCGATGGGCAAAGGGTATGTGCAAGTCTTGCTTTGATCAACTATAAGGACTTAACCTTGCAAGCCTTTGACCTGAGCCAATCATGCAACCACATGTCTGTTATGGGGCAGCTTAGCTGACTAATTTGCAATATCTTAGCTTTGGTACTACCAGTGGTGGTGAGGTTCACCTTTTGAATGAAACCAGATGGCGCAAAAGGGGTCCCTGTTGTGGTAACCAGTCCCTTCAGTGTTGAAACCTTAGCGGGTGGTACCGAGTTAAGACAGAGCATTGTAAAGGCTTTGTCATGATTCTCTACCGGCACACCAAAGGAAGTGTGCTAAATGGCCAGGCACAAAGAGATTATCATTTTGTGTGGGTAAAATGCATAACCTCTGCAGAGTGTACAAACTATTCGGATAGTGCTCACGGTATTGAGCAATGCTCGGGAAATATAGTCAAGGGTTAGACTTTTGCAGAATAAAACTTGAGATGGATGGCAGGTTGCCATGGGAAGTCGAATCTTGACTTAGGATGGAAAACTTGGTTTACTTGATAAACGTTGAATCTATCTAATACTGTTGTCGACGATCGAGATCGCCTGACCGCAAAAGTGAAGAGGGGGTTAGTGTGAATGAGGGACTCAAGAAGCGCTTCGCTCAACAATGGTGTGGACGTAGGTCGGTGCGTGGCGTCAGCGAGCAGGGGACAGCGGAGTATACTGGTTCGAGCCCCCATGAGGGTAACAGCTCTACGTCCAGTCTTCTCCGGAGGCGGAGGAATTCACTAATTGTGAGTACAAAGAGTGGATTACAGCTCGAGCTTGAGTGCTCTGTATGTGTCTATTGGTCTACTGCTGGTGTGCTGATGGCCCCTGTACACATGCCTTGCGAGGCCTTATATCCTCCCGGATGTTGCCTGTAACGGATAGGAGAGATTCCCGGGGTAGTGGCTTCGTGCGCATTGAAGGTGGGCTGTAACTACCCCGAAAACGCCGCCCACATCTGCCTTGACACCACTACCCAGGTCTTGGTAACCGCCGAGTAAGTGCACTTCTTCGAGCCAAGGTCGAGGTCGAGCGGGGACGGAATCCCCTACCGCCCGAGCTTGAGGTCGTGCGGGTACCAGCATTGCTTATGTCTTGGTCGAGGCCCCTTGCTCAGACGCCCGAGCTAGGGACCCACGACTGCGGCGTTGACTTGTCAGAGATTTCCCAGTCCTCGTCAGCTAGCCTCCCAGGCTCAAGGTCGAGGAGGACACCTGGATCGACCTCAAGCCTGTAGTCATTAGGAACGGACCTCAGGACATTTTAAACCTTTGGTCGAGGTCGAGCGAAGATCACCAGGAAAGACTTCGGCTCCAAAACACCTGGCTCCCCTTGGGCTTCACGATGCCGGTACGAATCTGATCGGTTAGAGGGTGTGGCTGCAATGCCTTGGAACCGTCGCCCGAGCCTTAATTGCGCCTGTCAAATCGTCTTGGCACAGCTTTTGAGGCGCCTTAGTCTAAAAACTGGCCATGACCCGAGCCTATAAGCCCAAGCCCTCTGTGACCTTCGAAAAAATAACTCGACTTCCTTGCACTCCTTGACCCCTAGCCTTTTGCTCGTGCAACTCTCCCTTCCTCGACCAAGCCTGAAAGCGGCCGCCATGGCAAAGCTCGGAAGAAGCACCATGTCATAGGCGAGGATGAAGGAGCTCGAGAGCCTGGGGCTGCTTGACCCGGCGATGTGGCGGTTGCCTGACGGCAAGACCAAACCGCATCCCAGGGACGACGAGCTCGTCTGCACCGAGCACTACACGCTCTTCGGCCTGCGGACACCGTAGAGCGACTTCATAGCGGCTATCCTTGCCCACTGTGAGATAGAGCTCATCAATCTGGTGCCCAATTCCATCCTCCTCCTTTCTATCTTCTCACATCTGTGCGAGGGGTTCCTTGGAATCCTTCCCACCCCCTCGCTCTTCTTTCGATTCTTCACTCTATTCCGCTCTGGGAAAGACCCCGTGGTTGGATGCCTCTACTTCCGGCTGCGGACGGGAATCCCATGGGCCTTCCCCAAGATCCAGTCTCGAGACTCCCTCGGTCCGTGGACCGAGCGGTGATTCTATCTGAAGAAGGGCCGACCGGGCGCTATCATTCAACGGAACCCCGATCACCGGGAAGAAGGAGACCCCGGAGTCAGACGACCTGAAGGTCGACGAAGAGGCCATCGCCGCTATACACATCAGCGCCACACGCGGCCTCACCGGGCAGGCGATCGCCTGCGACTTCCTGTGGAGCCGGGTTTTCTCCCTTCGGAAGAGGGAACATCCGTTCTATGAGATCACGGGGCGCAACGACATGACCCGCGAGGGTACGTCTGGTGCGTCTTCTTGCCCTATAGACTTGTTTGCATTCGCCCTTCGGGCCCTCTTGACAGTCCGCTTCCTTGCAGCACCGAAGGAGTCCTGGGTTGCCGCCAGGATGAATGAGATGTTCGGGAAAGGGGCGCACGACTATATCCTCGATCCCCCTGTCCCGAAAAACGTACTGCGCTGGAAGGCCGAGGTAGGCACTCCCAAGACGTTCTTCAATTTGTACTCCATCGGTGCCTTTCCCTGATCGTTCATTGTGTTCGCAGAACCACCAGGAGCTGCTTGACACGGCCAGGAGGTTGCTCCCGCTGCCGTCGGGGCAAGAGCAAGAAGGGGAAGAAGAAGCCGCCCTCGGGCAAGGCAGATGACCGTGAGGCTAAGAAGCCTCACGTTGAATGGGCCAACCGCGCAATAGTAAGGACTCCTATGGTCGAGCCCCCGAGCTTATGCTTGCACTTCTCCATCTTCTGACATGTCTTTCTTGTAGCAGGTGAGCGCGGCGGCCGCCGCCAGGTCTTCGAGCCCTTAGGCGGCCCAAAGGTCCCAAGAGGGGGGCCCTGGGACCTCTGCCGTGGGGGACTTAGAGCCACCGCGGGCTTTAAGGTCCCAGACCGGGGGGACTCGGAAGAGGAGCGCCCCCTCGACCTCGGGAGGTCAGGGTCTTCGCCAGCCTCCTACGAAACGGAGACTTCCGACCCAGGTAGGTTTCGTGCCCTTTATTTGCTCAGCCCTCCTTGTAACTTTTTAGCTTAGTAGTGGCTCTTAATCGCAGACCTTGAGCGCCCGAGCTCAACACCTGCCCGTATTGACAATGACTATTGTCCAGGGCGAGTTTGGGTCTGATGAGGAAAAAGAGGTAGATTACGTGCTGGCGCCCCGCCAACCCTCAGCCCGGCGACGCAGTCCTTCGAGCCCCTGGAGCCAGGCTCCGGCCGGTGAGTTCGACCAAGGGTTCGACGACCCGGACGAGGAAGAGCTCCTCCCCGCGACCAGCGAGGACTACGGCGCCGGCGAGGTAGACGCCAACGACGACATCGACCTGCCCGAGGTTGCCGAAGAAGATGGCGCCGGAGGCACCCTTTCCACGACCTCTGAGGATGCCCCGATTGTGGCGGTCGTGGCTCCCCAAGCCGCCGATCATGAAGGCGCCCCTGCCGCGGTAGGCGCAGAGGCCCGAGCCGCGGGCCAGGCCAAGAACACCACAGAGGAGGAGGCCAGAGACCCTCCAGCTGTGGGGGACGAAGCCGCCACCAGAACAGGGCGTGAGGGCGAGTCGAGCCCCCTCGAGGAGGGAGCTCGACGCGCAGCCGCCCACGACGGAGCGCCCGAAGACCTCTCACCCCCGAAGACCCATCTGCAGCAGTGGGTGACACCGCCCCAGGAACGTCGGGCAGCAGTTCCGCCGCATACTCCCGTGTGGCCTTCAAGGGCCGTCTCGCCCGGGTACATGAGTTTTCCTCGAACCTTTAGCTCGAGTTTTGCCATTTTCCTTCTCCTCTATTGCTCCTCTGGCGGGTACCGTGTTGATTCTTTGACCCCCGCAGGCCATCGACTCCGTCTCCCAAGGGCTGCAAGGCCTTCAAACACACTCCGACACGCTGAGGGCCTTGCTCGATGTGTTGAAGGGTGCATTGATGGCGAGCTCTAAGCTCGTCGAGGACCTGCAAGCCGAGCGGGAGGAGGCCGCACAAAAGGCGGCAGAAGACTCCAAGGAGATCGCCGGCCTCCGCGAGGTGGTGAAGATGCTCGAGGCCACTCATAAGGCCGAGCTGGAGCGGGCCATCACCTCGGAGCGGGACCATGCGTACAAAGCCGTCGAGGATGTGCGCACGAGGTCGGCTAAGGCGCTTGAAGCTGAGCGAGCCAAAGCCGAAGAACGAAACAAGACCGCCGCGGACCAGGCAGTCGTCTCGTCGAGGGCCTCCCTCGAGCTCGAGGCCAAGGTGAAAGAGCTCGAGGAGAAGCTGGGTCGGGCAAACAAGACGGCCAAGAGCGCCCTGGCCCAACTTCAAGAGGAGCGCCGCCGCACCGCCGAGGCCTCTACCGAAGCCCTCTGACTTCAAGGCGAGCTCTTGACCCTAAGGGCCAAGGTCGCTGAGCTCGAGCAAGAGAAGCTTGCTAGTGAGATGGCTGACCTGTAAATAGGGCTAGACTTCTTGTAAGAAAGATTTTGTAAAACCAAAAAGGTTTATTGCAAGAACAGCTCAATGTCTTGTTTTGCTTGATCAAAAGATTTTTCTTAATCGTGCATTTAGCCTTTTCTGTCCGTGGTATATCGCGTCTAGCCCCCGTTGGGCTCAAGGTCGAGCAACGCCGGCCATGGGCGCAAGTTTGAAATTCTGCAGAGACCAAGACCTGAAAGATCGAAAAAGGCCCACAGGGAGCATAACATGGTCGCACGAGGAAACACTTAGGATCAAGTAGTGTTAGGATCGTTCCTAGGGCAAGGCTTCTGAGTCACGACAACGACTTGCGCCTTGCTCGTTGAACTCGGTCACGGGCATAGTTCGAACCCTGGCACAGGGGGAGCTTTGATGCGAAGAGGTTCGGCTTACAAGTAGCTCAACCCCTGGGGGTGATGTTTAAGCCCCCGATACCTGGGCAAGGAGCAAACGCGCTCGTCCATAGGTCGGACTCAAAGAGGCCCTGAACTTGAGCTAACACAATACATACCGAAAAGAGTGCGCAAAGACCAATTATGACAATTGAACAAGAGCTTCATTGAAAATTGAGGTAAAAAGGGTTACACATAAAATTTTTGAAGCTGCTCAATATTCCACGAGTTAGAGAGCTCTCTGCCATCGGGCAACGCTAGCCGGTAAGCCCTCGTGCGATCTGTTGAAATAACTCTATAGGGGCCCTCCCACCGCGGGGATAACTTGTTGGTGTTGGACGAAGCCTGAATCCGTCTCAGGGCTAAGTCCACAACAAGGAGCTCCCTAGGTCGTACCGATCGAGACGCATGTCTGCGAAGAGCTTGCAGGTAGTGCGCCGATCGTAGCAGTGCACGGCATCTTACTTCTTCCGCCAAGGTAAGGTCAAGGGACCGTTCTTGCTCGAGGTCGATCTGATCGACCAAGCTGACCCTAGGGGAGCCCAGCAGACCTCGGAGGCGGGGCGGCCGATCATCGAACACAAGCCGGAAGGGTGTGGACCCCGTCGCACGGCTGGTTGTGGTACGTATGGACCATAAGACGGTGGAAAGTTCGTCCACCCAGGTCTGGCCGTGTCGTTCGAGCTCGTCTGATACTCGCTTTTTGACGCCTTGAACGATTTGTCCGTTGGCGTGCTCCACTGCTCCATTGCTCTGCGGATAGGCGACCGAAGCATAGCATACTTTGGTGCCTATGTCTTCGCAGTATTCCTGGAACAGCTCACTAGTAAATTGTGTTCCATTGTCAGTGATGATTCTGCATGGAACCCCATACCTGGTGACCACGAACAGGCGGAAGAACTTGACCACCGCGCGGGCCGTGTTGGTCGAGACAGGTTCGGCTTCGATCCATTTGGTGAAGGTATCGATGGCGACGAACAGGAACTTCTTTCCTCCGGTCGCCTGCGGGAAGGGGCCGAGGATGTCCAGCCCCCAAGTCGAGAAAGGCCAAGCGAGCGGGATGGTCTGGAGCGCGTAGGCAGGCTGATGTGACTTCCGAGTATGGAACTGGCAGGCTTGACACGTGCGGACAATGTTGCGCGCGTCCTGGAGTGCCGTTGGCCAGTAGAACCCCATGCGGAAAGCCTTCCCGACCATGGTCCTGAAAGAAGAGTGTGCCCCACACGACCTGAATGAATGTCATTTAGTAGGTACTTACCCTCCTCTGTGGTGACACACTTCGTCAGGATGCCGGAAACATTCCAACGATAAAACTTGCCGTCCACGAGTTTATACGAGCTCACCCGGCGCTTGACCCTGCTCCTTTCCGCTGGCGCGGTTGTGAGCTCACCCGTCGCCAGGAAACGATGGATCGGCTCGGCCCACGAGGGAACACCCTCGATGAAGGCGACCGAGGCCCCTTGGTCGGAGATGGAGGGAAACACCAGGGTTTCCAGGATCACATCGTGAGGCACGTCGTCGTCAGACGACCCGAGCTTGGAAAGGAAATCTACGTCGGAGTTGTCCTTCCGCGGCTAGGATGGCAGTGGTTAGATCGAGAGGAATTTGTCAGGGTTCTTCGTCCCATCGAATTGCTCGATCAGCGCGGGTTTGAAACGAGCCGGCCATCGCACCCGCCGAAGGTCGTCGTTTAATACGCTTGCACCAGATGTCGGACAGGGCGCTACCGAAGGTTCTCGCTGCTGCTGGAGCTGGATTCCCAATCACTTTGGCATCCCGCCGTGCGACCTCGACGGCCGCGGCAGTGGGCCCGAGCATCACCCGGGAGGTACTATAGGCGCTCATGGACCCGTCGGCGCCTTGGTGGGACGTCGGGAGAAAGGCCTGACGTGCCATTGCTGGAGCGAGAGTCACTGTACGCCGGTCATCGCCGTACCCCATCCGAAGTCACGCTCGGGGAGCGACGACGAGGCGGTGTACGGGACAGGTCTCGAGACTGCCGGTGCACAGGAGACCGGCGGGGGTGTTGGCGCCTGCGCGAGGAGCTGCCGTCGCTCCTCAACGATCGGGACCCAGCAGGGAGGCCCTGGCGCTGCGACGGCACAGCTTCGGTGGCCGCCTTGTCGAGCTCGTCCGCGAGAGCTCGGCCGAAAAGACCCGATGTCGAACGTGCGGGATCAGTCATGACTCGTGCGATCGCGTGGAGGCGCTCGCCCGAGTGAGGGAGTCTGGAGCGTCCCGAGGACGTTCCAATCTTCTCAAGCTCCTCTATTTGTTTTTACTGTCTTTTCAATCTATATACTGTACTTGTTCATAAATGCTGCTTTATTGCAAATAGCCATTGTTAGCCATTCCTTTGGAATAAGCCTTGCATATAGTTATGTTAGAATTGCATTATGTGCACAACTTGTTGAGTACTTTATGTACTCACCCTTGCCTACAACATCACCAGTGCTGAAGAAGGCGTACTCTAAAGGGACGAATTCCAAGACTGGTGCGGCGAGCTTGGCATCAAGATTTGCTTTGCCTCCGTGGGCAATCCCCGGAGTAACGGGCAGGTCGAACGGGCCAATGGCATGGTGCTACAGGGCCTAAAGGCCAGAATATTTGATCGTCTTAAGCCATATGCAGCGCGATGGATAAAAGAATTGCCTTCGGTGCTCTGGGGGCTAAGAACTACCCCCAGCAGGGCTACCGAGCAGTCACCTTTTTTCCTAGTATATGGCTCGGAGGCGGTCTTACCAACCGAGCTGGCGTTCGGATCCTAGCGGGTTTGGAACTACAAGGAAGCTGAGTTAGAAGAAAGCCGACTGGAAGACCTCGACAAGCTGGAGGAGGCAAGAGACGTCGCCTCGATCCAGTCGGCTAGGTACCTCCAGGGTTTGCGCCGCTATCATAGTCGAAATGTTCGGGGCCGTGCTTTCTCTAAAGGAGACCTGGTTCTTAGAAAGAATCAGAAAAGCGAGCACAAACTCTCCCCATGCTGGGAAGGCCCTTACATTGTAGACGAAGTGGTACGCCCGGGGGCCTACCGGCTCAAACGCGAAGATGGAGCAACGCTCAGCAACACTTGGAACATAGAACAGCTACATCGCTTTTACACCTAAATTCGCATCTTTATCATGCTGTTGTAATTGAGCTTCTTCTTGACTTGCTACGTAGTTGATTCTCAACTAAACAGCAAGTCAGGGGCTACACCCGACACAATGTCTGAAAACAACACTTAAATCTGAAATGCTCCTTTGTCGTTTCGTTTTCCCTAAAACTATTGCAACTAAATCCGAGTGCAATTTACAGTTAACCCCAAATAGTGAAACTCCGAACGGCAAAATCTAGCCACCCAGACGCGTGTCTATGAAAAGAATCTCGTGATCACTCTCAGCACTTGGGGGCTAGACTAGTCGGACAGACCGTTCAGGCAAAAAGAAACAACATGCACTCAGATTTAGAAATCGCAAGGAACAAAATAGGCAAAACGGCGTTGTAGATCCACACAAACTTGAGCATTATGCCCAGATACATGTCATGTCCTTATATATATATACATGTCAAAACAGCTAAACCTAGTCACCGCAGCGCACACGGCCTAAGGCCTCGACGAGAATGCCGGCGACCTCGGAGAGGACTGGTACCACCTCGAGGAAGTCCTCCACGGCAGCAACATCGCGGGCGACGGCCTCCTCCTCTGCCCATTCGACGAGGGCGAGCTCAAATTCTGCCCAGAGCTCCTCCTTGGTGACCTCCGCCTCCCTGGTGACCTCCGGCGCAGGATCGTCGTCCCCGAAGCCGAAGACTAACCCCTCCACCTGAGGCGGAGGCGAGGGCGGGGCTACATCGTCGCCAGGGGTAGCTAAGTTAGAGGAGGAAGCCATGGGAAGATTTTTGAAGATAGAAGAAATGAAGATGTGAAGAACTGGTGATCGCTTTGATAAGCGGTGACACCTTTATATAGCCAAGGGCGGCTAAATTGAGCCAGCGTCAAATCAAGCCCCTACGGGAAGTGTAAACACCCTGGAGACGCACGGGCGCCAAAGCAGCATTAAAAACGCACTACCGGGAAGATTAAGCGAGGCGATGACAGTGCATGACGCTTCAAAAGACCCTCTCGGGCGCGGTGAAGCCACTCATGACTAACAGTAACTGCATCAAAAGAAATGCATCGAGTACAACATGAGACATTGTTTGTTAATGATCCAAGTCCAGATTTTGAACTAAAGAAGAAGCTACATCTCTAACTTCATCGAGAAGAGAAGCAGCTTGATCGTCATCGGTGGAACAGGCGAAGCCCTCTTTGACGGCCTCCAGCTCCACCCCGGGGTATAATGACTTCACGATGGCCAATGCTTGGCTGGCACTCGTGGTCGCCATTTCCCGGATATAGTCCTTGAGCTACTCAGGCCCTGTTGACAGCAAGGCAAGAGCCTCCTCTTCATCTTCCGGCTCAACTCCTTCATGGCTCAGGAACTTGGATAATCCCTTGACGGAGGCGTAGAATTCGTTGTGAACCACACGCGCAGTCTTGATCTCCTCATTAAGGACGTCGACCCACGCCAGTGACTTCCTCCGGTCTCTGCAAGGCAGTCGGGCTAACACCACAAGCATCTCAAGCATGAAAGACCTAACGCCGAGTGGAGATATGAATACCTTCTAATTCCTGCGCCAACTTGTCCCTGTCGGTCCGAGTTTGTAGCTCAGAATTTTTCAGCGACTGGAGATCACCGCGCAGGCTGGAAGCAGCAGACTGTTCAGCTGGAACGGCAAAACGAAGTCAGAAGACAAGGGCAATCAAGACGACGACTGAAGCGTTCGAAGGGGCGCAAACCTCGAAGTGCCTCCTTCAAGACTTGTGTAGGGTCGAGGATGCGCCTAGAGGGGGGGTGAATAGGCGTTTTACGAAATTAATCGCTCACTAAACAATTCTCTCTAATACACCCCTATGTCAAAACCTACACAATTATAATGCGGAAGCGATAAACTCGGTTTTGACAATTAAGGCCTAAATTAACTAGGCTTACTATGTGCACTATCTAAATTATGTCTCTACACAAGAATTGCTAAATTGATCAACTAAATAATACTAAGCAATTCTTAATACATTCAAGCAATTGATAATATGCAAAAGGTAAATACTTGAAAGTAAAGAAACAAGGACAACCGATGTTTTTCCGTGGTGTTCAAGACTTGCGGTCTCCCTAGTCCACGTTGAGGCTAGCCCATACTTGGACCGGCCCGCCGAGCACCGCCTCTTTCCACTAGTCGTGGTTTTTCACGCTCAGTAGGCTCAACCCGAACCTTCACAAACTTGCGGGGCTTTCACAACCTTGAGAGCTCCCAAGACGACGCTTCTGCTGTCTAGGAGTCGGAACCTCCAAGAGAATAGGCCGCCTTCGCTTGACCTTCACCGAGCACAACACATGCGCTCCGGCGATCACCAAGTGCAACACATGCACAAGGACCTCACCAAGTGCAACACATGCACAAGAGCCTCTCAAACCCACTCCTAATTGCAACACATGCAATTAGTTCACTTTTGCTCAAGAATCAAATGTGAGTGTGCAACACATGCAACACCTCACCCAAAACCTCAAACACAAAGAACAACCCACCCCTAAGCCCCCAAGGGGTCTATTTATACCCCACACAAGAAAACTAGCCGCTTGGAAGCTAAATCGAAAAACTCAAGATTTTCCCGGTCCGACCGAGACCTCGGCCGGTCCGACCGCCCTCACATGCCAACGGTCGGAAAACAGATCGTTACGGCACGGCCGCAGACCAAGAAGAGCCCTTGTCGCACTGGCTCGGTACGGTCCGATCGCCACGCCACGGCCGCCGCACCGCCTATGCAAACATCCGAAAGATCGCCTGGAAAAATCAAGTCGACGGCCGGCGGTCCGACCGCATTCTGGTCCGACGGACGACCCGGTCAGACCGCCCTCTACCTGGTCGCGACCGCCCCAAGAAGATCCAACTCCGGATTTTCGCAAACTCTTTCCAACAAACTAGAAACCATTTCTTGAGCCCATTAGACGATCAACACATGATCATACACATGTGCAAAACACATTTGCACCAATTTAGCTCATGCTCAAAGAATCGCAACCAATCAAAACGCATTTCGCAGAATCGACTCAAGAACTATTTGCAAATCAGATAAGCAAATCAAACTCGAGTTTATGAGATTAATTCCCTAGCCATGTGAAGGTCAACACGAGACCTATCAACTTGCCAACACCCGCTGCAAGCCCTACTCACATGCTCTCGAATTCGGACTCATAAACCTCAGTTTATTCGCACAACGAACTTGCAAATAACGCAATAAACATATTTTATGCTTGAGCACTACTCTTTGCAACACATGCAAAAGTCTAGCTCGAAGCAACATCAAATCAAGATGCATGAACTCTCTAATTGCAACACGTGCAATTTTCTAGTTCCATGCAACACCAAAACCAAACATCAACTAAAACTAAATCACACATATGAGCTCTTTACTCGCAACACATGCAAGCCTCTAGCTCCATACAAACACACAAACACCAAATCGTGCTTGAGCTCTCTCCTTTTGCAACACGTGCAAAACTTTAGCTCCAAGCAACCACACGGTTTTTGAAAGATTGTTTTGAAGACAAAACATGAAGCTTCAACTAATGCAACACATGCAAAAGTGAACTTCACGCAAAAGCCAACGACTAGCTTATCACTTCTTGCAACACATGCAAATCAAAGCATTATGCGAAAACCAAATGCAACCAAGCATAAGTTTAACCCATTCGCAACACATGCCAAATGGTTAACCCATATACAAAAACCAAATCCAAATAGTTGAGCTTGAGTGAACGCGAATGAGATCACCAACACATGATGAAGCTCAAGCAAAGGAACGACCCTCTTAATAGCACGGCGATAAAACCTTAGACTCAAAGACTACAAAAGTCCTTAGCCTATCTAATTATACCTTCGCCACAAGACAAGCAATCCTTTGGGGTCTTTATGATCATCGCTAGATACTCCCCGGATCATCACCCTTCTTTATCTTCGATCCATTCTTGACGCCCATCAACTCATGATGCCGCCCTTGTCCCGTTCTCATCATCTTTGGACCTAACTCAAACATAACTCAAGAAACTTGTTAGTCCAAGATGCATGGTTGTCTCAATTATCTTTTGCACTCCATTAACACATAATGGATGCCTCTAGATCAATTGAGCACAACCTAAATCAATTGAGATGATTAATTGTGTCTTAAGTATAATAATGCAACTCATGCTTAATTATACTTAAGAACTATTCATTTATCCTTAATTAATCAAGGAACACCATCAACACATGATGAAATATTCTTTAATAATTAACACGACAAATGAACTCAATTTAAATTATCATTTAAATTGATATGAGTATATATTAACTACACAAGTTTTCATATACTCATGTTGATGGAAAGTAATGATCCATTATATGTAAATTGTATGGAATTGATCATTACTCTAAATCATCAACTATAGAATACACCCCACATGTATCGTGCATAAATATGATTGACTTGGAGATAATATGCACATATTCAAATTGATCGTATTGGAGTATATCCTATATTACCATGAGTATACTTATAACTAGGCAATTCAAATATATACTCAAGGATTTAGTTTCTTTGTCTTGATCCTTATATGTGTCAATAAAGAATAGATCAATACAATGAAACTATCAAGTTAAACCACTAACTCCCCTAAGTGTGTGCATCCATGTAATGTATGGATTGGGAACATGATGCACGCTTTTGTGGTTAATATAACGGGACATTCATATTTTAACTTGACTCCAAAGTATGCAACTAATACTAGAATGAATATGCAAACATACCTTGGGTTTTCCATTTTTCAATGCGATGAGACTAAACAAAGATATTCTAAACAAACATGTTAGTCTCGATATAAGATTTGTCATTAAGAACAATATCGCATTAGGGGATAAACTTAATATTGGATTTGTCATTAACACAAGATTAGATTTGTCATTATCACCAAAACCATAACTAATTAAGGTTGAACTTACAACTTGAACTTCAGCCTGGAGATTTCGCTGCTCAGCTTCGCCATCGCGGCGGACGTGTTCCAAGTTAGCTTCGTACTGCTACTACTCCCTGACCTGACTCAAAGTCAATCCATGCAACCACTCACACGAGTGCATTGCATCAAACAAAACAAGATCAGTCCATGCAACCACTCATACGAGCACATTGCATCAAGCAAAACCATGCTATCACAAGCATATCAAATAAATCTGAGCACAAGTCCACGACTTGACTCAAAGTCAATCCATGCAATCACTCACACGAGCGCGTTGCATCAAGCAAAACCATCATCATGCTATCACCAGCATATGCACAAGCACCACACATGCCATAATCACAGCCACTTTGCAATGCCAATTTTATTACTCAGCCAATTTTTCAGCACATGATTTCACAATCTCCCCCTTGATGAAAACATTGGCAACACCATTTAGAACTGAACATTGGCATTCACCTCACAAGAAAAGTTTTAAGAAATTTTATTTTTTAAAACAAAAAGCAAAGTGAAAAATCTCCCCCTAAAAAGAAGAAAAAATAAAGGAAGAAAAATGTGTGTGAATGTGCAATATGTGTCCAAAAAATCTCTAAAATTCTCCCCCTATGACTCCAAAATTCTCCCCCTTTGACAATGGATTCATCAAGAATACAAAAGAGAGAACAAAATTTTTTTTGTTTATTTTTGGTTTTTCCTTTTTTTTATGTACTGAGCATTATAGGTCATCCACAAATGTAACAATTTTATCACCAAGTCATGCTATCAAAAGTACTTGCACCCTCAAATCTACACATAAACAATGTAGAGTAAGCATAACTAGAAATTAAGTACTATTAACAATTTTTTGCATGGCATGATCCCCCTTTCTCAACAATCTTAAAACCTGAAAACATTGAATTTTTGTGCACTTTATTTGTGCTTGAAAAACTGATTCATTAATTGATTACAACAATAACAATTGCAAGGAATTACATGCACCATCAGCCTTACTGTTCAACCATGCCAAGCATTCACAAGCTTAAGGTTTCATGGTTTCGGTTATACACAATTTCTTCCAAGTTCATATCAAAGTGCAATGATAAGCAGTCTCGTAAAGAAGAAGTGCGACAGTACATAACCTTGTTCTTGCATTTATCAACAATCACTCTTTTAGCTTTAGCACTTAACTTTCACATTTAGCACTTTTTGAGCAGGATCAAGATAGCCAAGAAAGTTCAACCATGACAAGATTTAATTCAAGTTATCATTCCATTTAAATAGTCATGTCATAATCTACAACATATGTGCATGAACATGAAGTTGCAAAGATCTTGAAACATAAACATGGCTTCAAATGACATATGTGTATGAAATACAATGCTCAGTATTTTTTTTGTTTTTCATTTTTTGTTTTTCATTTAAGAAACACACAAAATAAAAAGTATGTTACAAAATATTACAAAAACTTCAAAAACTCCCCTTAAAAAATAACCCATTGGGTGAATCACCCCAAGTTCTCCTCGAATAAAAGCAAAACGAGAAGAAGACAAAGGTTTTGTAAAGTTGTCTGCCAATTGATGTTCAGTATCTACATGACGAAGCACAATATTTCCCTTTTCTACATGATCTCTAAGAAAGTGAAATCTGATCTCAATGTGTTTTGTTTTAGAATGTTGCACAAGCAGGTTCTTAGCAATGCATATTGCACTAGTGTTATCACACAAAAGAGGAACACTATCCAAATTAACCCCATAATCTTTAAGTGTAGCTACTATCTAAAGAATTTGAGAACAACAACTAGCAGCAGTCACATATTCAGATTCAGCAGTTGATTGTGCAATAGAAGATTGTTTTCTAGATGACCATGCAATAAGCGAATTACCCAAGAAGTGACATGAACCAGATGTACTTTTTCTATCAATTCTACAACCTCCAAAATCAGCATCAGAGAATGCTCTTAAACTAATGCATGAGGAAGCAGAAAGCCATATGTCAAAATCTTGAGTACCATGAAGATACCTGAAAATTCGCTTGATAGCTTGTCGATGTGAAACACGTGGAGAAGCTTGAAAGCGAGCACACAAGCACACAGCAAATTGAATATCCGGCCTTGATGCAGTGAGATATAACAGTGAACCTATCATGCTTCTATATTCCTTTTGATCAACCATCTCACCATCTTCATCCAGATCAAGTGTGCAAGTGCCTCCCATGGGTGTCATGATTGGCTTACAGTTTTCCATCCCAAAGCGGCGAAGCAAATCTTTTGTGTACTTACTTTGATGAACAAAAGTACCTTCCTTCGTTTGTTTGATTTGCAGTCCCAAAAAGTATGTTAACTCACCCTTCATACTCATCTCAAATTCCTTCCTCATGGTTTCTGGATCGGGTGACTCTCTCATTCAAATCTCCAATTATTTGTTCAGATGGATGCCTTCTTTGAATGTGCAAAGGAGCTGCAACTTCAGAAACTTCTCTTTCATTTTCAGCACGTACAGAAAATGTTGTGGCTTGAGGATGCTCAGTTGTAGGTGATGTAGTGGTAGGTGCCAAATGTGCTGCAGTTGGTTGTGCAATAAGAATCAATACTTCATCCTCAACACCATCATCATCAACAAAGATACACTCCCCCTAAACATATGCATCATTTGCCTCCAAAAGATTGAACACGAGAAAGTCCAACCGTGTCAAGATGTAGTAGCTTTACTGAACCTTTTGCCACAACAGAAGTGAAATAAGCATCTCTAAAAGTAACACTTTCAGCACGAGATGCACGAGTGAGGGAGGAGAATCAATTTTTATCACCGGACATTTGGCGTGAGCATCCGGAAACAACTAGCCAAATGTTCTCCTTCCTCGTGCGAGAAGCCTACATAAAAACAGAGAGTGTCGAGGCCTCGGTACTAGGGTTAGAAATAAGATGTTTAGGAATCCAGTACTGAAAGACACGACGAGTAGGCACAACACGAGTATGCTTGTTCACAAAATCAGATTTGCCCTTTCTCATGTTTCTTGCAACAAAAGGTGTTTGCATCACCCTAGGCACAAAATGAGGAATAAAATGTGCCTTCCTGAAATTAGTCCTAACCTTAGCCTTTTCTTTCTTTTGCTGTTTGGCATGTCTAAAGCAAAAATCTACTAAATGTCCACCTCTACCACAATGAGTGCAAGTGTACTTAACATGATGTTTAGCTTTAGAAATAGAAGCAACATTTAGATTCATCGCAGGAGAAGGCAAAACACCAAAGCAGACTTAAAACAATTTTTTAGGCTCATTGACAATTTCAAATTTTCCACTTTCAAGTGCCTTAACTTGAGAGGAGCATGTGATTTATGATGAGCATAAGAATCAAAACCTAAACCTTTGTTATGAGTGCTGACTCTTGATTGATCCAGAATCATGTTTAGGTTTTTCTTTCCTTTAGTGAAACGTTCTAAAGATTTTTCCAAGTAATCAACCTTTCGAGAAGGAGTTAAATAGTTTTTACAGGGAATGTCCACTTTTCCTTTTTGTTTGCGATAGATTGAGCAAGAAAGAACCTCTTGAGTGAGCAGAGCATCTGTCATTTGAGAAACCCTAGCATTTGCATCATGCAACTTCAATTCTAGTGTGGAGCATTTAGAACAGTGAGTTGTATCATGCAAATCAACAGTTGAACAGCTAGCATTTTTTACGTGTTTCTCATTTTCCTTCTTTTCAGCATTGACTTGCTCTAACAAGGTAACATGTTCTTTCCTAAGCAAAGTAAGCTCATTGTAAATCAAGTCACATGATTTGCAAGCATCATCATCAGGAATCAAAGATTTAAGTCTATCAATTTCAGCATTCAAAGATTCCACAAGAATATCATGTTTCTTAATTTTCTTGTCGCGTTTATCAAGCAATTTACCAAGATGAGCAACAGCAATAGCCAATTCATCGTAAGAAGGTTCTACCTCATTGAAGTCGCTGTCGTGATCGTCCTCGGTGAAGCTTTCATCACTCCTAGCCATGAGATAAAACCCGTCAGTTCATGCTTGCTTGGACTTGTTGTGTCATCTTCACTGCTCTCCGAATCAACATCGCTCAAGTTGACTTGTTCAAGAGCAGAAAGGATTTGGTGGACAACTTTGCGGTTTACAAAGTTTCTCTTCTTGCTTCTGCTTGGAAAGAACTTCTTCTCTTTTTTTTATCATTGTCCTTCTCTTCCCTTGATGCTTTACCTGCAAATTTAGGACAATTTGGACGAATGTGGTTGAGATCATGTAACATCCTAAAATTTGGATTTTCAAAAATTTATATTAAATTAGCTTTCCAAAAATTTTCTTCAATCTTATTTGATTAAAGAAGCTTATATCTCACTGAGAATTTTATCATGTCTTCCTCATAACGTACTTAACTCATGGTAAAAATATCAAAAACTAATAATTACTTTTATTGATGTTTAAAATTCAAAAACAGATATCACTTAAATCTGAAATCTGCAATGTCAGAATTTTTATTAAATAATGGAGTAAGGTTTTGAGCTGAAAATTTTACAGAAGCATCCTTAGCTTAAATTCATTTGAAAAACAATGTTTTAGAAATAATAGACTTTATTTACTCTTAAAGAAAAATCAAAAAACAGTAACAAGGATTTGGAGCTGTCAGTCTTTTAATTGCCAAATCCAACACCTTAATGAAACTCAAAGAAAACTCAAACAACATGCTATAGAAAATAATTTTGTAAAATATTAGAGACCAAAATATGAATAAAAATCAATTTTTCAGAATTTTGGCACACCATTTACTAAGCTTAAAAATTCAAAAACAGATTGAAAACCAGTCTAGTTTGAAGAATTACTGTTCTTAAATGGCAGCAGATAATGAGATGAAACCAAAGAAAATGGAAAGTAGGACCTTTGCACTACTTACTCAAAAATTTGAAGAATTTTTCAACCAAGTCATCACCCCTTCCCAAGCCTGCCCAACTGACATGTCAAATCTGCACTCATTTCGCCCAACCGCCAAACGTGAACTCAGGCTCGATGAATCCTTGGGCTAAGCCTCGGCAGTGGTCCCATGCACGCCTGGGCCACCTGTCCAGCCCTCCTCCTTCTCTCCTTCCTTTCTCCTCTCCGGCTCCCTGAGAGTTTGCCTCGGTATTTTCCCTTATACCTGACGCTGCCCGGCAGAGGTTTTGTTGACGTGGATGCCTCCACCACTTTGCTTCCCTCACCTCCCGCCATCACAATGCCAGAAGACCCGTGGCTCCTCTCCTGCGCCATTGGCGGTAGGGCGGTGCCCACTAACTGCGCCTGCTCCTCTACTTCTTCTCCCAAGCCACTCCTTCTACTGCGCCTCTCACTTCTTCTCACGCCTAAAGCAAAGACTTGCATGCACCTCCCACCAATGCTCAAACTCGACCTTGCCCCTCCGTCATGCATGCAGCCGAGCCGACCGTGAAGCTCTTCCTCCTTGCGCCGCTAAGACAAAGCCATCTCTTCCAACCCGTGCTCATTGCCGCTCACTTCGCCGAGGAACCGATCCGCCGGAGCAAATGCAATGAGCCTCTCGATCGCAGAAGGACCTCACCTCCGCCGAGACGCGTCACCGCTTCTTCTTCTTCCTCGCCGGTGAGCTCCTCCCAAGGCGTCTCGCCTCCCCAACCGAGCTCATCTCTCCTCGCAAGCTCCTCTCTTCGGGCCCGCAAGTCTCTTCCTCCATAGCGCCATGAGCCAACCTCACCAAGACGCCACTCAAGGCAGCTTCCTCCTCTCACCTCGGTGTTGCTCGGTCGAGCTGTTCAAGTGAAGCACTCGGGTGAACTCATCCATTGATCCCATTTATTGCGCCAACTCTGCTCAATCTTCGAAGTTGCTTCCTCGCCTTGCATGCAGCCAAGCCGATGCCCAAGAACCTTCCAAGCCGAGCCCATCTCGCCCTCTGTGTCTTCTCTTGAGCCTTGCCATCCGCTCCAAGCTCCACCAAGATCGCCATTGTTGCTCTCGTGGAGCTCTAGGGTTCGATTGGTAAGCTTAAGTAATTGAGCATGAGGCTTAGTCACAAGGCATTGCATGGCTTAGTGGTTAAGTCACCAGTGCTTGTATTCACAGATCGTGAGTTCGAATCCTCACACCAGCATTTTATTTTTTTTATTTTTCTTATTTCGCCTTACGCAATGAAACGCTTATAAATTTTGCTGTGAAACTCCGATTAATGCAAACTCAATTCTTAATCTTGAGTTACTCAGTACAGATTCAGAATATGCAATAAAAAGTTATATGTTGCTTGCAGTAAACTTATTCAATTTGAGTTTGAATGAAAGTCACATTTTAAGCGTTATGAAGCAACTATATGATCCCTTGCTCCATAAATCATGAAATAAATAAGACATGTTCCTGCAACCTCAGATAACCCATTTCTATGAAAAGATTCAGATTTAAATGTATTTTGTATCAAGTATTGATTGTGCAATACCCTAATAACATGCAAAACTCAAATGGTTAAAATATGTATCAAATGATCTCAAAAATTGGTGAAACCAGTTTAGTTGCACTTCTGGGATTACAAAGATCAAAAGTATATAAAAATATTTAGATTTTACTTTTGGTTGCATTAGTTACTTGATAGTCAAACATTCAATGCGCAAAACGTTCATTTGGTCGTAACTTTAGCAAACGGACCTTAAATTCGACTAAACCAACTTCTATGACCCTAAAATGATATGCTTTAGCTTGCCATATAAAAATAACATCAGTTTGATCAACTTTGAGTTAAGCTCATATTAAGCCTAAGTAACTATTCATACGAAAAACGCCTTGAACAAATGAGAAACATCACGGAATCAACTCTAAAACACTTTTAGGGATATTCCCTAATAACCCCTGAAAAATGGTTATATTATCCCATTTGGTGCAGCCGCAAGCGAAGAAAGAAAACTGAACCGCAATAGCGCTAAAAGTGTGGTCGTATAAGCCTTTTCGGCAGTCTGTAGAATATCGCATATAAATATAAAATCATGAGGGAATAACTGGAAAACATTATCTGATATATATACTACCATATTATGAAAAAGTGTATTAATTATAACTTGCTTTTTATCTGAATCCAATCGCAAGCATATGCTTAGTTCATGGCGAACTAACGTAACTTTGTGGACCCGGTCTATAGATCGAAAGTCCATAGGACATCGGCTATCCAATCAAAATAATATTCTTCGGAATGATATTCCTTCTTTCCCAGTTATTAATCCTTCTCCTCGGTGTATTTTCTGAAAGCCGTTCTCTTTTGTCTAATCATCGACCCAATCCATCCAAGTTCATAATTTCATTAAGTCATTGTGCCCAATGCTATTCGTTCTTAATTTGGAGTTTACTTGATTTGCTTTTTGAAGTTTTGTTGTATTTGAGTTTGTTATCGTTAGACGCGTCGCTGTAAGTCGCTCGAAGGAGTTGAGAAGTAAGCAAGCGGAGATTGAAGATCGAGGATCAAGGATCGAAAATAAAGAGTAAAGAATAATATAAATTGCAAGGGCCAGGCAAGTTGTGCTTTGATCATATTGCTCCCAGTTTTACAAATTTACTTTGATTCAAATTATTGCATGCTAGTTCAAGATTAAAATGAATTAAATTAATTTGGGAATTAGTTATTCAACCCAATTGCTAAATATCACCTTGCCATTATTATTTGTATGCCATAATTCATTTGTCACCCTAAGATGGTTGATTATTAGTTGGTTGTTATTACTTGCCAACGTGGGTTGGTTAGACCGTGTATAATTGCTTAGCCATGCCACGCAACTCATGTCTTACGAAAATCAAAGGATAATATCGATTAATGGATTATGAAATGTGTTTGTGAATGGTGTGACGTGTTGCCACACGATGATGTTGATATGTGGAACCAGAGAGGTTCTACATGGATGTTGAGTTGTTATTGCCATTGTGTTGCGCAATAATCAACTGGGGTGGTAAAATGTTTTAGACCGAGGCAAGTGGCAAGAGTGGCATTGGATATGTCACTTTGGTATTTGGCGGTGTTGTTGGTGAATTATGTGATGGTATTGTTGGTGAATTATGTGATGGTATTGTTGGTGAATTGTTTGGGGTAGTCTTGCCTTGGTCACCCTAAGGACTTCACCTTGCAAGCCTTTGAACTGAGTCACTCGTACAACCACATGTCTGATATGGGGCAGACCTAGTTTAGTAGGATTCGATATCTCACCTTTGATACTCGGGGTGGCCATCCGAGGGGTGATCAGATGGGGAGCGCACTATGCTACGGCTTGGTACCCATCCAACGGTGTTCGTCGGTCCTATACTTCGGCTCAGAGTGAGGGAAGTGATAGTGAAGGCAACACGGAGAGGTTCCTAGGTTGAGCTAGAAGTTTCTGAAAGGCTTTGTTATGATCGCTCATTCGCATACTCTTGTATGGCGATTCACGACTGACGTGGTAAGTTGATTGTATCTTGTGGGTAAAGTGTACAACCTCTGCAGAGTGTAAAAACTATTCGAATAGCCGTGTCCGCGGTATTGGACATTGCTCGGGGATTACAGTCAAGGGTTAGATTTTGATAAAATGATGTTGGGATTGTGGACAATGTGATATGGAAATTGGTTAAGGATGAGAAATGCTTTACTTGAGAATGATTATGAAATTTATTATGGATATTACTTGTTTTACTGCTTTTCAATCTATTTATGTTATTCATTTAGAAATGCTGCTTTATTGCAAAAGAACCATTAGCCATTCCTTTGGAATAAGCCATGCATGTAGTAATAGAATTGCATCCTGTGCACGACTTGTTGAGTACGGTTGTGTACTCACCCTTGCTATAACAAAACATCACCAGTTGAGGAGAAGTCCTTGTCTTCAAAGAAGGAGAAGTTCTACAAGAAGGTGAATATCTAGGAGTTGAACCTTGTCAAATGCCTGTGGTATATTGATGGGATTCACCGACGTTCTTCGTTCCGCTGCTATTCGTTTTACTCTGAGATTGAAGCCATCTAGGCTTCACAATTGTAAGTTGACCTTAAGGTTGTTCAATAAGTTTATATTAGAAGATGAATACTTTATTTATTATTCCGCTGTGTATGTTTGTGATATTCATCTTTGTTAACTGTGGGCACTAGCGACTGATCCTGGGACTAGTGCTAAAAACACAGAGGGTTTCCGGATTGCGAATTCGGGTCCCGACAGATCACCACACTCATAGCATCTTGGAGGGCCATCACCAACTCTCTTCCTCATTCGCACATTCTGCAAGGCTTTCTTAAAACGAGAAGAGGGTAGTGCCAAGTCTTCTTTAGGAAATTCTTCAATCTGTTCATCGTTTAGTGAAGACAAGAAAGACAGAGCAAAACTTGAAGAAGCATTATTCTGAGACATGCTAGACTGGGAGGTCAATGCAATTGATTTATGATCATTCTTTCTAGCAAGAACATCCAATTCATGAGTTTTTAATTTAGAGAAAAGAACATCTATAGTAAGTTCACTCATGACAGTTGATTCTCTAATGGATGTAACTTTCATCTCCCAAATAGTCATGTCTAATGCACCAAACAGTTGTCTAGCATTAGTTGTCTCATCAAAGAAAACTCCAACAGCATGTAAATTGCTAAGAATCTTATTGAAACGTGCAAAGAAATCATCTAGTGACTCACCAGGCTTCATCTCAAATCACATGTATTCTTTCTTATATATATCTTGATGAACCTCTTTGATAGTGTTAGAACCCTCATGATAATCACAAAGAGATTTTTATACCTCATATGCAGACTTGAGATGGATCACGCGGTCGAAGTCACTTCTTCCCAATCCTTGGATGATCAAATTTCGTGTTTTGCTATTTGCTTCAACTTGTGCTTGATTGGTTTCATTAACTTGATCATTCTCAGAAACTTGATATGGCTTGTATACCTTCTCCCAGATTGCAAAGCCTTAAGCTTGAATGTATGCCTCCATCTTCACTTTTCAAAACTGAAAATCAACACCATCGAAAACACAAGGTTTTGTCGAATACCTATCCATCGCTACAGTTTCTAATCACCGGTTAAGATTAATTAGAAAAACAAGGCTCTGATACCACTTGTAGGATCGAAATATACTAATGTAGCAATCAGAGGGGGGTTGAATGATTGCACGGAAGCTAAAATCAAATTTTTGATAATTTTTGAAACACCCCAATTTAAACTCAAATTGCTTGAAAACCAGTTTACGCAGCTGGGAGACCAGTACAGCAGTTGGGAGACTAGTTTATGCAGTTGGGAGACCAGTAGAGCAGTCTGGGCGACCAGTAGAGCACTTGGGTGACCAGTAGACTAGCCTGGATGATCAGTAGAGCACTTGGGCGATCGGTAGGGCACTTGGGCGACCAGTATATAGCACTTGGGCGACCAGTTTGGGCGAGTTGACTGATGACTAGTTCATAAAAATAGAAATTTCTAGTGATCCCACTGTTGGATTGATGTGAAATTTTAACTGTAGTAACTAGACTCAATTCTGCAGCTAATACAAAAAGAATCAGATCGATCGGATCTACGGATCTAAAGTTATGACCTTTGCAAGTTGACTGAAATAATTTGCGATTTAACAATGATGGACAAAACTCAATTGAAATTAACTGATGATCCCACCATTGGATTGATATGAAATATTTACTGTAGAAACTAGACTTAATTCTGAAGCTAACCCAAAAAGAATCAACTTGATCGGACCTACAAATCTTGAGATATTACCTTTGCAAGATGATACCTTTGCAAGAAACCGAACTCCGTGATAAACTTCGTGACTGCTGCGACGGACAGAACTTCTAGCGATCGATCAACTATGCTGGAGCCAAGAGCAAAACGAAAAATTACTAGCCGCTGGAGATGCAAGAAAGATCTTTATTTTTGATCTGGTTACAGTACTCAAACAAAAGAGTACAAACCCTTAAACCTGGTTCTCTAATAAACAAGAGACACCTCCCCCTATTTATACTAATCAAACATAACGAGATTGAATACAACTCCACTTCCAATATGAAAAGAGTTCGTATATATCTCAACCTGGCCCAACATGGCCAAAAACAACTTGTCGGTGTTTCGTATAACCGGCAAGTAAATTTGTAGGTGCGGGGGTCACGCGTCCCTCTCCTTGAATGGTTAAACTAAGGAAATCCCAAATGTATACTGGTTCCACTACACCATGACACACCTTTGCCAACAATTATTAGTCGGGAAAGGTGGTTTATTTCTGTCAATTTATCTGTCGGCAAAGGTCCAACAATTGCCATCATATAAGCTGTAGGGATTGGTCGCTTATGTCGACAAGTAATCTGTCGGCGTTCATCGTTCTGGCTGATAAACTGTCGGCATAGATCTACCCACATATTAAGTGTTGGTCATTCCATAATACTCGGTCGGCATTGATATAGACAAAAAAAAACTGGCGTGCGGTCTCAGGAATTTTTACGCGGCATCAAATACACCCCGATCTTCCCCACCGCGCCCCTCAAAACCCTAAAAACACCCAGCCCACACGCCACCCACGATCCCCCCCGCCATCCGCCGCCCCACGCCACCACGGATCCGCTTCTCACGCCCGCCACAACCTCGCCATCCACGCCGACCGCCACCGCCGCTCCCATCGCCGTGTTTCACGGCAGCGCCGTTCCCGGCCGATCGCCGCTCCCCCTCGCCGCTCGCCTCCCGCCCGCCGCCGTTCTCTCGCCACCGCCAAGCAGAGCCGAGTCACCCACCGCTAGTCGCTGCTCCCCGCGCCGCCTCTCGATGCTCCCTTCTTCTCCTTTGAGGTCAGTCTCCAGATCCCCCTCTCCTAATTAGATTTTTTTTTGTAAATTGTTGCATCTAGCTTCAGATATGTGCTACCTTCGGACATCCAACTGCACGAAGAATTAAGCCAGGGTTACAATAATTATTAGATCGAAAAAGGTTCAGATCAAGGGCTTCGATTGGTCTCCATGTCGATCTAATTCATGGAGATCGTTCTTCTCTGGGATCTCGTTAATCGCTTGCTCAAAAGATTTTTTGTCTTTTGGTCTAACTACTAATTTGACAAGATTAATTTGTCAGTACGAAAGCAGCTCAAGGCGTCGTGATCGCCTAGATATCAGATGTGTGGTGACTGATGGGTTCTTAGCATCCCCTAGCTAGTTCATGGCCAATTCTTACAGTTTGTTTTTACATGCTTTCAAACTAAAAACACATGCATGAACACTGATGGATATATGTTGTACTGATGGAAGTATGATTTAAGATTGGTATGGTCCGTCAATATTGGCTTACATGCATATATCTAGGTTCCATTTGGAACATAAGAATTTCAGGATTTGGTGCTTTTAACTTTGCTCAGAACAGATCGTGTACAGTCCCAATATCAGTCTATTGCTCGTACTTCTGATGTGCTAAACCCACGTTCTAGAAAAGGCACATGTATCATAGCTATATGGAGACAAGATACCATGCCTAACTAGATAATATAATCATTCATTTTTCTAGTATGTATTAGATGCTCACATCCAGGAGAACAATATGCATAGGACATAGAGCTGACAAGAAAGAGGCGTAATAATAGGAAGAGAAGTGTGTAAGTTGCCATACCTGACCACTTTTTGATGCAAGATCAGTCCTGGGGAATTTGCCTTTTCCATCCTTGAAAGGTCAGTAAGTACTCTGCTCATAATTCAAGATCGATCAAAACAAGAAGTCGCAAATCTAAGCTTGTATATGCTTTAATTTTCTTGAACAAACCTAATCGTCTCAGAAAGATATACTTTAGTAGTCGATTAGTTTTCGCTATGGATCACTTAACCAACCGTTTCAAGTTTTTGTGATCCATCTTTTGGGATACTCTCTCGAAAAGTAGCAAATAACACCGTAAATGCACAGCTACAAGGACAGGAGATGAGATACACACAAGGGTAGGGCTCGAGCAATATAGCATAATATAGCATAATAACTAGTTGAAATAAACTTCAAACTATAATTTCCTTTTTTGATGATAGTTTAATTGTAGTTATGTAGGTATTAAGTTAGCTCTTTTATGCTTGCCAAAGGAACATGTTCCCTGTTACGTCGATGCCATATTTTAATCTATAAAATGTCATACGGTAAGTTACAAATCAAATTTATACTGTGGTCAAGAACAAGTGTTGCTATACCTGCAGACTTAAGAAATGATGAAAAGTAAAGCAACTGAAAGATGCCACACATGGCTAAATGTTACTTTTTGTGTGTGTGTGGTGTAGGATGTTCTTAGCTCTCACTTCACTGACTGGAATTACATTCTTAGCTCTCACGTGGACTAACGAGCAAGATCAACCCATCATGACAAGAATTGACCGATTCCTGGCGACAACGGAATGGCACGGGGTTTTCCCTAACGCGGATCTGTGCGCGTTGCCGACAATGACATATGATCATTGCCCACTACTTATGCAAGGAAATACTAGCTTCGATTACTTCAGAGGTTTTCGTTTTGAAGCTTGCTGGACTAAGATGCCGGGGTTCCAAGAAACCGTGATACAATCATGGACACAGCCGGTTCACACTTCGGACTCAATGCTAAGGTTACATGTCAAAATGAATAGAACTGCTAAGGCACTGAAAATTTGGAGGAGGAGAACTTTTGCAAACATAGCGCTGCAAACAGCATTGATTCAAGTCACAATCGCTATCATAGAAATCTCTCAAGAGCGACGCTTGCTATCGCAAGATGAGTTAGATCTCAGGAAAATTCTCAAAGCTAAACTACTCGGCCTAGCTGCCATACACAAATCTAGGGCTAGACAACATTCAAGAATAACAAAGATTCGGTTAGGGGATTGCAATACGCGGTTTTTCCACCTAATGGCCAGCTCAAGAAGGAGAAGAAATCTGATTCGAGTTCTTGACAGAATGATGTTCACACAACAAGATAAGCTTAAGGAAGCATACCAGTATTTCAAAAAAGCCTTGGGAGAACATGGGGAAAGGGACAGAGCACTGCTCTGGAACTCCTTGGGCTACTCTGCTAGAGACCTCAGCGAGCTAGAGACCCATATCACTGAAAATGAAGTGATTAACACCATACAAGCCCTACCAAATCAAAAAGCACCAGGCCCTGATGGATATATTGGGCTATTCTACAAAACATGCCTTGACACCATCAAAGGCGACCTAGTAGAGGCCATAAGGGATTTCTTTGACCTTCGGCATGAAAAGTTGCACAAGTTTAACGACGCCAACATTGTACTTCTACCAAAAGAGAGAATGCGATAGATTGAAAGCTTCGCACCAATCGGCCTTTATAAATAGCTTCATGAAGATTATCACCAAAATCTTGGCAAACAGACTCGTGCCAAAGCTAGGCAATTTGGTATCAGTAGCGCAGAATGCTTTCATCAAGAAGAGATGCATCCACGATAATTTCCTGTATGTTCAACAAGTGATACACCAACTGCACAAAGACAAAAGGCCAGCTCTTTTCATCAAATTAGACATTTCAAAAGCCTTTGATTCGCTGAACTGGACCTATCTCCTTGAAGTTCTTCATGCTATTGGCTTTGGCGATAAATGGCGAGAGTGGGTGGCGGCGATTCTCAGGACTTCCTCTTCTAAGATTCTGATCAACGGTCAGCCAACTGCGACAATAAGACATGCGCGGGGGGTGCAACAAGGAGACCCCTTATCCCCCATGCTATTCATCCTCGCAATAGATCCCCTACAGCATTTGCTTGAGTTAGCACAAAGTCGAGGTATCCTCAAATCGATTGTTACTGCAATCGCATCGCCACGTTGTTCCTTTATGCGATGATGCAGAATATTTTTAAATGCGGATGCGCAGAACTCACACTCTTAATCGAATTATAGATATCTTCAGAGATGCTCGGGCCTCAAAATCAACATTTCCAAGACCGAAATATACCCGATCGATGCCATGAGGGCCTTATACAAGATTTGTCGATTGTTTTTCCAAGAAAGCTATCAACGCTCCTGTGGAAATACCTCGGCTTCCATTACACTTCGACAGATAAGAAGAATCGAAATTCACCGCTGATTGATAAAATTGGCAATAGGTCGGGCAGATGGAAAGGTAAACTTTCTCCAAGGCCTAAGAGAGACTCTGGTAAAGTCAGTGCTTACATCCCAACCAATATATCATCTTACTGTCTTCCAAGCTCAAAAATGGCTAATTCGATGCATCGATAAGCTTAGGCGAAGCTTCCTTTGGAGTGCAAAAGACCCAGAGCACTGTAGTGGGGGACATTGCTTGATCAAATGGCCAGTGACCTGTCTACCTAAGGACAAAGGAGGGCTAGGAATCATGGACCTTGAGCGGTTTGCTAGAGCTCTAAGACTTCGATGGCTTTGGTTCAGATGGAAAAACAATGAAAAGGGCTCGACGGCCTTGACTTGCCATGCATTTAAACGGATGTAACCCTCTTCAATGCTTCAACAATTGTTACGGTGGGAAATGGTAAACTAGCGATTTACGGAGATCCAGTTGGGTGGAAGGGCAAGCACCGAAAAACATTGCCAACCTATTCCAAATAGCAAAAGAAAGAAAATCACCGCTCACCGTGCCTTGACAAATAACTATCGGGTCCGTTGTTGTACCCGTGAACAATCAAGATGAAACCCGGAGTTTGTAGCGCTTCATGAAGCAATACGTCGAATCAATAGAGATGATCAAAGGGATGATCAAATCCTATGGCGTTGACATCCGATGGTCAATATTCGGCAAAGAGTGCTTACCTTATGCAATTCGACACTGTGTATTGCAAGATCAAGATCTCCCCGATCTCGAAGGCAAAAACCGAACCTAAATGCCGTTTCTTCGCTTGGACATTACTTCACAACAAGATATTAACAGCAGATAACATGCTCAAAAGGGGATGGCCTTGTAATACAATTTGCAGTCTTTGCAATGTGTCACCGGAAACAACAAATCACCTCTGTAAAGATTGTTCCTATACTACTCAAGTCTGGTCCATTCTCCTTCGATGGGGTAACTTGGACAGTGGCGTAACCTCGAATCGCAATGTTCGCTTCTACAATTGGTGGCGAGACTAAGAACTCAATATGACATCAAAACCGCCGGGAGGTGGATGGTCTCATCATTTACTTCTGGTGGAACATTTGGATAGAGAGAAACCAACGGATTTTTTAAGGGACTGCTAGAAATACAGAACAAGTGGCTACAACGATCAGGGACGCTGTGCTAAATCAAGGGTTTGCTTCGACAACGACGCTTCGCCTAGTTTCGCATGAAATGTTTTTTCTTCTTCTTGTGTTGCCTGGTTTTTTCGATAGTGGCGTGAGTGGGTACTAATATTGTTGTTAGTGGCGTGAGCGTGGAGTTGGCTGTGAGGTTTTTTCGGGCCCTGTTTTTCCCAAAAAAACAGCCCACGTGTTTTCCTTTTCCTGTTTAATATAATTTGCGGCAATCCTCTTGCTGCTCTTTCAAAAAAAAGAATTACATTCTTAATGACCTTGAAGGATAAGCAACGTACTGTTACTGCGGTACCCACATGTGGATTAATAATTGCATCAGAAATCAGAAAAAAAAGCAACCCCTTGAAACCGTAGATTGTCATTCAGGATTCAGCCACTGTTACAAGTTTTATATGTTCATGTGGAGAGCCTGAGAAAGTAAATATGCTTATCGGGACACAATCGACCAATCACCGACTATGAACATGTACTATCAAACCTAGTAGGACTTAGGATTTGGAGATAGATTTACCACCTATCGGAAAATGAAGCTTGTAGTGGCTTGCTACCGCTTTACGACATGGTGGGCCGAGTTTGGTTCAAAATAGCAAAGCAGAAGGAATAAGACATTGATCAATCAAACCGATATGTAATTCAATGTTTCACCACATTTTCTATGAATCCATCTTCATCTCTGGTATAATCTTTGTCCTCATGCATAATCGCTGATCTTTTTCGTGCTATGTGCAACTTGCGCCGTCATTGTTGTCGCTTTCACCGGAGGAATGATGCTTGTAAGATATTGTATAATCTTTGGCCTCATGGATAAGAAGTCTTCGAGGCAGTCAAAAGTACCTGGGGCTGGTATTATTATTTTGTTGGCAGTCCAAATTGTATTTTCATGCTTGTTTCAGATTATTTCACATTTTCTAAAAGGCAAAATTCTTCTCTTTGTTAGGTACTTAGTTACAAAAAGAATTTCCAAGGGTTTTGAAGTGAACTCTTTTGCACTGCAGTGCCTATGTGACCACATTTGCCAGATTAAAGTCCAAATATAAAGCATGAATAGCATCACAAAAACTAGCATGCATCTCTCTAACATACTAGACAAAGACGAACATCATGATCATCTTGATAAACTTGATTAACCACGAGGTTAGAACAGATTGAACGTCCGAAAGCGTAAGAAGATGACGGCGTGTTATGCACGGTTATGTTCCGTGTCGATGTAGTAGATGCGGTTGCGGTGTTGATGAGGACGACGTTGGTGACGAGCGTCGCAGAGCAGCCGGGCTGGCGACGCCCGAAGAAGAGAACAGAAGACGAGCCGTGGTGGCGATCTTGAGCGCCGCATGAGCGCTTCCCAAAAACCTTATTCGCCCTCTCCGGTGCGGCAGATCTCAAGACGGAGGGTTCGGAGACCTGCTCTCCCGACTGCGTATGCACGCTTCGGCCGATGGAGAAGATTACGACGGCGGCGATAAAGAAATAGAGGTGGCAAAACCTAACAATGTGTTTGTGCGTATCTCTCACACGGTGCACGACGCAAAGATTTATAGGGTTACTCGTAATCGCGACCGAACGTGACTCGAGGACGCCACGATCGGAGTCCGTTCGAGTCCTTATCTCATCGCAACCGCGATTTAATCCGAGTAGCAAAAGAATAAAGCGCAAAAGGAAGCTGCGTCTGCGCAAGGCCCTGGACCGGATTTCGTGGACCATTCACGCAGTGTGACGCTCGCCTCCGCCTCGCCTCGAGCCCGCTCCGTGCTGCGTGCAGTGCCAGCCTCGGCGGCGGCGAGGCGAGGCGAGCGCTGTGGGCCTTCTCCCTTTCTCCCACATGGTTCTACCATGGTGAATCACACTCCACTATATAAACTAGTGTTCACCACTTTAGGCTAGCAATGTGGGACTATTCATAGTGCACATGCCTCCTCATGAGTGGGCCTTTGAGATTTTCTAGGAATTATTTGTCTCAATAAGGGCCAAGCCCAAATATTCCAACAATCCCCACCGATCTCAAAGTCCATTTAGAGATTTGTCAATACTCACTCATGCTTAATATACCGGCGTTTCAGCAGAGACGTTGTTGAACTTCGCCTAGAGCTCCAAGCTACACCCATCCACAACTTGAACAATGGACTATGCCTTGAATTGCAAGTTTTGTGTGAGCAGACTTCACTCAAAGTCATAATCGAGCACTGGCCGCCAAGAGCCTTCTCCGCTGGTGGAGCATATGAGTCATACTCCAAGGTCTCTTCATGAGCTTACTAGAGATCACCCAAGTCTCATAGATCGTGACTTTAGACAATCGGGCTCATATAGGTATGTTCTTTCAAGAATGCTCAGAGAACAAAGATCTTCGCTAGTTATAGCCAATAGAAACACATTAAGGCATATCGCCATCCCGCCTTACAAAGATTTTGAGAGTATTGCATCTTCACTTAGAGAGGGTAACAGACACTCTCCTCGGTTCGCCAATAGCTTGTTTTACCCAGACCTAATTCACGGATCTCCGATCACAAAGGTTGAGTTACCACTATTGCAACTTATATGGGTCTCATACCCATCTCCTCGATGCACCTTCTATCACATTCCGTGATAGTCCCTTCCGTAAAGGGATCTCGCCAGTTTTTGTCTCTGCTTGAATATAAGTCACACTTATAACTCCGGAGTTTCTCAATTTCCGACAGACTTCACCGTCTTTTGACGTGTCTTGATGACTTCAGATTATCCTTAGCATCGTTTCACTTTAGCAATCACAGATTGATTGTCACAGCTTCATAAGGATAGCCGGTATTGGTTTTTCAACCACCAGCAAGTCCATCAAGAGCTCACGCAACCAATCTGCTTCTACAAAGGTCAGATCTAAAGCGATGAGCTCCGCCTCCATGGTTGATCTTGTCAAAATGGTGCATCTACACGACCTCCATGACACCGCACCACCACCAATGGTAAACACATATCCACTAGTAGCATAGAGCTCATCAACATCGAAATCCAGCCGAGTCACTATATCCTCAAGCACTGCAGGTGCCCTGAATAGTGAATCGCATAACTCATAGTACCTTTCAAATAGCGATTACCCTTTCAAGTGCATGCCAATGATCGAACCCGGTTTGACATGAACCTACTCAATTTGCTCACAAAGAAATGATATATCGTGTCTCGTTGCACCAAAGAAGATACATGAGCGAACCGACAACTGAGAATATCTCAATTGGTTTAAGCCAATTCTCTTATTCTTTCTCGGTGTCACATCGGGATCATAAGGAGTGGGAGAGGGCTTGTCAGTCCATAAAGCCAAACCTGCTCAAGACCTTCTCCACATAGTGGGATTGCGTAAAGAGTAATCCCACTCTCATCCTTAATAAGCTTGATGTTCTGAATTACATCGGCTTCTCCCGGATCTTTCATATCAAATTTCTTTGACAGAAAAGACTTGACCTCATTGATCACATCAATATTTGTGCCAAAGATCAAGATATCGTCCACATAAAGGCACAATATAACTCCTTCAACCCCACCATAGCGATAGTATACACATCTATCACCTCATTAATGACAAAGTTCGCAAGTCAAAGTGGTGTCAAACTTCTCATGCCATTGCTTAGGTGCTTGTTTCAGCCATACAAAGATTTCAATAATTTACACCTTGCTCTCTTGACCCTTTACTACATACCCATCGTCGCTTCCATGTAGATTTCCTCATCTAACTCTCCATTAGGAAAGTCGTCTTCACGCCCATCCGATGAACGAGAAGACCATATGAGGCGCCAGTGGAAAGTAATACTCGAATGGTGGTCATTCTAGCAACAGTGAATAAGTATCAAAGAAATTCGCCTTCTTTTGGGTGTAACCCTTAGCCACAAGCCGAGCCTTGTACTTCTCAATAGTACCATCGTGCCTAAGCTTCTTCTTGAACACCCACTTACAACCCATGTGTTTACAACCATAGGGCCATTCAACACCTCCCAAGTCCCATTGGCGAGAATCGAGTCCATCTCATTCTCGATGCTTTTTTCCAATTATCTCAGATCTGGAGATGCATATGCCTCGCAATGGACGGGAGTATCATCCACGAGGTACATAATGAAATCATTGCCAAAGGATTTTTCAATCCTCTGTCTCTTGCTCTTTCTAGGAGCTTTATTGTCATCCTCCTCTAGGATTTTCTCAAGTGGTTGCTCGGAAGACTCAACAGTGTAATAGTCTCGTGAGTTATCTCGTAAGAAAATCTAGAAGTGCTATGCATATCTTTCATTGGAAATATATTCTCAAAAACGTAGCATCACGAGACTCCATAATAGTATCAACATACATATCGTGCACATCGATTTAACTACTAAAATCTATAAGTTTATGCTCCTCTGAGCATATCCTAGAAAGACACAATCCATCGTCTTAGGCCCGAGCTTACGCTTTTTGTTAATCGGTACATTGACTTTCGCCAAGCATCCCCATGTGCGCAAGTAAGAAAGTGATGGTTTTCTTCCAACCCACTTCTCGTAAGGGTCTTTCCATGTTTCATTGGGAACTCTATTCAGACATGACATGAAGTCAACACAGACCTCCCCACCATGCCTTAGATAAACCAAAGAAGGTTCAACATGGCATTCACCAAGTCACCAACGGCGGTTTTTCCTCTCGGCAATCCCGCTTGATTCGGCGAGTAGGGAGGTGTCCTCTCATGAATAACACCATGTTCCGCATGAAATCATCAAAGATTTTGGGAAAAATTCACCACCACGATCCGACCTAAGACGCTTGATCTTTCTCTAGTTGATTTTCAACTTCAAATTTTATAGATTTTAAAGTAGTCTAGCGCCTCGCCCTTAGTTTTCAACAAGTAAACATAGCAAAATCTAGTCGATCATCAATCAATGTCATGAAATATCTCTTTCCACCCTTTGTCAACACACCATTCATCTCGCACAGATCAGAATGTATGAGTTCTAGAGGTGCCAAGTTCCTCTCCTCAGCCGCCTTGTGAGGCTTCCGAGGTTGCTTCGATTGCACACAACTATGGCACTTAGAACCTTTGGCAATAGTGAAATTCGGAATTAAACTCATGCTGGAAAGCCGATTCATAAGACCAAAATTAATGTGGCATAAACGAGAGTGCCAAGTACTCGATCATCATTAACACTACCACATATATGGTTCACAGACTTATTATTGAAATCTGAAAGGAAAAGCGAACAAGCCTCCGTGACTCATAGCCTTTACTAATAAATAGTCCATGCTTGGACACAACTACTTTATTGGACTCTAACACTACCTTAAACCCATCTCGCATAGAAGGGAGCCACTAACGAGATTCTTGTTGATAGAAGGACATCTTTGCACCATTTTTCCCGGTGAACTTCAGATCCACCGTGCAAGTGCCATGAATGAAGCATGTGACCCATTCCCCATCAGACGGAAGAATCCCAATGACCCGATAAGAAGAGAACATATTGATGTCGAACACACATGAACGTTAGCACGTGATCAATCCACCAACCGAAGATCAAATATCGAGAATCTGTAGGTAAATTACCATACCCGCGTCTCCAAAGATTAAGAAGCGGTCACTCGTGTTGTGTTTTGGACGTCTGTCCATTGTTGGCCTTTTTCCCTCGACGGTCTCGCACGATCGTGGCATTCCTTGGAAAAGTGTCCGACTCACCACATGTGAAGCAGGCATTTCGGCCTTTGTTCATCTTCTTCTTCTTGAAGTTGGTAGTCTTGTTAGGCTTATTTTTCCCTTTGTTCTTGCCGTAGTTCTTCTCGAACCATGTTGGCGCTGGATCGCCCTCGCCTCCTTTACCATTGGAATCCTTAGTCGAGCCTTCTTCAACATCAAGGACGCCATCGTTTTCGATCGATATCTTTGTCCTCTTATGTTTTAGAGTAGTGCCAAACTCCTCCACGAGGAGGCATGGCAATGATGCAACCGCCACAAAAGGATCGTAAGACACATTCTAGGAGTTCGAGTTCCTTGACAATGCATCAGATCTCATGGGCTTGTTTCTACAACAGAGCGATTATCACCATCTTATAGTCATGAAAGTTCTCCATGACATACGCTTCATCGCTCAAGATCCGATGCAATCAACTTGGCGCTCAAGTATCCCACAAGACTTTCAAGGCTCGTTATGTGCATGTACACATCACACGACGGTCGGCAAGAACGCTAAGAATGCATCCCACGAAGAGAGTATTGGCATCGGTGAAACTCTTCGCCGCTTGCAGAGAGATCACCTTCAGTTTGCCTTTACTAACCCGTAATACATTCATAGTCAGAAGCGAAAGCGTGACCTTGACTTGCCACCTCTTAAAGTGCACACCGAGAATTTCTCCGCCTCGGTCGTCGGCAAATCCAGCCATTGTTAATCCAAGAAATGTCTACAATAAGGTTTTTGGATTGTTGAGAAATTAGACATTTGCCGATTAAAGTCCTAATATAAAGCATGAATAGCATCACAAAACTAGCATGCATCTCTAACATACTAGACAAAGACGAACATCATGATCATCTTGATAAACTTGATTAACCACGAGGTTAGAACAGATTGAACGCATCGAAAGCGTAAGAAGATGACGGCGTGTTGCGGTACGGTTATGTTCCGGTGTCGATGTAGTAGATCTTGCTTGCGGTGTTGATGAGGACGACGTTGGTGACGGCTGTCGCAGAGTCACCGGCTACTGGCGACGCCCAGCAGTAGGAACAGAAGACGAGCCGTGGTGACGATCTTGAGCGATGAGCGCTTCCCAAAAACCTTATTCGCCCTCTCCCTGCAGATCTCAAGACGAGGGTTCCGGAGACTCGCTTCTCCGATTGCGAGATGCACGCTCGGCGCCGGGATGGAGAAGATTACGACGGCGGCGGCAAAGAATGAGAGGTGGCAAAACCCTAACAATGTGTTTGTGCGTATCTCTCTACACGGCGCACGACGCAAAGATTTATAGGGTTACTCGTAATCGCGATCAACGTGACTCGAGGACGCCACGATCGGAGTCCGCTACTGAGTCCTTATCTCATACCGCAACCGCGATTTAATCTGAGTAGCAAAAGAATAAACCGCAAAAGGAAGTCATGCTCTGCGCAAGGCCCCGACCGGATTTCGGGACCATTCACGCAGTGCCGTGACGCCACGCCTCGAGCCCGGGCGAGGCGAGGCGAGCAGCTGTGTGGGCCTTCTCCTTTCTCCCACATGGTTCTACCATGGTGAATCACACTCCACTATATAAACTAGTGTTCACCACTTTAGGCTAGCAATGTGGGACTATTCATAGTGCACATGCCTCCTCATGAGTGGGCCTTTGAGATTTTCTAGGAATTATTTGTCTCAATAAGTGGGCCAAGCCCAAATATTCCAACATATGGCACTAGTGTAAATGTAGTAATGTATATGACATATGTGTCGTGTTTCATCGTTAGCAGTTTGTTGAGTTTATAATTGTGCACTATATCAATTAAGACAAGACACACTATTATAGCTACTTTGCTGAGTTTTGAATTTTCTTTGATATGGCCAGAGATGACATATAGTGATACAATGATAGCTAATGCTCATTCTGATTTTAGTGCTAAATAGAGTACCATTGGGATACTCCTGTCATCAAACTTCTTGAGACCTGGCTTTACTACCTTTATGTGAGATAAGCACCCAAAGGTCCTCAAGTGATGCACTCTTGGTTTACGACCATGCCAAGCCTTATATGAAGTAACTCTATCTAAACTCTGAGTTGGCGCTCTATTTAAAATATATACAGTCGTTCTCACTACCTCTCTCTAAAACTTCCCGGGTACGGATTTGCCACACCACCCCTGTCAATCCGAAATGCCTTTATCTTCAAATTTTTCTCGTTGTCCACCGCAGCTTTGAACTTCTTAAAATAGTGAAATGCTTCATCTTTGCTTTTAAGAAATTCTACCCACATGTACCTGCTATAGTCATCGACAAGTAGAAGGAAATACTGATTACCTGCAGGCGTGATTGGGGTAATCTTGCCACAGAGATCGCCATGCACAAGTTGCAATATTTCTTCTGCTTTGTACACGGTAGTAGCTGGAAAGGGCTTCCTATGTTGTTTGCTAAGTGAGCAGCCTTGGCAAAACTACTCGACATGCTCAATCACTGACATGCCTTCTACCATGGTCTTCACTCCGAGATTTCTTAAGGCTCGGAAGTTCAAGTGTCCGAGCCTGTTGTGCCATAGCCAAGCTTCGTCTTCAGTTTTGCCCAGCAAACAAATTGGTTTGGCCACCTCAAGATCCAATGCATAAAGCTTGTTTTGGGATCTAATAACCCGAAGCCAGATAACTCCCTTCACGGTCATAGATGTGCATGACACCATCCTCTATGGTTATTCTATTGCCATTCTCATCTAGTTGCCCAATACTGATGATGCTGCATTTGAGTGTTGGAATAAAGTACACATTGGTTAGTACTTTATGTTCCAGTTTCTTGCAGTTCAAAATAACCAAACCAAGTACACTGATCTTCACCACCGATCCATCTCCAAACTTGACACTTCCTTTGATTGTTTCATCCAATTCAACAAAAAAACGTTTGGAGCTAACCATGTGGTTACTAGCTCTAGAATCGAAATACCACTTGCCTTCTATTATTCCTGATTCATCACCGATATTAAGAAACACTTTTTCCTAATTAAGCATTACTAGTTGTTCTTCATTTCGGAAGATCTGGTCCTCGCCATCCCATGTGAAACAAACAACTTCAGTCTGGACGGTATGACCTTCATCTTGGACGGCTTGGTTCTCTCCATCCCAAGTGTTTGAAGCTACTTCATGCTGGACAAGATCGCCCCTTCCGATGGTTTGAGCTACAACACATACCTCGCCAAGTATGAAGTCAATCACCACACGATCAAACCGAGCAAACTTGCCTCTGAACCAACTATGCGTAATATGATGTAAACCAACTATAACTATAGCTCAGAACATCTTTGCCAAAAACATGAACCCACGGTCTTGTCTCAAACACTTCATTGCACCACACTCGATAGCGAGTTTAGACAACCAATACGGCAATAGAGCAAACTTTAAACAGAGGAGTCTTTTATGTGAAACTCGCACGCCTTTTTTGTTTTTCTATTCACTATTTATAACCAAAGAATACAAAGTTTGATTCTTCATCTACCAAAGCAAAACCGACACCGAACTATCTTCCCGCTAGTTTTACCGATACCAATACTATTGCTCTATCCGACAACAACTCCTAAACCGACTCAACTGTGTATAACGCCGATCGCAAAAACTGAATATCGACTTAGCAAAACAACTCGTGCATCATTCGTCTCACGAATGACATTGCGGAGGCCCTAGATATTGAAGATTTATCGGGGCAAGATTAATCGCATCCCTTGGCTCATTGACTACCGATGTAGAACTTTGTATCTATCTTTGTGCCAAGTTTGACACACAAAAATGCCCTCGGTTTCAAACTTTGTATCATAATAAATAATGCTGAGATTCAAACTTGCTTTTGTTGGAAATTTATGATGAGATGGTGATGTGTCCAACGAAATGTTTCATACATCAAGAATGCAAGAATGCACTCCTATTTTATTTATTTTCAGCTTATGTACAACCAGAATATGGTAATGGTCATTTACTTCTAAGATCTTAAGCATGGCAATATGCATCCAAAATGCATGAACCAATGCTTCTATTTGGTTGTTAGTCAGATTATTTATACAACAAGAAAACAATTGTTTTCATGTGATTGTAGGCACTACAAGGAGCTCCAAATACACGATTTAAATGCTACTTGATTTTATTTTTTGCTGTTAAGATATGATCAAAACGAAGTAGTAAACATGCCAATGTAGGTATGGTGATAAACATTTACGAGGGATGAACAAAATATAGTTGCTGCAGTGAGATGGAATCATGTAGTAGTAAAGTGGCTAGTAAGAATATATGCTTTGTATGCCACATGACCAAACGAAATTCATTGCCTACTGCTTTGATCATAATCTCAAGTGGCCATGTTTACGTATGATCAATGAAATTACTTTGCTCTTTATCAACAAAAAGGAGTTTCAATCAAATATATCTCATTTTAGTTCCAAATAGTCTAAACAGAAATTTTAATGTGCTACTCAAACTTTTCATCATGTCCAAATTTTATTGTGGCATAACTTTTTGTCCATTTGTCCGATTTTGTCACATATTTGAGATTACCTACTGACTTAGCTACCGACACTAATTTTCTCATTGCTTTTGCCGATTATTCCTTTTCTTCATCATGGTAGGTACACAGTACAAGGTGATAAGTTTCGAGTAGTAACTTTTGTGTAGTTGGGAGTGCTACAAGTTTTTGGAGTGGCAACCTTTTGTGCAAAGCAAGAAAGTAGTGCTGTCTATGGTTAGAAATGTTAACTAGTAGCTAGCAGAGAAGCATATACATCCTCTGTTTTAGTGAAAATGTATGCCATTATTTACTAGGCTGAGACTTAGCTCATGACCTCTCACTAACTATTACTTATTTTGGACGGGCATGTATGCAACTTAACTAATTTGGATGATATGTTTATCAAACCCTGTGGTGGAGATATATGCGTTGCATTATTTACATGTTGAAGTGACTATTTGAACTGTGATTGTGTATGTATATGGTTATATATGTGAGTGGCACCATTTGTATGTACAAGTGTGTATGTCAATTCAATGGTGGATAATGTAGAATAGGTTCTGTATATATTGCATATTTAATTTGTATGTAATACATGTGTGGTGGCACCTTTGCCGACACAAAAATTGTGTAGAAAACCAGTTTTGGTCTATGAGGGGAAAAGTGATTAGCCAACAAGTAAAGTGTCGGCAATTCATATTAACTGTCGGTAAAGCTTATACTGTCGGCAAAAAACCAATTGTCGGCAAAGATTTGAAATGTCGGCAAAACTTAGATCTTTGTCGTCAATTTATCTATCGGCAAAGCCTAAGCCGACTACTTCTACCGCTACTGTTTCTTTACAGTCAGCTAAACTTTTGCCGACAGTTTTTAAGTCGGGGAAGGTGCCTTTTGGCGACTGTACAATGTGTTGGCAAAAGTGTGGCATGGTGTAGTGTTCAGGCCGAACGTCCCTACGTCCAGTTCGTGGTGGTGATGATTATTGCTCTGGGTGTAGTGGACTACAAAGGATTACATGCGAGAGCTGAGGACAGGCCCTTAGCGCTCGTCCAAGTGGAGGAACTCGGGAGGGTGTTCCTGAGTCGGAGGGTTCGAACTGATTTACACGAGTGGGGGTGGATCAGTTGATGTCTCTCCCTCTCTCTGGGGTCCCTGCCTCCCCTTATATACGTGGAGAGGGCAGGTTACACGGAGTTTTGGAAAAAGGTAGGGTACGCCACGCCCTGGCGCCTCGGCCTTGGTCTTTGGTGATTTGTGATCCCTACTCATCCCATGCCGGAGTCGAGACACTAACGGACAAAGACGCCGCTGGGAAGGCGCCACTGTCCTCCGTGGTGCTTGTCGACGGCGGCGTGATCAGGATGGGTATTTTATTTTGGCGGCCCCGCCACCCAGTGAAGGGGCCACCGTTAGAAGCCGTATCACGCTCGTCAGGCGCAGATGACCCGGCTTCGTTGTCGACCGTCGGCGTGATGGAGGGCGCGGGTTCGAGCTTGTCAAGTCCCGCCCGGCAGTCGACTCATGGGGCACCGGACCGGTTCAGTCGAGCTCATGGGATGCCGGACTGGCTCGGTCGGGGCAGCAAGGGCGCCGACCCGAGGCTAGGTCGGAGTCACCTGGGCAAGCTCGATCGGGGCCGGGGATCCTTCGAGATTCCTGGGTCGAAGAGCTGGGCCCAAGATGGCCTGTTTGGCATTCCAACCACTTTTGAGTGACGATCCCATCTGTGAGAGATGGAGATTTTGGTAATACTCTCTCCGGCACTGTGGATCGCTGCCGGCCCTGCTGCCGTCGTGTTCGGATGACTGAGAGAAATACGATCTTGAAATGGATGTATACTTTGCTGTGGGGTACCCCTGGTATGAGTATTCGTCAGTAGCCCCCGGGGCCATCCTAAAACGCGTGCGTTCCCGGATGGACCCTTCGTCCTCGGTGGCGTGGTCTCCCTCAACTGGCGTGATGACGCCTCGGCTCATCTTCGGAGTTCAGCCTTGGAGATGAAGGGAGGCCCTCCTTGTGGAACTTTGGGGTGACCGTTCTGGTCGGTCGAGTCCGTCCGACCTAGTCGCCTGGTCTTGACCGGGTGCACGCGAGTGCACCCGGTGGGTGTAGCCCCTGAGCCCCCGAGTAGGTCGAAGAGCTGGTCGGGGGGTTACTTTGGTCCGTGAACATCCGTCTGGGCGAACTCCGTGGACCTAGTTGGACCCGAGCCCTCGAGCGGACCGCCTGCGGAGTCCGACCGATTTGGTCGGCCTATTTTGTCTGGGTGCTCGCGAGCGCACCCGGTGGGTGTAGCCCCCGAGCAGGTTGGAAATCTGGTCGGGGAGGGTTACCTTTGCCATGTGAGCCCGACCGACTTTGGTCGGTGCGGATGCCTCGTGCAAGGTTTCGGTTCCTGAATGCTCATTTTTCGTCGTAGCTGGACGCGGCCGTGGTCGTCAGGGATGTCCAGATGCCTTCGCGAGAGGTTCTGGTTCTCGGATGCTCGTTTTACGTCGTAGCTGGACGCGGCCGTGGTTGGCAGGGATGTCCAGATGCCTTCGCGAGAGGTTCCGTTCCGGATGCTTGTTTTACGTCAGAGGCCGGATGCGCCGTGGTCGGCAGGGATGTCCAGATGCCTTCGCGAGAGGTTCTGGTTCCCGGATGCTCGTTTTACGTCGTAGCTGGATGCGACCGTGGTTGGCAGGGATGTCCAGATGCCTTCGCGAGAGGTTTTGGTTCCCAGATGCTCGTTTTACGTCCTAGCTGGACGCGGCCGTGGTCAGCAGGGATGTCCAGATGCCTTCGCGAGAGGTTTTGGTTCCCGGATGCTCATTTTACGTCGTAGCTGGACGCGGCCGTGGTCGGCAGGGTTGTCCAGATGCCTTCACGAGAGGTTCTGGTTCCCAGATGCTCGTTTTACGTCGTAGCTGGACGCGGCCTTGGTCGGCACGGATGTCCAGATGCCTTCGCGAGAGGTTCTGGTTCCCAGATGCTCGTTTTACGTCGTAGCTGGACGCGTTAGTAGGGCTGGTTTAACGCCGCAGCTAGGCGAGTTAGTCGGGCTGGTTTAACGCCGCAGCTAGGCGAAGGGCGTCCGTCCCGAGTCCTCGTCGGGCGAGTCTATCTGCGGGAGGAGAGGCCGCTGTCGGTCTGACATGTACGCCTCGTCCGCAGGTGTAGGACCTGGAGGGGGTGAGCTAACACGTGTTTACCATACGTCGACCGAACACCGTGCTCGTGGAGCTACAAACGGGTTATCCGAGTGGGCCCTGGAGATCGCGCGATCTCCGAGCGGACGATCCCTACGTCTCGTGTCCGACCCGCTGGGGGCGACCCATAAAAAACCTTTCTTTACTCGATCCGTATCGGACCCTGAGCCGTTCATAACTCGGGGCGCAGCTGGCTGCTACCCTTCGAGGGGCTCTGCGGGAGGGTGTGAAGTATGGTCTCGAACACGAGTCAATTCGATTGGGTCGTCCGCCAACCCAACTAGAGACCCGTCGAGGGTTCGCTTTGGACTCGCCCCTCACTCGTTTTGCCTGTTGGGGGCGGTTAGGGATCCACTTGGTGGGTCTGGCCTTTGGAACCCGCAGCCAGGTCTTGATCGTGAGGCATTGAAGCCCTCTCGCCACCTCGAGGCCGCTACGGCCCGGTGGGCTTTTCATACCTGCTTCGGCTTAGTTTGAGCCGACCCGGAGGCGGAGATCGAGAGGTCACAGGGCGTCTCGCCCGGGGCAATGCCCTGGCGCCTTCTGCTAGTATTTAATGCACGTGCGGAAATTAAACGCGAAGCGAAATGATTGGGAGCGATACGTCTTACCGGTGACGCAGTGTGGCGCTCCGACGGGACGGGCGACGCTTCAACCAAGGCGACGAGCGATCGGTCGATGCTTGTTCGGCTGGCGCGTGCTTCGGCAGGTGCCTGCAAATTTGATGTGGCGAGTGCTTGGGTCGAGAGGGTTACCGTTTTCATCCCGCATGTCTGAGATATTGTGGCTGTTGGGCCCCTTGCTCAACCCTCCGCGCGGGGAGGTCGGGTTAACGGGCCTCCAACCACTTCAGCGCCTCCGCGGCCTGCCCAGGCCTTTCTTCGCTACATCGGTGCAATCACCGCCCGAGTCGAATCAAGAGCGCGCGCCGCTCTCCTGGCGGCAGCGTCCCTTCTTGCCCCCAAATACCACGCCGCATTTTAATGCGAGGTGAGAGACGTGGACGGGACACGTCCAGTCGCATGGGACGTGGAGTTAATGCGCGTGCGACGCGCCGCCCGGGATGACTTCCGCTTCAACCGCTCTGCCCTGCCCCTATAAATATGGCGGGGGGGGGGGGTGACCACGCATACCACCCTCTTCGTCTTCCTGCCTCGGCTTTGCCCTTCTGCGAGAAAAAGAGGGAGAGGGCCAGGAAACTCAGTTGTCGATGGCGAGCAGAGACGACGGTTGGAGGGCCGGCAAGCGGGAGGCGGCGGCGGACCCCCCGGGGTCAGAGCCCAAGAGGTCGCGCTCCGCTGCAGGGTCCTCCATGCGCGTGAGGAGAGGAGGGCTCACATTGCCTTCGTCGATCTTCCACATCCGGAATCCTCTTTCGGAGTGAGATTCTTTACTTGATTTTGCGATGGTTTCGGCCCCTTTTTTTTGTTGCTGACGTCGAAACGCTTGTTGCTTCTCTTAGCGCCGCCGGTTCGGGCTCTCGCGAACCGCCTACTGCGCCCGTGTCGGCCGCTTTGGCGGGGGAGGTGGGTACCACCGTCTCCACGATGTGGGCGCGGCAATGCAGATGATGGCCGACTGGGCGGCCGAAGCTTCCTCAAGGCTCAGCACAGCCGGTCACCGCTCGGGAGGCGAAGGTGCTGGCCCAACGGACTCGGGCCCAGGCTGCCGAGGAGGAGCTGGCGAGGGCGCGCGAGGAGGTGGTGGCGCGGCAGCTCTGCTAACACCCTTGAGGAGGAGCTTGCCAAGACGCAGCGAAGAGGCGCTGCCGCAGGGGCCGGTCGAGGCCGTCGTGGAGGACCTCGGCTCGATGTCTGAGGAGCGCTGGCCTCACATTAAGAGCCTCTGTCCATGCTCCTTGACTTTCGAGAGCATGGGCGGGAGCTGGGGCAGCTGGGGGTGAGGTCAGGAGCTATTGAGCCTACCCCGTTGAGTACTTCCTCACCACCTAGGCCGACGCTTGGTTAACTGCCTCGCGCCTTGCGCGAAGCGCCTGCTCATGAGGGGCGGTCGGCCTCATTGCCGTCGCATGGAGTACGTCTTTGCTCTTCGCGCCAACCGCGACGCCTTTTGACCCGATCGCGGCCGTGCCGCCGGATCGGGGACGCCGACCAAAGCGGCTGAAAGTGCGGCCGGCGGAGAGGGTGGTCAGGCTGGCGACGTCGCCGAGAGCAGCGACAGTTCTGACGATGACACCGTTGAGGGCAATGCCTGAGCTTAGCTTAGGAACGCCCCAGGCGCCCATGCCTGGCTTTTGTTTCTATGTAATGTATGTACATTCTATGTCGTGGACCTCCGGGACTTTCTTTATCATTTCGCGTTTCCTTTTTGTGATGTGCACTCGTCGAACGACCGTAGCTCTTAGGAACCGCTGGGGTTGTTAGAGCATAAGTCGGAGCACCAACACTCTGCAGAAAATGCGAAAGTAGCCAGGGGCTTAGCGGCCTAGAGGCGCGCCCTAAATCGACCATGGGTCGCCTTGCACGGGTAGTTCCTTCTCCCGCCGGACACCATTTCGTAGCCGTAGCCGTAGCCGGGGCATAGGCCATAACACTTGGGTCGAGTGGGTTACCGCTTGTGGGGGACCCGATGGTCGGTTAGGATGCGGACTTGAGCGAGCGGGGAAACAAGCAGCCTCGAAGTCATGCGTGAGGGCTAAGGTGTGATCGGCACGCAGTGCTCTGAGTCCAGGGAATTTGACGAAAACGAGAGAGAAAGGGGTTGAAAATCAAGGATAGAATCTCCTTAACTTCTCGATGTTCCATGCGTTGGGTACAGTGTTGCCATCGGCATCTTTGAGTCGAAAGGTGCCTGGTCGGAGGACCTCCACAATGGTGAAGGGCCCTTCCCACGGAGGGGATAGCTTGTGCGTGCCAACGTTGGACTGAACCTGGCGCAGGACTAGGTCGCCAACCTCGAAGGACCGCCCACGGACCTGACGATCATGGTAGCGCCGCAGCGTCTGCTGGTACTTGGCCAGGCTGCGCGCCTCGTCGAGCTGGTCGATGGCGTCTTGTTGAGCCTCGAGCCCCCGAACTTTGTCGAAGGCTTGCAGTCTTGGGGCGCCGTACTCCAGGTCAGTCGGCAGAACGGCTTCGGCACCGAACACCAGGAAGAATGGCGTGAACCCGGTCGACCGAGTTGGTGTTGTCCGCTGACTCCAGAGGACAGAGGGTAGTTCGGCTGCCCATCGCCTCGCGAATTTCCTTAGTCGACTAAAGATTCGCGGTTTGAGGCCTTGGAGGATCATGTCGTTTGCGCGCTCGACCTGGCCGTTGGTCCGCAGATGGGCTACAACTGCCCAATCGACGCGGATGTTGAAGTCATCGCAGAACTCGAGGAACTCCTTCCCCGTGAACTGCGTCCCGTTATCGGTGATGATGGAGTTCGGGACTCCAAACCGATAAACGATGTCGCGGAAGAAGTTGGCCGCCTGCATCGAAGTGATGGTGGCAACTGGTTTAGCTTCTATCCATTTGGTGAATTTGTCCACCGCGATTTAGTAGGTGAGTCAGCCCCAGTGCCTTTTTTGAAGGGTCCGACCGTGTCGAGCCCCAAACGGCGTAATGGCCAAGTGATAGGATCGTCTGCAGGCTTGCGTTGGAAGGTGCGTCTATCGAGCAAAGAATTGGCACCCTCGCAGCGTAATGATCTCGCTTTCGGCGTTATTATGGCGGTTGGCCAGTAGAAACCTTGACGGAAGGCTTTTCCCACGATGGATCGTGGCGTGGCATGGTGGCCGCAGACACCGCCGTGGATGTCGAGCAGTAGCTACTTCCCTTAGCCGATCGGGATGCATCTCTGGAGGACTCCGGAGGGGCTCCTCTTGTAGAGGTCTTCTCCAACCAGGACGAAGGACTTCGCCCACCGAGCGAGGCGTCGAGCCTCGGTTGGGTCGGCGGGAAGTGACCCGTCAGTTAACCGGTCGACGAAGAGCTTCCTCCAGTCGGAGTCGGCGATCAGTACGTCATGGTCTAATCCAGAAGGTCCCACGTCCGACCGGTCGGTGGTCGGAGCGGGCGCACCCGGTGGGCTGGTCGGTCGCTCGGAGGGCGGGTCCAGACAGACGGAAGGCTTGTGGAGGTCAGAGACGAAGATCCTTGGCGGAACTGTTCCCCTGCTGGAGGCAAGATTCGCTAGGTAGTCGGCTTCACCGTTGAAGCATCGGTAGCTATGGTGAAGCTCGAAACCTTTGAATTTCTCCTCGAGCTTGCGCACTTCACGGCAATACGCCGACATGCGTGCATCACGAGGCTCCGAGGCCTTCATGACTTGGTCGACGACGAGCTTGGAGTCGCCGTGTACATAGAGCCGGCACGCGCCGAGGTCGGTGTTGATCCGGAGATCGTTGACAAGCGCTTCGTACTCGATGACATTGTTGGTTGCGTCGAAGTGGAGTCGAATGGCGTACTGGAGCTTGTTTCCAAGCGGGGAAATAAGGACGACCCTAGCACCCACCCCGTTCTTGGTGTAGGACCCGTCGAAGTACATCGTCCAGTACTCAGGGTCCTCAAGCGCCAGTGGTGCCTGGGCTTCGGTCCACTCGGCGATAAAGTCGGCCAAGACCTGCGACTTGATCGCCGTCCGGGGGACGTACGATATATCGTGGCCGTTGAGTTCGAGAGCCCATTTGGCTATCCTTCCCGAGGCGTCACGGCTGGGGATGATTTCGCCGAGCGGCGAAGAGGTCACCACGGAGACGGGATGCCGGTCAAAGTAATGGACCAGCTTCCGCTTTGTGATGAGGATTGCATAGAGTAGTTTCTGCACCTGTGGGTACCGAACCTTGGACACGGAGAGCATTTCGCTGATGAAGTACACCGGCCGTTGTACCTTGAGCACACGGCCTTCTTCGGCGCGCTCCACAACAAGCGCCGCGCTGACGACCTAGGTCGTGGCAGCGATGTAGAGGTGGAGCGGTTCCTCTGGCGCCGGGGCGACCAGCACCGGAGGTGAGGTCAGGAAGGTCTTCAGCTGGTTGAGGGCTCCCTGGGCTTTCGGGGTCCAGACGAAGCGGTCGGACTTCTTGAGCAGCTTATAGAGCGGCATCCTGCGTTTGCCAAGGCGAGACACGAAACGGCTCAGTGCTGCGAGGCATCCTGTCAACTTCTGGACTCCTTTGAGGTTAGCAATCGGGCCCATCTTCATGATCGTGGAGATCTTCTCCTGGTTGGCTTCGATGCCACGCTCGGAGATGATGAAGCCAAAGACTTTCCTTTGGAACCCCAAAACGCTTTTCGGGGGTTGCTTTAATGCGAAACCGCCGAAGGTTCGCAAAAGTCTCTTCTAAGTCGGCGACGAGATCGTCAACCTTCTTAGTCTTGATGACGATGTCATCAACGTACGCCTCGATGTTACGCCCAATTTGGTTGTCGAAACACGTTTGCATACAGCGATTGCATTGCATCAAACAAAACAAGATCAGTCCATGCAACCACTCATACGAGCGCATTGCATCAAGCAAAACCATTATCATGCTATCACAAGCATATCAAATAAATTCGAGCACAAGTCCACGACTTGACTCAAAGTCAATCTATGCAATCACTCACACGAGCGCGTTGCATCAAGCAAAACCATCATCATGCTATCACCAACATATGCACAAGCACCACACATGCCATAATCACATCCACTTTGCAATGCCAATTTTATTACTCAGCCAATTTTTCAGCACATGATTTCACATCATCCCCCTCGCCGAAGGCCTTCCATTTGTCTTCATGGCAAAAAAGAATCCGAATTGAATCGGGGGTATGTTCCGGCTGGCGAGGTTGTCGGTGAATCTCCTCCATAGGAGGAGAGTAGGCAGCGGACTTGGGGACTTTCGTCCCGCCTGTTGGCTCGGGTGCCCCTGCGGGCGGACTCATAGTCGGCTCTCCACCACTGATCCCAACTACAATGGCGTAAACATCTTGACCGTCTCCGGTCGCTTTAACGCCACTGCCGCAGTTGGTCGACAATGATGTCGTCCCCTCCGGGTCTGCGTCATCCTCTGAAACAGTCTGCTGGGCGGCCGCGGTCGGAGCCTCCTTGGGGACACCTGCTGTCGCCGCCTTGATCGACAGAAGAGAAGTCAAGCACACACCAAGGAAGCAAGAACAAAGACTGATAACTAGACCAACCTTTGGGACCTCCGCATCCTGAGTCCGGCCCCTTTCTGAGTTGTAAAACCACTTGGGGAGGCGACCGGTTGTAACACCCCGGCGCCCAACGCACCGCGAATGCTACCAAAAGACTCTAAATGACACTTACAACACTCCGGAACCACTCTTGTCCAGAGTGGCCGCAACAAGAACCAAGAAATAAAACTCGACAAGAAGTTCAATTAACCTAAGAATTCAACGAAGAGTCACTTAAACCTTTTACCTCTAATAAAAGGTTGAAACCGACCTTGAAACTCTCTAAACCGACTTAAAACTAAGACAAGAAATTTAGAAAATTTAAGCATAACCTCTCTAGACGAGAGGACATCCACTCGGCAGACAGAAAACATTTGCAGCTATGGTATCATTCTAGCGGGTCCTTAGTTAATAAATCACACATCCAATAGAATTTATTGACTACACCATGACGAACGACATATTACAACCATAACCAATACAATCAGGCTTTACAAATCGATTAAATGGTTTGATGCAAACGTGATGGTGCTACTACCCCCTTCCATGCATGCCACTTTTAAGGTACCTGCAACAACACAACAACAAGCGTGAGTCGATGACTCAGCAAAGTACACAAGAATAGCAATTCCAATTTAACATAAGTAAAACAAAAGCTTGACCATAAGAGCAAGTAATACAATGAAACCGCATCCGGACAATACGCAATTATTCCCATTTAAAGCAATAACTTAACCATATCAAAAAGATTACCGCAATCACGTCATCAACTTGATGATAAAACCATTCAATGCTCAAGGAACATCACTTGCCTCTAAATCACAACTCTCATGCCTCGGTGCTAATATACTCCGGTACTTTACATCAACATCTTACTATAATAAATTTATCCATAAAAGATTCTAGACCCTCTCAATCCCGCTCACTACTAGACTTACTGGAACACACATCTTGAACTTCCATTCAATTCCACGTCTCACGACCATGGTGAAAACTCTAATCAACTTTTCACTTTAGAATCACCTACCATTCCAATTAATCATCCTATGCCTTAAAATAATTTTGGTTGTCTATAAATAACCAATAGATTTCTTTTAACAGAATCGTTAACTCTCCTTATCTGAAAGCTCAACTACTCATCATATACTTAACGCCTTGAACATCCTCGTGGGTCACGCATCCAACCTTTAAAGAAAACTACAATTCTTGAGCACGAGTAACAACAAAGACCATCTCTTTTTTTCGTAAAAACTCAACCATACATCATAAGAGAATTAGACTCTCGAACTCCCAAACCTCGTGAAACAACTCCTCAACATAACTCAAGATTTTCAACTTTTAGGAAGGAGAAGAGATGCAATGCACATGAATGCTCATTTCCATGTACGTCGCAGATCGCCGAGAGTGCCCACCCGTCGGTGTGCACCTCACATCCCTTCCATCCCGTAGATGGAAGGTGCCTACTCTTCTTGTCTCGCTCCCATTCACCTCGATGAATGGGACTACGAGGTAGGACTTTCATGTTCACTACGTGTGAACACAGAGGGTCTTGATCGGAATGGGTCGCCTCTTCCATTATGAATGCATACCATGAATGCAAGAATGCAACATCAATTCTCAACTAAAACACATTTCAATCATCAATTCTCAACTAAAACACATTTCAATCAACATACTCAACTAAAACACATTTCAATCAACATACTCAACTAAAACACATTTCAATCAACAATTCTCAACAAATACACATTTCAATCAACAATACTCAACTAAAACACATTTCAATCAACATACTCAACTAAGTCCCTAGGCGAGGCACAATTAAATACATCTCTTGTATATTAACCACAAGTATCCCGTGCACTCCCATTCTCGCTACTCAATGCAATATTAAGAAAGGTACAAAAACTCACCGAGATTAAGACTTACTAGTGACCACCCGAGTCCAATAACTAATCACATCCGAAGGGCGATCACCAATATAACTCATACTTGCCACATTCAATAGAAATTAGCTATGAGCAGATAAATATCAACGAACAATTCAATTAGACACCCGGCCGATGTACTTGCATTCACTCCTTAACCATTTACTCATTATGAGCATTTTCATACAAGGAACCATTTTCTAATTATAGCCAAGCAAAGCTTACCTCCGAATACTCATCGGCAATTGCGTACGCTAAAAGCAATCAATCACTTAATCATCCTAGCCACGATCTAGGGAATGCACTTGCCTTTACCGACGGAGAATGGAATGGCATGCGGTTAAGGCCACTCCCGACAGAACCTTCCCTGCGAATAAACAATACTCTCCCCACTTAAAATTATGCACAAATTAGTTTTTCTTGAAAACTAAGCCTTAACTTTTGAATAACAATTACAGGGGCTCATACACAAATAACACAACAATAAGCTTACTCATAATAAATAACGGAGCAAAAAGGGTAGTAAGAAATATAGAACTTAATCAAATCCTTGCATGCAACACTCTGATTATAATTCTACAAAATCTGTTGATCTCTCCGTTGAACCCAAACCCTCATATCAACATCGCATACAGGAAGATTTACTAAAATACTAGCTATAGCAAGAACTAATCAAGGAATCTTACATCACAAGCACATAAATCGTGGTCATAATGCATTGACTAATTAACATACATCACTACATCGCATTCTACAAAAACCAAAAACTATGGTATATAGAACATAATGCTAAGATCCTCAAAGACATAACCAATTTTGGGAAATCAATCACAAGATATAGAAAATTTCTAGTGCAAGCGGCTCAACCAAAAAAAAAATGCCAAGAGTATTCGGTCCATGGAAGGAAGAATTTGAGAGGAGACCAATCAGAACACCCTCACAAACCATTTCATCGAACACATGACATGCAAAATCAATTCATCTCATGAAAACCTAGTTAGGCATTTCATCAAACACCCTTCATGCAAGCTAATTCCCCAAAAATATATACCTCAAATCTTGCTCATGGATTCATGGAGGAAGGAGGAGGGCGTTGACGCCTTTGGTCAAGCACAAAGATGCCGCATGATTCTTCTTGTTGTCGCAAATCCATTCCCCATCGCCGCCGCTCGCCGATTTCTTGTCGCTCGGGTTCCTCGACGAGTCGTGCATTCTTCGCATGCTGCGTGTACGGCAATTAACCCATTGGGAGTGGCATGGTGGACTCTTCACGCACCACATAAGAGGAGATGGCAAGGTGGGCATGCTCGCCCTAGCAAAGAATCGAAAGCCGTCGCTGCTACTTCAACTGGAGGAGGCGCTACGGCCAGGATGGCAGAGAGTGACGCCAAACCAAGGAGAAGCCAGCGGCCGACGATCTCTTGGTTCAGCTGCCGCCAGAAGGGCAAGGGAGGCGCCAACCGTGAGGCAGTGGGCAAATGGGATGGAGGAGCCTGGATGTAGTCGACAGGAGAGGAGGCATGGTGCGTGCGATATTTTGGAGAAGAAGGCAACCAAAGACCAATTTCACCCACACACTTGGGAAAAGTTGAGAAGAGGAGGTGGGGAGGGAAATTCCAACAAAACCCCTCCCACACAAGACTATTTTCAACCCTAACTCCCCTAAATGGGCCAACCATCCCCAAGAATACCGCCGACGGCCAAAACACTCCGTACAAGAAGTCAGAATTTGAGCGAGGCTTTGCAAGATACATTCTCTTAAAGGAATTCGACCCCGAATTCGAAGAATGCCAACCAAAAACCAAAGTCCACAAGGGACTTGAAACTTCTTGGCAAACTCACAACACCCACGCAAAAACTCCAACGGCTACAAACGATAAACCAAAATCTCAAATCCAACGATTAACAAAATGATTTGACTTAGCTCAAATAAGTGCAACTTCTCATGCAAGAACTCAGCCAAAGTCAATCAATAGGCCAAAATCCCAAATCATACTACTCTCGCAAACCATCAGACAGACTTAGACAAACTTTTTGTCGACACTTCAGCGTACGACATCCGAACAACCAATGATCCTCCTCGGATGAATAGGATACCAACCTCTATGCCCTACTCCAAATCCATACTCGATTTGGATTGCTATACCCTTATCTCCTCTTTCAATTGATTGACCTCTTTATCAAAAGGTCCATTATCGACAAATACCATCGAAATAATTAATTCACTAAAACACAATTTCCCTTTCAACCATATCTCCACACTATAATTTAATTTTTTTTTGTTGATATTCCTTCTACTAAGCTTACCTCACCCCAAAGGACCACTGCCCAGGGTAAAAGTTCACTACAGAACACCACACATCAAATTATGAAATCCTTCACTACAACCATCTCGAACCCAAAAGTTCGGGCCTCCCAATAGAAATGGTGACTTAATTATCAGTCAACTTCCAAGTAGTTCACTAATAAAGAAATTTGAACAAGCACCACTAAGGAACCACATCAAAAGTAAAATCCTCAATTATTATCCACCCAAAATCCCTCGATTCTCTTTAACAAACTAACCACTTTCATCCTCTTCGAATAATGCGATAAAATACACATCAAGGAAGACTCAACTTTCAAGAGAAACACTACATTGAACTTTTACAGCTGCAATCCCAATGACCAAAGGAAACTCAATTCTCTTTATTATGCTCAACACTATACCATAAGCTTCCATATCCTGTAACTCCGGCTAGAACACAAAGGAAATACAATTCCCCTTTTTAATCAAATAAACCACGCACATCATCTTAAACCTTCCTAAAATACTCAGCTCCTACGCTAAAACACGGTCCAGTCTTACATTTTCCGAGCGTAAATCCCACAGTAATCAATCAGGCCGTCCCTCTTAACCAAGGCAAAAGACTAACGTGGTTCGATGAAATAAAATATTCTGAATTCCATCAACCGATTACTTCCAGGATGACTCTTACATCCTCATTCTCAATCTTCAGAGCCGAAGGAAGGTTCATCTCACATCCCACCGTTTCTAGTACTCCAATGCTCTAGCCATTAAATGTTTCATTTTCACCAAATCCAAAAAAAAAAATACACAGGTTTTGAACGGAAGTTACACATCCCAATCTTCCTTTACTTTCCTTCTCCTATTCATATACCCAACACTAGTCATTTTCCATAGATAAACTCCCAGATAGACATTTTCCTAAGACAAAACCCCATCATTCCTACAACCATTCCATATACTCATTCTTTAATTTCACATTGATTACATCATTTTGTCGGTCCACCATTTAATTGACTCATAAGCAACATAAATCAACCACTACAATAGTTTTCTCCGCAAGACAACCCACGGTAACCAACAAGAACCAAAGAATCCAACGAAACCGAACACAACAAAGAGAAACAAATTCAAAGAGATTCATCACTAAGCTTTCTCTTTAAATCCAAACATCGAAGGCAAAAGAAACCAACCTTCCTCCTTACCTCTAATTTGCTCCACAAAACGCATTTAATCAAGAATGAGATGTTCCCTAAATGACAAGGGTGGCACCAACCAACCACACCCATAAGCAAAACCCACGACTCAGCCAAAGGAACAAGGTCGAAACCTTTCGGCTTCACCAATAACATGAACATAAGCGTACTGATTCCAACAGTCCTTTCATAAGCAAAGCAATATGCAACAAGAAATTTAGCACTCAACATTTAGACGCAATGCAATGTACCCATACCCATCCTACTGTGCATCAGAGTGTGTCAAGTTTTAGATTAATAATCCACACGATTATGAATTTTAAGGTAATCGCCCTGAGGCCAAATTTTAAGAGTAGGTTCCTAGGCCATGTTTCTAATTCCATATAGCAAAATTTTAGTTCATTCTAGAGTAATTTACTAGTTTTACCTACCACGGACCTAAAGCCCTCTCGATACTAATCAGAACACCCCTGCTACCAACGACCATGAATGCTACCAAAAGACTCTAAATGACACTTACAACACTTGAACCACTCTTGTCCAGAGCGGCGCAACAAGAACCAAGAAATAAAACTCGACAAGAAGTTCAATTAACCTAAGAATTCAACGAAGAGTCACGAAACCTTTTACCTCTAATAAAAGGTTGAAACCGACCTTGAAACTCTCTAAACCAAACTTGTAACTAAGACAACCGAATTTAGAAAATTTCAAGATGACCTCTCTAGACAAGAGAGGACATCCACTCGCCAGACAGTAAAACATTTGCGCTATGGTATCATTCTAGCGGGTCCTTAGTTAATAAATCACACATCCAATAGAATTTATTGACTACACCATGACGAACGACATATTACAACCATAACCAATACAATCAGGCTTTACAAATCGATTAAATGGTTTGATGCAAACATGATGGTGCTACTACCCCCTTCCATGCATGCCACTCTCAAGGTACCTGCAACAACACAACAACAAGCGTGAGTCGATGACTCAGCAAAGTACACAAGAATAGCAATTCCAATTTAACATAAGTAAAACAAAAGCTTGACCATAAGAGCAAGTAATACAATGAAACCGCATCCGGACAATACGCAATTATTCCCATTTAAAGCAATAACTTAACCATATCAAAAGATTACCGCAATCACGCCATCAACTTGATGATAAAACCATTCAATGCTCAAGGAACATCACTTGCCTCTAAATCACAACTCTCATGCCTCTACGCTAATATACTCCTAAGATTTTTTACATCAACATCTTACTATAATAAATTTATCCATAAAAGATTCTAGACCCTCTCAATCCCGCCACTACTAGACTTATCGAACACACATCTTGAACTTCCATTCAATTCCACGTCTCACGACCATGGTGAAAACTCTAATCAACTTTTCACTTTAGAATCACCTACCATTCCAATTAATCATCCTATGCCTTAAAATAATTTTGGTTGTCTATAAATAACCAATAGATTTCTTTTAATGTAATCGTTAACTCTCCTTATCCGAAAGCTCAACTACTCATCATATACTTAACGCCTTGAACATCCTCGTGGGTCACGATCCAACCTTTAAAGAAAACTACAATTCTTGAGCACGAGTAACAACAAAGACCATCTCTTTTTTTCGTAAAAACTTAACCATACATCATAAGAGAATTCGACTCTCGAACTCCCAAACCTCGACGGAAACAACTCCTCAACATAACTCAAGATTTTCAACTTTTAGGAAGGAGAAGAGATGCAATGCACATGAATGCTCATTTCCATGTACGTACCGGTACTGCCGAGTGCCCACCCGTCGGTGTGCACCCTCACATCCCTTCCATCCCGTAGATGGAAGGTGCCTACTCTTACTGTCTCGCTCCCATTCACCTCGATGAATGGGACTACGAGGTAGGACTTTCATGTTCACTACGTGTGAACACAGAGGCCCGCATCAGAATGGGTCGCCTCTTCCATTATGAATGCATACCATGAATGCAAGAATGCAACATCAATTCTCAACTAAAACACATTTCAATCATCAATTCTCAACTTAAACACAGTTCAATCATCAATTCTCAACTAAAACACATTTCAATCAACATACTCAACTAAAACACATTTCAATCAACAATTCTCAACAAATACACATTTCAATCAACAATACTCAACTAAAACACATTTCAATCAACATACTCAACTAAGTCCCTAGACGAGGCACAATTAAATACATCTCTTGTATATTAACCACAAGTATCCCCTGCCCATTCTCGCTACTCAATGCAATATTAAGAAAGGTCTGACAAACTCACCGAGATTAAGACTTACTAGTGACCACCCGAGTCCAATAACTAATCACATCCGCGAAGGGACGATCACCAATATAACTCATACTTGCCACATTCAATAGAAATTAGCTATGAGCAGATAAATATCAACTAACAATTCAATTAGACACCCGGCCGATGTACTTGCATTCACTCCTTAACCATTTACTCATTATGAGCATTTTCATACAAGGAACCATTTTCTAATTATAGCCAAGCAAAGCTTACCTCGGAATACTCATCCGGCAATTGCGACGCTTAAAAGCAATCAATCACTTAATCATCCTAGCCACGATCTAGGAATGCACTTGCCTTTACCGATGGAGAATGGAATGGCATGCGGTTAAGGCCACTCAAAGCAGTAACCTTCCTGCGAATAAACAATACTCTCCCCACTTAAAATTATGCACAAATTAGTTTTTCTTGAAAACTAAGCCTTATCTTTTGAATAACAATTACAGGGGCTCATACACAAATAACACAACAATAAGCTTACTCATAATAAATAACGGAGCAAAAAGGGTAGTAAGAAATATAGAACTTAATCAAATCCTTGCATGCAACACTCTGATTATAATTCTACAAAATCTGTTGATCTCTCCGTTGAACCCAAACCCTCATATCAACATCGCATACAGGAAGATTTACTAAAATACTAGCTATAGCAAGAACCAATCAAGGAATCTTACATCACAAGCACATAAATCAGGGTCATAATGCATTGACTAATTAACATACATCACTGCATCGCATTCTACAAAAACCAAAAACTATGGTATATAGAACATAATGCTAAGATCCTCAGCACATAACCAATTTTGGGGGAAATCAATCACAGCATATAGAAAATTTCTAGTGAGCAGCTCAACCAAAAAAAAAATGCCAGTAGCATTCGGTCCATGGAAGGAAGAATTTGAGAGGGAGACCAATACTGTAACACCCCTCACAGCCATTTCATCGAACACATGACATGCAAAATCAATTCATCTCATGAAAACCTAGTTAGGCATTTCATCAAACACCCTTCATGCAAGCTAATTCCCCCCCAAAAATATATACCTCAAATCTTGCTCATGGATTCATGGAGGAAGGAGGGAGGGCGTTGACGCTGCTGGTGCTGCTACAGCATGCCGCGGTTGCTGCTGTTGTCGCAAATCCATTCCCCCACTGCTGCTGCCCTGCCGATTTCTTGCTGCTCTGGGTTCCTCGATCGAGTCGTGCATTGCTGCATGCGTGCGTGGCCACGGCAGCCGAACCCAATTGGGAGTGGCATGGTGGACCTGCTGCTGCACCACATAAGAGGAGATGGCAAGGTGGGCATGCTCCGGCCCTAGCAGCAACCGAGCCGTCTGCTGCTACTTCAACTGGAGGAGGCGGCCGGCCAGGGATGGCAGAGAGTGACGCCAAACCAAGGAGAAGCCAGGCGCTGCTGATCTACTGGTTGCTGCTGCCGCCAGGAAGGGCAAGGGGAGGCGCCGAACCAGGAGGGCAGGGGGGCAGCTCGGGATGGAGGAGCCTGGATGTAGTCGACAGGGAGAGGAGGCATGGTGCGTGCGATATTTTGGAGAAGAAGGCAACCAGCACCAATTTCAGCCACACACTTGGGAAAAGTTGAGAAGAGGTAGGTGGGGAGGGGAAATTCCAACAAAACCCCTCCCACACAAGACTATTTTCAACCCTAACTCCCCTAAATGGGCCAACCATCCCCAAGAATACCTGCCGATCGGCCAAAACACTCCCGGCGGCAGGTCAAAAATTTGGAGCGAGGCTTTGCAGTATTACACCGGTGCTATTCGGACTCGTGGGTGCCGGGGCGCCGACTTCTTGATGTACAGTCCCATGGACCACCGAGCGGATGAACCCCTGGCGACGAGCTATGGTGCCGGCCCCTGTTCTCTGTCTCCCTCAGGCATGGGCTCCCTCCTCTTCGCATTCGGCACCTCCGAGGAGGGGTCGGCGGGACGCTTCCCCGTGAAGCTCTGGCATGAAGAAAAGCGCGGAAGAGGAGGGTCCGAGCAAAAGGCCGAACGACTCTGCGAGGAGCAACAAGTACGGAATCAGTCGGCGGTCGCCTGGAGGTCGGCAACCCAACATCGACAAGCTTCGAGCACTTACTTTAGGAGGAGGATTCACTAGGCAAAAGGTCCTCGGTATCTCCTTAAGTGTAATCGCGACATCTGCAGCCAGAAGATCACTCATTCGGACGATGAGCGTATCTCGGTCAATTTCTTCGGAGGCCTCTCGTGTAGGATCGTTCTCCCTGTACTCATACCCCAGGAAGACTCGTTCCTTGATGGGCTGCACCTGACGAATGACGAAGTTGGTGAGAATCCCAACATCGGTCAAGCCTGCCTCCTTCAAACCGCAGATCAAAGCGAGGAGCTCGTTGACCTGGTCCATCTCATGCTCCACGCGGGGCTTCGGTCCAGGAAGCGGAAACCTTTGGGGGCTCACCGGTGAAGGGGGGAAGGCAAGGGTCGGGGTTGGCGCAATAGAACCACTCTCGAGGCCAACCCTTATTCGAGGTCCTGAAAGGGATGGCGAAATACAGCTTCCTCAACCCATCCCTCAATTGGAAGCCGGCTCCCCCAACCGCTTTAGGGGCGCTCTTGGTTAGAAAAGGCTTGAGGAGGAAAAGATGGCGGAAAAGATTGAAATGCGGGCGAATGCCAAGAAACGCCTCGCAAAGGTGGATAAAGACGGCAATGTGAAGAATCGAGTTGGGATTCAGATGGACTAACTCAATGCCATAGAAATGAAGAAGGCCACTAAGAAAGCGGTGGAAGCCGAACCCCGTTGGAAAAAAGATTGAAGGCAGCGATCTCCTCGGGCGAGGTGGGATAGGACTCACCGCAGTGGTGAGGCGCAGAATCGGCATCGCCGGCGGCATGACCCCCATGTCGACCATGGAGTCCAGGCTCACCTCTGTCAGCATTGATGTGACCCAATCTTGGGCCGAGGGCGGGGCGGAGGAGTCCTGGGGGGAAGAAGTTGCCATCTCTAGGAGGAATCGTCGGAGAAATGAGGGGAGAAGTGTGGCGGCAGCGGAATCTAGCAACGAGGTTTGCGAGGAAGGCGATGAGTTTTTTGGGGGCAAAGGAGCAGAGGCGTGGTGTGCGAAAGGAGATTCAAGTCTCACGCGGTGCCTTGGAACCATAAAGGGCTATGACGTCGCGGGCGACTCTGACAAGAAACTGCCACGCTCTGTCCTAGCCAATCAAACACCGAGACTGCGAAGAACAGCTGTCGGTGAGTCAAAGCCTAGTTTGGGATATGGCACGCATAACGGAGACGACTACCGATTCCACTTGAGCTGGGCAACCGGGTGCCTTCCGAACGAAAATTGGCATGTCCCTCCATAATGTGCCCCATGTCGGGTCATATTTACCGGTTACCGCAAGACGGAATCGAGCCAAAGCACAAATCCTAAGAGCACGCCCCAAGATGGGCCAAGCTGAGCACCAACATGATCGGGTATGGGTGCTACTCGGGTAATGCAAGGTACGCTCCATCTCGAAATGATTCTTGTACATGTCTGGTACCACTCGGCTAAAAGCCAAACAAGGGTGTGCCCCATGAAGGGCCAAGCTGTGCGCCGACATGATCGGGCACAGACGCCACTCAACCAATCCAAGTTACGCTCCATGCTGAGCCGACTACTGTACATGTACAGGTACCACTCGGCTAAAAGACAAATAAGGGTGTGCCCTATGAAGGGCCAAGCTGTGCGCTGACATGATCGCCCACGGGCGCCACTCAACCAATCCAAGGTATGCTCCACGCCGAGTCGACTGCTGTACATGTACAGATACCACTCGGCTAAAAGCCAAACGAGGATGCGCCCCACAAAGGGCCAAGTAAATGCGCCAATATGATGGGACACGAGTGCACCGGTACCGATCGAGGCTAGGAGGGTACCACTCAGAGAAATAAGCTCGGGACTCATTAGAGTTCTTCACGATCTCCTTGCCAGCTGTGTAACGCCTGGCGGAGTAGGTCCAACAAAAACAACCAAAAGATGGTGTAACATCCCAATTTTTGGCTTTCTATTTACTGAATATTATTTTATTGCATTTTATAACTTTTGTGAAATTTCTGGATTTATTTGGATTTTCTGGGATTTATTTGAATTAAAATAAATTACCTTTTGTTAAGAAATAATTATAAAAGAGAAATTTAAAATAAAGACTGCTCAAAAATATTTTATCTGATTATAGAAGGTTTCGAAGTATTTTTGGAGATTTCTTTTTCTCTCCGGGATTGAATCAGATTAGGAGATAGACTGATGTCCGATCAAATTTGGGTGCGGTTCGGATGGTGTTGCCTCAAATTACGCGCGGCCGTAACTAGCCACGTATGCATCGAGCAAGCAAAAGCTGCACACTGAAGTCAAGCCACAAAAATTATTTAGTTGTCCTTTCCTTGTATGCATGCAGACACTAGAAGGCTTCTAGTCGCATGAAAACACAGCAGCAGCCGCTGAAGCTTTTTCTTGCATGCACGCCTGGAGCTTTTCCTTGTTGTGATCCATCGCTAAAACTTCTAGTCGGATGTTAAGCGGCGCGTGGCCGAATTCAGCAAGGAACCGAAAGTTTCATTCGGCCGGGAGCAGCAATGTGTGACGATTGAATTTTTGCGCTGGCGTTGTGTTGTTTCGATTTCGATCTCACGCGCGCGGGAGAAGTACTGCGACCGATTCAAATGCCGGCGACTCGGATCGAGAGCTTCCGTCACGCGCGCGGGAAAGGTTGGGCCATCAAGTAGCGCATGGCCGAACGCGGCTCGGATGTGGAGTCCACTCGTGCGGAGAAAACGTAGCCGAATCGAACTCCCGAGTTGGCGCCAAAAATCGTCGATGACCCGGAGTCCATCCGCGCGGGGAAAAAAAGGAAGGCGTGGCGCTGAAATTGGCAAGAACGCGGAGTCTGTTTTCGACCGGGAGAAGGACGGCCGGGTATATAAACCGAGCGATGGGCGTCGCCAAAACCAAGCCACGAAGAAAAAAAAGAAAACGCGAGAGCGAGCGGGAGCCGCGCCAACGATCGAAGGAAAATCGGGAGCGTCGAGCGAGTCGCGCTGTCGAAGTGCGAAGGATAGCGAGCGCCGTCGAGATTTCGGCCTGTATTTGCCGAGTTGTCGCCGAGGTCGTCATCTTCGTCTCCGTTGAATTCAAGTCGCCGTCGCTTCTTCGCCGATCGGGAACTTCATCAGCCGTCGGATCTTAATCGGGTGTACGGAATTCGTCCACGTCGTTTCGGAATCGGTAAGCGTCTCCGATTAAATATCGACCGTTGAATTTAAGTCGGACGATTGATATTAGGCCACGTAGTAGATTTACCCGTAACCGTTAGATTGAGTCCATCAGTCTAGATTTCGCCACGTTTTGTCCGTACAAGCCGGGGCAGGAAAATTCGGATTTTCTTCATAAAAATAATTCGGAAAGATTTAGAATTCCTAATTCTAGAGTTTAGTCTATTTTCACAAAATCTAAATGTTATAACTTTTGTATATGAACTCCGATTTGGGTGATTTAAATTCCTAAAAAATTTATAAACTCAAGATATATCTAATAGGGGTTTTTATTTGAATTTTCAAGTTCATTTGCTATTTGTTCTTGGTGTTTATTTGCTATTTGGTTTTGGTTTTTATTTGCTTTTCTCTCTCGATTCGCGTAGACGTTAAATTGTGTGAGGCTTCAGAAGGGGATTTCTTAGCTCAAGAATTATTTCCAGACCAGGAGCAGGAGCTTAACGAAGGCAAGTTGTGCTTTGATCATGTTACACCCATAAACTAGATTGCATGCTATTTACCTTATCACTTGTTATTTCATGAGTACAAATGATTTCAACCTAAATTGGGATTTAGGTATTATACCCTTTTGAATTACACCTTACCTTGCTAGTTGTATGCCATGATCCACTTGTCACCCTAGGTTGGTTCATTATAGTTGGTTAATAATGAAATCAACATGGATGGTTAGATCGGATTAGAATGCTTAGCCATGCCACGTCATCACATGCTCATGGAATATTGTTTATTAATCTTGACTAATGGAATATGGAACTATGATAATAATTTGTGGGCCATGTGTGGTCGCACAAAGAGATTGAGTTGTTGTGACAGCGGAGTCACGCAACGATGTTGATTTGTGAAGAGCACGTGGTGTTTGGTAATCAACTGGGGTGGAAAAATGATTTAAACTGAGGCAAGTGGCAAGATTGTTTCTGGTGGGCCAAGAGTGGCAATTGGGCGGTCGCATTTGGTTTTTGGTGGGCCAAGAGTGGCAATTGGGCGGTCGCATTTGGTGGGCCAAGAGTGGCAATTGGGCGGTCGTATTTGGTTTTATGATGAACTTTTGGTTAGTCTTGCCTCGGTCAACTAAGGGTAGTTAATTAAAATAAACAACTGGATGGGATGGCGGGATGCCATGTGGATAATGGAACTTGATCTAGAATGGAGAACTTGGGTTTATTTGAGAATCACTTAATCTATTTACTTGTTATTATTTGTTTTACTGTCTTTTCAATCTATGTACTTATGTGTTCTCAAATGCTGCTTAGTTGCAAATAAACCATTTAGCCTTCCTTTGGAATAAGCCTTGCATATAGTTATATAGACTTGCATTACATGCACAACTTGTTGAGTGCGTGTTGGTGTACTCACCCTTGCTTAACAACCAACAACGATGGAGGAATCATCTTCAATATTGGAGAAGGACTTTCGGTGGACACGTGTCCTTTGGGCCAATCCTAGTTAGTTTGCTGTGGTGTCTTGATGGGACATCTCGTTTTCTACTACTTTCCGCTGCATTTGTCTTATTGGTCTTATTATTGCCTTGCAAGGCTGAATAATGTAAGTGATCATAAGATCATACACTAGTTATATTCAATCAATAATGTCCTATTATTCTTATCGTTGTGTATGATATGATGCTTACCGATGTTAAGCTGTGTACACTAGCGTTTGATCCTGGGACTAGTGCGGAAAAACACAGTGGATTCGAATGGTTGGATTCGGGTCCTTACAGATGGCAACTCGATCGCGAAGCACTCGGGGGCTAGTGTGGAATGCCTGGACCCGGGGGTCCTGCTTAATGGGCTGGATGGATTGCACCGAAGGAATGAGCTAGGCCGGACAAGCCATGAGGTAGGACCTTCCAGAAGGGCGTCGGCTTGCAGCAGGGGAAAAGCATGGGAACAGGAGCTGGCCGGTTAGGTGGGCAACGCCTGCACCTCTGCAAAAGGCGGCACTACTCCTGCCGGTTACTGTGCGCGGTCGGCCGGACGTAGGACAATCTCTTCTGCATGTAACCACCCCCCTAGTTGTATGCGAGCAACTCTCCTTTGCGATATAAAAAGGAGAGTATTTGTAAGATAAGAACGAGAGAAGAGAACAGAAGAACTCTCATATACACCCAAGAAATCACAGAACGCAGGACTAGGGTGTTATCTCCATCGGAGAGCCCGAACCTGGATAAACTCCCTTGTGTCTTGCGTTACCATCAAGCTCTCATATTTCGCCTTGCCTCATTCTCTCTTTCTTTCATTGCCGATCACAAACATCGACAGAGGCCGAAGAACAAGTTGCCATGATCAGGGAAAGGCTGAAAACAACACAGTCAAGGCAGAAGAGCTACGCTGACAATCGCCGTCGTGATTTGAGCTTTGAGCCCAATGATTTCGTGTATCTTAGAGTCACCCCCTCAGGTGTAAAAAGATTTCATGCCAAAGGGAAGCTTGTACCTAGGTTCGTTGGACCATTCAAAATCCTGAGCCGTCGAGGAGAGGTTGCTTATCCGTTGAAGTTGCCCCAGTCGTTAGCAGGAGTCCATGACGTATTCCATGTATCATAGCTCAAGAAATGTCTCAGAGTGCCAACAGAGCAGACGCTGTTAGAAGCCATCGAGTTGCTGGAAGATCTAACCTACAAAGAGCAGCCGATCAAGATTTTGGATGTGATGGAGTGTAGGATCAGAAATAAGTTTGTCCACTTTTGCAGAGTTCAATGGAGCAATCACTCAGAGCGCGAAGCAACCTGGGAACGTGAAGAGGACATGAAGGCAGAATTCCCAAACCTATTCTCTAGACAGCCCTGAATCTCGGGATCGAGATTCTGTTAAGGGGGGAGGTTTGTAACATCCCAAATTTTGGCCCTTTTCATTTAGTTAATATTGTTTATTTGCAATTTGTGTTTTTGTGAATTTTCTGGATTTATTTGGATTTTTCTGGAGTTTATTTGAATTATTTTTATATTGCCTTTTGTCAAAAACTAATTATAAATAGATAAAGTTAAAATAAAGTTTTTCCAAAAATATTTTATTTGAGTCCAAGATGTCTCAATGTATTTTTGAGATTTTTCTTGGATTTTTCCAGGCATTTTCAGTGGCTTAAATAAATCAAACTATTTTATCTAATTAATTTAATTCAAAAACCGCGGAAATTCGGTAATGAACAGTACTAGGCCAAGCCCGATCTTGTGCATGTCTTAACTTGACCGTTCTTGTGACCCGCTCGAATAATCGGCTTGCTTTCGGCCGCGCTAAAGCTCTCGCCGCGACCGTTGGATCTCGATCCGAAGGCCTTCGCCAATCCCCGCCGCCACGAAACCCTAATGCGCCACCGCCGTTAGATCCTAATAAAGCGATCACCATTCATTGGGCCGAACCGGAACCCTAATTCATCCCAGCCGTTGGATGCGTCGATCGGCTCGGATCACGCCGCGCATAGCTTCTTTCATAGCTGTCCGATTTGGATCGTAGGGCTAGTGGTGTAAATCCCGACCGGACTTGGAATCGCCGCCGCCGAAACGCAGTTCTAGCGCTGTCAGACGATCGTCGCGAGGTGTATTTAAAACCGAGAACCCGTCCGAGGTTCCTCGTGAGCTATCGCCTCTTTTCACTGTTTCGCCGTCGCTCTTGCCGCCATGAAGTTCACGCAAGACCTCGCCGAAGTTCAGAAACACGCCGCCGCGGTTCTTGCTACCTTGCGCCGTCGTCGAGTCACCGACCGCTATGCCTGAGCCCAGATCCAGACTCCTTCCATCGCGTCGTGCATGTTCCACTGCCCTACGTCGCCGGAGAGTCACCGGAGCGCCATCGGAGACGTCATCATCCTCAAGTCCGGCGGAAATTCACCGCCGCGTCGCCATCAGCAAGATCAAAGTGTCTCGGCCGTCGGATCAAGAATCAGCGTCCAAGATCTCTCCATGTAATCGCCAATACAGTAGACCTCATCTTCAACCGTAAGCCGTCCGTCGATCGTGTGGTCGGACTTCGACCACGATCGCCCCTCTGGCGATGTCAGGTGCCGTTGGATGTCGATCGGAGGGCTACCGCTGCGACACATCGCCGCCACCCGAAGCCGTCCGATGAAGATCCAGTGCACCTCGGCTCAACCAATCAAAGGCCGGCAGCGTGGCGGTAGCGTCCTTCTTCGACATCGGTAGGTCTGAAAGACAATGTCGTGGTCTCTGATGGGTGAGTCCATAATGCGGGTCCGCTTTAGCGATGCCATGTGACACGTGTCTGCGCCCGGTTGGCTCGGGTCCGATGCTGACGTCAGCATGACGCAATAAAGCAATTTCTCTTTTATAAAATAATTGGTTAAATATTGATTTTCCAATTTTCTGAATTTTTAGATTTTTGAATCTTCCGAGAGCTCGTTCTCCCTCATACGAACTCCGATTGAGGTGATTCAAATTTCTAAAAATTTGCAAAATTGAGATATATCTAGTGATTGTTTTTGTTTGATTTTTAAAGTTTATTTGCTCTCTATTTTGGATATTTATTTGCTATTTCTTCTCGATTCGCGTAGACGTTGAGTTGTGCGAGGCTTCGGAGGAGGAATTAGCAATTCAAGATCAATTTCTAGATCAAGACCAGGAGCTTAGCTAAGGCAAGTTGTGTTTTGATCATGTTGAACCCATGTTTGCAAAATTGCTATTTTGTTTTACATTATTGCATATTATTTCATGTGTATAAACGATTTCAATCTAAATTGGGATTTAGATATCATACCCTTTGAATTACACCCTACCTTGTTGATTGTATGCCATGATCCACTTGTCACCTTAGATTGGTTTACTATAGTTGATCAATAATAAAATCAACATGGGATGGTTAGATCGAATTAAATTGCTTAGCCATGCCACGTCATCACATGTACTTGAATCATTGATAAATAATCTTGACTAATGGAATATGGAAAATGTTATGAATTTGTGTGTCATGTGCGGTCACACGATGAGATTGAGTTGTTGTGGCAATGGATGTCACGCAACGGTATTGAATTGTTGATGGCACGTGGTGCTTGATAATCAACTGGGGTGGTTATAATTTAGATCAGAGCAAGTGGCAAGGGCAAGTGTGCCTGGGTGGGCCCGATGGGCAAAGGGTATGTGCAAGTCTTGCTTTGATCAACTCTAAGGACTTAACCTTGCAAGCCTTTGACCTGAGTCAATCATGCAACCACATGTCTGTTATGGGGTAGCTTAGCTGACTAATTTGTAATGTCTTAGCTTTGGTACTAACAGTGGTGGTGAGGTTCACCTTTTGAATGAACCCAGATGGCGCAAGAGGGGGGCCCTGTTGTGGTTACCAGTCCCTTCAGTGTTGAAACCTTAGTGGGTGGTACCGAGTTAAGACAGAGCATTGTAAAGGCTTTGTCATGATTCTCTGCCGGCACACCAAAGGAAGTGTACTAAATGGCCAGGCACAAAGAGATTATCATGTCACGTGGGTAAAGTGCATAACCTCTGCAGAGTGTATAAACTATTCGGATAGTTGTCTCACGGTATTGAGCAATGCTCGAGAATTACAGACTAGGGTTAGACTTTTGCAGAATAAAACTTGGGATGGATGGCAGGTTGCTATGGGAAGTTGAATCTTGACTTAGGATGGAAAACTTGGTTTACTTGTGAAACGCTGAATCTATCTATTATTGTTATTTGTTTTTACTGTCCTTTCAATCTATATACTGTACTTGTTCATAAATGTGCTTTATTGCAAATAGCCATTGTTAGCCATTCCTTTGGAATAAGCCTTGCATATAGTAATGTTAGAATTGCATTCTGTGCACAACTTGTTGAGTGCTTTATGTACTCACCCTTACCTACAACATCACCAGTGCTGAAGAAGGTGTACGCTGAAGGGACGAATGTTTAGGGTGCGAACTTTGTCAGTTGCCTATGGTATATTGAGGGGTTTATCTACGTCTTCATTCCGCTGCAGTTTAATTTGTTGTTCAGCCTTGCGAGGCAAAGTCACGTAAGTTGACCATAAGGTCATGCAATTAGTAATATTTAATATATAATGTCTTTTATCTTATTTCCGCTGTGTATGATTGTGATATTCACTGATGTTGAGGCTGTGTGCACTAGCGTGATCCTGGACTAGTGCAGTATACACAGAGGGTCTAGATTTGCATATTCGGGTCCCAACAGTATACATATATCACATTCACAGAACATAAACACTATATAATACCCATATCACATTCGTTTACAATATAGAACACAAATATGCTTAACAGTCAGTACGCATATATATCTCATTCACATATATAATATTGTTTATATATGGACTAGTAGGAGCCTTCAAGATCTCTAAACCTATTGTCCTCCGATATAACTTCTATCTAGTACCACTGGCATAAGTGGTCTCGTAATCTATTCAGTTCTTTGATTTGTAAGTTCTTGAGGGGGATATCGATCTTCTGCAAAATAGAAATGAGTGCACTAATTTAAGTTTTAAAATTTGTATGTAAAAGCCTAAGTGTATTATTATGCATGTACATATATCTTAGAGAAAATGTCTGCGCCGCCGACCACAAGCGGCATGTGATGCATGATGTTAAAAACATACAGGTCATCGCTGCCCTATTGATGACACTATGAACAAAGAAAATGAAATTAAGAGACAAAGAATAGATGCCAGAAAAATTAATCATATATATACTAGGAACTTGTACTTTAAAGCGCTTCCACTCTAGCTTGTCACCTCGTTTGTCACCGTGTCTCCCTCCTTCAGCACGATAGGGGAGGCCACCAGTGGGGAGAGTGCCAGTGGGGAAGGCTGCTGGTGGGGGGTGACGTGGTGGGGGATACCACCGGTGGGGGGTTGAGCGGTGGGGGAGGTGCGGTGGGAGGCTGCACAGTCTAGGGTGGTGTGGTAGGTGGCCAAAGCGGTCATTAAGCTCTATGGTTGTGCGAGTGAGGAGGCAGTGTTATAAAGGCGCAATTACCCATGTAATGATGGCAATTATTAGTGTCGGTTTACTGGGAAAACTGATTGTAATGACGACAGTTATTTGTGTTGATTTAGGTGAAGAATCGATTGCAATAACTAATAGTATCTATGTCAATTTTTTTTCATGAAACCGATTGCAATAAAGCATTGTATCTATGTCGGTTCTTTTAAAGAGCTGATTTCAATAAGTCATTATCTGTGTCAGTTCCTTTAAAGAACCGATGGCAATAAGGTACATATCTGTGTCTGTTCCTTTAAAGAACTAATTGCAATAAGTACCACAATATCTTGGCCGATGCCTCTTTAGTGACCTCTTCATTGTCGTCGCCCCGACTCTTATGTTTCTTTTTATTATGCTTCTCCTTTTGTTTGTACCGGCGTACACCGCAAACTGAACAAATGTGTAGTTCCTTATACACATTATGGTATAAGATGCAATCATTTGGATATGCTTGCATCCTTTTTATTTCCATTCCCATGGAATATAGTAGCTTCTTCGCATCATAAATGCTTGTTGGCAACTAGTTTCCCCTTCAGATGCACATCTGATAGAATAATTAAAATTACATTTAAACTTGTATCTATTCAACAGTGTTTTGCCTTAGTTTGAACAATGTATGGATGGAACCCAATTTGGTGTATTTTGCTTTGCAACCCAATAATAGCAGTTTGGCATTATCTTCCATCAAGTTTTTAAACTTTTCAAACTCTCTTTCTGTGTAATTTTCCTCCACATCCTACGACATTTGCTCTAAATTGTTCTCATCAAACATATCACGCCGCAACTCGTCATTAGATTCTACCATATCTTCGTTGCATACCGGAAGGGCACTATTTTGTCTCCCCATGATGGATCCAACAGTGTAATTCCTCACGAAGCCACGTTGGATCAAGAGGCCTTCAATTTGAGTTGAGTTGTTAGATCTCCTGAGATTAGTGCAATCAAAGTAAAGACAATATATGAAGTTTACTCCTATTAACCATATCTTCTTCTGTAATTTTTTTGAACTCCTTAACACCCCTATGAAATTCAACACTCACACAGCTTTTCTGATACACTATTCCTCACGGTCTATTTGCAACTAAACTACACACAATAAATTAAGAAAAAACTAGACCGACAGCTAGCTAGCTTTTTCAAATATTGAGACATCATTTCATTACCGTTGCAAAATAGAGGACGGGTTTCAAGATATATAATTTTTATTTCTGATACCTTCTTCCCTAGTTAAGAGCTTTCAATTCTCTAGTTAGGAGACATATATGTAAAATATCAACAATGATATTGAATTACCTAATTAATGCAGTAGCTTCAAATCTTATGACTTCAATGAAACAAAATAAGGGTGTAATTACCATTAACAAAGTTGACGAATTGAATGATCTTAAAGAAACGTCTATCTATTCACCAACTAAGTACGTACCAATGATGACTCCTAATCTCTAATTAGGTTAGGTCCAAATCTCATTGAAGAAATTGTGGTTTGGGCAAGTTCCTAAGTTATTGTACAATTCTAGAGAAAATTTTGGCAACATCTTCCTGTTGTTCTCCAGATACACGTCTTGACAACAGGCCAAGAGGGGTGTTTATCCGGAGAACAATAAAGAGATGATGCCGAAACCTTCTCTGGAGTTGTATAACAGCCTAGGAACTTACCTGAACCATATTTCCTCGAATTGTCCAAAGAAACATAGACAATTCAAGATATCTTGCTTATAAATATACCATTTCAGCATATTTATAAACAACTAGCCTCGAACAAGAGATGTAGGTTATGCAATATAAACTCTAACATTCATCATATTACAGCAACAATAATTTCATATTAACACGAGAGTACTACAAAGATAATTAAATGGATGTGTTATTGTCAAATAAAGGATGTGAAATCTAATAGGACACACACAATTTTAGTGCAACCTGAACTCTCTTTGCGATATATCAAAATTACCTAATACAAAATTAAAGAGGTTTGAAGGAATGCTTACATTTTGAAGAAAAACAAAAATAAGGGAAAATTGAGGGAAACTCTCCTCAAGTTTGGGCTTCAACTTTACACTAACACCCAATCTAGTGGATTTCAAAATTTCTCAGCCAAGTATTGCTTCTAGTTTTTTGAGCCTCTAGAATAATAATAGAGGAGAGTTCAGCCCAAGAGTACAAATTACCAAGTGAGACACATCACAATTGGTTCTTACTTGAGAAGTGATTGTGATGCGCCCACTGCTACATCACAATCGGTTTTAACCTGAGAACCAATTGTGATTGTTATTAACACCCTCTTCTAAATCATCTATCACAATCGATATTTCCTAAAAATGTAAGAACCGAACCAGATGAAGGATAGTGATGCACCATTCTGTAGTAGTGTCGTGGCTAATCAGTGCAAGCAGCACTACTAGCCAATCAAAGGCGGTAGTGCCGGGGTGCGGTACTACTAGCCCTAGTAGCGGTAGTACTGATTTTACTATGACTTGAGTTTAATGTTTGTATTAATTATTGATTAATGCATATTATTGTGAACAGATCTATGTGATGTGTTTCTTATCAGTGTTGGTTGCAGGACTCTGGGGTTAGGTCATGGTGAGGCAAAGGCGAGATTGGGACTAGGATAGGAGAGTTGAGGTCCAGAATAGTCAAGGGATGCCGGAAGATGACTAGAGCGGGGAAGTGGTTGTAAGCTAGGAAGACAAGAAACTAGAGTATGAAGCATTGGTTATACGCGTGGCGGGCAATAACATGGATTGAGACTATGCTCAGGGAGCAGTTAAGGCCTAAAACGGTTAAGGAACCCGATGCCTTCATGGTGAAGCTGACGAGGACACGTGGTGTGCCAAGTGACTTGGGCCCACTTACAAGTGAGGATGGTTCGGGGTAGTTTAGACATATGAGAGGCTTAGTGGAAAGTCATTGGGGTCACATAGAAAGTACGAAGCATGGCGATGCTTCATGGAGAAGGAAGACTAGTCATTGGGGCAAATTGGTAATTTGTCCAAAATCGACGGTCGAGGTGGTTTGGAAGACAGTGGTGATTGGTGATGGCCTAAGTGGTTTAGGTCTTGCTAAAATGGAGTTGAATGCAAATTCGGGTTCGCGGAGCAGATTTAGCGTCAATGTAATGGCCACTTTGAGAAGCGTGCTTGTGTGAGTGAAAATCCCATTAAGAGTGTTGGGTTTTGAGTTAGGCCATGTAAGAAGTGTATGGTATCCACTCTAGTGTCCAGGTTTAGGGTTAGGATTTCTTCCTCTATATAAGGAGATGTAGGGGAAGGAAAGGCCTCAAGTCTTAGAATAAGACACTAAGAGGTTTAGGGTTTTCACAAGATTTTGTTGTTCTTGTGTGGGTGTGTGAGTGCTCCTTGAGAGCTTCGCTCTCAGGTGAGAGGCTTTGTAATCCATCCATATGTTCTGAAATACAGATCAATTTTGTGCTCAAGATTTGGCTTTTGTTCTTGATCTTCCTCTTCTTAATTCTTGATCTTTCTTGTTGGTTTCTTTTCCTCTTGATCTTGTGTTGCTCAAGGCTGAGTAATTAACGGATGTATCTTCTTGAGATCATCACCCAATGATCTAGGCAAGCTCTCTCTCATGATCATCAAAAGATTTTTGAAGAAACCGAGTTTTTACTTAAGAAGAAAGGATTTGAGGTAGATCGTGATCTTGCATATTTGAGAAAAATCTCTTTGGAGTTCTTGTTTATTGTGACATGTGAAAGACCATCTAGGTCCATCTTAAATATCAAATCAGTTCACCTTCCTCTCATCATTATTTTCGGTCCTTCATAGCCAGTGTAACATTCCGTTTTTGAGCCATTATATTTTTTCTTATTTTCTAAATTTTTGGTGAATTTAAAATTCCTTTTCAATGCAAGAAAATAAATTTAATCAACTATTATAAGTTTAAATCAGTTCAAAACAACTTTTATAAGTTTACATCAGTTCAAAACATTTTATTTAGGTTCTAAATGCTTAAAAGTATTTTTGAGAATTTTCTAGAATTTTTCTGCGATTAATTACTATTTATTTTAGCCTTTTTCATTTTTTTTTGGATTTCTTTATTGGAAAATTCATTTTTAATCTCAAATGTTCGTGTGGGTTGCCTTCCCTGTGGCCCACTCCTATTCCGCATTGTTTTCGCGCTGGCCAGCCTATCTTCTCTGTCTCAATCCCTTCCTATGTCAGGCCAACCACTTTTCCCCATTGCGTTGGCCCACCTCCATTGCTCCCTAGGCCTAGCCCGCCTATGCACCCAGGCTGCCAATACTTGGGTCCCACCTATCGGCATATGCCTCATTGTCCCAAGCCAACTCCGTTGTAGGATTAAGGTTAACCGACTAGAGGGGGGTGACTAGGAGGTTACTAAAAATTTTTAACTCTAAGAGCCTGTTTGGTAGAACTCCAGATCCTAATTCTCCAACTCCAGCTCCAGATTCTCTATGGAATCGATTCTCTGGTGGAAGTGTGTCGGCGTACTTTGCTCCAGGGTACCCTCTCCGCCGCACAAAGGCGTGCGTGGCCCACGTGGCGGCTTTGGCGGCGGTGGTAATACGCCCGCCCGCCTTGACGTTAGTCCACGTGGCGCCCGGCGGCAGTGGCGAGACGCATACTGTCGCCGGCGCCCGGCCCACGTGGCGGCTTTGGCGGCGGGTGGCGAACACGCCCGCCGGTCAGTCTGCCGGTCACGTGGCGTTGGCGGCAGTGGGAGAGATGCCTGCTTTCGCCCGCCACGTGGCGGCTTTGGCGGCGGTGGGTAAACACGCCCGCCCGGCAGTCTTTGGTCCACGTGGCGTTGGCGAGATGACACCTTTCGCCGGCGCCCAGCCCGTGGCGGCTTTGGCGGCGGTAGGCAAGCATGCCCGCCCGCCAGTGCCGGTCCACGTCGAGTTCGGGCGGCGGTGGGCGAGGACGCCTGCTTCGCCCGGCGCCCGGCCACATGGCGGCTTAGCGGCGGGTGGCGAAGACGCCCGCCCGCCAGTGCCGGTCCACGTCTTGTTGAGGCGGCGGTGGGCGAGATGCCTGCGCCGCCCGCCGCAAGGCAAAAAGGTGGTCTTGAGGTGGCCGCCTCAAGTCTCCTTACCCTATCGTACGATGTCAGAGGCGGGTCTGCTGTGTCAGGTCCGTTGATTACAAGGAATCCCGCTACATGCTCATTTGTCTGACGCCTATCACCTACCCGTCACAAAGAGGTCCCATCCCGGGCGGACCGGGCGAAGCCATGCGTCGGCATTTAATGAGGTTGGAGGAATGGGACAGCACAGGAAGGAGTAATAAATGTATGAAGATCAGCATGATGACCCCCTTTTACCTACCCCCGTTAGCCTGGCCTATATAAGGGCCTTCGGGTGCATGGGGAGGGGGGACGAACAACCAAGAGTTCAAGTAGTAGAGCCTAAGGAAGAACTTGTAACTCCAAAGCTCTGTACTTGCTTCAAACACTCAATAAAAGATCTAGCAGGACGTAAGGCTGTTACCCTGGATGAGGGGGGCCTGAACCTGGGTAAAATCTGCGTGTCATCTTAGTTCATAGACTCCGAAGTCCTTCGTGCGGGAGTCCTTGGGGTTTTCATCCGTTAGGGTTTGCCAGCCGCGAAGACGCCCTCCTGTTGAACCAAACCCGGTCTGTAGACTCGGGCCTATCCGGTGGAATACACCGACAGGGGCGCACCAGGTGGGGGGCTAGCGGTTGGTTCTCCCAGCTAACTCCCCGGCGGACCTCGGTGTTCGTGATTCGGAAGCAGGCCCGTGCATCTGGAGATGGCGGGTTCTCAGCATCAAGGAGCGGCGGGGAAAGACCCCCTCGCTCTTCTTTCAATTCTTCACTCTATTCCGCTTTGGGAAAGACCCCGTAGTCGGATGCCTCTACTTCCGGCTGCGACGGGAATCCCATGGGCCTTCCCCAAGATCCAGTCTCGGGACTCCCTCGGTCCGTGGACCGAGCGGTGGTTCTATCTAAAGAAAGGTCAGACCGGGGCGCTGTCATTTGATGGAACCCCGATCATCGGGAAGAAGGAGACCGGTCGAGCGACACGGAGGTCGACGAAGAGCCATCACCGCCATACACATCATGCCACCGCGGCCTCACCGGCGGCGATCGCTGCGACTTCTGCTGAGAGCGGGTTTTCCCCTTCGGAAGAGGAACATCCGTTCTCACGAGATCACGGGCACGCAGCGACATGACCCGCGAGAATACGTCTGGTGCGTCTTCTTGCCCTTGAGACTTGTTTGCATTTGCCCTTGGGCCCTCTTGTGATTCGCTTCCTTGCGGCCGAAGAGTCTGAGTCGCCGCGGGATGAATGAGATGTTCGGGAAAGGGGCGCACGACTATACCCTCGATCCCCCTGTCCCGAAAAACGTACTGCGCCGGAAGGCCGAGGTAGGCACTCCCAAGCCGTTCTTCAGTTTGTACTCCATCGGCGCCTTTCCCTGATCGTTCGTTGTGTTCACAGGACCACCAGGAGCTGCTTGACACGGCCAGGAGGTTGCTCCCGCTGCCCGACGGGGGCAAGAGCAAGAAGGGGAAGAAGAAGCCACCCTCGGGCAAGGCAGACTACCGTGAGGCTAAGAAGCCTCACGTTGAATGGGCCGACCGCGCAATGGTAAGGACTCCCATGGTTGAGTCCCCGAGCTTATGCTTGCGCTTCTCCATCTTCTGACATGTCTTTCTTGCAGCAAGTGAGCGTGGCGGCCGCCGCCAGGTCTTCGAGCCCTCAGGCGCCCCAAAGGTCCCAAGAGGGGGGCCCTGGGACCTCTGCCGCGGGGGACTTAGAGCCACCGCGGGCTTTAAGGTCCCAGACCGGGGGGACCTTGAAGAGGAGCACCCCCTCGACCTCGGGAGGTCAGGGTCTTCGCCAGCCTCCTGCGAAACGGAGACTTCTGACCCAGGTAGGTTTCGTGCCCTTCATTTGCTCAGCCCTCCTTATAACTTTTTAGCTTAGTAGTGACTCTTAATCGCAGACCTTGAGCGCCCGAGCTCAACACCTGCCCATATTAACAATGACTATTGTCTAGGGCGAGTCTGGGTCTGATGAGGATGAAGAGGCAGATTACGTGCTGGCGCCCCGCCGACCCTCGGCCCGGGGATGCAGTCCTTCGAGCCCCCAGAGCCAGGCTCTGGCCGGCGAGTTCGATCAAAGGCTCGACGACCCGGATGAGGAAGAGCTCCTCCCTGTGACCAGCGAGGACTCTGACATCGGTGAGGTAAGCAAGACGCCGGCGTCGACCGCCCGAGGTCGCCGAAGAAGATGGCGCCGGGCGCCTGCCACGACCTCGAGGGCATACGCCCTGATCGTGGCGGTCGTGGCTCCCCATTGCGCCGATCATGAAGGCGCCCCATGGCAGCGGCGTAGAGGCCCGAGCGCGAGCCGTGCCAAGAAACACCATAAGCGAGGCGAGACCCTCCGGTGTGAGGGGAAGCCGCCGCCAGGGGCAGGCGTGGCGAGTCGAGCCCCTCGAGGAGGAGCTCTACGTGCCGCCCACGATGGGCTTGAAGACCTCACCCCAAGACCAGTGGCGCGATGGGTGACACCGCCCGAGAGCGTCAGGCGGCGATTCCTTACATACTCCCATGTGGCCTTCGAGGGCCGTCTCGCCTGGGTACATGAGTTTTCCTCGAACCTTTAGCTCGAGTTTTGCCGTTTTCCTTCTCCTCTATCGCTCCTCTAGCGTGTACCGTGTTGATCCTTTGACCCCCGCAGGCCATCGACTCCGTCTCCCAAGGGCTGCAAGGCCTTCAAACGCACTCCGACGCGCTGAGGGCCTTGCTCGATGTGTTGGAGGGCGTATTGATGGCGCGCTCTAAGCTCGTGGAGGACCTGCAAGCCGAGCGGGAGGAGGCCGCACAAAAGGCGGCAGAAGACTCCAAGGAGATCGCCGGCCTTCGCGAGGTGGTGAAGACGCTCGAGGCCACTCATAAGGCCGAGCTGGAGCGGGCCATCACCTCGGAGCAGGACCATGCGTACAAAGCCGTCGAGGACGAGTGCACGAGGTCGACCAAGGCACTTGAAACTGAGCAAGCCAAAGCCGAAGAATGAAACAAGACCGCCGTGGACCAGGCAGTCGTCTCGTCGAGGGCCTCCCCCGAGCTCGAGGCCAAGGTGAAAGAGCTCGAGGAGAAGCTGGGTCGGGCAAGCAAGGCGGCCAAGAGCACCTTGGCCCAACTTCAAGAGGAGCACCGCCGCGCCGCCGAGGCCTCTGCCGAAGCCCTCCGACTTCAGGGCGAGCTCTCGACCCTAAGGGCCAAGGTCACTGAGCTCGAGCAAGAGAAGCTTGCTAGTGAGATGGCTGACCTGTAAATAGGGCTAGACCTCTTGTAAGAAAGACTTTTGTAAAACCAAAAAGGTTTATTGCAAGAACAGCTCAATGTCTTGTTTTGCTTGATCGAAAGATTTTTCTTAATCGTGCATTTAGCCTTTTCTGTCCGTGGTATATCTCATCTAGCCCCCGTTGGGCTCAAGGTCGAGCAACGCCAGGCCTTGGGCGCAAGTTTAAAATTCTGTAGAGACCAAGACCTGAAAGATCGAAAAAGGCCCACAGGGAGCATAACATGGTCGCACGAGGAAACACTTAGGATCAAGTAGTGTTAGGATCGTTCCTAGGGCAAGGCTTTTGAGTCACGACAACGACTTGCGCCTTGCTCGTTGAACCTGGTCACGGGCATAATTGAACCCAGCACAGGGGAGCTTTGATCTTGAAGAGGTTAAACACAAGTAGCTCGACCCCTGGGGGTAAAGTTTAAGCCCCCGATACCTGGGCAAGGAGCAAACGCGCTCATCCATAGGTCAAACTCAAAGAGGCCCCGAACTCGAGCTAACACAATACATAACGAAAAAGTGCGCAAAGACCAATTATGACAATTGAACAAGAGCTTCATTGAAAATTGAGGTAAAAAGGGTTACACATAAAATTTTCAAAGCTGATCAATATTCCATGAGCTAGAGAGCTCTCTGCCATCGGGCAACGCTAGCCGGTAAGCCCCCGTGTGATCTGTTGAAACAACTCTATAGGGGCCCTCCCACCGCAGGGATAACTTGTTGGTGTTGGACGGAGCCTGAATCCGTCTCAGGGCTAAGTCCCCAACAAGGAGCTCCCTAGGTCGTACCGATCAAGACACATGTCTACGAAGAGCTTGCAGGTAGTGCGCCGATCGTAGCAGTGCACGGCATCTTACTTCTTCCGCCAGGGTAAGGTCAAGGGATCGTTCTTGCTCGAGGTCGATCTGATCGACCAAGCTGACCCTGGGGGAGCCCAGCGTGACCTCTGGAGGCGGGGCGGCCGATGCGAACATGAGCGAAGGGTGTGGACCCGTCGCCGCAGTGGTTGTGGTACGTATGGACCATAAGACGGTGGGAAGTTCGTCCACCTAGGTCTAGCTGTGTCATTCGAGCTCGTCTGATACTCACTTTTTGACGCCTTGAACGATTTGTCCGTTGGCGCGCTCCACTGCTCCATTGCTCTGCAGATGGGCGACCGAAACATAGCATACTTTGGTGCATATATCTTCGCAGTATTCCTGGAACAGCTCACTAGTAAATTGTGTTCCATTGTCAGTGATGATTCTACATGGAACCCCATACCTGGTGACCACGAACAGGCGGAAGAACTTGACCACCGCGCGGGCCGTGATGGTCGAGAAGGGTTTGGCTTCGATCCATTTGGTGAAGGTATCGATGGCGACGAACAGGAACTTCTTTACTCCGGTCGCCTACGGGAAGGGGCCGAGGATGTCCAGCCCCCAAGTCGAGAAAGGCCAAGCAAGAGGATGGTGCAGGTGCGTGGCGAGTTGATGTGACTTAGAGCATGGGCTGGCGAGGCTCGACACGTGCGGACAATGTTGCGCGCGTCCTGGAGTGCCGTTGGCCAGTAGAACCCCATGCGGAAAGCCTTCCCGACCATGGTCCTGAAAGAAGAGTGTGCCCCACACAGACCTGAATGAATGTCATGTAGTAGGTACTTACCCTCCTCTGTGGTGACACACTTCGTCAGGATGCCGGAAACATTCCGACGATAAAGCTTGCCGTCCACGAGTTTATACGAGCTCGCCCGGCGCTTGATCCTGCTCCTTTCCGCTGGCTCGGCCGGGAGCTCACCCGTCGCCAGGAAACGATGGATTGGCTCGGCCCGAGAACACCCTCGATGAAGGCGGCAAAGGCCCTTGGTGGAGATGGAGAAGCGCCGGGGTTTCGGGATGACATCATGAGGCGCGTCGTCATCAGACAACCCGAGCTTGGAAAGGAAATCTACGTCGGAGTTGTCCTTCCACGCCACATGCGTGATCTCCAGGTTCTGGAACCACTTCTCCATCTTGCGTGCCTCGGCGAGGTACTTGGCCATTGAATCTTCCGAACCTTTGGTAGCCCTTGTTGGGCGGTTGATGGCGAGTGTGAGTCACCCTTGACGACCAACCGACGAACACCCAGCGCCTTGCAAGCTCGTAGCCCCGCCAAGAGAGCCTCGTACTCTACAGCATTGTTTGTTGCAGGGAAGCCGAAACGAACAACATACCTCAGCCTGTCGCCCTACGGGGTGAGAATGAGGATTCCATCTCCCGAGCGCTTGAAGGACCGTGAGCCATCGAAGTACATGACCCAAGGCTTCTCCCCATTGACCTCGAGCTCAGGAACCGGCTACGAGGTCTGCTCAACCACGAAGTTGGCCAGCACCTGTGACTTAATGGCCGTGCATGCCACGAACTGGAGGTCGAAAACGGCCAACTCCATGGCCCACTTGGCGATGCGTCCTCCAGCCTCTGGATTCCTCAAGATCTCTCCGAGCGGAAAGTTGCTCGGGACGACCACGGAGTGAGCCTGGAAGTAGTGCCGAAGCTTGCGCGAAACCATGAGGAGGGCATATAGGAGCTTCTGAACCTAAGGGTAACGCTCTTTCGACCCATGGAGCACCTCGCTGACGTAGTAGATCAGGTGCTGCTGCGCATTCCGCTTGGCCACCAAGACAGCGCTAACGGCCTGGGCGGTGGCCGCGAGGTAGAGTAGCAACTTCTCGCCTGGCTGCGGGGTCGTGAGCAAGGGTGGGCTTGACAAGTATACCTTCAATTCGTCGAAGGACCGCTGAGCCTCGAGCGTCCACTCGAAGCCCCCCGTGCCTACGCAAGGCCTTGAAAAAAGGCAACCCGCGCTCGCCGAGCCTTGAAATGAATCGGCTAAGGGCGGCCATCGGCCGGTTAAACCTTTGCACTTTCATCGAACTTCGGAGGGCCATCTTTTCTATTGCCTCAATCTTCTCGAGTTGGGCTAACCCGAGCCCCCAATCATGTAGCCTAACACCTTCCCTGACGTAGCACCGAACACGCACTTCTCTGGATTGAGCTTGATCTTGTGCTTGTTCAGGTTGGCGAAGGTCTCCTCGAGATCTTGAACGTGGATGGCTTCAGCGAAGCTCTCGATGATGATGTCGTCCACGTAGACTTCGAGGTTGCGGCCAATCTGAGGCTCAAATGTCTTGGTCATTAAGTATTTGGAAGGTCGCCGACCGCGTTGCGAGACCAAGCGATATGGTCGTGTAGCGATGGGTCCCGAGCGGCGTGATGAATGGCGTCTTGCTCTCGTCATCAACGCCGGCTTGATCTGGTGGTACCCGAGTAAGCGTCCGAAGCTCAGCGACTTGGCATTTCTTTGTGGAGTCGGCGATCTGGTTGATCTTGCGGGAGAGGAAGTTGTCGCCGGGCATGCGAGTTCAACCTGTGTGATCCGCACATCCTCCACTTCCCCCTTCTTCTACGATGGCGGGGTTGGCGACCATTGGAGTAATCAACCTCACGAATGAAATCGGCCTTCAACGACTTGTCAAGATTCTCCTTGATTATTGCGACCTTCTTAGGAAAGCGCGCGGCTTCAAGCGTCTGGCGGGCGATCGGGCGACTTTTGCAATCTGTGCTCGACCACCTCTCGACGCCCGGCATGTCGCCCGACTCCCAGCGAATATGTCTTTGTTGGCGCGGAGGAAGGTGGCGAGCTCGAGTTCTATTTGGAACTCATTTCGGCGAGACATGGATGCACTTGGTGGGGTCCCCCTCCTCGGCGGCCTGACCTTCGTAGCCCTAATCGAGGTGGATATCGCCTTACGGCGGGTGACCTTCGTGGTCATTCTTTGGGCCCTCTTGAGGTAGCATGCGGCGAGGGCCACGGCTTGAGTCTCGCAACCGTCGTCGCTTTGAGGTCATTGTGCCGCGATAATGGCGCCGCTTGGTCGGGAGCTTCATGCGATGGTGACCATAGTGGTTGGCCGCCATAGAACTTAACGAGGCGGGGCGCTTTGAGGATGGCGTTGTAGGGAGGTCACCCTCGACCACCTCGAAGGTGATCAGCTCGGTGCGGAAGTTGTCCGAGGCGCCGAAGGTGATGGAAGGACCACCTGTCCCAAGGGGGTGGTCAAACTTCCGGGTATGATCCCAAAAAATGGAATCGCGATATTCTTGACCTTCGACCGGGGAATCTGCATCCGTCGAGTGCGCTAGCCAGTAGCAAATTGAAGGAACTGCCGCCGTCGACCATGACCCACCCGACCTTGGTGTTGCTGATGGTCGGGGTCACGACCAAGGCAGTCTTGAGGTCCTTGGACATACCTTGGGGGGCATCTTCCGGCGTGAAGGTGATCGTAGCCCTGACCCACTTGCAGGGCTGGTCCGCGGGCTTCCCGGTGGTGGCCTGGTAGACCACGCGTGCGGCATCCTTGATCTCGTGTCGGGACTGATACGCCGAAGAGCCGCCGAAGATGATGTCGATCCGGCGGTCGCCTTGTTGGAACTCCAGGTCGAGATCGGCCTGGTCCTCTCCGGTGTTAACCCTATCGGGCTGATCTCCCTCCTTCAGGAGCACGGGCATCTCCCCGCATCCGTCATAAAAAGCCTCGGCTTGGCTGCCAGTACCGCAACCCGTGAGTCGTGGCCAAGCCACGTGAAACAGACAAAACTTGCCTTCGTCAAACCAAGGTCGCCCCTCGGGACCCTGCGAGCGGTCATCTGTCTATCGCGACCCAGGCCGGCGATCCTGCTGCCGAGGTTGGCGCGGCGCCTGCTGAGGTCGAGGCCGATTGAGCTGGGGGCGGGGCCCCTCCTGGGCCGAATCCCACACCTCCATGACCTCGCGGTGACCGTCCACCGAAACAGTCACCCGAGGTCGTCCACCATCGTGCTTGCGGTCCCTCTTTCGCTTCTTGGCGGCCGAGCCTTGGTCGGTACTCTTGGCGCCTGAAGGACCTGCCTCACCAGAGTTGATGCCAAGCTTACCTTGGTTGTAATCGCGCTTCCAGTGGACCGCGTCGTCCGCGTCCGCGTAGCGCTCCGCCATGCGAAAGAGCTTGCCGACGGTGAGCTTCGTTGTAATCTTGGTCTTGATGGCGCCCGATCGCGGGACGCCGAACTTGAAGGCCTTGATCCTGACCTCGTCGGACACACTAGGGATCGATTCCTAAGCGGATGAACTATCGCCGCAATCGCGGAGAGGTTTGTTCTTACCTGGATAACTTCGGTCGAGTCCTTCTCTCTCTAAGACGCTCGTAGCAGCTCTGGAAGTTTGAGCGGAGAGCGCTCTGAATTTGGCACCACGAGCGAAAAGTGCCAGGCTTCTGGTTAAAGAGCCAGGTGTGGGCGACACCGTCCAAGACGATAGGGAGGTAGTTGGCCATTATGTACTTGTCACCTCCCGCGGCTAGGATGGCAGTGGTATAGATCAAGAGGAATTCATTAGGGTTCTTCGTCCCGTCGAATCGCTCGATCGTAGCAGACTTAAACGATCCGCCATCGCACCGTAGAAGGTCATCGAAATATCTGCTTGCGGCCGTATCTCGAGACGAGGGTAGCGCTGGGAAGGTTCTCGCTACTGTTGGAGCTGGATTCTCGATCGCTTTGGCGTCCCGGCCTGCGACCTCGACAGCCATGGCGGTGGGCGAGCGACACCGGAGAGTCTTGTGGCGCTCATGGACCCGTCGGCGCCTTGGTGGGACGTCGGCGAAAGGCTGGCGTGCCCTTTGTTGGAAGCGAGAATCAGCATACCGGTCATCGCCGTACCTGTCGAGTCATGCTCGGGAGAAGCAATGGCGGCGGTGTCTGGGGCAGTCTCGAGACTACTGGCCAAGCAGAGATCGGCGAAGTGTTGGTGCCTCTGGCGAGGCTGCGTCGCTCCTCAACGGCCGGACCAGCGAGGGAGGCCTGGCGCTGCGGCAACCGCAACCGATGGCCGCCTTGTCGAGCTTCGTCGCGAGCTTCGGCGAAAAAGACCCGACGTCGGACGTCGGGATCGATCATGACTTCGTGGATCGCGAAGGTGCTCGCCCGAGTGAAGTGCAGAGTGTCAGGGCGTTCAATCTTCTCAAACTCCTCTCATGGGAGGCGGTTATGCTGGTTGATGGCAACTGGGCCATCCAATGAGCATCTTCAAGGGTCTTGGTGCGCTCCCCTCCTCGGCGTCACGTCATGGCTAGCGACCATGAGCGAATCGATTTTGCGGTGGTGGAGAGGGGAGAAACGAGGCGTGGAACTTCCATGCTCGGGGCGTATTGAACCGAGCTCACGGAATCTTGCCGTTGCGGAGGACGCCATACCTCAAAAATCTGGGACTTCTTAGGTTGAGCAAGCTCTCGGGCCCCACGGTGGGCGCCGGTTGTCGGCGATCGGGATCGCTTGACCGCTTAAAAGTGAAGAGGGGTTAGTGTGAATGAGGACTCAAGCGCGCCGCTCAACAATGGTGTGGATGTAGGTCGGTGCATGGCGTCGTGGCGAGGGGGCAATGAGTATCTTGGTTCGAGCCCCACGAGGGTATGACTCGTCCATCTTCTCGAGGCGGAGAATTCACTAATTGTGAGTACAAAAGTGGATTCTGCTCGAGCTTGAGTGCTCTGTATGTGTCTACTGGTCTACTGCTGGTGTGCTGATGGCCCCTGTACACATGCCTTGCGAGGCCTTATATCCTCCCGGATGTTGCCTGTAACGGACGGAAGAGATTCCCGGGGTTGTGGCTTCGTGCGCATTGAAGGTGGGCTATAACTGCCCCGAAAACACCGCCCACGTCTGCCTTGACGCCACTACCCAGATCTTGGTAACCGCTGAGTAAGCGCACTTCTTCGAGCCAAGGTCGAGGTCGAGCGGGGACGGAATCCCCTACCGCCCGAGCTTGAGGTCGTGCGGGTACCAGCATTGCTTAGGTCTTGGTCGAGGCCCCCTTGCTGCATCGCCCCGAGCTAGGGACCCCTGCTGACCGTGCGTTGACTTGTCAGAGATTTCCCAGTCCTCGTCAGTGGCAGAGGTTTGTTATCCCTCCCCTCCTCCATGTATGCCCACAAAATGTCCCAATCTTCTATACATTGGCGAACAGAGAAAGTTTTAATTTGGTTGGATATGCATGCATGCGTGATCTGCGGTGTATCAGACTCTTATCTCAATCAGTCGATTCTATTTTCAAATACTGCACGGCCAATTTTTTTCCATATACTGCATGCATACAGCTTCTGAGTTACCATGTGCTTTTGAGTTGCCATATACATATTTTCTATTAAATATTTACTTGCATGTATACATAAGATCATCTTTTCTTTTTATTTAAACATATATGGTCTTGATTCCGGCCAGCCAGCAGCATGCGCATGGCTATACATAACATGACTAGATAAGTTTGTTATCTCTATCTCTACTAATTCTAATTAAGAGTTGGTAGTGGTACATCCGTTCTCCACCCTTGCCCCAACACGTGTGCGCACCCGCGTGGCTGAGTGGGAAGCGGGCAGCGGCCACCCCGGTAGATTGAATTGGATTATCCTGTCGAGGGAGGTAAATGAATATGCATGACTCATTTATTGCTTTCCTTTCTCCCATTGATCTGGCATTCGATTCAGCAGCGATTGCTCCCGGTGTTTTTTGGATAGGATTGATTGATTCCCTTCTGAAGGAAGTAGAGCTTCGATTCATGGAGTTGGGTCTCTTCTCGCCTCTTTCCCTTTTGTTGCCTTCCTTATTCGATGATTTCTTAATCTAGATTCCATAGATATCTTCTCGGTTGCTGAATCTATATAACCCCACCGCTTCTTGCCTCTCCTACAGATGTGTTGAACTTATCCGTTGAGTGGAGGTAATAGTCAACCTTCTTGATCCTGTCGATGCGGCGCAGGGGCAGGTCACCGATAGTGGCCGGCGAGATAGGCTGGTGGTGCTGCTAGAGCTCACCACGGTGGATAATACCAATAAGTTGAGGGAGGCACTCGCGGGGGGAGGCGAGGAGGCGGTGGAGCTAGTTGATGGGGTAGGGCTATGGTATAGCCAGAGCAAGGCATACGAGCCATGCACGCCACTAATGGTGGCAGCCACATATGGATGACGCCTACCTTTTTAATGCCTTTGCACCCATGGAGCAACAGGTAATGCCTCTTTCGATCGATCGATCTCGAATTATGGCGTTACAAATTTACAATCTCAAGTACTGTGATGTTATTATTTAAGTTTGTGAAATTAAAGATAATTTTAAGCTCGAGTTTGTAAACAGGTGTTTGGAATTTGTATGCTTCGATGAATTGATTTAAACATTTAACCATTGCACATTCAGAGTGAACATTATTATTTAGATAAGGTTAGTGCTCTTTGCAAATAATTTTTTATCGCAAATTAAGTTTTCATTGTATCGCACGGGCACATGGCTAGTATCTTAGAATTCTCTTAACGGCTACTAAATGGCATTCTTTAGGAAATGCTTGGAAACATGCACACATGCAAATATTAAACATGATGTCGGGCCTAGAAGCGGTAAGGTATAGTAAACTACCAATCATAGAATGATAAAGCTTTGAGTCTACCGATTTACCTCCCTCATTTAGGTCAAGATGCCCGTTGGATGCCATTGGAGTCTTGATTGGCTTCACGTCTTCCATTCCAAACCTTTTGAGAAGATTCTTAATATATTTGGTTTGGCTCACAAATATCCTATTTTTGAGTTGTTTGATTTGATGACCTAGAAAAAAACCTCAATTCTCTGATCATGGACATTTCGAACTCTTTAGACATCATAACACCAAATTCTTTGTAAAAATATTTATTACTAGAACCAAAATAATGTCATCAACATATACTTGACACACAAAGAAATCTTAATCAATTATTTTAGTAAAGAATGTAGTATCAACCTTCCCAATTTTGAATCCTTTTAAAATTAGAAAATCTCTAAGATGCTCATACCATGCTCTAGGAGCTTGTTTGAGACCATATAGTGCCTTAGAGAGTTTATAAATATGATTTGGGTGTTTAGGATTCTCAAAACCGGGAGGTTGTTCTACGAATACCAATTCGGATATTTGACCATTTAAAAATGCACTCTTGACATCCATTTGAAATAATTTGATGTCAAAATAAGATGCAAATGCAAGCAAAATTCTAATAGCTTCTAATCTAGCTATGGGTGCAAAGGTTTCACTAAAATCCAAGCCTTCGATTTGAGTGAAGCCTTGCACCACTAATCTAGCCTTATTTCTTACCACAATGCTATTTTCATCTTGCTTGTTCCAAAAATACCATTTGGTGCCAATAACGTTGTACTCCTTGGGTCTTTCAACTAATATCCAAACATCATTTCGGGTGAAATTATTTAGTTCTTCATACATTGCATTCACCCAATCCAAATCATCTAAAGCATCATCTACATGAGTAGGTTCAAAAAAAGACACAAAAGAGTAATTTTTATGAAAGGAAGCGACACGAGAGCAAGTTTGAACACCCTTACTAATGCCACCTAAGATTTGATCTATTGGGTGATCTTTGGAGAGTCCGTGATGAATTCTTTGAGGTAGAAATTGAACTTGTTGTTCATTATCCTTCTTATCGACATCAATAGGTTGTTCTTGACTTGGCGTTGCGGAGGTAGGTTGCTCAACTTGAATGGATGAGAGTTGATCTTCTTTATCCACTTCTGGCTTCACAACTCCAAGCGTCATGTTTTTCATTGCTTTTCTTAAATCTTCATCACTTACATCATCCAAAATTTCTTACTCTTCTTGAGAGCCATTAGTCTCATCAAATTTAACATCACAAGTTTCTTCTACAAGTCCTTTATTCTTATTAAAAATACGATAAGCTTTGCTATTTGAAGAGTAACTAAGCAAGAACCCTTCGTCGCAACGACTTTGAAATTTTGAAAACCGAACACGCTTTTTCAAAATATAACATTTACAACCAAAAACATGAAAATAAGAAATGTTCGGCCTTATTCCAACAAGAAGTTCATATGAAGTCTTTTTTAAAAGACAATGCAAATAAAGCTTATTTGTTGCATGGCAAGCGGTATTAATAGCTTCTACCCAAAAACTATCGGAAGTACTATATTTATCAAGCATTGTTCTTGCCATTTCAATTAATGTTCGATTTTTTCTTTCTACAACTCCATTTTGCTCCAGAGTGTAGGTAGCGGAAAGTTCATGTTTTATTCCAAGTTCATCACAATAATCTTCAATTCTTGTATTTTTGAACTCAGAACCATTATCACTATGGATTTTCTTTATTTTGAAATCAAATTTATTTTGAGCCCTTTTGACAAATATTTTGAAAATTTCAAAGACTCCGGATTTGTCATCATAAAGGAATACTCAAGTGTATCTAGAATAATCATCAACAATGACTAAGCAATAAGAATTGCCTCCGATGCTCTTATAGGTTGTCGAGCCAAACAAATCAATATGTAAGAGCTCTAATGGTCTAGATGTGGACATGATACTTTTTGAAGGATGAGAACTATCCACTTAATTGCCCGCTTGACAAGCACTACAAAGTCTATTTTTCTCAAACTTCACATCTTTCAAACCCACAACTAAATCATTTTTGAAAAGCTTTATAAGTTGAATCATCCCAACATAAGTTAGTCTTCTATGTCATAACCATCCTAAAGAGATTTTTACCATTAAGCATGTTTGAAAACAAGAGTCATTTGAGGTGAAGTCAACCAAATACAAATTTTCAAATCTAACCACTCCATTTTTAGAAAAACTACAAATAAGACCAAGATCACATATTTGAGCAACGGATAGCAAATTAAAATTTAATATTTCAACTAGAGAGACATTTGAAATGGAAAGGTCATTTGAGATAGCAATTTTACCCAAACCTAATACCTTTCCTTTGCTATTATCACCAAAGGTGATCTTGTCATGTTGTCCATTTCTCGACTCAAATGTGTTGGGTGCATCCACTATCCAACACCCAATACCGTCCACCGGTCTTGTAGTTCACCTACAAAAGAAAATCAAACCCTTTTAGGTACCCAAATTTGTTTGGGCCCTTGGAGGTTAGTAACCAAGGTTTTGGGTACTTAAACGGTTTTCTTTTTTTGGCCAAGTATAGGGGTCCCAACAAATTTAGAAAATATTTTACCTTTTTATCTTTCTTATGAACATAGCAAGAATCATAAACATTATTTTTAGATGCTTTGCCTAAAGGACAATCATTTGCTAAATGTCCTACATCATGACATTTATAACAAATGTTCCCATTTGATTTCACAAAACGAGGAGCCTTGTTACATAATTTCTTTTCTTTTTTAGGAACATATCCAAGTCCTTTATTATAAGAACGTCTTTGATTGTTTAAAATTTTATTAAGAGTATCCTTACCCTTAAAGTATCTATCTAAACTTTTGCTAAGTTTGTCTACTCATTCTTTAAGTTCATTATTTTCTACCATTAAACTTTCATGACAAGAAATTGAAGACATATCAATCAAATCATCACAAGACGTGGATATACTAATTTTTGCTACACAATATGAATCAACTCCTAAGCTAGGTATATCATCAATAATTTTGCAACTAATGCCTACATCATTTTGAAGCTTTGAATGGTTCTCGGCAAGGAGAGTCTCATGAGTTTCTTTTAGTTCCTCATAAGAATCTTTGAGAGAAATATACTCTTTTCTCAAAGCCTTATGCTTGGACTTTTCTTTACCGAGATACTCATTCAATTCTTCAAGCATATCCATAAGCTCATCATAAGTAGGTTCATCATCATCTAGTGATTTTACCTTGATTTCTCCTCTTGCCATAAGACACAAGGGAATGACGAATGGTGATGAAGCTTCCTTGATGGCGACGCCGGCAAGGCCCTTCTTCTTTGAAGGTGTATCCTCCTCGGATGAGTCAGAATTTGAATACTCTTCTTCGGAATTTCACTCTCCTATGTGAGCTTCACCTTTGTAATCCTTTTGAAGTTTCTTGAAGAGCTTCTTCTTTCCTTGAAAAACCTTCTTCTTCTTGGGCAACTTGTTTTTGTCGTCCTTCTTCTTGGGGCAATGAGAAGCAATGTGCCCCTTCTCATCACACTCATAACACCGGATATTTGCATACCAGTTTGAGCTAGAGTGTTGTCCCTTCTTGAACTTTTGAGGAGCATTTAAGCTTGAATGTCTCCTCATAAACCTCTTCATCCTTCTTACGAGGAGTGTCATCTCCTGCTCGGTGTCTTCATCATCAGAGTCATTAAGCACCTCATCACTTGACTCCGCCTTCGTCTTAAGGGTGATATTCTTCTTGTTCGAAGAGCTTTGCTCCAAAAGCTCTTCCTTGTCCTTCTTATAAAGCTCATTTGTAATAAGATTTCCAAGAAGTCCGATGGGCGTCATTCTTGGCAACTCCAGTGAGTTGAGAAATAATGTAACCAAGGTCTTGTATTTTTCTAGGAGGGCCCTAAGCATCTTTCGAATAATATCAAGATTGGTTAGTGACGCTCTAAGGTTCTTGAGTTCATTTACTATGTTATTGAGCCGTGAGTACATTTCATTAATGTTCTCATGGGTGACATAATAAAACTCTCATATTTGATCCGAAGCGTATGCAATTTGGCTTCTTTGATCGAAGATGTGCCTTCTTGAATTTCTGAGAGGGTTGTCCAATTCTCATGAGCAGTTTCGAGGTTGCTCACTCGATTGAACTCATCTCCGTTCAAAGCGCCAAAAAGAGCATTCATAGCTTGAGCATTGATATGAGTGTTTCGTTCTTCTTGTTCTATGGTAAGAGTGAGATTTACTCCGGTTGCGAAACCCTCATCTACAATTCCCCATATGCTTGGGCTCATGGCCTTAGGATAAATGGTCATATGAATTTTTCAATATGCATAATTTGTGCTATCGACAAATAGCGTCTTACCTATTGACACCCCATCACTAGCTATCCTTACTCTCTAGGCAGTAAAGTCTTAATAGAGAGTCCAAGCTCTGATACCACTTGTAGGATCAAGGTTAATCAACTAGAGGGGGGCTGAATAGGAGGTTACTAAAATTTTTCAACTTTAAATTCAATTTGCAAGATCACTAAGCAAGAGTTGCAATTTTAATAATTCAACACTAATTACTTCTAGTGATCACTAGGTATTTCAACAATTTAAGTGTAGGCGAGAAACAATTCTTTACTAAATAAAATTCCCAAATCACTTGAATTTGAAAGTTTGGCAAGGGATTAAGAAAAGCAAACCACAAACAATGAACACAAGAATTTATCCCGTGGTCTCGGAGACTTGTCGGTCTCCCTTACTCCACATTGAGGTGACTTGAACTTCTTCAAGCCAGCTTCTCCTGCTTGAGCCTTCCTCGATCACTCGTGGTAGCTCTTCCCCATTCTGGATAGGTGAGCTCCTTGCCTTCACAACCGATCGGTTCTTCTTGCAACCTTCCTTGAGAAGATCACCGATATCAAATGCCTCCAAGTCGTCTAGGAGGTGGCAACCTCCAAGAGTAACAAGTCTTGACGCTTGGTTGAGGTCGAATTGAGTGTCTAAAGGCTCAACACTAAATGCAACACTCAAATATTCTCCTCACTTGCTTAAAATGAGAATTGAATGCATTAGAGAGAGGAGAAGGCATTGCTAGAGCTCAAATATCATCAATGAAGACCAAGAGATACTGTAGAAGGCAGGTGGGAGGGTATTTATAACCCTAACCACCAAGACTAGCTGTTTGAGCTCAAAATCTTGATCAAGTCAAGTTTTCTGGTGCTACCACCCATGTAGGACTGGTAGCAATGGGCTCCATCCGAACGGTTGGGTCAGAGCATTAAATGCATTGCTAGAAGCTGTTAAGAAGTGGGTCAGGTGCTACCGCCCAAGTAGGATCGGTAGCACCGGGCCTCTAATTTTTTATCTGTCCAAAAAGGGTGCTCTCTACAATTTTTGCACTGGTCATTCAGGCCAGTGCTACCGCTACCCCGGTAGCACTGGGCTACTATAGGCGGTAGCACCGGACTACCAAAAATCCCAAAAACACATCGACTGGATTTTTACACCGGACTATTCAGCCGGTGCTACCGCTTCTCTGGTAGCACCGGACTACCATAGGCGGTAGCACCGGACCGTCTGAAAGCCAAAAAGCACACTTCTCTGGAATTTTTACACCAGGCTTTTGGGCTAATGCTACCGCTCTCCCGGTAGCACCGCCCTGCCTAGTCCCCTAAACAACCCTTTTCGGGTTTTTACACACCGCTCTGAGGCCGGTGCTACTGCTGGCCCAGTAGCACCGGGCTAGCAAAGGCGGTAGCACTGGGTTTCTAGAAACTGTTTCTAGAAACTTTCTTTGAAGATTATGGAGTTTCAAAGTTGAACCACTATATGACGATGCATGAGTTCAAGTATAGAATTTTGAGCCTTTAGACCTTAAACAACATCAAGATAACGTCAAAACCCCTCTTAATAGTACGGTCCTATTTCTAGCAATCTAATCTTTTCTCCAAACTCCGAGATCGATAAAAAGCTAGGAAAAATCCTTATCTTCATACCTTAGTCACTTTCTTGACGTTTTGATCTTCTTTTACACTATTTCCATGCTTCCATGATCACCATACCAGGGACTAACCTATTTTCATCAATCTCAAGGAAAACAATAGTCCCTTAAGCATGATAGTCATTAATTACCAAAACCATGAGGGCTTTTAGGGCCTAGATGCTTACATCCGTGCTAGACTCTCCCTTCGTCGCCCGACTCCGCAACCACCACAGTGATTTCCACGTGCCGTTCACGTTGAATCCGAGCTAAACTCCTACTAGCACTTGTATATGAGGCAGATTTAACTTCTATAGCCTCCAATCTAAGAGACAAGTATGAATTCATGATTTTAACCCTACGCTGTTTTTGTATCACTTTACCCATAGCGAACTTGACCGTGATCAGGAAGCTAGAATTTTTATGATCTCCAACCCTAGCCCCTTCTAGTTGTACTCGATACCGATTCGATGGCACTAAAACATGGGATGGCCAGTTGTACCTCGTCACAAATTCTGAGGTACTCATATTCATTGACCACCTACCAGTTGTGCTACAACACAAATCGGTGGTACTAAGACATTAGGGTAGCCAGTTGATCTCCATCACAAAATCTGGAGATACTCATTTCATGGCTTTAAATATAGTGCCAAATAACCATTACCGGTTATTATCATGTACTTCACTAGGCATCCGACATATTCCAACTTAACACATCTTAGTTACCCAATATGGAGATTAAACACCTTTATAGGATAATCTTTTCTGGTCGTTTCCATACACTATGGTTGATACGAATTATTACAGCCTCATTGTCTGAGTGTAGTGATTTAACATTATATTATAATCCTTGTAGAGGGCCTCACCGGCAATACTCACACCTGGCACTCTCTACCTACCATATATTACCTCACCCCAACTTCACCTATTGGGTGAGTCAAACAACAATCATAACTGCATCTGAAGTTTATCCAACAAATCAATTTAGATTTCACTTAAAACAATATTTTACCAACAATGATACCACATATATTCCAAATAAATCATTGATATCAAATTAAGCATGGTCATGGATGCTTGATTGGATATTGATCATAATACTCGTCTTTACCCATTTGCTGATATATATAAATTTTTTCAATATATAAATATATATATTTTTTCAAAATTTTACAAATTTTTTATTAAACTGATTAATTTACCGAGTGGTTTTGAATCTCGAACCATAACACTAAAGTTGAAAACCGTGATTTTCGAGCGTTTTCGTTGGTTTCTTAAACCATGCTCCCTCCTCCCCTTTTTCTTTCCCACCAAGTCTGGCCTTATCCATTCAGTTGCAGGCTCTTCTTCTTCTCCCCATTTGCCCATTTCTATTCCTCTTGCTTCAAGCTCCTTTTTCTCCCGTGCTGGTGCTGCTTTGCCAGGCCGACCGGCCGGCCCGACTCCTGTGCTAGCGCCGTCGCTACCACGCCCTCACCTATGCTCGGCCGGCCTACTCTTGTTTCTTCTCTCATGGCTCGGGCTAGCCTCCCAGTGGCCAATGGCCTGCTCGGGCCTCCCCTTGGGCATGGTCCTAGCCGCTTGCTAGCCAGACTGCCCGGTTTGGCCCGCCTCCCTACGCCTTGCGCTCGCACTGTCGCGCCACCACAGGCTGGCTCAGCCTGGCTTGGGCCCCCTTCCCACGAGCACCTGAGCCCGCACTCTCCCCTGGGCCATGTCACCTGGCTTCAGCCTTGTGTCTTGGTTACTTACCAACCCTAGCCGATTCTGCCTGCGCCCTTGATGCCATGGCTTCGACCATATGGTTCTTGGCTATGGTTTGGTGTTTCCCTAAGCTATTGTTGTGATTTCTATAGCTCAAGTTCATTTTATTGTGTTTTGTGCTGTAAAAAAAAGGTAAAATCTTTGTTTTGTGATGATTTTCCTAGCTAGTGCATGGGTTGGATGGCGCCGTGGCGACACCCTTAACTTGTCATGCGTCAGGAGCATATGTGAGCTAGTGGGGACGTACGACACAATCCCTGTGTTTGTAGCTACTGAGACCCATATTTGCTTTACTGTCATTCTCTCATTCTACCATATTATCTCTACTACTATAGCCATGTTGCTCTACTGGGTGGTGGGAAATGAATGGATACATGGAACTGGGGAATGAAATGCAGTGCAAATGTTGAAGAGTTCATGCTGGTGATGAGGATGCAGTAATGGCTGTTGCTCCTCTTGCTCCACTGACTAGCTTGAGTTCCTGGTTGCGCTTCAGGTTCCTGGTGCTAGCCTTCTTGCCTTCGGGCTCCTGGCTTGTTTGCCTCCTGGTGCTTGCTTTGGTTTTTTGAGCTTCTTTAGTTGTGTGTGAGGGATGGCTATGGTCTGGCGTTTAGCTTGCTTTTACCTTGTGAGCTCTAGTGCTGTGTGATGTTTCTTATGGAAGGTTGGCTTATATGGTTTGGCCTGGTTGCCTGTAGTGAGGGCCAAGCAATGACGATTTGTTTAGGCCTGATCTGTTTATTTCGGCTACTAAACGGGTTGTATCATGCTGGCCCACATGCCATGCTGGCTCACATGCTGGGGAGGCGGCCCAAGCACATGTCGAAACGGGCTGGGTCGACCCGTTAGCCCGTTAGCGCAAAAAAAAATAAAAAAACAGAAAAAAAAAGTTAGAAAAATTAGAAAAATAGAAAAAAGTATGAAAAAATCCAGAAAATATGAAAAATTTAGAAAATAGGAAAATTTAGAATAATTAAAAAAACTAGAAGGATGTAGAAAAACTTTTTTAATATATATATAATAAGAAAAAGCTAAAATATGAGATAAATTCTAAAATGAGACAAATAATTGGAATTAAATAATGAGCTTTGTTGATACTTGGATACCTCATTAAAAACTTTGCTAAGTAAAAAACTCAATATGTGAAAACCATGGCAAAGAAAAAAGAGTACAGCCTATTGCTCAGTGATACAAGAAAAAAGTGAAGATTACTATTATTCTTCTTCATTATCAAGATAAAGATTTTTGAACGTCTTCACCAGCAGCATTTTCTGCAATATGTTGAACTCATTGACCAGCTTATTCCTTAATAGTTTAATTTATACTATTATTACTATTTTTAAGGATTAACTCATCATGAACTTAAACCAAGTAGTTATACATTCGTGAGAGTAATCCGAATAACAATAAAAAATACTTTACATTCAAAAGTTTTAAAAGAACATTAAATACAATACCGATTAATATACAAGGAGTCATAGGGCTCTTGGCTACTAGCATATTCTAATTTAAGGTTCCCACTCAGATTCTGAGGTACGGGATCTATGCATGATGGATCGGTGGAGAAGATGGTGGAGTCTCTATGGTGTAGTTGCTCTCCGAGCTTGACGGTTGTGGTGGGGAATTCCTTGCGGCAGCTGGCTAAAAATGTTGTAAGTACTCTTGACGATTGCTTGTTCGATGATGCCTAGGTTCAGTTGCTGTAGAGAATGAAGGATTTTGAGATCTTGTACGAACATCATATGCATGAACGTAAGCATTCATGTTAATTCCATGAGCTTTACACACTCAGCGTAAAATCTTCTTGGATAGCACAGAATGTGTCATCATGATGCTTCACGTAGTGATGTCGGGCTTGACCTTCTATTTGAGTGCTAACATATTCTCTGATTTTGTATCCAATTTCATGGCCTAATTGGGTTTGCCTAGTGTCATAGACAGGCACATGATTTCCTTGTTTAAGGCTCATACTTAATTCTTTCACAATATCAGTTCAATTTGTCCGATTGTCCATCTGAAATCATTTTCAAAGAAAAGAGATTATAATGATAATTTAGATAAGAAAGAGATTTCAAGTGAGAGGAAAAGAGTTACCATAACCATATTTTGGATTTTTGGATTTTTGGCAGAACTATTTTAAATTTTGCCAAATTACCACAAAGAGCAAAAGAATTTCCACAAGAGAATGAAGAGAAGAGAATACAAGATTGCTAGTGTGGAAATGAAGAGAGGGCAGCCACCTATTTATAGGAAAAATTCAGAATTTTTTGGATATTTTTCGAATTTTTTAAGCCTCCAATGGCTATTTTTCAAACTAAATGGGCCAAATGGGCCGTGCTGCCAATAAACGGGTAGTGTCGTGCTAGCCTGACCCTAAACGGGCCGTGTCGTGCCCATTTCGCCATCTTAGGAGTCTTGGCCTAACCACGCACACGAGCTCATGAGCACGTCTTTGGCAGGCCGTGCCATGCTTAAATTTGGGTCAGCAGAAGCAGTGTTTGGTAGGCTGTTTGGTCATCTCTAGTTGCCTGGTTGCCTTAGAGGTGAAGCCTTTGGATCGAATGCGTTGTCTCCTGAGCACAGTGCTCTATGTTTATCTCAATTGACTGTGCTCTGTTTACTATTTGATTGAGGGTAACATAATTTTCTACAGCGTGATATTTTCAAAATACACGCGTCTACAGCTTAAAACATGTTTGTAAATTGCCGAGTGATGGTAATAAATCGCTAGAAGTGTCAGTTTGGCGTCCAGATGAATCTGATATATCAGTGAGCAATACCAATTATACAGGGTTGATGGCAATTCTAATCTTATTTAATTTATTTAATTCCTTTCTGCATTATTGATTTTATTACCCTTACTGATAACTGTACTTTTTATTAATTATAGGCTGGCAAAGAATTCTGGTGCGAGAAATATTAGAATCTTGTAGGATTTTTATTTTTGCCTTTGTAATTAATCATTCTTGTAATTCTAAATTGTAATATTGAAATTTGGACCTTATGTAATGCAGCCAATCAATTGCACAAAGATGTAATTATTTAATATGTACAGTTGCTCAGCATTGATTACTTTTATTTATCGAATAACAATTCCTGTTAATGACGTTATTTAGTTTAATAAAATTTGCAGTTGTTTCAAAGCACTACTGTACAACCACAAATATATAAGGGTGGCTTCGCTAGTTGGTGGAATGTGGGTGTCGGATGGAGAGAGACACTACTACAGAACGACACATCACTATCACTTTATCTGTGTCGGTTCTTAAGTTTTTCGGGAAAAACGATTGTGATAAGTAACTTCGGAAGGGTGGTTAGTAATAATCACTATCGGTTCTGAGATTATAAGTGATTGTGATGTAGCACTGGAACATCAGAATCGGTTCTCTACTAAAAAGTGATAGTGATGTGCACGGTCATCAGAATCGGTTCTTTTCATAGAAGTGATAGTGATGATCACGTGATCATCACTATCACTTCTATGAAAAGAACCGATTCGATGACCGCACATCACTATCACTTGTTAATAGAGAACCGATTACGATGTACACATGGTTATCACTATCATTCTTTTTATAGAAGCGATAGTGATGACCGTGCACATCACTATCACTTGTTGAAAAGAACCGATTACGATGTGCTCGTGCTTATGTATTGATGGCGTGCACATCATTATCGCTTTGAAAAGAACCGATTCGATGTGCCTCGCTAGGTTATATATACCACTCGCTTTGAACTCTTCTCTGTTTTTGCTCGGAGGAGATTTCTCGCCGCCACCCGAGAAAATAGCTCATATTGTGTGGTTGGAAGCAATAGTTGGGTGAGAAAATTTGAAGTCCTCATGGGTGGGTATTAAGAGGGCAAAATTGAAACCCTATCTTGAGGAGATTCCCTCTTTTGCCCTCTATTGCGGTTTTCTTCAAAATGTGAGACAATTCTTTAAACCCTTCAATTTTGCTCTGGTAATTTCGATATGTCGTCAATAAAGTTTAGGTTGCCTTTGGAATTGTGTGCGTGCTTTCAGATTTCACACTCTTTATTTGACAAGCGCATATCTATTTAATTTTGTAGTGCGATCTCTGTTTATATATATGGAATTATTATTGCTATCATGTAGTAGCTGTTATTAGAGTTTAGCGGCGTAACCTCGTCTCCCGTTCGAGGTGCTTATTTATAAATATGCTGAGCGAAAGGGCATATTTATAATGGCGATCTCGAATTGTCCACGTTTTTGGACAATTCGAGGATATATAGTTCGAGCAAGTTCTGGTGTGTTGTACAACTTGAGTAGATTTGATGGCGTCTCTCTGGTGTTCTTCGGATACACACCCTCTTGACTGTTGTCGAGGCGTGTATCCGGAGAACAATGAGGAAGATCTTCTTGAAATTTTCTCTCTGAGTTGTACAATGGCAAGAACTTGCAACCATATATCTCGAATGGGATAGGACCTAACCTATTTAGAGATTAGGAGTCATCGTTGGTACCCTTGATTTGTTTAGTTGTAGTAGAAAGATTTGCAAGCTCTGCACTAGCTATATAATTAGATTATTTGATATCATTGTTGATGTTAAAATTTATGTCTCTTATGTAGGGAATTGGAAGCTTTAAACCGGGGAAGAAGCTAGGTATCGATCGTGAGTACATTTATATATCTTGGAACTGTCCACTATTTTGCAAAGGTAATATTAATTGAAATGATGTCTCAATATTTAAAATAGCTATAGCTAGTTGTCGCTCGATTTTTCCTTAATTTATTGTGCGAAATTTAATTGCAGATGGACCGTGAGGAATGGATGTATCGAAAAGCCGTGTGAGTGCTGAATTTGAGAGGGTGTTAAGGAGTTCAAAAAATTGCGAGAAGGCGACATGGTGAGGAGGGTGTAAACTTCATATATTGTCCTTGCATTGATTGCACCAATCGAGGAGATTTAACAACTCATCTCAAATTGAGGACCACGATTCGGCGTGGCCGTGAGGAATTACACATGTTGGATCCATCACGGGAGGCGGTAGTACCCTCCGATATGCAACAAAGATACGGTGGAACCGGATGGCGAGTTGCTGACTGATATGTTTGAGGAGGATAATTTGGAGCAAATGTTGCGGGATGTGGAGGTAATTACGGAAGAGAGTTTGAAAAGTTTAAAAGCTTGATAGAAGACGATGCCAAACCATTTGTTCACGGGTTGCAAAGCGGAATACACCGAGTTGGGTTCGGTCCTTGCATTGTTGAGCGAAGGCAAAACACCGTTGGACGGATACAAGTTTCAATGCACTACTAGTTCTTCTATCGGATCTGCTTGGGAGAAGCGAGCTGCCAACAAGCATTTATGAAGTGAAGAAGCTACTATGTCCCATGGGAATGGAAATAGAAAGGATACATGCATGTCAGAATGATTGCATCTTGTCTTAATGCGCACATCGGGCTGCTGCGTTTGTCCGGTTTGCGGTGTGCCCGGTACAAACAAAAGGAGAAGCGTAACGACAAGAAGCGTAGAGCCGAGAACAGCGACGGTGAAGAGGTCATCACTAAAGGTGCACCGCCAAGGTATTGTGGTACTTGCCCATCATTCCCGTCTGGGCGGTTGTTTGCAAATCCGAGAGAGGCAAAATTATTACGTTGGCATTACGAGTCTCGAAAGGAAGATGGCAAGTGAGACACCTGGCGATTCGGCTCAATGGAGAAACATCGATTGGAAACATGAGGAGTTTGGTGCGAAATGAGGAACATAAGATTTGGGTTGAGTACAAGCGAGAATGAATCCGTTTGGTAACATGAGCGATCGTCCTGACACGGCGATTCATTGTGTATCTACAACCTCCCTCCTTGGTACGTGCATGAAGCGGAAGTATATCATGATGTCATTACTAATCTCGGGACCCAAACAGTAGGAAATGATATTGATGTGTACCTTGCACCATTGATCGAGGATTTGATAAAATTGTGGAATGAGGGGTCGTCGTGTGGGATGCGTACAAAGAGCATTTCACCCTACGGGCTATGGTATTTTGCACCATAAATGATTTCTCGGCCCTTGGTAATTTGGCGAGATTCTGATCTGAAAGGAGCCAAAGCGTGTCCTATTTGTGAAGAGGCGAGAGTCTATGGCTGCGAATTTTAAGAAAAGCTGTGTATATGGGTCACCGTAGGTTTCTACCTCGAAGTCATCGATCTAGTAAGATGGATGACAAATTTGATGGGAAGAGGAAGTCCGTTCGACACATGACCTATGAGTGGAAGCCAAGTATATTCACGTGTAGAGGATATTGATGTTGATCTGAAAAAGACATGTAAATCTGTTAGATCCTAGGACCATTTGGAAGAAGAGGTCAATATGCAGGACTTACCGTCTTTGGAAGGAGTTAGATGTCCAAGGGCAATATTGTAAATAAATGGACTATTATAATGTATGTAAAATAGTATTGTAAATCCAAGGTGATTAATTCTTTGTTTGGAGGCTTGATGGAAATGCATGCAATTTCTCTTTATGCTGCACTTTGTGCCATAATTTGTGAAAGAAAATTCCATTTGACGAAATTATTGTTGGGAAAGCTTGTAATTAGTCGAAAGTTCATTTCGGAAATTTTCGTACAATTCAGATTAATTTGAAAAAGTTTTGATTTTTCTCGCTTTACGCACAAATCATGTCTCTGAAATGAATTTTGGCATATTTCTTGAATAAGTCGCTTTTTCCAAAAATTATTTTATGAAAAGTTTAGCGATATCTGAAATATGTTTACGCAAAATTTCTAATAATTTCAACAATGTATGACAAAGTTATGGCATTTTCTCTCTATGATGAAATGCTGAAAATTCAGAACTTCTTGAGATGTCGAAAGGAATAGTGCAATAAAAAGTACATCGATTGTCGGTTTTATTATCGGTTTTTAAAAAAGTGATAGTGATGATAAAGAATCGATGTCGGTTTTATTAGAAAAGTGATACTAATGATCGATGTCGGTTTTTATTAGAAAAGTGAGAATCATTATCGGCTTTATTAAAAAAGTGATAGTAATGACAAACCATCGATATCGGTTTTATTAAACAAGTGATCTTGATGACTAACATCGATGTTCTATTAGAAAAGTGATGATAAAGAATCGATGTCGGTTTTTATTAGAAAAGTGATACTAATGATCTGAGAATCATTATCGGTTTTATTAAAAAAGTGATAGTAATGACAAACCATCGATGTCGGTTTTATTAAACAAGTGATCTTGATGACTAACATCGATGTTCTATTAGAAAAGTGATGATAAAGAATCGATGTCGGTTTTATTAGAAAAGTGATACTAATGATCTGAGAATCATTATCGGTTTTATTAAAAAATGATAGTAATGACAAACCATCGATGTCGGTTTTATTAAACAAGTGATCTTGATGACTAACTATCGATGTTCTATTAGAAAAGTGATGATAAAGAATCGATGTCGGTTTTTATTAGAAAAGTGATACTAATGATCTGAGAATCATTATCGGTTTTATTAAAAAATGATAGTAATGACAAACCATCGATATCGGTTTTATTAAACAAGTGATCTTGATGACTAACTATCGATGTTCTATTAGAAAAGTGATGATAAAGAATCGATGTCGGTTTTTATTAGAAAAGTGATACTAATGATCTGAAATCATTATCGGTTTTATTAAAAAAAATGATAGTAATGACAAACCATCAGTATCGGTTTTATTAAACAAGTGATACTGATGACTAACATCAGTGTTCTATTAGAAAAGTGATGATAAAGAATCAGTATCGGTTTTTATTAGAAAAGTGATACTAATGATACAGAATCATTATCGGTTTTATTAAAAAAATGATAGTAATGATAAACCATCAGTATCGGTTTTATTAAACAAGTGATACTGATGACTAACATCAGTGTTCTATTAGAAAAGTGATGATAAAGCATCAGTATCGGTTTTTATTAAAAAAGTGATACTAATGAGAAAGCATCAGTATCGGTTTTCTTAAAAAAAGTGATAGTAATGATAAACCATCAGTATCGGTTTTATTAAACAAGTGATACTAATGATAAAGCATCAGTATCGGTTTTATTAAAAGAGTGATACTAATAATAGCTCATCAGTGTCGGTTTTCTTAAAAGAGTGATACTAATGAGTGTCTATCAGATTTCTTAAAACCCCGGCCCATCTCGCGACCGTAGGTATTCGCGCGCGCGCCACGCTTAACCCTAGCCGCTCGAGTGCCCTTCAACGCCGCCGCCGCCCCCACGCCCCGGTGCCCTTCGACGCCGACGCCGCCCCACGCCACCCCACACACGCCCGAGCGCCGACGCCGCCCACTCCTCGGTGCCCTTCGGCGCCGACGCCGCCTTGCCCCACACCGCCCGACGCCGGCCGAGGCGCGACGCATCCTCGCCGCCGACACCCCGCCTTGACGCCGACGCTGCCATGACCCTCCGGTCGATAATGCAAAATCTCGTCACTTGTGTGTACGAATAGGATTTTTAGTACATGTTGTGATGAAAATCTTTTATGCCTTGGGGTTGAGATTACTCTCTTCTTGTTCTGCTTTGCTGTGGGGTTGAGATTGGTATTGCCTCTGTGATGATTATAGGGTAGAATTGATATTGGCAATTTATTTTGAGAATAAGGCCTTGGTGGTAGACTTAGATGCATTAGAAGTTTTTGATTATTTCTTTGTTTAATAGTCGATTGTTAATCCAGTTCAGTTTTGGCTTATATCGACTATTGCTTATGATTCATCAATTCGGTTAGCTTGTTGATCGATTCTCGTATATGCTCCGATAGCTTTTCTTGTTCAATTAACTTTCTTGATCTGGATCTTGTTGATAAAAGTAATAAGCTGCAGATACTACATTACGTGATTACTGTCTATTGGGTTAGTTACTTCTTATGTTGGCGAGTTACAATAAGCTATATTGACTGATTAGTATATCTCACTTATATATTAATCTGGATACATCTTTGCTCTGAATTTAATTGAGGACTTTACATAACAGTGAATCTTGATATCAATTCCATTTGTGCATGTTAAGGTGGTAAGGGTTTGAGGCCTTATTCACTCAATTTATTGTCTTGCCCATTCATGAGTAAGGTTGAAGATTTATAATCTTCAAACCAAACCCTAAAATCTGAGAGCAATCACATATTTTTTCAATTTGATTATCTCAATTTTTCAAAAGAAGAACAGGGAGCTGACATGAAATTCAAACTCTAATTTTTCAATTTGATTATCTCTTAAATAGGAAATTGGTATCGGTTTCACAATTCCATGCTCAATTTCCCAAATGACCATATGTCAACTCTGTACAAACAAGGAAATTGGTACGTGAGTCCATCTCGATTAGTAAATAACAACATATTAAATCTTGGTGGATGCAATAGTTAAATTCTAGCCGTATTACATTTGAAACACAAACCAAATAACGAGATAGTACTATGGGGTTATTTGCAAAGTTGAATTCTGGTAAGTTCAATTTTTGAAAACTACTTGAGGGCCGCTTTGCCGAGTATAGTGCTTTTTCTTGTACTTGTATTTTTTACTGTATGTTATTATTATTCTTGTAATATGATCTCGTTAGAGTTCAAAATCGTAATATCGTCTCCGTTCGAGAGTACTTGATTATGAATATGCCATTTCAGCATATTCATAAGCAACGATCTCAGTATCCACGTTTTTGATAGTTCGAGGATATGTGGTTCGGGAAAGTTCTGAGCTATGTTGTACAACTTCATAGTTGATTTGATAGCGTTTCCTGGTGTTCTCCGGATACACACCCTCTTGACTGTTGTCGAGGCGTGTATCCGGAGAACAACGGGAGATCTTCTTGAAATTTTCTCGGTTGTACAACAACAAGAACTTGCTCGAACCACATATCCTCGAATGGGATTAGGACCAAACCTATTTAGAGATTAGGGGTTATCGTTGGTGCGTATTTAGTTGGTCAATGAGATATTGCATGTTATGTAAACACTAACTTGACCTTCTTGTGTTGCTATTCTTGCAAGTATCGAAAACCAGCCTATTGTTCCCATTGTCTTACAAGTATTATTGCCATTGCATTAGTACATTAATGCTCAAATTCTCTGTTGATGTTGTCAAATTTGAAACTTGTTGGTATTTCCAAACATCTGCTAGTGCTAAATTCACTTGTCATATGGAATGGGCTTTTGTTTTTTTATCTGAGCATAGGTTAGAGTTTATTGTCAAGTGCATATAGTAGCTTCAAATTGCTTTCTCTCATGTCACACATATGACCTTATCGAGATAAGAAAACTCAAAATGTCGCAATTAGAGAGCATCGGCTCAAATCGCTGAGACAGTAGAAGGTGTTCTTGAGGGCGAGCATGGTTGCAATTCTTGAAGGGCCGAGTAAGGTGAGGAAGACCCGAGGACCAAACAAAGGGGCTCTGAGGAGAACGCCGCAGTTCTCGCTTCAATGCCAGAAGTGCCTGCGGGCCCTCCTAAGTACATGGGGCGTCTGGGTCATTTCTTGGCCAATTGGTGAGGAGAGAGTGCCCATAACAATTAAGGATTGGAGAAAGGAAGTCGTGGAAAGCGAAGAATCGGTTGTGGGGCGAGGTTAAGAGTAAATGGATTATAGAGGAGGAAGATGAACCCAAAGCGAGGCAGTGCGCCTTGAAGAGGATGGGTGTGGCCTTGAGGCACTTCAAGACCCTTATGCCTGGCGACTACGTCTTTGAAAGGCCGTACACCATTCGAGAGGTATCCATTTGTGACCCACGATGTTTGGGCGGAGTTCACGAGGATGAAGAATGCGCCCGAGGAGAGCGGTGAGAGAGAACATCGCTGTCGGAGGCATAACACGCACCCGCACCACCTCGGTGCAGTGGCTATGAGGGGAAGAAGGCGAGTGGGCGCGACAAGCCGAGGAGTGCGCTCACTCGGAGACGGTGATGCCTTACTCCAACATATCGAGGCGGCACGCATAGCGGGTATTAGCGAGGACAATGAAAACCCTCGACGGGCAGCTTGTAGTTGCAAACCTGCTACCGCTCAAGTCGTCTCTACCATCGTAAGACATCTAACTTAGTACAATACAATTGACCCAACTTGTTGTATTTCAAATCTAATTCATACTTGCTTATTACAGGAAGAGGTCACCGGTGAAAAGAACAGGGACCTTCTGAGCCAAGGGTCGAAGGACATCTGTCGTCTGCGATCGGGAAGTCCGACCATAAGGGGCGGTGCTTGCCGTAGAGGCGGGACACACGAAGAAGTCCTACTTTCAAGATGACGCTGCAGTGCCAACTCAAGGTCATGGCGAGCCGCGTCGCGGAGCGCCTCAACGCACTAAGGGAGCGGTGAGGAGGAGATTAAGGAGGAGATGAGGGGAGATCTTGCACGTGAGGAAGAGATAAGAGGGAGATGAGGGGAGATGGCGGCGCGTGAGGATCGCTGAGGGCGAGATGATGGCGATGATTTCCCATAGTCGAGCGGATGCCCTCGACTCTCGTAGAAAGTCGTGCCCGACCTATCATTGCGGTTCCAAAATGATCTGACCGGTCCCGGTGAAGGTAATAATTAATTTTCTGAGTTAAAGCTACGAGTGTAACTCCGCAATGTTTTTCCTCAAGTTGTACACTTCGTGCGGTGCTGCGAAGTGCCGACTCACCATCTTGACGGAGGATGGATTTCCGTCGAGGTGCCGCGGGTTGCATTTCCATGCAACGAGACCGACCTTGTGCATGGTCGACTGTGGGGAAGGGCTACATGAGGTGCGGTGGACTCGCCCACGAAGACTTCTTATCACATGTGCTCGAATTCCCCCAACGAAGATATCACCACTCTCGGGCAAGCACACATATCGTTCATCAAGTGGCCCACGACGGTGTCGTCTTGGTCAAGGTAAAAAGTCCCTCCACGTCTTCTCTACCATTCGATTACTCTGCGATAAGTTAAATATATGTGTTGCAGTAGGTTCCTCCTGCTTTGCTCTCGCTCTGCGCATGATCCTGCTCCTGCTCCTTCCTTTGCTCTGCTCCTAATCCTGCGTCGATCCTGCTCCTGCTCCTCCTTTGCTCCGCCTGGAGCCTCCTCTGCTCCGCTCCGTAGAACCACAGGAGGCCTCAGAGACTCCTTCCGCCAAGAGGGTAAAGCCGCCAGAGGCCTGGCGTCCCTTGAGGTACTGAAAAGCCCATCGCCCGACCTCGGAGACTCCTTGACCCGAAAGAAAAGTCGGCCAAGAGCCACAGGCACCTGTATGATTATAAGGCCTCTGAGCATGGAAAGCCCCGATTGCATCGCCTAACTGAATGATCTAGGCAAGTGGACTCGCCTCCTCCATGGATGGTACCTTGATAAGGTGAAGGGGAAGAGCGTCGAGTCGACTTCAGCGTGAAGTATAAAAGGTACATTTTCACCGTGAGGAGCATGGAACATTCCCGTCGGTTTGAGGATCTATTCGTGTGTACCAAATGAAAGCCGTCGATATTTCTACTTTACGATCATGGACGCTGTGAGTATCACACCATATAGCTTGCGCTCATGACTTTTATAGGATTTTGCATTATGTTTTCTCACTTTCAACACGAGTTGCGGGATAATGAGACAACGAGCCGTGGCGCATCTACGAAGTTGGGTTTGTCGACCCGAGCTTGTGTCTGCGACCTTGGCTAGGCTTCAACGGAGTTTGTTGCTAGCTACATCAAGGGGTATTGCAAAAGTTGAGTCGAAGAAGGACTTCATTGTATTGCCGTACGAGGAGTAAGTAGTACTTTTCGATTCAATTACTTATACGCACTTAAAACCGTATGTGAACTTATTTCCTTGCACTACATTTTATTTAATAAGCAACCATTGGGTTCTACTCGTCCTCGTTCGAGTGAACACACGATCTACACATTTAACTTTCGATCGAGAAGAGACCGATGGCATCTGCGATCAAGCCTCCTTTGCGAATAAGCGCATTATTGAAACCTAACACATCGAGGAATTTAACTACATTTATTTTTTGACTCAATGGTGCTCTCCAATGTATGTAGGGGTTTCTCGGACTATGTCGATGAAGGAGGGACGACGACGACAAAAAGGGCAAGACAACTGCAAAGTATAAGCGATTTAAGGTACAAGTGCCTAGCATATGTATGATTAATTTTTTGACATCTAATCTTCGTGGGCTGAATTTCTTTTCTCTCTTCACAGTGCCATCAATAGGCAGCGGTGACCATTATGCTTCTATGTCATGCAATTACATGCTCATCGTGATTGGCAACTCACAACATTTCCCTAAGGTATAATTTTCTATCTGATCAAGTATTAGATTTATGAAGTAATACAAAATAATTCTATTGGAACACACGCCATTATCTAAAAGCACTAGTATTAGTTAGCTCTACATGAAACACTAGTGTGGTCCAATCCAAAAGCGTGAAGCTTCTAAAAGGCGGTGCTACATGACGAATATTGTTCCATTTGAATTTTAGTAGAAAATTACATCACTATATTTTTGCTTGGCCTTAGGAGTATCTGTTTTAAAATATTTGTTATTTGAGAATCAAGAGAGCGTTATCGTAATGTTTCCACTCTTGACCCTATTTAAATGCTTTAAAAGAGATTAAGTGGTTACGGTGTGTTATTTTTTATTAATTTTTCTTAGATTTAGTACTTGTTGGTTTGTGTGTGTACTATGTGTTATGAGATTAGGACTCTAAACCGAATTCAGTTTAGACTCTATCTCTTTATGGTGTGGTCAAATCGAACTCCTCTCTCATCTTGTTATATATATCGGTGCTTCTCATTATAAAAGATAGAATCAATAAAAAGCGAGAGAATTTCACCTCTTACATTATGTGTCTATTGTTCTTGATCCCGCGATTGCGTCTATAATTTGTGATTGATGGTAGGCGTCGACAACGTTTTACAACGCTATAGACAAATATAATGGCATGAAGGAGTAGCTTTTACATTTGTCCTTTCGGCGCATTGAGGCATTACTCAATGTCTTTACTAGAATATTAGCTTCTCACATTTGGATTTTTTACATTTTGAATTAATCTTTTATAATCCAAATATTTTCTAAAACCTTTCGTAGTTCTGTCTATTTTTGTGATTGCCCCTAATACTTATCTATGTTTCCCTAATTTTATGTACGTGCATAATAATATACTTAGCCTTTTACATAGAAATTTTGAAACTGAAATTAATCTGATCATTTACATTTTGCGAAGATCAATATCCCCGAAGAGTTTAGGCGACAAAGCACTCAACAATTTACGAGACCACTTATGCGATTAGTCTTGGTTAGAAGTTATATCGAGAGGATGGCAGGTTTAGAGATCTGGCGCGATCGTACTAGTCCATATGTACTAAACAATATTAATAATATATGTCAATGTGATATGTATCGGAGGAAGTCCATGTCTTGATTGTCATGTTTGTGTTGTCTATTGTGATCGACTATGATATATATGTGTTGTAATTAAAGCGATTACGTTACGTGAATGTGATATATGCATCTGTCTTACGTATTGTGAATGTGATGATATATATATTGTGCATATTGTTTTAATCAGTGCTTTTTGGAGAAATTGCAAAATGGCACACCCCAATGGGTCATCGAATCGGTTCTTTAAGGAAGTGATTGTGATGATACCATCATCAGAATCGGTTCTTTAAGGGAAGTGATTCTGATGACCACCTCATCAGAATCGGTTCTTTAAGAAAAGTGATTCTGATGACACACTCATTAGAATCGGTTCTTTAAGGGAAGTGATTCTGATGACCACATCATCAGAATCGGTTCTTTAAGAAAAGTGATTCTGATGACACACTCATCAGAATCGGTTCTTTTGTGGAACCGATTCTGATGAGTATGTCATCGTAATCACTTTTCTTAAAAGAACCGATTCGATGATGGGTCATCGTAATCACTTCCTTAAAGAACCAATTTAATGATGTGGTCATCGAATCACTTCCTTAAAGAACCGATTCTCGATGATAACTTTTATCACGATCGGGTCAAAACCGATTCTGATAGCTCCACCTCATCACTATCTAAGGACATCGTATCGCGACTAGAACCGATTCTAATGCTAAAAAAGAACCGATTCTGATGTGCCGTTCTGTAGTAGTGAGATTTTCCCACATGGCGCAAGTGGGGGCTTCTGACTGGGTGGATGGAACCCTTCAGCGGTGAAACCTTAGCGGGTGAGGTTAATAGCAGGGTTATACATTATAAAGGCCTTGTCATGATCTCTCTGCCTACACACCAAAAGAATTGTGTTAATAGCTTAGCAACAAAAGATAATCATATCTTGTGGGTAAAACTGTACACACTCTACAGAGTTAAAACTATTTAAGTAGCCGTGCCCACGGTCAAAGGCGGGCAATGTACGGTTTCATATTGTAGAATTTCTGATTTTGTTTTAAATAAAAATGGTAGTTTGGGAATCCTTGGGTGGATGAAACTCTCAAGTTATGGTTTGAGAATCCGTGAGTGGTTGGAACTCTTGAGTTATGGTTTGGCAATTAGAGCTAGATAGGTGGATGGAACCTATTTTAATTGTCATATTAAATTTAATTATTGCAACTACATTTGGTTAAATAATGCTTTGTGAAATTACCAGTTGTATTTAAAGATAAACATTGCTTTATGCTAAATGAGCTATATTAAGTCTCAATTGTTTAGCTTTGCATATAGTTATTATATATTATATTTCCAAGACTTGCGGAGTACGATTTATACTCACCCTTGCAACATTTCAACTTTTCACAGATGAGAGTGTAGAAGAAAAAGGCGACTACGAGTTTTTTTGGTTGTAGTTATGAACATCCTGAGTGATGAGGTTGAAAATGTCCTGCACGGTGTGATAAGCCCTATTGAAGATCCTACCGTTTCTTTCCTTCCAAAGGTTCCAAAAGGCGTAGATAAGAACTCTATCAACCTCTTTCCGGCGCTACTTTGGGAAGCAAGAATGGATGGCTTCCCACCATGTACTGGTAGCCGATCCAGTCATCAGTGGGAGCGTGGTCAAGTAGTGCAACCACGAGAAAACCTTGGACCATATCTATCTTGCAAACGAGTAGAACAATGCCAAATGTTTAGCCGTTTCTAGGTTTGACCCACACATTGGACACATTGCACTATTTGGCTAGCCTCTAGTAGCTAACCTGTCTGCCATCAAGATTCTGTCTTTAATGAAGAGCCACATGAAGAATTTATACCTATTTTTGGTGTTAGCTCTCCAGATAATACTGTAGCTGTGGTTTGGGCTCGCTGCACTGAACTGCACCTTGTAGGCTGATTTTGTGGAGAATTCCCCATGTGCTATCCATCTCTAAGTAATTCCATCCTGTATTTGTGGTTGTAATGTGATGTGCTGGATGGCTTGCCACAAGAGGATGAACTCATCCAACTAAGTGTGAGTCGTTATTCTTCAAAGCGAAGAGAGCCATCAGTCGTTGTTTAATTCTTCATAGATAGTTCTTCCTTTCTACTCACTCAAGGGAAGCAATGCAGAGCCAAGACTTTTGGAGACATTCTGTCCAGCCAATTGGAGGTCCAGAATTTTGCCCTGTGGCCATTACCCAAAACATCCTAGTGCTTGCATTAAGAGGCTTCGGTCGATGTCATCACAAGGCTTCGGTCCATGCCAACCCAAGGCTTTTCCTAGTTTTTCCATTCATACCACAACCACCAAACTAGTAGGGCTCGACCAAACCTTTCGAAGTCTATAATTCCCAACCCACCTAGGCTTTTTGGCCTACAGAACTTTGCCCAGTTTACGAGACAATGACCAACTTTGCATTCCTATTGATCCCTCGAAATGAAGTTTCTCCTAAGTCCATCACGTTTTTTGGTTGCCCATCTAGACAGAGGAAACACTGTTAGGTGATAGTTTGCTAGGGCTGTAAGCACCGTGTCTGCCGATAACATGGTTGTCCTTGAGAGCATATCCCCTTATTTCCATCCTGCTAGTCTCGCTCATGCTTTGCCAATTAGTGATTGCAGATTTGACCGTTTTAGTTTCATGGGGCATAATGGTAGCCCAAGGTACCTACATGGGAATGACCTCCTCTAGGCGGGAATTCTTCTAGGATACGAGGAAGATCCAGGTTGGAACACCTAACTGGGTAAATCTCGCTCTTCTGGATATTTGTTTGCAGCCCTGTTGCTATTCCAAAGATACATAGGATTGCCTTCATTGCGTGTAATTCCTTTGAGTTTGGGTTGGCTAAAATGGTTGCATCGTTAGCATACAGGGAGATGCATGCAGTGTTTCTCCAACTGTGTCTGTATCAGTTTGAGCAAGCCCTGTTCAGCGGCTAGGTGAAATAGCTGCTAGAGTGGGTCGATTGCGAGAATGAAGAGTATAGGCGATAGTTGATCCCCCTAGCAGAGACCACGTACGTCTATGCGTGAATGCACGTCCCAAGGTATCGTTAAGAAGTATCCTGGAGGAAAATGACACAAGGAAATGACACAAGGAGTAGTAGTGAGACCCAGTCTCTCCATCTCTGTCCAAACCCCATATGTTCGAGGATTTCCAACAAATGCTCCTAGCTGATGGAGTCAAATGTCTTTGCTATGTCGAGATTGATAAAAAACGAAGGTATTCATTTCCTACTTAACTCTTTAGTTAACTTCTATGTGTAGAGAAAGTTGTCATGTATTGATTTCCGTTTGATGAAAGCAATCTGGTTTTGGGATATAAGGTCCTGCAGGATAGATGATAGTCTATTGGCCAAGAGTTTGGAGAAGATCTTGCCAACACTGTGAATAAGATTGATGGGTCCGTAATCTGAAATCCTGATTGCTTCATTTCTTTTTGGTAGTAGCAACTAGCAAGATGTTCGCCCAGTTTAGGAGACAAAAATTTCAACCGTTGAGATTGTACAAGTGGTGAATTGCACTGCCGTTCCTATAGAATAGGACAATAAATCCATCTGGCCATGGGGTCTTTTTGGCCGGCAAAGAGAATACCACCTGTTTGACCTCTTGTAAGTCAAAAGGCTCCTCTAGGCCTGTCAGACTATGGGTATGAATTCCTAACACAACCCAGCTTAGAGTGTGCTGGTGCGATGCTTTTTTTCCCAAGTGATCTGTGAAGAAGCTAAGGAGCGCAAATTGTTTAGCTTGGGTGTTATGTTATGCAGGGTCCTCGAATCAATTGTGATGGATTAGATGTGATTTTTCCTTTTTCACGCATTCAGATTCAAATGGAAGAATCTCGTGCTTGCATCTCCCTCTCTGATTGATGCCTCATGCGGACTCTGTGTAAGGCAGCCAGCCAAGCCAAGGATCTCTTGTAGGAAGAGAAGTTTATCTTTTGTTTGCTTTAAGATTTGTGCAACTTATGCTGGGAGGTGATGCATATATAGAAGCACTACTCCTAAACATCTGTCTGTGTTTTGTGTATGACTGATTCCTACACCTTGATGTCTATAGTGTGCTCCAACGCAGACGACGACGCATCCACAGTCAAAGTGTGCACGGCGAGCGACAGGAGTGACGGGTGGTTCACCGTGAAGTTGTACTCGCCGTGGACGAGGTCGAGCTCGACCATGCCGTTCGCGTCCGTCGTGGCGGCATTGGGGTGCGTCTTCCATTCGGCGATGAGCTTGTCAACGACATTGCCGACGGGGAGGTTCTGGAAGCTGTTGTCCGTCAGGCACATCACGTAGCAGCCGCTGGCGTGCCACGCCGCCCACATCACCATGCCCTGCACGGCCGGGTGACCGTAGCCTTCCCTCAGCACCTCCTCCAAGTACTGCGCCTGTGGGTGTGGTAGATATATCGGTGTTAGATTGCCACAAGTGACGGACTTAACGAGACTGTGAAGAGTCAGACGTATGAATAGTTTTCTGCACCATATATTTGTTTACCTGGTAGGGACCTTTGGTGACATCGACCTCGGTGAGCCAAATGGGGAGTTCAAGCTGCGCGAGTGTGTCCAGTGTGGCCCTCATGTAGGGGATGTTGGGTGTGGAGAAGTGGCCCTCGAGCCCGACGCCGAGCTTCAGGCCGCTGTTGCCAGGGTAGGATCTTATCTGGTTCATCTTGGCGATGTACTTGCTGGGCAGCGCGGCCATGTCCATGGGCTGCTCCAGCGTGTTGAACTCGTTCATGAACAGTGTTTCCATCCGGTCGATCTGCGCCACCTGCTGGTAGATCTGTGGCGACGCGTTCGGGCCGAGCTTGCTCTCGAAGAAGTTCCAGTGGAGGTTCTCGTTGACCACGTCCCAGGCGATCACCTTGCCGGCGTACCGCGACACGATGGACTTGAGCCGCTTCTGCATCGCCGCCTTCAGCTGGTCCTGGTTCAGCGGGCGCACCCACTCCATCTGCGTGTTCTGGTCGTCCCAGAACACATTGTGGCCACGCACCTTCGTTTTCAGAGTAGAAAATGATGCAATTGGTTAGTGCAGTTTTATCTTAGTTTAGACTTGGTAATAATCGTCAAGCAAATTAAAAGGAGTCACGGGATCGAATATTCTCGAACCTTGATGCCGTACTTCTCAGAGAGCTGTACCATGGCATCCGGGACAGTGTAGTCCTCGTGGTTCTGGCTCCACTCGGTGCTGTACCACTTCATCTCGTTCTCGAAGGTGGTAACGGTGAACCGTGACGTGAACCACTTCTCGTAGGCGGGGTTGTCGAGGATCTCCTTCGTCATGGCGTTGCCAAACGGGAACCCGTTCCGTAGGAGGTCGATGTTCAAGGTGGCGTTCGCCAGCGGCTTGCCGTCGGCGTCCCGGGCGACGATCTTGACGGTGCTCTTGCGGGCCTTGTCGGCCGAGAGACGGCGTTGCGCCTTCCACTCGGCGAAGGAGAAGGGCTGCAGGGAGACGCTGTCCACCCAGATGCCCACAGGCGCATCGGCCTGAATATGTTAATTACAGAAGAAAGTTAACCGCAGTTGCTAACATTTGGAAGTGTTTTTTCTGCCGTTATATATACCTCGAAGAAGAGCTCGGCTGGACCGGAAGAGTAAGCGGTCATGCCGCCCTTCAGCATGCTCCAGCAGCCAGACTTGGCGACGATGGCGCCGGCGGAGAGGTAGGCGCCGTTGGGAGCCTTGATGATCGCCTTCACCTCGGCCGTGCCGGCCGACACCTGCAACCATGCTGCATGGACGGATACAACAACATCAGAACTGCATGCAAGCGCATAGTCTCGGTTTTCTGTTAGACGTCGTGTAGATCAAATACGTGTAGTCACTATTTAAAACTGGAGAAACATCTCTCCTTAATATTGTATAAATCTTAAAATAAATGAAGGGATAAGTAATCATCGTCTATCAGTCATTTATATTTTAATATTTATGCACCTTAAAAAAAACTTAGAAGGCACATCTCTTAAAACTTTGATCTCTAAGTATGTGTAAACATATATGTATGTATATATATTGTGTGTGTCTATATATATATATGTGTGTGTGTTTTTGTATGTGTCGTACCTGAGAGGGAGTAATGGGTGTTGGTCTGCATCTGGATCTTCTGGTAGACGCTGTGCGACGGCAGGCTGTTGCTGGTCGCCGCCGCAAACTTGTTGCTGGACGGCGAGCTGCTAATAACGCCGGCCTTTACGCCCCAGGGCACCGACCAGCCCATCAGGCCATTGTTGAACTCACTGTTCTGGATGACACCGCCGTTGTACAGAGGCCTCATCGGGTTCGGCAAGCACTGGATCGTAGAAGAGCAAAAGAGGAACAAGATTTATGTTCATTTCGACAACTCAATGCATTCTATGGTTGATTCTGGATAAGGCTATCTACTATTCAAATTTCTAAATTATCAGCTTCAAGACGGGCTCAAGCAGTACTGGAGTAATTTGAATTTTGACCGCACGAGATCGGCTTCAAGACGAGCTCAAATTATCAGCTTGAACTGGGGTGGGGGGCTTCGTTGCATAAAATTGATTTATTAGATTTAAATTGGAGTTTCATGTCAAGGTCCGAGTGGAAGGCGTCCCAGTACACTGCTGGAGCAAAGAAGTGGCGGCAAGGGCCTTGGGAAGAGCTACGCAATCCATTACGTGCAGGAGCGCACCAGGCGCAGGGAGCACATAAGGTCCTTCGATCTCTGGGCATGGTGCTCGGATCCTTATGACATACCGAAGGAAGTCACCTTGGCTGTGATGGAGCCAGACAGGGAACTACCCCCCACCAATGTCCCTCTTCCTCAAGTGGCATTACACTACGACGAACCAACAGACCTGAAGTGTGGGCAGGTATTCAACCTCCGCAATCACTTGAAGATCGTCGAGGACCTCTCCTTCCTCCGTGGCCGCGGCAGCTTCGGCGGCCTTCTGAACCGCAAGCAGCGCCATGAATTTGTATGGACCTACGGGGCTCCGGATGATGTGGGGGAGAGATGGGACAGAGTGGAGCAAGACAGAGGTAGAGGCAGAGGCCAACACCGTCGTTACGATGACCACGACGACGACAACGGCAACCGTGACGACCATCGACGCAGCACACATAGGCACCGCAGTATGTCCAGCTGGGTGCGTGATTCTAGATGCAGAGGGGGAGTGGAAGACTGCCACAGCGCATCTTGGCGTGGCCTCGGTGGATCGGCTTCACGTCGCTACAGGCAAGACCTTCCACCGCCTCAACAGATGCTGATGCACGTGACCAAGTCCAGTTGGCTATCAAAGAAGCCTGAGCAGGACAAAGACAAGAGAAGGGTCACCTTCGTCGAGCCAATTGTACCTGCGCTGAAGAAGTACCAGAGGGGATTCGGGGAGGCTCACATCAGCTTGGAGAACAACGTGAAGGGGTCGTCCTCGATCAGCCATGCACAGCTAGGGTTGCAAGTACGTCAAAATAGAGTTGCATTCACTAATACTCACATGGCCCAGAATGCTCAAACTGATGACACCGCTGTCGGTCCAAAAACTACATTGCACGAACAAAATGAAACTGAATTTCCTAGCTCTCCTGCACAAGACACATAGTTGGGTGATCTAGCACCACAACCACCAGAATACACCAAGCTTGGTGATATAGCTCCTGAAAACCAGGTTGAGCCAACCTTTGAGTGGAAATCTGATTCCAGCTGGATAGTAGAGCAAGAAAAAACACCAAAAGCCACAACAACTGAATCTAGAGCACCAGAAAACATAACACTAGAAGTGCTAACAGCAGAAGCCTTAGCACCAGAAAAATAGCATCTGGAACCCTACCACAAAGCTTATCACCGCAAAGCTTGCCACCGACAACACCACAAAGCTTACCAGAAGTCCTACCAGCAACACCGGAAACTCTACATGCTCCGTTTACAGAAGCAACAACACCCGAAACTACTAGCAACTCCATCACCAGAAAGCTTACCACTAGAAGCTCTACCAGAAACTACCAACAACACCTGAAACTACCAACAACATCAGAAAGCTTACCACCACCAGAAGATCTACCAGAAACCCTAGCATCAGAAGATCTACCAGCAACACCAGCCGCACAAGATTTTCTGCTTACAGAGCAAAATATAACAAACGACCAATTGAGTCTAGAAGACTTCATCAATGCGGTATCACACAACCCAGAAATCCCTCTCATTCACACGCCTCCCTGCCTCAACAACCTGGAACCTTTCAATTCTGAAAACCAAAGTGTAACTCGTAAACCCTACTCTCAAAGAAAAAGCTCCAGAATAGCAGCAAAAGCCAAAACTAGACTAGGAATCAATAAGGGAACAATCCAATTAGCGCAAGAGCTGCTAGCATCAAAGCTCAAAGATCTCTCCCCACCAACACAGCAAAATCACTCACATGATGATCTATTTGAGCAGTTTGCTAGGCAATTCGAAAAACTGTTAAATAAGGAGAAGGTCGAAGCGATCCTAGAGCTGGTGAACCAGGGCATGTTCAAGCAAAGAGGCAGGAAGAAAACGACCAAAGGGAAACTGGCGGCAAATGGTGGGACTCGCCTGAAGGTCTGATCAGGGGAGTTCATCCAGAAGTGGAGTTTGCATTTTGCTGCTCATGTCACGAACGGAGTTAGCGCAAATTCCTGGGGGTCTGGAGGTACCTGGTGGTGATCATGTTACTAGCAGTGTTTTATTAGCCGTTGCTTCCTGTAATGTTGTTGATCCATCTAATGTCGAATTAGAGGCCAACACGCCTTTGTACCGTAGTTTTAACTTCCTGTATTGGTTTGGGATCGGAACCAGTGGTGTTGTACTAATTATGCTATGTTCCTTAACTACCTGGCACCTAGTGCCCTTGCAAGTGGAGTTACCAATTGCTAATGTCAACAAATTACATTGTTCTTTCATGGAATGTTAGAGGCTTAAACAATCCAGCAAAAAGAAAAAGCACCAAGCATTTTATTCTGTCAACTGGTGCTACAGTTGTGTGTCTACAGGAGACGAAAATAACCAATTGGACGACGTGCTTGCTAAATGAAACATTGGGAGCGAGACTAGCTAACCAGACGGTCTATATACCTTCCAATGGAACCTCCGGTGGAATCCTACTTGCGGCCTTGGATGATCTTTATGATCTCCAAAATCCTAGAACCACTCCCAATACGATCACTGCAACGTTAACCTCACGGTGCGATGCGTCGGCTTGGGACATTACCGGCGTATACGGACCGCAATCAGATGAGGAAAAGAGAAATTTTCTCACTGAACTGGAAACATTGCACGGAACGGTTCTACCCGCGTGGCTCATCTTAGGGGACTTCAATCTCATCAGACAAGCCAATGAGAAGAACAGAGGCCCAACAAATAGGAGAATAATGCAACGCTTCAATCACATTATCAACAGGCTGTAGCTTTTGGAGCTTGACCTTCAAGGCCGTCGATTCACGTGGACAAATGAACAAGAACAACCCACCATGATGAGAATTGACCACTTCTTGGCAACAACAGAATGGCACGAGACCTTCCCAAATGCGGACCTATGCGCAATGGCAGCTATGACATCTAACCACTGCCCCCTACTCATGCAAGGAAATGCAACCTTCGAATACTTTAGAGGCTTTCGTTTCGAAGCTTGCTGGACCACGATGCCGGGTTTCTAGGAGACAATGACACAATCCTGGACTCAGCCGGTCCTCACATCAGATTCGATGCTAAGGTTGCATGTCAAAATGAACAGAACAGCTAAGGCATTAAAGATCTGGAGGAGGAAAATTTTTGCGAGCATAGCGCTACAAACAACTTTGATACAAGTCACCATCACTATCCTAGAAAGTTCACAAGAAAGATGTTTGCTATCACAAAACGATCTAGAACTTCGGAAAATTCTCAAAGACAAGCTGCTCTGCCTTGCAGCAATACAGAAATCCAGAGTGAGACAACATTCAAGACTAACAAAAATCCGCCTGGGGGACTCCAACACGCGTTTCTTCCACTTGATGGCCAGCTCAAGACGGCGAAGAAACTTGATTCGGGTGCTACAAAGAGAAGACAGTGTGATGTACAGATAGCAGGATAAACTAAAAGAAACTTACCAATATTTCAAAAAGGTATTGGGAGAACACGGAGTAAGGGACAAAGCGCTCCATTGGAATACCTTGGGCTACACTGCGAGGGACCTCAGCGACCTAGAGATCGAGATCACTGACGATGAGGTGACTAACACCATACAGGAACTACCCAATCAAAAAGCGCCAGGACCTGATGGATATATTGGCCTATTCTACAAAAAATACCTCCATATCATCAAAACCGACCTGATGGAAGCAATTAGGGACTTCTTCAATGAGGCAAACATTGTCCTACTCCCGAAAGTGGAGAACGCAGACAGATTGGAATGCTTTAGGCCAATCAGCCTTATAAATAGCTTCATGAAGATCATCACCAAAATATTAGCAAACAGGCTTGCGCCTAAACTAGAAGAATTGGTCTCAGTCTCGCAGAACGCTTTCATAAAGAAGAGATGTATCCATGATAACTTCTTATATGTACAAAGAGTAATCCGAAAACTACACAGAGACAGAACATCGGCTCTCTTGATATTTCAAAAGCCTTCGATTCACTAAACTGGACCTATCTTCTTGAGGTCCTTCAGGCTTTAGGCTTTGACTGTAAATGGCGAGAATGGGTAGCTGCTATACTCAGGACAGCCTCTTCAAAAGTTTTGATCAACGGTCAACCGACGGTGACAATAAGACATGCGCGCGGGGGTATGACAGGGAGATCCTTTATCCCCCCTTCTATTCATCCTAGCAATTGATCCCCTACAAAATTTGCTCGAGTTGGCAGCGAGCCGAGGTATTCTCAAACCAGTGCTACCGGCAACTGCAAGACTATGATGCTCACTGTACGCTGATGATGCCGGGATATTTTTAAATGCAGATGCGGATGAGCTGACTGCCCTTAGCAGAATACTGGATATTTTTGGAAGGTGCTCAGGTCTGAAAATCAACATTTCCAAAACAGAAATTTACCCAATCAGATGCCAATATGACCTCTTGCAAGATTTGTTGAATGTTTTCCCTGGAAAAATTTCAACCTTCCTAGGGAAGTATCTCGGCCTTCCATTACACATTAGGCAATTAAGGAGAATCGAAATCCAACCATTGATTGACAAAATAGGCAACAGGCTTGCAGGTTGGAAAGGTAAACTACTTTCCAAAGTCGGAAGGGAGACCCTAGTTAATTCCGTGTTAACATCACAACCAATATATCTTCTGACGGTCTTCCCAGCACAAAACTGGCTAATTCGATGCATTGATAAACTTAGACGAAGCTTTCTCTGGAGAGGAAAAGAGCCGAAAAACTGTAGTGGGGGGCACTGCTTGATCAAATGGCCTATGACATGTTTGCCAAAAAGCAAAGGGAGACTAGGTATCAAGGACCTAGATCGCTTCGCCAGGGCTCTTAGGCTTCGTTGGCTTTGGTTTCGATGGAAAAACAACGAAAGGGCCTGGACGGGGCTTGATCTACCATGTGATAAAATAGATGTTACCCTTTTCAATGCTTCAACGATTGTCACGATAGGAAACGGTAAATTGGCAGACTTTTGGAGATCAAGTTGGGTAGAAGGACAAGCACCAAAAAACATTGCACCGAACCTATTCCAAATAGCGAGAAGAAAGAACATATCTATCCACCGGGCCTTGACAAATAACTACTGGATCCGTTTTTGCACACCGGTGAACTCAGAAAAAGAAATCAGGGAGTTTGTAGCACTCTTTGAAGCGATAAGACGAATTAATAGAGATGAAGAGAGGGAAGATCAGATAATTTGGCGTTGGACACCTGATGGACAATACTCAATAAGGACGGCCTACCTAGTGTAATTCCACACTATTTACTGTAAGATGAAGATCTGTCCGATATGGAAGGCGCAATCTGAACCTAAATGTCGTTTCTTTGCATGGACATTGCTTCACAACAAAATTTTAATAGCAGATAACTTGCTCAAGAAGGGGTGGCCATGTAATGCAAGCTGTAGTCTTTGCAACGCGTCACCGGAAACATCAAGTCATCTCTGTAAAGATTGCCCTTTCGCTAGACAAGTATGGGGTCTTCTCTTACGCTGGGGGAAATTGGAGCGGTGTTAAAATTTGAGCCGTAGAGGCTCGGTATACAAATGGTGGCGAAGGCTGAGATCCCAATATGACAAAGAAAGACGACGGGATTTGGATGGTCTGCTCATTTATTTCTGGTGGAATCTCTGGCAAGAGAGAAATCAGTGCATTTTTCAGGGGATAACTAGAACGCCAGAGCAGGTGGCTATAGCGACTAAGGATGCAGTGCTCATCCGTGTTTTTGCTGTGTCATCGAAGTCTACGGATTAGTTTCCTGGTGTTGTTGTTCATTGCCTGCGGCTTTCTGTTCATGGTTTTTTCTTTTGGTTTCTTCTCTTCCTAGTGTTTTTAGTGTTGATTCTTAATGTTTTGAGTGGTGTATTGTACGAGGCGTACTGTTGTCAGTGGGGGCGAGTTGTGAGGTTTTTTTCCCGGTTTTTTCCTTAAAAAACTGGACCCACCAAACACTTTTTCTTCTAAATAAAGTTTGCAGCAATTCTCTTGCTGCTCTTTAAAAAAAGATTTAAATTTGCTCATGCCATCATTTGACTTTGAAAATGAAGTTATAACTGTTAACCAACTCCATCTTGTTGGTTTTAGTCATAAGTTATGAACACATACATATGAACATGAGGAAGAATACAATAATACATAGTGATTTTTTTTTCGACGTCGCCACAACTTGACGTCTTTTCTTTTTTTTTCTATTATTTATTGTTCTCAAACACATGGGATATATGCCATTTTATAATTGGTAGAGCAGCTAATTTTATAATTGGCAGACCAGCTAATCAACTTACTAACCAAATCAATAATTAAATGCTGATATCATTGTGATCTTTACTTCCTTGAATGACACACGACAAGTCAACGATATTGGCAAGTTTGGATTACTTTCCAACACATCTAATGGCTCAAAATCGAAATTTGTTCATGCCCTTCTCCTTAATTGCAGTAATTATTTATCATGAAATATTATAATAAATGATAGTAATTAATCCATTGATGGAGAAAGAAACGGTTAATGATCCCGAGGCGTTGTGCAAACTGCAACGGGTTGGGAAGGGTCGTCCTTGGCTGATCTATGTCTAATTTGCAAACTAGTCCATTAAATTTTTGGGTCCCGGAAGCTCTAAACAGCAGTAGTCGAGCCCATTTACATCCATACTGCTGCAAATATGTCCTGGTTTTGAATTTCATATTATTATTATTATTTAATTTCTTATATTTGAAGACATGATCCTGACCCTATATAAATGCTGAATTGTTGACCATTTTCATCCATTTATAAGAATTGTATAATTTCCAAAAACACATTTATATTATTTGTTCTATGCCTTGTGTTATGTGGAAAATTATTTTATAGCACTGAGTCCTATACATGCGACATTAGGCCCTATATGATTACTATCCGTGTCCTATAAAGATTATTTTCTGTGTCGGGTGATATATCATGCCAACTAAAAGTACTTGAGGAAAAACAAAGCCACATTTTTTCCTAGGGTTGAAACAAAAACCACTTGCCTCAATGCTCGCTGTATGATCATAGGGAACCGACTGGACCATCCACCCTACATATATACATATATACATACATCAAGGAGAAACAGATGTATACGTCAGCATTATATTCATACAAAGACACACCACATCATCAAATATGCCATAAGGAGAAACTTGAGAAACAAAAACCAACAAACGAAACTCATCTGACATTGGAACGATAAACCGGGTAAAAATTAACTAGAAAAAAAACTAACCTTCGAAAAGGGAAATACATAGCAAAAAGATCGGCAATTTCCCCGCGGAAGTCCTCATTGGGTATGTCTCTTTTTTACTACTGGAGAGATGTTTTCGTTAAGAATGGAGGTGTGAATATATAGGCAAAGGGGCAGTGGTACTTGGCACAAAGAGAAAGTGGCATATTTGTAATTTTTTCTTTGAAACGGTAGTGTTCGAACGAAAGAGAAGGCAGCAGAAGTTACGGTTGTGATTGTGTGGATGCTGTAAAATCATTCTATTTATGGGCTTAATGTGTAGTGTACCGTCCATAAGATAAGATTACAGCACAGATCAAGTCCATTTGGCAAGCTGGGTTATGTAAAAACTTGCCATACATATGCATATACATATAACACTACCACAAAACAACACATTAGGGGTGTAAACGGGTCGGATACGGACGGATATTGCTTTTCCCGTATCCTAACCCATATTTTTTTCCCGGATTCGGAACCGGATACGGGCTAGCCGGATCCGGATACGGATCCGGATAATTCGGGATACGGATTCGGATCGGATATATGACGGATTCGGATCGAAAACGGATAATTCGGGAACGGATAATGCATGCATACATAAAGTAATATATGTTGAATCAAACCACACAAATACATGACAGTAGAAGCAAGATATCTCAAACAAAGCCATAAGACTAATAAACATTCACAATACTCAACAATATGCATTAGTGCATTACAAGATCCATTCTTCATATGTAAGCCACAATACCAAAGGCAGCCATCTCATGTAGCCCCTGCTTCAAGCGTAGCGAGCACCTCACCACCACACATCACGCCGCCGGCTGTCTTGGCGAACTTGTGCCGCGAGTGAGCCGGTCACTCGCCAGAGGGAGGGCGGCGCGATGGAGGCGAAGGCCGGTGGTGGTCGGCTCGACAACCGCAACGAGCTCATGCTCATCCGCTGCCACGAGGAGCCCAAGCAACAAGGGCGCCGAGCGGTTGGGTGAGGCGTTAGGCTAGCAGAGGCGCCATCGCCCATCTGCCCAAACTAACCGGATATCCGGATAGGAATAATACCCGATATCCGGATCCGTCAGCTTTTTCCGGATATTAGGCATTCCGAATCCGATCCCGGATCCGAATTTAAATATCCGGATCCCGTCCTGTATCCGACCGGATATTTAAATTCCGTCCCGGATCCGGTCCCGACCGGATCTGGTCCCGACCGGATCCGGTCCCGGATCGGGCGGGAAAAACCCGACCCGTTTACACCCCTACAACACATAGGTGACGCTTTATTTGTGGTAGTTTTTTTGGAACCGTCACAAATATACTTATCAGTGGCGGTTATAAAGTTCAAAATGGCGGGAAGACTATTTGTGGCTGTTTTTGTTTGGAATTGTCACAAATAATTGATTAGTTGTGGCAGTTTTTCTTTGGAACCGCCACAAATAATCTCGGGACTATTTGTGGCGGTTTTTGGATAGAACCACCACAGATAATCATATTATCTGTGGTGGTTTTTCTTTGAAACCGCAACTGATAATTTGTGACGGTTTTAGGGAAAAACCGCTACTGATAATATTAGTATTTGTAGCGGTTTGTTTGTTAAACCGCTACTGATATTATTATCTGTATCGGTTTTAATTCAAAACCACCACAAATAATATTCCAATAAATACCCCCTGCACCATGGTTATCTTCCTCCCCGAGTACAAAACCTGACTAGCTGATTTCATAGTTCATTTTGCAAAGATTTTTGTGCTTCTACTTCCTATAATTGTTTCAAGGTGTGTGATTCGTTCTCATCTCTTCATTTGTAGTGGTGTCGTTGCAATTTCATGCTTAGACCTAGTTTAATTAAGGTTTAGATGCAAGCTAAGGTTTAGATTTAGTTTGTTTTTATTTACCTAGCATTTTGTGGATTATGAATTTATTATCTTTCTCCATTAGATTAAGTTGTCTACCTTTTTTAGATGATGAATTATGATCAAGTATATATAAAATTTATTTAATTAAGATTATTCGATATTAATAAAAAATAAAAGTTAGTTAATATGGTAGATGGGTAATCTTGAAATTGGCTTGCATTTTAAAATGATGAGTTTATTATGTAGCTCATTTGGAGATTAAATTTAATTCTAGCTAGGTATGAACATATATGAAAATGAAGTAATTAAGATTTGTTTTTTAATTACCATTAATTTTTTACCATTAGCGCGTGCATATACCTCTTACTCCAATTGTTAGCCAATTTTTATCAAGCGTATATCAAATTTATTTTATTACAATTATTGGATATTAATAAAAATTAAATTTTAGCTAATATGGTAGATGGCTGATCATTAAGTTGGCTTGAATTTGGAGATAATGAATTTATCGTCTAGCACTTTCAGAGGATAAATTTAATTCTGGCTAAGTATGAGCATATATAAAAATTAAGTAATTAAGATTTATTTTTTAATTACCATTAATTTTTTACCATTAGCGCATGCATATACATCTTGCTCCATTAGTGGCTATTGTTAGCTAATTTTTATGAAGCATATATTAAATTTATTTACTTAATATTAATTATTGGATATTAAGAAATATTAAATTTTAGTTAATATGGTAGGTTCATGATAATGAAGTTGCCTTTCATTTTGAGTTCATGAATTTATTATGTAGCTCATTTAGAGGATAAATTTAATTTTAGTTTGGTGTGAGCATATATTTTAATTAAGATTATTGGATATTAATAATTGTTTACATTAATTAATTATTGTAGATGGATCGGAGTTGGATGTACAATGCGAACCATTACAGCCGAGAATACATCGATGTCGTTTCTTTTTTTCTAAGAGCCACCGAGGAGAACAGGTTGCAAAAGAAGACAAAGTATATACATTGTCTATGCATTGATTGCAAGAATGAGAAGATGTTTTCGGATAAAGACCATATCCACTTGCACTTGATTCGGAGGGATTTTATACCTGGCTATACAAGTTGGACAAGGCATGGCGAAGAGCAGATCATACTTCAATGTGATAATGTCGACGACGACAGAGCTGGCAATATAGCAGCTGGCATCAATTATGGATCCAATAAGGATAGGTTGGTTGTCGATGACAACAATAATCTGGCTCAAATGTTGCGCGATGTGGAAGAGAACTACACTAGTCAGAGAGAGTTTAATCAATTCAAGGGTTTGATGGAGGACTCGGAGAAACCTTTGTTCCCGGGTTGCAAGGAGGAATACACAAAGTTGCACACCATGCTTTCACTACTGAAATTGAAGGCATGCAATGGTTGGTCAGACAAGAGTTTTATGACATTGTTACATCTCTTAGCGGATATGCTTCCAGAGGAAAATGTGTTGCCTAAAACCACGTATCTAGCTAAGAAGGTTGTATGTCCCTTGGGGTTGGAAGTAGAAAGAATACATGCATGTCCAAACGACTGTATACTCTATTACAAAGACTATGCAGACAGGCATGTATGTCCGGTGTGCAAAGCATTGCGATACAAGCGTAAGGGTGATGACAGCGAAGGTATCAAGGTGAAGAAAGGAGCTTCCGCTAAAATAGTGTGGTATTTGCCAGTAATACCTCGTTTGAAGCATTTATTTAGAAACAAAAAGCACGCCAAATTGATGAGATGGCACTCGGAAGAGCATAAGAGGGATGGAAAACTAAGACACCCTGCTGATTCTGCCCAGTGGAGAACCATCGATAGGCTCTTCAGGGAGAACTTTGGAAACGAACCGAGGAATGTAAGGCTTGGCTTGAGTACGAATGGAATGAATCCTGTCAATAACATGAGCAGCATTCATAGTACTTGGCCCGTGACACTCTGTATCTACAATCTTCCTACTTGGTTGTGTATGAAACAAAAGTACATTATGATGTCGTTGCTTATCCAAGGGCTGAGACAACTTGGCAACGATATTGATGTATACCTACAACCTTTAGTGGAAGATCTTGTGACACTGTGGAATGAAGGTGTACAAGTATGGGACGAGTACAAATGAGAGTACTTCACTCTACGTGCATTATTGTTCTGCACCATCAATGATTTACCTGCCCTTGGTAACCTGTCCGACTGTACTATAAAAGGAGCCAAAGTATGCCCCTAGTGCCTGGATGAAACCGCTAGTGTGTGGCTTAACAACTCAAGGAAAATAGTGTACATGCGTCACCATAGGTTCCTTCGCAGGAATCATCCATACCGCAATATGAAGAAACAATTCGATGGGACAAAAGAGGACGGTTCAGCTCTAAGGCCTCTTCATGGGGAAGAGATATATGATATGGTTAAGGATCTTAATGTTGTACTTGGAAAGGGGAGTACTGATAATACATCGTTTGTTCAATCATTGGTTCAGGGAGCACATGTCTGGTGAAGATATGAGTGTTACGTTGAGGTGGTTGGCAAAAGGGCCTTCAAGTACAATCGTAACATGGCAAGGATACAACATAAATAGATATACATTTTACACGAGAGCTCAGGATAGCAAAAGCACTTACCAAAACAGTGGTGTCTGTATATATGCCTATGACAACACAGGCAATAAGAAGAACAACTACTATGGGTTCATAGAGGAGATTTGGGAGCTCGACTACTTCATTTTCAAGATCCCGGTGTTTCGGTGTTGTTGGGTCCAACTCCCAAAGGGTGTCAAGGTGGACAAGTACGGCTTCACTACTGTGAACATCGAACATGTCGAATACAGAGATGAACCATTCGTACTTGCGAGGCAAGTAGCACAAGTCTTCTATGTAATCGACCCGACAGATAAGAAGTGACATGTAGTTCTTCAAGGAAAAAGAAGGATTGACGGAGTTGTGAATGTCGTGGATGAGAAAGAGTACAACCAGTTTGATGGGTTGCCTCCTTTCGTAGATGGTAGCATCAGACTCGAGGAAGAAGCCACTCAAGAAGTTACCTATCATCGCGATGATCACAACGAAGGCCAAGTTGTAAAAGAAAATAATTAGTTAGGAATAATGGCAATATGTGTCCATTTATATGGAGTAATGGAAATGTGGTGTAAAATGTGATTTGTGATGTAAAATATGATTTGTGATGTAAAATGTGATTTGTGATGTAAAATATGATATGTTTCTCTAGCTAAAAATGTGATATGTTAGGTTTGATGAAATACCAGCCGCCTTCTTCGACGTGTCGCTATCCATGGACTTGTTCACGCTCCTTTTCTTCATCGATCCCTGGATCACATACTCCAGCATTGATGATTCAGTCAGGGGCGATGCATACGGAAGAATTGAGTCAATTATAGAAAGACAAATCAATAAGCATCCATCAGTGACAGAAAAAAAACTACTCCCTTCACGTGAGACGAATAAAGGGAAAAAAGAAAACCTGTACATTTAGGATTTTTATAATTTTTATGTAATTTATTGTAATCCAAAAATTTTTATGGATAATAATAATTATTGTCTAAACCTGGTAAAAAAGTTTAAAAATATTTTAATGATGACAGTCACCTTCTTTTTTTGTGCCTTTGCAAAACCAAGCAAAGCAAGTTGCTTCAAAATTTATTAAAATGTTGTTTCTCTGTGATTTGCCTATAGAGTAGAGTTGATTTGCCTACATGGCACTATAAGTTGCATACAGGGTATCGATTCGGTAGGCAATTTCATATAAAAAAATGTGGAGATGTAAGCACACCCTATGTTTTCCACATTTAGTGCTTCGTGATGTATATGCAATGTCTTTATGCTTGTTTGGCCTTGCCATTACTTAACAGACACAAAAAAAATAGAATTTAAAAAAAACATCAGGAACATATTATCTAAGTATGTATACATGTTGAGATTATCAAAAAGAAAAGGAAAAGTAAACCTGAAATAGACATGCATTTAAAACAAGAAGCATTGTTCTTCCATGGATCTAGAATAATCAACCTAAAATAGACACGCATTTAAAACAAGAAGCATCGTTCTTCCACCAAATTAGACAAGCCATTGATTATTCAAGCTAGCTAGTGTTATGTTTGTGATCAACTAGTCATATAATATGCAGTTGATTATTCACGCTAGTGAGTATATATGTACACCGTTTGATTACAAATATAAGTCGTTTTGGTCATTTATATGGCCTCAAGTTGATACTTTGGGAGAGGAAGTCCGATCGTTCAGGTTGGTTAGCTGAGCTGATTTTTTTCCAACTTTTGTATAGTTGATTGTGATTAGAATAGTGGCTAGTAGCTCTGCTTGTGTGTTGGAACATGAATTGAAAAAGGAGAATATGAATCCGCTTGGTCTTGCTAACAATATCAACGATTTCCTAGAACACCAATATTCTATGGTTGTGGTCAGAATAGTATTTGTTGTATCCTAATATGTAGTAGAATAGTATTTGCTGCATCCTAATATGTAGTAGAAGCCTTTACCACCGGTTCACAAATGCATTACTTAAAAGCAGATGGAATCCTTTACCATCGGTTCACAAATTGTGCACTTGTGCAGTTATACTTTGTCTGCATCTAATTACATGACATTAGTTTTCCTTGTGTTTTCAATTGGAATCATGCTTGCTTTTCTAGAATCAACAATTTTCTTATCTATGGTCTATAACTCAGAATGCATCAGCAAACTAAAATCCATGGCTAACCTCTCTTAAGGGCTCAAGTATAAGCAAATAAAATGACCTAATTAAATCTTATTAGTTGATAAAAGATGTGATTTGGATTAAATCACGTGCAAGCTAGCTAGAGAGAGAATTAAGAGGTAAAGGATATCAATGTCATATTTACATCCTAGCTTATATGTGGTCCTTTGTAGTTCGATCATTCACACAACTGTTTACGCTGCTTAATTGAGTATGAACGCTACAACCTAATTATCAGGACATGGCCTGAGGTTTTGGTAAACTTAAGAAAAATAGAAGCACTTAGAATGGACACTCACAGAATGCTCTCCAATATCAACAGCAGTGGCCTCTGTTCTAGCTTGAACTAATGAGCAAATAATCCTAGTATTCAGTCAACATTTTCTCTTTGAATAAATGTCTTCTTGTCTTGGCAAGAGCAGCCTCTATTCTTGTAGGGTGGTCCCCAAAAATTTTAATCTACCCAGTTTCTGACATTGCCTTTGAAAAGACCTACAATAATGAAATAGACATATTCATAATGGAGGTCATACACAACATTAGTCTAAGAATTTGTCAAAATGATTCTAATCAAAATTTTGGAAATGTAGTTCTTATGGAGCCCAATCCCGAGGCTGTAATGGAGGAGACTTCTAACTTGAGCCCGAGCCGGTATCTTAACATCGACTCAGTCACCAAAGTTGCCGAGGTCTCCACCGCTGCTTCAGATGGTGCTCCCATTGCAAGACGTCGGGGCCGAGGAAAAATTAAGAAGCCTGAAGGCCGGTATACCATCTCAGAGGTCTCAGATGCTAGGGCCCCTGTTGCACCACCAAAATTAGCAGCAAAATACACGTCAACATGCGGGTACATCGTAAGGGATAAAGTACCAATCACCTATTTGGATTGGCCCAAAGTGCCCAGCGGCACCAAAGAGGATCTATGAACAGAGCTCAAAGAAACCTTTGAATTCCCTGAAGAAGCCCAAGAACTCATGCGTTGCGATGCGTTGATGACCATGGATGCGGCATGAAGGAACTTCAAGGTGAGACTGAATACAAACTATGTGAAGAAAAACCGGTCAGCCATTGGAGACTATCCAAAATTAGAGCCATATTGGGATGAGTTTGTGGCGATGAAGCAAGATGAAGTGGCAAAGAAGTCCAATGAGGACTACATAAACATCGCGAGGAATACTCACCCCCACAGACTAGGCACGAGTGGGTATGCTGGTAAAATTCCTCAATGGGAGAGGCAGAAATTAGATGCGGTCCAATTGACTGGCGCAAGTCCCTTGACTGGACTACCAGACCGAGTCAAGCATTATGTGCTAGCGAGGGCATCTATCACGTCTGGTGGGGCCCTATCATTCAAAAGCAGCGATGATGAAGTAATGTCGCAAAGAGTTCAGGAGCTGTACGCTAAGTCCAGCCAAGGAAATTTCCACCCAGACAGGGAGAAAGACGAACTAACAGCGGCCCTAGGAAACAAAGAGCACTCTGGTCGGACACGAGGAGTTGGGGTCAAGGTTTCCTGGAAGATGGGATTCCTAGAGCACGGAGACTCTTATAAGAGTCGGAAGAGAGCCAAAGAAGAACGTGTCAAAAAAGAATTGGAAAAGATGAAGGAAAGGGTTCTTCGAGAACTACAAGGAACCATACAAGAACAAGTTCAACAAGTACAACAAGCCTTGAGCTAGTCGCAAGTCCACAACATTCTCTGCAGCCCTATGAATCATCACAGCAGTTGTGCGTCCATGCCATTGGTAGAACTGGATAACACCCATTATCCTGTGGACGACATATAAGACCCCACACCTTGCCAACTCAACGTGCCCGTCATGAACATGTTCTTACAAGCTGGTACAGGAATAGCTTATCCATGTGAAGAAGGGGGTGTTCTGCAACTCACCGATAGCACTAGGTTATGCAAAGGTCCAGGTGGACATGATACTTCCATGGTTTGCCGACATCGCGCTGGAAATTCCTTGCAACGACAAGGTTACAACTCTAGGAAGTCCTATCCGCTCATTCATCTAGTGGCGCAAGCATGACATCATCTTGGACCATCTAGTGCCTGTCTCTCCTACAGTAGAACTCACGCTACCGTTACCAGCACCTAAGTGTGAAATGGCGATGAAGCACCAAAGAACATGGCTAGTGTGAGTACTTCACAAGACAAACTAATTCCAGCCCCTAATCCGAAGAAATGGCACATTAGACAAGCCGTATCAACTAGATCAAGCGAAGCCAGAACAGAATATGATGTTGTGCTAGCAAAAAGTATGGGCAAGGCAAAGACTGAAGTACAAGATAACCAAGAAAGATAGGAATTCGAGCTGGGGAAGCCGTTAGTCACCCCTTCAAAGTTAAATAGCCTATCACTCATGATGCGTCAATTACATGCTTGGTACATGGAGCGATCCAACCAAGAGGTACTCCCGAAGGTTATCAAGACCCTTTTTCGAGAGGAATATTTTCACCATGAGGGAGTTGACTGCTTCATGATAGAATTCGATAACTTGCACAACTTGTTCTATCACGATGCTCTCGACATATCTTTTTTAAGATGTTGGTCACTGTAAGTGTCTAATATATAAATCATGGTCTACATTCATGTAATACCAATAAATGTCATTTCTAACTTTTTTCTTATCTAGATACGAGATGATCGAACTAAGAAGAACCTAGGGAGTTTATATTTTTACCATACAATTTTAAGTAAGTTAGTTTCTTACTAGCTAGTTAAATTACTCGTTGATTTTGTGCTTTACTTTGATCTTAGGACTAATGACTTGCATCATACATGTGTATGTAGCTTCCATTGGATTCTTGTAGTAATTACTCCAAAAAAGAGCAAGATGTTGATCATGGACCCGCTGGATAAAGATAGAAAAAACTATGAAGAGATGATAATTCTAATGAATAATGCATTCAAAAGATATTGTAAAAAGAGCTCAAGATACCACCCATACCACAAATCCCTTTCAATCCGTACTAAATTTCTGGTATGCACGCAAGCAATATTCGTATATCGCATTTCATAGTAAATAACTCCTTCTATGACATTTTAGTTTATTCAATTTTTACAGTGTCACAAGCAGCCGCAAGGCACAAATTTATGTGGAAACTTCATGTGCCAATACATGCGCAAAATCTTAGGTTCTACAATAGTAAACAATGACGTAGAGGTTTGTCATACTTACATCACACATTGATTCACACCACTCAACTTTTATACACTCTAAGATTTATTTTTCCTATTTGTAGTGCCTCAAGTTGCCTACGGGAGGACTGCTTCCTATGGAAATCCAAGCCATTAAGGGATAGCTTGCCTACTTCATCATGAAGGAAATAATTAACACAAAAGACGAGTTTCATGGCAAAGACAACAACGATCCAGTCATCCATACTCATGTTACACATTATGTGTCTCTAACCAACACCAAAGACTAGTAGGCTTGTAGTTTAGAAAACTAGTTTAGTCTTTCATTATTTAAATTTTGCCTCATTACAATGTGTAAATTGATGTTTCATTATGGCTAATATTATTCTACTTTGTGTATACATCTGTTACAATGTGTTTGATATGTGTATGTTGTTTCAGAGGGCATGGCTAGCGTTGCCTGAGGCTAGCCTGAAATGCCAAATTTTTATTTTGTTATCTAGAGTTATCAGTGGAGGTTTTTAGCTAAAACCGCCACTGATACTGGTAGTATCAACGGTGGTTTCTAGCCAAAAAACACCACTGATATGAGTATCTATGATAGTTCTATTGAAAAGCAGCCACTGATACAAAGATATCTGTGGCGGGTTGTGGATAGAACCGCCACAGATAACCCTATATCTGTGGTGGTTTGTGGATAGAACCGTCACTGATAATATTATCAGTGGCAGTTTTTTGGCTAGAATCCTCGATTATCAGTGGTACTAAATCTGTGGCGGTTCAAAAACCGCCACTGATGGCAGTTATGAACCGCCACAGATAGCCTTTTTCAATGTAGTGATATACATATACACACACATATATATGCGCGCGCGCACTTGTGTGTACACTCATAAATATATTGGGGCTCTATATATGGAGCCGCACCATACCCCCAAACCTTAGGATTGAATTAAAATGTGTGCATTTCTATTCACTACCTTGAAAAAGGTCATCAGTGGCAGTTCATAACTACCATCAGTGGCAGTTTTTGAACCACCACAGATTTAGTGCCACTGATAATCCTCGATTATCAATGGCGATTTCTAAACCATCACAGATAACATTATTGTCAACTTTTGGGAAATAGGCCCTCGCCGAGCTTACTTGTTGAATGGGGAATCAACAGGCCTCTTTCCTGTGAAGGGTTTGCGTTCGAAGAATGCTCTCAAAATAACAGAGAATGGGCACAGGATTTATACTGGTTCGGACCTCTCGCTGCAGAGATAATAACCCTACTCTAGTGATCTCACTATGAGCACTGAATTCTTACAGCAAAGCTTGTGTGTGTGTTTTTTGTTTGCTTGTTGTCATGCCCCTTTACCGATCTACCAGAGGGGTCTTTATAGATGATCGAAGTAACTGCGGCCGAATAATGCGTCATTACTGCATTAACTGTAGCTATAACTGCATCCTTGATTCTCACCACACCCTAACGTGGGCATAATGGTCGCAGATCGTGGCGTAATGGTCTTGGATCGCAGCGTAATTATCGTCACGTCGTTGTTATGGGCCGAGCACGATCCTTTGATCATGCTCGGGAATTCACCTCAGCTCTGGCCAACCGTTGCATGCTCCCGAGCGAGCATGCTCGTGGATTTATGACGCATGCTCGGGGCGGACCCACTGACTAGACTATCCAAGGGTACTCTTTGGGGACACCATCCAAGGGCATGTATGGTCGGCCAAAGCTGACTGCTAGGGTATATTGGTCATTACGGAAATTATCCAATCCTCGACAGCTAACCCCCGAGGCTCAAGTGGAAATCTACTTGGCAGGGCCTTCCCCTTGAGCCTTCAAACTCAATGGAGGGATTGGAATCTTGCAACGAAGCACTACTACAGCATCCGAGCAATGTCTGCTTGTAGACGAGCATGGTCAACAAGAGTCGAGCTACAGGCTCGGTCTCCAACCAAGAGATGCTCGGGCAAGGAAGGTTCAAAAGTCATAGCGGTTCCTTTTTTGTGAAGCCTCGCGGGAGTACTTTGGACAATTTTTCGGGAACCACGCTTTTATTAGACAGTTTCGAAGATTATGCCTCCACGTGCCAGTTTACGAACAGGCGAGAACGACTTTTGGCCTCTGAATGGTCATGTTCGTTTGGCTTCTCCGCCCCTATATATAAGGCAGGAACAGTGATGAGAAACTCTTCATCCGCATCTCGCAATCAATCCCTCAGAATCTTCTAAGTCCCGAACTTTCCCGCTCTTGCGCTTTCTTTCTCCATCCATCCCATGGTGAAGTTTGAGGCAGGCAAAATCAGCAAGGAGAGGCTTCAAATGCTCGAGGATCTTGGCTACCTTGAAGTGGGATCCTAGCGAGTTCCTGATGGCGAGGGAGCTCCGATGCTGCAAAACGATGAGATTGTCTCCTGCGACCTCTACACCATTAACGGGCTGAGGAAGCCCGAGAGCAAGTTTCTTGGATCCGTGTTTGCCCAGTGCAAGTGCAAGATTTGTAATCTTAAACCCGATTCCATCCTTGTTTTGGCCATCTTCTCGCATCTTTGCGAGGGAAACATGGGCACCATGCCCACGGCGAGCCTTTTCTTTCATTTTTACTCATTGTTTTGCACCGGTGGGACTTCTCCTGCCGATTGCATGTACTTCCATCTCCGGTCCAACCGACCATACGAGTACCCGATCTTCACACTCAAGGACTCGGTGTCAGGCTGGGCCAATTTTTGTTTTACTTGAAGAAGGTGGAGGGAAGCTCTCTCCGCTACACCGGAGCGGCGACTCCAGATGTCGATACGCTGCGCCCCCCTGTGCAAGCTGAGGAGGAGCGGACGCTGATGATGATCAGTGAGCTCACCAACATGGGGCTCATTGGTCAGGACATCGCCCGGGACTATCTTAGGAACCGGGTGTCTCCATTGAAGAGGAGAGAATACCCCTTCATCGAAATCTCCAGATGGCAAGACTTCACCCGAGATACTGACTCCGGTAAGCTTCTGGAACTGCATAGGTAACCTCTGTTCTTCATACACAATTTTGCTCGCGCTAACGTTTGTGCTGGTCAAATGCAGCCCCGAGCACGCCCTAGGTGGAGAAGCGAGTTGCCGAGATGTTCGGCACTCCAAAGGGCAAGGAGCTTGAGCACGGGCGTCAAGTTCCAAAGAACGTGCTCGAGTGGGGCAACGCGGTAAGTAACCTCATGAGCCATGCTCGTGGGAAGGCATCCCGAGTACCTCTGACATTTCTCATTACTTTTGACAGGAGAAGGTTGCCCTTGAAGCCGTGGTGGCCAAAATCAAGCCATTGTCGCGCGACCAAGGGGGAGCCATCCCCGCCGCCAAGACCAAGAAGACGAGGGTCAAGCAGCAAGCACCACCGCCACCCTCTACCCGGCTCCTTAAGAGACAAGCGGCCTCGAGCAAGAGTCCTCCTCAGTGACATTTGGAGTATATCGACAAAATGGAGGTAAGAGACTTGAAAAAATGGCTGGAAGAGTACACCGAGCAAAACTCGGATTTAATGACTCACTTGCACTAGCTCATGGAGCAGGCAAGGCGAGCAAAGGCGGCGGACGACTTCGTGCGCAAAGAGCTGGAGGGAAAGATCATAGCCCTCCAGGCCCAGCTGGCGCTGGTAACTTCGAGCTCTTCAGTAGAAAGGCCCGAGGAAAAGGATGAAGACCCGGCACCCTTCTTTGTGAAACGCCGGGCGCCGCCGGGTGCACCGCCAAGGTGCCTGGGGCCAACTTTGGAGGGGGTCAACCTAGACAAGGTCAACTCTTTGATGGCGAGGGCTAGCCGCGCAGTTGCGGAGAGGTCCGAGCTTGTAATCGGGGCCCAGACCTCCACGGATGCAACTTCCCTAGCGAAGACAAAGGCCACCGAGGACGATGGCGAGAAGCTCAACAAAGGTAATTCTTCTTCTTCATTCCTCCCTTTTCTTCTTTTTGCTTTGTTTCGTGCGTCCGAGCTAACCCCACTTTGTCGATGTGGGTGTGATAGCTCATAGGGGTATTATGGATTTTGGGCGAATGGCTAATGAAATCCTCGACTATGTAGTGGAGAAAGAGCTTGTCGTCGCCGCCGACCTTGTGATGGCGAAAGACATCGCCACCGAGGCCTACCACGACCAACAAGCCATGGAGCTTCAAGACCTAGAGGGACTAACTCCCTAGGAAAGCCAACTTCCCTGGGAGGAGTACATTGTGCCCCCAAGCATGTCAGATGCTCGGGATCAAGGAGAGGACCTTGCGCTCCCGAGCGAAGTGCCTGCTCGGGAAGAAGGCGCGAAGCCCCCAAGTGAACTGCCTGCTCGGGAAGAAGTCGCGAAGCCCCTGAGCGAACTGCTTTCTCGGGGATAAGACAGGGAGCTCCTGAGCGAAGAGCATGCTCAGGAGGAGGATGGAAAGCCCCCAAGCGAAGAGCATGCTCGGGAGGAGAATGAAAACTCCTAGCCAGAGATCACCGCGGAAGAACTCGCGGACCTTCAATCGGAGGATGCCTCCAAGACCTTCTAGGAAAACCTGGAGGATCGCCTCCACTGGGTAAGGGCACTTGCTTTTTAAAACCTTCTTCTTTGGTAGCGACCAAGAACTAAGTCCTTCTGGCTTGCGGTGCTCCGGGCAACCATGGTGGACTTCCATTCGGCGATTGTTCCTCCTGAAGTCGTGGCCAAGCATACCGCCGAGCAAGACGCTAAAATAGCGGAGCTTGAGCAGGCGCTGGCTGAGCTTAAGGGCCATGCTTGGTGGTAAATCGCACACTTTCAATGATGTTGCAAACAATGTTCAAGAAGAACTTGAAGGAGTGGGAAGATTGCCTTCTGCATGCAGAGTTTGCATATAATAGAGCAATGTACTCAACAACTCAATTGTGCCTGTTTGAGGTGGTGTATGGTTTTAAACCAATCATGCTACTTGATTTGCTGCCACTACTCGTTCAAGAAAGAACTAATTTGGAGGCATCCAAACATGCTAAGTTTGTTAAGACCATTCATGAAAAGACCAAAGAAGAACTAGAAAAGAAAGCGCACTATTTCACTGAAAAAGGCAAGCAAAACAAGAAAGAAGATGCTACTTGAACCTAGTGATCTGCTTTGGTTACATCTACGTAAAGAACACTTTCTAGAAAAGCATAAATCCAATCTAATGCCTTGTGTTGATTGTCCATTCAAAGTTCCTTAGAAGATCAATGATAATGCATACAAGATAGAACTTTCGGATGAAGATTACAATGTAAGCAGTACATTTAATGTAGCTGATTTATCACCATTCTTTGCACCAAAAGATACGGAGTCGAGGACGACTCCTTTTGAAGAAGGGGAGATGATACGGGTAGACTAGCTCCATCATCATTCTCTTCTTGTAATGTTGTCTAAGAGTCTCCAAAACCCTCGTTTCAAGGACCAATGACATATGCTCGTGCCAAGTAAATTAATCAACAGTGGAACTCGCTCCTTACTTAGAATAATTCTACAAATGAAACTTAGTTACTACCTAACAATGTTCTTGTACCTAGTAAACAACTTTTAAGACAAGTCCACATGCAAAGTGGGAATGCCAAAGGATCAGACTGATCCTTGAAGACCAGTCCGCATTAAAAACAAGCATAGAAGATTGAAACGGAGGCCATTCGGAGCATTTGAATACTTGATTTAAAACTTATTTCCTACACTTACCAAGGAATCCACTCCCATCTCCAAATTTGCTCTAAGTGCAGCGCAATTATCAAAGCAATACAAACACATAGATTCTCTCTCCAATGCCATAACTACCTCAACGCTTCATGTGTTGTATCACATTTATTAAGGACCAATTGTCCATGTAAACATCCAGGATTATGAGAAGACACCTCTCTAACTTCCAACCCTCTCCTATATATATAGGAGGCACACCTTTTGTTTGGGAATTTTGGCAAACTTTGATAGTAGATATACTATACATGTTCTTGCATCCCTTCCCGTTGTGCTTGCAAGCTCTTTGTGAATTGCAGCGAGGATTGTATCCAATTGATGTGGTCAAGAGAAATTTACCTTTGCGTGAGGTTGGGCGAACTCAGTACCGTAGGTTGTTGCACTGGCAGCGATTGGCCACACCAAATTCGTCTAGTTTCATGAGTATCTTCGATTCTACACCATGAAGGTCAGGCACCCCTTATATCAAATATGCTAACAACAGTGTGAGCATTTTAAGAAAGGGCGTATGGCATGGAGACTAATTTTTGAAATAAAATTGGAATCTCACTTAGATGGAAAGAACCATACACGGTCAAAAACTTTTGAAAATAAATCAAAATCTCTTAATTGGCAAGCTATACAAGCAAGATATGAAACATTTGCGTGCCTACAATATGGAAATAACTATCCTGAAAGCAAATGATATGATTTGACTAGTAAATTAACAAATAGCATAACAGTTCAGATATGGTTTTAATTGATATACTTGATTAGTTTTTCTGGACTTCTAAAGCAACTGAACAGCTGTTGGTTTAGGTGCCAAGGCACGTGCCGAAAATTGTACTCTCTACTATACACACACACGGTAGTGCTATTTTTCATGTGCGTGCAGCTACACGTCAGTCATAACCCAGCATCCCACGTAACACGGCATCATGCAAAAACAAGGCAGAAGCGTGTTCCAACCATTCACATACACCAATCAATAACGTGGCCACCCTATGTAATGGAATAGTCTGCTTGTAAATAACTAATAAATGGTACTTCTTATTTGTTCAAAAATATTTTTTATTTAGTCATAACATTCAAATGAGGATGATTTTTGTCTTCAAATTTTGCAAGGCTATAGAATATCACCCCTCCTATGTATGGTATTTTTTGAGAATTTTTGAAAATATGTACATGTGATTTTTATGGATTTTATAAAATACTAGATATATTGACTTTTACTATACAGAAAATAACATATTACTTGCTATTACAGAATATGTTACTATATCATATGTAAACCACCATTATCACGTAAAATCCATGAAAACCACATGTTCAAGTATTCAAAAATTCTCAAAACATTACCATACGTAGGGGAGGTGAGCTTCTACAACTTGTAAAATTTGAAGACCTAACTCAATCGCATTTGAAAGATATGAAATTGACAAAGCACTAAATAGTTAAAATCACTATTTAATCAAATTTATCTTTTTCATATTTTTTAGCTGAGATTGATTTTGGTTTTCAAATTTCACAGGATTGTAGAATCTCACCTCCCTATGTATGGTAATGTTTTGAGAATTTTTAAAACTTGTACATGTAGCTTTGATGATCAAAATTTTAGTTTTGTTTGTTAGCCCTATAGTAAAATATTTGTAAAATTATCAAAAAAATATCATACCTAGGGGAGGTAAGCTTTTACATCTTTGTAAAATTTGAAGACCAAAATCAATCATATTTGAAAGATATAAAATTGACAAAGCGCTAAACAGTGATAAATCACTATTTAGCTGAATATGTCTTTTTTATATCTTTGAACTGATATATATTTTAGTCTTCAAATTTTATAGGGATGTAAGATCTCACCTCCCACACATATGGTAATTTTTAAGAATTTTTTAAAACTTGTACATGTGATTTTCATAGATTTTACATGATAAGGATAGTTTACACAGGATAAATCACTATTCAACAAAATATGTATTTTTCATATTTTTTAGCTGATATTTATTTTGGTCTTCAAATTTTATATGGATGTAGGATCTCACCTACTGTAACACCCCGGCGCCAAATGCACCGCGAATGCTACCAAAAACCCTAAATAACAAATGACACCTCTACGAAAAGATTGAAACTGAATTTAATCTCTAAACTCTTAAACCGGCTTAAAACTAAGTCACCGAAATTTACAAAATTACGGCATGACCTCCCTAGAACAGAGGACATCCACTCAGCAGACATAAGAACAATAGCAAATATATAATAATATCATAGCAACTAAAGGAACCGACCAAACACAAACATGGGTCATGGTGCCAACCAACCCCCATGACCCCAAGCAGACACAAAATAACTCCCACAAATTACTTATTACAATACATGAGCTCATTAAGTTTGAAAACACAAGGCTAAAGTGAAACTAGGGTGATAAGTCGTGACGTACATTACTCCCATCCCAAAGATGTCGACTTCAGGAACCTACACACATTTACAAAAAGAAACGTGAGTCGAAGACTCAGCAAGCACAACAAAGTAGCAATATCAATAACAATTAACATGTGTAATTCATAAACATGCCCATATTTTGGAATACTATATTAACCCGTATAACAAAAAGAAGAAAATCACTATTGGTTACCTCATCAACTACCTTATTCACGGATTTCACATACCTCATTAGACCACATGGAACGAGTCCACGACCTGATCCATTCTTAATCCTGTAATTTACCCTCAACCCAAAGGTCATCCGCTGCCATTCACCATCAGCTTACTATGCAATGCATCCAACAAAACATATACGAGGAATTTGGCACACGACTTATTTAAACAATTTTGGGGGAGTTACCTCCACACCTTACCATTCACCACAAGAGCCATTAAGTTATGTACAAAAGCTGAAATATGCATCACGCAGACATAAAAATACAAAATCTGCATACAGCATCACACAGACAGGAAAGTACAGAATCTGAATAATACATCACACAGACATGAAAAATACAAACTCTGCATAATGCATCACACAGACAGGAAAGTACAGAATCTGAATAATACATCATACAGACATGAAAAATATACAAAATCTGCATAATCCATCACACTCCTACAATCATGTAGTGCACTCAAACCATTTTCATCAACTTTACTCGAGTTCAAAAACTCAAATTTCACTCCACGATATTCATACAACATAATTAGCAAAGCAAAGAAAAGAAATGCACTAATTCATGAATTCAAATCCATATGGCACACCTTTTACCATAACACTCATTATTAAAGATGCAATGCACATGAATGCTCATTTTCATGCACGTACCGGTACTGCCGAGTGCCCACCCGTCGATGTGCACCCTCACGTCCCTTCCATCCCATAGATGGAAGGTGCCTACTCTTACTGTCTCGCTCCCATTCACCTCGATGAATGGGACTACGAGGTAGGACTTTCGTGTTCACTACGTGTGAACACAGAGGCCCACATCAGAATGGGTCGCCTCTTCCATCATGAATGCACAAATGCGATTAACATAAACCAATTTGCAAACTACATTCACTTCTCACATTTGCATAGCCATAGCTAAATACATAAACATCAGCCACTCCTCACATCCATAAATTTCCATTCACATCCTCAACACTCATAATCGCATTTGCAACACTCAATAATCGCATTCTCAATACTCGTAATCACCTCCTCAACATTCATATTCATACTCACATCACCATTACTCGAGTAATTACTAATTCCATCTATCTTGATAAAAAATCAATCCATTTTCGCAATCCAATTCCATACTTTCAGTATTCCCACTAGCCTATCAAACTAGTGAACGTAAATATGAAAGAAAGATTTAGCAAGACATCATCACGGCATCTAGACGGAATTCATTAAACAGCGCTCATAGCATTCAATCCAGGATGCAAGAAAATTTCATGACGGCAAGGCATATAAAGTTCATCAAACAAATCATAACACGCTCAAACAACGACACACTTGTATCGACATTTACCCTTTTATCAAAAGATAATTAACTTACTAGACATGCTTATAAACACGAATGCAACCATAGGGTAAGCATATACATAACACAAGCAAAGAACTAAACACCCTATAAGAGATATACGAGTTGCACTTGCCTTTAACCGCGGGAAGAATGGGAATAACGAGAAGTTGGCGCCTCCCTCGAAGCTACTCCTCCTGAAATAACATGGGCAACCTCAACTTTCCCATTCTAGATGGTTACAACAATAACACATGCAACACTGCTACCCCTTAGTGCAAAATAGCCCCCAAAATCTGCCGGGTGGAAATTCCGACAGCAAGCGCTATAACTAGCTTAACTCCTAATTGGTCCAACCAAAAAAATGGGGTTCTTTAACCTTAATTAACTATAAGAGTCCAACCTACAACTATCTCGCAGCTACTCACGCGAGAGATGCCATGAAGGCCCCCAAAATCATACCCTAAAATTCAACCGAAAAACTGAGCTCGCTGCAAATTCCCAACTTCGGGACAAAACTTCCAATTAGCGTAACTATTGATTGGCTCAACGGATTTTCGCGTTCTTATACTCAAAACGACCGCAAGGGAATGAACTACACGAATAATATTACCAAGCACTCAGCCAACGCACCCGCAGATCCCAGATCGAAGATGAACACAGACTGAACCAAATCGCGACACAAACTGGACAGCACTCGCTAAAATAGACATAACTTTTAAATGGCTGAACGAAACTTGATGATTTTAGTCTCTATTGAAAGTTAATTCAATTATCTACAACTTTCATTATAGCCAAACTCCCAGGAAACGCTTGTAGAATTTTCGAACAGCAGCTCTAACAGGGGGCAAAAATCTGCTCGAAACAGAAATTTCAAATCACTCTAGACTCTAAATCCCTCAACTAAATACATTGCAAAACAAGAACCCTAACTAGGCATTTCATCAAACACCATGCATGCAAGCAATTTCACCCCCCAAATTTCTGGGGTTTTACCTCAATCCTTCACATGGAGGGAAGAGGGAGGTGGAAGAGCTGGCGCAAGAGGGGGGTTGAACTCGCCGGCCACAGGGGAGGCCGCCGGCGACTTGCCGGAGCTGGGGCGGTGGCCGGAGCTCCCAGGGGAGGCGCGGCCATGGCTGTAGTCGGCTGTCTTTGCCATCTTCTTTGTTGGCATTGCCTATTGCTGTTGGCCGCCGCTGTCTGCCTTGTTGGTTCTTGCAGGATGCGCTGGGAGGAATGCGCCAGGGGAGGAGAAATCGCCAGGGAGAAGGCCAGGAGAAAATGCCAGCCTGCAGGAGAGCCAGCAGTCGGCCAGGGGAGGTTGGGGACATTTGCTGGGGGGAAAAATGAGACTACCACCAATAGCTTTCAACCACTCATTGAAGAGAGAGAGATTAGATGAGGCAGGGGCAAAACGACAGCCAGGTGAGGAAAACACAGGCTCGGCCAGGGAAAAAGAGCCAGCCTTTCCAAGGGCAAGAAGGTAATTAATAAAAGCCTCTTAAGACTCCAACAAAAGTCCTCTTGATTTGCAACAAAAACGAAATTCTTGATAATACACACATCAATTAATTTCCCCACAGTTAACATTCCATCCGAATCAATCTGCAGCAGAGAAAATTTCTAACAAGGGAGCACACCGCAAAAGCTCACTAGAACCTGACGCAAAATAAACAAAGGATCAGTTGAAACCCAAAACCCTTAATAAGAGCTTCAGCTGCACGACGATAATTATATTTTTCCCGAGTAACTAAAAAGAAACCTCGAATCACGAAGATGGAATCATTTCCGGTTGACAGCCCTAGCCAAGGAGATTTGCGCTATTACACCTACCACACATATGGTAATTTGTTGAGAAATTTTGAAAACTTATACATGTGATTTTCATAGATTTTACAGTCCAAAAATAACATTTTACTATATGTTACTCAAGATGTTACTATACTAAAACAAAGTGAACTATGAGAATAAGAATTTAGTTTTGTTTATGTCAGGACTCGGATATGCAAATCTGAAACCCTCTATGTATTCTGCACTAGTTCAGGATCACGCTAATGCACATAGTGGAAACATAGATGACATATCATTCCATACAACGAATTAACTAAGAAGAAGCAAATAATTATTGAATAAAGCAAACGACCTTATGGTCAATGTTCATACATCCATGCCTTATGGCATAAGAAACAAATAAAACTATTGCAGCGGAAATAAGATAACTTGGGCCATTCGACATGCCATAGGCAATCGTCTAGGGAAACGCCTTCCTAGTCGACGTAGTCTTCATAGAATTCCTCTTCATGATACTCATTAATTCCTAGTCCTTCCTTAGCAATTGATCAATAGAGGCATAAAGCCGTGAGTAGAAAAAGTACTCAGCAAGCCGTAGGGAAATGATGCAATAGATTTATGCACGACTTGACAAAGGATAGTCATATGATTCATTTGCAGAAAACAATAACTTGAATTGAAATACAGTAAATTGAAGGATCGAGATGGTGAACAGAGGGGGGGTGAATGGTCGCAAAGGATCGCGCAAAGGAAATCATGAAAAACCTGAGCAACTAGACAACTATATGTACCCCTAGCTTGCATGGATGAGTACCATAGAATATGTGAGGATTTTTGAGTCACAATTCTGGTTTTCTAGCATCCAAAATAAAAGGAATCAATTCAACTCTTGCTTTTAGAAAGGAGATCAATTCAAATCACAAAAGTCACTTTCAGAAAAGTAAAAGCAGAATTTCTAGAGACTGTCCTCAATTAGAACAGGTGGTTGGTGGGTTTCTGGTGCTCAAGAAATTTTCAAAAACTTTTTCCATATGAAAAAATGAGTCATGAAGAATTCCACCAAATTTCATCTCAAAAATCCTTACAAAAAAAATCAAAGAACACAGATAGTCAAAAACTTCGAGCAGAAAGTTTGGGGCTCAATTTTCACCTCATGGAGCCCAAACGGTGTAACAAGTGGACTCCAAAATTTTTCTAAAGATGCATATGAGAGTTCCGCACCTTCTCCAGGAAGAATCACTCAAAAAAGATTTTTTTATATTTTTATAAAAATCAAATACTAACTGCTACGTGAAGAATAAGTTCTGGACAGAGTTGCTACTTGATAGAAAAGATAATCTCTACTCTATTCTAGAGTGCAAAAGAGATGTAAAACTATATGAACACACTCAAAACATCCAAGATCAGCATTTAGAAGGAGGGGAGGCAAATCCAAATTGCAAGAAACTAAATTACGAGAAAGTGAATTGCAGGAATTTAAATGCTGAATGTAAATGCTGAATTTAAGATATAAAGTAAGTGCGTAATGTAAATTCAAGTATGAATGAAAAAGATTTGCATTTCTGGAAGGAAGAGATTTACAAAGTCTCACAACAAGGTGGGAAAATCTCAAAGGAGCACAAAAACCTCTACATCCTTCAAGAGGAGGAGGCTACCCCTCCACCTCTATTTATACTACTCTTGGGCCACCTACCACCCTTGAATGCAGCCCTCAACCCTAGAGAACTAATCTAAGGGTTAGGATTTGCCCACTCATAGAGCCATGCAAGGGCTAACCCAAAACCCACACTAACAAAGGGTTTTTTGCACGGTTTTCAAAGCATACTATCTGGACCCGCTAACCTATCAACTAGACCGCGATCCAACGGTCTTCCTTGATCCACGCGGCATCTAGCTAGCATAGCCTCCTTTCCTTGTCTTTTTGGCTTGCCCAAACTCTGTCTCCGATCATCTTCCAGTGATCTCCCGACCGTATGGACCTCCGACGCTCCTCGCCTAGTCCTGGTCATCCTCCGCCTCACCATGATCTAGCACCGTCACCCTGCAACCATCAAAGACAAGGAAAAAACCTTTCACATAGTAATGCCCACAAATATATTCAATGATTATCCCAAAATCATTAATCAATCATAATTTCTCTCAAAGTTTCGGTGATGCTGCCCCCAGGCCGGTAGCACTAGGAAAAGCAACCAACACTCAAATTGCTTCAAATCGAAAATTCAATTCAAATCAAACTCAATTTCAAATTAAACCAAGCTCAAAACTCGTCAATTACTCATCACACACAAGGATAGACCTTCACATGGTCTTTCATAAATAGATTGAAAGCATATTGATGAAAAAAATAACAAATAACTGGTAAATCAATGGTAGACAATATGAACAGAATGGCGAGGCATCACCCTACATCATTCAAAACAAGTACCAAACTACTAAATTCAATAGTATAACTTTAGACAACAAAACAGCAGTGAACTCCCCGTTCACATCCCAACAATTCCACATTTCATGAAACACTCTATACCCCGTGTGAAATCCCGGGGCATGTCCATGTCCGCGGACACGGCTATTCGAATAGTTTTACACTCTACAGAGGTTGTACAGCTTTACCCACAAGATATGAACATCTCTTGGTGCAATCGATATTAACACATTTCCTTTGGTGTGTCGCAGAGATATCATAACAAAGCCTTTACAATGCATGTCTAAACTCGGTACTGCCCTTTAAGGTTTCACCCCTCGGGGCCCCCTCTTGAGCTATGTGAATCTACCCGTCCATTCCGGAACCTACACCAACAATTGGCAGTACTCAAGACTAGACATTGCAAATTAATCAGCTAGGTCTATCCCATACCAGACTTATGGTTGTACGGTTAAGCCCAGTTCAATGACGCACAAGATTAAATCCTTAAGTTGTGTTAGGCAAGACAGCCACATCCTAATGTGCTAGAAAGCACCCCCTTTACTGCACAATCACTCGCCCGAGAGAAAACATTTTATTCAACCAAGACCAATGGCATCCTCTTCCATGGTACAACAAGTTTTATAACAGTAGCTAATAGCCACGATTCAATATCTCATAAAGTCAAGATTAACGTTAATTCACATGTGATATGAATCCCAGCGTTCAACTAAGCAGGTCTAAGCATAGCTACGATAACCCAATGTTGGTATTACGATTATGTCCAACTAGTAATGTCCCAACCTAAAGTTAACAATGGATACATGGCATTCCAATAATCAAGGTGGCATAATGGCAATCAGGTGAATAGCTACTCCCATAAACTAGCATTGATAGACAAATAGCATGCAATTGTATAAAACAAAGTACTTTTGCAAACATTGGTTCAATATGATAAAAAGTTATGACTTGCCTTGCCGATCTAGTGCTAAGTCTTGGTCTTTGAAGTCTCTGCTCGCTCCTTCAGAATTCGCGTCTACCGGAAAAGAAAGCAACAAAATCATACAAAATAGAGACTCAAACAAGCTCAAAACTGAAGATAAATGGCTATGGAAGGTAGAGCTTGATTTTACAAAAATGTAGAAACTTGAATCGCTTCAATCGGAGTTCGTATGAGCGAGAATGGGCTTCTGAAAGATTAAATTCAGAGAAAATAGCTGAAAAAGAGAAAATCCGAATTTTTTGATTTATTTTTCTACGGGAAAATTGATTTATTGCGCAATCGCTGACATCGGCAATCAATTTCTCGAATAAAAATAAATTCAAAAATCCTTATATCACTGAGAAGCGGGACCCACTATCCATAGACCGAGTCCACGGCAGACTACCGTCCATGGCGCATCGCTCACAGGGCAAGTTAGGGCCGACGCAGAGTCGACGGCGCTGACATGGACGATGACGCAGCGACTAACCAGGCAGCCAGGTGAGCGGGACACCCATCGCACATCCGGTGACTCGGCACGGATCGGACGGCTACGAGGTGAGGACACGGGTGAACACAATGTGGCGCAATCTGGAGCGTTGAGGCAAGATCGAACGGTCGAGGTTTTGCGAAGGGGGTCGATGGTGAGCGGCGGAGCAAACACACCTCACTTGAGGAAGATGACACGGAATGCAGTGAATGGGCGGCAGATCGAGCGAGACTCCGTGTGGATCCAAAAGAGCACGACGCGGGGAGACCAAGCATGTCAATGGCGGCGGCGGAGACCGACTGGAGATAGCGAACAATGGCGAGGAAAAGCTTCGGGCAGCGAGGAACTTCGGCGGGCTCGCACGGCGCAACGACGGGGTCTCGGGCGATGGGAGATGGACCAAAAGAAGCGGCACGGCGAGGCGAACCTCGGATGCAGGGCGACGACGGCTTAAATAGCCTCGGGAGGCGGGCCCACACGGAAACCGAGATGGTGGCGGCTATTAGGGTTAGGGTACAGCGGCAGCACAACGTGGGTGACGTGGTTCAATCCAGACCGAACACATGTCACAGATCGGACAGCCATGGTGCGCAGGCTGGCTGGGCCAGGAGGACACGCGGGAGTGGGCCGAGACGGAGAAAATGGGCTGAGCCGGAAAGGAATAGGAACGGGTCGCGGAGGAAGAATTCGGCTCGAGCACAATTTCGGAATAAAAACGATTTTCCAATTAATTAAATTCCATAAATTCAAATAAATTCGAATAAATTCAAATAAATAGAAAATAAATTATGAAAAATCTCCAAAAATACAGAAAAAATCCTTGAAGTACAAGGAACCCAACAAAAACTAGAAACCTTTAGTTTGATGCACAGATTAATCAAATTAAACTTTTTATTTTTAGAAAATTCCAATTAAGCTTTGATTAATTCAAGAAAAAGGCAGACGATTTATTTTTTACTTAAACATTCCAAAACTGAAATTTTGGGATGTTACAGTTTATCGGTCCTATACTAAAATATTTCAAAAATTACCATATTTAGGAGAGGTGAGGTTCTATATCGCTATAAAATTTGAAGACCAAACCCAATCACATTTTAAAGATACGAAATTGATAAAGCATTAAACAGTGAAAAATCATTAATCAGCCAATTTGTCTTTTTCATATCTTTCATCTGACATTTTGTTTGATCTTCCAATTTTACAAGGTTGTATAATCTCACCTCTCTTACATATGGTTATTTTTTAAAAAATTTTAAAACTTGTACATATGGTTTTTATGAACAAGAATTTAGTTCTGTTTGTCGGCTAAGTAGTAAAATATTTCCAAAATTCTCAAAAAATAACCATATGTCGGGGAGGTGAGCTTCTACATCATTGTAAAATTTGAAGACTAAACTCGATCGCATTTGAAAGATATGAAATTGACAAAATGCTAAACAGTGAAAAATCACTATTCAACTAAATTTGTCTTTTTTCATATCTTTCAGCTGAAATTGAATTTGGTCTTCAAATTTAGGAGGTTATTCAATTTTACCTCCCCTGTATATGGTAATTTTTTAAAATATATACATGTTATTTTATAGATTTTACACAGTAGTAATAGTTTACACAGGATATGTTGCCTTTTACTATCCAGAAAATAATATGTTGCTCGCTATTATACAAGATGTTAGTATACTAAAACAAAGTAAACAATTAGAACAAGAATTTAGTTTTGTTTGTATACTTCATTTTAGCATAGTAACATCTTGTATAATAGCCAATAACATGTTATTTGTTTCAATAGTAAAAGGCAACATATACAGTATTTTCAAAAATCCATGAAAAATATATACACATATTTTCAAAAATTCTTAAAATTTACCATATGTAGAGGATATGAGGTTCTACAACCCTATAAAATTTGAAGGCCAAAATCAATATCATTTGAAAGTTATGGCTAAATCAAAAAAGAAAGATTCATGTACAAACAAGAAGTACCATTTATTAGTCACTTACCAGTTGGCAAATCGTTTCATTGCGCAGAGTATTGAATGGCTCTGACGGCCTGTGTTAATGGGGCTCATTTGATCTACGTTAACTGGCTAGCGTATAGACTAGACTACACATAGCTATAGAATAGCATATATATACGGTAGCGCTATTCTATGCATGCGCACTGCACTGCCTATTCTATGCACGAGTCATATCGCTGTGATGGCACCATATCATTGTATGCGATGTGCACACCGTACTGATTATAAGCAATTTAGTAGTAAATTAAAAATACATTTTACTACAGAACAATAGATGCAATTAATACTGAATCAGTTACTAGTTAATGCATTGGTCAACCTAACTAATTCATGCGTATTGTAGTGTGTACATGAATATGTTTCTTCTTTATTTTAGCTATATCTTTTTACTAATAGCTTGGATTTGTAAATGGTTTTCACCAATAGCTTACTGAATACGAGAGAAATAAAATGATATAGGTCTCGCTATTAAACAGTAATTTTACTGAATTGCAAAATAAATTACTATTTTTATAATGTACAATTACTACATCTATAATTAGAAATTACTATCATATAGTATAATTGGAAAATCTTACATAGGTCAGTCATTTTGCAATAAAAGTCTGTGATAACTATATTTACAAGTTTTGAAAAATTATCAAAAATTTACCATACGTAGGGATGGAGCTTCTATAGCTCTATGAAATTTAAATACTAAACCCAGTTGCATTTGAAAGAGATGAAAAGGATAAATTTACTATTCATCTAAATTTACTATTCATCACTGATTAGCTCTTGTCAATTTCATATCTTTCAAATTAGATTGGTTTTGGTCTTCTAATTTTTCAAGGATGTAGAATCTCACCTCCCCTACTTGTAATAGTTTTTTGAGAATTTTTGAAAACTTATACATGTAATTTTTATGAATTTTACATGATAATAGTAGTTTACACAAGATATGTTGTCTTTCACTATCTAGAAAATAACATGTTACTTAATATTACACAAGATGTTACTAAACTGAAATAAAATAAACTATCAAAACAAGAACTTAGCTCTGTTTCTCGGCCCTGTAATAAAATATTATATGGACAATTGTAAATGTTGCTATAATAGATGAGAAAATCAATTGAGAACCATTCGTAAAAATGTTAAGTGTTTATTCGGTATTAAAATATTACATAGATCAGTCATTTGGCATTACACCTCATTTATCATGTAAATTCCATGAAAACCATATGTACAAGTTCTATAAAAATTCTCAAAAAATTACCATACGTAAAGGATGTAAACTTCTATAATCGTGTAAAATTTAAAGACCAAACTCACTTGCATTTGAAAGATATAAATGAGATTTATTTTATTCTTCAAATTTTATAGGGATGTAGAATCTCACCTCTCCCCTACTTGTGGTAATTTTTTAAGAATTTTTAAAAACATCTATGTAACACCCCGACGCCAACGCGCCACGGATGCTACCAAAACCCTGGTTCACTAGCGACACCCTTTGGACCCACTCATGTCCGAAGGGATTACCGACACACGATAATTCTCCTCAATAAAATCACTTGAACTGAGAATTTCCGAAGAAGGCATAAAAAGCCTAACATCTATACGAACTTGACTGCAATCAACCATTAAACTCTAAAACCAATCTAAAGCTAAGTCACCGAAATTTACAAAATTTCGGCATGACCTCCCTAGAAGCTAGGACATCCACTCAGCAGACAGAAAACATTGCAGGTATATGATATCAATCTAGCAGGTCCTTAGTTAACCAATCTCACATCCAATATAAATTAATAACTACTCCATAACGAACAACATACTACCACCTCAATCCCTATTACTAAGCTTTACAAATCGATTTAAATAGGTTGATGGTGACCGAAGTCGTGTATGTGCTCTACTCCCATCCCGGCGAGCCAGCTTCAAAGAACCTAAAAACAGGAAGCAAACAAGCGTGAGTCCAAGACTCAGCAAAGTGCAATCAAGTAAGAAGAGTAGTGAAATTTGTCTAGAATGTAACTGCTTCAAGAGTAAAGTAAAAGTTTCTTTAATTTGATAGCCGTAAATAAAAGAAGCAATTTGAATTCATATAAATCCAAACATAAGAGCACAACTACTTCATGATGTGACATAACCAAAACTAAATTACAATCATCTGGTAAAGGAAATAGTAACTAGCCCCATTTACCACATCCAACTCGGAAACATAACTAGACCGTACTCATGCCTCAACAATCATTCCAGGATGAGTCTACGACTCAATTCTCAACCTGTCATTTTCATTTTCATCAATTAACAGTTAACAACTGCAACACATATAATGAAATGCGATGCTCTTATGCTCTCATCCTTTTCCTCACGAATCATAAAATGAATGCACCATGCATGCTCTTAATGCACATTGTCATAGCGTATACCGGTATAGCTGAGTGCACACCCGTCGGTGTGCACCCTCAATCCCACCCATCCCGTGGCGGGGCCTACTCTTACTGACCCGCTCCCATTCACCTCGATGAATGGGACTACGAGTAGGACTTTTGTGCTCACTACGGTGAGCACCGAGGTTCAGATCAACATGGGACGCCTCGTCCATCATGAATGCAATTATGCAATTTGACGTGAATGCATTTCATCCTCATTCATTTTCACCACACATAGCCATAACCAATATGGAAGTACCAATTAACTTGCTATTTCCCCAATGTGATTCATTCGAGAGTAAATAAAGTCATGAATAAAATTCAGGGAAAAGCATCACATAATTTCTATGAAGTAAATTAAATTTACAGATATGAACTAGGTGATTATAGTGCAAGCTTGTCCCTACACTTGCATCAACTTAACCATACCCGTTCGTACAATTTCGTAATGCAATGCAATAAATGGGAATTGAAATAACTTACCAATTTGCTAACATTCATCCATTCTCATCACCATACTAACAACTTCTAGACATGCTAATAAACATAATCACTTCATTAGAATTTTCATAAGCTTATCGCAAACAAAGCATTTAACATCCTAACAACGCTCTAGGAGTTGCACTTGCCTTTAACCTCGGCGAGAAACTGACGGCCCATTTCAGCGCTAGAAATCACCAACCCTAGAGAACAGCAACCCAAGATAGGGCAAGGCACGATTGTCACAATCACAAACTTAACGGGAATTAAAGAAGCAGTTAAATAAGAGTATAATAGCACACTACTTGATAAGGGACTTTATACAATTCAAGATCATCAACCAAATTCTACATCTCAATAAAATGAACCATCATCTGCCACACATATTTCACCTATGTTCTAATTAATTGACTCGATCAAATCAACGCAAAGCATACATGAATCTAGGATCCAAGATCCACTCAACTAATTGCAGGTGGACACCCAAGGTTGCGGACGTAGACCTGAGTAAGACATGGACCAATAAGACAATAACAATGTAGATCATTTCTGGTATGCTTCCCAGCTAGCTCATTCTTTTCGTCATCGTGTACAGTTTATACCAAACATCTACAATACTAAGTTCCTACCGTAATCAGACTTAGAAGACACTCATAAGCTTAAAAAAAGTTATGACCAGGCATTAAGCAATGCACATAGAACATTTGTTTTGTGGTTGAACATTTTCTTCAGTCTGGCAAAACAATTAGTGCTTAGCTTTCAAAAATTCCGAGCTTGCAAACAGAAGACAAACTCAGCACATGACAGAATCCTTCCATCCAAACAACAAGGTGCTAAGCAATTAAGTCCAGAAACCACCTATTAACTCGTTACATCAACATTGGCACATTTCCTGTAATTCAACACAGTTCATCCTTACATGCAGCAATTCCATATCAAAAGACAGTCCACAACCATACTCACTAGCAAAACAAATTAGGGAGAAAAGAGACCACCACATAAATCTCATGAAACCTAGCTAAGCATTTCATCGAACACTTGGCAGGCATACTAGAGACCAACATCTAAATGAAATTTAGACTTGAGCTCTCACCACAGGAAGGGGCACTACGGCCGGAGGGAGGGAAGGTCGCCGGAGGGAGGCCAGGGCAGCGCCGGAACCGGCCGGACGGGAGGCACCACTTGCCTGCAATCGCTGCTGCTGCCTGCTGCCGAACGCCATTGCTGCTCCGGCTGCTTCGGCTGAACGCCAGGGAGGGCAGGCTACATCACGAGAGAAATGCCAGGAGTGAAGCTGAAGGGGAGGCGACAGGCTTGGCTGTGGAGTGGCACCAGGAGGTAGCCGGTCAGCAGATGAGGGCGCAGGAGGAGGAGGCTAGGAAGGAAAATCGCCAAGGATCAGGTGGTCGGCTGGGGGAGGAAATCGCCAGGAGGAGATTGGAAGCAGGCGCCAGGGGTTTCGGCCAGGGAAAGAAGACGCCAGGGGTGCTGGTGCTCGGCTGAGATGAGTGAGTCGGCTGGCAAGGGAAGAAAAATCTCCCCCCAAGACAATCTCAGCCACAAAAAAATGACGAAGAGGGGAAATTCCAAAAATACCCCTCCCCAACTCTAAATCCTTAACCCTAACCTTTACTAAACTTTTTAATCTGCGAGGCAACAAAACTTTTCTTCAGAATACATCCTTGAATCAAGAAAAATGAGAACACCACCGGCCAAAATCTGAAAAAGCGCTTTGCAGTATTACAATCTACATATGATTTTACATGATAGAAATGGTTTTCACAATATATATTGCTTTGTACCATCCATAAAATAATACATTCCTATCTATTACGCAAGTTGTTACTATATCCTATGTAAACCACCTGTGTCATGCAAAATACATGAAATCATATGTATTAGTTTTTAAAAATTCTCAAAACATTACCATATGAAGGAGAGGTGAGCTTCTACAATCTTGTAAAATTTAAAGATCAAATTCAATACCATTTGAAAGATAAAATCAAATTCAATACCATTTAAAAGATATGATTGACAAAGTGCTAAAGTGTGCAAAATCACTATTGAGCCGAATTTGTCTTTTTCATATCTTTCATCTAAGAATGATTTTGTACTTAAAATTTTATAGAATTATAGATTATCATCTCTCCTACCTATGGCAATTTTTAAAAAGTTTTGAAAAACTTGTACATGTGGCTTCCATGAACAATAATTTAGTTTTGTTTGTTGACCCAATGATTGAAAATATCTCAAAAAATTATCATATATAGGGGAGGCAAGATTCTATAACTCTATAAAATCAATCAGTTGGAGGATGACTTGTTGATTGTAAAACAATTATAGAAGGAATACCAGTATATTACTTTCCCAATTGAATGTTCGTTGGTAATGCATGCTGATATGATTTGTTATGTATTGAAGGTTTAGCAATAGCATTTTGCATTTTGCCTTTATTATGAAGATGAGAAATTAAGGACCAACCTCTTTTTATTTCAGAGGGCATGGCTAGCATTTCCTGAGACTAGCCAATAAATAAAAAATAGTAGAAACTAAAAATTAATCATCACAGATGGTTTTTATTTGGAACCGTTTGTAATGAGAGCTACACCACAGACGGTTGCAACAAAGAACCATCTGTGGTGTAGCCCTCATCACGGATGGTTCCAAACAAGAACCGTCTGTGATGTAGCCTCATCACAGACGGTTCCAAATAAGAACCGTCTGTGATGTGATGACTATTTTCGTAGATGGTTTGCAAACCGTCTGTGATCACTGAAGTCATCACTGACAATTGCTCACAGACGGTTCACAAAACTGTCTATGATGTGCATATGTACAATAGTGTCAAGTGATAAATACATGTATTCTCAAGCAAATATGAAAGTGCATTTAGGCACTAATGTTATTTTGGTGATTAATGACAAACGCATATAATGACAATCTATGTAATTGTGTAAATGCTTAACTTAGTGCTTAACAAATGACAAATCTCTAATATGATTATATTGCTAATGAGATTAACATGTTTATTGCCAAGTTGTGTATTAGTATAATTAGTCTCATCTATTTAGAGGAAAATCAAGTGGATGGTTAAGCAAATAATAAGGTATGCAATTTCGGTATCCATTCTTTATTTGTATTGCATTCCTATTGTGCAAATGCATAATGAACATGTTGATTATATATATGCACATTGGGTCATGTCATATTTAGTTGTGCACATGTATTCATTTGAGTTCATTATGCCCTTTGTTTTTAGTATGCATGTATTAACTAGAGTTAAACTTCACATTGCTATAGATTAAATTGGTGCATGCACGTTTTAGTTGTATATCTTCTCATGCACTTCTCTTAGTGAAGTTTAATCTAGATTTGGATCACATATTCACTCTTATTCCAAATATTATTTGCACATATGCAATTCGTGTATATTCTATCATGTGCGTCGTTTAAGTAAAGACCGTGATCTTTGCCATGATTTAATTGTTTCGTCATATTGGCAATTATCTCTCTAGTGCATATAGATCAATTACATATTCATCATGATGCACTTAGTAGAGAACATTTCTAATGTCAAGTGTTTCCATTCATGTTGTACTTCTTTATATGAAACACTTGTGGGAATCAACTGCTCACAAATATCAATTTCTTCATATCTATTGAGCTTTTGGGACTAATGCTTGTCATGAGTGGTTTGGAAAGAATTAGGTCCCGTGTGTATGATGACCAAGGTATCGTGGAGGATGATCGTTGTCGAGGTCAACAAGACGGCGGTGTCACCAAGAGTTGAGGACTAAGTCAAGATCAACTTGGCGTGGAGATCGTCGGAGAGAATGATCAAGTCAAGGTCGATAGGACGAGAGTCTCATGAGGTGAATCGAGTCAAGTTGGACAAGGCGAAGACGTCATCAATCATTTGGTAAAAGACATCATACACATTGCATCCACGGAGAAGACGGCATGCGGATTGAATGTAAGACTTAGATTTCTCGTTTGAATTTGAGTCTAAGGATTGCCGTACTATTAAGAGGGATGCGAACGTTGAATGACTTTTAGATGTGTCAAGTGCTCAAGTGATGATCCTTGTGAAAATTAGAGAGAAAGTGGGGTTGGTGGTGCCGGAAAGTAAGAATTGTAGGTCCCCCTTGGATTCTTTGTGAAATCTGAATTTATCCTTTGATATTTGGGTAGTGAGACCTTGTTATTTGTGTAGCCCTTGTTCTTAGCTTTCAATAGAGTCCAAAATCACTGAAATCGGAGTCCGGAGTCAAAGTTATGCTCGTTTTGGTTGGTCGAGCTTTCATCGGATAGTCCGATGTTGACATCGGATAGTCCGATGAGGACTTAGAAAATTTCTGAAACATCTTTGAAAATGGGTACTCTCTGGAAATATCGGATAGTCCGTTGTTCCCTTGGAAATCTGGAGTTTTTCACACATCGGATAGTCCGATGTTCCATATCGGAAAGTCCGATCTGTGATTTTTATTCAAGAGAATTTGAATTTCGTGTGGAGTCGATCTGGAATTTTACACACATCGGATAGTCCGATGTTCAATATCAGATAGTCCGATGTGTGTCTGGCCAGGGCATAACGGCTAGTTTTTTGAAGCCTCTATTTAAAGCCCTCTCCTCTCTATTTCGAGGGGGCCGTTACTCCACTGGTTTGAGGTGTTCCCCTCTTGTTCTTGAGCCCCCTAAACACCTCTTTACCCTTAGATCTAAGTGATCCCCTTTGTGAGAAGGGTAGGGAAGAGTGTGAGGAGTGAGGTGCTAGGTTGAGTGAGATTTGAGTTGTTTGAGCACTTGATTTCATCTCCAAGCTTGTTCTTCGTGAGCATTTGTTACTCTTGGAGGTTGAGGACTCCTAGACGGCTAGGAGGTCGCCTACGAGCCACCGGTACTTTGTGTGGTTGGTCGTGGGAAGTTTGTGAAGGCCGGATTCCGCCTCCGCAAGGGAAGGAATCAAAGAAGTGAAGTCCGGCGAGTGCATTTGTGCAACACCGGGAGGAAGAGGGTTGAAAGAGACCCCGGCTCAAGTGTGACCAAGCCTCAACCGGCGAGTGCATTTGTGCAACACCGGGAAGAAGAGGGTTGAAAGAGACCCCGGCTTGAGTGTGACCGTGCCGCCTCAACGGAGACGTAGGATCCCCTCAAGGATCCGAACTTCGGGAAAAACCAACCATGCATCAAATCTTTGGTTTGGTCTTTTCTTGTTGCTTTAATTAAATTTGCCTTGAAGTAATTGTTATAGCTAGCCTTCTACTCATTTGTTGCTTACCCTAGTCTAACTCTAACTTGTGATAAACTTGATTGCTCTCGCTCTTATCGGATAATCCGATTGTGCATATCGGATAGTCTGATAATATCGGATAGTCCGATATTCAAAGTCGGATAGTCCGATTCTTTTCCGCTGCAAATTAAGATTTAATTTTATAAACGCCTATTCACCCCCCTCTAGGCGACATCCCCTGTCCTTTCAATTGGTATCAGAGCTTGGTCTCTCATTTTATTAGACTTAACCGTCTAGAGAGTAAAGGATGTCGCTTGACGGGATGGGTGAACTTGGAGCTATTACTTCTCTTGATCATACTAACATGAATGCTCCATCTTCATCCTCTTATATACGTGTTTCCTCTGGTTGGGCACCTTACTTTGATGGTACTAGTTATGGACCATGGAATCACAAATTGAAAATGTACTTGAGATCTATCGATTCTTCTATTTGGCGTATTATTGAAACAGGCTATAGCATAAAGGATGAGGGAAACCTCACCACCGAAGTGGAACATAATGAACACACAAATGCTCAAGCCTTGGATGCTCTACTTAGCGTGTTGAGCGAAGATGAGCGCAAGAAGGTATGCCATCTAAAAAGGGCTCATGATGTGTGGATGCTCATTCAAAGAAATTATGAGAAGTCCAAGATTGGTCTAGGGGATAATTTACAAGTGAGGACTTCAAGTGATGATTGCTCCACATCAAGCTCAAGTGATGATGAGTCTTCTTCATCTTCTCCCTCGCCACATTGCCTTATGGCCCAAGGTGATAATGAGGTAAACGATGGTGAGCCATCCAAAATTAAGTTAATGTCTGTGATTAAAGTTCTTCATAGACGCCTTGAGAATCAATTTAGAAAATCATATGAGTTGATTCAAAAACTTGAATTGCTTCAAAAATCATATGATGCCTTAAAATTAGATCATGAAAAAGTCCTTCTCAAGGAACTCACTAAGTCTAATGTGGATAGTGCTACTCAATGCAATTTAGTAGATGAATTGTCTTGCTCAACTTCCATGACAAATAATTCATCTAATAAACGCATATCCACTTATAGCGATGATTTACCTTGTTGCTCAAATTCTATTGCTACTACTTCCTCTATGCTTGTTGAGACTAACCTTGTAGAGGAAAATAAAGAGCTCAAGGCCCAAGTCATTAGATTAGAAAATGACTTGAAGAAGTGCGTAAAGGGAAAAGCCATCCTCGACGAGATCTTGAGCAAGCCAAGGGCGCCTCAAGATAAGCGAGGACTCGGCTACATCTCCAAGAGGGAGACTAGCAAGACAAGGCACAACGAAAAACAATCGAAGATCATCAAGTGCTTTGCTTGCAACAAGAAGGGCCACCTTGCCTCCGTGTGCCCTAACAAAGTGGAATCCAAGCCACAACTATCAACAATGAGGCAAACCGGCAAAGAGCAAGTCAAGAAGAAAAGACGTTCAAAGCTCACTTGCTACAATTGCCGCGTGAAGGGACACATCGGTAAGGATTGTCCCAAAGGTATGAACCCTAAGCCTTCTCATCATTTCAATGATTATTTGCTTAGGAAGGACAAGAATGGCAATGTGTTTGCCAAGCTTGTCAAGTCCCCTATGCCTGTTAAAATTGATAATATTCATTTGCATAGGAAGAGCAAATCTAGAAATGATTTTGCCAAAGTTGTTAGGACTTCTAAGCCTACACAAAGCAATTCAAATAAATTGCTTAGGAGAAATAACAACAGCAAAACATTTGCTAGATATACTAGATCCTCTAAGCCAATGCATAATTTCAATAATCATATGCTTAGAAGAGATCAAACTAGAAATAGTTTTGCAAAGTATTATTATCCTCCTAAGTCCTCTCACTTAAATGCCAATCATTTGCTTAGGAGGAACAATTATCGCAAACCTATTCCTAGTCATGTTAGTCTTATCAAAAATGCTAATATTAGGACCATTTGGGTTCCTAAATCTATTGTGACTAACATTGTTGGACCCAACAAGAATTGAGTACCAAATATCGCCTAAAAGATTGTTAGGCAATATGAGATGGATTGGACGCTTGGTTTCATCAAGAATATAAGGACTTCATCAAATTACAAGTTGGAACCAAGCATGAAGACAATCAAGTCCAACATGAGCCAACGCCATCTCGGTAACAAGCATTTAATTTGATTACTATTTTGCTTCTAGCCTTGTGTAGGTTTAGACGCATTAGTATCATGCAAATATTGAGTTAATTGCTTGTTGTGAGTACTTGCTCTCGCCTCTTATCTATTCTCTTATTGCAATCTTGAGCAAGTTAAATAGTGGCACATTTAGGGGGAATGCTAAATCATAATCATGTATATTACATCCCTACGTGTACCCATATTTATATAAGTGCATATATATTTTCAAAATCAAGCCATTTAGCCAAAAGTCAAAATTTTGTATACTATTAGTATTCTTGTGAAAACTAATTGCAAAATGTATACAAATGTATTTGAAACATTTTTTAAAGGTTTTGGCTTCACAAAATCTATTTTGAAAAGAAAATGAGTTTCATGATCAAAATCTAGTTACTAGTATCTTGTTTTGGATTTAAACTTATAATTTTCATAGAATTAAAAGTAAAATGTTTTTGAAAGTAATTCCAAAATGAAAAACCTAGAGTTGGTCATTCTTAACAATTCTCGTATTCAAAAGATTTTTAAAAGACCAACTTTTCAAAAGTTATTTGATGTTAAAACTCGTGAAAAACTATACTTGACCTATAATGGTCATATTCTAGCACTTTGTGAGTTTCACCATTTGGATCAATTCTTGTGCAGAATTTTGGTTCAAAATGGTATTCTAAACTCATACACAAAATTCAAATCTTTATATCTTACCCATTGTTTCTTTTTGAATTTGTATGTTGATTGAATTTGACTTTGTGGTTTCTTTTGGTTCTTTAAAGAAACCCTCTTTGGACAAGAGTCAAAAAGTGTGTTTAACAATCCTAAATTTGTGAAAAGCCTTGCAAAAGTATTTTATTATGTATTTCAAACGGTTTTGCAAGCTTCCAAAAAGAGAAATCCTATTTTGGAAATTAATTTGGCCAAAATATTTGTGTTTAACTCAAATATACCTACAAGTAGTATTTTGGCATTCAAATTGGATTTCATTGTATTCATTAGAAATTCATGCTTCAAAATGAATTCCAAATTATTCAAGCCATGAGAATCCAAATTATGGATGAAATCAAATTTGAAGTTGCACTTTGAGGTCTTTATGAAATTTATTTTCATTTTTATGCCTCAAAGTGCATTTCGCCAAAATTGTGCTAATAAGAAAACTCTTTGGAAACAAAAGTTATTCGAAAACCTTCAACATAGTCCAAAGTTGGTTTCCTGAAAATTTCAAATCATTTGGAATTTATTTGAAGTGTTTTCAATTGGTTTTCAATCTGATTTCTGGAATTTTCAACAAATCGGAACATCCGATATCAGTATCGGAACATCCGACTTCTGGTAAAATGAACTAATCGGAACATCCGATATCAGTATCGGAACATCCGATATCAGTATTGGAACATCCAATTGGCCTAGTTTAAAACCTTTTACTTTGATTTCAGGCCCTGTTTTCATATTGAATTGTATTTCAAACTTGGTATCAGTCTAGTATTCAATTAAATTGAGAAGTGATACTCACTTGATCTTTGAAAAGACAAAACTTGTGCAATTCAAATGCAAATAACTCCTTGATTCATTTGTTGAATATCTTAGAGAGTTTATTTATTGCAAGTTTTGGGCACTTAATTGCTTCAAAGTGGTATCATCTTATTAATGTACTCTGATACTCTTTCCGAATCTTTGTGATTTAGATTTTAAAATTCAAAAGAAAATCCAAGTTGTCTTGATCTATCTTAGATTTTCTTGATCTATCTTAAGTTGTCCATCTCTTTGATACCCAGAAATGTTTATTGCTCTGATACTCATCGATTTTGTTGATTATTCCTTCAAGTGATATCAATTCTTAGTGATTTGATTATAAGTAGTATCAATTGAGCATTTATTCATTTCTTATGTTTACAAATCGGTATCATTGAGTTTCTCCTATTTTGACAATTGGTTTCATCAAGACTTATTGCTTATACTTTCAAGTGATATCTTTTGGTTGTTTAAATTCTTTCTTGTGGTATCATTGAACTCGATTATTTCCTACAAGTGGTATTTTCAATTGCCTCCTTGTAGCATAGATTCGATACCCAAATTCTTGATTAAGAATTTCCTCCCAAATTAAAATTGTAAGTTCAATCTCATAAGAATTCTCTATGTGAGATTCTTTATGCATTGAAACACATAAAGAGGAAAATTCCTAGTTGAGCATTGCTTTTTAAGCAAAATTTGGTATCTAATTTATCAAATGCTATTTGTTTTGGGTTCCTCGTTTAACCCTCTTTAAGCAAAATTTGTGGATTCTTCAGAAGAATCATGATGCGAGCTTTGTAAAGCCTAATAAAATGAGGAGTGAGTTATTTGATTTTGTTTCAAATAACTCGTGTGATACCTTTCTTTCGCCTTTTTGTGCATCTCTTACATGTGGTTCTTTAAAAAGCCAAAAAGGGAGAAAATGTTGTTTTTACAAGTGGTATTCTAAAAACTCCAAATATGGTCTGTTTTCATGGTTTCACTCTTTTGGGCCATATAAAGAAAAAGTCTGCGGAATTCTTAAATCTTATTAGAAATTCTCTTGTAAGCTTAAGAGTGAACTCGAATGTGTTTTATCCATGTTCTCTCTTTAAAGTGGAGTTCAAAAATTAAATTTGAATGAGTTTCAAATATTTTCATTGTAAATTGGTGAAATGAAAGCTTAAATTGGTATCTTAAATCTTTTCAAATTGCATGCAAATAGTATTATCATGTTTATCATCTATATCATGCATGTTGTACTTAGACATTATCAAACTAACTTGGGTCAAGTTGAAAGATATTTGTTCCCAGAAATTATGTGCTTGTCTATTGATGTTCAAGGTATTGGAAAAGGGGTCATCTTCGACGGTGGGATGAAGGAAATGGAGAGGAGCTCCATAGTCCGAGGGATCTAAGGCCGGGCGCGGTGATCATGACCGATACGAACATGTGATGGACAAGAACCGACAAAGGGACGTATTTTTTTTGACCACGTTCAATAATGTCTTTGCACACCATTATGCTCAATTGTCTCATTTTAAATGGTGTTGTATTTTTTCAATTGATATCATCAATTAATATCTTTCAAGAGGTATCCTCTAATCCTAAATTACTTTGAAGTGTCATCTAACTTGCATTTGGTATTATCAAGAATTAAAATGTACATATGGGTGACACATTGCAAAGAGGTATGCCCTTGATAATCTTGTGAAATTCTTGATCATGAAAGTGCATTTTACTTATACAATCTTGATTCATGATCTTGTATACATATTGTGATCATATAAGCAATTCCTTCTTATGTAATATTCTCTATATGATCGTGATTCTCAGAATTTAATTTGATCATGAGCATGTGCTTAAATTATATAAATTTGCTATATGATCTTGATGTTTAAAGAATAAATCTTCTCCATGTGAAATCATGTTCATGTGTCATATTTGAGTACCACTTACATCTTGTGAATCATGACCACATTTAAATTGGTATCATTAGAAACATTCATTACCTAAATCTTGGATATAATTGGTATCATATCTTGCCTAGATTTAGGGGGAGCTTAATATCATTGCACTATTACTAGCTCCTTAATTTTATTTTGTTCTCCCTAATCTTTTTATTGAGTGTGCAATCAAGGGGGAGAATAGATTTTATTGAATGAACAATAATGATCTATTAAGCACCTTTTTGGGATTAATGACAAAAGGGGGAGAATTTATGGATTTATATCAATTGTCCCCTACTCGATTGTCAAAAAGGGATAATTTGTAAGTATGATCTCTTATTGTTGTTTTAATGTTTGTTTTAATTCTAAATGTCTTAATATTGTCATTTGGTGCAATTGATAATAGGTTTGTCATAAATCACCAAAAAGGGGGAGATTGAAAGTGCATTTAGGCACTAATGTTATTTTGGTGATTAATGACAAACGTATATAATGACAATCTATGTAATTGTGTAAATGCTTAACTTAGTGCTTAACAAATGACAAACCTCTAATATGATTATATTGCTAATGAGACTAACATGTTTATTGCCAAGTTGTTTATTAGTATAATTAGTCTCATATATTTAGAGGAAAATCAAGTGGATGGTTAAGCAAAGAATAAGGTATGCAATTTCGGTATCCATTCTTTATTTGTATTGCATTCCTATTGTGCAAATGCATAATGAACATGTTGATTATATATATGCACATTGGGTCATGTCATATTTAGTTGTGCACATGTATTCATTTGAGTTCATTATGCGCTTTGTTTTTAGTATGCATGTATTAACTAGAGTTAAACTTCACATTGCTATAGATTAAATTGGTGCATGCACGTTTTAGTTGCATATCTTCTCATGCACTTCTCTTAGTGAAGTTTAATCTCGATTTGGATCACATATTCACTCTTATTCCAAATATTATTTGCACATATGCAATTCGTGTATATTCTATCATGTGCGTCGTTTAAGTAAAGACCGTGATCTTTGCCATGATTTAATTGTTTCGTCATATTGGCAATTATCTCTCTAGTGCATATAGATCAATTACATATTCATCATGATGCACTTAGTAGAGAACATTTCTAATGTCAAGTGTTTCTATTCATGTTGTACTTCTTTATATGAAACACTTGTGGGAATCAACTGCTCACAAATATCAATTTCTTCATATCTATTGAGCTTTTGGGACTAATGCTTGTCATGAGTGGTTTGGAAAGAATTAGGTCCCGTGTGTATGATGACCAAGGTATCGTGGAGGATGATCGTTAAGCCAAGGTCAACAAGACGGCGGTGTCACCAAGAGTTGAGGACTAAGTCAAGATCAACTTGGCGTGGAGATCGTCGGAGAGAATGATCAAGTCAAGGTCGATAGGACGAGAGTCTCATGAGGTGAATCGAGTCAAGTTGGACAAGGCGAAGACGTCATCAATCATTTGGTAAAAGACATCATACACATTGCATCCACGGAGAAGACGGCATGCGGATTGAATGTAAGACTTAGATTTCTCGTTTGAATTTGAGTCTAAGGATTGCCGTACTATTAAGAGGGATGCGAACGTTGAATGACTTTTAGATGTGTCAAGTGCTCAAGTGATGATCCTTGTGAAAATTAGAGAGAAAGTGGGGTTGGTGGTGCCGGAAAGTAAGAATTGTAGGTCCCCCTTGGATTCTTTGTGAAATCTGAATTTATCCTTTGAGATTTGGGTAGTGAGACCTTGTTATTTGTGTAGCCCTTGTTCTTAGAGGTAGCTTCAGGACAATCTCAATTCCACAAGTTACTTCATATTTGAACGGGCATTGCTTGGCAAAGTGACCTCTTTTACGGCAGGCATAGCATAATCGATTCTTTGATGCTGCACCATACAGTCTTGGTGTTATGCTTTGAATTGAACTGACTTCTGAGATGACCGAAGGTAAAGTGGGTGCTTGATGCTTCTGGGGACATCGTCTGACATAGTGACCTTGTTTACCACAAAGGAAACAACTTCCTGGTGACTTTGACTTCCTCCTTTTATGAGGTAAATTGTTAGATTCTTGGTATTTCTCCTTTAACGGCTCCTGCGATAAGGCATGGGTAGATGACAACATACCTTTCTATGCTAACTCTTGAACCACAATGGCTTGGAAATTTTCTCGTTGACGTTGCATTGCACAGGTCAATACCGAATACATAGCACACTGGCTTGGGCGATGATCTTGGACTTCACAAAGAAAACAGGAAATTTTATTATTCGGACACTCTCCAAGAGAATGGTTCCCTTCACAACTGGAACAATTGATATGATGCTCGTCCGAGGTATATCCTATGACTCCCAACGAATACATGCACGATCCTCTGATTTGCTTGATTGGCAACACTTTAAAGAACAACATCCAGATTGGTTGTGGTATGCAGGAGTTGCATATTCCTCTGAATTGGTTGCACCTTTCATCGGAGCATGAAACTCACGAAACGCAGTAGTGAATTCCTTCCAAGTGGTAGTCTAATCATTACCATAGATGGCACGGTAGTTTTTCCACCAAGCTAATGCTGCACCTTCTAACTGACTGGTGGCATATATAATCTTATCTTTATCATCACACTGTATGGAAGATAGCTTCTTCTCCATGACTTGAATCTAGGTTTCTGTACCTTGCAGGGAGGTGAATTCTTTAAAAACGGGTGGCTTAGTTTCTATGAACGGTGCAAACTTGTACTGAGAACGTACTGTTGAATTTTCAACCGGTGGAACTGGAGATTGCTTTTGGTCAACATCTGCTCTAACACTGATACTGGCGGCAACATCTGAACTAACTTGGACTGCTTCAAGAATACTGCCAAGGCTGTCACTGGAAAACTTCTCCATTTGTTGACTGACCAAGGTCAATAGGCAAGAGGGAAAAGCATAGATAAGTATCCAAGACTATTACGGGGATTAGGTTTAACCCAAAACCTCAAATTATACAATCATTATTTATAACTTGGTATGGTTGCTCACAAAAGCCTAAGGGCCATGCAACACATCACGCAAACTCAAAGCAAAAGTAAAACCAAATTATCCTAAGCACACAAGTTTAACGTCTAGAAAGGGTAACACTCCTAACTTAGACAGACGTGACTCTCACACATGAGTCTCAACAACTACTCAAGCACTGATTCTTCGAATTTCTTGAACACTTCATTGGCACTGGTTCTTCTACCTTCTGGAACACTTCATCGGCACTCTTTCCTTGAGCTCGACAATTCTTGTCTTCACGATCTTCAGTGTCTGCCAAGAGTCCAAAATCACTGAAATCGAGTCCGAGTCAAAAGTTATGCTCGTTTTGGTCGAGTTGCTTTCGGTGCACACCGGATAGTCCGATGTTGACATCGGATAGTCCGATGAGGACTTAGAAAATTTCTGAAACATCTTTGAAAATGGGTACTCTCTGGAAATATCGGATAGTCCGATGTTTGATATCGGATAGTCCGTTGTTCCCTTGGAAATCTGGAGTTTTTCACACATCGGATAGTCCGATGTTCCATATCGGAAAGTCCGATCTGTGATTTTTATTCAAGAGAATTTGAATTTTGTGTGGAGTCGATCTGGAATTTTACACACATCGGATAGTCCGATGTTCAATATCAGATAGTCCGATGTGTGTCTGGCCAGGGCATAACGGCTAGTTTTTTGAAGCCTCTATTTAAAGCCCTCTCCTCTCCATTTCGAGGGGGTCGTTACTCCACTGGTTTGAGGTGTTCCCCTCTTGTTCTTGAGCCCCCTAAACACCTCTTTACCCTTAGATCTAAGTGATCCCCTTTGTGAGAAGGGTAGGGAAGAGTGTGAGGAGTGAGGTGCTAGGTTGAGTGAGATTTGAGTTGTTTGAGCACTTGATTTCATCTCCAAGCTTGTTCTTCGTGAGCATTTGTTACTCTTGGAGGTTGAGGACTCCTAGGCGGGTAGGAGGTCGCCACGAGCCACCGGTACTTTGTGTGGTTGGGTGGGAAGTTTGTGAAGGCGGATTCCGCCTCCGCAAGGAAGGAATCAAAGAAGTGAAGTCCCATGAGTGCATTTGTGCAACACCGGAGGAAGAGGGTTGAAAGAGACCCGGCTCAAGTGTGACCAAGCCTCAACCGCGAGTGCATTTGTGCAACACCGGGAAGAAGAGGGTTGAAAGAGACCCCGGCTTGAATGTGACCGAGCCGCCTCAACGGAGACGTAGGATCCCCTCAAGGATCCGAACTTCGGGAAAAACCAACCATGCATCAAATCTTTGGTTTGGTCTTTTTTGTTGCTTTAATTAAATTTGCCTTGAAGTAATTGTTATAGCTAGCCTTCTACTCATTTGTTGCTTACCCTAGTCTAGCTCTAACTTGTGATAAACTTGATTGCTCTCGCTCTTATCGGATAATCCGATTGTGCATATCGGATAGTCTGATAATATCGGATTGTCCGATATTCAAAGTCGGATAGTTCGATTCTTTTCCGCTGCAAATTAAGATTTAATTTTATAAACGCCTATTCACCCCCCCTCTAGGCGACATCCCCTGTCCTTTCAAAATATCACATTAAGATTGTTTAACGATCTTCACAGCTGTTCGAATAAAAACATAAGAGGTGTACTACGCACTTTGTTGTCAAAAGATGAAGCAAAAAAATGCATAACAAAAAAATGATTACACATTACAATTATATCATCCCATGCATCTAAAAAATTATAGACAGCCCATTTCGGTTAAAAGAAACATCACAGTATTGAAAGGCATGTCACCTTTTTTAAGTAGTATGCTGAACCAATGATGCTACAGCATAAAACACTACCCTGACCCTAGTCAATAATCCAAGCTGAAGCTACCTAAGTCGATCGTATGGGTACAATAACAAAAATGTATTAAGACATCAATACTAAGAGTAAATATAATAAAAACAATGTGCGATATACAGAATTAAGAAAAACGTTAGTATTATTGGTGACAATTAGAGTGATAATCGGCTGCATCAGTCGTAGGGGTGTCGAGTGCAACAAGTGAAGCCTCGGTGGTAGCAAAGGTTGAATTCTAATGCATTGCGATGGAGAACCATGTTTGGATGCAAATGTGTTAGAATCCCTTGCCAGGAAATATTGAGCATGTATCAGCAATCTTTACTGAAATAGTAGCCAAAAATAGATGTAACAAAGTTAATTTCTTCACAAATGAACAGCATAAAAGGGTAGGTATAGTCTTCCATGGATGACTGTTATTTCTTATGAGCAGATTTCTTATTTTAATATGTTAATTAGCAATAGCCAAAAGAAGTTACTGTGTTTTATTCGGTGCACATTCCTTGATTCCATCATAAGTGTCATTAAACCTGTATATATAGTTCCAATTAGCACCTTGTAAGCTCTTGCCGAACAACATTGTCCTTTACCCCCAATATATATCATTTCATCTAGTTGTGAAGATAGTTGCAAGTGGGTAATGATTTATGAAACTATGTTAAATTGAATTACTTGTCCCAATGAGGAACTATGATTTTTTGAGATAAACCCAAAATACTAAATCTGGCAAATATGATATCTCAAAGATCTCCAAAAAAACAAAATTAATGTTACCCATTGTTAACACTCTAAACCTATCATTATCTAGATATCTTACAAACTTATCAGTCAAATAATTGAACAACGCTCAGATTATATTCTACAAAATGGTATCAAGATATATACATTCTAGCATCAGATAAAAATGAAGGTAGGTAGTTTATAATTCTTTGTCTGTCATTGCCAAATCATATAATCAATGCTCTTGGATCTCACATGAAAATGAATTGTCCTTTTATCCAGTTAATCATCAACTTGTCCATGTTCACCCTTTTTCATATTAGCTTCGCAATTTGAAACAAGATGTGCTACAGACATTATCAATTTAGAGTTGACAGCCTGAATTATCCACAAAAGACTTCATTAATCTATATCATTGTTAGTACTTTTACAATCACCAAAATAAATAAACTAGGCTTAATAATAACTTTCAGGTTTCATATATTCTTTATATTTGTCAAGTTCAATTCAATGCATATTGTTGACGGGTCCATGAACAGTACAAGTCTTTAATTCTTACATATATTGTGAATATAAAAGAGTAGGGTATCTACATGCTTAATTGGAATGTAAACTTACATTAGCGACACACTCCTTCTGAATGCCTACATTCTTTTTGAGGCTATCTTCCCTCTATCTTGCTTCAACTAAAGCAGATTGCCGAAAAGCTCATTCACGTTTGTGCATGATCTCAGTGGACTCCAAGGAAGCTCTTGAGTTGTTCGTCCTTGGATGTCAGCTTCTTCTGTTCCAATAAAATAAGACAAAGATTATGTTGGTAATCATAAATCTACAGCCAAAAAAGTGAATAGAATAAAAAAAAGAGAGCTGACAACAAAACAAAAGTTATTATCAGTCTTTGCTAGATAGATTAAACATGTATCTTGCACTTTGGGATGATTATTGTCCAACAGAGAGTGGTCCATCCACAGATCTTGATGAAGCATCTTTCACAGTTCATCCACCACACTGCAAAGATGAAGTAGTTCCATCAATCAAGTGCTGAAAAAAAAATGGTGAAAATATATGGAATTTCGTTAATGCTCACTCAGTTCGTTCTGCTACATTTGGCGTTCTACACTAATCACATGCAATACAAGCGTGGAAATTGAGACAATGTAATCAATTAACTCCTTCAATGTGGTAGCAATTCCCCACGCATCAGGGAACTTTAAATAACAACCTGTATCTCACATTACAAAGGGCAACTTCTTGAAGTTAGCTCACTTTTTTTTCTCTTTACACTACACTTATTCTTGCTGTGTTGTCATCTTTGATAACAGTTTCAGAATCTTAGCACATAGGGAGACTCCTTTTTCTTAACCTATTGATACGTCAATGAATGACAGAGTTCTACTATTGTCTATATTAAGAGACATAAACAGATGGCCAACGCTGGTCAGATACAAGTAGAAAAACCTTCATTTGAAATCTTCAAAAATCATAAGCATTATTTCGACAAGGTCTGCACTAACCGCAATTACAATTATAATCCAGAAACCAGAAACATTGCTTCCACAAGGTTTGCACTTATTGCAATAACAATTATAATTCAGAAATCAGAAACATTACATCCACAAGGCGGTTAAAATAATATTTTGTTGAAAATATTTTATTTAAGTTCCAAATGCCCTAAAATATTTTTTAGAATTTTTCTGGCATTTTTGCTAATTATTTTGGCTTTGTTTATTTTTCTAATTTATTTTTATTTGGAAAATGTTTAAAAATTCTTTAGAACAGTCTTGGGCCGAAACCCGTCAGGCCCGGCCAAATCTCCATGTCACCAGCCCATGTCGGCCTGCCAGCTGCTAACCCAAAGCCACGCGCATCTCGGCCGTCGATTCTTAATCGAATCGAATGGCTAAGAAATCGTTGTGTTGCTTTGTGCTGTGAGCCATCGAATCCGGGCTACATGGACGGCCAAGATCGCACCACGTTGCCACCACCGTATCTGAATAGAACACCGCTATCTCCATGTCCGCTGTGTAATCCACGCCCAACACGCCACCCTAGAGCCCTATTTAAGCCGCGGCCTCTCACATCATGATCAGCACTTGACTCCACACCCAACACCCTTGAGCACGTCGTCTGAGTGACTGCCAACTGCTGGTGCGAGCTCACTAAAGTTCATCGAATGTCGCAACACCATTTTTGCATCGTTAAGATGATCAATTTGCAATCCAAGGTAAAACTTTGTTTTTCGAAGATCTTTCATCTTAAATTCTTTCTTTAAACACTCAACTGCATTTGAGATCCCTTTAGTTGTTCCAATCATATTTAGATCATCAACATATACAGCGATTATCATAAATTCATCTCCAGATTTTTTTATGAATACACATGGACAAATAGAATCGTTTCTGTATCCTTCTTTTATCAAATATTCACTAAGACGATTATACCACATTCGTCTAGATTTTTTTAATCCGTATGATGACTTTCTCAGTTTGATTGAATATTGTTCTCGAGAACCTACTGCTTTTGGTAGTTTGAATCCTTTGGGGAGTTTCATATAAATATCACTATCTAGTGATCCATAAAAGTATGCTGTAACAACATCCATTAGATGCATGTCAAGGCATTCCTTCATTGCCAAACAGATAAGATATCTAAAAGTTGTTGCATCCATCGCAGGAGAGTATGTTTCTTCATAATCTATACTAGGTCTTTTGGAAAAATCTTGGGCAACTAATCGTGCCTCGTATCTCGTAACTTCTCCTTTCTCATTTCTTTTTCACACAAAGACCTATTTGTAACCAATAGGTTTTACACCATTGGGTGTACGAGCTACAGGCCCAAAAAGTTCTCATTTGTCAAAGAATTCAATTTTGCCTGAATTGCATCTTTCCATTTTAGCCAATCATTTCTTTGTTTGCATTCCTCGGTTGATCAAGGTTCTTGATCCTCACTACCTTGTATACTGTCGGCGTACTTTGCGTCGAGGTACCCTCTCTGCCACGATCAGGAGAGGCCACGAGTGCCAAAGCGTGGCTGCTTGGCGAGTAGGCGGGCGATCAGGCCTCGATGTCGGCAATCGCCGTGTGGCGTACCGACGAAAGGGTGGGCGATCAGCCCCGACGCCAGTGATCAGCACAGTGGCGGCCATACGAACAGCAGCGACGACCGAGCCTCGACGGTGTAACACCCCAGCGCCAAACACGCCACGGATGTTACCAAAACTCTAAATAACTAATGTCACCTCTATGAAAGGACAGGAATCAACCTCTGACTCTTAAAACCGGCTTAAAACTAAGCCACCGAAATTTACAAAATTTTGGCATGACCTCTCTAGAAAATAGGACATCCACTCAGCAGACAAAACAAAAGAATATTTGCAGTTATGATATTATTCACCCACACCAGGATGAATCATTCTAGCAGATCCATAGTTAAACAATCACACATCCAACAGCCAATAGTAAACTACGCAACAACGAACAACATAAAACCACTGCATTAGTTACAACCAGACTAATGCGCACTAGGTCGGCCCGATCTTCTGATGAGAACAATACGTCGGTTTGTTAGCGCACGAAGTAGATGGATCGGCTACTAACCACGAGATCAGCAACCAAGCAATCGCAACGTCACCACATGAGGCGATCAACCGAATCAAAGACCCGATCGATCCTTGTACCTGCTGCAACCGAGAACATGCAAGAACAAGGTGAGAGCAATTCCAATCCAATAATCTCAAAGATACAAGGGTGAGGTTCTGTTTCTCGTCACGGGTGGTCTAGTCAACACACGCGAACACGAGGAGGGACGCACAAAGGGTCTACCAAAACACAACAAAAACCTAAGCGTAAAAGAACGGTGGCAGCCACATATATAGCGGTGGCCACCAAAACCCTAAGATACATGGGCCATAGGCCAAAAAGTGAGGTGATGCAGCACCCTGAATTTCTGGCCCGTGACATTGTTCCACATTTTCCCATCGTTCTAGAGAGAATTTGGAAGTAGGGCTGATCCATTGGAAAGCTTATCTCCTAAGCATTCAAATGGGTGGTCGCACGCTGAAAACGGAGTCTGGGAGCCCGAGTTATGCCCGTTTGAAGTTGGCATGCTGCTGGATGGCCGAACCGGGCTTTTTGGCATCTTGGGCTTCCATATAGGCCTTCCTTGACGCGTGGGTTGTCCTCGGGGTGTGTGTTTGAGGCCCTTGTCTGTTGATGTGGGCTTGAATAGCTGAGCTTTTGGATTAAGGCCTCTCAGCGACGAAGATGCCGTGGCGTCGATCGTATGTGATGAAGATGGAGCAGCGTCGGTAGTCATTAGAGCGGCCGGAGAGGAAGGAGGGGCAGCGGTCACACTGATCGTATCCAAGCTGGTGATGTCCTCATCATCCTCCCCTTCTTGAATTCGAGTCGCCCTCGACTCCTTCTCATGATCCTGCAAAAGGTTAGTAACAATAGGAGATAGAAACATGTGTTTGCAATGCGGTATCAGGGGAGGACACAACCTTATCTAAATGAACTACCACTTGATGCACACTAGGTCGGCCCAATCTTCTGATGAGAACGATACGTCGGTTTGATAGAGCACGAAGTAGATGGATCGGCTACTAACCATGAGATCAGCAACCAAGCAATCGCAACGTCACCACACGAGGCGATCAACCAAATCAAAGACCCGATCGATCCTTGTACCTGCTGCAACCGAGAACAAGCAAGAACAAGGTGAGAGCAATTCCAATCCAATAATCTCAAAGATAAAAAGGTGAGGTTCTGTTTCTCGTCACGGGTGGTCTAGTCGACACACGCGAACATGAGGAGGGACGCACAAGGGGTCTACCAAAACACAACAAAACCTAAGCGTAAAAGAATGGTGGCGGCCACATATATAGCGGCGTCCAAGAGGTGTAGGGCAGCCAAAATAGCGGTGGCCACCAAAACCCTAAGATACATGGGCCATAGGCCCAAAAGTGAGGTGATGCAGCACCCTGAATTTCTGGCCCGTGATATTGTTCCGCATTTTTCATTGTTCTGAAGTGAATTTGGAAGTAGGGCTGGATCCATTGGAAATCTTATCTCCTAAGATTTCAAACGGGTGGTCGCACGCTAAAAACGGAGTCCGGGAGTCCGAGTTATGCCCGTTTGAAGTTGGCATGCTGCTGGATGGCCGAACCGGGCTTTTTGGCATCTTGGGCTTCCATATGGGCCTTCCTTGACGCGTGGGCTGTCCTCGGGGTGTGTGTTTGAGGCCCTTGTCTGTTGATGTGGGCTTGAATAGCTGAGCTTTTGGATTAAGGCCTCTCAGCGACGAAGATGTTGTAGGCCGATCGTATGTGACGAAGATGGAGCAGCGTCATTTAGTCGTTGGAGCGGCCGGAGAGGAAGGAGGGGCAGCGGTCACACTGATCGTATCCATGCTGGTGATGTCCTCATCATCCTCCCCTTCTTGAATTGGAGTCGCCCTCGACTCCTTCTCATGATCCTGCAAAAGGTTAGTAACAATAGGAGACAAAGAAACATGTGTTTGCAATGCGGTATCAGGGGAGGACACAACCTTATCTAAATGAACTACCTCCTTTATCTTTGTTTCAATCTTTTGTGCATGGTTAACAATTTCATCACCCTCTTTGCCCTGACTTTTAACTCGTTTGCAATAATTTTTTTATTTCAGCAGGAGTCATTGGTTCCAAAATCATTTTCTTTGTATAATACATAAAGGAATATTGATTGGTTCTACCATTGTGAATAGCTTCTACATCATATAACCATGGTCTTCCTAATAAAAGTGAGCATGTTTCCATGGGTACAACATAGCAATCAACAAAATCATAATATGAACCAATAGAGAAATTCACTTGCACGGTTTGTGTTACCTGAATCTTACCACAGGAATTGAACCATTCGATCTCATAAGGTTGTTGAAGTGGAGTTGTGGTCAAGCCAAGCTTCTCAACCATGTTCTGACTTGCGAGGTTGCTACAATTTCCTCCATCTATGATGACTTGTACCCCACGTTCTCGGACAACAAACTTAGTATGGAATAAGTTGTTGCGTTGAGTTTGACTAGCATGTGCCGGTGGAGCACTAAGTACACGTTGCGACCTTAGGCTCTTGTAGTTGTTCGTCATTGCAGCACTCAAGTGCACACCATTTTGATCATTCTTGCCTATAGGGTTAGTCGTAGGAATAGCAAGAACATTCGTATCGTTATATATTGAAATACACTTACTATCCTTCTTCTTGGGTGAGGTAGGCTTCAAATCTTTCTTCAGTGGTGTGTTTTCATTCTTGGTCGAAGGGATAATCCCATGCTCGACCTTCTCACCCTTTGATTTCTGTAGGGACTCAAGTCGCTTAAGTTTTCGCCAGTATTTCTTTTCTCTTTCTGTCAAGAATGGACAATCCTCAATATCATCCTTATAAGTTGTCTTGCTATGTGAACCTGCCATTGTTAGGGGCAACAAACAGAGAACTCACAAGAGAATTAGTTCCTATGAACTACTAATATGTGGACAGTGGAGGATCTCACATGCTCAAGCTCACACCAAGTTCTTACCCGTTCTTACCCTATAGCTTTTCAAGTTTCAATCGGTGGATGATGGTAATCTGCACTCAGGGGTGATAAAGCGATTGCAAGGTACTTCTCCTGTGGTTAATAGTAGGTGGAGTTTGGATAGGTATAATATGTAGCAAAGGATATACTAGAACCACACTAGCCAAAACAAGTTGAAAGAACGTTCAACGGCGGTACTTTGCTGGTCCTAGTCTAGACCGTACTAGAGACGCGAGCCTAAACACCAATGAAGTCACAGAAACAGAAACGACCTCAGCACACAAGCAAATAGCTAGGGCTCCTTTTTCCACCTTTTAGTGCAGCTCTTTTATATGCACTTGCCTTTTCTTATTTTTCTTCCTTCTATATCAAAAGTGGTACATATGATGAATTACAACTCAAACTTTTTTCTGCTGCAAACAGATCTACTATGCAGAAACTTCAAATGCTGTTTTCTGGTTTTTATTGGCTTCCAATGCAAAAACGTATAACTGGAAAGTTGTAGATCTTTTCGAGCTGATCAATTTGCAAATATGGAACGTCTATTTTGGATATGGGAAGACAGAGATATTGACCCCGAAATACAGACTGCTCAGAAAATCAAGGATGAAGACAGATTTCAATCCGACAGGATTTTGGGCAAGAAGACGGCGTTTTTGGAAGGTATCACAATGGACAAAGTTGTAGATAATTTCTGAAGCTTTCAGAAAAGTACAAGAATAGAAAAATCCGAGTTCGTATGATTGAGTTATGACAAAAATACCGAACTAGACAGAGGAGGATCCGAATTGGACGCGACGACGCAATGGAGTTTCAACTCGGTGACAAGAACATGACAAGAACTCAAAACTCTAAAGATCAAAACACTAAGACCAGCAACGACATGACGATGCAACACAAATTCAACAAGAATTAAACTAGGTAGTAATAGTAAAGGCCAAAAGGGGCTCGGATTAGATTGATCACACAGCGAACATATATATTTTTTGGGCTATTTTTCTAGATTCTAGGACGAACAAGATGAACTAAACAAAGATAAGGGTGTTCTCACCAGGCAACCGTCGCTCTGATACCACTTGATGTGCACTAGGTCGGCCCGATCTTCTGATGAGAACGATACGTCGGTTTGATAGCGCACGAAGTAGATGAATCGGCTACTAACCACGAGATCAGCAACCAAGCAATCGCAACGTCACCACACGAGGCGATCAACCGAATCAAAGACCCGATCGATCCTTATACCTGCTGCAACCGAGAACATGCAAGAACAAGGTGAGAGCAATTCCAATCCAATAATCTCAAAGATACAAGGATGAGGTTCTTTTTCTCGTCACGGGTGGTCTAGTCGACACACGCGAACACGAGGAGGGACACATAAGAGGTCTACCAAAACACAACAAAAACCTAAGCGTAAAAGAACGGTGGCGGCCACATATATAGTAGCGGCCAGGAGGTGTAGGGCAGCCAAAACAGCGGTGGCCACCAAAACCCTAAGATACATGGGCCATAGGCCCAAAAGTGAGGTGATGCAGCACCTTGAATTTCTGGCCCGTGATATTGTTCCACATTTTTCTATTGTTCTGGTCTGAATTTGGAAGTAGGGCTGGATCCATTGGAAATCTTATCTCCTAAGCTTTCAAACAGGTGGTCGCACGCTGAAAACGGAGTCCAAGAGCCCGAGTTATGCCCGTTTGAAGTTGGCATGTCTTTGGATGGCCGAACCGGCTTTTTGGCATCTTGGGCTTCCATATGGGCCTTCCTTGACGCGTGGGCTGTCCTCGGGTGTGTATTTGAGGCCCTTGTCTGTTGATGTGGGCTTGAATAGCTGGTCTTTTGGATTAAGGCCTCTCAATGACGAAGAGGTCAGAAGGCCGATCGATGTGACGGTTGGAGCAAATCGGTAGTCGTTGAGCTACGGAGAGGAAGGAAGGGCAGCAGTCACACTGATCGTATCCAAGCTGGTGATGTCCTCATCATCAGACTTAACGAAGAAGTTAAATGGATTGATGGTGACCGAAGTCGTGCATGTGCTTCTACTCCCATCCCGGCGAGTCAGCTTCAAGGTACCTAAAACCATAAACAAGCAAGCGTGAGTCCAAGACTCAGCAAAGTGCAACAATATAAAAAAGTAAGGAATTCGACTAAAATACAACAACTTCAAGACATAAAGTAACAGTTCCTTTAATTGACATCCGTAAATAAAGGAAGCAGTTTGAATTCATATAAATCCAAAACGTAAGAACACAATTACTTCATCAATTAACATAACCATTACTTAATGGGTTAATTAGATATATGCCACTGCAGGAATGGGTTATTCGAGATTTGCCATCGTTCCTTTCGTATTTCTAGATTTGCCATTATGAAACCGTGTTTATTCTAAATATGCCATTGTAGGCGACACGTGTCACTTCTGGTCAAACTGAGCGCAATTCGGACGATTTTGCCCCTCCGCATCAAAGTCTTGTCAGAATTTTGTAGAAATCTCCAAAAAAGATTTGAAGCTAAGATTTTTACCTTGGTGACCCGAGATCCTCATCTACCTCTGGTAAAAATATAAAAAATTAAAACTTACATTTAAAACTTTTGGAAATTCAAAAATAGAAAAATAAAGTTGAAAATAGCAATGTCGAATTTTTAAAATTTAAATATAAAAGATAAAATTTTTAAAACTTTATATAAGATTAATAATACTATTTCAGATCTTGATAAAAATTTTCATAAAATATTAATACCATTTTAGCCTTAAATTAAATATAAAATAAAAATAGACGGAGGGCAAAATCGTCTAATGGGCCGAAGTCATGCACTCGGTTTGACCGAAGTGACACGTGTCGCTCGCAATGACATATTTAGAATAAACACGGTTTCGTAATGGCAAATCTAGAAATACGAAAGGAACGATGGCAAATCTCGAATAACCGATTCCTGCAGTGGCATATATCTGATTAACCCTTACTTAATTGAATCATCCGGTAACAGAAGCAGTAACTAACTCCACTTACCACAACCAACTTGAAAACGTAACAAAATCTTACCCATGCCTCAGTAATCATTTCTGGATGAGCCCATGACTCAATCCTCAACCTGTTCTTTCCATTCTCATCAATCAACATTTATCAATTGCAACAGACAGTGCAATGAAATGCTTTTATGCCTTCACGCTCAAAATGCAACCTTTTAGCCTATACCGGTATAGGTGAGTGCACACCCATCGGTGTGCACCCTCTTATTCCCAACCATCCCATGACAGGGCCTACTCTTATTGACTCGCTCCCATCCGTGGATGGGACTATGAGGTAGGACTTTTTGTGCCCACTACGTGTGAGCACAGAGGCCCACATCAACATGGGGTGCCTCTTCCATCATGAATGCACATATACAAATGATGCTTATAAACAATTCATACATGGCGTCATAATTATTTGCTCTTAACCATAACCAAAAACATAAACATAAGCATCACATGGAAATCATCATCTGCATGTCATAGCAATTGTTATTTTCATTGTCACAATATGCATTTTCATAACAAGGCAATCAAATCACTTAACATTCTCATAACAAGGCAAACATCCTACAAGACGTGCTTATAAACACAACTTCAACCATAGCGTAAGTATAAGCATAACACAAACAATCAACTTAATACCCTATTAAGGATATAAGGGTTACACTTGCCTTTACCCACTCGGGACCGAGTGGCGAGAAGCTTCAGCCACTCCCGAGATCACAACTCCAACAATAAACACCACGAATTTGATTTCATACAAGCTATATACAACTACAACAACAATCAACTCCTTTCACTCACTACAACAACTTTGCCCCAAAACAGCTCACAATCTGAAATTCAAAGAAAACTACTTGGGTAGCCTACTTAGCCAAAGCATAACTATTATTATACCACTTCAAATTGAGAAAACAAATACATTTTAAGCATCTACACAGAATTTGCTAATTATCTCTAGGCAATTTTAAATTCCAATTCGACCTCCAATTTGTTCTAAAGTGTAGAACAAGATTGAATCTTCTACTAGTTGCAATTTGGACAGCAAATGGTAATTCTTTCATAACTTTTTAATGGTTGAACCAAAATTAAAGTTATTAGACTTCACATGAGCACAAGAGGATGGGCTACAATTACCCCCACAGCCATTTGCTCAAAATCGGAATTTAAAGTCCTCAAATTGAGCTTTGAACTTCAGACCAAACTCTGAATATTCAGCAAAATCAGCAATCTGGACAGCGACTTCCATTTGACATAACTTGAGTTCTACTACTCCAAATCATGCAAAAGAATACATTTTCTCAATCTAACTGAAAAATCCTAACTTTTTCTAGGCAATTAAAAAGTCTAATTCGGCCTCTAAGATGCTCTAATCTGCAGATGAACACAGACTGAACCAATCGCGATAAGAATTGGATAGCACTCAGTAAAAAGGGCATAACTTTCAAACGGCTAAACAAAATTTAGTGAGTTTAGTATCTATTGAAAGGTAATTAGATTATCTACAACTATCACAACAGCCGGACCCCCAGGAAATGCTTGTAGAATTTTCAAATTCGCGTTATAACAGAGCACACAAATCTGCTCGAAAAACAGAACTGCACAACTTCTAGGGTTCCACCTGTTGGGGAACGCGGTATGCTACACTAGCACAAATTAAAATTTCTACCGTATAACCAGAAAAGCTACTCGCAAGAAGGGGATCATAGATTGGATTACCACTAGATGCGTAGTTGCGGAATCCTTCACGCGTTGGTGTAGTGGATCGTCCTCGCTGTAATACCGTAAATCTTCTTTGCCTGGGTTTTTGCCAGATTTGTTTTCCACCTTTTTAATTCAAGGTTCAGCCGTCGCGCGGTTATTAATTCTATAAAAGATTTTGGGTTTTTCTGTGAAAACTCATCGGAATGGTTGTTTTCTCCGAGCCGTACTTTTTTGCGGCAAGTTTTACTTAAAGGATTTTCTGTCCGCCGGGAGTTGAAATGTCAGTTTTGTAGTTGTTGGTTGTCGTCTCTAGAATTGTTGAGTAGTTTGTAAATGCATGTTATTCTTTTCCCTAACCCTAGATGTCCACATCATCAAAAAGGGGGAGCCAGCCATTTCTTGTTTTCCCCAGCCGACTCCCCCAGCCACCCTGGCCTTTTCTTGGCATCGCCCTCTCCCCTCCTCCTACTGTCTTCCTCCCCCAGCCGACTCCCCCAGCCGCCTCCCTCTTGTCACCTTCCCCTGGTGTCCTCCCTAGCAGCAGGCCGACCGAGCCCACCCCTGCCGGTGCTCCCCCGGCGCCCCTCCCCTACCGGGGCTCCCCCTGCGCCCCTCCCCAGGCCGGCGTCGCCCTCCCCTCTGGCTTGGCGTTCCCCTGCCGAAGCTCCAGCAACTCCAGCAGAGGTGGTAGCAGCAACAAAGACCAACAGAGGCGGCAAGAAGAAGCTGCTTAGCAAAGAAGAGCAGTTAAGCAGCCGTGAGCAAAGAAGAAGATTCGGCAAGAGCACCAGCAGCCATGCCCTCCCCTCTTGCTTCCTTGTGGTGAGAACTCAATCAATCAAATTGAGGGCTGGTTTCTAGTATGCATGCCAAGTGTTTGATGAAATGCTTAGCTAGGGTTCTTGTTTTGTAATACAATTAGTTGAGTGGATCCTGGATCCTAGATATATGAAATGATGTTGCATGCATAAATCTGCGATTGGTGCTCATTAGAAATTATATATATATATATATCTGTGATTGATTTCCCCCAAAACCGATTGAGTGCTGGGAATCTAAGCATCAAGTTCTTTATACCCTTGTTTTTGGTTTTTGGAGATTGTGATGCGGTGATGTATGTTAGTCAGTGCATTGGGACCCTGATTTATGTGCTTGTAAATTTTGATTGATGCTTAATGAGCTATCCATCTGTGAGCTTGATGATTAATAGTAGGCTAAGATTGGTGTACTGGTCTTCTGTGCTATGATCAATTTAAGTTTATGCATGTAAGAATTTGATTAGTTTCCATCACTCAATGTCTTTTTTTGAACTTAAGAACTATTTGGTCCTTATTCAACAAGTACTCTGGTTGCGCTTTAACTGTGACGTACACTTGTGTATGTGTTCTTATTCAAGAGTTTGACAAACAAGCATGATTGAGAAGCATGAAGCTAATGGCATTGCCTTGGCATAAATCTGCCCTGCATATGATTTCGTAAATTTTGCATGATCATGTATTGCTTGCTCATGTTTTATTGATTATTAGATCTTTGCTTACATGGAATAGAGTACCAGAATGTTGATTTATACTTAATTCATGAAAAGTGCGGCTACCAACCTTTTAGCTGCATTCAGATAAAAACACATTTGAAGTCTAGCACCTGGCAAATGCAGAGGTGATTGGAAAATGTTGAAAAGGGGATGGGGGATGGCCTTGACCCTGCGTCGCTTCATCTTCAGTTAAAGGCAAGTGCATCCCCTAGAGCGTTAGTAGGGTGTTAAATACTTTGCTTGTGATAAGAGTATGAAAATTCTAATGATTTGGTTATGTTAATAGCATATCTAGAAGTTGTTCTTAGAATGTTAATGAGGATGGATGAATGTTAGCAATGGGAAGGTAAGTTATTCAATTTCTATTATTGCAACGCCTTATGAATTGTACAAATGAGTATGATTATGTTGATGCAAAGGATAAAGTGATTAAATGATAATGTGTGTGTTATATTCATGTTTGTGTTGTGCTTATAAACATGTCACTTGTTTTTCGCATTCATTACAGAAGAGGCGACCCATGTTGATGTGGGCCTCTGTACTCACACGTAGTGAGTACAAAAGTCCTACCTCGTAGTCCCATCCACGGATGGGAGCGAGTCAGTAAGAGTAGGCCCCGCCATGGGATGGTTGGGATTGAGGGTGCACACCGTCGGTGTGCACTCAGCTATACCGGTATAGGCTAAAAGGTTGCATTTTGAGCATGAACGCATAAAAGCATCGCATTTCATTGTGTGTTGCAATTGTTAAATGTTAATTGATGAGAATGGAAATGACAGGTTGAGGATTGAGTCGTGGACTCATCCTGGAATGATTATTGAGGCATGATTAAGGTTTAGTTACGTTTCCGAGTTGGATGTGGTAAATGGGGCTAGTTACTGCTCTTTTACTAGATGATTTCAATTAAGTATTGGTTATGTCAAATGATGAAGTAATTGTGCTCTTATGTTTGGTATTATATGAATTCAAACTGCTTTTTTTACTTATGGATGTTAATTAAAGGAACTGATACTTTATGTCTTGAAGTAGTTGTATTCTAGTCGAATTCATTACTTTTCATATTTGATTGCACTTTGCTGAGTCTTGGACTCACGCTTGTTGTTCTCTTGTTTTAGGTACTTTGAAGCTGGCTCGTCGGGTTGGGAGTAGTAACACTGGCACGACTTCGGTCTCCAACAATTTAATTAGGGAATGTGGTTGTAATGTATTGTTCATCGTGGTGAAATTTACTATTGTCTGTTGGGTGTGATTGATTAACTAAGGACCTGCTAGAATGATATCATAACTGCAAATGTTTTCTGTCTGCTGAGTGGATGTCCTACTTTCTAGAGAGGTCATGTCGAAATTTTGTAAATTTCGGTGACTTAGTTTTTAACTTGTTTAGAAAGTTTCAAGGTCGGTTTCAATCTTTTAGTAGAGGTAAAAGGTTTAGTGACTCGTTCGTTGAGTTATTAGTTCAATTGGATTTCTTTGTCAAGTTTTTATTTCTTGAATCTAGGTGGGGACACACTGGACCAGTATGGTTCCGGAGTGTTGTAAGCGTCATTTAGGGTCTTTTGGTAGCATTCGCGGTGCGTTTGGCGCCGGGGTGTTACACTCGCCATGGATCGTCCTCACGCGGATCATCCTTATGCGGATCGTCCTTGCTGCGAATCGTCCTCGCTGCAGATGGTCCTCGCTGCAGTTCGTCCTCGCTGCGGTTCATCCTCACCACGCCGCAGTAGCAGCAGCGTCACCACAGCAGTCCACATGTCCCAGGATGGAACACCGTGCGTCGGCGTGCAAGCACCGTGTCGCTCGGCAAGGGCAATGAGAGGTGGAGGCTAGGGTTCTGGACGTGAACACCATCGTGCACGCTCACCTTTCTTCTCTCCTTGTATAGCCACACGACGAAACCCTAAGCCAGGGCCCATCAGTGCGTTAAGCCCACGAGGTCCATTAATTACATATCCAATCCGAATTAATGCGTCCCAGCCCGTTAAGTGTGTGACCCTGTAGCTTCATGTACATTTGGACATAGATTCGGAAAATCCTTTTCCAATCCAATAGTTGGTAGTGGTTCCTTGCAGAGCATGCCAACTCCCAAATGCATATGATCAAATCAGATAGAACCTTTCAAAAGTACTCATGTAATAATCCCTTTGCCAAACTATATGAAGATCGAACTCAAGGCGAGAAGTATGTCATCCTTTGACAGTTCAATCCATCTCTCGTATCTGTGATATATTAATAAGTTGTGATTGACTTCTCAATCACGGCATGGCCATGCACTTTCTTAATCATATCACACGAGTGGCCTAGACATATATCTCCGTTACACCGGAGTGGCAAATTTCATCTTGACTACTCACTTCCCTCTGCATGTTTCATAGCAAACATGAAAGCTACCTTTATAACTATCTGGTTAGGAAATAGCATTTTGTGGACCCAAGGTAAACTATTACACATGTAGGGAATGTGACAATCTCAGGTCTAAGGATCATACATTCACTATGTATGAGATACACTGATGACACATAAGAATGTAACATTCTCACAGTGTCCCATTATGGGTCTATCTAACCCATGTTCTTCATCATGAGTTCACAATGTATTGATGATATCTCCATATCCTATGATCTATGAAACATAATCATGGATCAATACATGTGCTGATCTATTCATCGTTGTCCTATACGATGATACCCGATCAGAGATACTTACTGAATTATATCAATAAGTAGAGAGTTTCATAAGCAAGTCACATACTTGCTGATCAATATAATGATATACATTCATTGCACTAATAATCATATTATTATTCATAAGCATAATCATGTTAGAATCATCTATATGACTGCCTCAAAGGCATAACACCAACACCACCTCTAATCCATTCCATACACAACCAAACAACCAATAAAACTCCATGGCAAGAACCCTAACCCAGCCACTCAACCACACCCAAACCCTAGATTTTTTCCTCACCTTGGCTCAAGGGAGAAACCGCAAAGGGGAGGGAGGAAGGGCGCCGACCGGGGGAGGAGGAGCAGCTGTTGGAGGGGAGGTCGCCGGTTGGAGGGGCGCAAGGCCAAGGGAGGAGGCACCATGGCTAGGAAGGGCTCCTCTCCTGGCTCGATTTTGGGGGGAAGAAGCAAGGAGGAGAAGGCGCACGCACAGGAAAATGAAGGCCAGGAAAAGAAAAGGGAGAGAAAAGATAAGTTTAGGTGGAAAAAAATTAGGTGGAGAGGGAGAAATTTCAGAAAACCCCTCCCACACAATCTAATTTTAACCCTAACCTTCACAGATAGGTCCACAAACCCCCGAAATTGCCTGCAAGAGGGACCTAAGCTCACCCGATTGAAATTCCAAGACTTGGAATAAGGATTCGCAGTATTACAGCCGGGCGACCGGGCCGCGTGGTCAGCTGACGGAGTCAGAAGGTGCTCGGGGGTCCACTGTCGGTCAGGCGTGGAGATGTACGTCAAAGGAATGGGGGAGCTTCGCCTCGAAGTCTTCTCACCCGACACACCATGTCAGAACCATTGAATGCGCGTGGCTCTGCTGACGGCAAGATAGCTTATCCCTCTGTCGTCCTGCACCTAACCCATCGCATACAAGTCGCTTCCCGGGCGAACCGGGCAGAGTTGGACGGTGGTGCAAAGAATGAGGCTAGAGGATGGAACTACAGCGACTGGTGTAATAAATGAAGTGTAATCAGCGTGATGTCATCCTTCCTACTTGCCTGAGCCAGCCCAGCCTATAAGGGAGCTTCGGTGCATGGGGGAGGGGGACCAAAAGGCGAGAACTTGAACAAAAGAACGAGAATGGGAAGAGTACTGAGAGAGCTCAAGAAGAACCTAGAGAGAGAGAGAGAAAGGGAGATAGAGTGAAGATCGAGCATTTGTAATCAACTCAAAACACACTAACAAGAGCAGAAGTAGGGCGTAGGGCTGTTACCCACACCGGGGCCCGAACCAGGGTAATATCGGCGTGTTCTTGGATTCTTGTCTATGTGGATCCCTCGAGAGAGCCCGTAGGTGTCCTTCCACGAAGACCCCCTCTATCGAACCCTGGACTCCGTCTAGGGAGAATAGTTGTCAGGTGAAATACGCCGACATATACTTTCTAGCGCTATATTATATGCAAATGCATCATTGACGTCAATATCACGGTTCAAAAGTTTTCCTAACATGACATAGTTTAGTGAGATCTCAATTTGTGTAAAATCAAGTACCTGTGTTTCTTTCGAAATTGTATTATTTGTCGTGTTATTCATCTTTTCAGGAGATTTTCCTTGGGCTATTATTTTCTTAACTTGACTACCTTGATATTTAGTTCCTTTTCTTCTTCGAGGATTTTTATCTTTCGAGCCCAATGATCTACCACATTTTATGGTAGGTTTTGTCTCATTTGCAATAACTGGTTGTCCTTCTGGGACAACAATTTTTTTCAGAGCATTAGCAGCTAGAATATGTGACTTTGTCACTCGTTTCAAATATGTAAAAGCATCAGGCAAATTATTCGCTAAACTTTGTAGATGAATTATCCTTTGAACTTCATGTTCACATTGTTTTGTATGAGGATCAAAAGAGATAATGATAATTTATTCCAAACAATTTCCTTATTTAACTACTTCATTTCTCCCCCTAATGTTGGGATTCATCAAAATGACAGTCAGCAAATCTAGCTGTAAATACATCTCCCGTTAATGGCTCAAGATATTTTATTATAGAATGGGAGTCATACCCAACATATATTCCCAACCTTCTTTGTGGTCTCATCTTTGTGTGTTTTTGTGGAGCAATTGGAACATATATTGCACAACCAAAAATTCTTAGATGGGATATGTCTGGCTCTTTTTCAAATACTAACTATAATAGAGAAGAAGTATGATAACTTGTTGATCTGATGCCACATGCAAAATTGCATGGCCCCAAGTTGATGTTGGGAGTTTTGATTTCATAAGTAATGGTCTCGCAATTAATTGGAGCCATTTTATAAGTGATTCTGCAAGACCATTTTGTATATGAACATGTGCTACAGGATGCTCAACATTTATTCCAATTGATATGCAATAATCGTTGAAACTTTTTGAGGTAAATTCACCAGCATTATCCAAACGTATCGATTTAATAGGATAATCTAAAAATTATGCTCATAATTTTATTAATTGGACTAACAATCTCATAAACGCCAGGTTGTGAGTTGATAATAGAGAGACATGTGACCATCTAGTAGATGCGTCAATCAAAACCATAAAATATCTAAATGGACCACATGCTGGATGAATAGGTCAGCATATATCTTCTTGTATGCCCTCTAGAAAATCATGGGATTCAGCCCCAATTTTAGCTGGTGATGGACTTGCAATCAATTTTCCTTGAGACCATGCCACACATGAGAAGTCATTGGACTGAAGAATCTTTTGGTTCTTTAACGTATGTCCAAACGAAATATTTATAATTTTTCACATCATTATTGATCCGGATGGCCCAACCAGTCATGCCAAATAATAAATTCATTGTGGTTGGTAAACTTCTGATCTACCACCATATATGATTCAATTTTATCAATCTTTGTATAGTACAAACCAGATAATAATGATGGTAATTTTCCAATACATTTTTTCTACCCGATGACATATTTGTAATGTTAAGGCATTCCCTATTTCGTTCATTAATTATCTCAATGTGAAATCCACTTTAGCGGATATCTTTAAAACTCAATAGGTTTATTTGAGACTTTGGAGAATACAATACTTCTTTCACACTTATTTTTGTTTTACCGAGTAATAATATTATGGCCCTTCCGGAGCCCTCTATCAAATTTGCACTCCCAAATACGGTATTGATATTTTCATTATGCATCGCTAAATCATGAAAATATCTTTTATTCTTGAGAATGGTATGTGTTGTTGCACTGTCTATAATACATATATCTCCACCATTTACCAGTATTTTTTCATTCACTTCAAAAGAAAATTCTAATAAGATAAATGAGCATTATAACATAAAATTCATTAACACGTGAAACATTACAACCATAATTCAATACATAATATATTATATTTATTCTTCAACAAAAACATGACATGTTTGCATTATTCAACATGTAACATATAAAATTTATTCTTGTGCAAATAACTACTTAAGAAAATTATTCTTAGATAAGAAAGTCGGAGACATCTAGATGAGTTGTATCATGTTGGCCAGTGTCTTCTTCTTGAGTTTTGCCAAAATATTCATTATCTCCATTACTATTGGCAAAATTGGTCTCTATCCTTTTCTCTTTCCTTTCAAGCGATTGTTGATAGAGTTCCACAAGGTGCTTTGGTGTACGACAGTTACACGACCAATGATTTTTGCCTCCACAGTGATAGCATACATTTTCAGTTTATAGTTTTCATTTTTCCTTGTATCTCCCTTTTCTTGCCTCTTCTAGGGACCATTTGTGTTTTTGAAGGAAACATTATAATTTTCTCTACCACGTCCTCGTCCATATCCACGACCACGACCATATTCTCGGCCATGTCCTCTATTGTTATTATTATTATATCTTGTTGCATTCGCTTTAGGGAATAGACTTGAACCAGTTGGGCGAACCTCATGGTTTTTCATCAAAAGCTCATTATTTTCTTCAGCTACAAGCAAACAAGAAATAAGTTCAGAATATTTCTTGAACCCTTTTTTTCCAATGTTGCTGCTACAGGAGCAAATTTAAAGCATAGAATATGGAGTATGTTTTCTCCAACATTTTCTCATTCGTAACCTTTTCTCCACACAACAAAAGTTGTGAAGTGATTTTGAACATGGCTGAATTATACTCACAAACAATTTTATAATCTTGCAACCTCAGGTGCAACCAATCATAACGAGCTTTGGGGAGAATTAAAGTTTTGATGGTCATACCTTTCCTTTAATTTGTTCCAAAGAACAAGGGGATCTTTTACCGTGAGGTATTCAGCTTTTAACCCTTCACGGAGGTGATGACGAATAAAGATCATGGCTTTAACCTTTTCTTGGTTAGATGCCTTATTTCCTTCCTTGATTGTTTCACCGGGGCTATTTGCATCTAGATGGATTTCGGCATCAAGCACCCAAGATAAATAATTTTTGCCATAATATCCAAAGCCATGAATTCATGTTTTACAAGATTCGACATAGTAAACTACAATACATAGAAATGTAAACTATGAATTATAGTGTGCAAATTAAACAAGATAGAATGGGGATTGAAAGAATACTTAACCTCAGAAAATGATGATCAAAATATTTTTAGTACATGAAACTTACAACAGCCTTTTAGAGGCAATCTTGCTGATAACGCGATATAAAATAACTAATGAATTACTCAAAGTATGAACAATGTAGAAGTGAGAGAGAATTCTTTCTTTTTCTTACTTCATTCTATTCTTTCATGCATACAACCCTCTATTTATAGGTAACATGAGAGGTTTACAAGAATTGATGTTACATAGGTAGAATGGTAATAGCAAGGGAGTTTCTCCTTCAATGAATCCATGTGAATTTCTCCCAATAGGGTTATGAGCATCCATTTAAAAGAATATTCTGTAACAAGAAGGGTTTATTTTTAAAAAAACATTGTATCTAAACAAGCCAAATTTTCCGTGCAATTGCATGGATGGACACCAAACTATGTATTTGAAACAAAGTCCAACTCTAATACTCATTATTAGTTATATCTAGTATACAATAGTCATTTCTCATATACATCATATTGATTTACACCGTTATAATCTAGACCCATGAAATAAGTGGTGTAGATCTTTCTCCTTTTCTTTTCAATTAATGTTGTAATTTATAGCCATAGAGTGCGATCATGATGACATTTTTGTCTTTGTTTTAGTAAGAATAAATTTTTGATGGGAAACTGCCAATCTAAGTACGTGTTTTTGGATGAACCAAGAACATGGCTTATCCGCATACGTGGGCGTTGATGGAAGCTCTACATAGCTTCTTAGCAAGGTGCTCTTTATGATGCCGTAAACGGCTATCTGAAGTGCATGCAATAATGGGCTCAGATAGGATAGGGTGTGCACGCCGGGCCCTTCTATTGTCCATATTTTGGCCGTCCTTAGCATAGGCCCCTATTTCATGCGACAATACATTTTTGATACCTTCTACCACTGTTACACAAGGAATTCAAGCATGGTGGGGCCCTTCCCTTCTTTCAAGTTGCTTAGAAGGCATTTTCCCTTTTGACGGTCCTTCACCTCGAAGGGTTAGGCAGGTAGTATAGGCCCTATGACTTCCAACTATATGTTGTGTGTAACTCATTCCAAGCGAATGAAGGGATGCCCTTCGAGCTTTCTACACTAGTGACTTAGGGCAAAAAATACCCATACCCACCTCTATTCGGGTATTTACCCGAGGGCACGTGGGTAAAAGGGCACAATTGCCATCCCTATCCATGACCCACTGATGCTTCACGTGATCACAAGAGCCATCACGGCGCCCGAAGATTGGTTGCCATTAAGCTTGAAGCTCTGGATGCGGTGGTCTGCGCTGAAGCTCTCTCAGAATCCATGAAGTATTCTTGTTCATAGAAAGAAAAAAGATCCAGTAGAGGCACTTACAGCGGGAGACGATGCAAGAGCTGAGTGCTGGCAAATCGTCGGAACTTGACTACCCAACTGATGGTGTCAGCACCGGCGTAGGCTGCGCCTACCCCTTCGCTTCGCGCATGCGCCAGAAACACGCCCGCGGTCATTCCTCTCCCACAGCGGCAAAGGCTGCGCCCACCTCTTTGCTCCATGCTTGCACCAGAAGCAGACCAGCGACCGTTCCACTCCCACACCAGTAAAGGCTACGCCTGCCTCTTTGCTCTACGCGCGTGTCCATGCCCACCATGAGAACTATCGTCGCTACGCCTGAAGTGTATGTCACCCGAGATGCTGCGCTAGGTGCTCGCGACCGACACAAATGCCACCACTGGAGGAGCTACCGCGCTTGTGCTCGATGCACCACCGTCGGGGGAGCCTCCGCACGAAAGCCTGATGTGCGAAAGCCCGATTCGCACTGCTGGAGGAGGCCACACCTCACCCGACAATGTCGCTGCCACGTCGGCCTCCGCGTGCCCCAATGGCACTGCTTGACTGCGTGCCTGACGCTGTCACCACCACGTTGGCTTCAGCACGCCCGGCTGGCTTGGCTGACCCGATGCCGATCGCGTCGTCGATCCCACCGCACATGTTGCCGCACTCGTTGGCCGCACCGCCATGCGCTCCCACCGGGTGGAGTTGAGCAATGGTGGCTAGGGTTTTAAAACCCTAGCCGACCAACTTTTTCGGCTTCACCAACTGGGCTGCACCATATGGGTCGAGAAGCCTATAGACCATGGGCCTATTTTTTAGAAAAAAGGAAATTTGGAATTAATAATAATAAAAAAATTGATAATAATTATTTGAAATTGCATTTCTTAATATATGGGCTTTCAAAAAATTTGAAAAATTAATATTTAGCTCACATTGGAAGATCCATGTTCTGGGTTTATTTTCTAGCTTTAAGTCATGTTTACTAAGTGCTGAAATTCATTTTTTGTTATTTAAGTAATTCTAAAGATTGCTTAGTAACTAACAGAAAATGCTAGAATTATATATATGACCCTTTGATCAGTGTCATGCTGCTGTATTAATTTTCTTAGTATGATTTCAAGATTATATATGTTAGACATATTATTTCCTGTTATTCGGTAATTCTAAAAATTGCCTGTAATTAATAGAAAAATATAAAAAAATGCTAGAAAATTCTAAATAGCATTTGGGAGATTCATTTCTTTGCATTTATTTTTCTAGCATTATGCCATGATTAATTCATGTTGGGATTTATTTTTCTGTTATTCAGTAATTTTGAAAATTGCTTGGAAAGAAAATTATGAAAAATGCTAGAAAAATTTTATATAGCATATTAAAAGCTCCATATCTCTGGATTTATTGTCCTAGCATAATTTCATATTGATATATATTGAAATTTATTTTTGTATTACATGGTAATTTTGAAAATTGCTGAATAATTAGCATAAAGCCATGGAAATTACTAGAAAAATTCTGGAAAATTTTAGATAATTGTCTATTGAATAGATATAGACCAAGCTTTATTGATTGAAGAGTGAACATGCAATATAATGATTTTACTAGTAGTAAAAGTCATTTTGCATAAATAGAAATAGAATATGTTGGACATCGCAAAGAGGGAATTTATCAAGCTTATCATGAATAGCAACAATTACCTTACCCAAAAAATGAATACTAAACCTAATAGCTCGATCTTTTGGAGCTACTATTTTCCAGTCTGAAGTTGGTACCCCTGCTCTTCCTGAAGCCTCTAGATTTTTGGCTTTGCATGTCACACCCCGAACTCCTACGGAGTCCAGAATGCTACTAACTCCCGATTTCACCAAAAATTTCGGCAGCACCTTCCTCTAAAACTATGGACATCCACTCACAGATGTAAGAACACGAGAGTACTATAATAACATTCTAGCAGGTCCTTAGCTAATCAATCGCACATCCAACACATTTAATAAACACCACCACGACGGACAACACATTATAACCGCATTAATTACATCCAACTTAACGAATCGATTAAGTAGATTATTGGAGACCGAATTGTATGCAGTTATTACTCCCAACCCGACGAGCCACTTCAAAGTACCTAAAACAAGAAAACAAACAAGCGTGAGTCCAAGACTCAGCAAAGTGCAATCAAGTATGGAAAGTAATGAATTCGACTAGAATATAAATGCTTCAAGACATAAAGTAAAAGTTTCTTTAATTGATATCCGTAATAAAAGAAAACGGTCTGAATTCATATACAACCAAACATAAGAGCACAACTACTTCATCTTTTGACCTAACCAAAACTTAATTGAAATCATCTAGCTAAAGAAACAGAACTAACCCTACTTACCACATCCAACTCGGAAACATAAATAAACCTTACTCATGACTCAACAATTATTTCAGGATGATTCCACGACTCAATACCCAACCTGTCATTTCCATTCTCATCAATTAACATTTACCAAGTGCAACACACAATGCAATACTTTTATGTTCTCATTCTTTTCCTCATGAATCATAAAATGAATACACCACGCATGCTCATAATGCACCTTGTCATAGCGTATACCGGTATAGCTGAGTGCACACCCGTCGGTGTGCACCCTCAATCCCAACCATCCCGTGGCGGGGCCTACTCTTACTGACTCGCTCCCATTCACCTCGATGAATGGGACTACGAGGTAGGACTTTTGTGCTCATTACGGGTGAGCACCGAGGCCCGCATCAACATGGGACGCCTCGTCCATCATGAATGCAATTATCCAATTGACGTGAATGCATTTCATCCCTCATTCATTTTCTCCACACATAGCCATAACCAATATGAAAGTACCAATTAACTTGCTATTTCCCCAGTGTGATTCATTCGAGAGTAAATAAAGTCATGAATAAAATTCAGGGAAAGGCATCACATAATTTCTATAAGGTAGAATGAATTTACAGATATGAACAACTAGGTGATTATAGTGCAAGCTTGTCCCTACACTTGCATCAACATAACCATACTCATTCGTACAATTTCGTAAAGCAATGCAATAAATGGGAATTGAATAACTTACTTACCAAATTGCTAACATTCATCCATCCTCATCACCATACTAAAAACAACTTCTAGACATGCTATTAAACATAATCACATCATTAGAGTTTTCATAATCTTATCGCAAACAAGCATTTAACATCCTAATAACACTCTAGGGGCTGCACTTGCCTTTTACCGATGGAAAATGGAGCGGCATTTGGAATCGAGCGTTAGATGACTTCCCCTGTGATTAAAGAAAGCCTGAATTTAGAACATATACACATAATATAACTTAAGACAACAAACCACCTAAACAAAATCACTAGAATTAGTGCCATTTAAACTTAGGAAGATGCAACGTGAAACCATATGCAGTGAATTCGGGGATAGTCAGAATAGCATGCAACAACTCTACAGTACCATCTTTCTTGTTGCATCTCATGCACGCCAGTATCTAGTTCATCAAAATGTTCGAACATGAGAATATAGGCAGCAATCACGCATTACACACTAATTTGAGAATACAAGACATCAATGCAGACATATAAATAAAATCACTAAAACTTATATATAAGGTATAAAAGCTACATCCTGCAGGACAAAGCAACGAAGTTGGCAGACCCATAGGAGAAATGCAAATTTGATGTCTCCCATAATTTCATCTCATGAAATCAAGTTAATAAAGCATACTACACCTCACTTTCAAAATATATGCATATAATTCTATAGATCACATTGCACAGAGGATAGACTTAGATGACCGTACGCAAATGAATTCTAGAGCACACACATGAATTATCAGAAATCGAATCACACAGAAGAAACAACTACTGATTAATTTCACTCTCATCTATCATCATAAAACTTTCATCTTACACATCTATGCACTGCACCCTGCTTCAACCATGCCAATACATGAGATCTAATGCTAATTACCTCAATCTCACAATTTAATGGGAATCGAGGTCACGAGCATAACCAGCAGATAGCTCAAAAACGATGAAAGCTATCAATTCATAAACATTGAATAAACAGATTTCTAGCATATCTAACCAAATGCATAAGAACTAGGATGCAGTATCACAAGAAAATTCCTTACGGAATATCCTACACACATAAATGCTGGAATAACATTCCACAAACACCAGCACGATTATCACCTCAAGTACTACGCTACTTGAATTTCACCAACTAATCAAGATAATATATGCACAACACATTCAACAACCCTAACCTTCTAGGCATTATCACAAACACCTCACATGCATGCCAAAATCCCTCAAGAACAAGGTATACCTCCAATCTCACACCCATGGAGAAAGAGGAGATGGGGGCATGGCCTACTGGAGGGAGGGTGCGCCACGGAGGGCAGCGCTGGGAAGAGCCGGCGGCGTGGCTGGGGAAGGGTCACGGAGGAGCTCACTGGGAGAGCGCACGGTGGGAGCAGCAGCATGGAGGAGAGGGCTGCGCCACCAGAGTCGGCTGGGGAGAGCTCGGACCGGCGCCAGAAGGAGCAGCAGCAGGGAGGCGCCAGGAGGGAGCCGGCCTGCCGTTCACTGCTGCTGCTTGCTGGGCTGCCTTCGGCTGCATGCTGCTGCTCGGGTGGAGGAGGCCAGGGAGTGCCACGCCAGAGGAGAGCAGCCGCCAGGGGGAAACGGCGTCAGGGGCAGCAACGCCAGGGGAGGAGCGCAGGACGCCGGGAGGAAGACCGGAGGGATCGACAGGGGAGAGAGAGCGCAGGAGTTCGGCAGGAAAAAAATCTCTTTGTCTTTGGAAAAGAAGCCCCCCAAAGTCATTCTCACCACAAACAGAAGAGGAGAGAGAAATTAGGAGGAAATAAATAAAGACCCTCCAAGTAGCCAAAAATCCAACTTTAAACCCTTAAGCGAACCAATTAATTTACATCCTTGGTGCGAAATGACAGATGACAGGATAAACAATCTTGCCGTAAAACTATACGGCTCGGAGAAAACAACCATTCCGAGAAGATTTCACGGAAAAACCCAAAACCTTTGATACAATTAAGAACCGCGCGACGGCTGAACCTTGAATTAAAAAGGAGAAAAACCAATCTGGCGAAAAACCCAGGCAAAGAAGATTTGCAATATTACATTGCACCTCCTAAGGCACCATCTCCATACGAACCTGAAAGCCGAATAGTCGATAGAAGATGACCAACTGGTACTTTTGGATTCCCTAGAGGAAAAATATATGATCAGTAAAGATATGTTCAGTTGCTAGAAGCACAACACGAATGGATCCTCCCGCGCTTTTAGGATTTTAAAGGCTATGGCAGTATACAATTTTTGCCATACACAAGCTTGTCACTAATCTAACATTCTGTAATCAAAAAGTTATTGATGCTAAACAGATTGACAAGACATTGTGTATATTTCACCCCAATATGAGGATACTATAGCAACAATACCTTCATGCAAAGTACTAGATGAATTATGAACTTATATGCATTTAGCTAGAAGTAGAAAAACATGATGAACTCATGGTGGAGAATCATCATGTACTTTCTAAGAATTTTTTTTAAATAATATTATTTTAATTCAAAATTGCGACATTAATACACGTATTTAAAAAATTGCAGAAATAATATCCGGTCGCCAAACCGTTTGGCGATAATAGGGTAGTCGCCAAACGGCTTGGCGATAATAGGGTAGTCGCCAAGCGGTTTGGCCACAATAGCCTAATCCCACATTTTGAAGCGGTGACAGCCAGTTGTCACCAGGCTAGGGAGTAGTCGCCGAGCGGTTTAACGACTACTAAGTAGTCGCCGAGCGGTGTGGCGACTACTAAGTTGTCGCCGAGCGGTGTGGCGACTACTTAGTAGTCGCCGAACGGTGTGGCGACAACTAGCTACACTGTTTTCTAACGAAACGGCAAGAATTCTGCTTCAAGAAGAAGAAGAAGAAGAAAGAAAGAAAGAAGCTACAAGGCAAGGGAGAGAAGAAGAGAGGGAGAGGAGGGGAGGAGAGAGAGCACGGGAGGAGAGGGAGGGGCGCGCGGGAGAGAGGGAGAGCGAGGCGCGGGCGGGAGAGCAGCGCTCGGGAGAGGAGGGAGAGGGAGAGAGAGAGAGGAGGGAGGGAGGAAGAAGGAGGAAAAAAAAGGAAAAAAAGGTAATTTTTTTGAATTTTTGTTATTTAATTTATATAGTGCAAAAAATTTAGAAATTTTAGATATTAGAAAATTTAGAAATTTTATATATTAGAAAATTTAGAAATTTGAGATATTAGAAAATTTTAGAAATTTTAGATATTAGAAATTTTAGAATTTAGAAATTTTAGATATTAGAAAATTTTAGAAATTTTAGAAATTAGAAATTTTAGATATTAGAAATTTTAAATTTTAGAAATATTAGAGAATGAAAAGCGGCATTAGACAGTCGCTCAAAGGGACTCGGCGGTGAAAAGGGCGGCAAGCAGAAGGCGAGCTCACGGTGCAAAGTTGGATAAGAGGGAAAACGGAAAACTTCGAGAGGGAGGAAGCTAGGTTACGGGTCGCGAGGGAAGAGGAAGGGAAGCTAGGTCGCCGAAGATCGTGCTCCGACGGCGAAGATCATGGTCCGCCGCCGGTGCCCCTGAGATCCTCCCCGCCTCCCTACCGCCAGCATCCGAGATCCCCCGCGCCGCCGTCCGAGGGGCGAGCTTGTCTTCCCCGACTTCGATCCGAGCTTGTTCTTCCTCCTCCACGGCTGGCGCCGAGCATCCCGCACCGCTAGCATCCAAGAGTTCTCGATCTATGAGGTGAGTCTTGTGCTTGCCATATTTTGAGAGTGGACGATAGGGCATTCAAAGAGAGGAAAATTATGGGGAGGGGGCAAGCCTGACGTCTGGCCGATGTGGGTGGGGGAATTTTATTTGAGAATTTCATTTGGCCGATCGCTAGCGATGAGATCAAGAGTAGTAGCAGAGAATTTCATTTGAGAATTTAATCTGAGAATTTCATTAGGCATTAGCTGACTAGCAGTACATCAGTAGTAGTAGCAGATCAGCTAGAGCTGCTTCATTACTAATATGGTATGAATTCACTTCTTTATTTCATTGCAACATGCCATTTTGTGATTTCCGCCAAGGCGGGATAGGCGCTAGGCAATGGGGCTCGCCGCCTATCGCCTAGCGTGTTTTTGAACATTGTTTGTTAGTGATATTAGTGGTGATCTAAAAATCAATTTTGTTTATGTCGTCAGCAAAGAATGTCGGATGCAAAGTGAAATTTAGGGTATATTATGGCGATGGTGAAATAAAAATTGGGCAAAATGGTGTTGATTTGAGCAGCTTTTAAATCACAATGGCGGAACACTTATGCCCCGATAGAGTTAGCATCCGTGATATAAAGCTTTGGTTGACCAAATATTTTTCCTCGATCCAAGTGTTTACTCTGTTACCATTCAAGCCGTATTCACGCCGTAGTAAGGGTGACCCACTCTGTGGGAGTTGAAGAAAATAGATCGACGACTTGTGGCATAAATGGTTAATGTGGTGCAAGGGATCTAGCCTTGAATGTGTAATCTTTGGTGCGGCGTGCCCTAGAGAAGAGGTGAATATTAGCGACGTGGTAAAGCAAAGACGTCGGCCACAAATGAACAAGTTCGTAGTGGTGCGGTTGAGGTAGCGGCGGAGGATGATAACAGGATGCAAACAAACGCGAAGGTCGGGCAGATGAAGGGAAGAAATCGAGCAACTTGTTGATCAATTGAGTTAGTGGACCATATGGCGATGCAAGATAAAGCTGAAATGTTGGAGTGTGACGATGACAGCGACGAAGATGAGGAAGGGGGAGGAGATGATGATGAAATGCATAGTAGTACTGGGGCAACGGATGTACCCATCCCTGACGAGTGGAACAGGAAAAACAAAGCTGATATGGAAGTTGTCGGGACCCGGATATGCAAATCCAAACCCTCTGTGTATACTACACTAGTCCAGGATCACGCTAGTGCACACAGTGGAAACATAGATGACATATCATTCCATACATCGAAATAACTAAGAAGAAGCAAATTATTATTGAATAAAGCAAACGACCTTATGGTCAAGGTTCATACACCAATGCCTCTTGGCTTAAGGAAACAAATAAAACATTGCGTGGAAATAAAATAACTTGGGCTATTCGACATACCACAGCAATCGTCTGGGAACGCCTTCCTAGTCGGCGTAGTCTTCATAGTACTCCTCCTCTTGATACTCATTACCTGGTCCTTCCTTAGCAACTGAACAACAGGGGCATAAAGCCGTGAGTACAAACGTACTCAACAAGCCGTAGGGAAATGATGCAATATAGTCATGCACGGCTTGACAAAGGATAGTTATATGGTTCATTTGCGAAAGCAATAACTTGAATTTAAATACACTAAATAGATTGAAGGCTGTTTGAATAAAGCAATAATAAATAATCTGATAAATCTATGGTAGACAACATGAACAGAATGATGAGGCATCACCCTACATCATTCGAAACAAGTATCAACCACACAATTCAACAAGATAGCTTGAGACAACAAAACAACAAGTGAACTCCCCGCTCACATCCCAACCATTCCACATTTCAAGAAAATACTCTATACCCGTGTGAAATCCCGGGTTTGTCCATGACCGCGGACACGGCTATTCAATAGTTTGACACTCTGCAGAGGTTGTACAACTTTACCCACAAGACATGATCATCCCTTAATGCCAAGCGCTAAGGACACACTTCCTTTGGTGTGTCGGCAGAAAGATCACTACAAAGCCTTTACAATGCATGTCTAAACCCAAGATCGCCCTCTAAGGTTTAGCCCTCGGGGCCCCTCTTGAGCCATGTGGGTCTACCGTCCATCTTGGACCCCACACCAACAACGGCAATACTCAAGTCGGACATTGCAAATTAATTAGCTAGGTCCGCCCCATACCGGACTTGTGGTTGCACGGTTAGGCCCAGTTCAATGGCGCACAAGATTAAGTCCTTAAATTGTCTCATGCAAGACAGCCACATCCCAATGTGCTAAACAGCACCCCCTTTACTGCACGATCAATTGCCCGAGGGAAAACATTTTGTTCAACCAAGACCAATGGCATCCCCTGCCATGGTACAACAAGTTTTACAACAAAGGGTCAATGACCACAATTCCATATCTCATTAAGTCAAGATTAACATTAGTTCACAGGTGATATGAATCCCATCGGACAACTAAGCATGGCTAAGCATAGCTACGATAACCCAATGCTGGTACTATGGTTATGTCCAACTAATAATGTCCCAACCTATGGTTAACAATGGATACATGGCATTTCAATAATCAAAGGGGCATACTCAAACAGGTAAATAGCTACTCCCATAAACTAGCATTGTTACACAAATAGCATGCAATTGTATAAAACAAAATACTTTTGCAAACATGGGTTCAATATGATCAAAGTTCTACGACTTGCCTTGTTGTTCAAATGCTGAGTCTTGGTCTTCGAAGTCTCCGTTCACTCCTTCGGGGTTCGTGTCTACCGGAAAATAAAGCAATAAAGCCAAATAAATACAAAACAGAGAAGCAAACTAGCTCAAAATTGAAAATAAGTGGCTCTGGAATGTAGAGCTTGATTTTACAAAAATTTAGAAATTTGAATCACTCCAATCGGAGTTCGGACGAGGGAGAACGGGCCTTCGGAAGATTTAATTCAGAGAAAATCAAAGAAATTCATAGGGTGACACGTGGCAGCTTGTGATTGGCTGGGATTTTCGGTTTTCGAAAAAAAAAAAAAATAAATAAATGCCGATCGACATGCGGGCCCACATGTCAGTGGCTCGGTCCACGGTAGACCGAGAGCACCGAGGCGGCATTCGGGTGATGCGGCAGACCGCGACGACGTGGCATGCCACGCGGTGGCTAGGGCTGACGTGGGCGCTGACTTGGCACACACGCGGCGGCTGGCGTGGCGCTGACGCAGCATGGGGGCGGGTTCGGCCACGCGGCAAGATCCGGAACGTCAGATCCGAATCGGACGGCCACAGGGTAAGGAAGCGGGCGATGACGCGCTTGATCTGGGGCGCTTGATGGACATCGGACGGGCAAGAACTTACGGAGGCGCCCGACGGCGAGCGGCGGTGATGTTCCACCGGACCTGGGGAAGACGACTCCCGAATCAGCGAAATAACACCGGATCGGCCGGGAGAGAAAGCGGAACTGGGAGAGCACGTCGCGCTGAGTTCAACCGTGCAAGCGGCAACGGCGGGGATGCACCGTCGGCGAAGAAAACAGCGGCGAAAGGTTGCGGCACGATGGGGAACTTCGGCGAGCTCTCGGGAGGAGACGGCGGCGTCTCGGGTGATGGGAGAGGTGGCGGCGGATGCGGAATGAAGTAGCGAACCTCGGGCTAGGGTCGGCGGTGGCTTTTAAAGCCTCGGGAGGCAGGCCCGACGCGGAAAACTCGGAAGGCGGCGTGCGGCTCTGGGTCTCCGAGGCGGCTGCGCGACGTGGCTACGCGGGCGAGGGATGGCCGTTGGATCGAGATCCAACGGTCAGACACTAGGGTTTTCGATGGGGTGGGCCGAAACAGGAGCGGGCTGCGGGGAATAGTAATGGGCCGCGGAGAGAGATTCGGCCCGAAAGCCTCTTTGATTGAGAAATTCATTTTTAATTTAATTAACTCCCAGAAACTCAAATAAATCCGAATAAATTCAAATAAATAGCAAATAAATTCAGAAAAATCTCCAAAAATACAGAAAAATTCCTTGAAGCACAAGGAACCCAATAAAAACTGGAAATCTTTGATTTGATGCATACATTATTCAAATTAAATCTTTTCATTATTGGAAAATTCATATTAAGCTTCAATTAATTCCAAGAAAATGCAAATGGTTTATTTTTTTTAAACATTCCAAAACTCAAATTTTTGGGATGTTACAAACCTCCCCCCTTAAATGGAATCTCGACCCTGAGATTCGGACTGGCTAGTGAATAGGTGGGGAAACTCGGACTTCAGATCCTCTTCTCACTCCCATGTTGCTTCCTCTTCTGAATGATTGCTCCACTGGACTTTGCAAAAACGGATGATCTTGCTTCTCGTGATGCGCTCTGCAACATCCAATATCTTCGCTGGCTGCTCCTTGTAAGTGAGATCCTCTTGCAAATCGATAGCTTCCAACAAGCATCTGCTTCTTCCGCACTCGCAGCACTTCTTCAACTGTGACACGTGGAACACATCATGGATTCCAGCAAAAGGCTGAGGCAACTCAAGCTTGTAAGCAACTTCTCCCCTTCTTTCTAGGACTTTGAACGGTCCAACATATCTAGGGGCAAGCTTTCCTTTTACTTGAAATCGCTTAACTCCTTTTAGAGGTGTAACTCTAAGATACACATAATCATTGGGCTCGAAACTCAAATCTTGGCGACGATTATCTGCATAACTCTTTTGTCGGCTTTGAGCTATCTTCAACTTGTCTCGAATTAACTGTACTTGCTCCTCGGCTTCTTGCAGTATGGCAGGACCAAATAACTATCTTTCTCCAGTCTCTTTCCAATTAAGAGGGGTTCTGCACTTTCTTCCATATAAGGCTTCAAAAGGAGACATTTGCAGGCTGGCCTGATAACTATTATTGTAAGAAAACTCTGCATAGGGCAAACACTTGTCCCATTTCGCACCATAGGTCAAAGCACAAGCTCTTAGCATATCTTCATGAATCTGGTTCACGCGCTCAGTTTGTCCATCAGTCTGAGGGTGATAGGCAGTACTAAATCTGAGATGAGTTCCCATAGCTTCATGTAGACTTTGCCAAAAACGAGAGGTAAATTGAGTTCCTCTATCGGAGACAATCTTCTTAGGCACTCCATGAAGACTGACAATCCTTGACATATATAATTTCGCCAATTTATCTCCTGTAGGTAGTCTTAATCGAATGAAGTGAGCTACCTTAGTCAATCGATCCACTATCACCCGGATCGAATCATAACTCGCTTGGGTCTTAGGAAGTCCGTAATAAAATCCATACCAATTTCTTCCCACTTCCACTCGAATCTTTAATGGTCAAGCAATCTTGCCGGTCTCGATGCTCGCTTTTACCTTCGCAGACATCACAAAGGGCAACATACTCGCAATTTCACGCTTCATGCTAGGCCACCAATACCTTTCCTTGAGGTCTTGATACATCTTGGTACTCCCGGGGTGGATGGAGTATAGAGCCTCATGCGCTTCTTTAAGTAACAGCTCCTTGAGCTCTTTCTGATCAGGTACACAGATGCGATTCTCATACCAAATGGTACCCCCTTCATCTTCAGTGAATCTCGGGGCTTTTCCTTTCTTCATATTACTCTTGATCTCCTTGGTATCAGCATCATCAGCTTGGGCTTCCCGGATCTGATCTTCCAATGTTGGACGCACTTCCAAAGTTGCTAAGTAACCTTCTTGCACCACTTCTAGACCGAGCTTCAAATTCCTCATAGAGTGTTGGTGACTTTCCTTAATCATCAAGGTATTGCAAGAACTCTTTCTACTCAAAGCATCACCTTTACATTGGCTTTGCTCGATGATAATGAATACCCATGTCATAGTCCTTGATTAACTCTAACCATCTTCTTTGCCTCATATTGAGTTCGCTTGGGTAAAATGTACTTGTGCTCTTATGATCGATGTACACCTCACAACGACATCGATGAGGTAATGACGCCAAATCTTTAAAGCATGCACTACGGCAGCCTAATTCCAAATCATGGGCCTGATAGTTGACTTCATGTGGCCTTAGTTGACGCCAAGCATATGCCACTACCTTCTTATCTTGCATTAGCACACAACCGAGTCCTTGACGGATGCATCACAAAATATCTCAAAATCCTTTCGATATCCGCAAAACAAGCATCAAGGCGTTGTCAAACACTTTTTAGCTCTTGAAAACTTCGCCACACTCGATGTCCAAGCAAATTTCTTCTCCTTTTTCAAAAGTTGGGTGAGCGGTCTAGCTTTTCTAGAAAAACCTTCTATGAAACGGCGATAATATCCCGCCATTCCAAGGAAACTTCTAACTTGGGTTACCGCCTTGGCGACTCCCAATTGAGCACATCTCTCACCTTACCGTGGTCAATAAATGACACCTTCTACCGATATAACATGACCTAGGAATGCAACTTCCTTCATCCAAAACTCACATTTGCTAAACTTAGCATAGAGTTGATGTTCTCTTAGCTTTGTCAATACTTTCCGCAAGTGATCCTCATGTTCGCCTCACTCTTGAATAGACCGAATGTCATCGATAAAGACAACAACAAACTTGTCTAAATATTCCATGAATACTTTATTCATCGTGGTCATGAAATAAGGTAGGGCATTGGTCAAACCAAAAGACATCACTAAGATACTCATATTGTCCATACCGAGTCACAAAAGTTGTTTTGGGTATATCCTCTTACGAATCTTCAATCGATGGTAACTCGACCTCAAGTCAATCTTCGAGAATACTCCCGCTCCTTGAAGCTGGTCAAATAAATCATCAATCCTTGGCAGAGGGTACTTATTCTTAATGGTGACCTCATTTAGAGCACGATAATCTACACACATCCTCCGAAGTTCCATCCTTCTTTTCAACTAGAAGAACTGGGCTCCCCATGGCTAAGAACTTGGTCTAACAAAACCCCGATCTTGCAACTCTTTGATCTGCTTTTACTTCAGCTAACTCATTAGCAGCATCCTATACGGCCTCTTGAAATGGGTGGCGTCCAAGAACTAGCTCAATCAAGAACTCTATATCTCTATCCGGTGGCATTCCGGGCAACTCATCTGGAAACACATCAGGAAAATCTCTAGCAATTGGCACATCTTCCAAATTTATTCCTTTGGCACTACAAACTTTTATTCCTTCGGACTGATCTACGGCAGCTTGAAACTTTAGCTTTGTTCCATCTGGACTGGTTAATGTGATCTCTCTATTTCCACAATCCAAAACTGCTTGGTTCTTGGAGAGCCAATCCATTCCTAGGATTATATCTAGGATTTGGTATTTAGGACAATGAGGTTGGCTAGAATTCTACCCTCCGATTAATATCTTAACCGGGCAGCCTTGGTTCAGACTCAAATTCGAACCTGTGATTGCACCAATAAAACAGTTTTCAAAGGCCTTGTCTTTAAGTGATGATTTGCAGCAAAATTCTGAGAAACAAACGAATGCGTAGCTCCAGAATCAAACAAAACCATGGCAGATGCTGAGTTGACTAGGAGCTTACCTAGTATGACGTCTGATGCAGCCTGGGCATCCTCGGTGGTGACATGATTCACACGACCTCTTCCAATAGGCGGTGGAGTCCTGGTAGCTTGATTTGGAGTCTGAGACGTTCCACGTCCTGCTCCTGGTGCGGGGGTCTTGGCCGGTGTCGATCCTGTGTTGAAACGAACAGTGTCATGACTTGCTTCCTAGGGCGATTATTAGCATAGTGACCACGCCATTGCAATTGAAGCATGTCACTCCCGCAGCTTGGATTATCGTCCTCTCGAGGCGGATTTTGTTGGCGCTGATGTTAGGTTGCCTCAAAGAGTCGGGCGAGGTGCGGTGTCTGAATGCCGATGGAGGAGTAGTGAAACGAAAGGTGCTATTGAGCATTGGACCCGCTCTCGCGGTGATTTCGATGAGCTCCATGTTGCATCATCTTCCTCTTGCGGGATTCTTCCCACTCACGACGAGACTCCTCAATGAGCATAGCTTTATCTACCAAGTGCTGGAAATCTGCATAGTCGTTGCCAATGACTTGTACCTTTAAACCTGGGTTGAGCCCACGCTTGAACCTCTTCTGGCGAGCATCATCTGTGGCTACATCTTCTGGTGCATAGCGAGCAAGTTGAGTGAACTTATTGAGATATTCACTCACTGACATCCCTTCTTGCTTTAGCTCCCTGAACTCATTCTTCTTCATCTCTACCTTCCCATCAGGGATATGAGAATGGCGAAAAGCAGCTAAAAACTCTGCCCAAGTGATGGTTTGAGGGTCATCATGGGCGGCAATGTAGTTCTCCCACCATTCAGCGGCGGTGCCTTCAAACTGATGGGCGGCATAAAGAACCTTCTCATGATCTGTACACTGAGCAATAGTGAGCTTCTTCTCAATGGAGCGAATCCAATCATCTGCATCCAATGGTTCTGAGGAGTTGGAGAAGGTAGGCGGACGAGTCCTCATGAATTCTGCTAGCTTGGACTGAGGGCGAGCTAGAGGAGGTGCGGCAAAGAATAAAGAAGAAGCAGCAGCTTGATTTTGTTGGTTCAACAAGTTTGCTAGGGCAATCGCAGCTCGATTCTGCCGATTCATCATATTGTTCATATTCTCGCATCATTGTATTCATAAGTCGAGTCCGAGCTGCCAAGAAATGTCCCAAGTTCGTCCGTCACTACAGGAGGTGGTGGCGGGTGGCACGGGCGCTAGCATTAGCATTGGCATCCATCGCTAATCGCGACGGCCCGTAATCTAGTGTCAACCATTCGCGATGCAAAGACAAGGGTTTAACAGTAAGAGGAAAAGCAATAGGAAAGTGGTAAGGTCATCTAGGGAGAAGGTAATACCCAAGAACAAAGGTCAACCAAAGGCATTGCCGAAAAGGCTACAAAATAAAGAGCCAAATAAAGCATTCAACTTAAGGTACAGTTGTAACACCGTGCTGGAGGCAAGTGTACAACATACCCGGCACACAAGCAACAAAAATCCTAGTATACGCAGACTAAACGTAGCTAAACCAAAAGAGAATGGCATGCTCAAACACCATAGAGCACCACAAACCTATCTTATGTGGTAGTCTTCTCGGATATACTCTTCGACGGCTTGATCATCATCCCCCTTGATTTGGTTCCTTGCAGAAAATCCATGGCTTTCAAGAAGTTTAATGGGATAAGATCAATTTAAATTTCAAAGCAATGTTTCAAAGAAAGGAGAGGAATAAGAACCTAAGAATAAGATGAGAAGAGACAAACTATTAAATACCAATTTGTTGGTTTGACTTAGAAAATAATTTGAAGACCATGCTAACTAAGAAAACGACCTCACAATGATATGGCTCGATACTATCTCGGCCGGACCCTGATATGCAAATCCAAAACCCTCAGTGTATACTACACTAGTCCAGATCACGCTTAGTGCACACAAGGAAACATAGATGACATATCATTCCATACATCGAAATAACTAAGAAGAAGCAAATTATTATTGAATAAAGCAAACGACCTTATGGTCAAGGTTCATACACCAATGCCTCTTGGCTTAAGGAAACAAATAAAATCATTGCAAATGAAATAAAATAACTTGGGCTATTCGACATGCCACAGCAATCGTCTGGGAACGCCTTCCTAGTCGATTTAGTCTTCATAGTACTCCTCCTCTTGATACTCATTACCGTCCTTCCTCAAGAATCGAACAACAAGATAAAGCCGTGAGTACAAACGCACTCAACAAGCCGAGGGAAATGATGCAATATAGTCATGCACGGCTTGACAAAGGATAGTTATATGGTTTATTTGCAGAAAGCAATAACTTGAATTTAAATACACTAAATAGATTGAAGGCTGTTTGAATAAAGCAATAATAAATAATCTGATAAATCTATGGTAGACAACATGAATGTAATGATGAGGCATCACCCTACATCATTCGAAACAAGTATCAACCACACAATTTAACAAGATAGCTTGAGACAACAAAACAACAAAGTGAACTCCCTGCTCACATCCCAACCATTCCACATTTCAAGAAAATACTCTATACCCGTGTGAAATCCCTTGCTTGTCCATGACCATGACACGGCTATTCAATAGTTTGACACTCGCAGAGGTTGTACAACTTTACCCACAAGACATGATCATCCCTTAATGCCAAGCGCTAAGGACACACTTCCTTTGGTGTGTCGGCAGAGAGATCACTACAAAGCCTTTACAATGCATGTCTAAACCCAAGATCGCCTTCTAAGGTTTAGCCCTCGGGGCCCCTCTTGAGCCATGTGGGTCTACCCGTCCATCTTGGACCCCACACCAACAATCGGCAATACTCAAGTCCGACATTGCAAATTAATTAGCTAGGTCCGCCCCATACCGGACTTGTGGTTGCACGGTTAGGCCCAGTTCAATGGCGCACAAGATTAAGTCCTTAAATTGTCTCGCAGCAAGACACCACATCCCAATGTGCTAAACAAAGACCCCTTTATCGCATGATCAATTGCCCGAGGGAAAACATTTTGTTCAACCAAGACCAATGGCATCCCCTGCCATGGTACAACAAGTTTTACAACAAGGGTCAATGTACCACAATTCCATATCTCATTAAGTCAAGATTAACATTAGTTCACAGGTGATATGAATCCCATCGGACAACTAAGCATGGCTAAGCATAGCTACGATAACCCAATGCTGGTACTATGGTTATGTCCAACTAATAATGTCCCAACCTATGGTTAACAATGGATACATGGCATTTCAATAATCAAAGGGGCATACTCAAACAGGTAAATAGCTACTCCCATAAACTAGCATTGTTACACAAATAGCATGCAATTGTATAAAACAAAATACTTTTGCAAACATGGGTTCAATATGATCAAAGGTCTACGACTTGCCTTGTTGTTCAAATGCTGAGTCTTGGTCTTCGAAGTCTCCGTTCACTCCTTCGGGGTTCGCGTCTACCGAAAAATAAAGCAATAAAGCCAAATAAATACAAAACAGAGAAGCAAACAAGCTCAAAATTGAAAATAAGTGGCTCTGGAATGTAGAGCTTGATTTTACAAAAATTTAGAAATTTGAATCACTCCAATCGGAGTTCGGACGAGGGAGAACGGGCCTTCGGAAGATTTAATTCAGAGAAAAATCAAAGAAATTCATAGGGGTGACACGTGGCAGCTTGTGATTGGTTGGGATTTTTGGTTTTTCGGAAAATCATGAAAAAAAATAAATGCCGACTGACATGCGGGGCCCACATGTCAGTGGCTCGGTCCACGGTAGACCGAGAGCACCGAGGCGGCATTCGGGTGATGCGGCAGACCGCGACGACGTGGCGTGCCACGCGGGCGCTTAGGGTCGATATGGCGCCGACGGCACACACGCGGCGGCGGCGTGGATACGCGGCATGGGGGGGTTCGCCACGCGCAAGATCCGAACGCCGATCCGAATCGGACGACACAGGTAAGGAAGCGGGCGATGACGCGGCTTGATCTAGGGCGCTTGATGGACATCGGACGGCAAGAACTTACGGAGGCGCCGACGGCGAAGCGGCGGTGATGTTCGCCGACTGGGAAGACGACTTAATCAACAAATAACACCGGATTGGCCGAGAGAAAGCGAATCGGGAGAGCACGTCGCGCTGAAGTTCAACCGCAAGCGGCAACGGCGGGATGCACCGCCGGCGAAGAAAACAGCGGCGAAAGGTTGCGGACGACGGGGAACTTCGGCGAAGCTTTCGAGGAGAGACGGCGTCTCGGGTGATGGGAGAGGTGGCGGCGGATGCGAATGAAGTAGCGAACCTCGGGCTAGGGTCGGCGGCTTTTAAAGCCTCGGGAGGCGGGCCCGACGCGGAAAACTCGGAAGGCGGCGTGCGGCTCTGGGTCTCCGAGGCGGCTGAGCGACGTGGCTACGCTGGCGAGGATGGCCGTTGGATCGAGATCCAACGGTCAGACACTAGGGTTTTCGATGGGGTGGGCCGAAACAGGAGCGGGCTGCGGGGAATAGTAATGGGCCGAGGAGAGAGATTCGGCCCGAAAGCCTTTTTGATTGAGAAATTCATTTTTAATTTAATTAACTCCTTAAACTCAAATAAATCCAATAAATTCAAATAAATAGCAAATAAATTCAGAAAAATTCCAAAATACAGAAAAATTCCTTGAAGCACAAGGAACCCAATAAAAACTGGAAATCTTTGATTTGATGCATACATTATTCAAATTAAATCTTTTCATTATTGGAAAATTCATATTAAGCTTCAATTAATTCCAAGAAAATGCAAATGGTTTATTTTTTAAACATTCCAAAACTCAAATTTTTTGGATGTTGCAGAAGTTTCGTGGGGGCATGACTCACGTTGGGAGTATGCTAGCAATGCCGTGGGGCTGAATCAAGTTTTCGCAAATAATTCTGAGTTGAAGTTGGCAGTGAGGCTGTGGGCACTATCGCAGCAGAGAGAGTTCCGAGTTGTTTTGTCCAGTCCAGATAGATACACAGTGAAGTGCAGAACCGAAGGATGTGAATTCCGAGTACATGCATACAAGCCGAAGTGTGAGACATTTTGGATTGCATCACGAGTAGATGGGCACACATGCAGACTAGAAAATGTTCTGGTGAAACACCGCAACTTGAATGCGGCTGTAATCGCTAGCGTGATGTTCAATGAGATCATCGAGAAGTGGGACATTGAGTGTTCTTATATTCAGAAAGCAATGTTGAGAACATTTAAGTACCAGATAAGTTACTCGATGGCTCGGGCGTATGGCTAAAAGGCATTAGAGAAGAGGTTTGGCACATATGAGGCTTCAGATTGTAACCTACCTCGTGTGCTTGATGTTTTGAAGGAAACCAACCTCGCACGCACACCACTTTTGAAGAAAGTGAAGCGGATGGTAACGGGTCTCGATATTTCGTCGTGCTTTCTTTTCACTGGGTCCTTGCATTGCGCTATTCAGCATCGCCGTCCATTCTTTGTCGCCGATGGTACATTCTTGATCGGGAAATACAAGGGATGATTCTAACGCCATTGCAATTGATGGGAACAACCACATACTTCCATTGGCCTTTGCATTTGTTGAGGGTGAGAACCGGATAGTGGTGTGGTTTTTCGACATTTGAAGTTCGGGTAGTTCGTGATCACCCAACGTGTGCATCATCCATGACCGCCATAAAGGTATCATTTCGCAATTAAAACTCTACAGAGGACCTTGATGAGCCTTTTCCATGGTGGGACATGCGTAATGTGGTGCATGAGACATTTGGGAGCAAATTTTTCCTAGCTCAAGAGTAAGAAGTCGATGAACCTATTTAAGAGGTTATGCAAGCGTAACCAGCACGTAAGTTCAACGCGATATTGGCCGAAAGGATAAGCACACTACCGCATGATTGAAGAGTCAAGAAGCAACACGCAACGCCGAACGATTACTCCACCCAAAAGGCTATCACCCCTTGAGCGCCGATCCTCCAAATATGAGGAGAAGATCGTCAAGAAGCAGAAGCAGCGTCTCGCATGTCTCCGCTAACGGACAACACACGAGGTGCAGGAGGTTCCTCCTCTCAAGAAGAAGGGACAAGGGAAGCGGCCGAGGAACGCAAAGACGCAACAAATCCTTGACGCTCGCGCAGACTAACCGGAACCCGTGGTATTAACATAGGGACGCCGAATCGGGATGACATGCCCATATGGGAGGCGAAATCCACATAAAAAGAAAAAAATTTAAATGTTACACACCCGAGACGACGGCATAGGCCACCCAATCGGCGCATAGCTTGGGAGCACCGCGGATCCCCATGGAGTTCTTTCATAGTAGGGATTGAGCGGTGTCCGGCGACACGCCGCAATATTAGAACGGTTAGGTAATATGCGAAAATGTCTTACATCATTCTGGCTGTACCCAGATAGGCAGAACGATCATTTGTTCCACCACGACGAACAGTGCTTTCGTTAGTTAGTTCGTCAAGCAATTTCGTCAGTGTTGTAATGCCTTTGTAATATAATCTAATATATTGCTTATTTTCTTATCCGAACCTTCTGTATGTGCCCTTATATATGTTCAACAAATAATTTAAGTGTTCATAACATGAGTTGTTGTCGATTATAAAATTTTGAAAATTCTCGTCTATGATGTTCATAACAATAAAAATTAAATTTTGAAATGTTCATAACAATCAAATTTTATTGTTTGAATTTAAAAACATTGTTCAGATCTTCAAATTATTTGAAATTTTTATGGTAATATCACTGATTTATCAGAACCTCCATAAAAATTTCAACATTTTTTGACGCCATGGTTGTCCAATTTAATTTTTATCGTGCTTTCACGATTCTACCCATGAGTGCCTTTTCCGATTTTCGCAACAAATGGTCGGGCAACGCCCGCTATCTCGCCCATACGTAAGTGGTAGCCCGCATTCGTGAGGCCACCCTTGATTTTTTCCGTATTTTTGGACCGTGGTCCGCCTCGTCCATGGGCAACGAAAACCCTTAGTGCCCACGATTTCCGTGGTTTCAGAGTCGTCAATGTTTTTCCGATTTTCGCAACAAAATGCCGAGCAACGTCGGCTATCTCGCCCATACGTAAGTGGTAGCCCAAGACCGCGAGGCGGCCTTCATTTATTCCGTATTTTTAGACCGTGTTCCGCCTATCTCGGGGCTATGAAAATACGCAAGTGAGATGCGATCACTAACTAACTAAAATAATTCTTCCGCTTATTACATGACAAGAGTTTTTTAGTTCTTTCCGGCTTAATATAACAATTATTGCACAAACAGTTCACAACAAAATTTACCCAAAAATAAAAATGTATAAGATATCGCCAAACAGTTTGGCGATTACTAGTTGTCGCCAAACGGTTCGGCGATTACTAGTCGTCGTCGTTCGCGATTAAGTCGCCGCCTGCTTGGCGATTATATAGTAGTCGCTGAACGGTATGGCGACAACCGCCTCGACCAAGCTATTAACGGTTCAACACGCTGGATTAGCGCTTGTCGCCAACCGGTGTGGCGATTACACGATTATCGCCAAGTTGTTTGGCGACTACCTATTATCGCCAAACGGTTTGGCGGCAACGGTAATATTTCTGCAATTTTTAATGCGAGTATTAATGTCGCAATTTCGAATTAAAATAATATTATTTAAAAAAAATTCTACTCTCTAATGGGAGCCATGCAATGCCCGAAACACATGCAAATGCTCAGTAGGCTAGGAATAGCCATGGCCATAGAAAGGGCCAAATGAATGAAGGGGATAAGTGGAAGAATGACATATCAGATTGGGAAAGAGGCAACCCATAGTGGAAAATTAAAGTAAAGGGCCAGGAGGCTTCCAAAAGCAAGATTCAGCTAAATAAAGCTGCAAACCCTGAATAACCCTGTATGTAGTAGATCTTTACAAGCAATCCACTGGAAAAGTCAATAAGACTCAGGGAGATAATGTTGATTCATACTTCACCGTTCAACCTGTTATTGATACGGATATTGAGAAGTGTGATGATATGGTTCTAAAATTAATTGAGTTTGAGGAGTCCTAGGAGGACACCTACGTCTTATATGGAGATCTGGATTAGTCTTCTAAATATCCCTTCACTTTGCTAGACGATGTCACATATTCCTTAAAAGTCTCCTTATCAGTTTAGTTCTAGTTCCTAAATGAACATTTGGTCTATGCTCCTATTGAGCAATTATCATTCAAAATTTAATATATAGTTATTTCCCAAATATTTGATTAATTGTGCTATGTTTATTCTATATTCTACAATTTATTCCTAATGCAACAATTGTTTGATTGTTAAATTATACTTCTAATATAGAACAAAGTCGAATGAAGGAGGAGAAAATCTGTCTAGAAGACAGCTGTACTACACTAAGTAAACTAGAAATATTATGACTATCACCGGAAGCGATACTATCATAGTTGGCACTAGAAGAATGCCATATTATACCCTGAGTCTAGTTGTACTCTCTTAAGTTTAAAAGACATTGGTCTGAATCATTTCTATATGGAGATAGTAAATGAGGATGGTACAGAATACCAACCCATGACTAGTTTTAATGGGTGTAATAAATGTGTAGTTGAAAAACTTTATTCATTCTCTTCCAAATTATACGATGCACATATCAAACCTGAAGTTTGTGTTGCGATGAAAACCTAGAAATATTTAAGATCTGGCTAATCAATGGGGTTATCTTGAGTTAAATATTATGAGAAGAATAATTATAATTCTGCTGGCCATAGCAGAAAAACTTTCCTAGATCTGAAGTTTTCTTATGCCCTGGTTGTTCTAAAGGAAAGCTCATACTTAGATCTTATTACCTAAAAAGTTAGGGAAGAATTACTAAATTTCCTAGAGAAAATTTAAAGTGATATCTGTGGACCTGTTCAGACTCTGTCGGGTCCCCTGTAAGATCGAGGATGCCAACTAGAGGGGGGTGAATAGGCAGCTTTTAGAAATTTACTTTTCTATGAATTTCTACAAAGCAATTCACCCCAATTACTCTTATGCTAAAACCTTAACAACAATTAATGCGGAAGTGATAAACTATGGTTTTGACAATCAAAGCCTAAAATTTCTAGACTCACTATGTGTACTAACTAATTATGTCTCTAACAATGAATTGCAATCCTAAGGACAAATAATCAATCAATTTAATTCTATGAATGTAAATTTCTTGAATATAAATAACGAATACAATGCAAGCACAAGAGACACAATACTTTTTACCGTGGTGTTCTTGTCGGTCTCCCCTAATCCACGTTGAGGCTAGCCCAAATGAATTGGACCGGCTCCACGAATTGAGCACCCACCTCGATTCCACTAGTGGGAGTTTTTCACCCCTTCGGGTAGGCTCAACTCGAACCTTCACAAACTCGCCGGGGCTTCTCACAATTCCTTTGAGAGCTCTCGCACACGATGCTCTATGCCGTCTAGGAGGCGGCAACCTCCAAGAGTAATAAGCCGAGTCTTCGCTCGAGCTTCACTTAGCACAACACATGCGCTTCCGGTGATCACCTAGTGCAACACATGCACCTAGGCTCCTCCTCAAGTGCAACACATGCACAAGAGATCTCAACCCACTTCTAATTGTAACACATGCAATTAGTCCACTCTTAGCTCAAAAATCAATTTGAGGGATGCAACACATGCAAACCACCTCCCAAATACTCACACAAGAGTCAATACACAAATGAGAACTTCAACACCCAGCAAATGCCCCCCTAAGGCCTCCTTATATAGCCCACACAAGAAAACTAACTGTTGGGGGCAAAAACCTAAAAAAACTCAGCAAATCTGACACTACCGCCCTCTAAGGGCCGGTAGTACCTGCCTCAACCCCAACGGTCGGCTAACGGCTAAATTCCGGACACTACCGTAGGCAAACTCATGGTAGTGCCGCTCAGGCGGCACTACCGGCCCTTACAGGCGGTAGTGCCGGACTTAGGATAACAAAAAAACTCATTCTGGAAAATAACTACCGCAGGCAAAACAGTGGTAGTGCCGCTCGGCACACATCGCTCTTTAGGGCTAGTAGAATGACTTAGTGGCACTACCTCTCTTCAGGGGCGGTAGTGCCACATTTTTTAGACAGAAACAATCATAACTTTTTACTCCGAACTCCGATTTAGGTGATTTTGGACTCTATGTGAAGCTTATCATGAGGGCTACTGTAAGGACCCGAATTCACCAATTCGAATCCACTATGTTTTGCCGCACTAGTCCCAGGATCAATCGCTAGTGCACACAGCTTAACATCGGTAAGCATCATATCATACACGACGATAAGAATAATAAGACTTTATTTATTGAATATAACTAGTGTATGATCTTATGATCACTTACAATTATTCAGCCACATGGGCTAGACTGAAAATAACTTGAACAAATGCAGCGAAAAGATAGTAGAAGACGTAGATGTCCCATCAGCACACCACAAGCGTCTGACAAAGATTGGCCTAGTGACACGCGTCCACCCGAAAGTCCTCCTCCAATAACGACATTGATTCCTCCACTGTTGTTGGTTGTTAAGCAAGGGTGAGTACACCAACACGTACTCAACAAGTTGTGCACAAAATGCAGTTCTATCATAGCTATATGCAGGCTTATTCCAAAGGAAAGGCTAAGGCTCATTTGCAATAAAACAGCATTTAAGAACACATACGATACATAGATTGAAAAGACAGTAAAACAAATAATAACAAGTAAATAGATTCAGTGATTCTCAAATAAACCCAAGTTTTCCATCCTAAATCAAGTTCCATTATCCACATGGCATCCTGCCATCCCATCCAGCTGTTCATCTTAATTAACTACCCCTTGACTGTAATCCCCGAGCATTGCTCAATACCGTGAGTACGGCTATCCGAATAGTTTATACACTCTACAGAGGTTATGCACTTTACCCACATGATACAACCATGCACCACACAGGTGAACGATTATAACAAAGCCTTTACAATGCATCCTCTTAACCCAGTGCTACTCGCTAAGGTTTCAACACTGAAGGGTTACACCACCACAACAGGGCCCCCCTCTTGCGCCATGTGAGCCACCCCAAGCATGGACTGGTTACCACCACCCGGGTCTCACGCCACCACGATAGCACTCAAGTTAAGCATTTGCAAATTAGTCAGCTAGGCTGCCCCATAACAGATATGTGGTTGCATGATAGACTCAGGTCAAAGGCTCGCAAGGTTAAGTCCTTAAGGTTGATTAAAGCAAGACATACACATACCCTCAGCTCCTCTGAGCCCACCCTGGCACACTTGCCCCTTCCACTTGCTTCAATCATAAAGTGATTACCACCCGGTTGGTTACCAAGCACCACGTGCTTCTCACAAATCAACATCGTTGTGTGACCTCCCCGCCACGACAACCCAATCTCTTTGTGTGACCACACATGACACACAAATTAACATCATTATTCCATATTCCATTAGCCAAAATTAATACTCAACATTTCATGTATGTGTGATGACGTGGCATGGCTAAGCAATTCTATCCCGTTCTAACCATCCATGTTGATTTCAGTATTAACCAACTATAATGAACCAACCTAAGGCGACAAGTGGATTATGGCATACAAATAACAAGGTAGGGTGTAATTCAAAAGGGTACATTAACTAATCCCAAAGTTAAGTTAAAATCATTTGTACTCACAAAATATCATGCAATAGGGTAAATCAAAATAGCAATTTTGCAAACATGGGTGCAACATGATCAAAGCATAACTTGCCTTGCTTAAGCTCCTGGTCTTGGTCTGAATATAATTCTTGAGTTGCAAATTCCTCCTCCGAAGCCTAGCACAATTTAATGTCTACGCGAATCGAGAAGAAATAGCAAATAAACACCAAAACTAAAGAACAAATGAACTAAAAAATTCAAATAAAAGCCACCATTAGAAAGATCTCAATTTTACAAATTTTTAGGAATTTGAATCACCTCAATCGGAGTTCGTATGCAAAAGTTATAGCACTTTGAATTTTTAAATTCCTAAAAAATCCCTAAAATCATAAAATCCGAATTAATCGAATTATTTTCATAAAGAAAAATATGATTTTTCCCGCCCGGTTTGTATGGACGCCACGTGGCCTAATATGAACTACTGGATACCAATCTAACGCTTCCTATTTAATCCGCAACGTGGCTAAATATCCACCTTTAGATCTAAATCCGACGATCAAGATTAACCCAAGGGTTTTACTGTGCACTTAAACGACGTGGCCCAACTGTGACCCTACGATCTCAATCCAACGGCTAAACCTTACCCGTGTGGTTTACTGTTTATTTAGATGACACGGCGCAAATCCAACCGTCCATCTAAGATCCTACGGCTACGTTTTAATCGAAACGCTTACCGGTTTGAAGCGTTGTGGCTTGATCGCAACCGCTTACCGATGATCCTACGGCCCCGGCTTGAACCCGGTGATGACGGTTACGCCGAATTCACGACTTGAAGACGACGACGCACTTGGCGGCGCTCCGGTGCTCTCCGGCGAGGATGAGGTAACGTATCCGACGCGTCTCGTCGAGATGGACTCGAAGCTAGCCTCGGCTTGGCGAAAGAAACTCCGCGACGGTGAATCCGCGACGCAAACACCCCGGCTATCTTCCTGGACTCCGGCGAGCTCTCGCAACCTCCTCAGCGATCCTCCGGCGATGACTTAACAGGGAAAAGACGCGGCGAGGTGTGGAGATCCTCGAGAGGGGTTTCCCGGCCTTAAATACCCTACGGTCGGCGCGAAAACATGGAAGGTCTCCTTCGGATGCGGCGGCGGCGGATGAACAGACTCGAGTCCGTCGGCCGAGACAACAACCCCGATCAAGACGATCTGAATCCGACGACTTCGATAGATCGAGACGTCCGAATCGGTACCGATCAATAACGACCGTTCGATCTTGATCTAACGGCACGCAGCATTAGGGTTTATCACTCATGCGCGTTTGATGAAGTCCGTTGGATTTAAATCCAACGGCGCGCTGTACTCCTTCGGAAATCAACGGCGGTCCGCACAGTGATGGGCCGGGCCCAATACTATTCACGTGATTTCCCGGAATTTCCTATTTAAGTTAATCTGAAAAATTCATTTGATTTATTTAAAGCATTAAAAATACTCTAAAAATTCTAAGAAAAATCTCAAAAATACTTTGAGACATTCTGGACTTAAATAAAATATTTTTCATAAAACTTTATTTTAAACCTTTCTTTTGATAATTATTTCTTAACAAAAGGCAATATATAATAATTCAAAATAATTCAAATAAATCTCAGAAAATCCAATTAAATCCAGAAAATTCACAAAAATCATAAATTGCAATAAAATAATATTTAATAATTAAAAAGTCAAAAATTGGGATGTTACAGCTGCAATCTCTACCTATTTTCAAGATTTAAGCAACCATAGATATTTTCCAAAATCACAAAAACAAAGACTCTAATGTAGTCATTCAAGTCTAACTTTAATTTTCTCGAAATCCCTTACATAGACTTGATCAAAAGCATGACTACAAGCTAGCAAGGGTCAACAAGATTAAAACTTGAGCCATGTGATGATGAACTCATGATCAATCTATTCACATGTTTCAAAGAACCACACATAAACTCCAAATCCAACTTGTTTGAGCATCCTCGTTTTGCAACACATGCAAAACCTAACTCCAAGCAAAACCAAATAAACTCAAATGCATGAGCTCACTATTTGCAATACATGCAAATCTTAGCTCCATGCATACCCCATAAACACACATTGCTTGAGACCTCTCCTTTTGCAACACATGCAAAACTTAGCTCCAAGCAATTACTTCAAATAAGAAATTGAATTAAAACAAGCATGAGCTATTTTCTTTGCAACACATACAAGTACATAGCTCCTGCAAGAACCAAGCATGAATTCAACATTTGCAACACATGCAAAATACGAACTTCATGCAAAAGCCAACACATACGCTTATCCCACTTGCAACACATGCAAATCAAGGCGTTATGCGAAAAACCGAAACATAGGCTTCTCCCATTTGCAACATATGCCAAATGGTTAGCTCCATGCAAAAACCAAAAGGGTTGAGCTTGAGTGAAACATGGGTTGAGCTCATCAACACATGATGAAGCTCAAACTAGAAAACTCGACCCCTCTTAATAGTGCAGTGATAAAAACTGGACTCAAAGACTAGAAAGTCCTTAGCCTATCTAGTTATACCTTTGCTACCGCACGCGATTCCCTTTGGGGCTTTTAAGATCTTTGATCTTTTTGCATCTCCTCGGGATCGTCATCCTTCTTCTCTTCTTTGTCCATCATCTCTTGATGAATTTCTTCTCTTCTTTTTCTTCGGTATCTCCTCTTGACGCCCATCTTCACTTGATGCATCACTATCCCATTTTCTCATATCAACCATTTGGACTTAACTTATCTCATTCACAACTCATAAAAATAGTTAGTCCAAGACATATGGTTGTCTCAATCATATATTTACTCCATTAACACATAATGGAAGCCTCTAATATCGATTGAGCATAACCTAAATCAAATTAAATGATATAAATGTGTCCTAAGTACACCGATGCAACTAATGCTTCGTTATACTCAAGAACTATCGATTATCCTTAATCAATCCAAAAGAACACCATTAACACATGATGAAATATCCTTTAATGATTAGAAGATAACCGACCTCAATTTAAATTTTCATTGAAATTGATATGAGTATATATTAACTACACAAGTTTTCATATACTCATGTTGATGAAAAGTAATGATCCATAATGTGTGGACTATATGGAAATGACCATTACTCTAAGCTATCAACTATAGAATAAACCCCACATGTATATGTGCATAGATATAATTGACTTGGAGACAATATGCACATATTCAATTTTGATTACATTGGACCTTATCCTATATTACCATGAGTATACTACAACTAGGCAATTCAAATATATACTCAAGAATTAGTTTCAATGTCTTGATCCTTATATGTGTCAATAAAAAATAGATTAATACAATGAAACCTTCAAGTTAAATGACAAACTTCCCCTAGGTATGTGCATATATGTAAATATGGAATTGAAAATATTATGCACATCTTGAGGTCTGAATAATGGTAGAGTTCATCCTTTAATCTTGAATCCAAAATATGCATTAAGATATCATAAAATGAATACGAGTGCATACCTCGGGTTTTTCATTTTTCAATGAGATGAGACTAAACAAAGATATACTCAATAAAAGAGTTAGTCTCATATTTGGATTTATTAATATAATCATGGGTATTGTATCCAAGGAATGCAACAAGATATATAACATGAGATCGAATGCATACCTTTGATATTTCCATCTTTTTCATCCAAAAGAGACTAATAAGAGTTAAGCTCAACAAAAGAGTTAGTCTCATAAAAAAATTGTCATTAATTAACAATTTAGACTATTCAATATATGATTATCAAAAGAGTTAGTCTCAATATTAGATTTGTCATTAACACCAAAACCAAATGAATGGAGCTTGAACTTTCATCCCCTTTTAAGAAATTTTATGGTACTGATAGATGCTTCTACTAGATGGTCCTATGTATGTCTCTTATCTATTAGAAACTATGCTTCTGCCAAAATTAATTGCCCAAATTATTAAGTTAAGAGCCTACTTACTAGAAGAAAGGATCAAGTCTATTCGAACGGACAATGCTAGCGAGTTTACCTCAAAAGCATTTAATGATTATTGTATGGCTCTGGGAATTAATGTAGAGCATCTCGTATCTTATGTCCACACTCAAAATGGCCTTGCAAAATCATTAAATTAAAATAATAAAACTTATTGCTTGGCCACTCTTGCAGAATAGTAGACTTCCCATCAGTTGTTGGGACCATACAGTGCTACATACTGTGGTATTAATTCAACTCTGACCAACTGCACATCATGAAATTTCCCCATTATAGATAGTGAATGGAAAAGAATTAAATATTTTCCATCTGCGAAAATTTAGTTATACTGTATATGTGCCAATCTTGCTACCATAGCATTTCACCATAGAACCTCACCGGAAGTTGAGGATCTATGTAGGTTATGAATCTCCGTCAAGTTTTTAATCACCGGAAGTTGAGGATCTATACAGGGGATCTATGCACGACTCTGTATGCTTATTGTACTAAGGACACTTTTCGGCATTAGGGGGATATAAGTACCATATTATAGAATGCTGAGTTCTTAGATCCATGCACTAAAGAAATTGAACTTGAAGTTCGAAGGATAATAAATCTATAACAAATAAGCTAATAATCTACCAAATGCCTTCACTGATCATAAAAGAGTGAAAAGATCTCATATACCTGTAGTATATACACCTGAAAGAGTGAAAATACCCTAAAAGGATATTGAACCCACTCTTGACCTTCATGATAAAAAGAGGGGGAGGCCTCCAGGTGCACGAGACTCAATTCTATAGAGACGTCTTCAGAAGTAAAGAACCGAATAAATAAGAACAGTACCGCAACAATGGAAGAAACTCAACCTGATGTTGAGAAAATCCCTGAAGGGAGCTATCCTAGAGATAGTAACATCCCTGAAGTGATCAATCCTGAAAATGATAATCCAATCATAAATTTTCACGCATAATCCCAAGCTAGGAAGTCAGAACACACAGACTCCATCATTGTGAGAAATCACGAGGAGCTGAAAGAAATTAATAAAAAGATATCCCTGAATTAATGCAAGAGAACTATATGAAAGAAAGACTACATTTTTGACATATATTTCGCCTTTAAAATTACTAAAAGCTGGCTCTAGAACTAAAGTATATGGTATAGTGCCAAAAGCGCTCAGATAGGGTCAAATAAAAGAAGCAATTGGGGCAGCACTCGCTTACTAATAGGAAAGTTTTTTGTTTTGTTGACCAAACAACTCATAAAGTATTTCATGTAGGATCAAATGGGTTTTTCATCTGGAAGAGAAATGAAAATATTCAGGTGGTGAGATAAAAAGCGAGCCTTATAGCACATGGGTTCACGTATAGACTTGACATAAATTATGATGAAACATATTCTCCTGTAAAAGGTGGAATAATATTCGAAATTTAATATTAATGGTAGCAAGCTTAAATTTATCAATGCAATTGATGGATGTAGTGACCACATATTTATATGGGTCACTAGATACATATATTTATTTGAGAATCCCTAAAGGAGCTACAATTACGAATCTTAATAATCGCAACATGTATAGCGTCAAATCGTTATACGGATTAAAACAGTTGAGAAGAATGTGGTATAACCGACTTAGTGAGTTCTTCCTAAAGAAGGAATATTACCCCTATGTGTTTATAAAGAAATCCTAGAATAGATTTTGTATCATCTCAGTTTTATGTCGATGATATAAATATCATCGGAACCACAGAGGAGATAAAGAAAGCAAGTACTTACCTCACGACGGAGTTTGAGATGAAAGATTTAGGTAAAAACTAAATTTTGCTTAAGCCTACAGCTAGAGCATTTTCCAAAAGGAATTATTGTACACTTATCTATCTATACCAAGAAGGTATTGGAAAGGTCTAATATGGATAAATCACATCATTTAAAACCCCTATGGTAGTAAGATCCCTTGAAGTGGATAAAGACTCTTTTCAGACCAAGGATAGAAAATGAGAAAGTCTTAGGACCTGAAGTCCCTACTTATGTATCTTGCAAATTGCACAAGGCCTGACATTGCATTCGTAGTGAATTTGCTAGCAAGGCACAGTGCAGCCCTGTCGGGGATTGGGTAAATTATCATAAGAACCATCGTGCCCCGGCATCCCTTCTTCGGCCGACCATACTCCCTTTGATGTCGTCCCAAAGAAAGATCCTCGAACGGACCAGCTGCTGACCATACCCGTCCGCAAGCATGTGGCTTAGCCCTCTGAGCATGGTTGCTCAGGCCAACGGCCAAGGTTGGCCACGGCCAAGGAAGATCCCCGAGCATAGCGACCAAGGTCGTCCACGGCCAAAGAAGATCCCCGAGCATGCCTCGAAGGTCATTCTCGGGCTGTAAAGGCGATGTGGCAAAAGCTGCGATAGCCATTACACCACGATTCGGGCCCATCACATCCACGACGCCATGTGGCGGAAATCAAGGGGCAGTTGCTGCCACGCGAGGACACGTAAGGGTGTGACATTCGGATGTGATCGTCGTAAACCGCCTACAAATACCTCCTCAGAACACGCCAAGAGACACGGACGTAGAGGACACACACGCGTGGAGGGAGGGAAGAAAGAGAGAAGCGCACGCTAGGAAGAACCATCTTAGAGAAGGCATGTACAAGCATAGTAATACCAACACTCTTTTGTAACCCAGCATAGGCAAACCTAAACCCTGCCAAGCCCTTGTAAGCATCAAGATAATGAGCAAAGAAGCATTGGACGTAGGGCTGTTATCTTGATCGTGAGAGGCTCGAACCAGTATAAAAATCCCCTTGTTCGCCGCCCTCTTTGGTAGCTCGGCAACTGTGAGATATATATATCCAGGTGTCTATGGCAAGACAACAAGGCCCAACCGGACATGGATGGGTCGAGCCGATTGCAGAAAGATAGAAGCCACCAGGGGCGCGCCAAGACATGCCCAATAAGGAAGTCCCAGAGATGACAACCGACTCGAATTAGGTAGGATGCGATTGTAATCTAGTCCGTTATGATATAGATAAAAACAGGAGTTAAAATCCCTACTCTGTATCCAACTGGGACTCTCTTTTGTAACCGCCCTCCTCTGCTATATAAAGGGGGGGTGGGAGAACATTGAAACACAATCTCATCAGCGAATAGCTAGCCACATATAATTTCAGAGCACATGATTAGGGTATTATCTCCATTGTGAGAGTCTGAACCTGTATACATCCGGTGTCTTGTGCTACCATCAAGTTTGGATCCAGCGCCGAGCCCCCTTTTCATTATTGCCGACAACAAACGTCGACAGTTGGCGCGCCAGGTAGGGGCTGCGCTAAGATCAATCACAGCAAGCTTGATGGCGATCTTCAACGAAGACATGGCCACCTTCACGCCGGCCCAAGCGTTTCGTTTCGGAAGTCTGGATTTCACCGCCGACGATTTTGGCCAACTCACCCTTTCGGATTCGGATCAGATCCAATCTGGAAGTGAGTCTGCTGCTCTCCTAGCCAGCCAAGCACTCCGATAGGGGTCAGGCATGACCATCTGCCTCCGGACGGTAAGCCAAAAGTTTGTCCCCCGTCTTGAGCTATGTGGTAGTCGGTGGGGAGCTCTTCCGAAAGAGCTACGTGAAGTCCTAAGACACTTCATATCGGAGAAAGAAGGGAAGAGTCTTCTCAGAAAAATCCACTCGGGAATTTGCGGGCATCATGCAGCATCAAGCACCCTGGTGGGCAAGGCTTATCGTCAAGGCTTCTTCTGGCCGACTGTCGTATCCGACGCGGAGGACATTGTTCGCATTTGCAAGGGCCGCCAGTTCTTCGCCCGCCAAATACACGTGCCAGCGCAAAAGTTACAAACCATCCCGATCACCTGGCCGTTCGCAGTATGGGGGCTCGACATGGTCGGTCCATTGAAGAAGGCTCAAGGTGGTTTCACTCATGTCTTCGTCGCCATCGATAAGTTCACCAAGTGGATTGAGGCAAAACCTGTCGCCACAATCACGGCGGCCAAGGCCAAGGAGTTCTTTCAGAAAATCGTGGTAATTTCGAGGTGAAGAATTTCAAGACTGGTGCGATGAGCTCGGCATCAAAATTTGCTTCGCCTCCGTGGCTCATCCAAAAAGCAACGGTCAGGTGGAAAGGGTGAACGGCATGGTGCTGCAAGGTTTAAAAGCACAGATTTTCGATCGTCTTAAGCCGTACGCTGCTCGATGGGTAAAAGAATTGCCTTCGGTACTCTGGGGGCTGAGAACTACTCCTAGCAGGGCTACCGGGCAGTCACCTTTTTTCCTAGTATACGGCTTAGAAGCGGTCTTACCCACCAAATTGACTTTCGGATCCTCTTGGGTTTGGAATTACAAGGAGGCTGAGTCGGAGGAGAGCAGAATAGAAGATATCGATCGATTGGAGGAAGCAAGGGAGGTCGCCACAATCCAGTCGGCCAAGTACCTCCAGGGCCTGTGCCGCTACCATGACCGAAATGTTCGGAACCGCGCATTCTCTAAGGGCGATCTGGTCCTAATAAAGAATCAAAAGCACGAGCACAAACTCTCTCCAGGCTGGGAGGGTCCCTACATCGTCGACGAGGTGACACGACCGGGGGCTTACAGACTTAAACGGGAAGAGGGCGCTATCATCAGCAACTCATGGAACATAGAGTAGCTACGTCATTTTTACTCTTAAAATATTGTACATTAGCTATGTTGTTCATAAATAAAGCTTTCTTCTTGACTTGCTACTCAGTTGATGCTCAATTAAGCAGTAAGTCGGGGGCTACAACTAATAGTGTTGCGCATGCGCAACACTACTGGGTCATTTACTGTTTCTTACACTAAGAATATTATTAGCGAATAAAGTTTCTCTTCTTGACTTGCTACTCAATTGATGCTCAATTAAGCAGTAAGTCGGGGGCTACACCTAATAGTGTTGCGCATGCGCAGCCCTTCCCGTGGATCATCTACTATCTTTCCTTTTTTCCTGATGATCGCGATCAAGTCCGAGTGATTTAGTTCCTGATTGTGAAACCCTGTCACATGAACGGCAAAATCTAGCTACCCAATAAAAAGCGTGCCTGCGAAGAAAGGCCATGCGCCAACTCATGACGCTTGGGGGATAGACTAGTTGGTCAGGGCGCTTAACACATAAGGGACGAACAAAACCACTCGGGATGGTTGAAAGATCAAAAAGGGAAAAAGAAAAGGCAGGCACCATTAAGATAATATTGCATAGGATAATATTGTCCCAAGCGCTCGAAATCCACATGCGCAAAAACATTACATTACTAACTTTTTGCAGAAATAAAAAAACTACGCCCGACGCACGCGCCCTACGGCTTCAATGAGGGGGTCCCGAGCCTCGATGAGCTTCGGAATGACCTCGATCAGGGCGTCGACGGCGGCAGCATCCCGGGCCACGGCCTCCATCTCCGCAAGCTCGGCCATGGCCAGCTCATATAGAGCCCAGAGCTCGGCGAGGTCATCCTTTTCTTCGGCAGGAGGCAGAGGACCCTCGTCTTCAAAATCGAACATCGGCTCATCCGCCAAGGGTGGAGATGGCGGGGCCTCGTCGTCAGACAGGAAGGGCTCGGGTGAAGACGTCATGAAGAATCTAAAAGAAAAAGCAAGAAAAAGAACTTAGAGAAGGGTGATCGCTCACGCAGCGGTTACATCCTTGTACAAATGCAGAACTAGCAACGATCAGGAAGACGTACGGGCACAGGCTCTGAAGCGGCTGGACGAAGAAGCGCTTGAAGACGAAGAGGCAGCCAGGTTGCAGTAGTGCGCAAGCAGGCCGTTGCGTTCGAGGCAAGACTCACCCTTATAAAGAGCAACATTAGCCTCTGCCTTCGGCAGGAAACGCTTCACCTTCCGTGTGTACTGGGCACGACCTAGCGCACGACTCAAGATGGGCCAGGCGGCGCGCACGATAAATGGTTGTACAACAGGAATCTCAAGATGGGCCGAATGCCAATGACTGTGCTGAAGACGGGAATTGGGTACCTTCTAAAGCGAATTCAAACTCAAAAGAAAAAAAGGGCCTCTCAACTACAGCATGCAAAAGCAAGGCATAGTACAAGTAATCAAGCGTCCCTCCAATAGGCAAAAAGAACAAGGGCAGTCCAGGCCTCAGAATGCAATGTTTACAAGGCACCCAGATCCAAGTTTTCAACAAAGACAGAGGCAGTGTCCCTAACCTCGTCAACAAGGGCAAGCACTTGATCATCGTCCACAGTGCAGGCGAAGCCCTCCTTGATCGCCTCGAGTTCCACTCGGGGATACAAGGATTTCACTATGGCCAATGCTTGGCAGGCGCTTGTGGTCGCTACCTCCTTTAAGTGCGCCATCAGCTTCTTGGGCCCCTCTGCCAGCCGCTGGATCGTGGCGTCCGTGTCATATGGAACACCGCTAGGCCCGGCCTCATCAGGACTCAACATCCGCAGTAGTTTTTCGGAGCCCTCCTGAATCCTATCAACTCGCAACTCAGTGGATTTGATCTTCTCGTCAAGAGCACGATATTGGGCTTGCGAGTTGACTCGGTGCACTACATGACCGGTCGGATTGGTTCAAGGTTGCAGCCAAACGCAAGAAGGAAACAAAAGATGAGTCGGAAATAAACCTTCCAGCTCTCTCTCCAACTTTGCCATTCCAGCTTTGGCTTCCTCTTCAGACTTCTTTAGCTTCTCGACCTGCTCATCAGAGGACTTCAGCTTTACCCGAAGATATACAGCAGTGAAGACAGAAGTCAAGACAATGAAGGGCGAGTCAAGAAGTAAAAAGCCAGAAATGGACCAATGCAGTCGGACAACAGAATTACCATCAAGGGAAGACGTCAGATTCAGCTTCTCTACCTCAAATTCAGAGACCTAGGCCCGGAGTTTTTCCATTTCCTCTCGGTTCTCGACCCGAGCCCGGTTGAGTTCCTCCTGCAATCGGACACGAACTCGCTCGACCTCAGCTTCGTAGTCCTTCCTCATCTTGGTCCTCGGAAGTAATTCCTGGATAAGGGCGTTCCGGTCTTGAGCACGCTCTGCCAGGCGCTGAAGATGACGACAGGAACCATGAAGACGCACCGCGCATCACAGACAATAAAAAGGGGATACTTAAAAATAGCTCAACATAAGCAACTCATGCCGCCAAGACGATAACAAGTAAAAGCGGCATCACAGAACGACACCCATTCCTCAGCCTCATCCTCGTCATCAAAGTTCCTCCCATTGTCATATTTGACGAAGAAGGCAACCCGTATCGGAGAGTTCGGGCGGGGAGGCTGAGGGAGTTCTTCTGGCGGTGGCGAGCGATGAGAAGGTTGAGGACGCTCTTCTAGCGGAGGATCAGCGATAGGATCGGCGGTGGCCTCAGGAGGCATGGTATGACCCGGTCGAGGAGTCGGGAGGTGGGGGTCTGTTTCGCCCGAACCAGCTCCGGTGTTCTGGCGTCAGAGCGATCTCAAGAGTTGTAGTCGATCGTTCCACAAGCAACTTCGGGGCGACGGGCTCGCCGCACCATCGCGCACGCATCTTTGGCAAGTTGGGGGCCTCGCGCCTCCACAGAACCTCGCCGTAGGTTCCTCGAAGAAGAATCAGTCAGAACATGACCCGAAGGAAGAAGGAAGAATGAACAAGGAAACCAACCTGTCGGATCTCGTTATTTTGAATGCCGAGTTCTTCCGGGCAGAAGTACCACCACTAGAAGAACCAGTCTGAACACCTGGAGCGGGAGACAAATGGTCCCTGGTCGGGCGTGGAGGCGGAGGCACGCTGTCAGCTAAGTGTCGGGCCGGGGGCTCAGGGGCCACTGGGGTCACGGATTGACTTGAAGATGTTGAAGTTGTAAGGCACGTGGCGCCGAGTCCCGAACCTTCGGGCCTCCGGTCGGGCGCACGTTTGCCGCCGACTTCCTCTTCTCTTCCTTGGACACACGGACGACCGGACGTTTTCCCTTTCCCAAGGGATCCTCAACTTCAGTTGCCTTACTCTTCTTGGCGGTGGGAGTTGGGGACGAGGAGCGGGCAGGCTGGCTCCGCTTGGTGCTCTTGTGCACGGAAACTTCTGCAACAAGACATCGAAAAAAGGCATCATAATCAAGAAAGTGCAGAAGACGCATGTTCAATTACAGCCAAGCACAAATCAGAAGACCCAATCCAAGGAAACAAGAAGGCATCTTACCGGAGGTGGAGGGTTCGATTTCTTGAAGGGTCTTGGGCATCCCTCGTTGGCGATCCGAACGCCCGGAGCAAACAAATCGGCCACATGATTAAGAAGCTCCTCCCTTGAAATTGGCTCAAGTACCTCCCGGGTAGGATCGTTCGGCCCTTCATGTGCATATCCAAGATGAACTCGTTCCTTGAAGGGCTAGACTCAGCGCGAGCCAAAATTGAGGACGATGGCCACCCCGGTGAGTCCTTTCTCCTTCAAATCAGCGATCATCCCCATGAGGTCTGCCACCTGGTCCATCCCGTCACCCATAGGAAGCGATGTCCAATTGATCGATGGTTTGGGAGGCGCTCCGGAAAAAGCAGGCAAAGAGGGCTTGGGATTGGAACAGTAGAACCATTCCTGGTGCCAGCCCTTGTTTGAATTTTTGAAAGGAATGGCCAAATAAGCTTTCTTCAGGCCGTCCCTCAGCTGGAATTCGGCGCCTCCAACTGCTTTGGGGAATTTTCTTTGGGAAAGGCTTGAGGAGGAAAAGGTGGCAAAAAGATTGAAATGCTTGGTGAACACCAAGAAAAGCCTGCAAAGGTGAACAAAAATGGCATCTCGAAGATGGAATTGGAGTTGAGGTGAGTCAATTCAATTCCATAAAATTCAAGAAGACCTCGAAAGAAGGGCATGCAGAAGGCCAACCAGCAAGAAAATGAAAGATTCAAGACAACCACTTCTTCAAGACGAGGAGTGGGGCATGTTTCACCAATGGCGGACGAGCGTAAAGCATCACCAATAGGGAAAAACGCCGCAAAACTAGTTCCTCCATTGCCTATCCGTGTAAATCACGAGGCGGCCAATCTTGGCTGACGCAGATGAAGGAACATCCTTAGGAGGAGGAGAAGACATTTTGTGGGTGGAATTACCCTGCGATCACGCCAGATTGGGAAGATGAAGGCTGCTAACCCTAGCGGCGGATTTCACAAGAGGAACACCGAACAAAAGAAGATGAGGGAGCGAATGAGCACAGTACGTAGAAAACTGTCTCAGTTGCTCCTGGCTCCATATTTATAGGGAGTGATGCCAGCTTTCGCTTTGAGCGGGAAAACGCTTCGCCCCCTGCATAACTTGGGGTTGCCCCAGGGCGCACTTCAAGATGGGCCTAAGGCCGCGTGCAGTGAACCACTGTGCATAGGCTCAATTGGGCCAAAAATTGATTTGGGAAACAGTGTGCTCCATGATGGGCCAAGAGCCAATGATTGCATCATATGGGATTTGGGTACCTTCCAAATATAAACATCCTCTTATGATATGCCTCATGACAGGCCATATGCTGGATACCGTTCGAAACGGGATCAGATATCATAAAGATAGTCTAAAAAGCAAAATCCAGTGGTACGCCTCATGACAGGCCAATAGCTATGCGCTCTGGTGCATAGGTACCCTCGGTTAAAAGCCAACTTTAGTGGAGATATTCTCCATACTGAGTCGCATGCTGATTCGAGAAATCGGGTTGGGAACCACTCGGAATAGTGCCATGTGGAACTCTATCGAATCCTTCTTGGCCTACTCGCCTACTGAAAAGCACTCGGCGGCATAAAAGACCAGTCGGGAAGCCTCGGAAGTAAGAAGGCAATCCGACCGCGAAGCACTCGGGGGCTACTGTGAGATATATATATCCAGGTGTCTATGGCAAGACAACAAGGCCCAACCGGACATGGATGGGTCGGGCCGATTGCAGAAAGATAGAAGCCACCAGGGGCGCGCCAAGACATGCCCAATAAGGAAGTCCCAGAGATGACAACCGACTCAGATTAGGTAGGATGCGATTGTAATCTAGTCCGTTATGATATAGATGAGAACAGGAGTTAAAATCCCTACTCTGTATCCAACTGGGACTCTCTTTTGTAACCGCCCTCCTCTGTTATATAAAGGGGGGCGGGAGAACATTGAAACACAATCTCATCAGCAAATAGCTAGCCACATATAATTCCAGAGCACAGGATTAGGGTATTATCTCCATTGTGAGAGCCCGAACCTGTATACATCCGGTGTCTTGTGCTACCATCAAGTTTGGATCCAGCGCCTAGCCCCCTTTTCATTATTACCGACAACAAACGTTGACAGCCACCTTCCACGGCATTCTTCGGACGCTAGCCATCCATGGAAAAAGGGGCTTGGTTGATCCCTCAATCAACAAGTAAGCCCGACGAGGGGCCTATTCCCCAAAGCCGATAGCTGGCGCCGTCTATGGGGATCGATTGAAGAATCCTTTTTGTGGAGAATCTTTGAAGATGCCGAATTCTCAAGACGGTCAAGACCTTTGCGTCTTTGATGGCGTGGAAGAAGATGATATGTACTACGCCGATGGGGGCGTGGCGGTTGTGACTGATCCAAAAGGTCACACTGAGCTCGGGAGTCTTTCCCCGGTTGCTGTAGTGCGAGAGCGTTTCCTCCGCTCGCAGCAGGTTACCCTCACGGATGATGAGGAAGATAACAGCCTCTATGATGGTCCGGACATCCCCGACCATCTTGAGCCCGATTACGAGACTTCGTCGTGAGGGGACTCCATGATGTCACCCTCACGGTCTCCATGCTCTCGCGATGTCAATATGGCGGGTGAGGCGGAAACCCCTAAGGTGGAATCCTCGGTAGCTGTGCGTCATCGCCGCTATGAAGCCGCCAAGAGCCATCTCGAAGCATCCCTCGGTAGAACCCTGGCAAGTATCCGTCATCAACCTCGTGAGGAGACAGGCGCTGGGGCTGGATCTTCAAATCACGGAGGCTCTCGTGGGCTCCATTCCCCTGAGCACATGTGTGGCCGCCAAATGAGATCGCCCCTTCCCGTTCCACAAAACGTTGAACGGTTGCGGGCTATAGCAACAGTCGTACGTGACCTCCGAGACTTTCCTGGTCAGGTGGACCTGGAGGCAATGGGCACGGCTGTGGCTGAGAATCTGGAGAAGCTCATCGTCGACATAAAGCTTTCAGGGTCCCCGAGCAGCAAAGGAGCCCGGAGTATTTCCCGGGTTGCTAAACCCCATCTTCCTGTTCGCCCCAGGCATGATGGCCCCCAGGTTTCCACTCGGGAGGGTCGCAGGAAGCATGACAGGTACCGCGATGATACTTGGAGCAGTTTCCGAGCTACCTCGTGGGGTCAGAAGTGTGTCGGTCCAGTCGTGGGCACACTGAGTTCTCAACGTCGGAGCGGTCTCCGCCGTGCCGACGCGGGGAAGTATTCACTCGTTTCGGCCCCCGTATCGGAGGTCGTCGCAACAGTAACTAGTATGGTCGACCTACTCGAAGAGGTCATCACAGTAGCCCCACCTTCGAATGCCAAGCTTTCTTAGCATCCCTCCGTAATATCTCATGGCCAAGCAAATTCAAGCCCGGCCACATTGAAAGGTTCAACGATACCCAGAATCTAGACAATTTCCTTTCAATATACACCACTGCCATCCTAGCTGCCGGGGGGGACGAAGGAGTGATGGCTAACTTCCTCCCCACAGCCTGGATGGAGCCGCAAGAACATGGTTCTTCAACCAAAAAGAAGAGTCAATCCTCTCTTGGCATCATTTCGTGCGCGCTCCCGCAAATTTCAGAGTCATTATATCCGCTGGGCAAGGAGCGACCTTGAGCCGTCGATCTGCACCTAAGGCAAACCTCTAAGGAACTTTGTTCAAAGGTTCATTAAGGTGAGAAATTCCATACCCAATATTTCAGATGAGGCGGTCATCCGAGCTTTCAAGTTCGGAGTTTGGGACATCCGCTTCACACGTAACACGGAGATTCACCCGACACTGCTTGCTAACGAAGCTGCTCGCATGGCCGGCCGAGTGCACGCAAATGCCGACGAGGCAGTCCAGTGGAAGAAGATGCTGGATGAAGGGAAACTCCCACCTCAACCAGGCCTAGAGGGGTCCGCGAGCAAGAAGAATCAAAGCTCCATGGAGAAGAAGAAGTTCAAGAAGCAGAAATGGTCCTCCGTGCCAAGCATGGTGGCAGCGATCGAGCATCATCCGCCACATGCTTCGGAGCCACATCAGTGCGGGAGGGGCAGGGGGCGCTCGCCTCAGTGGCACAACGATCACAAGTACGCCGACCAAGGTCACAATGGCCAAGGTACGCCACCAAGTGACCGTTTCTGCTCGTTTCATTAGGCGCACGGGCACAACTTTCGCAATTGTAGAACTTGGGTGTTCCGCCTAGAGCAGTTCTACAGCGGTAAGGGCCCTATGCCCACAGTCCCAGAGCAGGAAGAGAATGGTAAGGCAAAGGGAAAAGGGCCCGCAGTCGGAGACGATGAAGATATGGAGTACCAGGAGCCTCGCAATCATATTGCAGTTATATTCGGAGGCTCCTCCGCCTACAAGTCCCGCAGGGACTTGAAGGAGACGGCGCGGGAGGTGCACCATGTCACGCAGGGCAAGCCTCCCGTCCAGCAACTTAGGTGGTCCGAGCTGCCTATTAACTTCTACAAGGATGATTGTCCCCTTGGAATGACCAAGCCTCAAAGGCTCCTTCTGGTCGTGAACCTGACCATCAGTTACATGACGGTAGGGCGAGTCCTCATCGACGGTGGGAGCTCCCTGGATCTCATAGCCGCCAGGGTCCTAGACGAAATGCAGGTGCCTCGGTCCAAGATTAAGAGTATCGCAATCCCCTTCTTCGGGATTATCCCGGGCACTTCGGTCAAACCCATCGGCCAGATCGTCTTGCCCGTTATGTTCGGAAGCCCGAGCAACTTCCGGACAGAGATGATCACCTTCGACATGGTCGACTTTGAGCTGGCCTACAATGCCACCTTGGCAGGCTAGCCCTTGCCAAGCTCATGGCCGCTACGTACCATGCATATCAGTGTCTAAAGGCTCCCAGCCCCAATGGCGTGATTACCGTAAGAGGGAACCCGAAGGCGGCCCTGAGTTGCGATGAGAGATCCCTCGACATGGTTAGGCAGCTGCCTCAGCGGGGTCCCGACCAAGGACCACAAAAGTCCCGTCTGAAAGTTGCCCTCCAGCTAGGAGGAGAGACCAAGGCAGTGCCACTAAGCAGTGCGGACCCGACCAAGGTCATGTATTTGGGATCTTCCTTAGATCCCAAATAGGAACTCGAGCTCATCACTTTCCTCCGGAGGAGCGCGGGCATGTTCACCTGGGAGCCATCCGACATGCCTAGAGTCCCAAGGGAAGTGATTGAGCACAGGCTAGCTGTTCGGCCTGATAAAAAGCCTGTGCACCAGAAGCTCAGGCGTTTTTCCCCGGAGAAACAAGCAATCATCTGAGATGAACTTGATAAACTTCTCAAAGCTGGCTTCATCCGAGAAGTCGAGCATTCAGAATGGTTGGCGAACCCAGTCATCGTCAAGAAGAAGGGAGGAAAGTGGCGCATGTGTGTCAACTATACAAGCCTGAACGCCGCTTGTCCTAAGGATAATTTTCCACTGCCTCGAATAGACCAGTTGGTCGACGCAACAGCAGAATTCCAGGTGATGAGTTTCCTGGATGCATATTCAGGTTATCATCAGATTGGCATATCACCTGAAGATGAAGAAAAGACTTCCTTCATCACTCCGTTCGACACGTTCTGCTACATGACCATGTCTTTGGTCTTAGGAACGCTGGAGCGACCTTCCAGCGTTTGATGCAGAAGACTTTCGTAGACCAAATAGGACAAAATCTAGAGGTCTATGTAGACGACATTGTGGTCAAAAGCAAACTCGCCTCGGGTCATGTGTCCAACCTTGAGGAGACCTTTTGTAACCTCAACAAGCAGCGAATAAGGCTTAATCCAGAAAAATGTGTCTTCAGGGTAAAAGCGAGCAAGGTGCTTGGCTACATGATCGGCCCGCATGGTATCAGGGCAAACTCGGAGAAGATAGAAGCTATTGAGAAAATGCGACCACCCAGCAGCATCAAGGAGGTCCAGACTCTGACCGGGCACATGGCGGCTCTAAGTCGCTTCATCTCTCGGTTAGGCGAGCGCGGGCTGCCCTTCTTCAAGGCACTCCGCAAGCACGACGGCTTCACATGGACTGAAGAGGCAAATCAATCCTTCGAAGAGCTAAAGTAGTACCTGTCCGGTCCATCCATCTTAACCACACCAAGGCCGGGGGAGGACCTATGCTCTTGTATTTGGCAGCAACCCTGCAAGTTGTAAGCGCCGTGCTAACGGCCGAAAGAGATGGAGTTCAGCGACCGATTTATTACATCAGTGAAGTCTTACATGGACCAAAGGAGCGGTACCCTGGGGTCCGAAAGCTGCTATACTCATAACTCATGGCTTCTAGGAAGCTGCGCCACTATTTCCAAGCTCATAAGGTCGTGGTTCCGACCAACTTTCCACTTAGAGAGATCCTAAGAAATCAAGATGCTAGTGGCCGCATAGCAAAATGGGCTATGGAGCTCGCCGAGTTTGATATCCATTTCACAGCTCACACGGCGATCAAGTCTCGGATTTTAGTGGATTTTGTGGCTGAATGGACAAATCTAGCCCCGACCACTGACGAGTTCAAGAAATCCGAAGCAGATCGATGGACCATGTACTTTGATGGATCTCGAGCTTTCGAATGCTCGGGGGCTGGTGTCGTACTAGTGTCCCCTTAGGGGGACCAGCTCCAGTACGTCATCCAATTGCACTTCGCCGCATCCAACAATGCGACGGAGTATGAAGGCCTCTTGGCTGGGCTACGAGCGTGCAAGGCGCTCGGAGTCCAGTGACTGACTGTTAGAGGCGATTCACAGTTGGTCGTCAACCAAGTTAACAAGGAGTATCAGTGTTCCGATAGCTCAATGGCACTTTACTTGGTTGAAGTGAGGAAGATGGAGCGGTACTTTAGAAATTTCGATGTACTCTACATCCACAGGAAGGACAATTCCCTGGCCGACCATCGCTCCAAGGTCAGTTCCTCTCATATGCCAGCCCCACCAGGGGCGATCGTCGAGTATCTTTACAAGCCCTCCATTCCTTCTGTAGAGGAGGCATCGGAGATGAGCGATGACGTCTCCCTCCTCGAGCATGGTGCGAATTGAATGATGCCATTCATCCAGTATCTCGTGCATGGGACGCTGCCCGAGGAAGAAGCCGAGCGTTCCCGGCTTATAAGCGGTCCTCTCCATACAAACTGATCGAGGACGCCTTATACCGCAAAGGGGCACTTGGAGTCCTCTCTAAGTGCATATCTCAGGAAGAGGGCAATTTCCTTCTCAGAGATATTCATGAGGGAGTGTGCGGAGCTCACTCGTCCTTTAGGATGCTCGTGAGCAAAGCCTTCCAGTTGGGGTATTATTGGCCAACAGCCTTAGGCGACGCTCGGGCAATCGTGGCGACTTGCCGGGCATGGCAGTTCCATGCCCGCAAGGCACACCAGCCGGCGTACGCACTCCAAACTATCCCACTCTTATGGCCGTTCTCGACCTGGGGAGCCGATATACTCGGGCCTTTCCCCCGAGGTCGAAGGGGTTGCAAATTCTTGCTCGTGGCCATTGACACTTTCACTAAGTGGATCGAGGCCGAGCTCAGATCAACTATTCGGCTCAAGCACCGGAGGTTTTTCACGAGAGCGTGGTGACGCGTTTTGGGGTCCCCAATCGCCTCATCACGGATAACGGCACTCAGTTCACTAGTGAACTGTTCCAAGCCTACTGCGAGGATATCGGGACAAAGGTCTGCTTCACCTCTGTAGCTCATCTGGAGAGCAACGGAGCGGCCGAGCGAGCAAATGGCCAAATCCTTTAGGAGATCAAGAAGAGGGTCTTCAAAGACCTCGCCCGGCATGGCAAGTCATGGGTGGACGAGCTCCCTTCCGTCCTCTAGTCAGTTCGCACTACGGCGAGCCGGGCTACGGGCGAGACACCCTTCCAGCTCGTCTATGGTGCAGAGGCCATTCTACCCGCCGAGATTGTGCTGGGTTCCCAAAGAGTGCACCTGGTCAATAGCATCGACTAGGAGCTCGAGCGTCTCCTCGACCTCGACCTCGCTGAAGAGACACGCGAAGGGGCACTACTGCGATCTGCCATCTGCCTACAAGCTCTTCGTAGGCATGCGGCTAAGTCAATTCGGCCAAGGACCTTACAAGTTGGCGACCTTGTCATACGTCGAATTCAGGACACGTCAAAGACCAACAAGCTCTCCCCCAGATGGGAAGGTCCGTTCATGGTCGTCTTGATAGCACGCCCGGGGGCTGTCCGCTTGGCGATGAAAGATGGTCGGGTGCTCACGAGCTCTTAGAATATCGACCAGCTACGTAGGTTCTTTGTCTAAATTTGTATTTACTTTTATGTTTCGCGCTTGCTCAACAGTTTTTTCTGTAAAAACTCGGTTCCTTCACTCACGCGAAGTCCGTCACCCCCAAGATTTTGTGAATGATTTCAAGGTCACTGCCCGTTGATAAGCCGACTCAGTCTTGCACAGGGGCATACTTTTTCCTCACGATCATGGTGATGGGACGGGCGCGTCGGGCAGGAACGTTCACTTCAAACGTCCTTATTCTAAGGTTTGGCTAGCATGCGCGAGAACGCTCAAAGTGCCACAGCAAGCACCGGATCACCAGTGCTTGCTCGTTGCGCGTTTTGGCGGATAACCACACGTTCTTCCTCGTCAGGACAATGCTCGCAAACTTAGGAGTATGAGTCCAGGACGTTAAGGAAGTTAAGGCCTTGCGCATTCCCTTCTCCCGACCTAGCCCATGCTCACAACTCGGAGAAATCGGTGACTTGGTTGGGGAAGCAACACGCATTTTTCTAAACTCTCCTGCGAACGAACTCGTGCTCGCAACATAGGTGCATGACCTTCATTCGCAGCGGAGGCTTAGTAGGAACGAGCTACCGAACTAACGTTTTTTCTCAAAAAGGCTTGTGTTGCTGGTGCCTCATTCTAACTCACGATTCTGTTTTGTCTATCTTTCGGGTTTATGTCGCCCATGCTCCGTTCTAACTTATACTCCTATTTGCCTATCTTTCGTATGATCGTCTTGCATTCGTTATTGTGCTTTCAAGAATCGTTTCTATTTTGCACCGAGCACGTTCTTCGCTCGGACACAAATTTCATCCCCTTGCCCGATCAATCGTTCCGCTCGGATCTATGCCGATCAAACCTTGTGGTTAACAGCTTGTTTGGGCACTTATGCTATTCTGTACCAGGTAAGTTTTGCGCTTGAGCGTAGGTCTTCCCAAGCAAGTAAGTATGCCCTTGTATCTTTTCTCTCTTTAAAGCATTTTTTGGACTCCCAGGGCTTGCCTGTATACAACGGCATGGGTCCTCTCATGACCTGCTTATTTCTTTCCCTAGACGTCTGGTCCATGTCCAGGATGTGGCAGTTCAAGCATATCTCGTCTGTCAGTTCCTCGAGCATTACGTCCATGCTCGGGATGTGATGGCATGAGTCCTCTCATGACCAATCAATACCTAGACATCTGATCTATGTCTAGTTTCCCTGTGCATCTGATCAATGCATGGGATGCGGCAGTGCGGTTTCATTCACAATCTGCTAGTTACCTTTCTCCTAGACATCTGATCTATGTCTAGTTTTCTTGCATCTGATCAATGCATGGGATGCGGCGGTGTGGTTCCATTCACAATCTGCTAGTTACCTTTCTCCTAGACATCTTATCTATTTCTAGTTTCCCTGTGCATACTGATCAATGCACGGGATGCGGCAGTGTGGTTTCATTCACAATCTGCTAGTTACCTTTCTACTAGGCATCTGATCCATGTCTAGTTTTCCTGGGCATCTGATCCATGCTCGGGATGAGGTTGTACGAGTTCACTCGTGACCTGCTAATCCCTTTTCTGTCTTTTTCGTGTTTTTTTGGCCTATTTGATTCTTGCATTTCTTGATTCGCTCGCGCTGACCTTTTTCCCCGAGCATTTGATCCATGGTTTGCTCGGGATGCGGTAGTGTGAGCTTGCTTCGCCTATCAGTTCCTTTTCCTGGCCAATTCATTACCAAATGCTATAGTGATAATCAGAAAAATACAAAAATAGCAAAGACGCAAGACAAAATACTTGGAGGGGAACTATACTTTATTCACATCGTCAAGAAGTACAAAAGAGAAGGAAAAAAGAAATCTACGCTAAGGCCTAGACAAGGAGACTATTTCCCAAGCCTTGCTCCTCTGAGCGCCGCAGAAAGCTTCTGCCGCGCCTCGTCGAACTTGGCCTCGAGATTGAGCACCTTCCACCACGCTTCCCGACCTTCGCGGGCCTCTGACGGAGCTGCTCCATCTCCTCCTTGTCTTGGTCAGCAAAATCGGCAGCTTCCCGTGCAGCCCGACCCAGCTCCGCCACCTTCGACTCAAGAACTTGGGAGTGGTGTTTTTCTTGCTCGAGCTCTGACTTGAGCTTGCAGGCTCTCTCCTTGTCCTTGGCGGCATCACGCTCGGCCTAGCGGCACCTCTCCATGATCAGGAGATCCCTGGCCTTAAGGTCGTCTATCTGCTGCTCGAGCTTGGCCACTTGGGCCTCGTGATTGGCACGTAGTTGGACCAAGACCTCGGGCAAAACTGTCGCTGAGTTGAAGTCCTTCATAGTCTTTTCAAGAACCTGCAGACAGGAAAATTTTAGACACCCCCCAGACTCCAAAGGAAAAACTACCGCAAGGGAAAAAGAAGTATACTTACCCGACCAAGACGCACGCAGAGGTTGTCTCGGAAGATCTTGGCGACGTCTGCCCCCTAGAGATCTGCAAGAATTCCCTCAGGCGTCTTCGGCGGGGGAGATCGATCTTCCTCCCAGGCAACGAGTTTGCCCAGGATTTCCTCGGAGTCCCCCCGAGCATGAGGTTCGCCTAGGGACGTTGCGTCATCCCCCCGGGCATGTAGTTCGCCCGGGGATGACGCGGCTCCCTCCTAAGCGGCCGGTCCGCTCAAGGTCTTCGTACTGTCCGCCCGAGCATGAGGTTCGCTCGAGAACAGCACAACCTCCTCCCGGGCAGGAGGTTCGCCCGAAACCTTCTCGCTATCCCCCCGGGCATGTAGTACGCCCGGGGATGTCGTGCCTCCCTCCTGAGCGGCTGGTCCGCTCAGGGTCTTCTCGCTGTTCGCCCGAGCATGTGTTTTGCTCGAGGACAGCGCGGCGTCCGCCCGGGCACGTGGTTCGCTCGAGGACAGCACAGCCTCATCCCGAGCATGCTGTACGCTCGGGGGCTCCTCGTTCCTTTCCCGGGCGGATGGTTCGCCTGAGGATCTCATGCTCCCTTGGGCAATCTTTTTGCCCAGGATCACGAGATCTTCTTCCTCCCCCTCCCGAGTGTCTGCTGTGCTCGGGAGGGCTAGAAGCGTGCCCTGGGGAGCTGGTCCCTCCAGGGCAAGGAGTTTCTCGGCTCCTTGGTCGATGTCGTCGACGAGCTCGTCCGCCGTCGCCTGATCGATGGCCTCGCCCATCACGGGGTCGGCGACAAGGGCCGGCTCCCTTTCTAGGACACGATCAAGGATCTCGTCAGCTATTTTTCGGCAATCCGGAAAGGTCCTAGGAGCTATCACGCCCGCGTCAGCAGAGTGGGGTTAGCTCGGGTGAGGGCAAGTAAAGCAAGGAGCAGAAAAGAAAAACGAGAATAGTAAGGGCTCGCCGTGGTCAAGTCCCTCATCCTCGGCGGCCTCATCCTTTGAAGGGTCGACGTCATCCGTGTCGATTTCCTCCAGCGTGTCCTACAGGCTCCGACGCCTCAGGATATAGAGCACCGCGTCTTCATCTTCTTCCTCGGACTCTCTCGTCTGAGAGCCTGAGATGGCTTTACCTAGCTTGGCCCGGAACTCGGCGACCTCGTCTTCCAGCGACTTGCGCTCTGCGGCCTTCGTCTTCTCGGCCAGCCTCGCCTCCTCCGCAAGCTGCCTTAAGTTCTTCTGGCAGTACTCCTCCATCCAGATCTTTAGGTCGCTTGCCTCCATCCCGTCATACTCCAAATGCCGGTTTGGAGGCTCCTTGGCTGACGCTGCCCGCGTCTTCAAAGGCCGGACAGGTGAGGGCGTTGGCGTCGAACGTTTGTCCTTTGCCATGGGAAAGGTTTGGAGAAAGGGCGCAAGGGCGAAAGAACTTGAAGGTTGGAAAGCTTGGGAGTTTGATTGCGAGATATAGAAGAAGAAAGTTTCCGTACTGTTCCCGCCGAGTATTTGTTGGCGGAGAAGCTGAACGGACAGAAAATTGCTCCCGCCCATTCGTGAACCGACGCGTGGCGGCGCGTTTTCCAAAACTATCCAATAAAGGCACGCTTTCCAAAAAACTGTCAGAACTGCACCTGCGAGGCTTTGCGGAGAGGGAATCGTCGTGACCTTTTCATTTTCGTTCCCGAGCCCCATTGGGATCGGGCCTACAACGAGGTGCTCGGTCCCGCCAGAGCATGCTCGTTCCCGAGCAGAGATTGCTCGGGGGCTGCAGTAGTGCTCCACTGTAGGGCTCTAATTCCATTCCCGAGCAAGAATTGCTTGGAAGCTGCAATAGAGCTTCGCTGCAAAATTCTAATTTTTCCCGAGCAAAGTCACTTGGACGCTGCGGTAGTGTTTCGCTGCAGGGCTTCAGCCCCATGTCAAGGTAGTTTTTCGCTACGAGATCCCAATCCCTCTTATGAGTCTGATGGCTCAAGAGGAAGGCCCCTATCAAGTAGTTTTTCCACTTGAGCCTCGGGGGCTAGCTGTCGGGGATTGGGTAAATTACCATAAGGATCATCATGCCCCGGTAGCCCTTCTTCGGTCGACCATGCTCCCCTTTGATGTCGTCCCAAAGGAAGATCCTCGAACGGACCAGCTGCCGGCCATACCTGTCGGCGAGCATGCGGCTTAGCCCTCCGAGCATGGTTGCTCGGGCCAGCGGCCAAGGTCGGCCACGACCAAGGAAGATCCCCGAGCATGCCCCGAAGGTCATGCTCGGGCTGTAAAGGTGACGTGGCAAAAGCTGCGATAACCGTTACGCCACGATTCGGGCCCATCACATCCACGATGCCGCGTGGCAGAAATCAAGGGGCAGTTGCTGCCACGCGAGGACACGTAAGGGCGTGACATTCGGATGTGGTCGTTGTAAACCGCCTATAAATACCTCCTCAGAACACGCCAAGAGACACAGACGTAGAGGACACACACGCGTGGAGGGAAGAAGAAAGAGAGAAGCGCATGCTAGGAAGAACCATCTTAGAGAAGGCATGTACAAGCATAGTAATACCAACACTCTTTTGTAACCGGGCATAGACAAAGCTAAACCCTATCAGGCCCTTGTAAGCATCAAAATAACGAGCAAAGAAGCACTGGACGTATGGCTGTTATCTCGATCGTGAGAGGCCCGAACCAGTATAAAAATCCCCTTATTCGCTGCCCTCTTTGGTAGCTCGGCCACCTTTCACGGCATTCTTCGGACGCTAGCCATCCATGGAAAAAGGGGCTCGGTTGATCCCTCAATCAACAAGTAAGCTCGGCGAGAGGCCTATTCCCCAAACGACGACAAGCCCCAACTAGAAGACATTGGACTGGTGTCAAGACTTTACTCAGATACCTCCAAGGTACTCAAAATCCTGGATTATTTTTCCAAAAAAACAAAGACTTAACCATGGTGGTATATACATATGCTAGCTATCTGTTTGATCCCTATAGTGCCAAATCTCAAGACTGGTTTTGTGTTTCTCTGCGGTGGTATAGTCGTTTCTTGGTGGTCTTATAAGCAGACTTTAGTAGCTATGTTTACCAACCACTCAGAGATTATAGCTTTTATAGAGCCTCACGTGAATGTATTTAGCTAAGACATGCAATTAATCATATCCAGAAGTCATGTGATCTTAACACCATCAATATCATGACAATTATCTATGAAGATAATGTTGCTTGTGTTGCACAAATACGAATGGGTTATGTGAAAAGTAATATCACGAAGCATATTGCTCATAAACTTTTTTATCGTCACAAAGTCCAGAAAAATAGTGAGGTAAAGATTTTGCAAACTAAGTCATGTGAAAATCTTGCAGATTTATTCACTAGTCCTTGCCAAAATCTACATTCCAAAGATGTGTTAATGGCATTGGAATAAGATGACTTGGAGATATCCAGAGTTCAGGAGGGTAAATCCCTGAACCATAACCCTTATTATGATCCTAAAAATCTTAATATAAATTCAGAAGATTATAAGTCATACTTTTTTCCCCTTAGTGAGTTTTCTTGAAGTTTTTTCACATAAAGGTTTTTAATGAGGTAACTAGTGCAACATAAGTGCGAGTGCAATGTACTCTTTTCTCCATCTCCTTTTTTCCACTAGGTTTTTGAGTGGAGTTTCTGATGAGACATGTGCATTACACGATATTCGCTCAAGGAGGAGTGTTATGAGATAAGATATTCGTAACTGTATTTGGTTGGACTCTATCTCTATGTGTGGGCGAATCTGAACTTATCTCTTGCTATTTTTTATATATTAGGCACCCCCCTTGTACAATTTTATTCTAATAAAGCGAGAGAACTTTGCCCCTACTTTGTGTGTGCTCTCATTCTTCCTCTTGTGATTTCGTTGTCATGTGGTTGATAGATCGTGGGTGAACGACTACGTTTTACAACAATTTAGATGGTAAAAGAATGATTTTATACTTGTAAAGGTTAAGTAGACGACCCATCGTACTCGAGGGTGTTAAGCAGACTCTTTCTAGGGGTGAAAATTGATCGGATATGAACAGATAATAGCACTACTATATTTGTTTTCATATTTTTTATCTGATGCAGATACGGATACGAATAGTCTTAATACGAATACGTATAATATCAAATACAGATACGGATCGAATACGAATCAAATCGGATACGGTTTTGAATATTTATCAAAACATGATAACCCTTGGATTGTACATAAGAATCAACGAAAACATATAACTAGTTGATTTGATCAGAACATTATTGAAAAATAAACAAATATAAGCATTTTCATTTACTTAGACAATAGTTAGGTACCATGCCACAAACAAAATTATATAAGACTTAGTTTATCACACACATACGATTAATTCATCATACATGTAGATCAAAACATGAAATGAAAGTAATCCTTACTCAGAGATACAAATGGAAGCAAACATATAACATACTAAAAGTTCTATAATATGTAGATACCATGTCTCTAGAAAAAGTATATAACACTTATATGTAATGACCCAAGATATATATTCTTTATTGAATTATTTTTAAAATAATAAATTATATATTTATGAGTTTTTATGCATTTTTAGCTAGTTATTTTAAATATTTTCATATTAATAATAGCGGTGTTTGAATTTTTGAGAAAATTTAAAATTTGATAAAATCTTGACAATAATTTTTAAATGTTAGATTATGTTTGGAACTTCCTCACAAACTTTCATAATTTTTGGAGTTGATTTGCTAATTTTAATAATTGAAACTTGTTTTATAGATTAATTAAATTGGAAAACAATTTTGAAATTAAGAAATTTTTTTGGGCCAAAAGAGTTCTCTTTGCCCAGCCTACATGTATATCCGGATATCCAACCCATGAATATTCGGATTATCTGAATCCGTATTCGTATCCGACGGATAATGAGATACCGAATATGTTATCCGTTTCCGACAAAAAAAATCTATATCCATATCCGATCCGATACTATCTGATAAATATCTGATCTAATAAAATCCGTATTGAAAAATATACGGATCGGTCAGAAACTATCCAATCCGTTTTCATCCGTATTGAGTCTCTTTCTCATGGAAAACTTTATCGGGTTAAGCAGATTTTTCCCTATGGAAAAACTTGATCCAACGGCCAGCAGCTCCACTCAAATCTCTACTACTTCTAATTAGGAGTTAGTGGTGTCACGTCCGTTCTCCACCATCAACCTACAAAACCGAATCGGACGAAAAAAACCGGTATATTCTTTTTTTTGCTTTCGTTCCTCGCGATAATTCTTGATCTCGTTCCTCCTGAACAAAACCGAACCATCCCCTTCCTCTCCAGATAGCTCTAAATTTCGTTCGTCTCGATCTCATTTCCTCCCGGTCGCCCGCCATCATCGTCTCCGATCTGGCTCCTGATCCCTGGCCCCATCCAGATCCAGCTCCTGATCCGAGCACGCGCTTGCCGTCGGCGCCGAGTCCGACCTCCTTCACGAGCGGCAGGTTCTGAGTGTTGAGCACCACCACGCGGGCGTCGTTCTTGATGTCCACGTCCAAATTCATGTCGGAGAGGGCCATAAAAAACTTTTGTAATCGAGAGAGATAGATATTTGATCTTGTAGTATAATTTTCTTTTATTGCTTGAACTTTATGTTTCGTTTAGTTACCAATTTTATTTTTTGGTAAGAATCGCATTGGCATTGAACTAGTATCCTTAATTCATCGCTTGCGAGTCGGCACGTGCGGCCCTCTCCTCCCCTCCCTTCCCATGGCCGCGTCGGCGCCGCCCACCCCAGCAATCCCCGTAGCGCGCGCGGCGCTCCTGCCAACCATGGAGGAAATCATGGCAGCGTCACGCGCGCACGGTCTGCGCGTCCGACTTCGCACGCTCGGCCCTTTCTTCCGCGTCACCGCGACACGCGGGGCCGAGGGGGAGGAATTGGGCCGCGCCGAGGGCGTTGTCCGGCCGTGGACCGGCGGCTCCGTGCTGCACCTCGATTCCATGCGGATGTCGCGCGCCACGGTGGTGGTCCCCGATCGGCCGCTGTTCGGCCTCGGCCTCTTACTCGGCGCCGTCGCCGTCCGACACGGCTTCGACGCCGGCTGCACGCGCGCCGAGCTTCTCGCCATCAACGACACGCCGCTCTACCACACGAAGGTATGTGTATGTAAACATATACATGCTGAGCACGTAGATGAACAACTCTTCTACTTGGTGCTGCTGTATAGAGCCATAGAGTGCTGTTATGGTGATGCGCGCATAGTGCTCGACGTATTGCTTGAGGGCGTGTGCAACTGTATTCGCTTGTTATGTTGATTAGTCTAAAGTATAGTTAATAAAAACTGAGAATAAATAAATTTGGTGTTTTAAGCATTTGTTTCATTTTATTTGTTGGATGTCTAAAGCTTAGTCACTGTCCTTGTTGATTATCTGGTATTGGGACATGGGTGTACAGATGTACACCCAAAATTTTTGGCAAAAAACCCAGTATTTAGTTGGTATATTAGGTATATATACTAGTAAGCAGGCAAAATATATATATTTCAGTGTTTTGGCCTGTCCAACTCAGCTCCAATCGGCAATAAATAGCAGCCCACCCCTCCATGATTTTCGCTTGGTGGCCCAGCTTGATTTTCGCTGCACAGCCTTGCTCCAATCGACAAAACAACGCCGCAGCACCGGCCACCAGGGTCCAGAACTCCAGATCCGCCGTTGGCGCTGCCCCTTGTGGTCCAGATCATAGAAGATCCACCAGGCATCGGGATCCAAATCATAGAAGAACCATTGCATGGTTATGACCTGTCCAACAAGCTGGGTGATCTGAATAATGGCCTCTTTGTTTCAGCTTCTGGATTATAGATTCTGGATTATAAGAGAAGCTGCTTCTGATTGTGGGAGAATCAAGCCAGACTAACTGCGACTTCTAGGTTCGGTACCAGGCTAACGAGAATCAGGTTTAAGTCGGATTCTAATTCTATGTAGAGGACAGTTTCTGATTGTGGAAGAAGCTGTCCAAAATCCTCCCGTTCAGCAGACAATATGTCTTTTTTTAAGCTGAAGCTATGCAGAAGCTGAAACGAAGGGAGGTAGGCTTCTTATGAACAAATCACGAAACCCAATGCTTTTCACAGCCTGAAAGAGTAAGATGTGATAATTAGATCTAGATCAATGGGATGGTGAGATTTGAAATTAACTAATTCCTAGTCTGGAGAGGTACAGTTCAGTTCTGTGCTTACATGTATGATGTTCTTAGCCTTATTATTGTACAGAGATGAGACAATGCCATCTGCTGGATTTGAAACAACAGTACCAATAACACCAGAGATATTGTTAGCTAGACAAGTAGCACCAAACTGCTGCCCTGTTGATTGTTGAACAAATCTTTATTTTCCATTTGAATGACTCTTTGATATAGGAAGTCCACGGTATGCTCAAGTGTTGAAAACATTAGCATAGAAACTGCATGAAGAACAAAATATGGGGATAAGATAAACCTGAACTGATAAAAAGATACCATGTCTCGAAACCAAAAGACATGTTAGTGAACTAACAAACTTAATGGAAAGTTGGTGAAAGATTCCAAATATAGCAGAGAGAGAATTTTACAAATATCAGAAACATAGACTGTGTGGTCTTGTGGGTGCTAATTCTTATATGACATTTGATGCAAAGATGACCGAACCGGAGGAAGAGAGAGCTGGTCCAGCGGGAGGCAGTGTTAGAGATAATCTTGACATGCATTGATTTAGTTTTTTTAGTTTTAGAAGGTTCAAAGTCTGCTAGTTTGTTTGAGTCTGTTAAGGTTAGGAGTTCGGATTGCTATCCAAGTTAGTATGTAATCTCAAGTATAAATAGCAATGAAAAATCAGAAAAAGCTAAGCAGTTTGCTTAGGCCAACAAAAAGTTTTCTGGTAGTTTTAACAATTGGTATCGGAGCCGAAAGGTTTCGGATTAACCCGCTGCCTCCCGGAAGGAGGAGACTCCTAGGGGGCGGCACCTGAGGAACCAGGCTATTGTTGCCATCGATGTGGCAGCGAGCTCGGCGGTGCTTGTGGTCGGCGGCGCGGAGATGCACACGGGCATGGTGCTGTGGACGGCCGGTGCTTCAGGTAGGGCTTACGATGAGCTGCGGGCAGCCATCTCAGGACATCCAGACATACTCGGGAACGGGAGCTTCGGCACGATTTTCATGGGCATGCTCCCGAACACGACGCTCGTGGCTGTTAAGAAGTTCGATGGCTTCTGGCAGGGCGAGAAGCAGTTCCGTGCAGAGGTGAGCACGATCGGCACGATTCATCATGTCAACCTAATCAGGTTGTTCGGGTTCTGTTCCAAAAGATCACGAAGGCTGCTCGTCTATGAGCACATGCCAAATGGCTCTTTGGACAGGCACCTTTTCGGATCCAGTCAAGGTATCCTGAGTTGGGACACGAAATACCAAATTGCATTTGAAATTGCGAGAGGATTGGCTTACTTGCACGAGAAGTGCCGGGAGTGTAGTTTGTCCACAAGCATCAAACCCGATGTGTTTCTCATCAGTAGAGAAGATGCTCCAAGCGGCAAGATGGCAGGGTAGCGAGGACATGCTTGGTGGTGAGCAAGGTTCAAAAAAGCGCTAGGCGGTAGGCGGGCGGAGGCCCACTGCCTAGCGCCTAGGCCGCCTAGGCGGCGCCTAGGCACGCCTAGGCGAAATCACAAAATGGCATCTTTGCAATGAAATAAAATGGTGAAAGACATATATAAAAGATAGAATATAGTCACAAAACATAGTCTCACACATAATATAGTCACAAAACTAAGTTCTACGATAATAAAGTCATAAAACATAGTCCAACACATAATTAGGTTCAACAAAAGTTTGAGCCAATGATCTTGAAATGATCAATCTTCTAAAGGATAGAACTTTCGTGGCAACACTTCGCCTTCATCATCCTCAAACTCAACATCCACATCTTCCTCTTCATTGCCCTCCTCTTCTTGGATTGGAATTCATCATCATGAAGCTCTCTTACTCTTGCACTTCTACTGAAGTTCAAGTTGTTCACTAGTACCCATAGCTTCATCAAGTACTCCCCATGGTATAGGGCACTACCTCTTCCTCATCCTCATCTCTAAAAACAACCAATGCATGATTGTCCCTCCTCATATAGAAATCCTTGAGCTTTGTAGCATCACAAGATAGGAGGACATCAATGTTCTTCTTTGCCATGATCCTTTCTTTCTTGGCCAACATTCTAGCATTGAATTGTATGTAGACTAGATTGTTGAGACAGGCGTTGGTTAGCCTATTTCTTCTTTTGGTATGTATCTACTAATTGCAAAGTAGATTGAGACATTACATAATATTGAGAATTGAGACTTTAGAGTATTGAATATTGGATTATTGGGACTCAAGAGTAGAGGCTAACCGATTCAAAAGTGCTCCAATTTCTTTCACAACCGGAAGAGCTTGAGGTCAATGAGAGAGTCTTAATGCCATCTTTTGTAAACTGTGTTTGGCCTCCATAGAGCCTCCACCAAGATGCTATCAATAAGAAAAGCAAGAACAATTTAGTATATGTACATCTATATTAGTTGATTAATAAGTTACCATGCATTGCAAAATAAATGCATGAATTAAGCACAAGCTTACCCGGATTATAGTCGAAGTTTTGACAACTTCTTGCAAGCTTCTTTCCAAAGGGACCTTCTCTATTTTGAAATTTAATCAACTCTTGATTTACAACCCGATCTTGTTTGTCATCGTCACCATGATAAAAAGTCTCAACACAAGACATGAATGATTCCGTAATGTTTGGATCCATGAAGATTGCATTATCAACATAGCTATAGTATGGATTCAACATGTATGCACTTAAGTGTAATGGAGAATCAAGTCTACCTTTCATCTTCTTCTCAACAACGGCTATAACATCTTTGTAGTTCTTCTCCACATTTCCAAATGCATCCTTGAGTTCCTTCTTTGCCTTAATTAGTTCTCCATATAGAAAAGCCATAGATGGCTTGACATCCCCATCAACCAAACGAAGAACTTGCACCAAAGGCTCAAAACCCTCAAGCATAGAGCAACACCATTCCAAAAGGCCCTATTTATAGCCGTGCAGTTGCATCCTTGCCCTTTTTGGTTTTCACATGACTCAAGTTTTCCACTCTCCATCAACCACCATCTTCTTTAGTTCTTCCTTCTTTTCCATCAAACTTTGCAAAGTAAGAAAAGCGGAAGCAAATCTAGTCACCCCGCCTTATGATATCTCTCTTCTTTGTGAATTGCCTCATCAATGCCAAGGTCTTGTGGTGTGAATAGATGAAGATAGTGAATGCCTTTGCTTGCTCAAGTGTCTTCTTGAACTTTGGCAAGTTGCCAATTCCTTGGAGCATCAAGTTGATAGTGTGAGTTGCACAAGAACTCCAAAAGATATTTGGCCTCTTGGCATGCAACAATGCCTTTGCTCCCATATTGTTAGAAGCATTGTCCGTCACTACTTGCACAACATGTTAGGACCTACTTCCTCAATTCCTTCATCCACTATGTTGAATATGACTTCACTTGTGTGTGACACATCCGACATCTCCTTTGATTTTAAAAACTTGTTCCCATGCTACAATGTGTGCACAAATTCATTATGCTCCTCCTCTTCATGTCCGGCCCAAGCATCGGTCATAATAGAGCAACAGTTCTTTATCTTTTCCTCCTCACGTTCCTTTAGCAAACTCTTAGTTCTCAATAATTCCTCACTCAACAAATTCTCCGAAGGTCATATTGGGTAGGAGGTTGAAAACCAGGGGCCAAATTGACCAATGGCTTCACACATTTGCTTGAACTCATCGTTGTCAAGAGTGTTGAATGGTACACCTATTAAAATAATACAAACAAGAGATTGGTGAGGTAGCAATGAGCAATCAATGGAAGGTAAAAGATACAAAGATTTACCATGTGTATACACCCATCTAGCAACATATTACCGCGACTTGATGTGTTCTCTCTTTCCAAAGCGCCTCGGTAATATTTTGTTGTCGCTATTTCACTGGCTTACTTTAGGATCAATAGGACGTGCAAATCATCCATAGGGCCTAATTTGTTAGGTCCCGAGCTTCCACCCTCCTCCTCTTCTCCAACCGATTTAAACATTCACATCTTCTCTAACTTCGCCTTCACGGTCTTGCTTTTGTTTCTTCTTTCGTTTTGCTTCTTCAAGAGATTTCTTGCACTTATCTTGAGCTTCCTCTCGAGGTTTGCTTTGCATTTAGCAACACTATTGCCAACTTTGCCAATGTGTTGCTTAAGACGATAAATTCCTCCCGAGCTCACATGGCCACAAAAATGCACTTCACTCTGTCCAAGTTGGATGGATCGACTAGAACCCCATAAGCCCATCCCACGCCATCCGACTTCCTCTTAAGAGTCGCTGTGCTCTCGCTTGTTGCCGAGAGCCGCTGACGACATTCTATAAATGGATAGCACATGTAGCATGACCTCACTCCACCACTTAAACAAACTAAATTAAAGAAACAGTTTTAGATTGCATTATAATTTAAAAAATTCTTTTAATTGCAATCTAAAAGAACTTAAAAAAATCTATAATCGTTAGCTAATGTTTCGAAAAATGCTACACTATACATACGCATTAGTAAAACATATATAGCACATCACCACACAACAATTCAGCTAGCAATCGATTAACATGCTCCTTGTTTCATCAAGACTACGCCTAAACATAGCAAACCAGCACTGCACACTAATATACATACTATCATACTCACATTACTCATTTACTCACGACCACGGGCAATCTAAAATGAAAATCAATTCATCCAATCATCCATTCATCCCCATTCCCCACCCGAGAGGCCGAGACTGATATTTTTCCTCTGCGACGAGTCATGAGTGCGATCTGGACCTCTTTGGCCGAGAGGTGAGACTCAAGGCCTGGCGACTTGGAGTTATGGCGTCAAGGGCGGGGAGGCTCCATACCGCTGAAGGAGAAGAGCAGTGCCGGGAGGAGCTCGGCTGTTGGCGAAAGTCTTGGCGACGCGGGAGAGTTCGGCCAAGCGGCGATCTTGGTGGCGGGATGACGGCGGAGGGGAGGATGAGGAGGATTCGGGCGTGAGCAGTTGGGGGATCTCTGCGCGCCATGGGGGAACACGACCTCCATGACCGAGAGATGCGCTTCGGCGAAGAGAATCGGCCGCAGAACCTAGCTCCTCTTTCGCCTTCACCCCACCTCGTTTTTCGTTTTATTCAACGTAGCACCGCTTAGCGCCGCTCTCTCCGCCTTTTCTCCGCTTAGCTCATGACTCCCTCTGCTGGCAGCCGCTTAACGCCGCCCGGCTCCGCTTAGCGCCCGCCTAGAGCACGATTTGTGTTTAAGCGAAAGTGAGGAGGCAGCCGCCTCGCTTAGGCGCCGCCTGGCGGCGATTTTTTCCGCCTTTTGGAACGCTGGTGGTGAGTTCTTGTACGAGTTTTCTATGCTAGTTCCTTCAAAGATGGCGTGTGCATCAGAAGAGATCATGCTATACGAGAAGATCAAAAGAAGCCGCTGCGTGTGTACAGTCAAGTTTGTCAAAGTTGACTCCGGGGTGTAGAGGAGTTGTGTTTGCTGTTCAAAGTCAAGTCCGTTGAAGACGAGTCCGGAACGTTGAAGAGATGCGTTCGCCGTCTAAAGTCGTGTTTATCGAAGTTGACTTCGGGGCGTTGAAGAGATGTGTTCACCATCTAAAGTCAAGTTCGTCGAAGATAGGTCTGGGATGTTGAGGAGATATGTTCTCCATCCTGTATCTAGTATGAGTTGGGCAAATCGTAGTTGAGATCGATTATCTCAATAAGAGTCGGTGTGTCAAGATTAGGGGGGAAAACATAAGAGATAATCTTGACATGCATTGATTTAGTTTTTTAGTTTTAGAAGGTTCAAACTCAGCAAGTTTGTTTGAGTATGTTAAGATTAGGAGTTCGGATTGCTATCCAAGTTAGCATGTAATCTCTAGTATAAATAGCAATGAAAAATCGAGAAAAATTTGACGAATTCTATGAGGCCAATAAAAAGTTTCGAGCGGTCGGTACAGACATGGGAGCCCTTCTGTGGCTGCGATGTCAGGGTTGGACCCCCCTGCAGAGGTTAAATCCCCAATTTAGTTATTTAGAAATCAATTTTCCATTCTTGCTGAGCTTTCTATAATGCTAGTCGAAACAAAGAAGAACCTCATTTATAGACTTTGTTTACAAGCTTCTTAAACTAGTGTTGATTCTTCCCGTAGCAATTGCCAGTGTTGAAAAAGTATCTTCTTCAATGAATTATGTAAAGAATAAGCTAAGGAATAGGATGGGAGAGCAATACTTGAATAATTGCTTGGTTACATTTCTTGAGTGAGAATTCTTTGTGTAAGTTAATGATGATGACATTATATCTCGCTTTCAAGCCATGAAGGAATGTTGAGTTAGATTGTAATTTTCTTAATTATTTTGTAATCTCTCTCAATTATTTCAGGTGTTGTCTCTAGTAAGAACAGTTTTTTATTTATATTTTTCTTATTGTGAACCTTTATGTTATACATTGAACTATACTTTTATAACTCCGAACACCCATTCTGAAAATCCTGGATCTACCACTGCTTGGTGCTACTGTATAGAGCCATAGTGTCAAGGGCACTCACGACCAAGACCATGAGGACCGCGCTACGTAATTGAATCGAATCGGTAGATGCGTGGGACCTTGTCTGGGCGCGAATGGTGAAGGAGGGGATTCAAAGAGAAGAGAGATTAAGAAATTGGAATTGTTATTGCTTGCCTCTAAGGGTGCTTGACTGACCATTATATAGGCATTTGAATTACTAAAAGGAAACAAATTTCTGATCCTAACTTGCCTTGCATGCCGATTGCCTGCCTAATCTTAAACAAAGGAAACAAACTCCTCGATCTTGCCTTGCATGACGATTACTGCCTAAAACTCACGCTTAGCCACTTGGCGCCTGGCGTTTCGATCTGGCGCGGGATCGGCGCCGTAATGTCGGCCCCACATGACATCTCTCCTCGACGAAAGCGGCTCGTCCTCGGCCGAAAGTCGGATAGCGATCCATGAAGCTCTCGCGCCCTCCCATGTAGCAGATGTTGAGGGCGCTCCTTTCCAATGGACGAGGAGCTGGCGGACGCCACGGGCCAAGCACGAACGGGTAACACGGTCTGGCTCGGGAACAGCAGCGCCATGGTGGATCGGAGGTAGCGCCGGGGGAGCTGCTGGTGGTGCGCCCACGAACCGCTTCAGGAGGCCCACGTGGAAGACATCGTGGAGGCGCTGGCGGCGGCGGCTGAGGCGATAGGCGACCTCGTTGACGACGGCGGCGATGCGGTACGGCCCGTAGAAGCGCGGCGAGAGCTTCCCGGATGTCGGAGTCTGGAGTGATGCGCCGCACGACGCCGGCGTAGCGAGCTGCACCTGGCCGCCCATCGCAGCGTAAGCTCCGATGATTCTTGTCGTAGTGGCGTTTGTACACGGCCTGGGCTTGCTCCAAGCGGTAGCGGACGTCGGCGAGGAACTCATCCCGCTCCTCCATGGTCTTGGTGACCGCCGCGACCCGTGTTTCGCCAGGCTCATAGGAGCGGATGGACGGCGGGTGGCGGCAGTAGACGATCCGGAATGGCGTGTCGCGCAGAGCGGTCTGGAACGCCGTGTTGTAGACGTACTCTGCCCACGGGAGCCAGCGCACCCATTGTCGAGGGCGATCACCTGTCAGGCAACGGAGATACATGACGATCACCTTGTTTGCTGCCTCCGTCTGGCCGTCCGACTGTGGATGAAACGCGGTCGTCATGTGAAGTTTGGCGCCCGTGAGCCGCATAAGCTCCTGCCAGAAGATGGACGTGAAGACGGGGTTCCGGTCGGAGACCATGGACTGGGGCACACCATGGAGACGCACGATCTCGGCGAAGAACACAGGCCACCGACTTCTGCGGTACGGTGTGCTAGGGAATGAAGTGGCGATTTTGAATCGGTCCACCACCGTGAGGATGACGGACTTGCCACCGACTCGAGGAAGCGCCTCGATGAAATCAAGCCCGATGTCCGCCCAGACCGCCGATGGCACTGGAAGGCAGCAAAGAGCGATCCGCCGGATGCAAGTGTTTCGGATTTGTACCGCGGCAAATGGCGCGAGCTCGCACGAAGTCTCCGGATAGGCCGGAGCTGGGCGCATGGATGTCATGGCGGCGAAGCGGCAGAGCGCGTTGGACGCCTCGTGCCCATCCTCATGGACGGTGCTGATCAACTCATGTAGGAGAGGTGAGGCCGGAGGGACGTAGAGGCGCCAATAACGCCACGAGGCCGTCGATGATGGCCAGGGCGCTGTGGCCGCCCGCCGCGATTGCCTCCTGAAGCGACCAAGGCCGGTCGGTGGTGTTGGCGTGGCGCAGCCGGTCGACGAAGTCGAAGCGCGGCCCGGAGATGGCGAGGATGGCCGCCTCCTCGGTGTCCCGCCGGGACAAGGCATCGCCTGATGTTGGTGGCGCGGCCTTGTACTCGACGCAAGTCGAAACCGAGAAGCTTGCCCACCCAATGGTCTTTGTGGTATGGTGGCCAGCGCCGTCGAGCAAATATTTGAGCTGAAGTGATCGGTTCTTACCAAGAAGCGGCGACCCATAGGTACGCCCAGGGCGTGGCGAGTACGAGGCCAATGAGCTCGCTCAGATGCCGCCAGGATCGTGTCGAGGCGCGACCGGCCGGTGAAGAATGCCACCGGGTCTTGGCCTTGCAAGAGGGCGGCGCCGAACCCGTAGGTAGAGGCATCGCACTCACGACAAAGGGTTGGGTGAAGTCGGGCGTGAGTACTGGCGCCGTCGTGACGGGCGGACTTGAGCGCTTGAATGTCTTCGCGGCCTCTGCGGACCAGAGAAACCCTCCTGCGGAGAAGGGTGGTGAGGGTGCGGCGATCGAGCCGAACTCCTGAGCGAACTTGCGATAGTATCCCGCAAGGCGAGGAAGCCGCGACCGCCCGCGGCGGATCGGGGAACCGCCATCGCGACGGCTCAGACCTTGGCCGGATCCATGGCGGCGCGGATGCGGAGATGATGTGGCGAGGTAGGAGATGGAGTCGGCGCGAACTCGCACTTGGATCGCTGGACGAAAAGGCGATCTTGGTGTAGAATGGTGAGGACGGCGCGCCGCGGGCGAGGTGATCGGTCCACGGTATCGTAGATGAGGATGTCGTCGAAGAAGACGAGACGAATCACGGAGGAACGGCCGCAGAAGGTCGTTCATAAGTGCCTGGAATGTCGCCGGGGCGTTGCACAATCCGAACGGCATTACCAGGAACTCGTAGAGGCCGTCGTGTGTGCGGAACGCGGTCTTGGGGATGTCCTCGGGCCGCATCCGGACTTGATGGTAGCCGGAGCGGAGATCCAGCTTGGTGAAGAAACGGGCGCCGTGGAGCTCGTCGAGGAGCTCGTCCACCACCGGGATCGGATAGGCGTCCTTGACCGTGATCGCGTTCAGGGCGCGATAGTCGACGCAGAAGCGCCAGGTGCCATCAGCCTTCCGCACGAGCAGCACGGGTGAGGAGAATGCCGAGGAGCTCCTGCGAATGATGCCTTGTTCCAGCATCGCGGCGCACTGACGTTCCAACTCGTCCTTGTGCGCGGCGGGGTAGCGGTAGGGGCGGACCGCCACCGGGCTCGACCCTGGAAGAAGCGTGATGCTGTGGTCGCGGGAGCGCGGAGGCGGCATGCCCGTGGGCTCGGTGAAGACCGCAATAATGCATCGAGGAGGGCGCAGAGATCGATGGCGGCACGCCCGAATCGCCGGGCTAGGCGGCCTCGCCTTTGCCGTGCCAAGACACTGGTGGTCGCCGCGCCAAAAAGACATGGTGAGGGCGCCGAAGTCCCAGAGAATGGGCCCCAGCGACGCGAGCCACTGCGTTCCCAACACCACGTCGTAGCCCGCGAGGGGCGAGGCGAAGAAGTCCGCGCGAACGCTCGCCGTTGATGGTGAACACCGCGCATGCAGACACGCCCGACACTAACGTGGTCGCCGCCGCCCGCCACCGTCACTGCTGTGCCCGCCGGCCGTAAGCCGCAGCGAGGAACGGCGCCTCCTCGCCACGGTTGTGGGTGGAGCCGAGTCGAGGAGGCGGCGAGGAGGCGCCGCCGAATGGATGGACACTTGCATCGCTCGCCGCGCGGATGCCGGTGATCGCGTGGACCGAGATGTGCGGTTCGTCGTCGGCACCGCTCCTCCGTCCGATGTCGCCTCGTCGCCCTCGGCCGCCAAGTCGAGGAGGAAGATGCGTTAGCGCACACTGGTTGTGTCCACGCCCAAACTTCGTTGCGATTGAAGCGAGTCAGTCGCCGACGCCTCCATCTGCACGCGGGACAGCGTTTGACTGGCGCCTTCCACTATCACCGGTGCGTGTTGGGAGCCGCCATTGGCAAAGCGCAGTGACGGCGAGGCGTGGCGGGCGGCGCGCAGATGCCCTTGGTCCGTAGCGAGGCGTGGTGCGAAGGTCCCGCGACACCGATCGCGCGAGATTCGGCTTTGCGAAGCGAGGCTCATGGCGAGGGCGAGGGATCGCGGGTTGTGGATCTCGACGCCGAGGCCGAGGGGCGGCCGCAGCCGGCGGTGAAGAGCTCGCACCTCCGCTCCGTGGAGTGTCTTAAGACGGGCAAGCAGCGCCTCGAATCGCCCCAGTACTCGACGACGGACGGTGCGCTTGCACGCGCGAGTTCACCGAGCGGGTTGAGCGCAGAGTGGTCTCAAACGGTGTTGAGTAGTTCGGTGAAGCGTCGCCAGAGGCGCATACCTCGTCGTATACCGATCTGCGCATGAACCATACCGGCACTCGCCTCCGTGTTGTAGGATGCCATCCATACCTTTTCTTCCTCGGCGATGCGTTGTTGGTGGAAGTAGGATTCACACCGGTTGAGGAACGCTAGAGGGTCAGATGTCCCATCGAACTTGGGGAAATCCATCTTCTGAAAACGCGGCGGCCGGTCGTTGTGGTGCTTTCGCGTCGCGCCCCCCGAGCTCGACGAGTAGGAGTCGACGTTGCGCTGCTCCATCTTCTCGAATTTGGCCTGCAGGGTCTCGACGGTCGTGGTCAACTTGGCGATGATGTCCGCAAGGTTGGCTGTCTTCGGGTCCGCCATGGACGAGGAGACGGATGGCGTCAGCGAAGATGGCGCGGTGGAGGTGGGCGGCGGTGGCGCAGTGGACGAGGATCGACTGGAACGTGATACCAGGTTGTCAAGGGCACTCACGCCCAAGACCGCAGGACCGCGGCTACGTAATTCGTAACCGGAACTGGTAGATGCGCCGGGACCTTGTCCTGGGCGCGCAATGGTGAAGGAGGGGGATTCAAAGAGAAGAGAGATTAAGAAATTGGAATTGTTATTGCTTGCCCTCTAAGGGTGCTGATTACAGCCATTATATAGGCATTTGAATTACTAAAAAGGAAACAAATTTCGATCCTAACTTGCCTTGCATGCCGATTACTGCCTAATCTTAAACAAAGGAAACAAACTCCCTGATCTTGCCTTGCATGACGATTGCCTGCCTAAAACTCACGCCTAGCCACTTGGCGCCGGCGTTTCCTGATCCTGGGCGCGGGATCGGCGCCGGTAATGTCGGCCCCACATGACACATAGAGTGCTGTTAGGGTGATGCACGCACAATGCTCGACGTATTGCTTGAGGGCGTGTGCAACTGTATTCGCTTGTTATGTTGATTAGTCTAAACTATAGTTAATAAGAACTGAGAATAAATAAATTTGGTGTTTTAAGCATTTGTTTCAAGTTATTTGTTGGATGTCTAAAGCTTAGTCACTGTCCTTGTCGATTATCAGATTCTTCTGGCGGCTGCTTAATGGGATATAATGGCAAAGAATTCCAAGTCTCAGAAATTAGATGTTGATATCTTCAAATCCTTAATTGTTGGTATTGGTACTTTTTGGATTGCTGGATCTCAACAAAAACGTGCAACATTTTGCTAGTCCATTGTTGTGGCTGACTTTTTTTTTTTTTTTGGTATTTTTGGCCCTGCGATTTGTTAGTGCAGCGCATTATATGGTCTTTTACTAGATTTTTTTTTGTCCCAGCTTGTTAATTTCTATACAAGGATGGGTTTCAAACCAGTTCATGAGGTAGATGGATCGTCAATCAGTGATCTTGCTCACATGTTAGTGTGGGGAGGTAGAGGCACAAGAATGGATGCTGATATTGAACAACTCCTTGTTAAGTGGAGCAAAAGATTCAGACCTCAAGACTAAACCCTAAAGACTGGTTAATTTTTCAGAATGACAGATTCATTCTCTGCAGCATGCAGATTTGGATATGATAGCAATATGAGGTAAAATTACTGCTTATATTTATTTATTAATTTAAAAATTGCTTCATTTGAAGACATGGCCATGTTGTGGTCCAATTTTCAGCTGCAACTACCAACCATTACCTTTACATCCGAAAAAAACTCTTAATTTATAAGTATCTTATAGAGTCTTCAATGTAATGAAGACTTAATTCGTAAAATTTGCATAGCTGATGCTAACATAGTCATGATAGCTGTTATTTGATTGAGGAAATGTAAAGTACATTTGCCCTAAACGAACCTCCCATTTTCCGGATTTATACAGACAAGAAATTTAAAGGTATGAAAAACCGTGAAATCTGTATCACCCATCATTTCATATCAATTAAGATTTGATCACATCATGTTTAACGTAAGTCCATATGTTATGGAATTACTCCAGTAATTCATGTTTTATATCATAGGTGGTTTTACATCTACCTGTTCAGTAGCTGTAAATGACCAAAGAACAGGTGAAAATAACAATGGGGGAGTTTGATGAAGCCATGCAGTAACAATTTTGTGGTGTTCTTTCTAATTATCGTGCAACAAATGCTGTTTATTTTCTTCTTTGTTTGGATTACATTGAGCTGACTGATGTATGCAATATCTCGATGAGAACAAGAAACTGACGCAATAGTTGTTGTTTTTTTCTTTTGAATGGGGATTGCAGCCTCTTTGATATGGTGCTATTTGTTCAACTCCAGCGACATGATTACTACTAGGAGTATATACTTGTATCATGAAGCTTGCAAGAAAATTATAGAACAACCCAAGTTCCTATGACAAATAAGTTAATGGTAGTGTAAATGAGTTCCAAACAATTACATGTCAAAGCAAGTAATATTCAGTCTACCTGAAATTCCTGCATGATAAAAAGAAGGCAGCAACGTTATTTTGTATTGTGAATCTTCATCAGTCAGACACGAGGATGCTCTGCAACTTCTAGCCTTGCTCTTGAAAGCTTCATCAGATCCACAATGGTGATAGTCCAATGTGTTTCAGTCTGTCGTTTAGTAGTATAAGGACTTTCGCCTTTTTCACAGCCGTTCGCTGATGGATGTTGGCTCCATGTCTGAGCTGTTAAACAAGCAAATAAAATCACTCTATCACTCGCTGCATGGAATGGTATTCTCATTCTCAGAACATATTATGTGTTATTCTCCTCTCATTATCTGCCTTTTGGTCAGTAGTTAAGGCATATGCTAATGGGCTGCTAAATGGAATGATACTCTCTTTAAATAAGGTTGGTTTTTTGCCGTTGATGTCTAACTCTTAATTAGATGGTCGAAGAAAAATGAAACTCATGCGCTTCGTATTTATGCAGTCTAGCTGTAGGATAAAGAAACGGCGTTGCATAAATTTTTATTAGTAGGTGATTTATGGTGTTAAGCGCCTGATTTATGGGTGTTAAGCACCTGTTTAATCCAAGATCAAAATGAAACAGCAAACAAAACAAATAACGGGAACCACCAAATCGAGGCATTGAGTAACTTCGCATTCATTCAGCTTTGCAAAATGAGTTCACATAACTTTAACGAGTAAGAATCTATTAGGTGAATCCGGTTTCATTCTTTCAACCAAATCATTTCAAAGTACAAACAATATTGGATCATCACCCAGAAAAAAACATACTCGGCAGTAAATAGGGAAAAAACACATTTGTGGTCAAATGATGCGTAATTACGGTATAGAATCCACACATGATTCTGCTGCTGCCAACTCACAGTCGGCAGCACGGCGTTATAAGGCAAAGAGCAATATCTACCAGCGACTTCATGCCTGACTCATTCATCAGCAAAAGTGGTCAAAAAATGGACCTAAACAACCCAATGGTCAAGACTCCACAGAGGGCCAAAACCTCAAGAATAACAGAACATCCGCAGAACCAATTTATTTCCCTTGGCTTTGCAAAACCACCAAAGAATTCAATGTTCAGCTACCGTCAACCATGGATGATCTGATCAGGGTTTGAGCGCGAGTGCCAGCCCAAACTTGGGGGGCCTGTCCAAGGCCTTGGTGTCAAATTCACCTGAGATTGTGAGAAGTGACTTTGGCTTAACCTCATGCTGAAGAAGAGCACCAAGCTTTCCGGAGTCGTTGAGCCTTGCTTTCACAGTTGTCAAAGGGTCAACTGCGTACAGGCCACCAACAGTGAGAGTGTTCTCATTGGTTGAGAGCTTCCGGGTTAGTTCAGCCACAGCTGAGGCCTTCTGCTTCTCGTCAAAGTGGTACAGACCAGACACCTTCACAGTGTCACCTTTGTCAGCCCTATACAAAATAAAGTTAATGTAAACAATGCTTGCCCCCCAACTACAAGTCTACAACTCAACAATATTCAGGAATTAGAACTAATATTAACATTAACACCAAGAATAAACAACTTACAGAATGAATGCAGCATGATAGTCCGGCTTAGTCACACCAATCCCAGCACTGTACTTTGTAAATTTCCCAGTAGCTGTGTCATACCCCCCTTCTGCACCAAAGGCAACTCCATGAGCACCTACAGTACCAGAAAACTCAACCACAGGGGAGGGCTTCATGCCAACCACAGTAGCAAAACTTGCATTTTCATGGAAGTATTGCAGTTCCAACTGTCAAGAAATGCCAGCAGTTAGTAAATGAACCACTTTAACATCATTAAGCAGACACAAGAAAGTAATCACCTTTCCAGCATTGTAGTCAGGTAACTTGACGCAAGTCACAAGCTTTGTGGATGGCAGGGCTTCCAATACAGTCAAAGTAGTAGAGATCTGCACAAATCATATAAAAAGCACTATAGTTAACAACTTAGCACGCAACATGTCATAATGGAAAAAGGGTAAACTGAATACTCCAAAGAACTGACATTTGATTCCGTGTCCACTTTGACGTTAATGAGGGTGTTTTTGTGCTTGTACACTGAGCTGATATCAAGAGAATAAAGTCCTCCTTTCTTCACAGCTGCGGAGGTGAGACGCTGAAAAATCAGGAATAAAATTCATCATTCAATCATCCATCCTTTTCATTTTGTACCTAGTAAAGATACTTGCTATTTCTCTATTAAAAAAAGGTATTACCAGTACAAATAAACAGACATGGTATGTAAAGAAAAAAGATTGAATATTAAAGCAGTATTTTACTATTTTTCAGAAAATAACAATTTATAAGCCCCGACCTGTGCATGGCTAAAGCAAAAAAGAACAGAACCAACAAATTTTTAGATCCATATGCATCGAATGATATGCTTCTGTGGCTTAAACAGGTTCACAGAAATTTCCTAGAGCAAACTCTGCATCTTTGTAGCTGTCCCGATCAAGCAACTTGGTGCAGAGTAGCAATAAGACAAATGAACCATCAAATCTTCAATGTATTACAAGAGATAAGGCAACCAATAGTTTCTTCAATGAAATAGTTTAGCACCTATTTATACTAGCAAAGGGTACTGCAAATAACAGACATAGGGTTTAACCCGGTCAAGTTCTCTGTACAAAGGTGGTTTACACTCATGAGAAGCCACTCCATCAAGAAGTTAGCAACTATTGGGCACTTGGCTGAGCTTATACTCAATGCTAGCATATGTCTATTGCCATATGTTCTTTCCCAATATGTGCAACATGACAAGTGAAGCAACAGTGCAAATGTTTGTTACAATAGGCGTGTTGAGTTCTTTGCTTCATGTTTATTGAATATGTGTATGGTATCAACTTTCCCTATTTATACTACTTGTTTTATGACTTGGAGGATCAATCTACAGAAGTTAAAGAGCATATATCACCCTCCCAATCAGGTAATAGACTCGTAGTCACAGACACATGGTATTTAACAATGAGATTAATTGTATTCTTTCTTGGTTACAACTTTCGATCTTTTAGCATGCCAATCAAAGATGGTGGATAGTCACACCAATTATAGTGAAGTTCTTGGACAACTTTTTATATTTATTAATAAACTTGTTCATGGCCCAAAAAGTAAATTCGTGATTACTTAAGCAGACATTCAAAATCTAGCTAAGTAACACTATGGCACTAATCATTCTAACACTAACTATATAGTTCATTGGTAAGTTTGAATTATCCATATCCAGTAACATCTCATTTAAAATGATAGTTAAAGAAGCTATAACAATACCACAATAAGCGGAAGCAGAGATTATCAGGTTATAAAACAAGTTCTTCCACATAATGGTCGTAAGACAACGATGGTAAGCTAACAGCACATAAGCACACTTATTTCCCACACAACAGTTTAAACAACGTAAATAGATAATCAGGCATGCTAGTTGCAACAACCAACCCAAGACATAACACAGCCAATATTACTGATCAACAGCCCCCAGCCAGTCCCTTGATCCATATTCCTAACAACGAGATGCACTTGTGGACTCCTAATCATCACTATCAAAGGCAAGCCTGGTCTAAAGTTGAATCTTGAATACATCAAGCATGCAAGGAAATTTGTATAGAAATATCAAGAACAATATTTACTAACAGGGTTTACAAAACTAAATCAAGGTTGAAAATCGAATCCCATTCAGCACCGATTTTCGTCAAAAATCGCCAAAAATCGAAGGGTTTCGAAATCAAACTTTTTGAAAAAAAATTCAAAACAATTAAAAAAAATCAAAAATCAACCGTTCAAGCGAAATTTTCTGACAGCTGATTTTGAGAGATTTTCAACGATAATCAAGTGGTTTATGTCGCATAAAATTTCCCAATTTTTCTATTTTTTAATTTGACCAGTTTATCGATCGGTATAGTTTATCGAACCGGCTCGATACAGTCGAAATCGTGATTTTCGAGTGATTTTCATCAATATTTGAAACCCTAGTTACTGATAGCACCTTTGCCAGTAGAAAGAAAGAACTCGAGTAGATTGTGCATTCTCGGGCATATACAAGACAACCACAAATATTTTCTGCCTTACACTTAATGGGAACAGATACCAACTTGTTCCACTTTTGGCAGGAATAAAATGGGGAGAGGTACCACAAGATTGTTCAAAAAAAAGGAATGGTACCAGCTCCTAACAATAGGCACTTTAATTCCTTCCAGAGTTACACTAGAAACTAGCAATCCACCTAAAAAATTAGAAAGCTAGAAAATGTTCAAGCACAAATGTAATGAAAATGTTCAAGCACAAATGAAATGAAGGCATTATATTACCACTTGTTACAATTATGCGGTCATATCGATCATCATTGAACTTATACAGTTACTGACATTGAGACCTTAAATACTGACTAAATGAAACAGCAATTCAAGACACCGAGTTTCAAACAAAAGGAAATGTTTAACAAATTGCATAACATGTTCTACAAACAACAATCTAACAACACAAACTTCTGAAGCCTACTGGTCACTCAAAAGATAGCACCAGAACTTATAGCATTAATTCCTATAACTATAAGTTGTACAAATTTGCTAACAAACAGCATATTCATGAGTAACATTGAATTTTAAGGTGTTTACCATCAATTACTTGCAGAATCACATTCTGCTGTGTGAATGTTACGACCAAGGGTCCTCCTCTGTGGCGGCAAGGGAGGCACTGGTGGTGCTGGTCCTTTGCTCCGCAGGTGGTGATCGTCGGCTTGGCGCCTCCGATCAATGGTGGGCAGCAGGGGGGAGATTAGACAGAAGGAGAGGTAAGAGGTAAATCAATTCTTGCTTAGCTTGATCAATGCCATGCGGCTTACATAAATAGGCTGGCTGCCCTATTCATCTCTCCTAATAAACATTCTCACGAAAGGAAACCCAAAATCCCCTTATTTGTCTTTCCTACTAAACCCTCTTAAGAAAGGAAACTCAAAAGACCAAATCCAATCAAGCAGACTCAACTTGCCATCCCCTCTAACCTGCCTTTGGCCGGCGGCTATAGGTTCGGCCCCACATAACATCTCTCCCCCCCTCGACAAGCAGGTTGTCCTCAAGCTGCCAAGTTGGGTAACGGCGTCGGAAATGATGGAATAAGTCTTTGTACTCAGTCTTTGTGGTCCTTTGTACTCAGTCTTTGTGGTCCTTTAGGACAGCATCTTAGACCACTTTAGGACAGCATCTTAGACTCCTTTAGGACAGCATCTTAGACTAGCATCTTAGCATATGCTTGACTGCCCTGGCCGGCTATAAATATGTAACCCCAACCCCAGTGTTTAAAGTCGCCGATTAGTCGACAAGTCGGAATCGAGCTAGTCGGTGAGACCGACTGACTAGCAAAGCTAATCGCTCGACTGCCGACTAGTCGGCGACTAGTCGCGACTACTCGGCGCTAGTAGTCGGACCATGGCCACTGGGACTTAAAGCCCATGTTCAAGACATGAAGCTACGCAGAACCGCAGAGCATTGAAAACCCTAGAGCCTTGTCCGCTGGGAGGCCATGCCGCCGCCACCTTTGGAGGAGCCACTCCGGCTGCCGCGCCACCGAGTAGCTAACGGCTGTCGCCGCCGGAGGTAGCTCAAGCCGCCATGCCTCAAACCCTAGAGAAGTCACAGGTGGTCTCGTGGTCTGTGGAGGAGCCGCCTGCTGAGAGGAAACATTGCCGCCGCCACGGAGCTTCACTGCGAACGCCGCCACAGGTGTGCTCTGTCTCCCTCTCCCGCCAGGTTCTCTCCCACAGGTTCCATCTCCGCCGATGCTTTGCTCTCGCCATGCTCGCTTTTCACGCACGCAGTTTGCTCATTGCCACTCTTGCTTTGTTTTCATCGTCATTTATTGCTTTTCATTGTGCTTCATATTTTACTTGTTGTGCTAATTGAAAAGCTTGATACAATAATTTTAATTATTTGTCAAGAAAGGACTAATTCATTTTCTCATCATTTCGTGGTGTTGTTGCATGGGAGATGCAGAATTGACAAACAAGAAACAATCGCCGACAACTCTGTGTTCTTCACTTCTTCTCTACTTCTATATTCTCTGCTTTTTGTATGCATTATGTTGGTATATTTATAGAAAATAATAAAGTATAGTCATCGATTTGTATCGACTAGTCACGACTAGTCGACCTAGTCACGACTAGTCTACAAGTCGGTATTCTAGCGACTGACTTCGACTTAGCGACTGAAAACCTTGCCCAACCCTCGGAGTTGGCATGGCATTGTGTGAGAAATAAACAAGAAAATTGCCCCAACTCCTATTGTCATCCTCTCTCAATGAGAGTAAGAATTCAGCTACTAACAAGTGGTATCAGAGCCGTTCTTTCCTGCAGCCTAAACATCTCTTGCTCATCTCCTTCCCACGCCTCGCTCTCGGCTAGCAAAGAAGAATAACAAATTGTTCTCGCCACCCTTCATCTCTGACAGAGACAAGCGGCGGAAAATTGGCAGGCTTCTTCCCTAGCAGATAGCCCCCACTAGCGCCATGTCCGGTCGGTCGGCCTTCGACGGCCTGCTGCCTTGCACCGCAGAGAGGCCGAGGTTGCCGCGGCAGAGGACCGCGAGCGAGCAGCAGCAGAGACTGCAGCGACGGCGGCAAGGTAAGGCAACAAAAATGGCGGAATCGGGCCAAGCAGGCAGCAAAGGAAGCGGAAGAAGAAGCAGCGGATGCGCGTCTTGGGCTGGCGAAGCTTCGAGGCTCAGCGGCAAGAGCTCAAGAGCTCGCCCGTCGCTGGCGGCATCGACGTGGGGCTCAAGTGGCGAGCGAGGCGGCCATGAAGGCGAAGGCGGATGAAGGGCCGCGCGACTCCATGAGCGTGGTGGCAGCCAGAACAGCGCAGACGCCAACGGCGCTCCGGCGGCGGCGGCGGGTCGACGGAGATCGCGGTTTTACAGCGGCGCGCTCTCCCCGAACCAGACGATGGTCACCACGGATCTGTGCCATTGTCGAAGTCGGTCCCAAGAAGGATGGCCTACCCTCACCAAGACCAACTACGCCGAGCGGGTCGCGGTGATGCGTACGGCTTCAGCGCGCACATGTGGGAAGCGGTTGAGACGAAGACGCCGACATTACGAGGATCGACGGCGCTGGATGCCCTCATAGCCGCAGATTCGCCGAGATGCGCTTCGCTTCAACAAGCGAATCGCCAGGAGGCTCGATGCCATCGCCGCGCACGACGGCCAGGCATCACGGCCGCGCAAGACCACCTGCGCAGCACTTCGCAGCGAGGGGAAAGCACCGCCTTCAAGCGGTGCGGGACGTTGACAACTTTGCTCTCCGCCTCAACACTCTGCCGCAGAAGATGGTGCGATTCGGCGGCGACACCACGACGAGGAGAGAGGCGCCCGAAGCTTTGCGTTGCATCCCCGAGAAGTACAAGCAGATCGCCGCCGATCGAAGTCTCTGCTGGATCTCTCCACGATGTCGATCGAAGAGGCGATAGGTCGCCTCAAGGTCGCCGACAGCCGATGAACCACGACCTCCTCGGGGCCTATCACCATCGGCGGAAGTCAGATCTCACTCGAAAACGATGGGAGGCTTGCGTGGTGTCGGGAAGAAGGGAGTCCTCTTCGCGACAGCGGCCGCAGCGCGCTAAGCCGCGCAAGAATGGACGCGTCGGTGGCGCGAGGACGCGCCGAGGGTGACGCCATGAGGCGCCAGCGGCGTCACCGGCAACGGTTTCAAGACGAGACGACTCGCAAGAATCGTGGCAAGCTTGGCCATTGGGCCAAGGAGTGTCGCCAGCCACGACGTGGCCAGGCCCACGTCGCACAGGTGGAGGAAGAAGAGTCGGCTCTGCTCCTGGCACACGCAAGCATCGAGCTATCTCCAGCGGCATCGGCCGCAGCGAATCTCCTCCACCTCGATGAGCCGAGAGCACACGCCTTTCTTGGCGGCAGCTCAAAGGCGACAAGATTGACGGTGGTGCCTCGACACCGGGCGCTACCCATCACATGACCGGCCGACGGAGTTCTTCACCGAAGCTTGACTCCAACGCCCGAGGCTCCATCAAGTTTGGGGACGCCCTCGGCGTGGAGATCAAGGGCATCGGCTCGTCCTCTTCACCGCCGAAGTCCGGAGAGCACAGTCGCTCACCGAGTCTACTACATCCCGCGCTGAGAACTCTATCATCGCCTTGGGGGCGGTGGATGAGAACGGCTTCGCTGCGTGGCGATCAAGAGCGAGTCATGAGGATTTGGGATCACCGTCGCCGCCTCCTTGCCATGGTAACCAGAGGCATCAATCGACTTTACGCCCTCAACGCGTGTGGCACAACCTTCGCTTTGTTGCTCGTCGGACGACGAGGCGTGCGATGGCATGAGCGCCGCACCTTTCACTTTGAGGCCTCAAGAGGCTCGGTGTTAACGAGATGGTGCGCGCCTCCGCGCCTCGACCACGTGGAGCGCTTCGCGGCGTCTGCGGCTAACAAAGCAGAGGCGGCTCCCTTTCTCAAAGAAGTCGAGCTTCCGAGCCAAGGATCGGCTCGAGCTTGCAGACGGGACTTGTGTGGCCCGTGACACCACCACACCAGAGGACGACGCTACTTCTGCGCTTTCGTCGACGACCTCTCCCGCTACATGTGGGTGATGGTTCTCGGCGGCAAGGAGAGGTGCGGATGCCATCAGCGCGCGAAGAAGCCGCGGGCGGAGGCGAATGCGCAAAGTGCAGCGTCAGGTTGCAGACCGACAACGGCGGCGAATTCAGCGGCACCGAGTTCGCGTCGATCAGGCGGATGAGGGTATTCAGCGCCGCTACTTCGCTACCGCATCGCTTCGCAGCAGAACGGCGTTGCCGAGCAGCGCAACCGAGCGGTTGTGGGGATGGCTCGGCCCTCCGCAGCAGAGGGATGCCACCGCTCGGGAGAGGCGGTGTAACGGCCGTCTACATCCTCAACCGCCGCCCACCAAGGCTCTCAATGGCGGGACGCCAGACGAGGCTTGGCATGGGCGCAAGCGGCGATCTCTCACCCACGGTCTTCTACGCCTCGCGTTTCATCAAAGAGCTTAGCCACATCGGCAAGCTCGGCAGCGTACACTCTAGGGTGTTCTCGGCCACGCGAGAGGCTCAAGGCCTATCGCATTCTTGACCCAGGACAGCAAGTGTGTGCGCGGCAGCGCGACGTTGTGTTCAACGGCGGCGAGGATGGGCATGGGACAAGCGGTGGGCGATGGCTCGACCGACGCATAACGACTTCACCGCCGAGTACGCCCACTTCAAGGGAGCCGGGAGTAGGCTCCTCTTCATCAAGCATGCCTACCCCATCCCCGAGCTTCCACCGACTCCGGCGTTATGCTCTCCACCACAACCTTCTGCAAGCAAGTTCTTCGCCAACACCACCACGGTAAGCAACTCCACGACTCAAAGACCCTCGGCCACTCCTCCGCATCGCCCACCGACACCGGCCGGTGTCGACCACGGCGGTGGAGTTCGCTTCCGCCTCCCACGATGAGAGCGCGATCGACGTGTACCACGACGGCGAGCAGCCGCGTATCGTGACGATAGGGAACCTTCTCGGCATCACCGGCGTCGGACCGGTGCCTCGCGATCCGAGGCGCTAGATTGCATCTTGCGTGTGACGACGGCGAGCCTCGTTTTTCGCGGAGGTCGCGAGACACACGGCATGGCGTCAGCGATGCGCCGGAGATGGATGCGGTTGCGAAGAACCGCACTGGGAGCTTGCCGATCTCCTCGTGGTCACCGCGCGATCACCCTTAAGTGGGTGTTCAAGGCGAAGAGGATGAAGCCCGCCATCGCTGCACAAGGCTCGCCAGGCACGCGGTTTCGTGCGGCGAGAGAGGATCGACCGACGATGCCTTCGCTTCGCGGGCACGGATGGAATCCATGCGACTTCTCCTGCGCTGGCCGCCCAGAAGGTGGCGGTGTTCATCACATGGACGTTAAATCGGCGCTTTCAACGGCGATTTGAAGGAGGAGGTCTACGTGCACCAAACCACCGCTTTGAGATTCGGCAAGGAGGAAAGGTGCTACGCTGCGCCAAGGCCCTCATGGCTTGCGACAGATCGAGGCGCGGAATGCCAAGTTGATTCCACGCCAAAAGGATGGGCTTGAGCAAAGCCCGACGAGGCGCCATCTACCGGCGAGGCAATGGTGGAAACGCCTTTTTGGTGGGTGTCTACGCCGACGACTTGGTGATCACCGCACCAAGGACGTGGAGGTGGCGATTCAAGGAAGAGATGAAGGCCACCTTCCAAATGAGTGACCGGGCCTCCTTCTACCCGGGATCGAGGTGCACCAGACGACTCCTAATCACGCGACTGCATCGCCACGCCAAGCGAAGTCGCTGAGCTAATTTGGGCTCACCGATCGCAACCAAAGACTCACTCCGATGGAGGAGGCAAGCCGAGCCGCGACGACACGACGGAAGAGGCGGACGCTGCAATCTGACGCGTCTTGTGGGGAGCCTCCGCTACCTCGCCCACACACGGCCGGATTCGCTTTCTCCGTCGGCACGTTAGTCGGCTCATGTAGCGATCGACGACGGAGCACCAACAGTGTGAAGAGGATCATCCGCTATGTTGCGGGGACTCGACCACGGCCTCTACTACCCGAGGTGCCCCGGAGAGGCACACCTCGTCGGCTCATACGACAATGCGACCACGGCGGCGACATCGACACCAAAGAAGAGCACGAAGCGGGATTCTCTTATTCCTCGGCAAGTGCCTCGTTAGTCGGGCAATCGGTTAGCGACAAGTGGTGGCCCCGTCATTGCGAGGTCGAGTACATAGCGGCTTCCACCGCCGACTCGAGCACTTTGGCTTGCTCGACCGCTTGGTGATCTCTCGGCAGAGACAAGTGAAGCGGTGGAACTCGGGGTGGGACAGAAGTCCGCCTCGCCTCGCAAAGAACCCTGTTTTTACGAGCGGAGCAAGCACATCCGAGCGAGGTACCATTTCATCCGAGATTGCTTGGACGAAGGAAGCATCAAGGCGCGTTACATCAACACTAAGGACCGACTATGCGGACTCGCTCACCAAGCCCTTGGGAGGATCAAGTTCCTTGAGCTTCGCTCCAGGACCGGGATGGTCCAACTTTCCCACAAGACGACGGACAAGACTTAGGGGGAGAATGATGGAATAAGTCTTTGTACTCAGTCTTTGTGGTCCTTTGTACTCGGCCTTTGTGGTCCTTTAGGACAAAGATCTTAGACCACTTTAGGGATCTTAGACCACTTTAGGAAGATCTTAGACTAGCATCTTAGCATATGCTTGACCCGCCTGGCGGCTATAAATATGTAACCCCAACCCTCAAAGTTGGCATGGCATTGTGTGAGAAATAAACAAGAAAATTGCCCCAACTCCTATTGTCATCCTCTCTCAATGAGAGTAAGAATTCAGCTACTAACAGGAAATCTTCCACATCTTCCCAAGTGGCTGCCGAAGCCGGTTGATCTTCCCACTGAATAAGCACTTGGCGAACTCCACGGGCAATCCTCATCTTGACAGCACGGGCCGGGGTAGCTTGGGCTGCGCCAAAATGTATTGGCGGCAAAGATGGAGGTGTGGCTGGTGGAGTACCCATGAACTTCTTGAGGAAACCCACATGGAACACATCATGGAGACGGGCTTGTGGCGGTAATTCCAGTTTATATGCCACCTCATTGACCACCGCTAATACCTTGTAAGGGCCATAGAATCTTGGTATGACTTGCCTTTGGGTAGTCAGAAGTAGACGCCGAGCTCGATGGCTAACACGTAGCTAAACCAGTCACCCACTCAAGAAGGACAGGACGATGCCCACGATCGTAGTATTTCTTAGCCATGCTTTGAGCCTGCAGCAACCTAGCTCGGACATCCGCCAAGAACAAATCCTTGTCCTCCATGGCAGCAGCGACCGCGGGAACCCTACATTCCCCTGCTTCATAGGACCGAATAGTAGGAGGGTCCTAGCCATAGACCACTTTGAACGGCGTCTCCTTCAGTGCTGAATGGAAGGAAGTGTTGTAAATGAAATCGGCCCAAGGTAGCCATTTAAGCCATTGTCGTGGCCGATCACCTGTCATGCACCGAAGATACATGGCGATAGCTTTGTTTACGGCCTCCGTCTGTCCATCCGACTGCGGGTGGAATGCGGAACTCATGTGGAGTTTGGTGCCCAGCAGCGAGAAGAGGGCTTGCCAAAAAGTGGAAGTGAACACCGTGTCGCGGTCGGAGACGATGGACGTGGGCACTCCATGGAGTCGGACAATGTCCGCGAAGAATGCGGCAGCTACGGACTCCGCTGAATATGGGTGTGCCAGGGCAATGAAGTGCGCATATTTGGAGAATCTATCCACCACCGTCAAGATGACCGATTTGCCACCCACCTTAGGAAGGTGCTCGACGAAGTCCATGGAGATATCGGACCAAACGGAGGACGGCACGGGAAGGGGCAGCAGCAGGCCGGCCGGGTGGATGCTCCGTTTTGTTCCGCTGGCAGACCAAGCAGTGACGGACGTAAGCTTGGATAGCTGCCCTGTCGCTTGGTGTGTGGAAGTCACGGCGGAACCGCCGCAAGGTCTTCTCGACGCCTTCATGTGCCGTGTCGTGGACGCCTTGGAGCACCTTCTGGAGGATCGTGGAGCCCGGCGGTAGGTAACATTTGCCACCATGAAGTAGGATGCCGTCCACCACAGACCAGGGGGAGCCGAGCGTGCGGTCAACCACCTGGGCGGCCAGCGTGATGATTGCCGGGTCACGGTCGGCCTCCTGCCGCAGGTCCTGGACGATGTCGAAGCTAGGCCCGGAGATGCCCATGAGAGCGCCCTCAGCCACGTCGCGACGGGAGAGAGCGTCGGCGACGATGTTGGTGCGACCCGGCTTGTACTCAACGGTGAAGTCAAAGCCCAGCAACTTGCTTACCCACTGGTGCTGCGGAATCGTGGCAAGACGTTGGTCCAAAGAAGAACTTCAAGTCAGAGTGGTCGGTCTTGACGACAAACGGACGCCCCCATAGGTACGGCCACCAATGGCGACGGCTTTGGACAAAACCCGATCACCAAGGCCAGACGCCGCGAGACCTCGGTGAGGAGCCATCGGTTGGTCAAGAAAGCCACCGCGGCTTTTGTTGATGTAGCATCGCGCCGCAGCCGTGCTCGATGCGTCGCATTCCACCACAAAGGGAGGTGAAGTCGTAGAGCGAGGACGGTGCCGACGCCGGGGCCTCTTCGAGGATCGAAAGCCGCCGACCTCCGGTGACTCAGCGGTTGCCCTTGCGAGTAGAGCGGTGAGGGCGACCAACGCCCGTAATCCTTGGACGACTGCGGTAGTATCCTGCCAACCCGAGGAAACCGCGAAGGGCACACACCGTGCGCGGGGTCGGCCAGTCGACCACGGCCTGGACTTTGCCGACATCCATAGCAACGCCGTCGCGGGAGATGATGTGGCCCAAATAGGCAACGGAGGACTCACCAAAGAAGCATTTAGACTTCTTGAGGACGAGATCGTTGTCGCGGAGCGTGGTGAAGACGGCTCGGACATGCTGGAGGTGTTCAGACAACGTCTTGCTGAAGATGAGGATGTCATCGAAGAAGACGAGGACGAAACGGCGCAGGAATGGCCTGAGCACCGCGTTCATCAAGGCTTGGAAAGTTGCCGGTGCGTTGGTGAGCCGAACGGCATGACCAGAAACTCGTAGAGGCCGTCGTGGGTACGGAAGGCCGTCTTCTCGATGTCGCCGGTGAACATCCGGACTTGATGATAGCCGGAGCGGAGGTCGAGCTTGGTGAAGAACTAGGCGCCATGGAGCTCGTCGAGCAACTCATCCACAACCGGGATCGGGAACGTGTCCCGCACCGTCCGCTCATTGAGTGCCCGGTAGTCGACGCAGAAGCGCCAGGAGGCGTCCGGCTTCTTGACGAGCAGCACCGGAGACGAGAAAGCGGACGTGCTGTGACGAATGATGCCGCGGTCGAGCATGTCCTTACACCGCGCTCGAAGTTCGCCCTTATGCATGGCGGGGTAGCAGACGGCCGGACGGCGACGGAGGCGCCCTGGCAGAGGTGGATCACGGTGGTCGACGGCCGGGAGGAGGCGACCCACGGGTTCGGCGAAGATGGCGCTAAACTCTGGAGGAGAGCCGACAAAGATCGGAACCCAATGCCGCAAGTTGGGGGAGCTGTGGAGGACTGCCGAGCCCCTGCCAGCGGACCTTGTGATCGCGAAGCCAAAACTCCATCGTGAGGGTGCCGAAGTCCCATAAGATCGGCCCGAGGGTCGCCAACCATCCGGTGCCGAGCACAAGGTCGTAGCCAACGAGTGGGAGCACGAAGATTGTCTCGCGGAACGGCTCGTCGTGGATGGAGAAGGTAGCGCCCTTGAAAACCCCAAGGCACGAGAGCCGTTCTCCATTGGCCACGGTAGCGTGCAGCCCAGTGCGGGAGTCGTAGGACGCCCCCGTCCGTGTCGCAGCTTCCTCCGAGATGAAGTTGTGGGAAGAGCCGGAGTCAAGGAGTGCATGGAACGTGACGTCGCCCCACTGCACCGAAACTTGCATTGTGCGGCCAGTGCGAACTCCCGAGATGGCGTGGAGGGAGATGACTTCGAGCTTCGGCGTCTGGCGTCGGCGGCGAGTGATGTCGGAGTGTCGCTGTCATCGGGCGAGGCCATCTCCATGAAGAAGCTGCTTGCATAAGCGATTGTGGCCCGGACGTATTTTTCATCGCAGCTTGAAGCAAAGGCCTTGGCGACGGCGATCATCCATCTCGGGCGTGAGGCGGGAGACTCTGGCGGCCGGCGATCACGCGGTCTTTGGTGTGTGGGGCGCCGCTGACATCGGCGGTGGGGCGCACTGGCAATGGCGGTGTGGGCAAGACCCTGCAGCGTGGCCGAGCCGCCGACCACTCGCTCCGTCGCTCGTATGCCGAGCAGCCGATGGCGACCTCGGGGACATCGGGTTTTGGAGCTGCACGTCGATGCTGAGTGGTTCTTGGAGGCCGGCCATGAACATTTGGATCTGCTGAGACTCGGTGAGTGGACCCGCCCGAGCCAGGAGCTCCATGAAGCGCCATTGTACTCGTGATGCTTGGTCAAGAAGCGCAAGTTCGCCCATGGGGTTGGCGCGGAGGGTGGTCCAAACGGATGTTGAGCGCCCGAGAACCGGCGCCAGATGGGGTGCCTCCTCCCGCATTGGATGCGATGTACCATTCCGGGCGGGCCCATCCATGTTGAAGGACGCCATCGCACCTTTCTCTCCATGATCCATTGTTGGAGGAAGAAGGACTCGCACTTGTTGATAAAGAGGAGGGTCCGTCTTCCGTCGAACTTGGGAAAGTCCACCAGGAAGCGGCGAGGCGCTTCGGCATGATGCCCGAACCCCTGGACGCCGTCGCGGCCGCCGTCATTGCCCTGGACGATGATGGTGTTGTTGGTGCGCTCGAGCCGCTCGATGGCGCAATGATCTTGCTGCTGCTGCTGTTCCAATCTTGTGACCGCGCTCTCGATGGTGCCCAACTTGGTGAGCTGCTGGGTGATGGCGGCGAGTTGATCCAGGATGGCCTTGTCCCGGTCGGAGGCGGCAACCATGGTAGAAGACGTACTTGCAGGATCGTTGACTCCTGATACCAAGATGTTACGACCAAGGGTCCTCTCTGTGGCGGCAAGGGAGGCCTTGGTGGTCCGGGTCCTTTGTTCGCATGGTGGTGATCGTCGGCTTGGCGCCCGATCAATGGTGGGCGACAAGGGAGATTAGGCAGAAGGAGAGGTAAGAGGTAAATCAATTCTTGCTTAACTTGATCAATGCCATGCGGCTTACATAAATAGGCTGGCTGCCCTATTCATCTTTCCTAATAAACATTCTCACGAAAGGAAACCCAAAATCCCCTTATTTGTCTTTCCTACTAAACCCTCTTAAGAAAGGAAACTCAAAAGACCAAATCCAATCAAGCAGACTCAACTTGCCATCCCCTCTAACCTGCCTTTGGCCGGCGGCTATAGGTTCGGCCCCACATAACAGTGAAGTAAAAAGTAATAAGCACAGCAGTCTAAAGGGCTTAAATTTAAGTGTAGGAAAGCAATAACATAAACTACAGCACAATTGACTTTCTTAACCACATTTACCAGAAACGCGGTTCGTCCGAGTCACAGCATGGGATTCGGGTTCGCAGTTTGCCACTTTTTCTAGCAATTTCCACAATGAACATGAATCCCGTACCCTAAGCTGGTTCGGGTTCAACAAATCTAGTTCGTGATTCGCAGGGATTTACAGCGAATCCGGTAACTACGTTCTTATCACATGTAGATGATCTGATTTGCAGTCATTCTATATGTGAACCCTAGGATGTGCCATCCCACTTTCCCCTTTCCCAGTGACATCTCTAGTATGTCACCACTTCATCTTCCTCCCTCCCACATAGCAACTTTGGAGCTAGTGACAAGGTGAAAAGTCTAGGATGTGTATGGTAAGTGACAGAAACAAGGTAGTGAAAAGGAATATACTGGTGAAGCACTTGTTGACAACAAATTTTGTGTTGTTGACCTGACCAAACAACCATATGATTAGGCAAACGCTTTCAGAAGTACTGGTTTAGGTTTGCACCACATCCTATTTTCTAATCTTATTTCACCACTAACAATCACTCATGTTTACACCAATAATCACCACAGCCTAAACCTCATCAATTTTTTCTGATTCTCATGTAGCTATTTTCTTTTTCCCCTTCCTCCTTTACCCGAAAGTATCCAACTCACTACTACTGCAGCTAATGAAAGGGAAAATGACCGTGGTTTGAAAAAATTGGCCAACATGACTAAGCAACTTTGTCTTACCAAATGTCTTTATCCCTATTTGACAGTTAGCATGACCAAGACTAGCAAAGTTACATGTAGCAAAAAGTCAAGAATGAAACAAAAAATAAAAGGATATACGTATTTTGTTTAGTAATATTAAACTCACTTATAAAACAAGTATAAAATTGACTTGATTGCTTGGCACTTGGCAGCATGAAAAGCTATAGCAGATGAACAATAATCACGGCCACCAACATAACCAGAAAGAACTTTTCGGGGTTTTTTTTTTTTGGGGTGAGAAATTAGTAAGGACAAGTTAACCTGACAATTTCCCATTTTAATATCAAATATGAGTAATTAACTACTACTGTACAAATATATAAACGAAATCCCATTTCTAACCATTCACATAAATTACAATCAAACATGGCATCATGGTTTTAAATCACAATTTTTGCGGCTTCACGGCAAAGTCCCAAAAAAGCTATAGCAGCTATCGCGGAAGCTGTCCTCCATCGCGTTTTCAGTATTAAATTATTTTTAAAAATAAATATGTATATAATATAAGTGACCTCCAAACAAATCATAAAAACATGGTCCTTTAGAAGTTACTAATACTTTTATAATAAGAATATGAGTCAAGTCCGGAATCAGCAACATTTTGATACATGTCCAAAAGACCATAAATGATAACTAATCACAATGTTCTTAACAATAAGTACTTAATCACTAAGAAATATGAAAGTAGGATTATTGAAAAAGGGTGAGATGGGGCCGCTTACTAGGTTTTCTTATAGTTCAAGCTTATAAGAGATGCATTTGTGCATTTAGTAATGTTAGCTTTCAAAATGGGCCCAATGTTTTGGCCCAAAGTGAGCTATTGCTAGCTATAGCGCTTATAGCTAATATAGCAGAACATTGGCCCGTAGCTTCACGTTTAGGGTACAAAAATGCTATAATGTAGGTACAGCTAGCTGTTTAGAACACTGCATGGCATCCATCAACATAGACACACATTGGCAACCACCATGGAATTCTAGCAAACAGAGAAAATAGCAAGCGGTAAAAGCACTTCAGAAACCATTGAACGACCGAAATACAATAACAAAACTAACAAGCGCATCGAACATGCCTCCTAACAAATGGGTAAAAACGCTTTACAGCTACAATGAAGACAACAACAACAAATCATGACCAGAACACGGATTCACAAACTTTGACAACCAAACATACATCCAGTACTAAGATCCTCATGCTTCCACCACACAGCCAATGCACGTCCAAGCCTCACAATACGCCCACCTAGGATGCCCAGATACGCCGATACCGATACGGATATGCTGATACCGTGATATGCTAGTTCCCCAAAAACACCAATACAGCGATATGTGTGTATATATATAATAAAAATAAAATAACTGAGAAACATACATGAGATATAGTACATCATACACAAAATAGACATAAATGATTCCAGCATCTCCTGAGTTGTAGAGGTATTATGGTTGAAAGGTATTAGAGAAGTATCACATAAGTATCCAGAATTGTTTTATTTCTTTAAAAGTAAGAAATTCACCGATACTGGCAAAATACAGTATCTGATATGGATGAGTACTGGATACGTATCATTATCTGATACGCCAGTTTCGGAAGTATCCAGTAATACAGACGCCCACATACGCCTCCGACGGACTACCAAAAGGTTCACATCTTCTCACAAACCAACTCAAGAAAATAACAACGAACGGCAAGCCATATGAAATGGGCAATGCACCAAAACACGTCCCAGACAACAGCAGCAGCAACACCAACAATATAACAGGTTAACACAACCCTAGAGTCTTAATCGTTAAGGACGCGAGCAGCGTCCAACCAGGGAGACAAGAGAAGAGCCCGATGCGACCGGAGGGAGGGGGAGGCGCGCTTACCACCCCGGAGCCGGTGACGGTGGAGAGGGTGACCTTCTGGTCGTAGGTGTAGTCCTTGGTCAGCAGATCTGCCGATTGCCAAGCACCGAAACCAAGAACAAACGGATCAGCGTACGCTCGCTCGTACAGAGATAACAGCGACCGAATCAAGAACCGATCGGGTCGAATCAAGAACGGAGGTGCGTACCCTTGGCCTTCTTGCCGATGTCGGAGAAGAGGCCCGGGCCCTTCATGGCAGATGAGGACTAGGGTTCCGGGGAGGCGGGCGGCGGGTGGAGATGGAGAGAGAGAGAGAGAGAGGCAGAAGGGAAGGGGCCCTCCGCCTCTGGCAATGGAACGTGGTGGAGGCAAGCTGCAAGTGGCAGGGGACACCAAAAAAAACACACACACACACAACTGTGATGATTCTCTTTTCCTACTTTTTTGAGATTTTACTAAAGCACCACTAATAAGTCAGGAGATTTGCAATATCACACACTTCTTATTTAGAATTCCTTTACAGTACTACCATCATTCTTTTGATCTAATAAATCAAATTAGATAGTATTTATTTATACTTCTTTCATAGTAGAGTAGTACGAATACTCTCGACAAATCAATAGCTAAAACTAATTTCTATAACTCACCATATGGTACCATAAAATGTATCTTTTTTAACCTAAATAGCATGCAAATATTGTTTGGAGCACACAAATTTCATTACAAACGGCACAATTTCATATGAACCTATGAAAATTCTCATGTATATAAACATAGCTGTGAAAATTGCATTCTCGTCAATTTTAAAATAAAAATTTCTCGCAATATAGGAAAAAATAACAACCACAAGAGGGATAACAAAAAAATGTAGTTAGAAGAGAAAGTGTAAAGAGAAAATTAGCTCAACATCATTATAAAGATACATAAATTCAAAAATACTATTGCATATGAGGCTAATAAGTGGGTCATAGGACGACATATCATGGCAAATTGATGGTACTAGGTGGTGAGGCGCGCTATGCGGCGCCCGGTTGTAGTATATTGGATGTTTGTCTGTGGTTTGTAAGTTGTTTAATATAGGACATCGTAGTTTGATTTGTATCATCCGATGTATGAGGAAAATTAACAAAAGTGCGTTGTTTATATTAGATGGATTACAAATTACCTCGTGTTGATTGATATGGAGTTGGTATAAGTAAATTGGTGTATAGGTGTTATATCACTAATATAAAGAATAGATGATAGGGTCTGAAAATATATGATGCATTGCTATAACGTGAGCTGCACCAATGTTTACATCGCAATACTAATAAGAAAGCATGGCGCAATATATCATAGAAGCTGCATAGGCATCACCATATGCTGGTAGGTAATTTACAACTTTTATAGGTAGCAGTCTTGGTATATGGTCTTACGTAAGTTACAGTCTTTATAGTCAGTAGACCTGCTTCGGTTGCATGTATTGCGTGACAACAATGATCATTTGACACAAGAAATATCTGATATGAGGTGGTAAGGCACTATTTGCCAGGCGACTGCGCAGTAGGGTAAAAAGCCAAATGGCTGGCGGAGTCTCCATGCTGATAACGGTGGATGCACCAAATTGTTTATATATATATAAGGAAACATCGCACTATGTATGTAGGAAACACAGGTAGCGTTGTGGTAATAGGATGGGCCTAGAGCAGCAAAACATGGTGCGAACACTGCTATCTGACGCGGCCAACGGTTCAAGCTTTGTTTCTGCAATAGGAAAAATAAGTTGGATTAGTAGATTCAAGTTTTGTTTCTGTAATAGGAAAAATAAGCTGGATTAGTAGATTCAATAAATGGTGATCTCCCTAGTAAGGATGAGATAGATCGAAAACATGAGAAAATACCTTTCAAAGTCCGTTTGATCTGTATCATCTAGATTCAGTTTCCTCATCGTTGTTGGTCTATATATTTTTTTGCGAGATAACAATAAAAAAGCTGGATTATATTAAGATTACGTTGAGATTAATAACATGAAGGTATATAGAGAATAGGTATGTTACCTTTTATGAGTATCCGAGCTAGGTGTAGAGTCTGTAGTTTTCAGGTGTTGAGCGTTTAGTGGGAGTCATGATTGCTTCTCTGCTCTGGTTAACAGAAACAACTATGTGTGTAAAAGAAAATCCAATGTGGGTAAATACTAAAACCAAGATTTGTAAAACGCACTGTGATATATATGTAATCATTTTTTTAGGTGGGGTTCCAATAGGCTTTAGAATGCATAAAAGCTATCTTGTGAAGCAGCACGAAAGACTTTTCTGGAGAGATATGGAACATATAGTTTAGGGATGTTCACCTCATCTAGAGCAGAGAATTTTTCTCACTATAGGTGTATGAGGCACTGGTGTATGTACAGGAACGAGTGCAGTTGTATCAGCTGTGCGTTTTTGCGAATCTGGTTCTCCAAGCGCAATTGCTGTGGAAGAGAAAATAATATGAGATGGTTGTATCAATAGCTATTTGTTAGGCAATATATCCTGATGAGGAATAGGAAGGAGGAAGTAGTTACCAGTAGGATCAGGCAGTGATCTAGATGAACTTGCATCGTGACAAATTTCAGGTTCAACATGGGATGGAATGGCAAGCGGTGCTATAGAGTCAACATAGAATGATGCTTTGATTCTTTGCAATGATCCACGTGAACCACTCACTCTTAAAGTATAACATCTGCCATAAAGGCTTGTTATCTGCGGCGGTATAAATGCTTGGACAGTGGAGGTGATGGATGTCAAAACTAAAACAGGAACATGAAGTAATTGTTGACCCATATCACCAAAGAAAACAAATTCAGCCGTGGGAGCATCATCTTCTGTAGCATTGGAAGGATCCACTCCAAAGATAGCTAGTTTATATCTAGAATGTTATAGACATGCATTCACCATAAGTAGGGAAACGTTATGAGACATCATAGAATTTCATGATTGTTATGTATTGTGCAGCGGGCAACGTACCGTGGTTCTGGAGTTGTGCCAGGACAACGCGGGCAATCATATTGAGTGTCATTCTGATTGGTTGTTCTTCTACAGAACTGCAACTCATATACCACCAACTTTCACCTGGGACAAGGCTTTTAATGGCTATGTTTACAACATAGGCAACAACCTGCATGTATTAACAAAGTGGATATAAATAGTTATAGCATCAATCTGTGTATAACATAATTTATGTGCGTAAGAAGGATAAGCTGTGCAGCTGTACTAACAAAAGCGTCATGTGCATTTAGAACAGATAACTCAGCAACAGTGGTCGTCTTGGGCGAGTCTTCCTTTGGTCTTGTACCAAGCCATTTAATTTAATGGGGTACAACAGCAAAGCTACTGATGATAGGAAAGAAATGAGTATAAATATTGAGGATGTCATTTACGCCGTATCAAGCAGCAAATGGGACTGTATTAGCTTACCTGTTTTGAAGGGCGACAATCTCCGGGATAGGAGCATTGGCATACTAGCGGCAAATCGTGCTTCCTTGAAGTGATAATTGTCCTAACAATGAAAGTGAAACTGTTATTAGTAAAAAGCTTCAGGAGCAGAAATATTTCGAAACCAAGAAAATGCTGTATTAAAATATGCAGAGGACAAACAAAGACCTACCAGCATACAACTTAACCGTAAGGCCAACAAAGAGGATAACAATAGGAGCATTCACACGTGTCATCTGTAGCCCTTCGGCATCAAATTCATGAGCATGTGTGCCCCACAGAGCAACAGTAGCCTTTTCTCTATTGGACAAAGCTAAAAAATATCATCATTGCATGAAGAAAAGATGAGACCAAACAATAGCATTTGTCCTTGTAGGAACCAAGCATGCTGCTGCAGTTGTTTAAGAGGTAGAAACACAGATAAGGTAGTAGCATGGAATGCAGAGCTCAAAGTGCGTGAGCAAACAACTAAAGATGCAGAGCAGTAGCATTCTTGGGTGACAATGACTTTTTTAGCGAGAAAGCATAGTTTGTATAAGATTCAACTTCCATCAGTAATCTGAATATTGCGCACTGATTTCTCAATACCATTTGGATAGACTTTGTTGATATGTGATACGGTGATGAGCAGACCAATGGTGTCTAAGAGAGAGGCAAACATATGGCAGGTTGAGCGTACATGAATTGATTAAAATGGAGCATAACATATTTTTTGTAGATGCACTGAGATTTATATAGGATGAGGGAAATGGTTATATGAAAGCTATCTTACCGGATAAGAATTCTTTTTCTCCAATACGTTTTTTGAGAACATCAAATGTAGCCAGTGTATATGCATAGCATGGAAAAGTATCTGGAACAGGTGTGACTTCTTTGATCTTTGTATATTTAGTGAACCTAGCCATTATTGGGCGGTCAATAGCTCGGTATGTGTTCTTTGCTTCATCTACCTCAAAATATTCAATGTAATAGACATGATTTTCATGGAGGAGAGCCCTGAACTGTTCAACATGACGCTCTGGCACCTGGCCTTCCATTGTGTCACCCTGAATGATACAGTGGACAAAGAGGAATATGTAGGTGAAAAGAGCAATGGCAATGCATATGTGAACTAATAGCGCAAGAACTGACTACGTGTCTTCGAGGAAAGGACGGAGCACAAGTCTGCAATGATGCTGCCATGAAAGCAGCATGAGACATTTTTGAAAGAACAAAATAACAGAGCAGCAACAAACCAGAGCAAAGCAGTGTGCAAGCCATCAAACAATCGTAGAGCAGCGTAGGAAAAGATAGGCAGTGAAGGGCGAAGTTTTTTTGCGCAACACATTGGTCAAGACGATAGAATAAACAAACATGGCTGTATGGATAGATAGGACAAACCACGAGGGTTATGTACAGTAACCTAGCGTACCCAAGGGCAGGGCAGGCACACGATGACCAACTGGAGCAGGATCCACTGTAAGCGGAGCTAACACAGGCATGAAAGGACGAATAAATCATGTAGAAGGCAAAAAGCCACAAAGGAAAAACATGGAAAGACAAACAACACGAATAGGAAATCTGCAAGGAAAACAAAAGGAGCAAACACATAGAAAGATGGTGATCCAGGGCTGCGACCAACCAGACGTAGCTAGGCGTGGGCGGCCTCTTGGCATCTGAATGTAGAGCGAAATGATAAGAGTCATGAACAGGCAAACCAAACCAAACTCAACATAAAACCACATAAGGAAGGCTAAATAACAACCACGAAAAGAGCACACATGGATGAACAAAACACAGCACTGAACACGACGAAATTAACAGGAAGCACAACACTTGAGCCAACCAGAGCCAACCATGGTTGATGAACCATGTACCATAACCATGCAAAGAGAAGCACAGGGAATCATACAAGAGTTAAGCACCATAACCATGCAAACAATAGCACAGGGAGTTATATAGTAGAGGGCCTAGCAGTAAGCACCAACGAAGAGGCAGCCAGACCTTGTGTCACAAGCACGATGACGAAGGGCATGAAGGCCCGGGCTCCGGCGCTGTCCTTGCAGAAGCGAGGTAGTAGGAACGCGGTAAAGCAAACTGCAAACAAAAGGCCAAAAGAAAACCAGCAATGAATGAGAATGGAAATCGCTGCCCAAGAATACGAACAGAAAAGAACGCAGGATAACCATCCGATAAATGCTGCAGGCTCTGAAGAGATACCACCCCTCGAACTCTTCTAGCGACTTTTTTTCGCGAGTAATATCAGCACCATATCAAATCACGCATTGAATCACATCAGTAAAACAACAAACAAATAATTTCAGGCAGAAGCTGTTAGCTATAAACACATAATTTTCCAAAATCCATTCCGATAAATGCTGCAAGCTCTGAAGAGATACCACCTCTCGAACTCTTCTAGCAACTTTTTTTCGCGAGTAATATCAGCACCATATCAGATCATGCATTGAATCACATCAGTAAAACGACAAACAAATAATTTCAGGCAGAAGCTATTAGCTATAAACACGTAATTTTCCAAAATCCATACTTCCCCAATTTCAACACATAACTTCACACCGCCTCTGGAACTCTTCCAGCGTTTTTTTTTCACGAGTAACACCACCACCATACCAAATCATGTATTGAATCACATCAGCAAGACGACAAACAAATAATTTCAGATAGAAGCTAGCAGCTATAAACACATAATTTTCAAAAATTTACACTTCCCCAATTTCAGCACATAACTCCACACACCATACCAAATCATGTATTGAATCACATCAGCAAAACAACAAACAAATAATTTTAGACAGAAGCTGACAGCCATAAACACATAATTTTCAAAAATTCACACCTCCCCAATTTCAGCACATTACTTCACATAAGAGGCCAAACAACTGAGAAATAGACATAAGAGGCCAAACAACTGAGAAATATCACGAGATATCTTGGTAGGGCTAATGATTCAAGGTCCAGACTTCAAAGACGCAATGCCATCAGAACATAAATCGACCGCTCTTCCCCCCCATACTCCCAAGCAATCGAAAACTAAGATCGTCCTAACAGCAATCCGATGGAGCAATTAACAGCGAGAGGGGCACCGTTAATTATACGCACATCCAGACATTGAGCGCCTCACCGTGGATGGAGAATGCAGAGAGGAAGACCTGTGGGAGCGATCACTGCAGAAGAAGAACGGCGCAAGAAGACGCACTTGTCATCCCGCAGTATCCGGCGGCGCAGTAGTGACGCACCAGCCCGCACCTAGTCACTATCGCGTGTGACGAAGCCGAGGGAAAACGGCTCCCGCTCTCGCGCGTGAGGAAGCCGAGGGAAAACGGCAGCGCTATTGGAGACGGCGAGAGCGGGAAATGAAAAGAGGAGCGCGATGGGAGCGGCAGAGCACGCGAGCGATGGCGGGAGCGAGGGCCCCGTGCGTGAGGAGATGCGGGAGCCGCTGGCTGCGAGGCTGGGAGAGCAGCGACGGCACTTCAGAAGCACCGGGAATTGCGACAGACAGAAGTCTCAATCTCAAACAAAAGGCCAAAAAGAAAACCAGCAATGAATGAGAAGGGGAATCGCTGCCTGAATACGAACCGGAAAGAACGCAGGATAATAACCAAGTAGGAATGAGCAAGGACCAAGCAAGGAAAATGGGGAAAAGCGAGAAGAGGATACCTCATGGCGCCGTGTAGTAAAAAAAAAGAGAAGCGGAGCACTCGAGGAAGGAGTGCTGCATAGGATATACATTGTATATACCCTACGACGCTGTGCATGAACTAAGGAAGCGAAGCACTCGAGGGAGGCCACATACATCGCATAAACAACTGGCACCTGCACGTCACACCGAGGCAAGCCAAAGCCAACAGGTGTACAGGCAAATTGCAGGACCAAGCGAAACGCCGAAGACCGAGAGCAGAGCCGCACTACCCCTCCCACGAGGACACTCGACACAAGCCAAGGAAGAGCCGCACAGGTGGCGAGCACGTAGTGGAGGACTTTACATACGGCAGCGCCCTAAGAACGGCATTCCTAGCAACTTTAGATAAGTAGTAGATTTTCCAACTCAAATGAACAATAAGATAGTACAGAACAATTCGCTATAAGTGTAAAAGCATGCTTGGCGCTTTACTTTTCTCCTCCGCTAACATAGTAGCATAAGTAGATGTTCTACGGAGAATAGCCTGCAAGATTGAGGTCACGACTCACCATCGTATTCAAGAACCACAAACCTGGTCCACATCAAAAAGATCATGAAAAGGACGACGAGGACGTCTTCATGATCCAAGCTAAGGTGATGTTTAATAGAGCTTTAGATTTTAGCTCTATTTCAGATTTAAAGTTTATAGGCTAAATTAAATAAAGTGAATTAAGTTTACATTTTACTCCTATAGCACGGTGCAACAGGTGACCGACGCTGTCGCTCTTGACATTCGCAACCGCCAGTGGGATTTCGGGATGGCCTAGTTTTTTTCTAGAGTTTTCTTGTTAGGCGTGCCTATTTTGGACCCACGGGTCTCTTAGGGGGATTGCTTCTCTGGCTGTATCTCTCCCCATCATCTCTATTCTCTTTCGCTCCTCTCCCCCTCCCCCCTCTCTCCTGTTTTCCCTTCTTTGAACTATGTTGTGTTTTGTCCTATCTTAATGCATTTGACAGAGCTCTTGCCTTCTTTTCACAAAAAAAAATTAAGTTTACATTTTTAATCTAAAATGTAAACAAGATGATCCACATAAACACTTTTAATATATCCATAGCTCCAGCTCTATAAATTTCTGGAGTTAGAAATACCCTACTCCACTAACTCCACGAATTTTAATGGAGCTGAAGCTGTACCAAACACCCCTAAGGCTCCCATTGTCCCATTCCAAGTAGGCACACACAGAAAACACGCATGGCAAACTCTAGAGATCGCTGCGGTGAAAGTGGGGTGTGGGTTTCATATTTGGTAGGGTGTCTCATCAATAAGGAAAAGATTCAATGTAATAGTAATAACTACCGTAACTTTAGTAGTTGTAGATCAATCATTGGATAAAAAAGAGATATTTCAGAATTTCTATAGGACGGTTTGGAATATACTATAGCGACCTGATGTTGTATCTATACTGTAGCTAAGAACTGTTCAACGATCCGAACCGTCAGTTGTTTCAATGCAGTGATGCGAACAATTGGGAAAATACTTAAGATGCGGTCACTGCACGGGAATTCTATCCCACCGCTGATTGCCAGATTTGATGGAGAGAGAGAGAGCTTGGGACGAGCCCGGTGAAGCGCTATCAAAATCCACGGTTCCGACTCCTCCAACCTCAGAAATGTGCAGGATGGATAAGACCGTCCGCAGGGCCACCGGCGGGGCATCAACCGGATGGCACGAAAGAGGCATTCGGCGAGCTTAGCTGTTAGCTGCAGTTCCTCAACGGCATCTTGTCATTGATACCGTGTGGTCTCAGCCAAGTTTGCCATTGCGTTCATCATATTCCAATTCCACCAAGTTCTTACACTGGGGTTTTGTAATCGTTGCTATGTTGAATGAATGAAAATTACCCTTCGGGCCTTTGATCCTTAAAAAAGAAAGCAGGAGCGAAATAGCAGAGTAGCAGTAGAAATTACTAAAAGCAACGGCACGGCGGTGCTGACCAGGAATATTTCCCTTCTGACTTTAGTACTTAGATAAATATTTGCGACTTTAGTACTTAAATAAATATTTGCCTCTCCATCACCAACAAAATCAGAGTGGCGCAGCGGAAGCGTGGTGGGCCCATAACCCACAGGTCCCAGGATCGAAACCTGGCTCTGATAATTAGCTAATTTTGGCAACGTTCTTTTCCTTTTTTTTTTCTGGCAGCAAACCTATCTTGGCATTTAACGTCTTTTTTCTCTCTCGTTTACTGAGAGACAAATCTCTCTTGTATGCGTACAAGTCCAGATAATGTGCCGCTATTTGCAACATTTAGGTGTTGTCCTTTTAGTTAATCCTCTTTTCAGGCCAATCGGAACCTACTGGATAGCCACAAAAGAGTACTAGAGTCGAAGATGCTTGAAGCTTTGCACCAAACTGTCCCAAGTCTTACCAGCTGCATCTAGGCCTGCCTGTCAATGGTTTGGATTCAAATGGGTTGAGTGGGTTGGGTTTAACTTAAGGAATGAGTGTAGCTGGATGGGTTCAAATGGTTTGAGGAGCAAAATAGGTTGGGTTGGGTTTACTTGTAAAGTGGTTTGGTTTGAGTCGGATTGGATTGAATATTTACGATTTTATATGGGTTTAAACCCATGGTTTGAGTTGCCATGGGTGTTGAGGGAGGCCTCTTTCCTTCTATCAGAAACTAGAAGATTTTGAACCTCCTGAGCTATGTAGTAGAATAGTTGCCCCAAATAGGGCGATTTTTGCTAGATGATGCAGCATAGACATAAAAGGGTAATAAGAATTACTTGAATATGGTTTTCTGATGAAATATTTTTCATGCAATAGACAATGGCTCCATACTCTCTCATATGAGCACTGCTAATCTTACAAGATGAAAAAAGCTTTCTTGCTGCCATCTCTAGGCCATCTACACCCTGTTACCAAGAATTCAAACAAAATTCAGTATTACATTTCAAAAATAAAAATAAATTCAACATGGAATAAAAGTGTCCCGTCAAAGAGAGAACCATTCTCGCACGTGATAATTATGCCATGGCGGTGACGATGAACAGAGAGCGCAGGAGAAGCGCCTTCTCGCCAGCTGCCATGAGCTAATGCAGTGGAAGTCTAGCAGCATGATTAGCGAGAAGCGATGGTGCACCCTGGGCTCGTCGCAGACGTGCTGCACCAGGATAATCTTCCCGAGGCCTATGGGGCTGATTATAGGAAAGGACGCCTAGCTCTACCCCACCGCTCTCGAGCTCAATGCCACGTCCGTCGCCGCATTCGAGTACTCAAGGACCTCTCCGAGCTGCTCCACCGCATCGTGCACCGCAACCAGGACCCCCCTGGCAAGAAGGCCCACCTAGTCGCCGAGGATAGTGGTTTTGTGGGCCACGGCCACGGCTGAGGACGCTTGCGTAGCCGCAAGCTACGCCTTGCACCCCGCACGTCAGGGATGTGGATGAAGTGAAAACGATAAATTAGAGTATGACAACTTTCAGGACGAACTGTGAATAAAATTGGATTTTGCCTTGGAATCCATCAATATTAGAGTAAGAAGAGGTGATGAAAGTGCTACAAATATTCACATTTTAAGATCATCCGTATCAAACAAGCCGTTGCCTCAATACATCTAGGATGTTTTGATATTCAATTGTAAAATCTATAATTGGTTGTGTCTTGTAAATGTCATTATAGAAATATCTAAAGAGAAGAAAATTTTGAATAACAGATACTAATCATGGAAGTTCTACCAAGAGAGTTAATAAAACAACATATCACAGATGCAAATGAATCAATCAGACATGTTCTTTACTTAGTAGATGTTTCAATAGATGGAAGTTCTACCGAAGGAGGTATAGGAAAAACATTTGCTTCCAACAAGCAAGACACAATTCAGTCATTGGATTCAAGATGAGTAAATATTAAGGTGACAATATATTATCAAAATATGATACCACAAATATCAACAAGCATACATTAAGAAATCACATTATTTCATAGTTCAAGGCAAGAAGACCTTATGGTTTTTTCATGTATGCCATCATCTATGCCATAACTTTTGCAACAGAGGCTTTTCGGTTCTCTCTAAAGTTCTACAACTCCAGTACAGTGCTAATTTGTTTGACACCAATAACCGATGGATCTCCATTCATATATCTTAATCCCTACAAAAGCGATCATATTATTATGAACAAGGGTGTCATGGTATATTATTAGTAACCACGTTAAATTAAATACTAGAAAACTTTATATTATCTCTATAAGTTCAGCTTTGGCTTCTTTTAGCTCTGCATTATCCCTACGGTCCTTAATGATAAGTGTCATGTTAAGGGATTCAATATCTTGTAATTTGTCATATATATCTTTCGATTCTTATTTTATCTCATAAATCTTTTTAGTTAACTCAAACTTGCCCTTCAATTATTTGATCTCCACCTTTTTGTTTAGCTTCTAACAGCTTTTCCATATTGTCTATTTTACCAAAATCATATTTCAATCTTATCAATTAATTTAGATCAAAAACAAAATGATGTTCTCACATATTAGAATAATGAACAGATCAAAATAGTAGCAATGAGAATTTCAATGTTTTGCATAAAATAAATTCACAAGCAATAACTGCTACAAATATTTTTCACTAAGTTTTGCCATGTCAAGTGCAGTAATCTATGCTGGAAAGCATAAGAGTGATCAATTTGGCAATGTTGCATGAGCATTTAACACAATGTATTCTTGTATATCATTGACTATCTAATTCTATGCATTTTTCTTAGAAAAAATGAATGGTAACCTTGGTATGAACTGATTGACAAATAATGTTCTAGGGAGATGATATGAGAAAGAAAATTAGATGAGTTGGGAAACCTAATTGTCTGAACTATCATTAAGCAGTAACTATTATAATTTAAGTTTGTCATGCAAAGGCAACATGTATGTAAATCCTACCATATGCAAATTTCTACAATTTTGCTAGTTTGCTACATTTAACATAAAACTCTTGAAAAAACTTGCCGCTGAGATGAACATACACCAATTTTTCCAAATCCTTAACAAAAATCCAGAATACCACATGACATTCGATGCAAATGACACATACTTTTATTCATAAAATAGATCTAGTAATCAGAGACTAAAACAATTGATCTATTTCTAAACCAAAATACAAACTTGGGCATCGGTGTGCATGCCCTATGTAGAGAGATCAAAAAAATGAAAAATCATGTGATTTTTCATTCTACTGTACTTCTTGATCACTACCATACAAATTTGCACTAGCAACTGGAGAGGACGCTACCCTTTCCTCCTGTAGAAGATGAAAGTTACACAAAACATCGACAGACAATAACTTCATGATACATAATAACAAAAGGTACTTTCTTTAGGAAAACACACTGACATCAACATTATTCAAACTCCAGCGTATGCAAGTATGGTTGCATAGCAACCTTTAACCTTTTTTCTATAAGTTTTTGTGCACCATGTAGTCATGTTTGAGCACTGCCATTAAACTTATTGAGTATGCATGTAAAGACATATTGAGCATTGAGTATCCTGGTCACTATAGACATAACATCTATCTTGTATCCATTTATGTCAGTATAATTCATCCATGCAACCATTGATCTATTAACACATGATGAAGCTTCACAATCACAAGCATGCCCTAGGTAGAGATCGATCTTTTGTACTATTTTACCAATTATCCATATAAATCACAGGATAAGGATATGAGGACATAGGGGACTCACGAATAAAATGGAGCATGGACTTGTGGGGAGAAGGAGGAGGTCACCGAGGGGGAGGACATTGGCAAGGTCACCAAGGAGGAAGTCGCTGGGGAGGAGGCCATTGAGGAGGAGGTCGGTGGGGAGGAGGTAGCCGATGAGGAGGTCACTGAGGAGGAGGTCGTCGGGGAGGAGGTAGCTAAGGAGGAGGTCATCGGGGAGGAGTTTAGCAGGGAGGTAGCCGAGGAGGAGGTCGCTGGGGAGGAGTTCATCCAGGAGAAGGATGCTAGGGGGCTAGGGTTTAGGGGAGGCGAAACACGCTGGGAGCCAAGGTCTACATGATGAACCTCTATCGGTATATTTATATAGTGATCTTAGTTCACATCATAGATGATTCATAGTTAGAACCATCTGTGGTGGGTAGATATCATATATAGTTTTAGTTTGCAACTGTCTATGATAGTTACAAGAGTCATCATTGATGGTTTTATAATAAAACTATCTGTGATATTGATGTATATCACTAACAGTTTCTAAGAGTACCATTTGTGATTATGTCACTTATAGAACCGTCAATGATGTTCCTCATCACAAGTTGTATAATATAAACCTTTCTGTATGGTGCTACATGACTCATGGATCCCGCTACTGGCACCAACTAACATAGCCATTGGAGATAGTCTTAATGTATGATTTACATGTGTACACCAATTGATCCTTTCTATGGCACGAAGTAGATATCAAAGATGTTATTTTTGTTTTTTTTTCATAAAACTATATACGAATATATGATCCATGTTCCATCCAAAAACCCAAAACACTTGCGATAAAACCAAACAACCAAAGGACAAAACCCCCCGCCCACCTTCTAAACCCCAGCAAGGATGAGAACTTCCACCCACCACAAGGTGTTCAATGGAATGGGCACTACCACCGTAGATGCTTCGCCGCCGCCGCCACCTCTTCCTCTTGGTAATTAACAAGCTCATGATCTCCTCTAGATAGATGCATCAACATTTTGATTTCTTCTCCTCCCATTGATTTTGGGCCAAAATTATGTTCTTTAGTAAGCATCGCATCCACGCAAGTAGACCAGGAATAGAAGCACAAACAAGAGAACATCCACTCCCTTGTTAGAGTTCTGTCGAGGTGGTGGAACTTAGCATGTCCCCACTCGAGCAGCGTGCCATGGAGTTGATGAGCTACGTGGTCACCGCGTCCGCGGAGCTGTGCTAAGTGGCCGACGAGCCGACACTGGTCATCATGTCGCACACCAATCGCGTCTTCCTCAAGAACTGTGATGACCCACATAATTAGCCTAGGATAATGACAGTAACCTCACTATTACTCTAAGATAATTACACGAACATTGGTATATTAACTAATCAAAATATTGAGCACACTCGACGTTTTATCAGTTAATATACCATGTTCATAGTATTACAGAAGAATAATAATTAGAGATTGAAATGGAAACTTATCATAGTCCATTGCCACGTAGAGCAACAAGTCCAGTACATTAATTATACATACGAGCTAAGTACAACAAAAATATAATCTCAAAAGTACTAATTACTCTATAGGCTAACAAAGTTGATGCACAATCCATCCAACACTCTACTCCTCCTGGTTCCTTCGCTGCCACTTCACACCAACTAGACGCTTGCCCACCGATGCCATTCTCTAAGTACCCAGCAAGCATTAATAGCAAATGCAATAAAGAATTTTATCTTATATCCCTCCAATATTCACCTTCCCTCAAAATCCATTTTTACAGAAATTAGGTTTTGGGTTTTTTAAGGGTTGTATATTTTAATTATAAAAACAACTATTAGCACTCTTATATGAGGCAAACTTAGCTTGTATAGCCTCTAATTCAGGAGACATGTATGAATTCATATTTTTAACTATGCATAGGTCCATATCATTTTTAGCCATAGCACCCCCATCCTATGAGGCCATAGAACATTTACCACTAATCTAGTATTAGATCTCCAACCATGTTAACTCAAGCTAGACACACCTATCCCAGGCCATTCCACCTGGCTCACAGTTAACAATTGTACTCCAACTACCCATCAATAGTAACTTTGCCCATGGCTTCAAATATACCGCCATTGCATCACCGTACCCCTTTGGACTTCCTGGCATATCCTAGAAGTATGTACTAATTATCTACTTATACCCAATGTGAAGAACATAATACCTTTATAGGACAACCTTTTTTGACCGATTTTACTCACTATGGTTGATACTGAAAATATGGCTCATTGCCCTAATGTAGTTGTTCGTTGTTATATTATAGCTTATGTAGAGGGCTCCACCAACTACATTCCTTCTCATCGACGCCCTCTACCCACCATACTAATATAAATGCAAGCCAACTGCTCCTTCAACTGAACTTGCCATTTCTTTTATCATTCATTTAAGTCCTCAAATCCTCCTTTTTAATTTAATACAGGTTTTTTCCATGCAAGTAGTGACTACATTAAAATCAATATATCATTTTTATAGAAAATTCAATTCAAAGTATGATCAAAGATACTTCCCTAAATTAAAGTGGAGATATGCGTCCACACACAGTTGTTGCAAGTGGCCTCTTGCTAGATTTAAATCAATTCCTGAAATCATGGAATATTATAATTTATATAGCACTAAAGAATTTCATGTTTTATGGTGTCCAACCGTTTTCCTGAGTTTGGATGAATTGATGTAGGTAGACTGCGTAGTTTAATTTGAGGCATTTTAAATTAATGTATTTTAACTGTGCTTATCTTAGTTAGGGCTATTTTAACTTATCGTATTTCACTTGGCGAACTTTAATTCAAATAGTTTAAGTTACTGTATTTTACCTTGTTGTATTTTGAGCTGCTTTGTTTATTAAGATTTTAGGTTACAATTTCATTCACATAGAGGTATCACGCCCCCATTTTAATTATTATGGTGGTGGTTGTTTTATTTGCTTCTATCAGTATTTTATTCATGGTATTAATTCACTTTCCTTTCTTTTTTCTTTCTTTTCTTCCTTCTCCTCCTTTTATTCCTCAACTGGCCAGTCCGTACCCTTTTCTATGACTTGATTAAATTGATACATGTAGGCTTCTCATTTAAATTTGGTATACATTGACATGCATTTCGGACCTGACGTATTTTAATTCAAGATATTTTAACTTGCAGTACATTAAATTGACACATTTTAGTCTGCATTGCACATTAAAAATTTGGATCATGATTCCCTTCCAAAAGATGTATTATTTTCATATTTTTAATCAATAAGGTGATTAATAGTAGCATTTAATTTCTCATTTAATCATCTACTTATATTAGTTTTTATTCTGATGCCTATTGGATGCATACTTGAATGACCATGTGGAGGTCTACCCATGTTTGTGATGAGTTATTGACATTGTTTAAGCTATTAGTGTTTGAGTTTAAGGGAGATTTGAGATTTAAATCTAAATTTGAAGCATTTTGAGTGCTGTCCAATAAGGGCGGTGCTACCGAGATATAGTATAGGCAGTATGCCATTTGGCTAAGCATCTCTTGGCTTGGGTGTGGTAGCACCGGGCCTATGGCTAGTGTGAAAATTCTAAAGATGGTGATTTCTAGTTCGTCATCGGGCAGTTCTACCAGCCTGGGGGTGGTAGCACTAGTCCACCATGGGCGGTAGCACCAACCTCAGGCCGGTGTGAAAATTCCAAAGAGGTGCTTTCTGAGGGATGAACGTCGGGTGGTTCTACTGGCTTGGGAGTGGTAGCACCGATCTACCATGAGTAGTGCTACTGGCCCTCATGAGTGAGGATAAATTTTTAATTGCAATCTTTGATGATTATTGCATATCTTTTTGACATTGCTATGTGATGGGTTTTTTTTGTCTTTCATGGTTGCAGGACGTCGGGTTTTGATCATGGTGAGACGGAGGATGACTGGGACAAGGCGAGGAGCATCGGAGGTCTAGACAGTCGAGGATCGCTGAAAGATAATCAGAGACGAAGTCGGTGCAAACCTAGAAGACAAGGAATGGATGAGATGCTATCTAGGAGCTACTCGAATCAAGGTCTAGATGATAGAATAGTGGATCTAGTTAGTATGCTTTGAAAAGCGTGTAAAAACCCGTTACATGTGTGGGTTTCGGGTTAGCCCATGTATAAGTGAATGAGTCAATCCTAACCCTTGATGATGGTCCTTAGGGTAGAAGGACCTCATCCAAAGGTGAAAGGTGACTCCAGAATAGTATAAATAGAGGGGTAGAAGTAGCCTTTGTTGGAAATATGCCCTAGAAGCAACCATTGAGATGATTATATTTCCATAAATATTCATAAACTATGATATTATTCTTTGAATAACATCATGGATATTGATTAACAAGTATATGACTTATTTGTGAAACTCTATATTCATCTTTATGATGTTCATTCATTCTAATAGGGATCCCTAGTCGATAATCATATGAGGACACATATGAGTAAACTAGCATATGTACAGGTCGATGGCCACATTTCACAGGTCATAGATATGGAAATATCAAACTAATAATATGGATACATGTTAAAGAATATGATGTTGGACATCGACCCACTATGAGACACCGCGAGAACGTTGTATTCTTTCATATCATCAGTTGGTCTCATATGCGGTGTGTATGCTATATCCTTCGCTTGAGATTGTCGCATGTTCTCAAGATGGGTAATGCCTTACTTAGGGGTCGTCAAACGCTACTCTGTAGTTGGATAGTTATAAAGATGGCTTTCGGGTTTGTCATGAAATATGCTACGAGGAGTGGTCAATCAAGATAGGATTTGCCCCTCCATACAATGGGAGAAATATCTCTAGACCTCTCAAGTGATCGGATTCTGGAAAAGGCATCGAGTTATAGAGTTAACTCGATGCATTCAGGGAATCCGAGTCATGACAAAGAGAAAGAGTGGTCGAGCCATCCAAACAAGGATGACAACAACTCGCCTTGGGTTTGACCGATATCGTGAGGCAAAAGGAAATGCATATAGGACATTATTGAGGTTTATTCGATATTTACATGTACTCGGGAGTTGGTAAGTCCTGCTATGAGCCGCTATTGACTATTGGTCGAATGATCGATGATCAAGTAGGAGTACTCGATGGTCGAGTAGGTGGGTATACCCGATAATCGAGTAGGAGTATTCAATGATCAATAGGGGTACTCTAGCCATGTTCAAGTGCATGTAAAACTATAGGGTCGCACACTTAAGGGATTGTAACCAATTCGGATAAGGATCCGAGTTGTAATGGACTTAGAGTTCCTAATAGGCTTCAAGAGTTGAAATCCGTCATGGAATGTCTATATAAAGGGAAGATGTGGTGGCTTTAATAGTGATATATATACAAAAAGAAACCATAGGAATTCGGAATTTCTGAAACCCTAGCCGCTACCCTTCCTCCGCCCAGAACCCCGTACGTGTGGATACTTTGGAGGCGTTGCCATGAAGCTTGAACGCTAGGACGACCCACACCCAGCGACACTCACAAGAAGTTGTTAGAGGAGGCACGAGACTAGTACGATTACATCTACACCACCACACTATATCGACTCTATAATTCTGTGATCTATAACTTGCAGTGGTCTTTTAGTTACGCGGTAAAAAATATTTTGATTTTTCGCTAGAGTAGCCTACCCGTTCCCTAACAGCCTTCCTCATCTTGAAGGTTTTGAGGGTTTTGGTACTCTTTTGAGCATTTTCCACCTTGTGTGAGGATTTGTAAACCTCCCTTCTAGAAATCCAAAACACATTTTTGTATGCTTGAATTTTCTTTATGTATTATGTCTTAAATTTTGTACTTACATTCTTGCAATTTACATTTACGCAATTTGGATTTGCCTCCCCTCCTTCTACATGCTTTTGCTTCTTGTGCCAAGGATGTTGATTGATGGATGAATCTTCTTCAGATAATATCCCAATCATCTAGGCATTCCATGAGTTTTTCTTACAAGAAATTGATTTTGTGTTCTTGAGTAAATCATTCTTCAAGATCGTGTTTGCAGAGTTTTGGACTGGTGTTCTTACTTGCTGTGACATATAGGAGGTTCTCCAAGATTATCTTGATCATCAAAACCCCACAAGTAAGTCTTAGATCGAGTTCTTGAGTTTTGTTCAAACTTGGTGTGTTCTTATTTCATAGGTAAAAGGGTCAAAACTTTGACATCAATCCTTGCGATTGAAGGTTGGAATGAGTTCCTGACATCCTTAGGAGTACATTTACCATGTTTCATGAGTTTTTGTCCAGCCGATCAAAAGATTCCTCAAAATTTGCTTTTGAGTCGTGCTATTTTCAGACTATGTTCTTGAGCTCGGTGCTATTGCCCATTGTGCGGTACTACCAGCCTCTGGTGCTACCGGTTTTCCTGCGGTAGCACCGCCCATACAAAGCATTTGCTCTTTCTCATTTACTCCCTTTTGAGTATTTTCTTTGAGGGCTTAGCAGATGGATTATTTTGTGTGGAGGGAAATTTTTATTTGAAATCATTCACCCCCCTTTGATCGCCATCTCGATCCTTCAATACTGTATACAGTGCAATTTGATCTGCATTGAATATCAAATTTGATAAAGTTTTTCTTACTCACTTGAAGGATTATTTTCCTATTTGGCTCATTATGATGACTGCTAACAATGTTTATTCTTTTTTTATTTACCCGGTCATCTTCACCCCCTTTGTGTTTTCTTCTTTATTTAGACTTTTTAGTATTAGTATCTTTCTTGTTTGCATTATGACCGTTCTTCTACTTGTTACTATTATTCTTATTTTTTTTACTAGAGTGATTACTTGATTATTTATAATTTATTATGATATTATTGTTATTAGAGTGGTGGCTTTGTTATTTATATTTTCGTATTTATATGTCCATATTGAAAGACCATGTGGAGGTCTAACCTTGGTGGTGATAAGTTATTGACTGTGTTTAAAGTACGAAGTGATTAAGTTTGATTTGAATTGATTTTTTAATTTGAATCAATTTAGATTGAATCTGTCAAGAGCAGCATTACCGACCATAGAGGGCAGTAGTGCCAGCCAAAGCAGCAATACCGACCATAGGGGGCGGTAGTTATTTTCCAAAGAAGGGGTTCACTGAGTTTTCCAAGGGAGCGGGTTCGCTGAGTTATCCAGGGGAGCGGCACTACCAGCCTTGTTGGGGAGGTAGTGTCGGCAAAAGCAGCACTACCGGCTCTAGGAAGTGGTAGTGCTGATCTTATGAGCGAAATCAAAATTTGAATTTTGAATTTGAGTAAGATTTTCTAGGACATTGCTATGTGATGGGTTTTCCTTGTTTTTGATGGTTGCAGGGTGACGGTGCTAGGTCATGGTGAGGCGGAGGATGATCGAGGCTAGGCGAGGTGTGCTAGAGGTCGAGATGGTCGAAGATAGTCGAAAGATGATCGAAAACAGAGTCGCTGCGATCCTAGAAGACAAGGAATGGATAAGATGATAACTAGGAGTTGCTTGAATCAAGGAGGGCCGTTGGATATTCGTTTAAGTAATAGAGTAGCTGGTCTAGTTAGTACTTTTAGAGAAGAATATTCTTAATTATTGATTTGAACATAAATATAATTTTATTCATAAGAGATATCTTCTAAAGTTTATCTTTTTAATAGTGGATTTTAAATTGCTGGTTAGGCCATTTTTTAGAATGCCATTTTTTACAATGTCTTGCAATTAAATTTGGGGATTAATAAACTAATAATTTATTTACAAAAGGTTTTTGGAAAGATTCATTGCAACCGATTTAATCGAGTTTTTGATAAAACTTAGTTAATGACTTTAATCTGTTCATTTAAGAATTATTCATTAAAAGTTTAAAATTTATATATATATATATTTCTTTTTCCCCATTTTCTCCCTTCCTCTTTTTCTTTTTCTCTTCTTTTTCTTTCCCTTTTTCTTTCTTTTTCTCCTTCCCTTTTTCTCTTTTCTTTTCCTCTCCCCTCATTTTCTCTATTCAACCAAGCGTCTCCTGGTTCTTCTACCTTATTGTCTCCTCCTCTTCTCCTTCATCTCTCTCCTCTCAATTTTTCCCCTTTTTCTTCTTGATCTAGCATCTGACCGCAGGCCTCACTGCAGAGTAGCCCTGTTGGTCCCTGCTGGCCCCTACACCTCCCCCTCACATCATCTACGCTTGCCCTACGTCGGCCTCTGGCCCCTTTCGTGCTCACACACGTAAGTGCCCCAGGCTGACTCTAGCCTGCACTGCCCTCAACTCGGCTCTAGGCCACCAAGCTCTAGCTCCTCTCCTCGCATTGCTACCCCTCAGCCCCCAGCCTCGGCTTGACCATTCTCCCAACACCTCCCCTCGGTCAGCTCCACTCCGGACTAGCACTTTTCCATCTTCCACCCAACTTGACGCCACCATGCCCTACGGCCCTACCGTCGGGTCCATGTCTTCCTCCCCCCTACGACACCCTCAATCCATTCTACTCTACCGAGCTATTCTTGACTATTTCGCATGTTGGATAATTTTTAATTTGGGGTTGATAGTTCTTGGTTGATGAAGATTTGGGAGGTGTGCTCTAAGGTTGGCGACATGATGACGGCACCTAGTGACCTCTAGTATGCCAGCGAGTGCTAGACAGTTGTTGGGCACACATCGTGCCACCCCTTGGCTGCCCTTCCCACTAAGACCCATGGGTACTCTCTACTCTCTCTATTGTCTGTTCTAAACCTTGACTATGAGTATGCCTTATTGCTCTTATGGACTAATAATGAAAGGGATTACCTGGACAGTGAAATGGAGATGGTTCTGATAGTGATGTGAAAATTGTGAAATCATGTGCTGAAAAATTAGCTTAATGATGAAATTGGCATTGCAAAGTGGTTGTGATCATGGCATGTGTAGTGTTCGTGCATGTGCTGTTTTAGATGTTTATTTGATATGCTTGTGATAGCATGATAATGATGCAATGCGCTTGTGTGAGTGGTTGCATAGATTGACTTTGAGTCAAATCGTACATTTGTGCTCGAATTTGTTTCTTGTTTATTCGTGTGCAGGTGTTGCTCGAGGGTGAACGTGGTTGATGACGGGACCAGAACTAGGTTCATGGAGGAACTGAGATTCGGGACTAGGTTCAGGGAGGAATCGAGGTCTTGGTGGTCAAGGATGTCATGCGGGACGTTCGGGCTAGAAAACGGTGCACATGGAGGCTGGTTAGTCACGTTAGTATGGCATGTGGGCTGTACACGCGTGTAAAAGTTTGTATTCAGCCATGTTGGGCCAATTGGAGTTGTATACAAACTCATTTAGGTCTGCTGGAATTGTATACAAACTCTTTAGGATTGCTCGCTATAAATAGGGAGAGGTGTCTCCTGTTTATGGTGAGAGAGCCAGATATTAGGTTTTGTACTCTTTTGTTTGGTGTACTGTATTAGACAAAAAGAAATAAAAAATCTTTCTTGTGATCCGAGCGTCTCGGCGGGTGAGTTTTCTTGTGTGAGTTCCTGGCGACCGTGCGGTGTGAAGAAAACAAATCAAGGGCATGCTGCGCTAGTTTCGGCGGCGCATCAAATTTCTGGCGACTAGTTAGTTGCTTGTGTTTTGATTCCTTGTTGCTTGCGTTTGCTAGTCGGTCAATGCATGCATGCATCACGTCGACTAGAAGTTAGCTGGTGATCTGGACGGACTTTTGTTCATTGCGGCCAGAATTTCTATCGCTTGCACTTTTGGTCTTTTTGGTTTTGCTTGCATGTGTAGATGCTGCAGTCCCTGGCGACTGAAAGTTTTGATTTTAGTCCGGCGTAGTTGGCGTAAGTGATTTTCGTTTGGTCTGGCGTTAACTTTCAATTTCCATCATTATTTGATTGAGTCCTCTTGCGAAGGTAATATCTTTTGATCCGTAGATCTGATCGAGCTAATTTTTATTGGGTTAGCTTCCAAATTGAATCTAGTTTCTACAGTTAAAATTTCACATCGATCTAACGGTGGGATCTTTGGGAATTCCTATTTTAGTGAATGTGTGTTAGTCTGTTTTTATTTGGTCCGGCGTGCAAGCAAAAATTTGGTCCAGCGCGAAATTTGGTCCGGCGTGAAAGCAAAAATTTGGTCCAGCGCAATAAGGTTTTTGTCGAATCCGAATCAAGCAATTTGTGTTCGAATTGGGGTGTGTAAAAAAATCATCAAAAATTTGATTTTGGCTTCCGCGCAATTATTCACCCCTCTCTGATTGCTAGTTTAGTATATATCGATCCTACAGGTGATGGTGATGTTGATGCATTGGTGGTGGTGGTGAACTTGAGGTTGATAGAGATGGGTGATGGCTGGCCTCCTTGCTCTTGGCCTCTTGGTTGTTTGCTGGCTTGTGGCCTCCTTGCTCCTTAGGGGTCTGGTTCTTGCTTGCTTGATGGCTTTGATGGGCTACTCCTCCTATTGGATGGTGGCTTTGCTTGTGTGGGTGTGCTCCTAGCGTGCTCTCTGACCTTGGCTTTTGTGTGTGCGTGTGTGGAGAATGGCTGAACTGGGGAAAGGTTATGGTTGGTGGTTGTGAATGACTAGGGCTTGGCTGGCTCTATTGTCTTCTGTTGGCTTGGGGAGAAATGGATTGGGGGAGATGTATGTGGGGGAAGGCTGAACTGAGGTCTTGACTGGCTTCCTTTTCTTATCCTGTGACTTTACCTTTTTACTATACACATTTTTTCTTTTTACCATGGGATATTTTTGGGCACTATCTCCGTATAGCTATGGTCACACAAGGAAAACATGTTTGTATATTGCTAGATGATGAACCTTATTTTGTGAGAGGTGCCGACTGGCCCCGGACGGTCTGGTATCTCGATGAGCGTCCTTAGTCGCGCTTGTGTCTGACGGCAATTAAATCAGTTTTTAGTTTCTTGTTGTTTATCTCCCGATTATATTTATAAAGACTAATGATTTCAAGTGATCAACTTCAAATGTCTTCTGAAGATTCATGTAGTATAGGTTTGATGTAAATTGTTAGTGTAATTTATTTATTGTACTTAAAAATTGTACATGATCTTGGTGTATACGGTGTATGTGTATAGTTGTTTTGCGATTCATCTTCATGTAATTAATGTTTTTTAACAATAAAGAGATTGGTTTGCTTTATTTGTGATTTCCATTTGTTTATCATTATTAGATCTTTAATTCTCCGTTTTCTACAGAATGATTTATGCAACACTACTACAAAACAGCACATAGGTGACGCCCTATTTGTGGCGGTTCTTTTGGAACAAATCACAAATACATGTATCGATGGCGGTTCTATATGGAAATTGGCGGGAGGACCATTTGTGGCGGTTGCATCAAAAACCGCCCAGATAAGATAATGTGCGGTTTTAAATAAAAACCGCCACAGATAATTTAATCTGGCGGTTTTAAATAAAACCGCCATCGATAATAATTTGAACTATTTGTGGCGGTTGGTAGATGGAACCGTCACAGATAATACATTTTCGTGGCGGGTTGGTTTTAGAACCGCCACTAATAATGCTTTCTATAAATATCCCCTGTTCCACATCATTTGGTCATCTTCCTCCCGAGAACAAAACTTCGACTTTTTGATTTGATTTTGTTTGGCCAAGATCTTGTGCTTCCACTTCCTAAAATTGTTCCAAGGTGTGTAAAATATGTCTCCTCTCTTCATTTCTAGTGTAAAATTGCCATTAAAGGTTTATTCTAGCTTAATTAAGGTTTAGGTGCAAGGTCTACATTTAGTTTGTTTTTATTTAGCTAGCAATTTGTAGATGATGAATTTATTACCTTGTTGTATTAGATTAAGTTCTCTACCTTATTTAGATGATGAATTTTTGTCAAGCATATGTCAAATATATGTATTTATGATTATTGGATATTAATGATAAATAAATTATAGTTAATATGATAGATGGGTGATCATGAAGTTAATTGACTTGCATTTTGAGATGAGGAATTTATTACGTTGCTCTTAGAAGGATATGTATAAAAATTACGTAGTTAATATTTTTTCTTAGTTACCATTATTTTTTTAGTTAGCTGCATATACATCTTGCTCCATTAGTGCGTATTGTTAGTGAATTTTTATGAAGCATATAAACGCAATTTATGTAATTAAGATTGTTGGATGTGAATGATAAATAAATTTTAGTTAATATGGTAGTTGGGTGATCATGAAATTTGGAGATGAGAATTTTTATGTTGATCTTAGGAGGATAGATATAATTTTTGGTTACGTATGAGTATATATTAAAATTAATTAATTAAGTTTGCAACATTTACTTAGTATTAATGTTGTCCCGTTAGTGGATATTGTTGAATATTGAATAAAAATTTATTTAATTAAGATTTTTGGATATTAATAAATTGCTTAAATTAATGAACTGTAGATGGACCGGAGATGGATGTACGATGGGAACCGTTGCGACCAAGAATATATCGACGGTGTATCTGTTTTCTAAGCAACCGAGGAGAACGACTTGCAAAAGAAGACGGAGTACATACACCGTCCATGCATTGATTGCAAGAATGAGAAGATGTTTTCGAACAAAAACCATATCCATTTGCACTTGATCAGGAGGGTTTTGTACTGGCTATACAAGTTGGACAAGGCACGGTGAAGAGGAGATCATACTTCAGCGTGATAGCGTCGACGACAGCGGAGCCGCAATGTGGCGGTGACATCGATTATGGATCCGATGAGGATAGGTTGGTCGTCGATGACGACAATAGTCTGGCTCAAATGTTGCGCGTTGCAGAAGACAACTACACTAGTCAGAGAGAGTTTAATCAATTCAAGGGTTTGATGGAGGATTCGGAGATACCTTTGTTCCCGGGTTGTAAGGAGGAATACACAAAGTTGCACATGGTGCTCTCGCTGCTGAAATTGAAGGCAGCCAATGGTTGGTCCGACAAGAGTTTCACGGTGTTGTTACATCTCTTAGCGGACATACTGCCTGAGGGAAACGTGTTGCCTAAAACCACGTATCTAGCTAATAAGGTTGTATGTCCCTTGGGATTGGAAGTAGAAAGAATACAAGCTTGTCCAAACGACTGTATACTCTATCGCAAAGACTATGCAGACATTCTTGTATGTCCGGTGTGCAAAGCGTCGCGATACAAGCGTAAAGCGATGGCAATGAAGCTATCGAGGTGAAGAAAGGAGCTCCATAAAAGTGGTGTGGTATTTGCCAAGTAATACCTCGTTTGAAGCGTTTATTTGGAAACAAAAAGCACGCCAAATTGATGCGATGGCACTCGAAGACCGTAAGAGGGATGGAAAATCGAGACACGGTGATTACGCCGATGGAGAACCATCGATAGACTCTTCAGGAGAACTTCGAAATGAACCGAGGAATGTAAGGTTTGGCTTGAGTGCGGATGGAATGAATCCTTTCGGTAACATGAGTAGCATTCATAGCACTTGGCCCGTGACTCGTGTATATACAACCTTCCACCAGTTGTGTATGAAGCGAAAGTACATTATGATGTCCTTGCTTATCCAAGGGCGAGACAACTGCAACGATATTGATGTATACCTAGAACCATTGGTGGAAGATCTTGTGATATTGTGGAATGAAGGTGTATGCGGTATGGGGCGAGTACAAACGCGAGTACTTCACTCTACGCGCATTGTTGTTCGCACCATCAATGATTTTCTGCGCTTGGTAACTTCGTCGGCCGTACTATAAAAGGAGCTAAAGCATGCCCCGGTGCATGGATCAAACCGCTAGTGTGTGGCTCAACAACTCGAGGAAAGCAGTGTACATGCGTCACGGAGGTTCCTTCGCGAGAATCATCCGCACCGCAATATGAAGAAACAATTGACGGGACAAAGGAGGACGGTTTAGCTCAAAGGCGTCTTCGTGGGGAAGAGGTGTATGATATGGTTAGGGATCTTAATGTTGTACTTGGAAAGAATCTTGGTAATACATCGTGGTCCGTCTTGAGAAGACCACGTGGAAGAAGAGATCCATCTTTGGGACTTACCCTCTTGGAAGGACTTGGAAGTTCGACCTTTGCATCGGCGTCATGCATGTAGAGAAGAATGTATGTGACAACGTGGTTGGTCTTTTCTTGAATATTCCTAGCAAAACAAAGGATGGATGAAGGCACGAATGGATCTGGAAGACATGAAAATCGAGCCGAGCTACATCCTCAAGACCTTTGGAAAGGCGGCTTTACCTTCCCCGACTTGCTATACTTTGAGTAAGAAAGAGAAAAGTAACTCGCAAGTGCACGCATGGTGTGAAAGTTCCGTCCGGTTACTCCGCAAACATCAAGAAACTGGTATCGATGAAAGATTTGAAGTTAACTGGCATGAAGTCTCATGATTGTCATGTGATGATGACACAAATGCTCCCTGTTGCAATTAGAGGTGTTTTGCCTGACAAGGTCCGAGAGGCAATCACGAGGTTGTGTTCCTTCTTCAACACGATTTCACAGAAGGTCATCGATCCCGTTGGACTTTATGAACTTCAGGCTGATGTGGTAAAGACTACTGTGCGGTGGAGATGTATTTTCCCCATCATTTTTGATATCATGGTTCATCTCATTGTTCACCTTGTCAATGAGATAAATATTTATGCCCCATATTCTCGCATCGGATGTACCCATTTGAAAGGTATATGGGTGTTACGAAATATGTACGTGTCGATCTCTACGGAAGGCTCAATTGTAGAAGGTTATGCAACCGAGGAGGTTATTGAGTTACGTGGTCGATTACATGGAGGAGGTCGAACCTATAGGAGTGCTCAGTATCTCGCCATGAGGGTAGGCTAGGTGGGAAAGGTGTAATAGGAAAGAAATCTACAAATTCTTACGATAATATTTTGTTCGAACAAGCCCATTTCACAAGATGTTAAATTGATCACTTGAGGTGTGCCCGTATATGGACATACACAAGGGTAAGCTAAGGAGGGAAAACCGAGGAAAGTCGAGATTTGGATAACAAAAGAGCACAATCGTTTGTTCAGTCATTGGTTCGGGGAGCACATGTCCGGTGAAGAAACGAGTGTTACATTGAGGTGGTTGGCAAAAGGGCCTTGGTACAATCACGACATGGCAAGGATATGACATCAATGGATATACATTTTACACGAGAGCTCGGGATAGCAAGAGCACTTACCAAAAGCAGTGGTGTCCGTATAGATGCTCTCGACAACACAGAGCGATCTGAAGAGTATCTACTACGGGTTCATAGAGGAGATTTGGGAGCTGGACTCTGCATTTTCAAGATCCCCGGTGTTTGATGTCATTGGGTACGACTCGAATGGTGTCAAGGTGGACAAATACGGCTTTACTCGTGGACATCGAACATGTCGGATCTGAGATCGAACCATTCGTACTTGCGAATCAAGTAGCACAAGTATTCTACATAATCGACCGGCAGATAAGAAGCGCCATGTAGTTACGCAAGGAAAAAGAAGGATCGTTGGAGTTGAGAATGTCGTGGATGAGGAAGAGTACAACCAGTTTGATGAGTTGCCTCCTTTCGATGAGCGAAAGATCGAGCCCGAGGAAGAAACCACTCAAGAAGTTACCTATCATCGCGATGATCACAACGAAGGCCAAATTGTGAAAGAAAATAATTAGCTAGGAGTAATGGCAACATGTAAGCCATTTGTATGGAGTAATGGAAATGTGATGTAAGAAATGTACATTTCTGTGGAATTAATAGGAAATAAATATGCATGATTTTGATGAGAAAACTTCGAAACTTCTAAATCTCGACGAGGCGATGGTGGAGTCTTGTTCAATTGAATTCAGGTTTCTATGGCTTCTTAGGAAATGTAGTAGCTTGAATAATTCTATTTACTCATTTTTTATGTGCTCTAGGATATAAACATTGAAATGCTTGTAGGACTTATGTTATACATGCTTCATATGTATTAATGTATGGAAGAAAAAAATCATGTATTGTCATATGCATGCTTCCTGGAGTTTAACATGATTGTCATCTGTATCTATGGTGTGGGAGGGAGTATCTGTGGCGGTTAAGAACAATAACCGTCACAGATAAACGTTATCTGTGGCGGTTAAGAACAATAACCGTCACAGATAACGTTATCTGTAACGGTTATTGTTCTTAACCGCCACGATATTCTCTATATATACCACTACCCATGGCATATACATATACGCAAATTTCGCTTCCCTCCACTCCTGTGCCTAGCTCCTTGACCGCCGCCCGACTGGCTCATCCGCACCGCAGTGCGTGCCCGCATGAAGGCTCCTCCCCGCGCCGCCTCCCAATGCACGCCGCCCCTCCCGCAATCCCGCGCGCCCCTCCCTGACCAACGCCTCCAACGCCCCATGGCGGCGCCCCTCCAACCCTACCGGTAAGGTGATTAATTGGCTCGTGCAAATGTGAGAAGTTCAACAACCTATTCATGGTTTTGACAAAACACAGGTTAAAGCGCACTGTGTTTTTGTCTGCCGGTGATGTTGCTAGATGTTGTTGCGTGTTTTTGTTGGTGATCCGAAAATAGGCAAGTATAGCAGGATGAATGCTGTGAAGAATGTTTTGGAGTTTGGTCATAGCCGTTTTGGTCATAGAGTTGTGTCAGGTTTGATGCTACTGGGTGGTTTTTGGGTTTTGAGTCTGGTAGTATTAATCGGCTTTACAATGTAATAACGTTGGATACAATTGTGGTAGTTTCTTAATTGAAACTGGGACATCGGGTTTGATGTCCTGTTGCTCTAAAAAAAGTTTTAGAACCGAACCGATGAAGCTTGACTGACACAAATTAGATCCGTAGGCCTGTGAACCGCACAAACTGTTGATAATAGATGGTGATTCGGGTTTACGTTCTTTTGCACTTGGAGTAGTCTTTGTAGGTTAATCGAATTGATTTAATGGTTTCAGTTAGATAGTGTCCTTCCTTAGAAATTCGATATGAGGCAAAATTATGTGATGGTACTAATTTTACTATGCGGTTCATTCATAAACTCCAAGTTTACAATGCGATTAATTCATAAATTACGTGATGGTCTTGAATTTACTATGCGATTATTTCATGAACGAGGCAAAATTTGGTTATGCTTATTCCTATTGAAGTCTAAACTGCTACTCCAAGTGCTACACATGTTGTTTGAACAGTGCTTGTCATTCTTGTTTTGGGAATTAAATTTCATCCACCAAGTTTATCTGATAAGTAAAGCACATAATCATTGGTTGTTCTAGATTTTTTTAGATCTTGGGTGAAGTGATGACATAGGTGTCGACCTAACATAAAAATGCTGGACAATTTAAAAGGTTCCTCCTAAAGATTCTTCTGTCTTTGCCATGTGCTATCATGAATTTTTTCGATTTTAATGGTCGTGAATTTTTATTGGTATTTGATGGGTACATTGTGTCTCACTTGTAATTTGTTACCTTGCATTACATGATTCATTTATATTTGTTGCTTTTATGCAAATTTTCACGGTGGTTATGTCTTGCAAATAGAAATTGTAAAATGATCGAGATGGACTTGTTCTTGTTGGTGATGTTAGTTGAGCTTCATGTGCATGATGTTAGTTGAGCTCATCTTCTGGTGGTTCTGCACTTGTTCTTGTTGGTGAAGGTTTGGGTGTTGCTCTATGATGATATTGGGTTAAGAATGATAAGAACAATTATTATGTGTCTTGGGCCTTGAACTGGTAGAACAACATGCTTCAAATTGTTTTCTCATATCCATATGGCATCTAAGTAGTTAATTTTCTTCTCGCATATCAAAGGATGATACTTTCCTACCCTCCTTGGAAAATCAAGGCATTTTGTAGTCAAGAATCGCACATTTTCTCACTGTGGTAGAATAACATGCTTGAGAGTGTTGTTTACATCACTACTTGATATTCGATAAGTATACTCTCTTGTGGTTAGTAAACTTGTTGTTAATTGAGAATCTGTTGATATTTAGTATCTGCTTTGAACTATCTTTGTTATCAATCGATCATAGATATTTAACGATGAAATTCGAACAACTCTTTAATTGTGCATGCTAAGGTGGTAAGGGTTCAAGGCCCTAGTCACTAAATAATTTGTTAGCCCATTTGTGATTGTGGTGAAAATTCTTATTTTCATCCAAACCCTAAATCTGAGAGCAAATCATTCATATCTCCTCTCTATGTTGCTAAGCATTATTTTGTCTATGTTGATATCTCGATTGTGTGCTAATTCAATATGATACACTCGGTTAGTACATCTTCTATCGTATTCATTAACCACATAAAACTAGATATGTAGAGAGAAATATCCACCATAGAAGCGCCATGTAGGAACCATAGTACTTGTCTTTTCTTGTTCACGAATACTATAGAAAAATAGTAAACAAATCTGAGGTTAATTGTCTTTGTAATTGCTAAGTTCTATCTTATCTATGTCATTCTTGTTATTAGTGGATTATTCCATTTGTGACTCGAAATGAGCCATGGGACGGGCACTTTAAGGATCTAATTTAGTCCTCGGTTAGTACTCGATCTATCTTAGCACATCTTCTATCTTATTCCATTTGTGACTCGAAATGAGCCATGGACAGGCACTTTAAGGATCTAATTTAGTCCTCAGTTAGTACATCTTCTATCTTATTCCTCAGTTAGTACATATTTTCCTCAGTGTGCTAATTCAATATGATACACTTAGTTATTCTATCAGTTAGTACATATTTTCTTTCCCTCTCTGAAATATCTCCTTTCTATTGAGTAGTTCTAATGGAGCCCTAAAGCGAGCCTATAATGGAGGAGAGCCCGGCAGGTACCTTACCCTCCACCCAACCACCGGTTCTTGAGGCCTCCACCGCTGTTCGAGGCCTCCACCGCTGTTCCCGAGGCCTCCACTTCATTGCAACACGCCATGACGAGGAAGACTAAGAAGCTCAAGGCGGTACACCATCACGGAGGTCTCAGATATTGGGTCCCTGTTGCACGAAAAAGGCAGCTGACAAAATACTGGTCAACATGCGGGTACATCGTTAGGAGAAAGTGCCAATCACCTATTCGGATTGGCATAAAGTGCCCTAAGCCACCAAAGCGGATCGTGGATGAGCTCAAAGGAACCTTTGCATTCCCGAAGAGTCGAAGAACTTCGTGCGTCGCGATGCATTGATGACCATGGATGCGGCGTGGAGAAACTTCAAGGCGGTGAGCGTAAATTATGTGAAGCAAAAGCGGTCACCGTCGGAGACTACCCAAGATTCTGACCATCTTGGGATGAGTTCGTGGCGATGAAGCAATCAAGCGACAAGGAAGTCTAGTGAGGACCACATTAGCATCGCAAGAAGGAATACTCACCCCACGGACTTGGCACGAGTGGGTACGGGTAAAATTGCTCAATGGGACAGCAGGAATTACAAGTGATCCAACAGTGGCACAAGTCCCTTGGTCGGACTACGGACCGAGTGAAGCACTATGTGCTAGCGAGGCAGATCTCTTTGTTCATGGGAGTTTATCATTCAAGAAGAGCAAATAAGACGAAGCAATAGCGCAAAGAGTTCATCGGTTTCGCCCGATCCACCCAAGGATCCTTCCACTCAAGCAGGAGAAAGGCGAGCTATCGCGCCCTCGAAAACAAAGAGCACCGGATTCGAACACGAGGCGTCGGGGTCAAGGTTCCATGGAAGATGGGATTCTCGAGCACGAAGACTCTTATAGGAGTCGGAAGAGAGCTAAAGAAGAGAGTAGGAAATGGAAAGTATGAAGGAAATGGAATTACAACCCACCATTCACGAACAAGTTCAACGACAAGTACAAGAAGCCTTGAGCTAGACGCAGGCCGAAAACGCTCTCTCCAGCCCTACAGGTCGTCCCAGCAGTTGCGGGTCCACGCCATTGCCACAAGCGGACAAAAACCATTATCCTGTGGACGACATACATGACCCCACACCTGTCGGCTCAACGTGCCGTGATGAACATATTTCTCTGTGCCATAGGTAGCTTATCGGTGCCAAGAAGGGGGTGTCCTGCACAATGCCCCGATAGCGCCAGGTTATGCAAAGGTCCAGGTGGACACGGTAGTTGCACAGTTTGCTAATATCGGGCTAGAAAAACCCGCCAATGACGAGATAACAACTCTGGGAGGTGCCGTCCACTCATTCATCCAGTGGCGCAAGCGTGACATCATCTTGGACCATGCAGTGGCACCCTCTCCTGACATCGTCTTGGATCATGCACTGCCAGCCTCTCCTGCAGTACAATCCGCGCATCAGTCACGAGCACGTGAGAGTGAAATGGTGAAGAAGCAAGATGAGCGTGAAAAGAAATCCATTGAGGGCCCCATAAATATGGCCCTGTTAGTACTCAACGCAGAAACACAGTGACACTGGTACTTCAAAGGACAAACCTACAACCCCTGATCCCAAAAAATGGCACATTAGACAAGCCGTATCAGCTAGATCAGGGGAAGCCAGGACCGAGTATGATGTCGTGCGAGAAAAAAGTAAGGGCAAGGCAAAGTCTGATGAACAAGAAAATCAACCAAAATTGAAATTCGAGGTTGGGAAGCCCTTAGTCACCGATTCGAAGTTAAACAGTCTAACACCCATGATGCAGCGATTACATGCATGGTACATGGGCGATCCAATCAAGGCGTACTCCGAAGGTGATCACTGCAGTGTTCCGTGAGGAACATTTTCACCACGAGGGCTATGGCTACTTCTTAATAGAATTCGATAACATGCACAACTTGTTCTATCATGACGCCCTCGACATATGTTTTTGAGATGCTGGACACTGTAAGTGTCTAATATATCAATCTTGGTCTACATTCACGTAATACCGATAAATGTCATGTCTAACTATTTACGTTATATAGATCGAGATTCAAGAACTACGAAGAACCAAGGGGCGATTGGGATTCCTCGACGGGAGCGGTTTGCCAAGACGAAATCGTGAGAGTACCAAAGGAGGTCGAGGAGTACGTATATAAAGCTTTGCTTAAACTACAAGACAAGGAGTTTATACTTGTACCATACAATTTTAAGTAAGTTCCTCACTAGCGAGTTAAATTACTCGTTGGTTTAGTTATTTACTCGACGTAACGACTAATGGCTATGGCATCCAGATTCCTTTGGATTCTCGTAGTAATTCATCCAGACAAGAGCAAGATGCTGATCATGGATCCACTGGATAAACCTAAAGCAGACTATGAAGTGATGACACGTTTAATCAACGACGTGTTCAAAAGATATTGTCAGAAGAGCACGAGACACCGCCCATACCAGAAAACCCTTACAATCCGTACTAAATTTCGATGCATACGCAAGGAATATTCTTATATCGTATTTCATAGTAAATAGCTCCTTCGACGACATCTTAGTTCATTCGATTTTCGCGGTGTCAAGCGAAGCAAGGAACAAATCTATGTGGGTACTTGTGTGCAATACATGCGGAAATCTTAAGTTGCACAATAAAAGACAATGGCGTGGAGGTCGGTCATGCCGACATGACACATCGATTCGCGCCACTCGATTTCTATATGCTCTCTTAATTTTTTTCATACCTCAAACGCCTCAAGCCGCTCTACTAGAGGATCGCTTGCTCAAATCCAAGCCGTTCAGGGCAGCTCGCCTACTTCATCATGAAGGAAATACTCAACAAAAAAGGCAAGTTTTATGACGAAGACAACAACGATCCACTCCTCCATACTCATGTCTCACATCACGTGTCTCCAACATCCGAAGACCAGAGGCGCCTTCTAGTTTACGAAAGTACGAAGGCTTTTGTTACTTCAATTTTTTTTCATTACAAAGTGTAAATAACTCTTTGTACCTTTGAAATGGGACCCCCTTCTTTCGTCAATGCCACTTCTATTGTCAGTGGTTCTACTACTGTAGCATGTACGTTTGTCTTCTTGAGGAACACATGTACACACATGCGAGTGGCACTTCTAAATATTTCATGTGTTTGCCTTACATGGTTATTTTTTCATATGAAGTTATTTCATGTGTTTGTAATAGTTTGATGCAAGGTACACATTCCCATTTAGACCTGTTTATTATAGTTGACAACTACAATTGAGCGACAAACATGCACTTGTTTGACTCAGATGGTAAAATTGAAAGTATGACACTACGGAGGAAAGGAAGTATCTAGCATCTACCTATCTAGCATCTGTTCTTTATATGATGCAAGTGGCTATGATTATCTCCTCTCAATGTCAATTGGTACCTTGACTCGAGAAGATCAGGAGCTCAATGCGGAGCGAAGAAATTAGAGAATGATGAAGAGGAAGTGAGGAAAACACCACCAAAAACATTTTGGATGAGAGACCTTGACGCTTTTGAGAAGGCTGGATGTAGCAAGTCTTTGCTCTCGATGTTTCAATTAATGTTTTGTGTTTCCATTAATGCTTTTTGTTTCACTTGTCACTCATCGATTTTGATGCAGTGCTTGAAGATTATGGAGCTGCAATTGTGGCTGGCAAGACAAAAGAAGAAACCGACTAAGAAGGTTGGATCCTTAAGCAAACCTCTTAATTTTTGCGTGCCATAAATAAGCCATGCATTTGATACTGTTGGTTGTGTCTCAATTATATTACATCTCATCACTCTTCTTTTTTGTAGATAATTCTTGTCATTTTGTTGTAAACTTCCTACTTTTAAATAGTCTCTTCATGTTTTTTATTCTCGAGATAATTCTTGTCATTTTGTTGTAAACTTCCTACTTTTAAATAGTCCCGCATGCTAGAGATTCTTGGTTCTTTCTCTATTTTGCTATAGTCGACACTATTTGATATCCGCAAGTTGTTGTTTGTTCCTCATGTTTCTTCCACTCAACATTGTATACATTAAGCTTGTCTCGATCTAGTTGAATTATTTTTGTTCTAGTAATAAGGAAAAGATCTTGGACTTCTGCATGGGCTCTGCAAACTTTATGAAGGTCAACATATGCCTGCCTGTTTGGTGGTTGGTGATAGAATTAGCACTATGATGGAAAAGGTGTATAGCTTAGTCGCTGAAACCGCCTTGCCGTTGATGATTATAAAGCATGGTTTACAAGCTTTTACGCTATCTGATTATCAAAGGGATGGATAAGGTCGTATCTCAGCTTTCTTGTCCTCTTTGTGAAATTCTGTCTTAATTAAATTGTTAGTGTGTGTAGTTTTAAGTGACTCTCTTAATTAAATTGTTATTCATGACTTGTGAGGAACTTCCCAATTGCATCAAGACCAAGCTGGATCCACACAGAACACCGAGATGCACTAGCTTGACAAGGTTTGCAAACTTTGCCAATATATTCCATCATTTTCTTTCTTCCTAGCCTTTTACATTTGTTAGTTTACTATGGATCTATAGTTTCATTGCATCAACCGCTTAACCCTCCTCATGTTACATCTTCAACAAACTTTGGGCATGGCTATAGTTTTGTCGACAAATAATTACATATTAGGTTTTGTTTACTTTAGATTACCATGTAATATTTCCCTGCCCATATAGTTTCCTAGACATGTAAAAGTGACATCAAGTTTCTTTTTCATGCTTGCATCGATGCCATTTGACAAGTTGCAATGATTTACCTAGTAACATTTTTTCGTCATGGACCAATTGTTTATATGCATTTTGTATAGAGAATAATCAAGGGCATGGTATCTTCTATCAAATCAATAGTTCTAGGATACCTAAATAACAGGGCATATGTAGAACACCCATGTCTTGATGCCTTTTCCACTACTTTCGTTTCACCTCAATAATAAAATTGTGAAATGTAATTTCATTCCAAGCTAGATATAGACTCTTGAGAAATCTTTTTTCTTTGGTATTTGGACTTCATGCACTTTTCGTTAGACCTAAACCGATGGACTATTTCATTTTCTTTGTAGCAATATGTTGGGGTTAGACTTGCAAAAAACGATGTGAAGGGGCTAAATATGCATAGTATTCTATATATTGCTACATAGACTAATGCACATAGTGCCTTTTTTTCTGCATTCACGCTTTTTGTGGACACACACTTGTTCTCGGATCACACAAATCTAGTTCTCTCCTTTTATCGGAAGGACCGAGTCGGTGTTAAGGACTTGATGTCATCGGTGGCATGATTTCACCAAGGTGCAACACTATATACTTTTCTCTCTGAATGTTATATCTTGTGTATCACCGATCTACTAGTGTAATATCTTGATTTCGGAATTATCACTTCTTTGCGTCTTGGCATAACTTAAATTTCCGCTAGCAAAACAATAATAAGTTACAAGCGATTACACCTTGAAACTTAGTACAAGTGGTTGGTCATAGGTACCGAACCATAACTTTATTAGGCATGTGGCTTTGGTTGTAGAATGTTCATCAACTCGTAAACATGCTCTATGTTGTCAATCACTCACAAAAAAGCCCTGTGGTAACATTGCCTATCGGCTTTGGTGTTTTTAAAAATCAGTAGTCAATTATCTTTTACCCGATTTTAAAGGTAAAAGTCTCATCGCATGGATGATTTATTCAAATTCTGATGCAATCCTTGTATATCATTCAATCCTTCATTTGTTCATATTGTATTGTCAGCTTATTCTGTACAGAGGGCATGGCTAGCACTGCCTGAGGCTAGCCACAAATGCCAGTTTTTTATTTTCCTGTGTCGGACTATCAGTGACGGTTCTAGCCAAAAACCGCCACTGATAGTACTAGTATCAGTGACGGTTCTAGCCAAAAACCGCCATCGATAGTACTAATATCGATGGCGGTTTTGGCTAGAACCGTCATCGATAGCGATATCCGGAGAATCGATGGATGTTCTAGCCAAAAATCGTCACAAATAATGTTATCTGTGGCGGTTATAGAACCGTCACTGATAATCCTCGATTATCAGTGGCACTAAATCTGTGTCGGTTCGAAAACCGTCACTGATGGCAGTTTCGAACCGCCACTGATTACCTTTTTCAAGGTAGTGCAAGTTCAAAATTCAGTGGATGTAATTATATTCGTTTCCATTTATTTGATGAGGTTTACTTTTGAATAACTACGGACACTAATTCTTGTAATCCGGACCACCTTACCTTAATTCCTCATTTGCCAAGTATTTAGATGGGCGGGTCCTTTCAAGAACCTGCTCGTCATGAACTGAAGCGCAGAGCGGCTCGGCAGGATGGTGCTGCTTGGGCACAGGTTCAGTGTCATGGTCAAGATCACGATATTTCGGTACAAGCCTGCGCATGATTCTTGCACATGCATGCAGTGGCGAAGCTAGGATGGGAATAGAGGCTAGGCTCAAAGCCTCAAAGGACTAAACTAGATTGAGATAAGCATAGTAAATATAGTTTTATGTAATTAAAATTCATACATGAACAAAAGAGAAGCATAGAAAAAAGAAAAAAAACAATAAAAGTACCTCACTAATAGAAAAGTGTCCAAAAACACATGAATATGCATCCTTTGCAAAATTACTGATACAATAGTAACTTATAAATGATTATCAACAATCAAAATGAAAGAAACATACCACTAAGGCATTAGCTTGAATGATGAGACAAATTCATTTTTGAATTGCTCGTGAAATAATTACGCAAAATTTGTTTCTCTACTTTTGAAAATCTACAAATAAATACACATGTAAATACGTAAGTGTTGTAATGCAACTATATTACCAACAACAGAGCCTAGTTAAGACTTAAAAAGTATCGAGTGTGTAACCGTATAACAGTATGAGTGTGTAACATTTGATAGTATATATTATTTTACTAATTTACTATATTAGTAAAATAGTCAATTAGCAAACCTGTCGCCAAGTCGCCTACTTAGCTACTCCTAGTCAATTAGTCATCTCTTGGTCCTTCCTGTTAGGGTGCTAGTGCTCCCACTTACCTGCCCGGCCGTGAGCTGTCTCAGGTGGACGTGGTGGAGGCAGTCCAGGTCCAGATCCAGGAGGCCGACTGTCCCTAGTGGCCGGCGTCCACCTGACCGACAGCTCTGCAGCTCCTCGGCTTCTCCTCCCTGGCGTCAGCAGCTTCCCCAAGCCCCTGAGGCGATCCAAATCTAGCCCACGGGCCACGACTACTCATGTTCTCCGGTTGGAGGTGGCGGCCAGCCCCAGCTGACCAACGGCCAGCCCCTCACCTCCTTGTAGCGCTGGCTTCTTGGCTTGCACTGCTCCACGTCCTTACACAGCGCCCCCTGCAAAGCTCAAGTGCGATTGGGATTGGATCGGGGATTGGGGAGGAACATGTGGAATTGGATTGGATGTCCGGTAGGGATGGTGATGAGTGAGGCCATAGTGGGCCTTGTGGGCTTCGACAAAAGCCCATGAACTGGTTTCCTTAGCAACTATCCTTTTCTTTGGTTCTTCCTCCTGCAGCTCAGCCAACGCCCATGGAGGATTGCCCTTGCAGGCAACCGTAGGCGCCACGGTGTTGCTGTTCCGGTGACCGTGGAGGGTAGGCTCGAGCCTGACGGAGCCTACCCCTTGGATTCGCCCCTGCATGCATGCATTGCCTTTCTTATGGAGAAAGGCGTCGTGAGATACGCGCCCTTCTTGGCGTCCTTCAGTTCACCTCTTCCGGATTCATCCAGAAATTGACAATGAAGATCTAGTACCAGATGGGGCTCATTGCTTCTATGGGTCTTATCTCTCCCTCTGTGTATGCGTGTGTAGCTTGAATTTAGCTTTGTGCTGAGGATTTGTCTTTCATAAGTGCAGGTCATTCCACTGCGAGAGTCTGGAGCACAGTAATGATGTGTTTGGTTCAAGGACAGGTCTTGGATGGGATGGGGTCATCCCTGTTTTTGTTGTCGTTCAGGCGTTTGGTTCAAGGGTGAGCTGGATGAGGCTATCCAAAAAAAGAGAATATGCTCTTCAGATGCTGGATCAACCAATCCGAGAAATTTGGCCGGACGAGGGCCTCCGCGTTGCCCATGACTCTTTGCGCCTCGTGATTCCCCTTCGGCCGGACGGAGCCATCCCACTTTTTCTTCGCTCGCACCCCCAAGGCCCCAATCTCTCGCAAGCTCTCGCCCCAATGCGCCTCCTCCCGCTAGCATCCTAGGTTTCTCTCCCCATTCCTCCTCACCCCCGCCGTGGCTTGGCAAGGTCATCCCCTCGGTGGCAGCTTGGTCAAGGAGGGCGCGACGCTGAGGAGGACGTAGCACCGGCTCGGGCAAGGAGGAAACGGCGCACGGAGCAGCGGATTCCACGGCGGCTGGGCACGGGCGAGGAGGTCACGGCGCCGATGAGGAGGGCACAAAGCTCCAGATCTGCATCTTGGTCTACTTCCGTCCGCATCCTAGTGCGAATTTCTCCCCCCAAATCCGAAGGTACATACCCTAATCGATTAGCTTTAGGCCAACTAGCTCCAGATCTGTTTTAATGCTGAATCAGAAGTGGTAATGCTGAATTTTTGTTGTCTGGTGGTTGATTATCACAAACTGCTAAATCTTTTCCTACTCCCCCAATCTTCCATATGCATAATGATGTAGGCCAAATGGATGAGTACTCAGTTGGTTAGTCGGCGGTCATGCATTTGCAGTAGAAAAAAGGGCAAAAAAATTTATGTATGATCCATCCATGATGTATTGATCCGGCTGTGAATGTAGAAAAAAGGTTGCTTGCGTAGTTTCTCATTGAAAACATTTGCTAGGATTATAATAATTACAAAATTTTTGACATCTTAGGTCCCAGATGGGATTTTTTTCTTCTGATATGTGCAGAAAATGAAATCTTTGTAAAATTCCTACACTCTAAATAGGACATTAGACAAGCAATTGCAAATTGATGAAACTGATTCGCTTCAGTGAATTTATTGAGTAGGTAATAGCTGTCTATAGGTGTTCGCTGAAATTTCATGTAGTGCACGGTTATTTGCTTAAACATGGTGGAGGTGGAGGTGTGAATGCGTGATGAACTGACAATTTTTCCTGCAGGTGTGATTGTTATTTGTAGGATTTGTGATAGTGATGGCTTTTTCTAGGATAGTTTTGATCAGTTTATAAGCTGACTATCCATGTTTATAAGCTGACTAGTTCATTGGATGGTGATGGCAAGAGAAAATTATGCAAAACACCTAGACATATATCAAAATTTGAGGGTTCTGATTTTTGGCTAGTTTTCACTACCTAGTCCAGTCCAAAAATCAGATAAGCATGTGGAATATTTTTACTACATCTTCTGCTGAATTGATTGATCTTTGTGCTTCAAATAGATTTCACTCTCTACAATTTTGTTAATGCTTGAAAAACTTTGTTCATTGTATATCATGCTATGGCGAAGTTAGAATTTTTTGTTTCACTCTTGCATTGTAGATGGACACGAGCACAAAGAAACTGTGCATTTTTGCTATTGCAGCATACATAACTATTTCAATGATGGCTGTGGTTATTGAGTCTAGAAAAAGGAAAATGAGAGAACGTGTTAGGTATGGACCAATAGATGAACGTGACAAGATAAGAATTGAGTATCTAAACAATAAAATATGGAAGAGTGATACAACTTATGTGAACATGCTTAGGCTTCGAAGAGCACCTTTCTTCCGATTTTGTAAACTCTTGAGAGAACGTGGCTTGCTTCGAGACACTATACATATATGTGTTGAGCAGCATGTAGCAATGTTCTTAAACACTGTTGGACACAATCTTAGAAATAGGTTGGTTGGCACTAATTATGGTCAGTCCAGTGAAACCGTTAGCAGGTATTTTAAATTAGTCTTCCACACTGTTGGTGAGCTTCGAAATGAACTTATTAGGCCACCATCATTGGAGATTCCAAGCAAAATAGCAGGGAACCCAAGGTGGGATCCATACCTTAAGGTATGAGGTTGAGACACAAATATTTATTTGATTTTTAGGCATAAATTGTATGGTTCTTAATCTTTTGGGTTGTATTGTTCACCAAATAGGATTGTATTGGAGCTATTGATGGTACGCATGTACAGGCTTCTGTTTCGAAGGATATGGAGACTTCATTTTGTGGTAGGAAGTCTTATGCTACTCAAAATGTGATGGCGGCAGTAGATTTTGATCTTCGGTTCACATATGTGTTGGCGGGTTGGGAGGGGACAGCCCACGATGCTCTAGTTTTACGAGATGCATTAGAACGTGAAAATGGCCTACGTGTCCCGCAAGGTAATTGGCAGTTTTATTTCTCCATGCCATTTCATTACATATAGTAATGTCACCCACTTGTGCCTCATTGACTTAGGAAAATTCTACCTAGTTGATGCCGGATATGGAGCCAAACCTGGATTATTGCCTACTTTCTGTGGTGTGAGGTACCACTTGAATGAGTGGGGGAACAATCCCGTGCAAGATGAGAAAGAATAGTTCAACCTTAGGCACTCTTCTCTTCGTGTGAGTGTAGAGCGTGCATTTGGGTCACTTAAGAGAAGGTTTAAAATACTTGATGATGCCACTCCATTCTTCCCCTTTCCTACTCAAGTAGACATTGTTGTAGCTTATTGCATTATTCACAATTGGGTGATAGAGGATGAGGTTGACCAACTAATCATTCCGGAGACCAATTGGCCATCTAATCATAATCCCATTTCATCATCAAGTGGGCAAGCAAGTGAACATGCATACATGGTTGCTTTTAGGCAAGGAATCGCCGATCAAATGTGGGAGGACAGACAAAACTACTATGAAAATTAATATGTACTATCGAAGTATTGTACTTGTATTATTGTCATTGAACTATTGTATTTGTATTATTGTCATTGAACTATTGTATTTGTATTATTGTCATTAAACTATTGTGCTTGTATTATTACTATCGTGTATTTTGTTAACATGATAGGAAATGGACATTGATCTAATTGGGGAAACCTTGGGGGGCCAAGTTGATGGGAGTGGACATGTTACATGGACATCATCAATGTCTTCGTATATGCTTACCCACTTAGCTAATGTGGTGGCTAATGGTACTAGAATATGTTCGGGCTTCAAGAAAGTACGCCTTAATGCTTGCGCTAGGGCTTTAAATGAACATTTCAAGTTAGGGCTTACTGGAGATCAGATTGGGAACCACGTTAGAACGTGGAAGAGGAAGTGGGCAAAGATTAACAATCTTAAGAAATTGAGTGGTGCACTTTGGGATGAAGAAAATTATATTATTGGGCTCAATCATGAGCATTATGCAGGCCATATTAAGGTATTCTTGCTACACCTATTATGTATTGTTTTGATCATATCCATTGCCTGCCTAATTTCTGTGTAACATGATATCTATTGTTTTGAGCACTACCTTGTGATGGCTACAATTTTTGGCAATACTTTGGCTACGGGGAAGTATGCCAAAGGATCAAATGAACCTCTAGCTACCGAAGTGACTGAAATTGAAGGTGAGAAAATTGAGGATGAGAGTGGTCCTGCTGGAACAAACGAAGATATGTCTCAATCCTTTGCCGCCAAACCAAAGAGAGCCAAGACAGCTGCAAATGAAGATGACAAGCTGCAGGCAACACTCCAAGCTGTTGGTGAAAGGATTACCGCTGCTATAGAGAAGGTCGGTGCTGCCAACAATGAAATACAAGTTTTTTTTACAAACTATTAGAAAACTACAGGTTTTAGCTTTTATTTTACCAAATTACTGATTTTAAGAGAACTTGAACAAGAAATCTATAATTTTGTGAAATTTACTCTCTTTTTTATGGTTGATGACGTATTGATATGTAATCTAGCATCTGGTGGAAGCTGGTCCTCTGTAACATCCCAAATTTTGCTTTTCTGGATTTATTGTGCTTTTATTGAATTTATCTGATTTTCTGATAATTTATTTATTTCTTTTTGCATTTATTTAATTGAGCCCTAGCTGTTCTTTATTTGTTCTAAGCAATTGGTTGATGATATTTTATTGAAAGTATTTTATTTGGGTTCTATTTGTCTCAAGGTATTTTCTGGGATTTTTTTGGATTTTTCCTGATTTTATTGCTATTTCTTTTGGCTTTATTGAATTTCCTTATTTATTTTAATTTGGAAATGTATTTAAAATCTCCTCAATAGTGTTTGGGCTAAATCTTCAAGTCCAGCCCAATTCCGCACAGCCCAGCCGTCGCCAAACCCTAATCCGCTGCGCTTGCCGTTCGATTGCGATCGGACGATCACCATCTGTCCGCGTCGCCTTGCGCCTTGCGCTGTCCGATTCTGCCCGCGTGAATGCACGAGATGCGGCCACGTCGTCTAATCCGTGTCGCCGCTGGACTCCGCCGCGCCGCCGAATCCCCAAGGATTTCGGAGCTCGTTGCACGCCTCCCGAGCCCACTATTTATTGCGCCGCCGCACGTGCCGTGAAGCCCTAGTTGCGCCGCACCTTTTGCCCTACCTCGTGTTGCCCGAGGCACCGCCGTTTTTCCATTTGAGCTTGCCGGAGTTCCCGAAGCTTTTCGCCGTCCATTGCGCCGCCATCGGTCACCCTCCGCCCTGCCTGAGGTCGCCGCCAAGTCGCCCGTGCCGAGACGCTCCAACCGCACCACTTCGTGTCGCCGGAGATGCCCTGCAGCGCCGTCACTGTGGTCGTCTTCTTCCTCTCCGGTGAACCCCGCGCTGTCGTGCCATCGTCTCCGAGCCAAGCTTTGCCAGGCGTCGGATCTTCAATCAACGCCCCGGATCTCACCGCGTCGCCACATCAACAGTAAACCTCATCTTCACTTCTCGTTCGTTGGATCTAATCGAACAGTCTTGATTGCATCGCATAGGTCTATGCTAGTTTAATCTTAGCCATTAGATTTAGATCCTAGGGTTCTAGTGCTGCCGCATCGCATAGTTGTTGTAGCCGTTGGATCCGCGCTGATCGGTCTCGACCATACCGCGTGGCGCCTTGTCGCTTCGCCTGCCGTGCCGTCCGATCTAGATCCGATCATAGCTGTGCCGCCACGTATCGCGCCCGCAGTAGATCTGACCCGCTTTATGATGATCAATCTCGATCGTTCATTTTGAATCAAACGGACGAGATTGAATCGAGTTTCAGTTAACCGTAGCGTCGCGCGTCGTCGTCTTGTGATTGGTCCGGCCGTCTCGATGACGCGCTTATGCGTTAGCGATTACAAAGATAGTGCCGTTGGTCCACCGTGCGCCTGAGTTGTGCCATGGACTAGGTCCATGCGCCGAGACGCGTGGCAGCCTTTGGTTGCGACGCGTGTCAGCGTGTGAGTGGGCCACGTGTCATGCTAACGTCAGCAATGACGTCATAATTAATTTTCCGTATAAAAATAATTCGGCCAAAAATCTATTTCGGTGCTGACATCATCAGAGGCCATGCTGACATCATAAATGGCAATTTCCCGTATGAAAATAATTCGGATAAATCAGAATTTTTGATTTTTAGGATTTTCTAGTTAATTAAAACTTCGAAGGGCCATATCTTTTGCATCCGAACTCTGATTGAGGTGATTCAAATTCCTAAAAATTTGTAAAATTGTGCTTTATTTATTGGTGAATTTTATTTAATTTTTGGACTTGATTTTGCTCTCTGTTTTGGTTATTTATTGCTTTTCCCTTCGTTGCGTGTAGACGTCAAATTGCTGGGAGAGTTTGTAATTGAGGAGCCAGCACTTGACCAGGTTGCAGAGTAGGATTCAGACATATTTGAAGGCAAGTTGTACTTTGACCATGTTGCACCCACATTTAAATGTTACGTTGTTTTAATGTATTGCATTTATTTCAATTATCAAATGTTCGTTATATGTTGGGAGTAGTTAACTGTCCATTTGAGATACTTTCACCCTTGCTACGTCGTATGCCGTAATTCATTTGTCACCCTAAGAATGGTTTATTAGTAATTGGTAGCTATAAATGCCAATATGGGTAGATAGAACGTAAGTAGAAAGCTTAGCCATGCAACGAGTCACTACTTCATGATCAAATGTTAATATTGCTTAATGACTATGGAACATGGTTTCTAATTGTGTGTTGGGTTGTCACACAATGTTGGAATTGATGATGGCACATGGTGCATGGTAAACCAACCGGGGTGGTAAAAATGATTTGGACTGAGGCATGTGGCATGGTTTTGTGGTGGGCCAAGGTTGGCATGTGGGCGGTCGCATTTGCTTTTTATGATGTTAATGGCATGATGATTTTTGGTTAGTCTTGCCTCGGTCAACTAAGGACTTAACCTTGCAAGAATTTGGACTGAGTCATTCATACAACCACAAGTTCCGGAGTGGGACGGACCTAGCTGAGTAAATTGTGAAATCTATTCTTTGGTACTATCGTGGTGATGTGAGTTCCGGGTGTACGGGTGAAAACTCACATGGCGCAAGAGGGGGGCCCTATTGTGGAGGTGTATCCCTTTAGTGTTGAAACCTTAGCGGGCAGTACTGGGTTTAGACGGATCTTTGGAAAGGCTTTGTTATGGTCACTCACCTTTGTGGTGTTTGATTATATCTTGTGGGTAAAGTGTATAACCTGATAAAGTCTTATTTATGTTATCGTTGAGTATGATTGTGATATTCATCTATGTTGAGACTGTGTGCACTAGCGTGATTCTGGACTAGTGCAGAATACACAGATGGTCCGGATTTGCATATTCGGGTCCCGATAGTGGTGGTATCAGAGCCATACTGACTGTAGGTCAAACCCTAGTTGGTTGTTGCTTTAGGAGTGTCCAAAACTATTTTCTAAAGTCAAAAATTAACTTAAGAAGCTAAAATGATGTTGACTCGTCCCTTCTTCTTGCTCTTTACTTGTGCTGAATTTTTCTCTCTTTTCTTGGTTTTGAGTTGAGGTTTTGAGAAAGCCGCTTTTCTGTAGGTTGAAATGGACTGCGTTTATGGTGAGCGTAAGGGTGGATTTGCCGCTGAACTCTGGAGGATGTTGCAGATGCTAGGAGGCTTTGATCACCCAATCTATCGCAGCAGCAATTGGGTGGTGAATGGAAGGAGGAGAGGCATAATCTGCAGGCTCACAGTGTACGCTCAAAAAGGTACAGTCGGGAGTCGTCCAGTCTACATCACCGCAAGGAGGGCATCCTTCGAAGCTGGTATTCAGGAGACTGCTCGCCTTGCACTTCGCCACTTTGCTCGTGACTATGCCGTGCAGCTGGAGGACACTACGTTCAAATACCATCCAGATGGAATCACCGTTTTGGAGGAGAATGTCAAGGAAGAGGACAATCCTACCACTGTCCACATGGCGCGCTATATTTCAGCTCAAGAGATACACACAAAGACCACCAATCAGGAGCTTTCCGAAGCATATGAGACCTTGGTAAAAGTTGAGAAGGATCTTCAGGAGACTAGGAGGATGGCAGCCGAGAGGATCGGTGAATTGGAGGAGGCTCTTTACTTTAGGAAGGAGGCAGCTGACTTGGAAGAATCTGATGAGGACCCGGAGGAGCTTGAGCCGGAGCAGGAGAGCCAGGGGTCAGTGCCATCTGATGAGACCCCAGTTATCGTAACCGGTTGCCCGAAGTCGAAGTCGCCTTGCCGTGCCAGCCTGGTTGTGCGCATCCATGATATCTTAGTGATTAGGCATAGTGAAGTCTAGTGGTAGTTGTGACTCGGGTGTGAGTCGCATGAGTCCAAGTTAGAATTTTGCCATTAGTCGGTAGTGTCGCTTGTTAGGTTGCATGCAATTTCCGAGTTGTTGTGTTCTTTTGAGTGTGCAGTATGCGCTGCATTGCCCTTAGGCACTTGTGAGCAGCCATACCAAGTATTAAATAAATATAATAAAGTTGGAGTTTGGGATAAGAACCTTTTGACCCACCTAAGTTCTTATATTACTTGTCTATGCTGTTTTCCCTCTTTTCTCTAAACCCTGGAGTGATCTGCGGATGGTGAACACTTGTGGAAACAATGGAGGTCAAGGAAGTGGAAGCCGTCAGGAGGATAACAGGAATGCGTCGCCAGTTCCTCAGGCCGCACCCCAAGTGGATATGAACAACTTTGGAGCTTTTCTTGCTGCACAAACTCAGCTTATGCAGACTATGATGCAGCAGATGCAGCACTTTGCTAATCAAGCAGCGGTCAACAATGCTAATCAAGCAGCTGGCAATGGGAACCGTCTGTACTCAAAGATGTCTAACTTTATGAGGACTCGTCCACCCACATTTTCTGGGAATGCTAACCAAATTGAGGCTGATGACTGGTTGAGGACCATTGAGAGGAAATTGCATATCAATCAGTGTGAAGGGAATGAGAAGGTGCTTTATACTTCTCATCAGCTGGAGGGCACAGCTGCTGAATGGTGGGAGAATTACTGCGCTTCACAGGAGAACCCATAGGAGATTATTTGGGAGGAATTTTCTGCTGCTTTTTGCCAGTACCATGTTCCTAAAGGTGTCATGGATTTGAAGAAGGAGGAATTCGGGGCCATCAAGCAAGGAAGACAATCAGTGGCAGAATATTTGAACCGGTTCACTCAGCTTGCTCGCTACGCACCTGAGGATGTAGTGACTGATAAAGCAAGGTAGTCTCGCTTCATGAAAGGACTGAATTCTGGGTTGCAAGTGGGGCTAATCACTCACACTTTTCCTGATTTTCAAGAGCTGGTGAATAAGGCCCTTATTTTGGAGGATAAGCGCAAAGGGTTGGATGACAATCGCAAGCACAAAATGGCACAACAAGGAGCTCACCAAGGGCAGCAAAAGATGAGGGTTGCACCGTAGCAGTTTGTCAGGTTTCAACCAAAGGCGGTCCTTAAAATGCCTTCGCCGATGCCCCGTCCTAGTGGGCAGAACTTTCAGATGCCTGTTCAGACCAATAATGCCCCAGGAGGAGGTCAGCAGTCGAAGTGAGGCACTGTTTCAGTTGCAATGAACCTGGACATTTCGCTAATAATTGTCCTAAGAGAGGAGGTGTCACACCTGTACATTTCAACCTTGGATCAACGCCAGCCAAGACGCCTGCACCAGGAGGAAACCATGGAGCTGTTCAGTCTGGAGCCACCACTCAAGCCACGGTGAGAGGTCGTGTGAACTATATCATGACTTATGAGGCCCAAGGAGCAATGGATGTCGTACTGGGTAAGTTTCTGGTTAATTCAGTACCTGCTACAGTTTTGTTTGATTCTGGAGCTTCGCATTCTTTTGTTTCTCGAGATTTTACTGTTGGGTATGGGTTAGAAGTTAAGAATCTTAAGTGCGTGCTTTTGGTCCAATCCCCTGGATCAGAGTTGCGTTCTAACCTAGGATGCATGGGAGTAAGGATGCTCATGAATGGAATAGAGTTCCTAGCGAACCTTATTATCTTGGATACTCAAACCATAGATGTTATTCTTGAGATGGACTGGTTATCTAAGCACAAGGCCGTGCTAGACTATGGTAGAAGAGTAGTGTCCATTGAGAGCCCAAAAGGCGAAAAGGTGGAAGTTCAAGCAACTGTAGTTCTTAATGGTCAAATGATGGTTAATAGCGTAAAGGCAGTCAGCATTGAGGAAGTAACGGTTGTGAATGAATATCTGGATGTTTTTCCTGAGGAGTTACCTGGAATGCCGCCCGACCAAGATGTTGAATTTGTGATTGAATTAGTGCCTGGTACAACCCCAATAGCTAAGAGACCGTATCGGATGCCGACGGATGAGTTGGTAGAAATGAAGAAGCAGCTTGAGGAGTTGCTGGAAAAAGGGTTTGTGAGGCCAAGTTCGTCGCCATGGGGAGCGCTTGTTTTGTTTGTTCAGAAGAAGGATGGGAGCATGAGGATGTGCATTGATTATCGGGCTTTAAATGAGGTCACTATAAAGAATAAGTATCCGTTGCCCAGGATTGATGACCTGTTTGATCAGTTAAGAGGAGCTTGAATTTTCTCCAAAATAGATCTTCGATTGGGATAAGATTCGAGTAGAAGACATACCAAAGACAACATTTTCCACCAGATATGGTCATTATGAGTTCACAGTGATGTCATTTGGATTGACCAATGCCCCTGCATATTTCATGAATCTGATGAATAAAGTTTTCATGGAATACCTGGATAAGTTTGTTATCGTTTTCATAGATGACATTCTTATCTACTCTAAGTCAGAAGAAGATCATGCGGAACACTTGAGGCTGGTTATGGAGAAGCTTCGAGCGTAGCAATTGTATGCCAAGTTTAGTAAATGTGACTTCTGGAAGAAGAAAGTAGAGTTCCTTGGTCATGTGATGACTGCTAAACGTATTGCAGTTGACCCTAGTAAGGTCGAAGTAGTGTTGCATTGGGAGCAGCCAAAGTCGGTAACCCAGATTTAGAGTTTTCTTGGAATGGCAGGATATTATCGTCGATTCATAAAAGGATTTTCATCAATCGCCAAGCCCCTTACACAATTGTTGAAGAAAGAAAAGAAATTTGCATGGACGCGAGATTGTGAGAAGAGTTATCAAGAATTGAAGAAAAGGTTAACATCCGCACCGGTGTTAGTGTTGCCAGACATTCGGAGCAGTTTTGATATTTATTGTGATGCTTCGCGTCAAGGTCTTGGATGTGTGCTGATGCAGAATGGCAGAGTGGTCGCATATGCGTCAAGGCAGTTAAGGCCACATGAGAAGAATTATCCGACGCATGACTTGGAATTAGCAGCAGTAGTGCATGCCTTAAAGTTTTGGCGCCACTACCTTATTGGCAACCGTTGTGAAATATACACGGATCATAAAAGTTTAAAGTATATTTTCACTCAGTCAGATCTGAATATGAGGCAAAGAAGGTGGTTGGAATTAATTAAAGATTATAATATGGGGATTCATTATCACCCTGGAAAGGCTAATGTGGTAGCCGATGTGCTGAGCCGGAAGAGTCACAGTGTTAATATGATGATTCAAGGAAGCCAGTCTGAGTTATGTAAAGAATTTCAGAAGCTAAGATTGGAGGTAATACCAAAAGGGTTTCTAGCTACCTTGGAGGTAAAGCCTACGTTGGAGGATCAATTCCGAGAAGAGCAGAAGGATGATGTCAAAGTGAAGAGGATTAAGTCTAAAATGGAAGAAGGAAAGGCCAAGAATTTCACCGTGGATGCATAAAGAACTTTATGGATGGGAAGTCGAATCTGTGTGTCGCATAAAAAGGAATTGAAGTAGTTGATTCTCGAAGAAGCTCATGATTCAAAGTACTCTATTCATCCAGGAAGTGCAAAGATGTATCAGGATTTGAAATTGAGACTTTGGTGGCCGAATATGAAGCGTGAAGTTGCTGAGCATGTCGCTTTGTGTGATATATGTTAGAGAATGAAGGCAATGCATCAAAAGCCAGCAGGATTGTTGCAACCTTTAAAGGTGCCGGAATGGAAATGGGAGGAGATTGGTATGGACTTTATCACAGGATTACCGAGGACTCAGAGTGGATATGATTCCATATGGGTTATAATTGATCGCCTGACTAAAGTTGCACATTTTATACCAGTGAAGACTACATACTCAGGAGACCATTTGGCAGACTTGTACATGTCAAGAATTGTATGTTTGCATGGTGTGCCCAAGAAAATAGTATCAGACAGAGGTACCCAATTCACCTCGAGATTTTGGAATAAGTTGCATGAAGCAATGGGAACTCGTCTAAATTTCAGTACAGCTTATCATCCTCAAACAGATGGTCAGACCAAGAGAGTCAATCAAATTTTGGAGGATATGTTGAGAGCTTGTGCCTTAGCCTATGCCACTACATGGGATAAATGCCTGCCGTATGCTGAGTTCAGCTACAACAACAGCTATCAGGCCAGTTTGCAAATGTCGCCGTTTGAAGCTTTATATGGTCGTTCTTGCCGTACCCCGCTGAATTGGAATGAAACAGGAGAGAGGTTGATTTTTGGACCAGATATCTTAAAGGAAGCTGAAGAGCAAATTGCCATGATCAGAGAAAGGTTGAAAACTACTCAGTCTAGGCAAAAGAGCTATGCTGATAACTGTCGATATTTGTTGTCGGCAATAATGAAAAGGAGGCTAGGTGCTGGATCCAAACTCGATGGTTGCACAAGACACGTGAATTATACAGGTTCGGGCTCTCACGGAGGAGATAATACCCTAATCCTGTGCTCTAGAATTATATGTGGCTAGCTATTTTGCTGATGAGATTGTATGTTGTCGTTCCCCCGCCCCTCCCTTTATATAGCAGAGGAGGGCGGTTACAAAAGAGAGTCCTAGTCGGATACAAAGTGGGGATTATATCTCCTGTACCTATCCGTATTACAATGGCTTGGATTACAGTGTATCCTACCTAATCCGGATCGGTTGCTATCTTCAGGGCTTCCTTGTTTTGCACGTTTGGCGCAACCCTAGTAGCTTCTATTTCCCTACAGTTGGCCCGACCCAGCCTTGTTTAGTTGGGCCTCGCAGGCCTGCCTTGCAGATACCTGTGGTGTATATATCTCACAATAGCCCTCGAGTACTTTGCGATCAAATTGCCTTCTTATTGTTAAAACTTCCCGACTGGTTTGCTATGTAGCCGAGCGCTCCGTAGTAGGCAAGGAGGTCGTGAAGGACTCGATAGAGCTCCACGTGTAATTATTCTGAGTGGTTCCCAACCTTGTTTCTCGGGCCAACGCACAACTCGGCATATAGAATATCTTCATTCAGGTTGGCTTTTAGCCGAGTGGTACATGTGTGCCAGGGTGCACAGCTTTTGGCATGTCATGAGGCGTACCATGATTTATCCAAGCGATACCCACATCTGTCTTTCTGCAGCATACGACTAATGACCTGTCATGAGGCATACCTCTGGAATATCTATTTTGAACTATCTTTATGATATCTGATCCCATTTTGAATGGTATTCAGCATACGACCTGACATGAGGCATATCATAAGAGGATGTTCCAATTTGAAAGGTACCCAAATCTCGTCTAATGCAGTCTTTGGCCTTTGGCCCATCATGGGGCATACCGTTTCCCAAATCAGTTTCGGCCTAGCTGTGCTTATGTACAGTGATTCACTGCATATGGCCACAGGCCAATCTTGAAGCGTGCCCTAGGGCAACCCCAAGATATGCGGAAGCTGAAGCGTTTTCCCGCTCAAGGCAAAAGTTAGCATCGCCCCCTATAAATTGAGACTAGGTGCGAATGAAACGGCTTTCTGTGCACTATTCTCATTTGCCCCTTCATCTCCCCATTTTCAGCGCTTCTCTTGCAACTTCCGCCGCTAGGGTTAGCATCTCTTGCCACCCCAATCCAACGCAATCGCAAGTTTCTTTTGCCCAAAAAATGTCTTCTCCTTCCCCCACAAACGCTCCTTCATCCGCCTTGTCCAAGGATTGGGCCACCTCTATGACGACGGAGAAGCGATTGGAGGAATTGGTCTCCGCCGGCATTTTCCCTTATTGGTGATGCTTTCTACTTGACCTGCGGCGGGTGAGTCCTGCCCCATGCCCCGCACCGAAGAAGTGGTCATTTTTTAGTCATTTTTTCAGCGCGGATTTGGCCTTCCCGCTTGCTCTTTTCTTCGCGGTCTCCATTTTTATGAAATTGAATTGACCCATCTCAATCCCAACTCCATCCTTCAAATCGCTGTCTTCGTTCACCTCTACGAGGCCTTCCTTCGCATTCGCCCACATTTTGATCTTTTTCGCCATCTCTTCCTCCTCAAGTCTTTCCCGAACAAGAATTCCCCCAAAGCGGTCGGAGGCACCGGATTCCAACTGAGGAACGGCTTGAAGAAAGCTTATTTTGCTATTCCTTTCAAAACCTTAAACAAGGGCTGGCACCAAGAATGGTTTTATTGCGCCAACCCCAAGCCTTCACTTCCTTCCTTTTCCGGAGTCTCTCCCAAACCTTTACTGGACTGGACTTCACTCCCGTCGGACGACGGGGCGGACCAGGTGAAGGAGCTCATGGGGATGATTGCCAGATTGAAGGAAGGCGGTCTGACTAGTGTCGCGATCGTCCTCAATTTTAGCCTTCGTCAGGTGCAACCCCTCAAGGAGCGAGATCATCTAGGGTTTGACTAGGCAGGAGAACGCGACACCACCCGGGAAGCCTTTGAACTAGTCCCCAGGGACGCTCTCCTCAAGCGCCTGAGTGATCTCTTCATCCCGGGCGTTCGCATCACCAATACTGGGTGCCCCCATCCCTTCAACAAGTCGAATCCTCCACCTCCAGTAAGATGTTATCTTGTCTTACGCAATTAGTGTTTTCTGGTTCTTGAGAAGCTGCATTTAACCATATGTTTGATGCCTGTGCTTGCAGGGTCGCGATGCCTTCTTCTCTGATTCACCGCTGCCTGAATTTCCTCAACATAAGGGCGCCAAGCAGAAACACCCTGCTCGCACCTCGCCCCCGACTCTGAGTGCCAAAAAGAGCAAGGCGAGTGAAGCCGAAGACCCCTTGGGAAAAGGTAAACGTCCAGTCGTCCACAAACCCAAGGAGAAGAAGAAGCAGTCGGCGGCAAACGTGCGCCCGACTGAAGGCCCGAAGGTTCGGGACCCACAACTTCCTCATCTTCAAGTCAATCTGCGGACCCAGGGGCCTTTGAGCCCCATCCCAAAGACTTCGTAAGCAGGTGCCCCGTCCTCGCACTGATTAGAGACCCTTCGTCCCCGCTTTGGTCGTGGATCGGTTCCTCGCACGGTCCTTCACTGAAAGGGCTTGGGGATAAAAATAACGAGATCCGGCAGGTTGGTTTCCTTGTTCGCTCCTCTTATTCTTCCGGGTCATGCCCTGACTGCTTCTTTTTCCAACAAGCCTGTTGATAAGGTGCTTGTGGATGCGCCGCACCAGGAGCCCCAGGAGGCTGTTGCTAAAAATGCCTCAAACGAGCTAGGGACTAAGGCACCGACTGATGCCACACCCATCGCCCCCAGTGCCATTTCGGAGCCAGTTGCAACAACTCTCCTGACAGCTTCTGTGGCACAGAGCACCGAGGTCAGCTCAAATCTGAGCAGTCCCCGGCCGCAGGCCTCTCTCGGGCTGACTGGTTAGATTGTGCCCTCTAATCCTGCCGCTCGCCCTTCGCCTCCATCGGGAGAACTCCCCCGGTCCCCTCGCACTTCACCTTCGCCAGAAGAACTCCCTCAACCTCCCTACCTGAATTCTCCGGTGCGGGTCGCATTCTTCGACAAACATGGCGATGGGATATCCTATGACGATGAAGGCGAGGCTAAGGAATCGGAGTCATTCTGTGACGCTGCCTACAATTGTTTTCGCCTTGGTCATGTAAGTTGCTTATGCCGAGTTGTTCTTGAAGCCCTCTTCTTTTTGTCTTTGATGCTTGATGTAACTTCATCGTTTGTTTTGTCGCCTTCAGCGTCTGGCCAAGCGTGCCCAGGAAAGGAACACCCTTCTCCGGGAGATACTCCCGAAGACCAAAATGAGGAAGGACTATGAGGCCGAGGTCCAATGAGTCCGCGTCAAGTTGCAGGAGGAACTCGGCAGGGCCCGGGTAGAGAACCGAGAGGAGCTGGAGAAGCTTCGGGCCGAGGTCCTAGCCCTCGAGGCGGAGAAGCTGAATCTGACAAGCTCCCTTAATGGTAACTCCTTTGTCCGACTGCCTTGGATCACATTTTGAGTCTTCTGCCTCTTAACTCATTCTCCCTGCCCTGACTTCGGTCTTCGCTGTTGCAGATCTTCGGGGAAAACTTGAGTCCGCCAATGAGCAAGTTGAGAAGCTGAAGAAGTCCGAGAAGGACGCCAAAACTGAGACGGACAAGATTAAAAAAGAGCTGGAAGGTTTACTCCTAACTCGTCCTTTGTTCCTTTTTGTGCCTTTTAGCATCCTCGGGCTGACCCAACTGATCTTTGCAGTGCACCGAGTCAACTCGCAGGCTCAATATCGTGCTCTTGATGACAAGATCAAGTCTACTGCGGTGCGAGTCGATAAACTCCAGGTGGGCTCTAAAAGAATGCTGCGGATTTTGAGTCCTGACGAAGCTGGGTCCAGCGATATTCCATATGACGCGGATGCCACGATCCAACGGTTGGAGGAGGGGCCCAAGAAACTGGTAGCACACTTGAGGGAAATAGCGACCACAAGCGCCATTCAAGCATTGGCCATTGTGAAGTCCCTGTATCTACGAGTGGAGCTCAAAGCTATCAAGGAGGGCTTTGCCTGCACCGTTGACGATGATCAAGCGCTTGCCCTTATTGATGAGGTTAGGGACACCGCCTTCGCCCTAGTCGAAAACTTGGACTTGGGTCCTTTGTGATTGTTGCACTTCTGAGACTTCTGTTCTGTTATCATTATTTTGATCCTTGGTAGAAATGCCTTGCGATTTAAGCTGTGTTTTGCCTTTAGCTGCTTCATTACGTCCTGCAAGTCTTCCTCTTTTAATGCTCTGCATGCGCTACATCTGGTTTGATGTCCTGCGTCCATACATCTTCTCGGTCGTTTCGAGTTTTAGTACCTGCGCATTTTTCGGAGCTGCTTCGGCTTCCTGTGCTAGCATTTACTCTGGACCGTTCGGCTTCCATGCTTCGGGTATAAAAGGATGTCACCGCCACTTGAGCGATCACCCGTCCCTAAACCCTTCTCAGCAACCTTCAACATTCTTCCTTGAACCTCCGATGGCTTCTTCATCCCAATCTTCTTTGTCTGATGATGAGGCTCCACCATCTCTCCCCCCGGCGGAGGAGCTGATTTTTGATTTCGAAGATGAGGCTCCACCGGCGCTAGATGTAGAGGAAGCCTTTCTGGCCATGCTCTGGGCCGATTACGACCTCGCATTAGCCGAGCTTGCGGAAAAAGAAGCTGCCGCTCGCGACGCGGCTGCCGTCGACGCGCTGATTGAAGCCGTCCTGAAGCTTGTCGGGGCAAGGGATGCTCTTCTCGAGGCAATAGGACGTGCATGCCGCGCTTAGGCTATAGATTCCTGGTCACTTCTTGTGTAATGCATTGATGTATCTATACCCGAATGCGCCTAATGAAATCTTGATGTTTTCTTGATCCTTCCTCATTGATTTTAAATCTTTGCTCGAGTGATTTCTTTTCCGTTTTCGTTTAAGCACTCTGCCCGACTGCTCTAGCCCCCGGGCGCTGGAAGTCGGCTCATGGCCATTTTTCCCAAGCACACGCTTTTGAGAGACTAGAGTTCATCGTTTTAGAGTTTCACGATTTGGATTTTGACGCACTCGGGCTTATTCGCGATCAACAGGGAAAGAAGATAAAAAATAACTCATAAGAAGGGTTGTGCATGCACAAAACTATTAAGTGTAGCCCCCAACTTACTGCTTAATTGAGCATCAATTGAGTAGCAAGTCAAGAAGAAAAAACTTTATTCACGAACAACATAGCTAATGTACAATATTTTAAGAGTTAAACGATGTAGCTGCCCTATGTTCCATGAGTTGCTGATCACAACGCCATCTTCCCGCTTAAGTCTGTAAGCCCCCGGGTGTGTCACCTCATCGACGATGTAGGGGCCTTCCCAGCTTGGAGAGAGCTTGTGCTCACTCTTTTGGTTCCTTATTAGGACCAGATCTCCTTTGGAGAAAGCACAACCTGAACATTCCGGTCATGGTAGCGGCGCAGGCCTTGGAGGTACTTGGCCGATTGAATTGCTGCAACTTCCCTGGCCTCCTCCAATCGGTCGATATCTTCTATCCTGTTCTCCTCCGGCTCGGCTTCCTTATAGCTCCGAACCTGAGGGGATCCGAACGTCAACTCGGTGGGTAAGACCGCTTCTGAGCCGTACACTAGGAAAAAAGGTGACTGCCCGGTAGCCCTGCTGGGAGTAGTTCTCAGCCCCCAGAGCACCGAGGGCAATTCTTTTACCCATCGTGTAGCGTATGGCTTGAGACGATAAAAAATCCTTGCTTTTAGCCCTTGCAGCACCATGCCGTTTGCCCGCTCCACTTGACCATTGCTCCTTGGATGAGCCACGGAGGCGAACAAATCTTGATGCCGAGTTCATCACACCAGTTTTGAAATTCCTCTCCGTGGAATTGAGTTCCATTGTCCGTGATGATCCTGTTGGGAATGCCGAACCTTACCACAATTTCCTGGAAGAACTCCTTAGCCTTGGCCACCGTGATCGTGGCGACGGGCTTTGCTTCTATCCACTTAGTGAATTTATCAATGGCGACGAAGAGATGAGTGAAACCACCTTGAGCCTTCTTCAAAGGACCGACTATGTCGAGCCCCCAGACTGCGAATGACCAGGTGATAGGGATGGTTTGCAAGTCCTGCGCCGGCATGCATATTTGACGGGCGAAGAATTGGCAACCCTCATAGGTGCGAACAATGTCCTCTGTGTCGGATACGGCAGTCGGCCAGAAGAAACCTTGACGATAAGCTTTGCCCACCAGGGTACTTGATGCAGCGTGATGCCCGCAAATTCCCGAGTGGATTTCTCTGAGGAGATTTTTCCCTTCTTGCTCCGATATGCAGTGCTTTAGGACTCCGGAGGCGCTCTTTCGGAAGAGTTCCTCGCCGACTACCACGTAGCTCTTGCATCGGCGTGTGACGCACTCTGCCTCTATGCGGTCTTTGGGGAGCTCATCCCTTAACAAATAGTTTAGGAATGGAGCTGTCCAGTCAGGATTGACGACTAAGACTTCCTCTTTGGCCGGTGTCTCCTCTGATTTGCTTGGCTCCTGTTGTTGGCTTATTGAAGGTTTGTGGAGCTCTTCGACAAATACTCCAGCCGGTACTGTTGCCCGACTGGAGCCTAGCCTTGCAAGCTCGTCTGCTGCTTCATTGTCACGGCGGAGCACGTGGATGAGTTCCAGTCTGTCGAACTTGTCTTCGAGTTTCCTCACTTCTTGGCAATATGCAGCCATGTTGTCTCCGATGCACGACCAGTCTTTCTACACTTGGTTGATTACCAACATGGAGTCGCCGCGAATTGTCAGTCGTCAAACACCGAGGGATATTACGATACGAAGTCCGTGGATGAGTGCTCACCTGTTGGAGAAATAAGCACTATGCCAGCCCTGCACCGCTGAGCATGAGGGAACCATCAAAATACGTTGTCCAATACTCGAGATCTTTAGTAATTGCGGGGGTCTGCACTTCCATCCACTCGGCGGTGAAGTCGGCGAGTACTTGGAACTTTACTGCTGTTCGTTGCTTGAAGGAGATTTCAAAAGCTCCAAGCTCGACCGCCAATTTTGCAATTCTCCTGGTGGCTTCCCGATTGTGAAGTATATCCCCAATCGGAAAGGAGGTAACCACTGAAATTGAATGCTCTTGAAAATAATGCTTGAGTTTGCGAGAAGTAAGCAATACGGCATACAACAGTTTTTGTACCTGCGGATACCGAACCTTGGATTCTCCTAGCACCTCGCTGATGAAATAAACCAGCCGCTGAATCTTCTGGAGGTGCCCTGCTTCCTCCCGCTCTACGATGATTGCAGCGTTGACTACGTGATTCGTTGCAGCAATGTAGAGCAAAAGGGGTTCTTCGGGCATTGGCGAGACCAGCACCGGTGGTGAGGACAAAAATGCCTTGAGTTCCTCGAAAGCCTGCTGTACTTCGGTAGTCCACTGAAAATTGCCCTGCTTCTTCAGAAGTTTGAAAAAAGGCATTCCCCGCGAGCCCAAGCGGGAAATGAACCTTCCGAGTGCCACCATGCAGCCTGTGAGCTTCTGGACATCTTTCTGGCTAGCCGGAGGCTTCATCTTCAGGATAGCATTGATCTTCTTTGGGTTTGCTTCGATGCCCCGCCACGACACAATGAATTCGAGCAGTTTTCTTGAGGGAACTCTAAAGACGCATTTTTCGGGGTTGAGCTTCATCTTGTAGGCCCTTAGGCTCTCGAATGTCTCGGCCAAGTCAGATATGAGGTCCTCCTTCGCACGAGATTTGCGACGACATCATCGATGTATGCTTCCACATTGCGTCCGATTTGAGTGTGAAAACACCTTTGTATTGCGCGCTGATAGGTTGCACCAGCGTTTTTCAAACTGAACGGCATTGTGATGTAGCAAAATGCCCCAAACGGAGTGATGAACGAAGTTTTGATGCAGTCTTCTTCTTCACCGATCCGTGATACCTCGAGTAGGCATCTAGAAAGGTCAAGAGCTCGCGACTGCGGTTGAATCTACCACAGTCGATGCGGGCAGTCTAACGGATCTTTCGGACATGCTTTGTTAAGATCGGTATAATCAACACACATGCGCCAGCTTTTATTCTTTTTGCGAACAAGAACTGGGTTCGCTAACCAGTCGGGATGATACACTTCTTCTATAAAGCATGCTGCTAAAAGCTTAGTGATTTCTTTCCTGATTGTTTCTCAGCGATCTTGAGCAAATCGTCGGAGCCGCTACTTGATGGGCTTGGCCTTCTCATCGACATTGAGAGAATGCTCGATCACCTCCTTAGGAACACCGGGCATGTCGGAAGGTTTCCAGGCAAAAATGTCCCGGTTGGCCCGAAGAAAGGTGACGAGCGCGTCTTCCTATTTGGGGTTGAGTCCTGTCCTGATCAAAGCCGTTTGAGTCAAGTTGGAGGGGTCAAGGATTACCTTCTTAGTCCCCTCATTGGGCTTTATGCTTGTCTTGGCTTGTTTCTTGGCCGACTTCTCCTTCATTTTGCTGATGTGCACCGTCGTCGATCTTCTCCCTGTCGGCTATCGCTTCCTGCACTTTAGCCATATCGTAGCTTTCTCTATCGCACGCGAACGATTGCCTGACGTCGCCGTGCACGGAGATGATGCCTTTTGGCCTTGGCATCTTCAAGACAAGGTAAGTGTAATGGGGCACGTCAATGAATCTGGCTAGGCCTGGCATTCCCAAGATGGCATGGTATACCGTCTCGAAATCAGCCACCTCGAAATTGAGATATTCCGTCCGGTAATTTTCTCTGGTCCCGAACGTAACCGGCAAGGTGATTTGCCCGAGTGGAACCGAAGAGGTCCCAGGGATTACCCCGTGAAACGGTGATGAGCCCCGCTTTAGCTCCGAGCGGGAATCTTCATGTCGTCGAAGGTTTTAGAGAAGAGGACGTTGAGCCCGCTCCCCCCATCAACCAGCATTCTCTTGAGTTTAACGCTGTGAATCACAGGATCCAAAACAAGAGGGTATCTACCTAGATATGGGATGTGATCTGGATGATCCGAGCGGTCAAAGGCAATCGGGACTTTGGACCATCTGAGGTATTGGGGAGTTGTTGGCATAACCGCATTGATGTCCCGAGCGTAAGCTTTTGCTTTCGCTTGGACTCATAAGCAGCCGAGCCCTCAAATATGTAGTTGAGCTCACGTTCCATCTTCTGGTACTTGCCCTCATCATCTTCAGGGAATCTTGCTTTTTCTTTTCTTCGTCTTTTGCTTCGCCCTTGACCGATCGCTTTCTGGACTCCTTGGCGAACCTCCTCAGAGTGAAGCAATCCTTCACAGCATGTTTTTCCTTGGGATGAAAAGGATAGGTTGCTTCCATCACTGCGTCATAATCGTCCATCCGTCCGTGGCGCATGATGCTGGCCTCGCTCGGTCGCTGCCACTAGTTCTTCGGGCTTCCGCTTCTTATCCCGTTGCTTGGAGGACTCGGCGTGATCCTTCTTGTCTTTATGCCATGGGCGATCGTCTTAACGCTCGGCCAAAGCATCCGAGGCTATTGCGTAGCGGTCTGCCAATTCAAACATCTCCCTTACCGTAGTCGGCAGTTTCCGGGACATCTTCTTAATCAAATCGGGGTCGTTGACGCCCTTCTGGAATGCCGCAATGACTACAGCCTCCGAGATATCCCTGATCGTATTCTTCTTCTGCATGAAGCGTCGGATAAACTCCCATAGTGTTTCACTCCTTCTCTGGTGAAGCTAGTACAGGTCCTATTGAGTCCCAGGCCGCTCATAAGTGCCCTAGAAGTTGGTGATGAACTGCTCACAAAGTTCTCCCCAGGAATCTATAGAGTTCGCTGGAAGTCCGGTGAGCCAGGCTTGAGCCGAAGGGGTAAGCGTGACCAGTAGATAGTTGGCCATTACATTGTGATCTCCCCCGGCTGCCATAATTGCGAGGGAATAAACTTGCAACCAAGCTTCTGGATCTCTTTCTCTGTCGAATTTGGTAATGCCTTTGGGGTTAAAACCTTCAGGCCAAACCACTCGGCGAAGCAGGGGAGTGAAGGCTCGGATCCCCTTAATAGGTCCATCACTGCGACGGCGTGGGGAGCGTCGAGAAGGTGATCTAACTTAGCGGTCCCCACTATCGCCTTTGTCGTGGCGGTGGTGGCTTTTGCGGTCGTCCCGATCGTTATGACGGACGCCAAAACACTTATAGTCATCTTTGTGCCAACGGCACTCTTCATCCTCCCGATCCCGCCGCCTGGCATTCAGGTCTGCGTGAAAGTCACGGCTGATACTTTGCCGGGCATCTTCTCCTCGTCGAAGCTCTAGTCAGCCACGCATGGCCCGATCATGGGTCAGATTCTTGGCGACTGAGTGACTATCTTGGTACGAGAATGCTCCTTTTCCACCGCCCCCCGATGTTCTTTGGATCGCTCGCCGCCACCATGGCCTAGACTTGGGCCACGATCGGCGTGGCTGGGCTATCGGAACCAAGCATCGGTCCCAATGTGTCGAGGAGCGTCTTTGATGCGACAATATTCTGCTGAGGACACTACACCACGTCCTAGATTTAGAGACAGACAGCTATCAGTAAAACTTGACTTTCATAGTCAAATGGTATGTCGGTAAAAGTCTGTGGTAGAGCGTTTGTCGCTAATTCCCCAAAACAGTGACATTTCGTCTGTCGGTAATGCTATAGACATATAGCAACACACTGCGTGTATTAATTTCATATCTATAGTCAGATCATCTGTCACTGATACTAGACCCGCCAAAAATCGAAATAATTTGGCATATCGCGCGGGAGACTCAAAAAAAATTTCACGTGCGTGCAAGATGGGAGAAATTTTGGGACTTAACCTTTTATCCCTGCAGCCCTAAACACACGCATCTCCTGGCAAGCCTTCCTCCTTGACTTTCAATGAAGCGAAAGTACATTATGATGCCACTATTGATCCAAGGGCCCATGCAACCTAGCAATGATATCGATGTGTACCTCAAACCATTGGTTGAAGATCTTCTAATATTGTAGAACGATGGTGTACGGGTATGGGATGAGTATAAAAGAGAAAACTTTATCCTACGGGTATTATTGTTCGTAACCATTAATGATTATCCTACTCTTGGCAACCTGTCGAGCCAGACGACAAAAGGCTTCAACGGATGCGTCCAGTGCTTGGATGATACTGACTAGTCGGTGGTCAAGAACCGCGAAAAATGTCTTACATGCGGCATCGTAGATTCCTCCGCAAGGATCACCCATACTGCAATAATAAGAGAGCTTTTGACGGGACAAAGGAGACTGCCTTAGCTCCGTAGAATCACACTGGGAAACAGATATTTGCCGCTGTAAAGGATCTTACAATTATTCACGGAAAGGGAGCCGACAGTACATCTATTCCGACTTCCCGGGATAAGGCTCCTTTGTGAAAAAAGAAATTAGTATTTTGGATCCTACCTTATTGGCAGCACCTGGAAGTTCGACACGCAATCGACGTCATGCACATAGAGAAGAACGTGTGTGATAGCTTGCTTGGTATCTTACTAGACATACCTGGCAAAACGAAAGATACACTTCAAACAAGGATGGCCTCGAAGATATGAAACTGAGGAAGGAGCTACATCACGAAGAAATGGATACAGGCAAAAAGTACCTTCCCGCAGCCTGCTACACTTTGAGCAAGAAAGAGAAAATTAGCGTTTGCGAATGCTTGCACGGAGTCAAAGTTCCGTCTGGTTACTCTGCTAACATAAAGAGACTAGTCTCAATGAAAGACTTAAAGTTAATTGGTATGAAGTCTCACGATTGCCACGTGATGATGACACAGATATTTCCAATTGCAATTAGGGGGGTTCTGCCAGAGAAAGTCCGAGACCCAATTATCAAGTTATGTTTATTCTTCAATGTGATTTCACAGAAGGTCATCGATCCATTAAAACTAGATAAGCTGTAGGAAGACGTGGTCCACACTCTGTGCAGGCTTGAGATGTGTTTCCCTCCATCTTTTTTTGATATTATGGTCCATCTCATTGTTCACATTGTGAAAGAGATACGGATTCTTGGTCCCGTATTTCTACATCAGATGTACCCTTTCGAGAGATTCATGGGGGTTATAAAGAAATATGTTCGTAACCGAAATCGACTGAAAGGTTGCATTGCCGATGGCTGGGGAACCGAGGAGGTCATTGAGTTCTGCGTCGATTATATGGATCTCAAACCGATTGGTGTGCCTATATCTCGGCATGAGGGAAGGCTACAGGGGAAAGGGACACTAGGCGAGAAATCAGTACGTACTAGCAATCTAGCTTCATTTACACAAGCACATTTCGCAGTTTTGGGACAATCAGTTGTGGTGGCCCTGTATGTCAACATGCATAAGAACGTGCTATCCAAAACAAACCTAGGGAGGTCAAAGGTTTGGCTCGCGAGAGAGCACAGAGATAACTTCGGCGATTGGTTGCGTAGACACATGATGCGTACGGAGACAGACTGCACTCAGTTGAAAGTGTTGGCTCAGGGACCGTCAACTACAATTCGTACATTCCAAGGATACGACATAAATGGTTTTACATTTTATACAAGAGCGCAAGATAAAAAGAGCACCAATCAAAATAGCGGTATCCGTATAGATGCCTATGACAGCAATGTAAATAAACAAACCTACTACGGATTCATAGAAGAGATTTGGGAGCTTGACTATGGACCTTTGAAGGTAGACCCTCTCTTTCGGTGCCAATGGGTCAGACTTCCCGGGGGCGTGAATATCGACAAGTACGGTATCACTACCGTGGACCTCAAACTCGTTGGATACAGAGAAGAATCATTCGTACTTACTAATTCTGTTACACAAATCTTCTTTGTAACTGACCTGGCTAACAAGGAGCGCCACGTGGTTATTCAAGGAAAAAGAAGGATTGTCGAAGTTGAGAATGTTGTCAACGAGGAAGAGTACAACCAATTCGATGAGCTTCCCCCTTTTGGAGAGGACGTTGACCTAAGTACCATGGAAGAGAGTGACGAAGCTACGTACATACGCCGCGATCATAATGAAGGTCGAATTGTAGCTTAGTTGTAGTAATGAAATGTATGCTTTCTTTTGTATGAACGACATGTTTATTTTCTCATATGTAACAATTAATGTAATATATGCAATAATGGAAATTGAGGTTATGCTTTCTTTTGATCAAATTGAAAGTTTCACTTAATTGGTCGGAGACTAGCATATCACTGCATTTGGATTTTTGTGATTTTGACTGCATTTGAATTTGTGTGAATTTGACTGCATTTGTGTTCAATTTGCAAGCATTATTTGATTTTTGAAATATTAAAAGTATTAAAATAGTTAGCAATCTGATTTTTATAATTTTAGAACCTAATAAAAATTTGGGGAAATATTTAAATAAAATATTAGATGTCCTATAGTATGCCTCCAAAATTTTTTAGAGAATTTGGCAGGACGACTTATCAACGCCGGTTGTTCATGTAGCAAGCGGTGATATTGATTATCATCGCCGTTTCTTTTATGAACCCAAAGTGATAATAACTATCACTGTCGGGTGTATCTCCAACCGGCAGTAATATTCTATCATTACTACCGGTTTGTGGAGTTGGCCGGCAGTGATAAAAAGTATCACTGCCGGTTATATTTATGGCCCGGCAGTGATATACTATCACTGCCAGTTGGTGTGACCAACCGGCAGTGATAGTCCACCCCTATAAAATCAAACGCCGCGCCTTCCTCTCATTTACCCTAACTCTAGCCCGCGCCCTCCTCTCACTTTTACAGCACCGTCGCCTCGGAGCTCCTCGCCGCCACGCCTCGGACCGCCGCTGTGAACTCGTCTCAGTGCTCCCTGCCGTCGCCTCGACTCGGGCCGCGTCGCCTTGCTCCCCTCCGACCGCCGCCTCGACTCAGGCCCCGTCGCCTCGTTCGCCTCCGGCCGCCGCCTCGGCCATCCCCGCCACCTCGGCTCCCCGCCTCTGCCATCCCCGCCGCCTCAGCTATCTGTGACCGCCGCTGCCTATGAAGGTAGAAGGCCGCACAATTTGGTAGCTTTGTCTGATGGAATGAAATGCTCCGGCGAATGAAATGCACTTAGGGTTCCAGTGATGCTTCATGTGAATATGCACATGAATGCTAAGGGGCCAGCCAATTTTGGCTTGGGGACCTAGCATGTGGGATGTGGGATAGTGTTCAGTGAGGATTTGGGACTGAAATAGACAATTTGTGACAACTAATTTGTGACAATCTGTTCTTTTTTACATGGGCAATCTACATCTTTTGTATTCGAAAAACTGCATGCTTGCTTGCCAATGTTAATGCTTCACTGTTGGTAGAACAGATTGTATACTGAATTGTTTGGGCATACCTGTTTTGGCAATTATAGGCATTCTAGCTAAGCAAAGCTTATGTTGGGTTGGGTCAGGTTGATCAAATTGTGTTGTAGTCTACCTATGTATGGTCCATTACTTCAATCTCAAGCTAATACAACAAATATGATTGGTTGGGTAGAGAGACCTTTTTTCGGTCATGTGAAAATGCAAAATGCATGAGTGCCCTATAAACCAATAATGGCCGCATTCTTTAGACACAGAAGGTAGTACACCATACACATAATGCTTACCTAACGAATGTATCAAAACTTTATTTTGGAAGCCTCCGAAAAGTGGCAAAAAGAGAAAGCACCCATATCTTAATTGCTTGCCTTATTAGTATGAAGTCATGCTTATCCTAAGGTTGTGTCCTTCCCATCATCAATGTATATATCTACCCTTTTATTAGCCGAGGCTTGTGCTCTAAAAGAGAAATTCTCAGGTGTGAAGGAATCCATATTGCATTGGTAAGAATGAGTTTGTTTGCCAATTTTTTATGTACATGTCAATCCAGTTGTGCAGTATTTTGGCTTTACGTAAGTTTGAATAGTTGTTCTAATACAAACTATTTCTGATCTGATTTTCGGTATGTGATTCAAAATTTACTATTCTCTAGATAAATCTCAATACACTTTTAGCTATCATTGGCTCATTGCTTTTTAATTTGGAGGTCATGAATATAACCAACGTCCATTGGTGATGCATTGCCACTAGGTGTGGAAAGGGATGTGTGGGGGTGGATGTGGGTGGTTTATTTATATCTAGTATGTCCTGTATCTGATCTGAGTATTTTTGAATCTGCCAAAGCAAGGTTGTTTCATTGTATACTTCATTGGGAATTGTTGTTTCATTGTACTGCATAACAACATTCGAACCCAACATCAGATTTATACTTTGCATCTGATCTGTCAACAAGTAAATCAATAACTAAGTTAAGGTTGTCACAAATTAGTCTATTACTCGTCCCTTGTGGCGAGGAGGGCCTTTGGGCAACCCGACATCTGAGAACACTCAAAATAAACAAGTTGAGCTTTATGCTAGTTGCCTTGTTCATTCTATATGATGCAATCTGTTATTATGAATCAGTATGGAATCATGTGCTATTTTGATCAATTTGCTCTATGGTTATTTATATTGCAGCCAAAAGTAAACTTCAATTTGGTGCTTTGTATATGTTCTTGAAAGATGTATACATGTGTTGTAAATATTTGTTTTGTAAAGATAAGTGTATGTGTATTATTTCCGCTGCATTATACTTTGGACTTGTAATATTTGGCCGGTCGGCCACTAATTGTAATAGTAAGTAGTTGTAATAGTTGTAGTTTATGTTTATACTATGACAACTGCTTAGTTTCATGTGTATGTGTTATGACTCCGTGCACGGGTCTTTTGGGTGACAGTGAGCATACATTTAAGTGGAGTATGAGTGTCACCTCTAAGTCCAACGCACGTGTGAGGAATCGATACATATTTCCGGGTGCCCACGAGAGGTTTTCCGGGTGCCCACGAGAGGTTTTCCGGGTGACTTTTGGGTGACAGTGAGCATACACTTAAGTGGAGTATGGGTGTCACCTCTAAGTCTTTTAAATATTTGTATGTGTTCTTTTAAATATTTGTATGTGTTCATCAGTGGAGTATAGGTGACTTTTGGGTGACAGTGAGCATACACTTAAGTGGAGTATGGGTGTCACCTCTAAGTCTTTTAAATATTTGTATGTGTTTTTCCGGGTGGCCATGATAAGGAAAATGCATGTGTCTTTTAAATATTTGTATGTGTTCTTCAATGGATCTAGTTTTCTATTGCCATATTAATAATATTCTGTTGGCAAGAAAGAATGTGATATGTGTATGTATATTTTGTGATATGTGTATGTGTATTTTGTGATATGTGTATGTATATTTTGTTGACCAAAAATGTATGTGTTTAAAAATATATATATATGACCTTGAAAGATGTATGTGTATAAAAATATATATTTGTGTGTATAAAGATGTATGTGTATAAAAAGTGACACATATATATCACAATCCCGAAAACAACTGTAAAAAATAATATGAAAAAATTCATATATTCTTTAGAATATATTTGCTTAATAAAAAATAATGAATCATTCTTATTCCACACTAAAATGATTTTAAAAAAATAAGCCCCTGCAAGTTCAAGAAGCATGGCTGCTAGGAGAGCGTCCGGTACACTGAGAGGCGGGGCCACGAGATCACATCTATGTCCTCGATGCGGATATCTCTTTTGCACAGAGCTCTCGATAGAAGAAGCTAAGCTCTGCCAATGTGATCCATATATCATCATCAACATATCCACGCCATACGGCTGGAAACAGACGCTCTATAAAGACTTTGTAATCGTGGGCATTCATCCCATTTAACTTGTATTGCTCTATACTAACGGCATGTCGAAGGTTCACCGCATAACCATCTGGGAATTTAACCTTTTCCTTAATCTAATCAAGAATCTGCTTTATTTGCCCACGTGTAAGGCAGAATTTTGCCCTAAGTTTCCTCCCATTCTCATCGAGGTTCATGTCTGGCCGATCACATATCAGAGCGCAGTCCAGACATGCTTTCTTGTTATCTTTAGTCTTCTGTGGGATGTCCCAGTTTGTGTTCACGACTGACTCGCACATATTTTTTCTGTTGGTGCATCACGTCGATGTTGTGAGGTAGCTTCAGGTCTTTTGCATAAGGAAGGTTGTAGATGCTGCACTTATGAGTCCAATGGTGCTCCTCGCCATAGTCTTTCACATACCCGATATCCACTAGATCGTCATGCCAGTCGATGATATCCTGCACTTCGAAACGTTCGGGTGGCCCCTTCTTCACAGTCTTGCCTTTACGAAATGCCTTTTTTTATTCCTAAATGGGTGCTTCGGCTCCAAGAAACAACGGTGACAGTCGAACCAACAGGACTTACCCCCATTTTTCAGCGTGAAAGCATTAGTGTTACACAGGCAAATAGGGCATGACAACTTTCCATGCGTGCTCCACCCCGAGAACATGCCATACGCTGGAAAATCGTGTATTGACCACAGGTATGCGGCACGCATCCTAAAGTTCTTCCCCTTGTAGCTATCATGTGTCAAGACTCCTTTTGTCCATAGGTCAGTCAGCTCTTCTACCAAAGGTTGCATGAATAAATCTAAGTTTTTTCCAGGAGACTTAGGCCCAGGTATTATAACAGAAAGAAACATGTACTCTTCTTTCAAGCAGAGTTGAGGCGGTAGGTTGTACGGGATTGCGAACACCGGCCAGCACGAGTACGGGTGCACAGTCATATTGAATGGCGTGAACACGTCGGTCGAGAGGCCTATACGCACATTCCTAGGCTCCGCCGCAAATTTAGGGTGTTGTTGGTCAAAGTGCCTCCAAGCTTCTGCATCAGACGGATGAATCATCACGCCCTCCTTTCTACACTTGCCCTCTTTGTGCCACCTCATGTGTCTCGCCCTAGACTTGGACATGTACAGACACTGCAGACGTTGAGTGATCGGGAACGGAATGTTTTCTGGGCCACCGTCGTCTGTCTCATTCCACGTTCTGTACATTTAACTTCCTCATACCGACTCTCATTACAATGCTTACAGTGAGTCAGCCCAGAATCGATCTTCCAATAAAGCATGCAGAACTTTGGGCAATAGCCTATCCTCTCGCACGACATGCCTAACACACGAAGAAGCTTCTTTGACTCGTAAAGATTCGGAGTCATATTGTGTCCACTCGGAAGGAGGCTATCCAGCAGTTTGCAAAGGTCATTGAAGCAATTGGCTGACAGGTTGTACTTGGTCTTCACCGCCATTAGACGCGACACTGCCGAGAGTACAGTCACATCGGTATGCTCATGCAGCGGCAACTTGGCAGAATCAAGGAGCTTCTCGAATTGTTCGGCAAGTGGCTCGGACTCTTCCTCGGGGGAGAGATCGTAAGCCCAAGCCACATCATCCGTGAGCTCGTCTAATCTATCAACTTCGACTTCGTCGTAGCCCTCTTCAAAATCCACAGGGCCACACACCGGCGCCGGACGCTTCCTCTCTCCATGAGCTACCCATACAAAGTAATTTGGTTTGAAGCCATGCCTACATAGGTGATGGCTAATATCCTTCTTGGTCCTCTTCTCGGTATTCGAGCACGCAGCGCAAGGACACCACACGACCGTTGCATTAGGGTCGAGGAATCTTCAGAAAGCATCATCCACGAATGCTCTAGCCTTCTCGATCCACTCGTCCGTGTGTCTCCCAGACTTCATCCAACCATCGTACATCCACCGCCGATCTTCCATCCAAAGATCGCTTACTATATAACGTCAATGCAAGCATCCAAATTTCAGATTTAGACAGTTTAAGCCTTGCTAAATAGGAGGGCTTACCCACCATCGATGTGGGCTTAAATGCAGTGGTGCGGGCACGAGGGTGCTCGGTCGAAATTCGGCAAAGATAACCCGTTGTTCTCCAAGTGCAATGATGGGTACGGCGTACCACTTATGTTATGCACTAGGAGAACGACAAGGAAATACTACTGAATCCCAACTCGTACACCCTCGTGTCATGACCATCGTACTCAAAGCGACATCCGTGGGTTTGTCCAAAATGTGGACACTCGAGAGCGCAACACTTTTCGTAATGGAACCCAACGAATCACCATCGAGCTCCTTATGAAAATATGCGCCCCGAACGGGTTTAACTCGCTCGGTTGACATTACAAATGCAATTCTAATAAAATTATTATATGTTGTGATTTGCAAGCATATTAGTACTCCGTAAGGAAAAAATTAACTGCAATTATATAAGCTATTCTGGATACTCTCCCATTTATAAGTAAAACCAAACAAAATATAGCTTAAAAGTTCGAATTTTGGAGTCTTCTAGTGAAATAATGATAAAGCGTATGATTTACAACAATACAACCTCGTGCACTATACAATGAATTCTTACTTCAACATGGTTAATCAATACATCAATAGAATAGAATTTCTAATGCATTTTTATCACGAACATTAACTAAAATATAATTTAGACTAACAGTTCCAAAAGAGCACTTTTATCAATTGCCTAGGCATCAAAATTAGACAAAAAAGCTTCTCGGAGCGGCATCTCTTGACCATGAATCAAGATTACCTTGAGAATTCTTCTTTTTCATTAACGGGAATACAAGCAAGCACAAATTTAGACTACATAGAAAATTGTGAATCTAGTCTCACAAAAAACAAATAGTAATGAATCAGCGAGAGGGCGATTTCATTGACATAGAAAGATATGCATGATATACATATGCCGAAAGCACCCATTGCCTGTCCAGTGCCACTAACCGATAGATATTTTACCACGACGAATTCAAAGATAGTAACTCTGTAAGGTACCAGCCAAAACTCAACCTAGCATTGATATGAAGTCACAACGACCTTTCTGCAAATCCTAGAAAGGCATGAAATTGTAACAAAGTAGAAGTTGAACAAAAAAAATAGTTGTCTACCCAAAGAATAATAAAATAATTGCCCACATTTATTTGCTCATTTCAACTTTTTTAATTACAAATATTACCCTTCAATTTTTGCATGGTTTTGAGTCTTTGACAAATATGGCTATGTGAGATACACACATACCTCTTGGTCAAGCTTTTCTTTCAAGGATATAAGGTCTTCTGGTTTGTTTCCTCGTACACTGCATGAGTTTGTTTGAGGCTCAACGGTAAGAGTTAGAAATACAATAAACACAGATTTTGCACCAAAAGTACAATGGAATTTAGAAGACAACTAGAAATTATCATAGGCACAAATGCTTTACTTCCAGCCATGCTGGAGTATCAAATTGAAAAACAAAACCTTTTGATGTTCAAAAGTGGAGGCTCGTCTGGGTATTTCTCAGTGTGCACAAAATTTTGGGGAGGCAAGGGCGGCCCGGCAGGAGGCGGCGGCTCGGGCAAGGGGTGGAGGCACTAAGAGGCGGGCTGGGACGGGAGGCGGAGGCGGGCGGGTGGAGGCGGACGGCGAGGACGCGTGGAGAAGGCAGGCGGGGTGGGGAGGTGGTGGCCGGACAAGGCAGGGAGGCGGCGGCGGGGGCTGGGGCTGGGTGGAGGAGCAGAGGAGGCGGGCTGGCGAGGAGGCACAGGGGAGGCGAGCCAGGACGGGGAGGCGGTGGCCGGCCGGGGTAGGGTGGAGGCGCGGAGGAGGTGGGCTGGGGCGGTGGCTGGCCAAAACCGGAGGAGCGGGAGAGTTGCGGGGGAGCGGGAGAGTCCCTCGACTTAGCGCACGGGCCGGGGGATATGATAACGGCAGACCTGTGTCGTCGGCCACACTTAGGCCGCCGACACAAATATTGGGTAACTACGCACACAGCACGCACGGGCCCACTGTCAGAGAACCAAGGTAGTGTCGGTAGCTAATACAGGGCCGCGGACACAGATATTGGGTCACGATAACCCTATGCACACAGCATGCACGGGCCCACTGTCAGAGAGCCAAGGAAGTGTCGGTGGCTATGGTAGAGCCACTGACACAGCTGAAACCTGTGTCCACAGTGACACTTCAATCGCCCACACAGCTCTTGTGGTAATGGTAGCCCCACCCACACATCAAGCATGGGCCCACTGTCAGACAAGGCAGTGTCGGCGGTTGATACAGGACCGACGAAATAGCTCACACTTGTGTCGGCGGCCACGTCAATACCACCGACACTGGGTCCCATTCTGTAGCCTACAACACGTCCAACAAGACATTTTTAGGGCCAATTTAAGGTTTTTAGAACATGCACAACCTATTCCAGCTGATTGCTCGCTCTTCTTTCGCCCGATATTTCATCGTCACAACAAGTTCTACTGAAAACTCAAGGGGAGTAATAGAGTCACCACCACCGTACGTTCTTCGATACTTTTGTAGCGTACGACGGGTCGAACGAGACATTTCTAGGGTCACTTTAAGGTTTTACAACATGCACAGCCTATTCCAGATCATTCCTCGCTCTTCAATCGCCCGGCGTTGGATTGTCACAAGGTTCTACTCAAACTCGAGGTAACGTACGGAGACATGCACACAGCGCCGTCACATACCAATTAATTAAATAATAAAAAATTACATGTCATATAGATGTATGTTGCCTAACAACCATTCTAAAAGCTCTATTTGATTTTTCTTAATTTTAAAAACAACAAAAACATTTTCAAATAGATTTTCTAAATTAATCTAGAATTACTATTGTCGTCAGCTACAATAAAACCGTCAACAAAAGTATATCTGTGCCGTCGGCATCATCAATGCCACCGACATAGGTTGCTTTGTATCGGCGGCTTTCACGTGCCCGATGATACAGAGTCTACTTGCCTCTCATGCCTGAGCATCCTGGTTGGTCCCACATGGCGGCGATGTTCTTCCATCTGCCATGTGGGGGCACGTTGAACTCTCCGTCTGGGGTGTTAACTTGCCATGAGGTGGAGTGCCTGTGTCGACGGCTTTGACGTAGCTGCCGAGACAGCTCGTGTTGGCGGGATCTGAAATTCAAATTTCATCCCGCGCCGATACGTCATCGTGTTCTATGTCGGCGGCTGCATTTTAGCCGCCGACACAGTCTTACTGGGGTGTATATATGTCGTCAGGTTAGAATGAAGCCGTCGACAGAGTCCAAATTCCCGTCGTCAGCCCTTTTACCGACGACACAAATATTTCGACCAACGACACTGTTCTCATTTCCTGTAGTGTATATATATCTCTGGTCGCTGGTCGAGTGGTAGTTTTTACTGTCTTGTGACTGCATTTCTGTTGGTTCTGGAGAGTTGCAGCCGTCTGTCTGTCACTTGTTATCGTAGTTTTTTTGAGTGAGTAAAACAAAAAACTGGCTCATCCCATCCATCCTCATCCATCCAACCAAACAAAAAACTGCCTCATCCCATCCATCCTTATCCATCCAACCAAACAAAAAACTGGCTCATCCCATCCATCCTCATACATTCAACCAAACAAAAAATTGGCTCATCCCTATCCACCCAACCAAACATCCCCTGGATGACTCCATCCCATCCAGACTGGATGGCCATATCCCATCTAATCTCATCTAAACAACCGAACACACCCCTAAATGTCCAGATCAACCATGACATTCAATTCGCCATGTAAGATCACATACCTTCCTAAAAGAACTGTTAAACGTATGAATTGAATTCTCGTTTGCTGAACGAAATCCATGACCATTGGTCTTGACTCTTGACGGGAAAACAATTTTTTGCGCAAGGTAGTCTAAACTTTGAATAGAAGAATAAAAATTACTTCAATGGAATGATCTATTTGGAATGTCTCTGTCTCACATGTCAAACAATAAACTTATTGATCTGTCACATATGTCAAACAATAAGCTTACTAGTACCATTTAATTCCTCTCTTCTCCTTTTTCTCACTACACCATCACACAATTTCATCAACAGTCTATCTGTCGGCAAAAACCACGTATTGCGACTTATTATCTGTCGGCAAAAGTTATTCCGACAGAAAAAAAACTGTCGGTAGAAGTCTTGTCGGCAAAAACATTTACCGACAGATATATTTTTGCCTACAGATGATCTGACCTTGTTATAAGACATTTGCCAACAGATATACATTTCCCGACAGATGGACTTTTGCCGACACAATTTCAAAATGCCGACAGATCGTTTGAGGATAAACCATATTGGTGTGAAACCATGCATTTCTTAGATAGATAACAATGATAAACATTATTGTGCATAATATTATAAATCCAACTGATAATTAATTCATATTTTCACCACATCACAGTAGAAAATGATTCAATTAATGCATCCATTCAACACAACAACTAGAACATAAAAATTTGTCTATCAAAATACATCCATTCAACACGTAATCAAATTCATTCAACTAAAATATACAAATTTGTCCAAAAGCCCAAAGTTCCTCATTTAACAATCAATCCTTTACAAAATTCAACCCTGTTAGATCTTGAAAGCCAGAGTCAACTTGTCTTCCACCCACATGAGGTGTCAAGTACATACAAAATGATCACTTAGCATACATATGGCTAGTTGTTTTGAACAAAAGCATCTGTATATGATGGTAACACCAACTTCTTAAGTCCTTGCAATGCTGCCTGTAAAAAAAAGAAACACTTCAAAATTAGTTCATATGATTTTGTTTTTGGACAACAACATTTAATACTTGAACAACTATTGGTCAAAATTAAATCTAGAAGATAGGGAAAATCAAAATTGAATTATCACATGAAACAGAGGGATATGGCACAATTGATAACTAATCAAGTGGTGACACTAGTATACGAAGACTGGAGCCCAGAGACTTTGTGATACCCATAGGTCTGTCAACTTGGGACCTCTCACTTTTAATAGATTGATGCGATACAAAACATACAGTGCAAATATACTAACATTAGCATGCAGAGATATCCTTGTTTCTTGTTGAAATAAATTGCCCACGATTCATCAACAGCTAATCAAGTTTTTTGGTTGAAAGTGTAAAAAACTAAATTTGTTATCAAAGGCAAAGGTCCTGAGTTTGATAACTAGTTGCAATTTTAAGGAAAAATAATTGCAGCCCACTTTGAGTTCATTTTGTGGGTCTGATAGACCAACACATGGGGGTTATATGATATTGCCCACTTTTCCTCAATAGCTTATGTTTTCTAAACTATTTGTTCTCGCGCCTTACCTTTTCAGGTGAATTTACAAGATTTGATTGGCACATACGCTTCAAAATAATCAAGGGAATTTGCCAAGGCATACATTACCTACATCATGAGCTGTCAAGAACTATTATTCATTTAGATATTAAGCCGGCCAATATATTGTTGGACGAAAACATGGTGCCAATATCTGCAACTGATGCAAACTTAGAACTTTACATATGTATAGCTATCAATTGTGCATCCAAGCAGGAAGGCAGGTTAACTTGTAGTTATTGTAAGAGTTTATAGAAGAATTTCAGAATGCACTACAGAATTTATAGAAGAATTTCATTTAGCACTTCTACAGGCCACATTAGAAATATGAAACTCATAATTGAACATTACAGAAGCATCCTTGAATTTATTATGAACATTTCTCAAAGATAAGCAAGATATGTGCAAGACTTCAACTTTTCTACAAAGCATGGTGTCCTACTGGAGCTTTTCCCAAGGAGAGGTCCAAGAGGTATAGTCTCCCAGGCTTGGATATCTCTGGCTGTAATACTATACAAAAGTTGGTACAGCCACAATATGCAACTAATATGTTCTTTAGCTTCATTAATGTCAATAGGTTTGCCCAATTCATTCCCTGGTCCAACGAAGCAGGATGCGAACATAAAAATAAAAGGTGTAAAGGAGAAGAAAACTTAAAGGCAAGCAATCAAGAACTAATACTAACTTGTGTTTATGGGTTGAGTTTACACACAAATAAGACATTGTCTGGTGGTTTGATCTTAGCATCTGGAATGTCTCCAACCAGCATAAACAAAGGTGTTTCATCAGTCATAAACACATGAGTATTAATTTGTTCATACCTACAAATTTAGATAATAAAATGTTCCTTTTTTGCCAATAAGTCCATCGTAGAGATACAAGGCTACTGAGCATGTGCTCAACTAAAACAATTATCTTAATGTTTGTACCAAATGATGGGAAAAGGAGTCAGCAAATTAAAGCAACTAAAGATGCTCAGGAAATTAAGATATGGGGGAAGGCAGCCAAAATATGCTCCTAAGAAGATCAAGTGAGTAAACTATATTTTTAGCAGATTTGGCCAACCCAGTAGCACAACAACTACAATGCCTCGTTCATAGTAGTGTTTCTTAAAGGATAAGATAGGGTAATATTTTTGAACTAAAGCAGTTTCAATTTAGCTGTGTTCTAATCAGAACTAAACAAGCCCAACCATGAAACATTGCATTCAAACCACTGTTCAGAGAAATTGCTCTTAATATACCTGTTGTAAGAGTGTGGTCAAGGCCAAACTGCAAATATATAGATAATAAAATATAAGATTGCTAGTAATCAATCACAAGGTTAATGCACTTATAATAAAAAAGAACTTGCCCAATTAACTGAATTATCTTTCTCCAGTCATCATGATTATGCAAAATAAATAGCAGCCACATATATTAGTCCTTATACATTGAAACCGCCATGTATACAAAGCCATTCAACTTTAACTGAACCATGCAATAAATCAAGGATAAGATACCAAATGGTAACAGCATTGCTTCAACAAGTAAAATAAATACTAAAACCACATACTACCAGGAATTCATAACATTCACATTCGCAAGTTAAGATCTATAGTAAAAATCAAAGGATTGAGCAATATGCGGGTTAATAAATGCAAATGATCTTGAACCCTCCACAAAATGCAAGCCTGTCAAAACATGCACAAAAGTGACACTTCACAATCTAGCAGCTCATTAGGTTGTATAAGAGGAAATAAGTATTTAGCATGTGAATAAAAATCACTTGGACACATAAACGCCGCAAGCACGCACAGACATTTAGTCAAAACATCTTTCCCATAATCTAATAACAAATCATACTAAAGTTATGCCACAATAGTCATACTTCGCAATCAAATCAAGAACACATGCTTTATACTGAAAAATTTGCCTTACTAACAGCATACAAGATAATCTGAACTACACATACAAATATCTCTCATGATCACAAGACAAAAAGGATAGGCACCGATGCAAACTTAATCAGCAGAAACCTGCAATACACATAATGCATAACATCAGCATACACTTCATAATCTAAAACACATATATCTTTATTGATCATTTCACAGAAGAACAACCTATTTGATCATGCACACTTTAATCACCGGAAATAAGAACACAACTAATAAATGATCTAATGTTTAGTGTTTGTAAATTTTACTCATGATTAGTGTCATAGTTTTAGCAAGATTAACAGCAATCGACTAGAACCAAAATGATCAGATACACCCAAGTAGTAGAATGAGAGGAGGCCACTTAGCTTAAGGGGAGAAGAGTCCATGGCCGAACCCCGGTCGGTAGCAGCGGGGGCCAAGTGCTTGCGGGCGCCAGGCCCCTGTTGGCGTGGAGGTGGTCGCTGGCGAGGATAGCCGCCGCACCCCGTTTCCCCCATGAGGGCGCGTTCCACCACTAGATCCAGCAAGAATGCCGAGCCAAAGGTCGACTGGAAACCTAGGGCAAGAGAAATAGGAAAAGAGGGTGAGTACAAGAGAGGAAATAGGAGATAGAGGGGAGGGGGAGACCTCAGGAAGGCAGCGGTGTCCGGGGCTGGCCAAGGCGTCTCTGGCGTCGAGAGGGCCGGATTTGGCAAGGGCGTCGGCGCGGCGCTCAGGCCTGGCGAGCGAGGATGAGACGGCGCCAAGGGAGCGCAGGCGGCGCGTAGAGGAAGGGGAACGGTTAGTGGAGGCAGGAGAAGTGGCGGCGGCGCGCGGGAGCAAGAAGAGCAGAGAGATTTGGGGGATTGAGGGCGAGGCGGCTTGGTTTAACCTAGCTAGGGCGACAAGGCCGGTCTGCAATGAATTTCGCGCACGCCTGAACATATATTTAGCCGGTCAGTGAGCGGGAGCTAGGGCGGAGGCAACCGGGAGGATGAGGTGTGGGAGAGAGGCGGGGACAGCCGAGGCGGAGGGATAGCTCGCTAGATCGGCGCTGTGAGCGAGAGGGGAGAGATTTGGGAGGAGGCGTGTGAGATTTGGGAGGAGGCGCTATGAGCTAGGGCTACAAGGCCGGTCTGCGAAATTAGTTCACGCGCGCGGCTGGACATATTTTTGCCGCCTTTCCTGTACATAAGTTTCGCCGACAGATGCATTGTTTGAGAAATAGATTATTGCCGACAAATATGTTGTCTCTAAAACTACATATTTTTACCGACACATATTCTATTAGTAATTAAAGTATTGCCGATGGATTGACTGTTTAAAATCTTTACCGACAGATGGTTTGATGGTAAAAACTGATTTTTACCTATCGACGTCTGACGGGAATTTTGCGCCATGGTGTAGTGTCTTTCAAACATAGTTTTTTTATTTGTATTAATGACTTAAGCATCTGATTCTTGCTTTTTAAAATGGATACGTAGCTGCAGCTAGCATATAAATTCTAATGATGCATTCATTGAGGACAAGTACTTGCAGGAAGCAAAAAGCCTAGTTAAAGATATGCATGAAACTATATGCGATATGAGGAGCTCTTTGCTATACACGAAGTTCATTGATCATGTGAAGGAAAATCTGACCATCAGAAACCATGTCTCACGAATGTTGGGGGGCCGGCCTTGAATTTAATCCAATATCTCAGTACCAGCTTGCTTTCTTCTTGTCAAGGAAGATCAGATATTTCCAATTGATGACATTGAAATCTATGATCCAGCTCTCTCTCCCGCTGACGCTAAGGCTTTGCCTTGACTTGGATGTAAGAGTGCTCCTGGTTAATGAGCAATGCAGAAGATGGGTTGATAAGCCGACACTTTTCGTTGTTCCGGGATTGCACATGTTTGGGAACATCTTAGAGGCAAACTTTAGCCCAACTCGGTTAAATAAGATGATTGTGGCTTCTTATGGTCTCAAGATGTCATGTGAATCTATTTCTGATAAGAAACGCGTTGGTTATACCATGGTGAAGCGTTCCCTACTTATGGAAAGAAAAAGATTCAGCAGTTCCTGTGAATTCATTTTTGAGTTATTTCATGTCAGTGATGATGTGAAGTTGAAATTGCCCTGTACGTATGTGTTTTTCTACTGATCTTTCTTCTTATATACCTGTATGGGTTTTCAGCTTGACTTGTTTGATGGTGGACCTGACTTTACAGGGTTGACGCTCAAGGAAAAATTCCGCCTTAACTTCTCACGGAGTTGGAATATAATTCCTCCCTGCCTTTTGAGTAAGAACTCTTAACAGTTTACCCCCTTCTTTAGCTATTTACATGAAAGAATATGGTGGTCTACCCATATTTATGATGAGTATTTGATTATGTTTAAACTTGTGATGCTTATATTTGAGTTTAAATTGAGTTTGTTTTGGTTTTGAGCAATTTGAGTTGACGAGAGTTTAGGACGGTACTATTGATGTAGCAAGGACGGTAGTACCGGGATTACGGTGCTACTGGACTTTGAGAGGCGGTAGCTATTTTATATAATGTTGTTTTTTCTAGTGTGAGTGAGGGTGGTACTGCCAGCATTAAAAATGCGACAGTGCCGAGAAGGTGGTACTACTAGTTTTTTGTGAAGCAGTAATTATTTTTCAGAGAGAGTGCATTTTGGTTCAAGCTCTGGTGATACTTATCAGCCTTGGAATGGTGGTACTACCGGATTTGCGGCACTACCGTGGGTTATGCAGTAGTAATTTTTTCTAGGATGTTTTTTTATATTATGGTTAAAGGATGCTTATTGCATATTTTATTGAGCAATGCTACGTGACGTTTTGCATGTTTGTGATGGTTCCAAGACTTTAGAGCTAGGCCAAGATGAGGTGAGGAGACCAAGACTAGGCTAGGAGAGCTGAGATCTAAGGTGACGCCAAAAGATGACTAAGACTGGGAGTTGCTACAAGCCTAGAAGACAAAGAGCTGAAGCGTGAGCTATTGGTGATGGACATAGCGGGCAACGACAAGGTAGATTGGGACTATACTCAAAGAGTAGTCGAGGTCCAGAACGGTTAAGGAAGTCGGGGCAACCATAGTCAAGCAAATAAGAACATATGATGTGCCAAATAACTTGAGCCCGTTTGTAAGCGAGGACAGTTCGGGGGATCTAGACATGTGAGAGGCTTGGCGGTAAATCATTGGAGCCACATGAAAGGTGACAGAGCATGGGATATGCTTCGAAATGAAAGAAATACGAAAAGACCGGTAGTGGGGCATATTGGTAATTTGCCCAATACCGAAGCTGGAGGCAGTTTGAAAAACCGCGGTGTTGACCTAAGTAGTTTAAATTAAGCCAAAGAGGAGATAGACGTGATTCGAGCTCATGGAGCTAATTGGAGTGTCATAGAGAAGGATGCTTTGAGAAGCGTGCATGTGAGAGTGTAAAATCCGTTATGGTGTTGGATTAGCGGGTTAGCCCATATTGACATTGGATGGAACCCATTTTATATCCAGGTTAGGGTTTGTTGTATATAAGTGGTTGAGATGTAAAGGGTGGTATGAGATAAGGTTTTCGAGAGAAGGGACCTCCTAGAGAAAGAGATGAGAGTCTTTGTGTGTGTGTGCTCTAGAGAGAGCATTGCCCTCCTATGGAGAGGTTTTGCAATCATTCCTCTAAATATGAAATATAAATCAAATTCATACTCATGTTCTTGCTCAAGTCATGGTTTTCTTCCTTTCTTGAGTTTTTGATCTCTCTTTGATTTCTTTCTTGATATTTTATTGCCAAGAATGAATAATTAATGGATGAATCCTTTGTAGATCATATCCCAATCATCTAAGTAAATTTTAACATGATCTCCAATGTTTTTCTCAAGAAACCATTTTTTTGCTTGAAAATGAATGATTCGTGATAGATCTTGTTCTTGCACATTTAAAAGTTGTTTCTTTGTTGTTCTTGGTTACTATGACTTGTGGGAGATCATCTTTATTATCAAATCATACGAGCAAGCTTAGATTGAAGTTTGTAGTTTTGACCTAGTTTTGGTGCAATCTTCCTTAAATTTGAAAAAGATCGGAACTTTAAGTTCAATCTCTTCAATAGATGATTGGAATAGATTCCTGACATCAATAGAAAGGTGTATGCAAAGTTTCACGGGTTTTGAATCAGCTGATCAAAAGTTATATCAATTTTTAGATTTAAAATCATGCTAATTTTCCTGTTCATCCTAATTTCCATGGCATCGTATGCCATGCTTGTTGCGGAACAGACAGAGGCTGAAGCAAACCCGTAAGCTTAACATGCTCAACTTTGGCTTGTTGGCAAATGGCACATTCCTGCACATAGCGCTGGATCATCTCTTTCATTTTCGGCCAAGCAAACATCATTTTCACCTTGTGGTAAGTGGCTTGTACTCCCGAGTGCCCCCTATACCACTCATCGCGAGCTTGAAGAATATCTTTGTTGAGCTAGAGGATTACCTCCCACCCAAATGCGGTTTTAAAACGAATCACCCCATCATCAATGAATACCCGCGATCATTGGAGCGATTAAGCACAACTCAATATACAATTTCTTCGTTGTTGGGTCATCCTCATAACCCGCAATTAAGTTCTCTAGCCATTTTGGAGTACAAGACGAAATTGCTTGAAGTTCCTCGATATGTGGCTTCCGTGAGAGAGCATCGGCTACCATATTCGAGTTCCCTTTTGTATTGAATTTGAAATTGCAACCGAGCGGTTTAACAAAAGCTTTATGTTGCATTAGGTTGTCAATCTTTGCTCCATAAGATGCATAAGAGCCTTCGATCGAGACGGATGAGAAACTCACGGTGTTGCAGTGCACGGGCGCCATTTGGTCACTGACCGACAATATGGCCATGCACTCTTTCTCACACATCGACAAGGCCTGGTTCTTGCGACTCAAATGCTTGCTAAGGAATGCAATTGGGTGACCCTCTGTATTAAGACAGCACCTATGCCCTCATTACTAGCATCTGTCTCTAGGATGAATTGCTTGGTGAAGTCGGGCGGCATAAATCTTGGGGCATGCGAGCTTGTTGCAGGTCCGAAAGGCATTGTCTGCAACTGAATTCCACTGGAAGGTAACACCCTTTTTCAACAAGCGAGTAAGGGGTTTACACATCAACCCATAATTCGAATGAACTTCTGTAATAACTCAGTAAGACCAAGAAATCCCTCAACGCCTTGATATTGGTTGGAGTTGGCCAATCCAATACCACGGACCTTGGACCGATCGGTTGACACCCCACCACCGATATGATATGCCCCAAATAAGCTAATTGTTGCTGCCCAAACGAACACTTTTCCTTGTTGATGAACAATTTGTGAAACTCAAGAATGCGCAGAACTCGGTTAAATCTTGAACATGGTCACCAAGGAACTGCTATACACCAATATGTCATCCACAAACACCAAGACAAAGTGGCGCAAGGTGGGCCAAAAATCTGGTTCATCACGCCTTGGAATGTAGTGATGCGTTAGTGAGACCAAATGGCATGACAAGGAATTCAGTACAAACCTTGGTGAGTGCGAAGCATCTTGTGTTCCTCTCCTTCGCCACCCAGATTTGGTGATAACCGGATCGCAAATCAAGCTTAGTAAACCAGCTAGCACACGCCAATTCGTCTAACAGTTCATCAATCACGAAGTGGATGTTTGTTCTTCACTATAATCGTGTTAAGCTTGCGATAATCGACGCAGAAACGCCAAGAACCGTCCTTCTTTTCGACCAACGATCTTGGAGAAGCAAAGGAACTAGTGTTTCGCTAAATAATACCCTTCTTCAACATGTCGACCACGGTACCGCTCAATGACATCCTTCCGATGCGGAGAATACCGATATGGGCGACATTCACCTACAGTGCACTGTAGAAGTGGTATGGAATGATCAAACTCGCATCGAGGAGGCAAGGAGACCGATTCCTTAAAGAGATCTTGGAATTTCTCCAACACCTTCTGCAGAGGTTGTGGCGATTCGGTGCAACTCCTTCATTTACCCTCGTTGGTCTTCCCGGTTCTTGTGAGTTGGATGACATGAGACTGACTCCCCCGCAGCAGATCCCTTAAGCTCTTTTGCATCAATGCAATTGTTGGAGATGGAACATCCTATATTCCTTGAAGTTGAACTTGACGGTGATTACGAGTGAATTGTATGCACTTGCGCCCCCAGTGTATCCACATGGGACTATGTTCCTCCAACCAATCAGCTCGGGATCATGTCATAACACCCAGTGTGAGCACTCTCATGTCCTCTTGAAAAGTGTGACCTGAACCCACCACACAAGCTTGGCACAATTTGGTCACAAACCACCACTCTACCATCACCACAGTTAAATGGATAGGAGCGATAGCTTTGCTCGGAGGCGTAGCTTATCCAACAAACTCTTACAGACAAAGGAATAAGTGCTCCGGAATCCACAAGAATCGGCACCTCCAGTTCATCGACCAAACCCATGACCTCGAGTTCTCGTCGGGTGTGCCCTTGTTGTTGTTGCTTTGTGACGATAGCAGTTCCTCATGTGCAAGGACATCGGGTTCACAAGAATCTTCCTCTGAAGACACCTGGTATATGTAGCGCCTCCATAAGCTCCTCCAATACATGTAAAGGCACATTTTGGGACACTTATGTGCCTTGTTCCATTTCTCCCCACACACAAAATAGAGTCCATTTGCTTTTACGAAGCTCAAGGCATCCAATTTATCCTCCACCCCATCTTTGTTGGTTTTCTTCGGTCTTCAACCCTTCTACTCTCCTCCACTTGCTAGGCACCTTGAGTTTATCTAGAAACTTATTGCCTCCCCTTTCGTCGTCTTGTGCAGATAAGATTTCTTTCGCACATACTCCAACTCCTCTTGCACTGGGGCTAGAGCTGCTGCATTGCTTCCACATCTCAGGGATTATGCAAGACGATTGATGCTCCGATATCTTCATGAGACCACTCAGAAATGTGTCACAAAGAAAGTATCATCTGTCTTTGGATTATATAGTAACAATTGATGTTGTAGCTTTTCAAACAAGTCAAGATACTCGGTTACCAAACTGCTCGCTTCAAGCCGATAAGTTGGTTCATCGACGCTTATCTGAGTTCTTACCAAATCTACGCTCCATCGCTTCACATAAAGCTTCCCAATCCTCAAATCTCCTTTAGCTTCTATAGTCTGCGCACCAAAACGCTTGTCCCGAAAAAAATGCAAAGCCGCCAACCTCGCATTTAATATCTGGATGAACCCCAAAACTTCAAAATAATTTTCTCACCGTTCTCTCCATAGCGGATTGTCCCCATCAAATTTTGGGCACTCGATCTTAGGCAAGGCCGACGAGATTGCCAAAATGCGCCGCTCCTTGCCCATTCTCCATAGCTCTTCCTTCCCAAAGCTTGACTCAAACACTGAGGCGCATGAGGCCATTCTGTTTTCCCACCGCCGCAGAATTGGCGGGGCTCCCGAATGCCCTTCTTCAAGTCATGCACAGTGTCCGGCCCGATGACTTTGTATGTGCGATCGGATCGATAATGGGATGATGAGGGCAACGAGGGTTCGGTGATACCGTGGTGATCCACACTTGGTCGTGCTTCCAGATTTCCACCCTTCCCTTACCACTTCCACCGCCGATCGTACTTCCCCACTTCCATCTTCACTCCTGGACATCATCCAAAAGTCGCTTCAAGAGGGCGTTGATCCTCGGTGCCCTTCCACCGATGCCAACGCGTGAGACATCCTTGTTTCCCATCGAGTTTGTTTCTTCTTAGGTGCGGATCGAAGTCCGAACTTCCGGGTTAACGGACAAAGCAACCGAAGTTTTCGCGGAGAGTTTCTCAGGATCGATGTGCTCGAATCCCCAAAACTCTCCAATCTTCGCCTGGAAAATTTTTTACAACCCCGTCGGAGTGATCGGACTGTTGCTCTGATACCAAATGTCACAAACTTGCGACAATTCAGAAGAAAGAACAGGATAACAGAGAGAAGAACAGAGATAAGAACAGGAGGAACTTAGATGAACTTGGAGAAGAAGCTAGAATCCTGATCTTCCATAACTAATTCGACAGGCTTTTCAGTATTTAAACCTCTCCGCAGAGACCCCGACAGGTGGGCCAATCAACACACGCAACAGCAAGTCTTTACACGCGCACACAACAGCGATAACAGCACACGCAACACTGTAGCCCATCCGGCACACAACAAAATCGACCATGCACCTCGCCACCGCAAGCTCGTAGCGTCCCTCCGCCTTTCGCGCTGGCGGTGGCCAACCTCGCGCCTCCTCAGCTTTCGCCCGAAGGCGACAGCAACTCCGGTCGAAAGCCCCTGTAGTGGCTCCACCGACGGCGGATTAGCTTGCCACGCCCAAAACGCAATAGCTGCACTGCCCGCAGTGACGCCGCTCGGCAGTGTGACCCACCACGGAGAGCCGCCTTGTTGCCGCCGAAGAGCTGCTTTGCCACCACCAGGAGCTCCGTTCACGCGCACGCTGCCAGAAGTCACTGCGTCGCCGCCGGAGCGAACTGTGCCGCTTTGATCCACGAGAGCAGCTGAAAATGCCACACCGCTTGGCTTCTCACCATCGCGGTAGACTAGTCCCTCGCCACCGCGGCCACCTGGCACTTGCCGCCGTCAATGCCCAATGGTCGCGCCGTGTGGATCTCCCAAAGTGCTACTGCCGAGACTCGGTCTCACAGCCCGCGACGAGCTCACCCGCTGCGAGCTCACCTGCCACCGGCTGCCACCATCTGCAACAGCATTGATTCGGCTTCAGTTTCTCTACGCGCGCCACCAGCAACTTTGGTTTCCGCACCTGTCGTGCCGCTGCGACTGCCGTGCTTGCCACGCTGGCCACCGCCTGGCTCCTCAGCGTTGCGTCGCCCTGCACCCGTCTGGCTCCTGATTTCATGAGTAGCAGAGCAAGGCGGCAGCTAACCCTAGCTGCCCTTGCTTTCTAGGCCGATGGGCCGAAACCAAGAAAGCCCGGCTTCCTGATGAGAGCTCGTGCAGGCCTGCTGTCAGTTGGGCTGAACGGACCAACTAGAACATGGCCGAACGGACCGGCTAGCCTTTAGGCCGAAAATGCCTGGTGGGCTGGTAGCCCACCGAAAAAAATGAAAAATTCTAAAAATGTTATTAAAATCTAAAAATTGACATTAAATCCTAGATATTAGTTTTTTTCTAGGTTATAGGCTTCCATAAAATTTTTGATAAATTAGTGTTTAGCACATCTTTGGAAGTTCCATACTATGAGTTTATTTTCTAGCTTTATGCATATTTATTATGTGCTGCAATTTATTTTTTGTTATTGAGTAATTCTGAAAATTGCTAAAAAATTAACAGAAAATGTTAGAAAATTATGGATCATTATATGTGACCCATTGATCAGTGGCATCTTGCAGTATTAATTTTCTTAGTATGATTTCATGATTATATATGCTAGACATATTATTTTCAGTTATTCTGAAAATTGCCTGTAATTAATAGAAAAATATGAAAAATGCTAGAAAATTCTAAATAGCATTTGGGAGTTTCATGTCTCTACATTTATTTTTCTAGTATTATGCCATGATTAAGTCATGTTGGGATTTATATTTTTTTATTCAGCAATTCTAAAAATTACTTTAAAATTAACAAAAATTATGAAAATGCTAGGAAAATTTTATATAGTATTTTGAAAGCTCCACATCTTTGGATTTATTGTTCTAGAATAATTCCATATTGATATATGTTGAAATTTATTTTTGAGTTACATGGTAATTATGAAAATTGCTACTAGAAAACCATGAAAATTGCTAGAAAAATTCTGAAAAATTTTAGATAATTATCTACTGAATAGATATAGACCAAGATTTATTAATTGAATAGTGAGAATGCAATATAATGATTTTACCGGCACTACTACAGAACGGCACATCAGAATCGGTTCTTTTTTAGCATTAGAATCGGTTCTAGTGGCGATACGATGTCTTTAGATAGTGATGAGGTGGAGCTATCAGAATCGGTTTTGACCCGATCGTGATAAAATGTCATCAGAATCGGTTCTTTAAGGGAAGTGATTGTGATGACCCCCTCATCAGAATCGATTCTTTAAGGGAAGTGATTCTGATGACCCCCTCATCAGAATCGGTTCTTTAAGAAAAGTGATTCTGATGACACCCTCAGAATCACTTCCCTTAAAGAACCGATTCCGATGACCCATTGGGGTGTGCCATTTTTGCAAATTCTTCAAAAAAAAGCACAGATTAAAACAGTATGCACAATATATATCATCACATTCATGTCTGAGAACACGGGATGCATATATCACATTCACGTAGCGTAAATGCTTTAATTACAAAGACATATATATCATAGTCGTTCACAATATACAACACAAACATGCTTGACAATCAAGACATGGACTTCCTCGATACATATCACATTGACATATATTATTAATATTGTTTACATATGGACTAGTAGGATGCTTGGGATCTCTAAACCCGCCATCCTCGATATAACTTCTAACCGAGACCATCGGCATAAATGGTCTTGTAAATTGTTGAGTGCTTTGTTGTCTAAACTCTTCTAGGGATATTGATCTTCGCAAAAGCGAAATGATCGTATTAATTTCAGTTTCAAAATTTCTATGTAAAAGGCTAAGTATATTATTATGCGTACATATACCTTAGGGAAAAGTTGTGAGTTGCCGACCACGATGAGCATGTCTTGTATGACATAGAAGCGCAATGGTCACCGCTGCCTGTTGATGGCAATGTGAAGAGAGAAAAGAAATTCAGCCCACGAAGATTAGATGTCAAAAAATTAATCATATATATGCTAGGCACTTGTACCTTAAATCGCTTATCTTGCAGTGTCTTGCCCTTTTTGTCGTCGTGCTGACCCTCCTTCATCAATATAGTCCGAGAAAACCCTACATACATTGGAGAGCACCATTGAGTCAAAAAAAATAAACGTAGTTAAATTCCTCAGATGTGTTAGGTTACAATAATGTGCTTACTTCTGCAAAGGAGGCTTGATCGCGTATGCCATCGGTCTCTTCTCGATCGAGTTAAATGTGTAGACTGTGTTTTCACTCGGAACGAGGACGAGTAGAACCCAATGGTTGCTTATTAAATAAAATGTAGTGCAAGGAAATAAGTTCACATACGGTTTTAAGTGCGTACAAGTAATTGAATCGAAAAGTACTACTTACTCCTCGTGGTACGGCAATACAATGAAGTCCTTATTCGACTCAGCATGCAATACCCCCTTGATGTAGCTAGCAACGAACACCGGTTGAAGCCTAGCCATGGTCGCAGACACAAGCTCGGGGTCGACAAACCCAACTTAATGTAGATGCGTCACGACTCGTTGTCTCATTATCCTACAACTCGTGTTGAATGTGAGAAAACATAATGCAAAATCCTATAAAAGTCATGAGCGCAAGCTATATGGTGTGATACTCACAGCGTCCATGATCGTAAAGTAGAAATATCGACGGCTTTCATTTGGTACACACGGAATAGATCCTCAAAACTGACGGGGAATGTTCCATTCTCGTCACGGTGAAAATGTACCATTTTATACTTATGTTACGCATTTTGAACTCTAACGTAGATCATATTACAGTAACAATAATAACATGCAGGTAAAAAATACAAGTACAATAAAAAAGCACTATACCCTGGTTGTAGACTTTGCTTCCCATGTGGCTGCATATTCAATTAACAAATAGCAAGTAATACCAGAGCAATACAATCAGTAATCATTCAACTAAATTATCAACTATCATTCTATGATTGTATCAACTATCAAGGCATCAAGATCAAGTGCTAACAGACTACCAGTGTACCTCAGTTTCAATTCTCATTTCTCATTTCTACTACTCCATTTCAATTCTTATTTCAGGCATCAATACCTCAGTTTCAATTCTCATTTCTCATTTCAGGCATCAAGATTAAGTTGTTAAATACTACTACTCCATTTCAATTCTCATTTCTCAAACCTACTACCAGTACTACTTCCATTTCAATTCTCATTTCTCAAAGACTCAAACCAGTACCTCTGTACCTGGAGCGAGGCAGCGACTCAGTGTCTCAGCGAGCCTGTGAGGCGGCTAGGCGGCGGCCGGCCCTAAAGCCGAAGGTGCTGGGCCTGGAGGCTAGAGCAGCGGCGTGGCCGGGACGGGAGCGTCGGCGACTCGGCGTCGCCTTGCTCGGGCCGGGAGCAGTGGCCTGGAGCCCGGGACTTCGGGAGCGTCGCACCGTCGCCTACTCGCCTTGCTTGGGCCGGGAGCGGCGGTCTTGACTGGACGACGGCGTGACTGGGAGCGGCGCTGCGGCGGCGTGGCCGGGTGGTCGGCGGGAGTCCAGGAGGGCGGCCGGCACTCTCCACTCGGGACTGGGGGCGGCAGCCGGCACTCGGGAGTCGGGACTGGGGTATGGGGAGGTCAGGAGGGCGGCTGGCAGCTGCACTGGGATTGCTAGGGTTACACACTAACACTTGACTTGCTAGGGTTAAGCGTGGAGCAAGGGCTGCGCGCGCGCGCGAATGGCTATGGTCGCGAGAATGGGCCGGGGTTTTTCTCAACCAGTATCGCTTCAGTATCACTTTTGTTACAAACGCGACACTGATATCACTCTTTAGTATCACTTTTTCAAAGATAAGCGTCTTCGATGCTTTATCATTAGTATCACTCTTTTAAGAAAACCGATACTGATGCTTTATCATTAGTATCGCTTTTATAATAAAAACCGACACTGATGTTAGTCATCAGTATCACTTTTTTAGAGAAAAGCGATACTGATGCTTTATCATTAGTATCACTTTTTTAAGAAAACCGATATTGATGCTTTATTATTAGTATCGCTTTTATAATGAAAACCGATTAATCGATGTAGTTCATTGCACTATTGCCTTTCCAGACAAACCATGCATGCCGTACATTTTCAGAATTAGATCAAAGAGTGTAAAACTTTTGCAAATATCATTGGAATTATTTGAAATTATGCAAAAACATATTTCAGGATACTGCAAAACTTTTCATAAAAGAATTTTTGGAAAAAGCGACTTCATTCAAGAAATATGCTAAAATTCATTTCGTAGACATGATTTGTGCGTAAAGCGTAGAAAAGTCAAAACTTTTTCAAATTAATCTAGAATTGTACGAAAATTTCTAGAAATGAGCTTTTGACTATTTACAAGCTTTCCCAAAAATAATTTTGTCAAATGGAATTTTCTTTCACAACATATGGCACAAAGTGCAGGCATAAAGAGAAATTGCATGCATTTGAATCGAAGCCTCCAAACAGCAATTCATCACCTTGGATTTTTTACTTTGAAAGCGTTGCAAACTATTTTACATACATTATAATAGTCCATTTATTTACAATCGCCCTTCATGATGATCTACTCGCATGTACTTGGCTCCATGTGTGTCGTCATCCCGCTTAAGACAAGCCCCATCTCGCAAATGAAGGTATCTCATCGAATTGGTTATACTCTTCTTCATCTACAACATCTTCAACTCCTACGATCCGTCTCTTGCCATGAAGAACGACGTGCAACCTCGGATTGGCCGGATCGCACACGTAAAAGACTTGAGTTGCTTGCTTCGCAAGGACAAATGGATCATCTTTGTAGGCGAGTCTACTGAGATCCACAATAGTAAAGCCTCTCTTGTCGACCTTCACTCCATGTGGATGTCGTACCCACTTACATCGGAACAATGGAACTTGGTGTATTCCGTAATCGTGCTCTCAAATTTCTTCGATCAGCCCATAGTAGGAATTCATTGTGGTTGGGGAGATTTTGCTGAAAGTGATGATCATCGAGAAAGCATTTATACTCACACCCTTTGTTTTGGGACGATTACTCTTGGCATCTTGACTCTCGGTGTAAAGGTGTAACCATTAATATCGTACCCTGCCATATGCAGTACATTAAATCTTGGTCCGTCACCAACCATTTTACATTCTCACTAAAGGAGACCTCGCTTTTCTTTGAACCATGTGAGGAATCGATCATTGTGTTCTTGTGCGATGGAAACTCATCCATTTGTGGATTCTCTTCTGTAATATCAACTTATCTTTGCTCGATGTATGGGCGAACTTCGCACTATTCTCGCAACACCGTGAAATCGCCTTGCAATACATATCAAACCTCGGACTCATTAGTTTGGACCCCGCGGTTCCTTTACCAAAGTCGCCCTCATGACGAGATACAGGAACACCGATTGCTTGTCTTTTACCCAGGTAGTCCACGCAAAACTCAATAACCTCTTCGGTCCCATAACCTTCAACAATACTACCCTCAGGCTTCGATCGATTCCTCACGTACGACTTTAATATACCCATGTACCTCTCGAACGGATACATGTAATGTAGGAAAGCGGGTCCACATATCTTAATCTCTCTGACAAGGTGAACAACAAGGTGGACCATTCGTCAAAAAACGACGGTGGAAAATGCATCTCAAGGTGACCTGAGTCCGCACCACCTCACTCTGTAAGTTGTCTAGTACATCGGGTCAATAACTTTGCAGAGATCGCATTGAAGAAATAACATAACTTTGTGATTGCCAACTGACATCCTCTCGGGAGAATATTTCGGATTACTGGCCGGGAGCATTTGGGTCATCAAGACATGGCGGTCATGGGACTTCATGCCCAACAACTTCAAATCATCCATAGACACAAGCTTCTTAATGTTAGCGGAGTAGCGGATGGAACTTTAATACTTTGGAGACATTTGCAGAGATCTTCTTTCTCCTTCTTGGACAGAGTGTAGCATGCAGCAAGGATGTACGGACCTTTTCCATCCTCCTCTATCACTACAAGTCTGGGCCTGATTCCCATGTAGGCCATGTCGCGACGAGCATTGACACCATCATTGGTCTTCCCAGGCATGTTCAGCAAGATGCCAACCAAGTTGTCGCAGACATTCTTCTCAACATGCATGACATCAATACAATGCCGGACATCTAACTCCTTCCAGTACGGTAAGTCCCAAAATATTGACCTCTTCTTCCAAATGGTCCTAGGACGAACAGATTCTGACTCTCTTTCGTCTTGAACATCGATATCCTCTACACGTGAATATACTTGGCTTCCACTCATAGGCTGCGGTGCCGAACGGACTTCCCTCTTCCCATCAAATTTGTCATCCATCTTACGGTATCGATGACTTCGAGGTAGAAACCTATGGTGACCCATATACACAGTTTTCTTGGAATTCGGCAGCCATAGACTCTCAGTCTCCTCTTCACAAATAGGACACGCTTTGGCTCCTTTCGTATTGTAACCTGCCAAATTACCAAGGGCCGGGAAATCATTTATGGTGCAAAATACCATAGCTGTAGGGTGAAATGCTCTCTTTATACGCATCCCACACGACGACCCCTCATTCCACAATTTTACCAAATCCTCGATCAATGGTGCAAGGTATACATCAATATCATTTCCATTTGTTTGGGTCCCGAGATTAGTAATGACATCATGATATATTTCCGCTTCATGCCTGTACCAAGGAGGAGGTTGTAGATACACAATGAAGCGGCGAGTCTTTGTGACGATCGCTCATGTTACCAAACGGATTCATTCCGTCGGTACTCAACCCAAATCTTATGTTCCTCATTTCGCACCAAACTCCTCATGTTTCCAATCGATGTTTCTCCATTGAGCCGAATCGGCGAGGTGTCTCGGCTTGCCATCTTCCTTCGAGACTCGTAATGCCAACGCAACAATTTTGCCTCTCTCGAATTTGCAAACAACCGCTCCAGACGGGAATGATGGGCAAGTACCACAATACCTTGGCGGTGCACCTTTAGTGACCTCTTCACCATCGTTGCTCTTACGCTTCTTGTCGTTACGCTTCTCCTTTTGTTTGTACCGGGGCACCGCAAAGCCGGACAAGCGTGCAGCCCTCGATGTGCGTTACGGTACAAGATGCAATCATTCGGACATGCATGTATCCTTTCTATTTCCATTCCCATGGGACATAGTAGCTTCTTCGCTTCATAAATGCTTGTTGGCAACTCGTTTCCCTCCGGAAGCAGATCCGATAGAAGAACTAGTAGTGCATTGAAACTTGTATCTGTCCAACGGTGTTTTGCCTTGATTCGAACAATGCAAGGACCGAACCCAACTTGGTGTATTCCGCTTTGCTACCGTGAGCAGCGGTTTGGCATAAATCTTCTATCAAGCTTTTAAACTTTTCAAACTCTCTTTCCGTGTAATTACCCTCCACATCCCGCAACATTTGCTCCAAATTATCCTCCTCAAATATATCAGGCTGCAACTCGTCATCCGGTTCCACCGTATCTTCGTTGCATATCGGAAGGGTACTACCTACCTCCCCGTGATGGATCCAACATGTGTAATTCCTCACGAAGCCACGTCGAATCAGGTGGTCCTCAATTTGAGATGAGTTGTTAAATCTCCTCGATTGGTGCAATCAATGCAAGGACAATATATGAAGTTTACACCTCCTCACCATGTAGTCTTACGCAATTTTTTGAACTCCTTAACACCCTCGAAATTCAGCACTCACACGGCTTTTACGATACATCCATTCCTCACGGTCCATCTGCAATTAAATTTCGCACAATAAATTAAGGAAAAAGCTGGAGCGACAACTAGCTATAGCTATTTTAAATATTGAGACATCATTTCAATTAATATTACCTTTGCAAAATAGTGGACAGGTTCCATGATATATAAATGTACTCCCGATCGATACCTAGCTTCTTCCCTAGTTTAAAGCTTCCAATTCCTACATAAGAAACATAAATTTTAACATCAACAATGATATCAAATAATCTAATTATATAGCTAGTGCGAGAGCTTGCAAATCTTTCTACTACAACGAAACAAAACAAGGGTACCAACGATGACTCCTAATCTCTAAATAGGTTAGGTCCTAATCCCATTCGAGGATATATGGTTAGGGCAAGTTCTAAGCCGTTGTACAACTCGAGAGAAAATTTGTGACTTCTCCCATTGTTCTCTAGATACACGTCTCGACAACAGGTCAAGAGGGTGTGTATCCGGAGAACACCGAGAGACGCTACCAAATCTACTCAAGTTGTACAACACACTTCAGAACTTGCTCGAACCATATATCCTCGAACCTATCAAAAACGTGGACAATTCAAGGCGCCGCTTATAAATATGCCCTTTCGTTCAGCATATTTATAAATAAGCACCCTCGAGCGGGAGGCGAGGTTACGCCGCCTAAACTCTAATACTTGATTACCACATGATAGCAATAATAATTCCATATAAGCAGGAGATCGCACTACAAAATTAAATAGATATGTGCTTGTCAAATAAAGAGTGTGAAATCTGAAAGCACGTACACAATTCCAGTGCAACCTAAACTTTATTGACGACATATCGAAATTACCAATGCAAAATTGAAGGGGTTTAAAGAATTGCTGATCACATTTTGAAGAAAACCGCAAAACAGGGCAAAGTGATAGTGATGTGTAGGTTATCACTATCGGTTCTTTTCATAGAAGTGATAGTGATGATCACGTGCACATCACTATCACTTCTATGAAAAGAACCGATAGTGATGACCGTGCACATCACTATCACTTTTAATAGAAAACCGATTCGGATGTGTCGATGCTACATCACAATCACTTATAATCTCGAACCGATAGTGATTATTACTAACACCCTCGAAGTTACTTATCACAATCGTTTTTTGAAAAACTTAAGAACCGAAACGATCTGATGATAGTGATGCGTGGATTACGTAGTAGTCTTGATAGTAAAAGTCAATTTGCATAAATAGAAATAGGTTATGTTGGTCATCGCAAAGAGGGAATTTATAAGCTTGTCCTGAATGGCAATAATTACCTTACCCAGGCAATAAATATTAAGATTAATCTGATAGCTCAATTTTTTGGAGCGACTGTTTTCTGAGCTTGAAGCTAATACTCCTGCTGTTTCTAAAGTCACCAGATGTACGACTTTGCACCTCTTGAGGCACTATCTTCATACGGTCCAGAAGGCCAAATAGTTGATAGAAGATGACTAGTTGGCACTTTTAGATTTTCTGGAGGAAAAATATATAACTAGCAAAGATCAGTTCTTTTGCTAGAAGCACAATGTGAATAGATCCTCCCATACTTTCAGGATTTTAAAGGCTGTAGCAGCATGTATTTTTTGTCAAACACAAGCTTATCACTAATCTAACATTATGTAACCAGAAAGTTACTGATGCTAAAAAGATCAACCAGACATCGTGCATATTCCACCCCAATATGAGGATACTACAACAATAGTACCATCATACAAAGTACCAGAAGTACTCTAAGCTTATATGCATTTTTCTAGAAAAAAAAAAAACAAGATGAGCTCATGGTGGAGAATCATCACATACTTCTAATGGGAATCATGCAATGCCCGAAGTACATGCAAATTCTCAGAAGTCTAGGAATAGACATGGCTATAGAAAGGGACAAAAGAATAAAGGGGATAAGTGGAAGGATGGCATATCAGATTTGGGGAAGAGGCAACCCATAGTGGAAAATTAAAGGTAAAGGGTCGGGGGGCTTCTAGAAGCAAGATTCAGTTAAATAAAGCTGCAAACCATGAATAAACCTATTTTAGGTAAGGATGCACTGACTATTGGTTGTGTAATTATCACATCTTGAAGCATGTCATAGATCTTTACAAACAATTTACTGAAAAAGTCAATAAGACCTAGGGAGACAAATGCTGATTCATACTTCACCGTTCAACCTGTTGTTGACACGGACACTGAGGAGTGTGATATTATGGTTCTTAAAATTATTGAGTTCAAGAAGTCCTAGGAGGACACTTACGTCTCATATGGAGACCTGGATTAGTCTCACAAGTATCTCTTCACTTTGCTAGTCAATGTCACATATACCTTATAAGTCTCCTTATCAGTTTAGCCTTAGTTCCTGAATGAACATTTGGTCTACGCTCCTGATGAGCGGTTATCATTCAAAATTGAATAAATTGATATTTTCCGTATATTTGATTTATTGTGTTGTGCTTGTTCTATATTTTACTATTTATTTTATGATGCAACAATTGTTTGATTGTTAAATCATACTTCTAATATAGAACAAAATATAATCCGATGGTGGGGGAGGAAAACTGTCTAGAAGACAGTTGTACCACACTAAGTGAATTGGAAATATTATAACTTTTGTCAGAAGCGATGCTCTTATAGTTGGCACTGGAAGAATGCCATATTATACCTTAAGTCCAGTTGTACTCTCTTAAAGTTTTAAAGATATTGGTCTGAATCATTTCCATTTGAAGATAGTGAATGAGGGAGGTACAGAATATCTACTCATGACTAAGTTTAATAGGTGTAATAAATGTGTGGTTGAAAAACTTCCTTTTTTTTGCTCCGGGTTATACTATGCATATATAAAATCCTGAAGTTTGTGTTACGATGAAAAAACCTAGAAATATTTAAGATCTAGCTGATCGATTGGGTTATCCTAAGTTGAATATGAATAAGAAGAATAATTAATAATTCTGCTAGCCATAGCATAAAAATATTTCTAGATCTGAAGTTTTCTTATGCCCTGGTTGTGCTAAAAGAAAGCTCATACTTAGATATTACTAGTTATGTGCCCGTGCGTTGCAACGAAAACTCAGTTTGCAACGAAAAGTTTATTTGCAAAGAGCACTAACAGTGGCAAAGGTGGGTAATTTTGATGAAGTGACGTGGGAACAATCTCTCACTTTATATAGTAAAGATTACCTAAAAAGTGGAGAGGAAGAATCACTGAATTTCCTAGAGAAAATTCAAGGTGATATCTGTGGACCTGTTCAACCCGTGTCGGTCCCCTTTTAAGAAATTTTATGGTACTGATTGATGCTTTTACTAGAAAGTCCTATGTGTGTCTCTTACCTATTAGGAACCATACTTCTACCAAAATTAATTACCAAAATTATTAACTTAGAGACTACTTTCAAAAAGAAAGGATCAAGTCTATTCGAATGGATAATACTAGTGAGTTTACCTCAAAAGCATTTAATGATTATTGTATGGTTCTAGAAATTAATATAGAGCATCTCTCGTATCTTATATCCACACTCAAAATGGCCTCGTAGAGTCATTAATTACATGAATAAAAAAATTTATTGCTTTGCCACTCTTGTAGAATAGTAGGCTTCCAATCAGTTGTTGGGGCCACGCAGTGCTACATACTGTAGTATTAATTCAACTCAAACCAACTGCACGTCATGAAATTTTTTCATTGCAGATAGTGCATGGAAAGAATTAATTATTTTACATCTATGAAAATTTGGTTGTGTTGTATACATGCCAATCTCTCCACCAAAGTGTATCACCATAGAACCTCACCAGAAGTTGAGGATCTATGTATGTTATGAATCTCCGTCAAGTATTTAACACCTAGAGCCTATAACAGGGAATCTGTGCATAGCACACGGTATGCTGATTGCATTAAGGACACTTTTTGGCATTAAGGGGAGATAAGTACCACATTAAATAATGCCGAGTCCTTAGATCCACACACTAAATAGATAGAATTTAAAGTTCGAAGGATAATAAATCTGCAACAAATAAGTTAATAATCTGCTAAATGCCTTCACTGATCATAAGGAAGTGTAAAGATCTCATATACCTGCAGTATATGTATCTAAAAGAGTAGAAATACCCTAGAAGGATATTGAATCCACTCTTGACCCTCATGGTAAAAAGCGGGGGAGGCCACCAGGTGCACAGGACTTAATTCTGTGGAGACGTGTGCAGAAGTAGAGAACCTAACAAATGAGAACACTATGTACGACAGTGGAAGAAACTCAGCCTGATGTTGAAAAAAATCCTTGAAGTGAGCTATCTTGGAGATGATAACATCCCTAAAGTGATCCATCCTGAAGATGAAAACCCCAGCGTATATTTGTGGGCACAATTCAATGTTGATAAGTCAGAACAGCCAGACTCCATCATTGTGGAAAATCACGAGGAGCTGGAAGAAATTAATAAAGAGATATCCCTAAAGTGACGCAAGAGAATTGTATCAAAGAAAGACTACAACTTTTGACATATATTTTGCCTCTAAAATTGCGAAAATCTTTATCTAAAACCAAAATCCATGGTAGAGTGCTAGAAGCACTCAGATAGGGTCAAATGAAAAGAAGCAATTGAGGCAGCACTCAATAAGAGGAAAGTTTTTGGTCCTGTTGACCGAACACCTTCTAAAGTATTCCCTGTAGGATCAAATGGGTTTTTTATCCTAAAGAGAAATAAAAATATCCAGGTGGTGAGATATAAAATGGGGCATGTAGCACAAGGTTTCATGCAGAGACCCAACATCGATTATGACAAAATATATTCTCCTGTAAAGAGTAGAATAATGTTTCAAAATTTAATATTAATGGTAGAAAGCTTAAATTTAGCAATGCAATTGATGGATATAATGACCGCATATTTATATGAGTCATTGGATATGGATATTTATATGAGAGTCCCTGAAAGAGTCAAAATTCTGAATTCTAATAATCGCAACATGTATAGCATTAAATTGAAGAGATCGCTATACGGATTAAAATAGTTGGGGAAAATGTGGTATAACCAACTTAGTGAGTTCCTTTTGAAGAAGGAATATTGCCCTTGTGTGTTCAAAAAGAAATTCCAGAATGGATTTTGTATCATCTCATTTTTATGTCGATGATATGAATATCATCGAAAGCACAGAGGAGATAAAGGAAGCAAGTACTTACCTAAGGACGGAGTTTTGAGATGACAAGATTTGGCTAAAACCAAATATTAATTAAGCTTGCAGCTAGAGCATTTCCATGAAGGGATTCTTGTGCACCAGTCTGTCTATACCAAGAATGTATTGAAAAGATTTAATATGGATATATCTCATCCTTTGAAAATCCTTATGGTAGTAAGATCCCTTGAAGTGGATAAAGACATTTTTTTAGACCAAGGATGAAAAATGAGGAAGTCTTAGGACCTGAAGTCCCATATTTGAGTGCCATTGGAGCACCTATGTATCTTGTGAATTGCACAAAGCCTGATATTGAATTCATAGTGAATTTGCTAGCAAGACATAGTACAACCCCAACTAGAAGACATTGGACTGGTGTCAAGACTTTACTCGTATACCTCTAAGGTAGTCAAGATCTTGGATTGCTTTTCTAGAAGAACCAAGACTTAAACATGGTGGGATGTATGGATGTTGGCTATCTGTCTGATTCCCATAGTGCCAAATTTAAGACTGGTTTTGTATTTTTCTACGGTGGTATATCCGTTTCTTAGCGATCATATAAGCAGACCTTGGTATCTATTTTTACCAACCACTCAGAGATTATAACTTTATATGAAGTCTCACGTGAGTGTGTTTAGCTAAGGCGTATGATTAAGCATATCCAGAAATCATGCGGTCTTAACACTGTCGATACCCCCACAATTATCATAAAGATAATGCTGCTTGTGATGCATAAATGCAAATGGGTTATGTGAAAAGCAATATCACGAACCATATTACTCCTAAGCTTTTATATCCTCACAAACTCTAGAAGAACGGTGAGGTAAAGATTTTGCAAACTAAGTCAAATGGTGAGGTAAAGATTTTGCAAACTAAGTCATGTGAAAATCTTGCAGATATATTCACTAAATCCTTGCCAAAATCTACATTCCAAAGATGTGTTAATGGCATTGGAATGAGACGACTTAGAAATATGCAAAGCATAGGGGAGTAAATCGTTGAACCATGACCTTGATTATGATCTTGAATATTCTAATATAAATTCAGAAGATTATAAGTTATACTCTGTTCCCTTAGTGAGTTTTCCTGAAGTTTTGTCATATGAAGGTTTTTAATGAGGTAACTGGTGCAACAAAAGGTGCGACTGCAATGTACACTTTTCTCTATCTCCTTTTTCTCATTGGGTTTTAGAGTAGAGTTTTTGATGAGACATGTGCATTATGCGGTATTCGCCCATGGGAGAGTGTTGTTAGATAAGATATTCGTAACCGTATTCGGTTAGACTATCTCTATATGTGGGCGAATTCAAACTCATCTCTAGCTGTTTTTATATATTAGGCATTCCCCTTGTATAAGAAATCAATCTAATAAAGAGAGAGAGTTTTTCCTCCTATATTCTATATGCTCCTTCTATTGTCGTCGCGATTGCATCGCTGTGTTGATTGATCAAACGTGGGTGAACGACTACGTTTTACAGCAGGTGTAGGATCAAAGATAACCGACTAGAGGGGTGTGAATAGGAGGTTACTAAAAATTTAAACTCTAATTGCAATTTAATAAATCACTATGTTTGAATTGCAATTTTCTACAATTCTATAACTACGGTTTCTAGTGATTATCAAGTTATCTAGCAATTCATGAATGAGCAATAAGATATTCTAAACACAAAAAGTATACTTAACAACAAGAAGAATAATTTTAACATGAGAATTGTAAATGCAAACCACAAAGAGTAAGAGACAATAATTTTTATCCCATGGTCTCAGAGACTTGCCAGTTTCCCTTACTCCACGTTAAGGTGGCTTGAACTTCTTCAAATTGGCTCCACCCACTTGAGCCTTTCTCGATCACTCGTGGTAGCTCTTCCCCACTTCGAGTAGGTAAGCTCCTTACCTTCCCAACCGATCAGGCCTTTTCACAAGCTTCCTTGAGAAGATCACTGATACCACTCGCATTCAAGCCGTCTAGGAGGCGGCAACCTCCAAGAGTAATGAATTTGATGTTTGCTTGAGGCTCTAAAGTGCTTCCAAATGGCTCAACTAATGCAATGTACTCAACCTTCTCTCCCCAACTTAAAAATCAAGAATTGAATGCACTTAAGAGTGGAGAGACTTGCTTGGGCATAGAATGTATTCAATGGAGTCAACCACCAAGCTTTAATGCAGGTGGGGGGTATTTATAATCCCCCACAAGCAAAACTAGCTGTTATAGAAAATATTCATGAAAAAATTGGCAAGCCTAACACTACCGCCCTCTAAGGGTCAACACTACCACCCTCTAAGGGCCGTAGTACTGACTTTGGCTCCAACGGCTAATCCAGTGCATTTAATACATTGGGATCTAGCCGTTGCATCAAAGTTCCCCCAAGTCCGGCACTACCGCTAGAAGTGACCGGTAATGCCGCAATTAAAGTTTGGCAAAACAGTTTCTCTATTAAAAAGCTACCGCAGTTAATCATGCAGTACTGCCGCTTAAAGCAGCACTACCGCACCAACACTCCGGTGGTGCCAGCCTTTACGTGTTGAGAAGACCTACCTTCTGTTAAATTGCTACCATTGTTATATATGCGATACTACCTCTAATCCCAGCAGTACCGCTTTTAAACTCCAGTAGTGCCGCTTGAACTTTGAAAATAGGAGTTCAAGAGATAATTTTAATGCAATGATGAGCACTCCATTTTTGAGCCATTTAGATGCACCTTTAAGAAATTCAAGATACCAATCAAGTCTCTCTTGATAGTACGGCGACTATTCCTAGCAACCCGATCTCTCTCCAACACTGAGATCGAAAAAAAAACTATAAAATAAACTAAAACCTTAATCTTTATACCTTATCTTGATCTTCACTTCAAACATGGCTTTATGCTACTCCTTTATATATTTTGAGACGAGGGCCAATCACCTTTTGACATTCTCAAAACAATTGTTAGTCCAACAAGTCTTGATTGTCATTAATTACTAAAACCATATAAAAGAATTTGAGGCCTAGATGCTTCAACAGGTAGGACTGTGCGCTCAAACTATTTAGTCTTTGACAAAATATTTTTGCCTACAAATAATCAGTGGTACAAAAATAACGTGAGTAGATTTGCCTAAAATAATCCTATATAGGGATTACTATAAGCTTTATTAGATTTTATAAATGTATTATAATATAAACTAGTCATACGGCCGAAGTTGTGTCCTTAATCACGCGCCAATATGTCTAGAACTGATACTTACTTTCTATTCATGGGAGTAAAAATTAGTTATTTCTAGGTCATATCCTATAAAATTAGGAATTCCATTTAATCATTCTTGAGTTGGTCATGGAGAAACAATATTGAAAAATGAACCAGAACGTACACAAAAAAACTGTTACAGCTGGAAGCAGTGTTTGCTGTGTACTACACACATTCAAAAAGGATACATGTATGTTCTCTCAAAGAAAAAAAAAGCTGCACATTGTGAGCTTGAGTACGTGCATGCTGCTACGTGCCATGCACAGATTAAAGCGGAGATAGCGACTCCAAAAGTACGTGTGTAAATTTCGAGTGATCTGAAAGGCGCTAATGTTCTAATCTGCACTCTCTTTATATATCACACTAGTCTAGAATAATGTTAATGCAAACAGATTCAATATAGATAAATATTACAATCATACACGGTGGAAACATAATAAATCACTTTGTATATTAATTGTTAACATGTTGACTGATCTTATAGCACTACAATATGGATATAGCTTTCGGGGCATTTAATTTTACATGGCATTTGAGTCAAATGCCACCAAATAAAGCTTTTGTAGCATTTGTACGTTTGGATTTAGGGGCGTTCAATTGTCTGGCACATAATATTTGCCGGTGAAAGAATTTCCTAGCATAAAATATATGCCGACTTATCATTTTATTAAGGGGCATTTATAAATGTCGGCTTAAAATCTATGCCGGCATATATTGTTTGCCAAATAATATGGAAAGAGGGGCACATAACAAATGCCGAGATAGAGTAAAGATGGCATTATTTATATGCCACGCAATGTAAATGCCGTGGATACTCACTTTTAGGCACGAACGAAAACTAGGGCGCACACAGAGAAAAAAAAAAGGAAAAAGGCACCTCGATCAATGTCTCACATATCCCTCTAGCTGCCGCCTCGATCAATGTCTCACATATCCCTCTAGCTGCCGCCGTCGAGCGCTGGCCCCAACTGGCGCTCGCCACCAGCCTCGCCACCACCCACCGCCCCACCCCTGCCTGGCCGCAGCTCCCGCCATCGATCCCCCCACTGGAGCCCTCCACCACCGGCGCCCCCCACCGATCGAAGCCCTCCATCGCGTCCCCACCGGAGCCCTCCACCATCGGCGCCTCCGCCCACCGGCGCCTCCTCCTCCGGTTTGCGACCCCCACTGGAGCCCTCCCCCCATCGGCGCCTCCACTCGTCGACTCCCTCCATCTCCGGTGCCCTCCCCCACCAGCGCCTCCCAACAGGTAACTCCCTCCATCTCCGGTGCCCTCCTCCTCAAGTTCTTGCTGTAAACACTGGACAATTAGTCATGGCACTTGTCCTTAGGCTTGAATTCAGGAAATTTTGATTGAATGAAAGTGATATCCTCCCACGTAGTATCCGTCTGTGATAAATTCATCCATTGAATTAACCATTGAGCCACAACCTTGCCTTTCATTGAAATCACTTGACGATCCAAAACTGCAACCGGCGCTGCTTTCACCCGACCTTCAGAATCCACCAGAAGTACACTAGGCAATGGGACAACTCAGAGCCCTAGATGCTTCTTGAACTGGGTAACATAAAAAAACCGAATGTATATTTGTTTTAGGAGGTAACTGGAGTTCATACACCACATTTCCAATCTTGCGACCTAGGTCTATCTTGGAAACTGCTCCATAATCGATCCATACTGCAGAGGCCGCCCCAAGACCCCCAAGCGTCCCTGGAGGCAGCACGACTTGATGGGCCTCCGCTACACTCTGGCTGAAGTTGGCCATATCTCTGAATTTGAATCATATTTTAACACAATTAATTCCCAAAAGATATGATGTATCAAAGCTTGAAATGTAGGGGGGGCATTGCATAACCCAAACAGCATGACAGTATATTCATAATGGACTAAATGGGTTCTGAACATAGTTTTTGGAATGTCTTCCTCCTTCATCCTTATCTGATGGTAACCGGATCTTAAATCTAGCTTTGAAGAAATTGTTGCTCCATGTAACTCTTCTAACAGACCTTCAATTAGTAGCATTAGAAACTTGTTTTTAATGGTTACTGCATTCCATTGCGTGAAATCCACACATATCCTCCATGCACTATTTATTTTTCTTACCATCACCCCCGGAGTGGAATAAGAACTTGAGCTAGGTCTTATCTCTCCATTAATCAGCATGGTTCGAATAATCTCCTCTAATGGGTCTCTCTGGTAGTGGGGAATTCTGTAGGGTCTCAAGTTTGGTGGATTAGCACCTGTTTTCAAATGGATTGCATGGTCACAATCTCTTTTAGGTGGTACCCCTTTCATTTTTGCAAAGGTATCTGCAAATTGTGAAAGAATCTCTTCAACTTCTGGGCATACATATGGTTTAGACGGCTTTGTGTCAACTGCTATAAGATTAACGTGTATAAAGAACACCTTGGTTCCCTTCTGAATCATCTTCTGGAGTCAGCAAATCAATCTGATTCTTTCCAATAAAATATAGTAATAGTAAAGATGCCCGAGTGTGTCTTTTGACCATGATCATTGAGTGATGGGTAACACAAAATTGTGAAACATTCCAGATAAGAAGAGAAGCTCTAACAAAAATCCAGAAGTACTAACAAGGATATTCAAATATCCTAACAGTAGCAAGTACCAATGAATGCTCCAAATTCATTCTCCTTTTAAGCAAGCCAGGTGCCTATTCGAGCAGTTGAAACTTAAAACTACAAATATAATTCTTCTGAGCTATGGAATATTTGTGTTGCTAATACTCTGCACCACATATACCTGTGTAAGGGCCTGAATTTCCCGTCTCAGCCAAGTTTCAAGCCAAATGTTCTTCCGGAGATACTTGCGTTGCTTCCAGTATTGCTGCACACTGGAAGTATTGTCTGAAATCTCTGCTCAATTCAGAAAACTTCAGTCATAGAAAACAAATGATGTTCACAGATATCAGACATTAATTCTAAAAGCATGAACAAAAAATAAATAAAAAGTACAAATTAACACAATACCTCTTGTGTTATAGAATTGTAATATCAACTCGTGTGCATCTGAAACATGTCTGTACCATAAGAAAAGTAAGATCAATATCCTTACCCAGTATATAATCAGAAGAGTGAAACGTGAACAGTCTCCATCGCAGCAAACAAATAAATGTCTGCTTGTGAATATCGACTGCAGAATGCAACCATGCGCAACCAGATTGAGGGAATGAGAGAGGAAGCAAGACCTCTTCCTAGGGTCCTGATTTATGTATTGCCGCACAAATGATTCACCATCAAAACCATGTATAATAGATACATTCTCGGTCTGCAAATATGATAAGGATACATATGATCAGGATCTCAGGACTAAGACCCAGGCAAAAAAAATATCTGGTCAAGCTCATAGATATGGTTCACTGTGGTAATCAATAGAAAAGGGTGCTGAGACTCGCAGCACCAACTGGTAAATACTGATATGGTTTCCACATCTAAGCTCTGCCAGGAAACACTCAAAAGCTAATTTCCCAATCTCCAACGGTGAAGTCTTATCCACTCCAAAAGCATTATCTTTACAAACGAATATTTTTGGGGTAGCCAACCAATTGCACTTTTTAACAGCACATAAAAACTAATTGAACTTAAAAAGTATTTCTTTCTTAAGGACTTAATGGGGTAGATGGGCATATGGTTTCTCTCATCATGCACTTCAAGATGATAAAAAGTACTACGCAAATGTAGCGTTACCGGTGTTAGATAAAAAGAACTTGCCCCACTTTTGTGGAGTATCAGTAGCATAACACCTGGTATTGGAGAAGCAACAAAACTAGGTTCACCTTGCATAGGGGTCATTTCACTGACGACAAAGGTTCTGCATGCTTGTTGCTCGCCACAATCTTCACCCATTAAGATATGCACTTGTAACAAAATGAATCTGCAGAAGTAGTTAGGATGCTCAGAACTCAGAAGGGATATTGAACAAAGAAATTGCAAAGGGTGATTTCGAACTACAGGAAATCTCTGTCCCAATCACTGCAAAGTGTTTCTTGCATCGATGAACAAAACTAGCAAGCCCAATAGCTACAGGAGTACAGGACCATCACTCAATTTTGCAAAAAAATTAAAGCTTTTGCCCTTACTCTGACCAAGATTCGTACAAAATTTTATCCCAAGATAAAATTATAGCGAAATGTTATCATTGTCATCCAGATAGCGAATGTTTTGCCTTGATAGTTTGTTTTCAGACAGCTTGCCTTGGCATTGGCCATATTTCTGCACAATTCAACCAAACCATGCAATAATTCCTTTTTGTTTTATGTTACTACCTCCATGTTAATGAAAGCCGATGCTCTGTAGAATTGGTATTGTATATTTTTGACCATTAGTAATGCTCTCTTCATCCCTTTAATTCCTTCCAGCCAAAGGTAAAGATTAGAGAATACCGGAAAGCTAGACCGAACATCATTGCACATTCTTCACTGAATATAATATCTTGCTTAAGAACTGGTGGAGACAAGATAACACAAGCCTTGAAATCACTCTGTTGGAGGTGCAAGGTAATTCAAGTAGGTACAATTTCTTCAGATTGCTTGCGAGCACTCTTGTAACAATGAACATTATGGAAGAGAGGTATTAAATCACTGTGTCAGCTATATATTTGCAGGAAGAAGCGGTCATCGGTGTGGATTGCCTTAGGTTTGACTTGAGAGTGTGCTCAGGAACACAAGTGTAGACATTGAGAACTGCTTTCCCTGCAAAGGTCAGTGGAAGCTTTGTGTGTTCGAATTTGTATAATGTGTGAGAAATAGATGAAAGGTGAAGGAATATTACTTTCCAAACATGTAGAAAAAAGAGAGAATCTTCATAGAAAGAAGATACTTGCATTTCATTCTCAATCTTTTGCACTGTAGGCTACTTCAGAGCTGGGTGTAGAGAAGCAAATACATGAGCTTCTGTTTCCTAGGGTAATCAAGAGGGGCAGCCACCACAAGCTTGACAGAAAGAATCTTTATGTAATTGTGATGTGATATTCTATTCATTTCCTGACCAATGAATTCAACTCAGTTCCTTCACAAACAATTAAAACTTTAAAAGTAGTTTTGCTTTTACTTCATAGTTGGCATATTTTGGAGCAAGTGGAGGAGGATGCCATAGTGGAGTTGTTGCTTGTGACTACCCGTTGATATTGTTGGCTGCAACGACTTGTAACACTCCTGCATGTTTTGTACTGGTGAGTTCAAATTTAATATGTTTTACTCTTGTTGGGTGATATATATATATATAGAGAGAGTTTTGCTACCGTCAGCTTCAAAGCACAGATCATCCCGTGCTTCAGGCCCGATTTTTCAAAATCCGTGACAAAAATGTTCGATCCGAACAGTTCATCTTCTTCATCTTGTTGAAATGTAGCTACAGACCAAATTTCGTATTTTTTTGAATTTGTTTACTATTTGTTTTACATTTTCTAAAATCAGCGATCTAATTAGTTTTGGACCATCCAAAAAAGGCTGATTTTAGAAAATGCAAAACAAATAGTAAACAAATTCAAAAAAATACGAAATTTGGTCTGTAGCTACATTTCAACAAGATGAAGAAGATGAACGGTTCGGATCGAACATTTTTGTCACGGATTTTGAAAAATCGGGCCTGAAGCACGGGATGATCTGTGCTTTGAAGCTGACGGTAGCAAAACTCTATATATATATATTATATGCAGCACAAACATGGACAAGAAATGGATGCATTTATCTAGGCACACAATTGAGTACAAAAATGGCATCAATTTATTGGTTGACAAGAGTTTGCATTTTCAAAATCAATGAACAAGGTGGGACGGAATATTGACATTTCGCCGTATCCGCAACATTCGTGCTAATTTGTATTGGTTAGACAAGACCACTATATATAATCACTTAATATGCAATGGCTTTTTGGGAGAATACAATGAATGGGTGTTCCATGGTGAGGATTGGTGTTTTGAGCCGGATATGCTCATAACGGATTTTCAAAGATCCTAGTGAGAGGGTAATCAGATCCAGAGGGCTATGGATGATGAAATGGAGGCAATGCTTAGGGATGGGCTTGGGTTCTTTGGTGACAATACTAAAGATGTCAGCAATAGTGATGACATGGGAGAGAGAGATGTGGACAGCAAAACATACTATAGGTTAGCTAATGAAGCTAGTAAGGAGTTGTACCCAGGATGTGAGAGGTTTTCAAAGCTACAGTTCATTGTTAGGCTCCTTAACATTAAAAACTTGTGGGGAATGAATAATGCATGCTTTGATGAGCATGTCACACTATTAAAAGAAGCATTTCTTGAAGGTGAACTTTTACCAAAAAACTATTATGAGGCAAAAAAAAATTGTGAAAGATGTTGGTGTTGGATATGCCACTATTGATGCATGCATAAATGATTGCATATTATATAGGAAAGAGCATGCAGATGCCACTTCATGTCCAACTTGTGGCACCTCTAGGTGGAAAAGTGAAAAAATTGGTCTAAGTGGAAAACGTGTGCATAGAGTTCCAATGAAAGTTGTTCGTCATTTTCCACTTAAAAGAAGACTTCAAAGAATATATATGTCATCCAAGACAGCATCTGATGCAAGATGGCACAGTGAAGGTCATACAAAGGATGGCTTGTTGAGGCATCCAACAGATTCAACTGCATGGAAAGACTTTGACTTTAACCATCCTAAGTTCAGTTCAGAATGTCGCAATATTAGACTTGCTTTGGCAACAGATGGTTTCAATCCCTTCAGCACATGTAGCGTGTCTCATAGCACATGGCTTGTTATTTTGATTCCATACAATTTTCCACCTTGGATATGCATGAAGCAGACAAATTTCATCCTCTCTTTGTTGATCTCTGGGCCAAAATCTCCTGGAAATAATATTGATGTTTATCTGCAACTATTAATTGATGAACTTAAGGACTTGTGGTAGGAAGGTGTAAGGACATTTGATGCGTCTTGTTCAGAATGGTTCACACTACATGCTGCATCAATAGGGACTATTAATGATTACCCAGGCAATGCTTACCTATCTGGAAGGAAAACTAATAGAGAAGTAGGTTGTGCTTCATGCCACACTGGAACATGTTCATTACAATTAAAGCATGGCCATAAGGCATGTTACATGGGGCACCGCACATTCCTTCCTTTGAATCACAAGTACAGGAATGGTGCAAAAGCATTTGATGGTACCAAAGAGATGAGACTAGCTCCTGTCCCAATTTCTGGGTATGATGTGTCCAAGAAAACAAAAGATTTACATGTAGTCTTTGGAAAGCTAGAAGAGAAGAAACGTGCAAAGAAGCAACGGCGTGGGGATAAGGAGATTCAACCAAAGTGTCACAAGAGATCTTGTTTCTTTCAGTTACCCTATTGGGAGACCCTTCTAGTACGATATAATCTTGATATAATGCACATAGAGAAAAATGTGTTTGACAACATTGTGAATACTCTTCTCAATATTGACAAAAAGTCAAAGGATAATCTTAGTTCCTGACTAGATCTCCAAAGAGTGGGTATAAGACCAGAACTCCACCCAATATCGCAAAGAAGCAAGACTTATTTACCACCGACAACCTATACAATGAACATATCAAAGAAGAAAATGTTCTGTGAAGTGCTAAAGCATGTCAAATTTCCATATGGATATTCATCTAATCTGCAACAAGGTTCTAGTTGATCAAAGGAAACTAGTTGGTCTTAAGACTCATGATTGTCATGTTATAATGCTGCACTTGCTCCCTTTAGCCATAAGAAGAATTTTGCCCGAACAAGTTTGCACAGCGCTAATTCGTTTAAGCAACCTTTTCAAACATATGTACTCGAAAGTTATTAATGTGAGTGATATGGAAAAATTAGAATTTGAAATTACTGAAACACTTTATTTCCTTGAGAAGATATTCCCACCATCATTTTTTGATGTCATGGTTCATTTGTGTGTCCATCTTCCAACTGAAGCTATGCTAGCTGGACCAGTCCACTACAGAAATATGTATCCTATCGAGAGGTGTGTATTGGCTAAATTATATTAATCTATTCATATTTATAGACTTGTGTATGGACTAAAGGGATAGGTTTAAATTGTAGGTACCTTAAGAAGTTAAAATCAATGGTTAGGACACGGAGTCACCCGGAAGGATCCATTGCCGAAGGCTATTTGCTAGATGAAAGCATTACCTTTTGCTCACGTTACCTTCATGGTTGTCAAACTAGGTTCACCCGCGGAGGTCGTAATGATGACAATGGTGATAGCTGCACAAGTGAACTACCATACCTTAAAAGATTAGGCCGTCCCTTGGTTGGTACTTATAGTACCAGTTTGGACAACATACCATGGGTTCAAGCTCACAGATATGTTTTAACAAACTATGAACACATTGGGCCATATGTCAAGTATGCTATCCTCATTTGAGTTCCATATTAATTATTTTGCTTTACTTGCACTAATTTTTAAAATAAATGCAGAAAACATCTTGATTTTCTATCAACAGACAAACATCTTAGAAAGCGAGACATAAATAGCATTCATCATGAAACATTCTATACATGGTTCACTGAATATGTAAGTATATTTTTTATCTTGATGAGACATGTAAGAGCTGTCGTATGTTGTTGTAATATGCTTATTATTATTTATCATAGGTCAAACAATTGCTTAGTCAAGGTAATGAAGTTCCAGAGGAATTACAGGTCCTAGCCAACAAACCTTATATAATTGTGACCAAACATAGCAGCTATGCTATAAATGGCTATAAGTTTCAAACAAAGTGTTACGGTGTTGATAAGACCACCCAAAATTTTGGTGTAGCCGTTGTTGCACAAACATCAAGTTTTTCTAGTGCTAAAGATTAGAATCCAATAACATCAGAAGTTGCCTACTATGGTTTTATCAATGAAATTATTGAGCTCAATTACTCTTACAAGGGATCAATTGCGTTGTTCAAGTGTGACTGGGTTGATACAGTTCAAGGTAGAGGTATTCGAAAAGATAAATTTGGTATTACGCTTGTGAATTTCAATTATTTGCTAGACAAAGGTGAGAACATCTATGATGAGCCATTTATACTTGCCACACAAGCCATACAAGTATACTATGTGCAAGATCCCATAGACACAAAATGGCATGCTGTGGTTTTTGCAAATCGAAGAGATATTTTTGACTTGGACTCAAGAAATGACAATGAAAAGGATGAATACTTTTGTATTGAACCAAGAGAGCCTTTAATTGAAACAATATCTATTGATGTTGGTGATGGCGATAATTGTGCTAGGATAGACATTAATGGGCTAACTATTGATGAGCCATTGGATGAAGCAATTAATTTGAAACGGTATACCTCAGTTTTATTAATTTTTACATGCTATTATACTTCTGATATTGTAGGAACAAAGATGGTAGGAAAAGGAAGAGAGCAAACCAATAGTAAAACTCCTTATGAGTTGAAGCGTGACGAAAATATTAGAAATAATAATGCATTCCTTAAGAAGTTGAAACTTAAAACAATGTTGATACCTGGTGAAAGTCCTTCTCAGCTTCAAGACATGGACAATTTGGTAAAAGCACTATGCTTTTATTGCAGGCTCCTTAATTAAGAAGTTGAAACTTAGAATAATGTCTTACTAATTTGTTAATATATGATTTAACATGATTTTTTATGCAGGCTTCCCTTCCTAACATGGAAGAAATTGCAGATCCAAACTATGTTGTGGAAAATGAAGAAACAGATGATGAAAATGATGACGATAATGATGCTGTGGATGACAATCAGCAAGATGAAGTGTGCTATGAACCAGTAACCAAAAGAAGGAATGTAAGGGGTCCTACAACGATGAAGTCAGTCATTGCAACTCAGGGAAAGGTCAAAATGAATGTGAAGATCAATAGGTATGGCCAACCATGTGGGATAAAAACTAGTAATTTCACAAATGTCATTGCTGTCCTAGTCAAGGGAGGTGATGTATCCTTAAAACACAAAGATTGGAGAATGGTTCCAGCTGATGATAAGGAGAAGATTTGGACTCTAGTTAATGTAATGTCTCCTTGTTATTTTGTTACTTCTATTTTATATGTATCTATTGCATTTTCTTTAATGTTCATATTCTCACTATATTATAAAAATTACAGAAATATTTTACAATTGATCCCATATGTAAAGAGTGGGTTATGGCATCTGCTGCAAAGAAATGGTGTGATTATAAAAACACATTGAAGAAAGCGTACTTTGATGAAAATCTATCTAAACAGGTGAATATTAAAAATGGTTGTAACAATAGAATTCCAGGGGCGAATGGGCATGGTCAGTGGAGCATTGGTGCAAGGAAGAAACAATGGTTTGCATGTTTTACATGCAACGAGAATTTTCAAATATTTTTATGAGTAATGTGTACTGTTATGCTATTAAAAAACTCTTATTTATGTCAGTCTAAAGCTCAAAGAAATAAAGTAGTCCATCAAAACCAAGTCAATGCACTTCATACATGTGGATTGAGAAGTTATGCTGTAGTATCTCACCAATTGGTAAGCACAAGTTCTATCAAATTTTTTTACTGCTTCTTTTCTATTTATTACAGACTGTGTGAATAATCTTTTATGTTGGTTATATATCTTATTTAGGAAAATGAACTTGGCCATGAACCATCCCGAGCTGAACTGTATGTTGTTACTCATATAAAGGCAAATGGAGAATCCCTTAATGAAGATTGTTAACAAAAAATTGTAAGCTTCATAGCATGTGCAAATTGATTGTTCCTTATTCACTAATTCTTGTTTACTTCTAGTCAATAAAATGTTAGTTGTTCATTGAGAAGAAAGAAAGGCTGATTGTAATAAAAAAATATGTGATACTACATTATATGATCTCACTGTTTGTTCTGTTTATATTTTGTAAAATACTAATAAGATTTCCTTTCATGTAATATCTGAACAACATCTGTTTGAGAATGATGAGAGCCTTGCCATAAAATCAATAGAGGATGGTGTTTTGTATGCTGATTTGTTTCCAAAGGAGCAAAAAGGAAGAATTTGTGGGCTAGGTTTGTTACCAGGTGGATCTAAGTTTGTTGCTCTTGCAAGAGCTACTGCAGCCATGAGGCAAATGGAGGTTGAAAATGTAGAACTCAGAGAGAGGATGGAGAATGCAGAGCGAAGGTGTGCAATATCTGAACAACATTAAACTGAGCTAAAGAACATGCTACTAGCCATGCAAGGAGCAGGATCACCGGGAGTAGGATCTACTGGTGCTAACAATGGAGCAGAACCTATTGGTGTAGATGATTGTGCAAGGTCTAGTGGGGTTGACCAAAATGGACCAACAGATGTTGCTATAGATAGAACTCCTATTAACGTGGATAAAGGAAGTGCAAGGTCTAGTGGGGCTAACCAAAATGGACTAACAGATGTTGCTATAGATAGAACACGTATGAACGTGGATAAAGGACCCACATCTGTTTGTGTTAGAAATGGAGGACAATCTTTTGCCAAAGGAAATAGAAGTTTTGCTCCTAATAGACATAAAGAAGGAACAATCACCAATAACAATGTGTTGGTAATATACTTTGATTGTTTTTACTCCAATCTTTTAGTTTATTATTGTTAGTGACTTATTAAAAATTTTAGGGTATGACTGGAACAAATGGCATGCATCTGCCATCATCATCTTATGACAATGGACTTCTTGTACATGGCTTGGATCAAACAAGGATAAGGAAGTGTGGACAAAAACAGGATGAGGTATAGATTGTTGCAAAACTCAGTTATAAAATTGGCATGGTGATGGAGACTAATTTATAAAATTGACATTTATTTTGTAGGATATTAAGGAAGTTGCTTTGCGTTCTTTAACTGGTTCTATGATTATGGCATATGGTAGACTTAAATGCACTAACAAAAAGGCTAAAGGTTTGGATGGACTACCCTTAGGTGATTATTATGAGGTCATAGTTGATGTTGTGGTTGATAAAAATGTGTTACTACCTCGAGTTCAAGGGCAAGCTACCAAGTTGGGTGCTACTATTGGTCGTTGTATTGCTTGGCCATTCCAAAATGTATGGATTGAACTTTATGGATTAGCCAAATATATTACTTGTGCATAATTCTTGCTGATGGCCTATTGTCGGTGTTTCGTATACCGACAAGTAAATTTGCAAGTTAAGGGGCCGCGCGTTCCCTCTCCTTGAATGGTTAGACTCAGGGAGCCCAAGATATATACTGGTTCAGGCTAAATGTCTCTACTTCCAGTTCGTGTGGTGGTTCTGTACTAATTTGGGCGCAGAGGACTGCGTGATGTTACAAGCGAGGGCCAAGGGCCGGCCTTGAGCACCTTGTTCGAGTGGGAGAAGTGAGAGTTGTATGCTCGTAAGTGCTCCGAAGTGTTCGGTCTGCTCGTGTATGCTTGTCTAAGCTTGGTTGGGTTCGCTTGAAGGTCCTGCCTCCCTTTATATAGGCGGAGGGGTAGGTTACACGGGAGTTTGGAGAAGAAAAGTAGCAGTGTACTACGCCTGGGAGTCCCGGCCTTTGGTCCTGGTGACTATCAGGTTCTTGTTCATCCCATGGCTGGGTTGGTAGACACAGCGAGCGGCTTTCCGTCGGGAAGGGGCGCACCTGCCCTCTGCACGCTTGTTAGATGCTGACGCCGTTACGCTGTGCTCTGGTGTTGCCTCGGGAGGGAGCGCGTCTCTCCACTGTGTGTGACGGAGCGAAGGACTGGTGCTTGACTTTGGCGGCCCCTGGCCGCCTTGGGAAGGAGCCACCTGCCCTAGCATGGCCATCGTGTCTGCGGGGCAGGTGACTAGCTAGAGGTTGATTGGTGACGATCTTTAACCCTGTGGCGGAGGTCGCCAGGTCGGAGCTTGTTGGGGCCCCGACCTGAGGCCAGGTCGGAGCCTGCGGGGGCGCCTGACCTGAGGCCAGGTCCCCCTGGTGGGCTTGATCGGGGTCGAGGGTCCTTCGTGACCCAATGAGGCCTTCGGCCAGAGCTGGGCCTAAGACGGCCCATTTGGTGTTTCGGCCTGCTGGGGGTATCCCTGGTATGAGTATTTGTCACCTATCATTCTTGTTTATAGGTTGTTCAAAAAGACGGATCACCGCTAGACAAGTCCAAGCATGTAATAGGTAACTACCACATGACATGTTCAAAATTCTAAATAACAAGTTTGCAAAAGTACCACTTAGTCCTAATTTTTTTTATCTTTGCAGATTTTCGGAAGACATGAGATGGATGCAATGAGCCTTTTGCTAAAGGAGGGTTAGCTTAGTAGTAGAGTACTATGACTTTTGTGAATGCAATCCAAAGCAAGACTTATTCTTTTGTCCTGCTTAACTAAGGTAGCAGGAATGTATATATGGAGTACAAACTATTTGGTGCCTTTTGCTACATATACTTTAGTTTGGAGTCCAGGGTTAGCTTTAGCAGTGGAGAACTATATATTTGGCTATGTCTGAAATGTTTTGAAACATTGGATGCTATTTGTAGTGGTTGTAATTTACTTGGGCATGTCATCTTATATATATGAACAACCGATGAAGTGGAAAATTGCTTGCTTCTCAAGTACATGTTGCAAACAAAGCCTTTGTGCTATCAGTCTTGAATTCTGCTTTTGTGATATATTACTTTTGATATTTGAGATTAGTTGGTTGGATTGAATTTCATAACAAATGTTGATTCCAAGAATGGGGCGGCGGTGCCTAGGGCGGTTCTACTGCACACAACCACAGTAGGCATCCATCTCCATCTGTACTTGTTGCCTAGCTTGTTGAATCGATGCTCTTTATTGATTTGTTAATTTGTAGCTGTCTGGTTATCTATGATGATTGATTAAAGAATTTCTGAGATGATGCATTTCATGTGAGTTCTCTTTGCTGACATGGATCTTGGTTGTTTCTTATTCAGGGAGTTGGAGCACATAGTTCTTGTACATTATCGTCAAACATCAGGGAGTGGCTAAGAGTCGCTTTTTTCCTGGCCTTTTGAATCATCTTCGAAAGATCTTGACATGTACTGTATGCCATGACTTGTGGACTGTGAAGTGAACCTACAAATAAAGTTCTTTTATATGTATTTTTTACTTAGAAAATATTTTAAGATGTGATTAGTCAGTGCTTCCTTCATGATAACTTCTGTCCACTGATATGGGGTAACAATACATTTATCCTGTCACTTTATTGATACATTTGGATTGGCTTCCTTGGCTCCTTTTCTTATATTATGCATATTGATTTACTATCATTTTGTTTCACATATGCTTTCATCACTTACTTTGTAGTGCTAATCGAAATTGCAGTCATGATCATAACACCACAGTAAATCGAACAATGCTACAACTCTCTTTTGATCCATTTCCTTATTACTTGTGTTGGTCCTGATTTGTTAAGAAGTCGAGTTGCATCAATTTTCCTTTTAGATAGATGACATGAAGGGTTACCAGACTTTTCATCACGACCAATTTCGGCTATCAACTGGAACCTCTGCACTTCTCAAGGTATTTTTTTCCAGATCTATTCTTCGCCTCTGTAGTGGTGCACATGTATAGTCAATCGTATTGCTTCTATTTTCTCAGAACAAGATTCATCTTGTTTTATTTATAGTGGCATGCATGCATGGGCTACGTGCACATATATTACATGCTAGAGAGACTAATGGGATTCAACACCTTTACGTGTTCTTGAAAGGTGAACGAGTTTTTTTGCTACCTATGGGTGGTTATGTATTTGAATATTCCTGTGATGCAAATAATACATTATAGATATATTGAATTCATAATAGACTTGGTGGTGGTATGTCATATTTAATTTCCTACTGCTATACTTCTAATTTCCAGTTGCACATTCCTACTGCTATACTATCTAATTTTATTTATCTGTAGATTCCTTGACAACAAGGAGGACATTGCCAAGCTACGTATATGCTTTGCAGGGTTATGGAGCTTGGATAATGAAGAAATGGTGAAATCAGCAATAGAGAAACCTAACATGTTTGTCTTCAAAACTCAGCGGGAAGGTGGAGGTCAGTTTTCATGGCACTTAAAAAACATTTTCTTCACAACAAATTCTCAGAAAATCTCCTGATCCTGATATCCGTTTTAGGGAACAACATATATGGTCATGATTTGCCAGAAACATATATCCGCGCGTCGCCGCTGGCTCCCTCCTCAAGCAGCGTGTCGCCTCCCCCCGCCTCGGGGCCCCGCCGTTGCCTCTTCCCCTGCGGACCGCGGCTCCCTCCTCTGGCTCAGACCCTCACCGCAGGCTCCCGCCGCCGCCTCTTCCCCTGCGGGCCGCGGCTCCCTCCTCAGGCCCTCGCCTCAGGTTAGTCATGTAGAAAGTCCTGCTATGTTAGGAATTAGTGAACTATTAAGGCTTTTGCTGATGGTCAATTATTGGAAGCTTGCTGAACTTATGGGATTCTGGGTTTTAGCCATTAACTAGTTAGCTTGTGTGGTTCTAATCAACAATAAGAACACACCAAACTGTGCAGTCATGTGAACTTGACATTAAGAACCGCCTAACAAGCATCCAAAGAAAATCAGATCAGATTAATATGATTCTCAAAAAAAAGTTCAGAATAGTATGTTCTAGCTTATTACTCTCTCTTCTGAATGTGATAGTGATTCATCAAGGTACTGGAGATGATGAGCTGGACGGCAATCTTGTCGGATGTCTTACAGTACAAGACGGATAAAGTGCCGGAGCTTTTGTTACTTTTGTTTTACTTAATCACGGAGCCGTTCGCTCTAACCAATGCCTTTCCAGTTTTTGTAGCTCAATCCGATTCAGTTTAGCACTACGAAGCTTTGGCTTATTTGGTCTGTCGCGTTTTTTTAAATTTGAAATTATCCAAACAAAATTGGTTGTATTGTGATTTGTGACTTGTGAGATACAAATTGCTTGATTATGATGCATTAATAGCAAGTAGACATTGGTAAATCTCTACTATTTGCTGTCAACTATGTTCAAGGAAAAGACATAAGACATTCAGAAAAGAAAATAACAAAAATGAAGGATAAAGTGTTGCAGCTCATGTGTCCACTGAATTCTCTTTCTGTTTTCATGAAAGTTACAATGCTGAATTACTGGTTGATCATTATTCTGTTATTGTTAACAAAAAAAAATGTGGTAACAAATGCTTATTTTTGTTCTTAACATGATTGTGATGATGTGATGGCAGCTTACAGATGAGTTGGAGAAGATGGATGAGAAACTCAATTTGACAGAATCTCTCCTAGAAAGCAAAGTATCTATCTTGCGATTTATTTCTACCTGTTGCTGGTACCCCTCTTTTGGTTGTGCTTTAATAAAGAGAAAAACTTGCAGAATCTAGAGGTCAAGAAGATAAATGATGAGAAAAAGTCCGCAATGGCTGCTCAGTTTGCAGCAGAAGCTACTTTGCGAAGAATACATGCAGCTCAAAAGGATGATGAAATGCCACCAATTGAAGCCATTCTTGCACCACTTGAAGCTGGGCTAAAGCTTGCTTGGCAAGAGGTGATACTTTGTCTTTCATACTTACCTCTTCTATCTTTGCATTTGTACCATTGAATTTCTTGTTTCCCTTATAGTTTGCAACTATTTTCACCATCCAATTTGCCTAGATGGCATCTTTTCCATTGGTTGTGTATTTGCTATGAGCTAAGAAGATGACAAGTTAACTTGGTTTGTTTCAGATCTCAAAGCTCTAGGATGACAATAGAGCCTTAGAGAACCAAGACTAGAAGCAAATACAAAACAAAAAGAGGCTGCACTACTAGAAGTAGAAAGGACTGTGCAAATATGACATCTAACTTCAGACAAGAAATTATTCAAGGCATAACAAATATGTGTGTCCATGTTGCCATCCATATTGAAGTAGCACAAAAACTGTACAAGAAGAGTGGATTCGTTTGTGAAATTTAGGAGCCTGCATGGAAGGCTAGGTTTCTTGGTCACCATTTAATTTCTCAATATTAATTTTTTATTTGACATGGTGAAGAGACATGTTAATCTTGTGCATGATGCTAGTTCCTGGCAATGTGAACATGAATGGTGTCAATACTTTTATGCGGTTACCAAGTGGTTGTTAGGAATTTTACTGGTATGTTTCTATTGTATATAAGAATTTATCCTATTTTTGTGGACCAGATTACTTAGTTCACTTGTAGGCTTATACACCTCTTTTAACAAGTCAGATTTTTTTTATACCTTACAATGTCAGTAGTTGTTGATTATATCAAATTAAAAAGGATACTAAGTTTTTTTAATAGTTATATAATGCAATGACAATAGATTGACTCAAAATCTCTTTGAAAACTGTATTCATGCACATTTAATTTCAAATGAATTGCAATATTTCATATTTATGTCTAATCTATTTTCTAATGTTAGTGCATCTGTTTTTTATTACCTTTTTACTAGCACAATTGCATTTTTTTTGCAAGAAAAAGAAATACCAAGATGTAGGTACTAAATTTGTTGTTTTTTTATTGAGCTTTCGTTGCAACACATGGGCATTGAACTAGTATCAATGAAATGGGCATGTGACCAACATTGAAACAGTGTTTATTATGTGCCATAAATAGATACCACAACATTTCTAATGTGTCACAAATTTAATAACATGGCATTTCTCATATGCCGTGCTAGAAAATTCTAGGCACTAATTAAGTTCCGCTGATAACTATATCATGGCATTTCATATGTGCCACCTTTGCTTTAAGATGGCATATAATAAATGCCGTACTAGACCATTCAGGGCATTTGATATGTGCCATTAGTAGGCAACCCTAACATTTATTATGTGCCGGCTTAACACTAATCCCGGCATTTTTTGTGTGCCATATCAATGGACAACCTTGGCATCTAATATGTGCCAGGGTAACTCTATTCTCGGCATTTGTTATGTGCCGTCGATAGCCAACCCCGACATTTATTATGTGCCGGCTTAACACTAATCCCATCATTTTTTGTGTGCCATCAATGGACAACCTTGGCATCTAATTTGTGCCAGGGTAACTCTATTCCTAGCAATTGTTATGTGCCATCGATAGCCAACCCCGGCATTCATTATGTGCCGAGCTAGATAAACACCGGGGATTACTTTTCCCCAACGGCATTTTCCTTGACGGCCAATAAACGCCGGAGAAAGTGTTTTGGGGGCGTTTAGGCACTTATAGCGGCATATGTAAGCGCCATTAGTAGCTTACTGTGTTGTAGTGTAGATGACTTTAATGAATATGCCATGCAGGGTTGAACTAAGATTAATAAATTAAACTGTAGCGTAATAAAAACGTAGATAAAGCACTTAGCATACCAAATGCAACTAACAAAGCTGTTGTAGATTCTTCCTCAACTAGTGATTTGGTTGTTAGCAAAGGTGAGTACTTGTGAAACCATGGGAGGTTTGTGTGACCATGTGGAGGTCCTCTCATGTGTATGTGATGAGTATATGTGACGGTGAGGCTTATGCGCTTTGGTTGAGAGTTTGTTTTGGTGTTTGTTTAGCAGTTTGTCTCAGGCTTTGGTTTCAGTGAGTTAATCCTTAGTTGCCTTGAGAGTTTGTCTCGGGAAGCGTGTTTGGTTTATCCATTGCATTGCATTACATTGTGTTGCATGTTTACTTATGTTGCAATGGGATAGTGCAGTGCTACGTGACGGTTTCCTTGTCTGTGTGGTTGCAGGACTTCGAGGCTAAGCCGTGGTGAGGCACGCTGTCAGACGGGTGAGGCCGAGGAGGCTAGATACCGTAGTGAGGCTGTCGTCGGACAGGTGAGGCCAGGACTGGCTAGGCCATGGTGAGGTGAACGGCCCGGAGTGGTCAAGTGCCTGGGCAGCTGAGGCTTAGAGGTGGCTGCGACCAAACGGACAAGGGACTGGAGCGGAGCTTGTGCACAGTGGCTTCCACAACAAGTTTCAGGTGAGCCGGACAGTCTGGGCTGTGTGGTCGGACTGTCCGAACCAAGGTCAGTCTTTTCTGTTTCAGTGTTGTTCTTCTGGAGTGAGGCCGGACAGTCTGGGCCAAGGGGGTCGGACTGTCCGGGATAAGGTGTGTTGGTTCGCTTTGTCTCTTTGGTTCGCGGGTGACAGGTGTCGTCGAGGCCTTGGCCGGGAGCTGAGGCCGCTCAGTGGGATACCGAGAGCGCTAGGCTTCGCGGGAAGATTCGAGACGCTTGGGGCCACTTGGCGGATGCTTCGAGGCAAAGGAACCGTAGCGGTTGCAGGTGGTGGCACGGTGCCAGCTGGCGGTCAAAGTCTTCGGCAGGAACTGAGGCGGGCCGGTGGGATCCGAGGCGCGCAAAGTTTCGCGGGAAGGTTCGAGGCCAGGGCACGTGTCGACGGATTGGCGGATGCTTCGACATGAAGAGAGCTAGGAGGGCTCGGCTTCGCTCGGAGATTCGTGCAAAGGTTAGGTTCTGGGTTAGCCGGTATCAAAACCCTGGACTGGTTTCGGGTTAGCCTCTGTGAGAAAACCCGGGTCAGGTTCTGGGTGAGCTGAAACCCTGATTCGGTTTTGGGTTAGCCGGTGTGTTAAAACCCAGGAGGTTTCGGGTTAGCCTCTGGTTAAAACCCGGATGCGGTTCCTTCGGGGCGAAGGGGCCGGGGGCTATATAAGGGGTGGTGGAGGCTTAGGTGCTATGCGGTTCCACCACCATGTAGTCCTAGGTTTAGGTGAGAGGAGAGGGGGAGAGAGGGGTCTCCCCATGGGTGTGTTTGGTGGACAAAACTAGAAATAAAAATCCGAAAAAAATTCCCTAATCATAGCTCATTTCTTGTTCATATTTTCACAGGCGCAACATAGATCCCTATGCAAAAATCCCCAAATCCTTCTCTTCCACCACCCTTCCCAAATCCAGATCGAGAGAGAGAGAGAGAGAGAGAGGAAGAGCTCTGTTTCTTCATCCATTTAGTCGGCCGTCTCCAAGAGTGTAGATCAGTGAGAAAAAGGAGGAGGAGAGCAGATGGCTGCATGGTCTTCTGGTCACGAGCAAAAACCCCCATCGGCGGCTCCTTCCCTTTCTGCTTTTCATCCAGTCCACAAGGAAGTAAGATGGATGGGGCGGCGTCCAAGAGGGCAAGGGCACTCCAGCCTGCTCAAGGCGTGCTCACAGGAGGCCGAGAGGCGCCAAACAAAGGGTGGTGCTAGGGGTGTCCAGGCCATGGCAACCAATACCGGTGAAGATTTGTCCGCCTCGATTGCTCCATCAATAGCAGCTAGTGGCGGTGCATCCCGGCACACACTAGAAGAGGAGGCCGGCCATGGCGTCTTCTTGCAGCAGCCGAGGCTTCAAGGAGGTGGTGCACAGTTGCTTCAGATTGGGGCGTTGCCAGAGAATGAAGTGAGCAACCGACCGGAGGCAGAGCAAAGAATGACGGGCATGGAAGATGATCTTGGCGGGGTTGCGTTGACCTTGTCTTTGGTTAGGAGGTGTAGCAAGAGATCCCTAGGGGGACACCTATAGCTGTCCATGGTTCTCTACATGGTGATCTTGCTAGATGGCGTCGAGTGCTCACCAGATGTTTGATGGTGTGTGCGAGAGGCTATCCTTGGATACATACCAAGTGCCCTTCAAGTGTTTGACTGAATGTCCAAGGAAGCATTAAGGTCCAGAAATCACCAAGTGCTTGAAGTTGTTTTTATTGCTCTGATGTACTGATCAAGAGAATCGAAAAATTTACATGGGCTCCTATTCACCCCCCCTCTAGTCGCCGATCTCGATTCTACAACTGGTATCAGAGCAGGTCCTCTCTCTTTTGGATCTTCACCAATCCGAGAGCCAGTATCTGCTTTGGTCTTCCTGGAGGCTTGGCGATTGGAGTGTACTTTCCGGTGATTGGTCTTCTTCGACTACCCGTGGCGAATTGGTTTTCTTGGATGATCATCTACTTCCCACTACGGAGTGTCTGCTACATCTACATCATGGTAAGTGAGGTATGGCATCTAGCGACCCTATTCCCCGATCTGCCTTATGTGGTATGCTAGGTAGCCTTGTTAACATGTTTTACCTCTGATGCCTTGCTTACTACTGATGATGCTTAGATATCGATGCTTGCATGCCTATGTTCTGTATTGAGCTTGCTATCATGTCTATCTATGTCATATGATTTGTATTGCCTGTTCCATGTGCTTGTTTGTGATTTCTTGGGAGTAGGCAGTATCTTTTGGTCATTGGCTAGATCCTTTATAAATCCATGTGTAGGTTTGCTTGCATATATCTCTCTTTGTTTCTAATTAGTTTTGCTAGAGCTATATTTCTGTCGCTTTCTTATCAAATGCTCTAGATAGGCTCAATTGATAATATTTGCATTCTATCTCTCTCTTGTGCAATTAATCTGACTAGAGCCACATTTCTTCTAGTATCCTATCGTATGCTCTAGTATATACTTCATTGTCAATAATTGCTTGTTGATAGTAGTTTCAAGGTTATGCATGTGCTTATTTATCCCTGATGCTATGATTGCCATGCTTATTCATTTAGCATCATGTTTTTGTGTATATCCTTGTCTTTATCCTCTCTAGGGCTTATCTTGAGCAGTTTATTAGAGCTATGGCTATATTCTATTTATATTCATGCTTATGTCTTAGCTTTGTGCTTAATTGCTTATAACTACTCTACATGGTGGTAGTTAAGGCTTTGTTTATCCTTATTACTTATTGATGCTATATCTATCTTGCTTATCCTGTTAGCATCATTCACATGTGCATTGCCTTAATTTTGCATTTAGTGCCTTGCACTCATTCTTCTTGTTCTTAGAGGTGTATTTTATATGGGTGTGGGTGTTTGGTAGTCTAGGTGCTTTGTCGAGTCTTGATTATACACATTGCCTTTCCCCCATGGCATGTGTGTGTCTTGTGCCGAGTTTGGACACTTCATTTGTGTTTTGGTTCTGTCCAGATGATTTCCCTTTAGGAGCAAATTTTTGTGATGAGCTTGAGATAGAATTGCTCCTTGTGGAATGATGGATGCTCTGTGGATGTTTGCCCTCTTTTGGTGCCTAGTGCTTGTATTGAGTCTATGCGATGATGTCTTAGGTGTTCATTGCCCTTCTTATGGCATGAGTCACTGAAGACTAGCATATGAACTTGATTGCCACCTAGTTGAGAGATTTTGGATGATTTGTGGACTTATGCTTCTTCGAGGTTGATTCTTAGTCCATGAGCTGTCTTGAGGCATCGTCTCTGCCGTTGGCAAGTAGTGGACCTCGTTTTCCTTCGAGGAGCTCACTCATGGCATGATTTGCAGGTAAGTGTGTGTTACATGGTGGTTTCTTTTTAGAGTTCTCGAGGTTTGGTGTTTGTCGCTTGTTTTCCCTTTGGCGACTTGTTTTCTCGAGTTGGTTTTACTTGCATAACCATCATGTGCATTATGCTAACCTGCATGTGCTTTCACTCGTTTGCCTCTGGTTTATCTCCACAGGTGTTGAGCTTCATGAGAATGGTACTTGGGCACTTCCACTTCCTTGGTGAGCAATCATATATCCTTATGTCAGGTATGCCAATGATCATCTCATTTGGACATGATGTGTGCTTAATTCTGCTCCCATATGTATATTATGTGTATTGCTAGGACTTGTTAGCTTCTGGTTTCCTTTCTGTTTGTCCTGGCTATTGCATCCCCTTTCTTATGTGTTGTGCTTCATGTTCTATATCTTGTATCTATGAGTTTGTCTTAGCATGTGGTTTTCTTTGTATATCTTATCATGCTTTGCTGTTTACCTGGTATGAGCATTTGGTATAACTATGGGCATGTTTTCATATCATGTGCTATACTCTGTCATGAGTAGTATCTAGGTTGCTTGTCCCTGATCATCATTCACCTCCATGTTTAGCTTTGTGTTTTGGCTTGTGATGCCAGTTTTGGTTTCATCTTGAAGGTTGGTTTGTGTGCTACATGTGAGTGATCTTCTTGTGGTTAGAGTCATTTAGCTTGGTTGCTATATCATGCCTGGTATTGCTCATGATTATCATTTATTGCCCTTCACCTGTATATGCCTCATATCTGCCTGTACATGAGCTTGTGTTATTCATTCATGGCATGTTTTCACCATCATGTATATGTCTTGCCATGTGTAGTATCTTGTCTATGTGTCCATGGTCGTCACTTACTTCCATGTTGGCTTTGACCTTGCTGGTCATGGTTTGGTTTGGTTTGCCCCTAATGTTGGGCGTGTTTGCCACATGTGAATGGTATTATTGAGACCATGGATATATGGAGCTTGATATTGCTCTTGGCTTGTCATATGTATGATCATCATCTACTGTCATCATTTGACTTGCTCATGTGTATACCTAGTAGCTTGAGCTTGTGGTTTATTGTTGGCATGTATTCATATGCTTATTTGCTTTGCCTCGAGTAGTACTTTGGTCCATGTGTACCTAGACATCTTTTGATCCCTGCTAGCATGATGTTGCCATGAGTACCCTTGCTTAGCTTTCAGTTGCCGGCACAGTTTGTTGCTTGGATGAGCCTGTTTTGTTTGGGATATATTACTGTTGTTGTCTAAGGATATGTGGATCATGTGCTATTTCCTATCTTAGCCTGTATGCATCACTCTCTATTGCCATTATCTTTATGCTCATGCTCTAGATGATTCTTGCCACACCATGTCTGCTATTTTGTCAAATCTATGCCAAAGAGCTAGTTTTGCTTGACTAACCCTAGCTCCGAAGTGTAGATGTGTTTTGGTGCATGTGTGCAGGCTTCTAGTAAGAGGAAGACCATATTGTCTGAGAATCTGGCCGTGGCAATGCAGCAAGGAAGAGGAAAACACCTTTTGGGTGCGTAAGACCATGACCTCGGCCTAGGCAGCGCAGGACAGGGAGGTCTTCCACTCTTGTCTCAATCGGTGCGGCTAGAAGATCAGCTTTGGGTCTTCTTCCTCTGCTACTTGGATCCAGCTCAAGTTGGCTACCACTACTTCCACTACTTCGACTACATCACACAAGGTAAATACTTCTATCCTGTGGCCTGGAGATGCTTAGGTTCATCTCCCGCCACTTGCCCTGGAGATGCTTTGGTTCATCTCCCGCCGTTGTGCTTTATGATATACTTGTGTGATGATGCTAGTTATGCATGAGAACTAGTGTATGTGGATGATGTGATGATATGTATTGTGATTGTATATATGTTCTGTTCTCTTTTGTCTGCTGAGTGGATGTCCAGTTTACAGGGGAGATGCTGCCGAAATTTTCTGTGTTTCTAAGACTTAGTCTCTCTTGAGCTTAACTTGACTTGAATAAACTTGAACTAATAATGAAATAAAATTTGACTCACTCGTTTAGGGGGAGTGTGGTTAGCTCAGGGGGATTTTGGCTGTGTTTTGTGGTTTCTAGCTTCTGCCTCCTAGTGCTTTTGTGTTTTGGTTCATTTGGAGTTCATTTCACCGCATTATGCTTAATCTTGACTAATTCCAATTTGAACCAAAATCTGGGCTAAAACTTGATTCACTAGTTGAGGGGGAGTTAGCGAATCACTTTGCATCAGGCTTTGTTTATTATCCTTACTTTAGATGCTAGTTTTATCTGATGCAATTCTATCATGCCTTGATGCCTGTGCCATGTCACTTAGATGCTTTACCATTTTGTTCAAGCAAGTAGTTTAAATTGAGCTCAAAATTTGACTAAGTGTACACTTGAGCTTGTGCCTATTTAGAGTCTCTGAAGTCTGTGCCATGCTAGTTCGTGCCTTGCTTAACTTAGAGACTGGTTTTGGTTTCTTGCTTGAACATGGTTTATCCCTTGTTGGCACCTTTGAAAAATGTTTAAAAAAATGGTTTAAATTTGATGAGGTTTCACCAATACCCTTTCGTGACAGCTTGCCATTGCACTAGGCATGAACTTGAAAGTGGTTTTGGATGACCAAGACTGTGAATCCTTCAGTGTCATGCTGGGCACCGTTGAAAAGTAAGGCTTGAAGCTCTCATGTGCATTGAGGATCTAATGATTAAATGAAACAAAAATAATAATAATAAAAAGAATGAAAATGAATGAAAATGAAAAATGATAAAATGAGCTTATGGTGCCTTCGTAGGAGACATGTTCTCTCTTTGCCACTACTAGGATCTTGGTTTTGCTGGTGCTTTCATGTATGGCATGAAGTTCATTGTGCTCTAGATGCCTAGCTCATTGTGCTTACTAACTTGAACATGAACTAAATTGCTAATGCTTGTTTGAGCTTTGTGGTATAGTAGCACCTGCTTGGCACTTGGTATGATTGACTTGCATTTGATCCTAGTATGTTAGTTTGGATAATTTAGAAAGCCTTCTAGTGTGCATTTTGTATTTGCTTAGCATGCATTTGTGCATTGTTCTTTGGCTTAGGGGCAGGATTCATCTTGTTAGGGGAGCCTGTTTTCTTGGTGTTTTGGTTTGGCTTCTCTTCGTTTGCCTTCTTTGCCAACTCTCTTGATGCCTATATTGACAAAAGGGGGAGAATAATGAGAAAAAGGCATCATGAGAGTGTTTGGAGTTTGAGCTTGAGTTTTAGTTTAGAGAGTTTGAGTTCTGGCGCTGTTTTTGCTCTGTTTGGTTTGAGCTTGTTTGGTGTTTGCGCCTTTGCCAACTTGGTCATGTTTGTCTCTGGTTTGTGCCTTGGACCAAGTATGGCTTTCTGTGTCCCAAAACAAACTCATTTTGTTGCCTTTTTCGGTGCTTGTCAATATACTCATCAAGGGGGAGATTGTGAAACCATGGGAGGTTTGTGTGACCATGTGGAGGTCCTCTCATGTGTATGTGATGAGTATATGTGACGGTGAGGCTTATGCACTTTGGTTGAGAGTTCGTTTTGGTGTTTGTTTAGCAGTTTGTCTCAGGCTTTGGTTTCAGTGAGTTAATCCTTAGTTGCCTTGAGAGTTTGTCTCGGGAAGCGTGTTTGGTTTATCCATTGCATTGCATTACATTGTGTTGCATGTTTACTTATGTTGCAATGGGATAGTGAAGTGCTACGTGACGGTTTCCTTGTCTGTGTGGTTGCAGGACTTTGAGGCTAAGCCGTGGTGAGGCACGCTGTCAGACGGGTGAGGCCGAGGAGGCTAAATACCGTAGTGAGGCTGTCGTCGGATAGGTGAGGCCAGGACTGGCTAGGCCATGGTGAGGTGAACGGCCCGGAGTGGTCAAGTGCCTGGGCAGCTGAGGCTTAGAGGTGGCTGCAACCAAACAGACAAGGGACTGGAGCGGAGCTTGTGCACAGTGGCTTCCACGACGAGTTTCAGGTGAGCCGAACAGTCTGGGCTGTGTGGTCGGACTGTCCGGACCAAGGTCGATTTTTTGCTTTGATGTTGTTCTTCGAGGAGGCCGGACAGTCTGGGCCAAGGGGGTCGGACTGTCCGGGATAAGGTGTGTTGGTTCGCTTTGTCTCTTTGGTTCGCGGGTGATAGGTGTCGTCGAGGCCTTGGCCGGGAGCTGAGGCGGCTCGGTGGGATACCGAGAGCGCTAGGCTTCGCGGGAAGATTCGAGACGCTTGGGGCCACTTGGCGGATGCTTCGAGGCAAAGGAACCGTAGCGGTTGCAGGTGGTGGCACGGTGCCAGCTGGCGGTCAAAGTCTTCAGCAGGAACTGAGGCGGCCCGATGGGATCCGAGGCGCGCAAAGTTTCGCGGGAAGGTTCGAGGCCAGGGCACGTGTCGACGGATTGGCGGATGCTTCGACATGAAGAGAGCTAGGAGGGCTCGGCTTCGCTCGGAGATTCGTGCAAAGGTTAGGTTCTGGGTTAGCCAGTATCAAAACCCTGGACAGGTTTCGGGTTAGCCTCTATGAGAAAACCCGGGTCAGGTTCTGGGTGAGCTGAAACCCTGATTCGGTTTTGGGTTAGCCGCTGTGTTAAAACCCAAGACGTTTCGGGTTAGACTCTGGTTAAAACCCGGGTGCGGTTCCTTCGGGGCGAAGGGGCCGGGGGCTATATAAGGGGTGGTGGAGGCTTAGGTGCTATGCGGTTCCACCACCATGTAGTCCTAGGTTTAGGTGAGAGGAGAGGGGGAGAGAGGGGTCTCCCCATGGGTGTGTTTGGTGGACAAAACCAGAAATAAAAATCCGAAAAAAAATTCCCTAATCACAGCTCGTTTCCTATTCATCTTTTCACGGGCGCAACACAGATCCCTATGCAAAAATCCCCAAATCCTTCTCTTCCACCACCCTTTCCAAATCCAGATCGAGAGAGAGAGAGAGAGAGGAAGAGCTCTGTTTCTTCATCCATTTAGTCGGCCGTCTCCAAGAGAGTAGATCAGTGAGAAAGAAAAAGGAGGAGAGCAGATGGCTGCATGGTCTTCTGGTCACAAGCAAAAATCCCCACCGGCGGCTCTTTCCCTTTCTGCTTTTCATCCAGGCCACAAGGAAGTAAGATGGATGGGGCGGCGTCCAGGAGGGCAAGGCACTCCACCGCTCAAGGCGTGCTCACAGGAGGCCGAGAGGCGCCAAACAAAGGGATGGTCTTTGGGGTGTCCAGGCCATGGCAACCAATACTGGTGAAGATTTGGTTTGGCCTCGATTGCTCCATCAACAAGCAGCCTAGTGGCGGTGCATCCCGGCACCTGACCCGAAGAGGAGGCCGGCCATGGCGTGCTGCAGCAGAGCTGAGGCTTCAAGGGAGGCGGCGCACAGCTGCTTCAGATTGGGGCGTTTGCCCATAGAATGAAGTGAGCAGCCGACCAGAGGCAGAGCAGCAGCGACGGTCATGGAAGATGACCCGGCAGGGTTGTGTTGACCTTGCGCTGGTTAGGAGGTGTAGCAAGAGATCCCTAGGGGGACACCTATAGCTGTCCATGGTTCTCTACATGGTGATCTTGCTAGATGGCGTCGAGTGCTCACCAGATGTTTGATGGTGTGTGCGAGAGGCTATCCTTGGATACATACCAAGTGCCCTTCAAGTGTTTGACTGAATGTCCAAGGAAGCATTATGGTCTAGAAATCACCAAGTGCTTGAAGTTGTTTTTATTGCTCTGATGTACTGATCAAGAGAATCGAAAATTTTACATGGGCTCCTATTCACCCCCCTCTAGTCGCCGATCTCGGTTCTACAGTACTTAAAACACTCAACAAGTTGTACATAGAATGCAATTTTAATATAACTATATGCAATGCTTATTCTATTGGAATGACTAACATAGCTATTTTGCAATAGAGCGGCATTTCTAAAAGAATATAATAAATAGATTGAAATGACTATAAAACAAATAACAGTTATAAGTAATTTACAAGTATTTATCAAATAAACAAGGCATTTAGTCCTAAGTCATATTTTAACTTTCCAATAGCATTCAGCTTTCCTCATCTAAGTTTTTATTTTATAAAATCTAACTCTTAACTCTAATCTCTGAGCATTATTTAATACTGTGAGTATGATTATTTGAATACATTTTACACTCTGTAAAAGTTATGCACTTTAGCCACAAAATGTAATCAACTCACCACGTTTGATGTGACTTGCCATACAAGAGTATACAATTGAGCGAACATAACAAAACCTTTACAATATCCCGTCTTAACCCATTATTACTCGCTAAGGTTTCAACACTAAAAGGCTATAACCACCACAACAGGGATCCCTCTTGATGTGACTTTGGGTCCCAATCTTTCGATGAGAGGAGGGTAACTATCGATTTGGTAGGAACTGACTTTGACGATCCGATTACAACGTACGATGACGATGCGCCTTAGCAATCGCTAAACCAACTCCAGAGTGTTATTGATCTTGCCGTTGGCACGATCAACCTGAACACGAGGTTCAATTCCTGCAAGCAACTGAAAAACAAGCAAGAACAATGGTAAAAGCAATATGAAATTGCGAATATAAATTGAAGTGTCCAATCTAAAAACAAGAGAAAGGTGGGGTTCTGAAGATAGTAATTCGGGCGGTTTAGCCAACACACGCGATTACAACATGAAGTAGCAAAGCTAACTTTCAATCTAACAAAACCCAAGTCCTAGATGAGGGTTTGGGTAGTTATTTATACTAGGGGAGCAGGAGGGGGTCGGCCATAGTATAGGAGATCTAATACAACTCAAATTCAAAGTACCAAGTCTACTTTGACTAGAGTATGACTCGGACTGAAAAAGTAACGTGTGGTTTTTGGCAGTTTTCGGGCGCATCTAAAGGAGTTTTGAGGTGAGGCTGGATCCTTTGGAAAGTAGACTCCAAGATCTTTCAAACGTGTACTCATAGGCCTCTAGAAACCTCCGGAATAAAAAATTATGGCCTTTAAAAGTTAGCACTGTTGGTGAGGCCGAACTGGACTCGGATTTGTTCTCTTCCCAATCCGACTTGAACTTGATCTTTGGCCCAATTTTGGTCCACGAGGGTCCTTCTCCATGGTTCCTAAGTACAATCAAATCATCACAAGTATTAAATAGCATCCCATTCATATTATCACTAATGGGGAGGCTTAAGAACGTATTCACCTGATGATTAAGCTATCGTGTGTGAGCTCAACTCATTGGTCCTTGGACTCTTGTAGGATCGGCTTGTTGGTGAGTTGTAGTAGGCATGGTTGTATCAAGAGAGGTGATGTCCTCATCAGGAGGCGCCCAAGGTGGCGGCCTAACTGCTGGAGGTGACGGTGCCATGCACATATGCCTAGGCGGCGGCCAAGGTGATAGCCGAACTGATGTAGATGATGACGCCAAATCCAATGGCCAAGAAGGCGAACTGTATGATCGTCCTAGCCAAGGTGGAGGTCGATGAAGCCATGTTGATGAAAGCAACATAGTAGGAATAGCCTTGGTCATATCCAAGCCGAACATGGTCTCATCACCTCTTGCACCATGTGAGTTGAACGGTATAACCTGGGACTCACACTACCACTAGTAGTACCAAAACTAAACCATTGCAAATTAATCAGTTAATTCTGTCCCATTCCAAACATTTGGTTGCATGTTTGACTCAGTTCAAAGGCTTACAAGGTTAAGTCCTTAAAATGGTCAAGGCAAGACTTCCACAAACCCCTTGCCATTTAGCCCACCTTGACATATTGTCCCTTTTCCTAATCTAAATGATTACCACCCCAGTTGTTTATCATACACCACGTGCTATTAACAAGTCAACATTGTTGTGTAACAACCCCGTCACTATAACTCAACATCATTGTGTGACAACACCTGACACATCAATTCCTTAAAAATGTTCCATAATTTATTAATCAAGATTAATTTAATATTTCAGAAGACAAGAGTTATACGTGGTATAGCTAAGCATACTAAACATGGTCTAACTAACCCATGTTATTTTCTAATAATAACCAACTAATAATGAATCATCCTAAGGTGAGAATAATCATGACATATAAATGACAAAGTAGGGTATAATTCAATTAGGATGAATAACTAGATCCCAAACTAAATTTGGAAATAAAGGTACACGTTAAATAATATACATAATTTAAATCAACATAGTAATTTTATAAAATTGAGTTCAATATGATCAAACCACAACTTACCTAGATAAACTCTTGTTCCTATTCTGTACCTTGTTCTTGGTTCAACGATTCCTCCATAGATGCTCTAAGCACTTCAACGTCTACACGTATCGAGAGAAAATACCAAATAAATACCAAAACAGAGAACATAAAACTTTAAAATTCAAATAAAATTTAAAATTAAATATATCTCAATTTTATGATTTTTAAAATTTTAAATTACCTCAATCGAAGCTCATATGAGGGAGAATAGGCTCTCAAAAGATTTGATAAAATAAGAAAATCAGAAAATATTAAATAATTAATTCTCAAATTAAATCTGTACCAGAAAATAGGTTTATTGCGTCAGCACTTGAGCCAACCAATCATGGGATGACACATGGGAGCACGGGTCTATGGACTCAGTCCATGAAACCTCGCCAGTCCATGCCCTAGACCGGCTGGCGCAAGTGATGACATATGCGCTAATGTCATGCGCACAAGAGACAAGATCAAGCGACAACGCATGGTGCGATCTGATGCGTGACACGTGCCACAATCCCACTTGCTCGCCGCAGATTGGACAGCTACGGCCGCGCATGGGTAGGCGAGGCGGCAGCACTCGTGGTAGACGGAGGCACCATCCACATAGTGTGAATCCAATATTTGACCTCAGATTCGACAATTGAGACACAACAAAGAACAACGGTGATGGCATGGCGGCGCAACTCACCGGCACTAGGGATGATGACCAAATTTGCAGCGCTATGAGGGTTCTCCGACAATGTTTTCACTCAGGACATGAAGCGACATGACGCGATGACCCCAGATCTGCACTTGAATGCAGCAGAAGGATGATGGACGGTGAGATCTACATGAAAAACAAGGCAGCGAGAAGTGATGAACTTATGCTAGCTTGATCTATGTGGCAAGAGCTCCACAGGCAATAATTCTTGGGTCAATTGATGCGCAAAGACTTGTTGATGCTCACACGAGGTCCTAGTTTCCCTTTTATTTCCTCGGTGTCTGTGTAGCACACAGGAAATGAATCGACATGGCAGAGGAGTTCGCCTCTAATATGGTAGCCACTTCATGAGGAAGATGAAATTGGGCCATCCACGTGTCCCTGATCCGACAGACTTCTAGACTCCAGATGTGGCACAATCTCAACCTTCCACACTACCACGATCCACTGGTCCTCATGCGTTAGGTTTTTCCCACCTACTCTTGACTGTTTGATCGAGATCTGACTGACAGGCTTCTGTTGGGCCGGGCAAGGCCTAGCACAAATGGATGGGCTGGGCCCTAGCGGGTTTTAGACGAACACTATGCTATAGGTTTTTTAAGTTTTTCTAATTAAAATAATTCTCAAAAATATTTTAAGCCAAAATGAATAATAAAAATATCATAAAAATTTTGGAAAATACTTTAAGACATTTGGAACCTAAATAAAATATTTTTGATAAAATTTTATATAAAATTTCCCATTATTTAAATAATTTTCGCAATAAGCCATATTCAACAATAATAAATAAATCCAAATAAATTCCTTAAAAATCTTAAAAATTCAAAAAATCTATAAAAACCATATTAAATCCAAATAAACCAAAAATTGTGATGTTACAGATCTCTTCTATACCTCTTCCTCTTCCTTTTTGTCACCTTCGCCAACGGGTAGTGACGCCTTCAACGTATCTTCTTATGAAATGAGGGGGGACATTACATGGAGCAGCGGCAGCGAGGCAACTTGGCCAGTGGTGGCACCTACGTGCGCTCAGATGGGATTTTCACCATAGTGTTGGAACTAGAAATTTTTTGTTGGTGGTGCACACTTTACGCGTGCAACTCTTAGTCTTTTATAATTATTTTGTAACATTGTAAATCCAACACATATATTTGAAATTTGCTAAAAGCACAATATAAATAGTTCTAAGGTCTTAAAAATCCCAAACCACTAAAGTCGAATCTAATTCAATCAACAAATTTGACCCATCGGAGAAGTGATATTGTAGCCGTATGCCCATAGTACCGCCCCGAGGGAGACCATAATTGACATTAGTATTTATTCTGTGTACTGATTATGTTGCTGAATCCTAACAAACACCTACACGATTAGGCAAGCTACTTAAGTACAATACAAGAGCATAAATATTCCATCTTCTTTTGCTCACATAGTTTTTTGAGTTAATGGTCACATAATTCTTCCCCGGAGTATCAACTAGAAAGCACGGTTACAGACTGATTCTCAACATTTTAGCCACTATGTTCTTGTAAAGTTGTAAACACTAGAAAAAAAGGGGAAACTATTAGCAGGATTGTTACTAAGCTTGCTTCAATGCCTAACATGTAAGCAACCAATTAAAGTCTTAAAAAATTAAAAAATGATGCAAACGGGGAAATGGTAATGCTCAAAAAACAATTTTGTCTAATACTAAAACTCACTACTAGTAATCGTTTGGTAATATTGTTCTTATGGAAATGTAACACCCTCAAAATTCATATATTTTTTGTTTAATTCATATTTATGATTTTTATGAATTTTATAAAACCTTTTTAGCATTTTTAGTTTTTAAAAAAGAACTTTTGTAGAAAATTTGAAGCTAAAAATTCTGAAAATAATTTTATTGGATTCCAAATATTCTAAAGTTTTTTTGAGAATTTTTATAAGATTTTTGGACCCATTTTGCTATTTTATTTGAGCCTATTTCTTTCTTAGCTTTAAATAACTTAAAAAAAGACCCTCCCCAGGTCCCTTGGACTGAACCCCACTGTCACACCTTTCTTCTAGCTACAGCCAAAGTCCAAAACATCCAGAGAGAGCTTGTTCTCTCTTGCCTCCATTAAAGCCAACTTTTGAGCTTCCAAATCCCCATTGATTTTCGCATCGAAACTCCCCAAATAATTATGCAATCAAATCCTCTGCTAAGGAGGCCTGCATCTTCAAGCTGCGATGGTTGTTCCTTGCAGTACGCATAGTCTACAGGTTTCTCAAATTTTTTGGGGTTCCGCCCATGCTTCTCTAGTGACAGCACTCGTGCATGGTTGGCCTTGTAGGAGATGGAGAAGGTGGGGTGGCACACAAAACCTCAAGCACAATTGAAAGGTTAGAAGTTTGATTGATTTTACAAAATAATTTAGTCATCTAATGTATAATAAATACATAAAGTTTTAGATGTGCTATTATTTGAGGAGATCATGGATCCATGCATTTGAATCTCTACTATTTCTAATTAGAAGTTGGTGGCGGTCATCCGTTCTCCTCCGGAGTATCTAATTCATTGGATATGATAAGTATGACTGAGATGGAAAGGGATTTAACCCATTCCACTTTTTCTGTCATTGCCTCTCTCTCCAGTCTCCACGCATCGAGTTGTTGAAACCCAAACCCTCTCTCCTAGGTTTTAGGGTTTCGGGACCACAACTATCTCACTGGGGACGAGACGCGATGTAGCTGCTGATGAATGGGTAGCACACCCCAACGCTGCATGTCCTTAGGACGCTACCTTAGTAGTAACAGGTCCCCCTGTCGAAGTATTACCATGTGTCGCCGCAGTACTACCAGCCAAGTCTCCTGCATGCTCCTCTGCCGACGATGTGGGGCTAGTCGCAGCAACAACTTCCTTCGCAATACGCAGCTCTGCCGCTACAGCAATACTCACCTTCGCCCCGTCACCAGTACATGCCTCCGCCGCAACAGTACACGCCGCCACTGCCACAGCACGGGGCATAGGTGGTGGGCAAGCCCACGCCCATAGGCGAGTAGATAAGGTCTCTATGGGTCGGAGATTTCCACTGGTTATATTGTTTGTTGGTGTTCTTGTGAACGTATAACTTGGACATTACAACTTTATTAGACTCAAATACTAGCTTTGGCTTTGAGTCAGTCCTATTATGCAAATGTAAAACTTCGCAAAAATAGCAATATGATGCAAGTGTAAAACTTCGCAAAATAGCCCCAACTCCCTATGATGCAAGTGTAAAACTTCGCAAAAATAATGAATTAGGGAAAGATCAATTAAGATATTCACAAATAACTGGGTCCCTTATGTATTTAGTGGTGTAACGAGACTCGACATCTCATTTCTTTGTGAGCAAATTAAGCCGTTTACAACGAATCCGGAGATGATCATTGGGAGGCTCTTGAGAGAGTGTTGGGCTATCTGAGAGGTACTACCTCTTATGGAATTCACTATACTGGATACCCTCCGGTATTAGAAGGGTATAGTGATTCAAATTGGATCTCTGATGCATATGAGATCAAAGCTACAAGTGGCTATGTGTTTACAATAGCGGGTGCTGCAGTTTTATGGAGGTCTTCTAAACGGACTATATTGACACGGTCAACCATAGAAGTTGAGCTTGTAGCACTAGACACAACCACTATTGAGGCTGAATGGCTAAGAGAGCTCAACACTTGCCATTGGTTGAGAAACTAATCCCGGCGATCCTAATGTACTGCGATAACCAAACAATGTTGATCAAGGTTATGAGTGCTAAGGATAACATGAAGTCCTCCAGACATGTGAAGCGTAGGCTTAAATCTGTCAGAAAGTTGAGATGCTCCGGAGTGATAGCTATCAATTATATACGCACTGAGAAAAATTTGGCAGACCCTTTTACAAAGGGGCTAACAAGAAATGCGATTTCTATTGCGTCGAAGGACATGGGAATGAGGTCCATTTGAGTTACTTCACAATTGTAACCCATCCTTTTGATCGGAGATCTCGTGAATTAGGTAATGGGAAAAACAATTTGTAGTTGTAACAAGAGAGTACACTAAATCTACCTATGTTCTAAGTACTCTCAACTGTATAGAAGGCTGGTTTAAAACCTTAATGTATTCTAGTGTCCTAATGAGAGGAAAAGGTATCAGCCTACAGGATACCTAAATGAATACACCTACTTGAGCCTAACTGTGAGGTCACAGTTCATGAGAAAGGGGCATTCTCTAGAAAGCTCATGAGAAGATTAGGGAGCATGACCATTTAACGCTCCGTTGAGGTGAAGTTCTTTGGCGACCTAGTATCGCTTAAGATTTGGGTGAAATCTAACCACACAAAGTCGTGAATTCAAGGCTTAGTCCATTCATTAGTGTGGGAGGATGGATCTCGTTATTCTAGGTGAAAGTTCAACCCGTATGGGACTTACACCGAAACACTGATATATTAAACGAAGATTCAGCACAGTGATCAAACTTTTGAGTCTTTATCTACTTCGGCATTGGTGGGGGATTGTTAGAAATGAGGCCCATGCGGCCCATTTATCTCTAATATCAAAGCTGCAAAGAATAGTACCATATTGCTAGTAGAGAGAGGAGAATACCAATTTAAAAGGGAGAGCTCCCACCATGCCTTGTAATGAGGCATATGGAGGGTGAGGAGCATGGCTAAAGTCACACGCATGCATCACACGCGCGCGCACGCGTATTTCGCGAATTACCACGTGTTTTTTCGCGTGACTTGTGACTTGCGACATCGCGAGTCGCCGTGCCATGGATTAAATTCCTAACACATTTAAACCCTTTTTAATCTTCGGTATATCTATATTACTGGGTCATTAACTAAGCATTCAAACAGCGTTATGGCATCAGTTTCAATCCGTTTGAATGAATATTTGATGACAACAGTTACTAGCGTTTAATGGTGCTATAATGATCAATTTATTGATCGTTACTGGTGCGAGGCTATAAAATCTGGAGACGTCCAGGCAGAAGGAGCTTTTTTTGTCTTTTGCGCTCGCGTTTCATCCTCTGTGATCTGTGTTGCGTCTTCATACTGCACTTGTTCTTCATCGACCTTCCTTTCGGCGTGCACCACGAGGCAAGGAGAGCGGGATCTCCAAGCCGTTGCCGCTGCGAGAACCTGCACAGGGGCAGCAATAAGGTTTCTGGGCAGCGCAACTGCGCGACCACTCGAGCTCTTCTTCCTGCTTCTGGACGTTGGACGTGATCCACGACGTCGACTACTTCCTCTACGGCCGATCACTACTGCGCTGCTTCCTTTTCGTCATCAAACCCATCGTAAGAATTCTCTGTTCGTCTCATACATGGCCTTTCTGGATCTATTTTTCAGTAGCATGTGGTGCTTGTTGTCTTGTCTGTTGTCTTTAATCATTTTGGAAATTAGCTTAATATTCAAATCTGAAACAAAAATAATATCTAGATTTCCAACACCACGCTCCCTGGACACGGAAGTGTGTCCTCCCGAGCTCACACCTGCTGTCGTGGAGCCAATCTCCTCCCACGCTCCCTATGTAAGGTAAAGGACACGTGTCACTTGTTACATCTTTCACAATGGTGGAGAGGGTATTTTTGAAAAAAAACACGGTAGGGATTAGATTTGCATATAACGATATACTGGGTACTGGATATGTACTGTGCTCCACGCACTCTGTAAAGTTTTTGATGCTTCCAATAAATTTGTAACATGTGTAAAAGATGTACACGTGTACATATGCGTACGTTTGGTGGTGTGAGTGTACTACATATTGAGTGGTGCATCTGTCTTGTACCGTTAAAAAAGGAAATGTGAAAAGAAAGAGCAATACCCAAGATGGCAGCAAGTAATTGTAGCTCGCAGGAAGAGGAAGTGTAGTGTAGTGACTAGTGAGCTAGTCGAGTGGCAAAATCGTCAATATACAAGACAGCAAACAATGCGCGCACCGGAATTCGGGCGCCACTGAGCTTTTTTTAGCTTTCCAGGTGAGGAAGAAGACCCCGGCGGCCGGCCGGCCGGCCACACTTGTGTATAGGCAGATCGAGATGCGTAACGTGCGCACCGGAAATCACTACAGGAAAACATGGATTTACAAACTGTAATACCGCTTCCAATAGTTGGTTTTACAAGCGGCTAAGCCGCTTTGAATTTTAATAGCTACTGCTTTCCATTCTGCTGCTTGGAATAGTATCTAAAGTGGTACTACTGCTTGGAATACTTTCCAAGCGGTACGACTGCTTGTAATATTGAATTCCTAGCAGTACTAGTGCTGGCAATGTTTAAACCTTTTAAAGCGCCACCACTGCATGGAAAGATAATTGCAAGCTGTAATACTGCATGTGATTAGGCATAACCCACAGCCAAGAAAATTAATCCTAAACACATATATACTGCTTGCAATAATAATTGATGATGCATTAGCATGCATGCATCCGTTGTCAACATTCAGTTATAACAATGATAGCAACTCAATAATTTGATAAAATCAAATGTAAAAGAATAATTCACAGAACAAATCTTTCATATTCTTTCATACCCAGAGCCAAGCAACAACATATACATGAGTTTTGATGTCTAGTTACATCACCATGCATATTCCACCAAAAATAGCCAAGCAATAGCATACAAGAGTTTTGATGCATATCTTGGTACATCATCATGCATATTCTACCAAAAGACAGATGGATTTATAAGTCTACTCTCTGGCCTTTTAAGTCAGTTAACTTCAGAACAAGGTACAAACTAGTGAAGGCTATCCTAACAGTTTCCATCTTGAACTTGACCAAAGGAAGCCTTTGCAGCAAATTCTTCCTTCTTTAGCTATTTCCTTTGCACCTTCTACCTGTGGATTAAAGACAGTGTTCTCAATTTTCCTTCCAATAGTGACAATTGACATCATGTACACTAGTTTCAATGACAGAGACTAAGCTTATATATGCAGGTAAAGGTGAAAAGCATTACCTAAGTTAAGGGTTGCAATGAAGTTGTTTAATCCCTGATCAGCTTGATTTTTCTGTACATGAGGCGAACCACTTGTACTAGTAGCTGCAACATCATCTTCCATCTACAAATCCATATATTTTTTTCTATTATTTCACATCCTTGACTAATAAGAATGAAAACAATACAGAATGTACATTACCTTATTATATGGCCATGAAATAATATTGTAAGCTTTTTCTAGCAAAGACATCCATATCTAGGAGTGCTTTTGGTTGCTATAGATGATTATTCATATGAGAAAGTAGAACTTCAAACTTTTTGTCAAAACAAGAATCATATGAGAGGCCGCTGTATACCTATCTAATGATTTCTCATTACAATTGGACAAAACTGGTTACTTGAATAAGCGTCACATCACAGGATATTGCAAACTTTTTGTAGCAAATAAATCCACATTCAGGACTGCATGTTAAATTATAGATGCAAACCAATTATCAGCATGTCAAACAAGAATCACCCATAATTAACTTACATAAGTGCTGGATCATGAAAAACACTCAAAAGACCAAGCTGGACAAATCTGCTTCAGTAGTATTTTCTGACGTAGAAAATGTCGGGGCCTGAGGAAATGAGGATGAAAAAATCAGGCAAATATTTGGTTTATCTTGGTAAAATGAGAAGGTGTTTCCCAAAGCCACCTGATTATCCGGTTGTGGAGTTTGGTTTCATGTCGTATCATTCCTAAGCACAGCTTGGTTAGGAGCTATTGTTGTTGTTTTAGCATTTACTTGGGCCTGCAACGTTGACCCCTATCAAAAACCAGAACCATTCAAAAACATAAAACCACCACCTGAGCTCCAAATGCACATGAATGCAGTGCAGAAAGCGATGTGTGACATCATTGAAGCTGATTACAGGCCTGACAAGAATTCATAAACAGTAAAATAAATGTAAGAAAAATGAAGCTGAAATATATTAAATGCGTTCGGAAAAATATTTGTCTGGCGTAGGTTAGCTCCCATCCCTAAAGCAAAGTCATCAACAACTCTGAGTTCTACCCTGTCAAAAGGCTAATCACTAATCACTTCAAGCGCATATAGAATGCATTTTTTAGCAAGGTGAGAAAGGTCTGAACAGTCCATAGAGAATGTCATACACCAGCATACAAGCCTGGTTGATTCAGCAAATAACCATCAAGGCCTAGGTAGTTGATTTTTTTCTAGTTATTTCTGAACACTCTCAGGAGTTATCCAAAATTATTTTTTAAAAATGACATACAATGGTAGCTGATAAAAATTTTGGGTTTATATATAGCTCCAAGATATTATCAGTCTTCTCTAAACGCTTTACCAGACCAGCCTGACGGCAAATCTGAGCAGCAATTTCATTGTGTGGGAGGCCAGCAGCAGAAAATAGAGGGATCTTCTGACCACGAGTTATAGAATTCATGACATCAATTGTAGATATGCCAGTCTGAATCATTTCGTCAGAGTATGTTCGTTCGCTGGGATTGATATAACTTCCTAAACAAGATTAACAAAACAATGTCAAAATCTAGTGAAAATGCACCCAAGCATATCCAGTGACACTGGAGTTTTTAGAACCTGAATTATACAAAAAGGACATGAATGAACCGAAATTCAGCATGAATCTGCTAAAAAAATTTCAAGCATTAAAACAAATAGCATTTAATCATAGTCGATTAATCCATTGGACCAGATATCATACAGAAGAATATTCATTTACACTATATGCAAGCACAGGTTGCAAGGGTGCAAGGGACAATGGTATTACCTCGCCAGTGAATTGCACAGTTGTGTATTTGTTGTCGATACCAGAAGTCCCTTCAAAAACCTGCCAGTGAATTTCAAAAGTACGATGAGCAATAAAAAGAAAGGCAGGGAAAAACTATACACTAACATCTAGATTGAAGTTCAAATTCATCCCAATGTCCGATGTCAACTGAAGATGAAAGTAAAGACAAAGACAACTGTTTAGTGATGCTTATATTGAGTTCATGTGTTTGCCTTAATACATAATTGTATCCACTGCAACTTAGATTGTTATTACTAAAGACAGGCAATTGATCTTAGTCTTTGCAAGGTGCAAAAAGGATAAGATAAAGAGTATAAGCCACCTCTTTTCCCAATCACATTATCACAACCTGAATACCATTTTGGAGGGAAAATCTCATCAATAAGTCATGAAGAAGGAAACAATGTCTATTTCATAAACTACATGACTGCATCAATGAATTGGAACCTTCCGAACAAAATATGTGGTCTTCATTCTTGTTTTTAACTGAGCAAAGTAACTGAGCAAAGTAAAGATAAATATTCCAATCTCATCCGAATCACATATAAAGAGAAATATTCTATGTTCATTTAAACCTTTCTAATTTCTTCTAGCTTAGATAGCAAAATCACATACAAAACAGAACTCTTCTTTCTTGTTTTTCTCTTCTTTCTTTTTCTCTTGACAGGTGAAGTGCATAACCCAACCATTCCCAGTCTATAACTCATCTAACATCAAGCAAATAAATCACATCATCCAGGCGATATTACTTATACAACAATCTAGGCACTGATTTTAAATATGCAATAAGATAAACCATTTCCATTACCTTCCATCTTACCGTCACATGTAGCAATTAAACAAACCACATCATCCAGGTGACCTCACTTATGTCACAACTAAGCACAAAGATTAAATATGCACTTGCCTTAACCTCGAGGAACAAAGCGAGGCGTAGAGGTCCCTGATCCGGACACAGCTTCTCCTAAAGAAAGATTATACAAATCAATCAAAATATATAAGACATCACAAATCGACAACGATATAACCTAATACGTCCCGCTAGAACCCTCTTTAAGCTAAATCGGAAAGTTTCCGGACCGATAGTCAAAAAGGCCAAAACTTCCAAAATTGTTCAGCCAGCAAATAACAGAAGTTGGTTTTTAGAAAAGTAGAGTAATACAAGATAAATCACTTTTATTTCATTAAGTCATTCAGTATATAGCGCGGGCCTTACATCACAGCATGATACCGTAAAGCGCCAAAGCTGACAATACCTTCAAGATCTTCCCAATGGATGCATCCAAGAAGTCTGGCAAGGATAATAACCGAAGTCATAGCTAATAACACCATTGTGTGTCTGAATTCTAAAATCAACTTTGGATCACAGTGATATGATGATTACCGTAGGAGCAGTGTCAAATACAATGCGGCTAAACATGCTATACTCCTGTGCTTCGAGAAATTGCATAACCTGGAGTGACAAGCAGATAGTTAGTCACAAGGTACAACTAATAGGATCAGACTAAATTAGGGAAACCAGAAGCCCATAACATGTCTTCTTACACTCCTTCACTTCTAGTGATCAGGTAACTACATCACTTCCAATGCCACACAAGCACAGACTCAATCCACCTGTTAGAGCAATTAAGATCACACAAGGATCTCAAGGAATTAAGACTGGTGTCTTTATCACACCATCATAGCAAAACTGATACATTCATTTTTCAACAAAATAAGCCACTATAGCTTCAGCAGGCTACAAGCAGCATTGTCTACGGATGAGGACATGTAGGTTGTAAACACAGATCAATTAGCAGCACGAACAAGCAACTTAAGACCTGAAAGACACAAGAATATCTAAATTTATGGCTATCGACAAAGTTAAAAGATTCGACGTATTGTAAGTATATTAATGGAAATCATCATTTTTCCTGTAAAATTTATCATAAGGATTAGTCATGATTTACAACCTTCAGAAAACAATAGAAACAGAAAGCATTTCAAGGAGGGATCCACACTCCCCAAATACTCACAGCAAAATCCATTCAGTTTTAGAGAAACATATTCAGATGAAGAAGTTATAGGTTTGGTTCATAACATCTGGATGCACCTTTGTTAAGCTCTTGACCTACATTGATAATAATTTATTGTTGGGCTAACATTTTGCATTCTTCTCAACATGAAACCGAAAAATGTTTACACTAGTTCCATCTGTGCAGCAAGAAAGCGCAACCTCATGGTAGCAATTATTTCATACTCCTTCAGTAGTACATAGCAGGTCCAAAAGGTAAACGCATAAGCCATAGTCAAGTGAGCAATAAACCGGTACAGAAAATGGAAAGTATGAGCATCATGAACATATAAAAATGCGCTTACATTAAAAGAAACCAACAAATCTGGACTGGAAGGCCTATGCTGCATGGCTACTAGGTATTAATGCTTGCAAGAGTATTAATGCTACTAGCCATATCCATATGCATCACACTCAATACATATATCGATATGCATCTCATTCAACACAACCATCCGCATTCACAAGATTCGATATGCATATATATATATCGATATGTTTGCCAATTTCTTCAAAGTACTCCTTACCTTCGTTGGCTGTGCTTGTTCCCAGCCCCTGTACCAACCAGAAGAGATGGCCAGAACGAGTGAATGAAGTTGATCAACAGCCCTTTGATGTGGGAACCATCATGGTCCTGAAATACCCTATAACTCTCACTATTTCGATTTCTGCACCTTTTGCTATGTATCATTTTCCCATCCAACACATTCCCTTTCCTACCCAGTTCTCCCCAACACCACTATATTCCGGTCGGTAGTCTCGATCGCCACAAAAATCTCAGAACAAATGAACAGTCAAAATCCATAAGCACTATTAAAGATTTATGTGGTAAACACCTTAATATTCTACTAAAATTGGTGGGTATAAAAGCATATTGTACTAAAATTAGTGGGAACAAAAACATACTCTGGATCCTTATAACCCTCTGTGCCAGCTGCAGTGGCTGATATGTGAGTCTGCGTGTCACTGAGATAGGTCTTAGACAGCCCAAAGTCAGCTATTTTGGCGCGCAAATTCTGGCCCAAGAGAATATTGCTTGTTTTCACGTCCCGGTGAATTATTGGCAGGTCACATCCTCTATGGAGATAATCCAGAGCTACTCACAAGACACGGAAATGACATTAATATTAAACCGTATAATTCATGACAAATGTTAGCAGCAAATTCTGCAATAATTTTGTCTTATGTCTTGCAACGAACCTTGTGCTGCCTCAAGAGCAATCTGTACACGTGTTCGCCAGTTCAGTAGTCCAGCAACACTACTTTTACCTATATAAGTATGTGATTGTGTTAGTACATGGTTCAGTACTTCCGTAATATCTAATCACCAGGAAATGGTTCAAGTGTCTTTCTTCTAGCTGAGTTCCATTAATATACCCTTATACATTGGAATTTCACTAAACTATAATAACAAGGGATCTCATACATCAAACCTATTGGCGTGTTGCTCCTTGAAGTGCAGCTGTTGCAGTTATTTTTCTTTTACCAGCAATAACATATTGCAATTTGAATATACTCATAGACAAGTGCTAAGTTATCATTCTCCCAGCAGTAACCGACCAAATATACCAAATTTCTGTGATGCACCTTTGTTAAGCTCTTGACCTACATGGTGTGAAAAAGAACATTAGCAGAAAAATATTTGGCACTTTTCTATTGTCATTCCGCGAGCAATTGCTCAGGTGATCAATAGTATATACAGATTGTCATATGACAGTCATTAGGCATCAGCCATGAAAGAATTCCATGAAGCCAATCATAGGCAAATGAACAATGGTATAGGACATTTTAGAAAATGTTAAAATTTGATTCTTAAAATTCAGATGTTGATTTTGGTCTCTTAACTCTTTAATTCTGTACTTTTGTTTGTCTTTATATCAGTGTGACAGTGCTTCCACAGGCTCTGTTTGGCATTGCAGTGGCTTTTCAAAAGCATTTAATTTTTTTCCTACTTAGTTGGAGGTCAGTTTTTTGGAGCCATAACATCAAAACTTACTGACATTAGTACAGATTCCTGAAACTAACTAGATTTCACAAAAGCAACCAAAAGGAATTACCTTGCTCAATTGCTCTGGTTGCCTGCTGCCGAGGGCCGGAGCCGGAAGTCAGAGGAGCCGAGGAGCCGGCGGAGGTCCGGAGGAGGAGGACTAGAGCCGGTGAGCCGCAGAGGAGGAGTCACCGGCCCGCCACGGAGGACGAGCCGCCGCGCCGCCGCGGAGGAGGAGAGCGCCGACGGTCGGCGGGCCTGCGACTGCGAGCTCGAGGGACGGGGGGAGAGGCGGGTCGGAGGCGTGCGGCGCGGCTGCCTGCGGGGGACGGGGGCAGGGGCGTCGCGGGGGTTCGGGGAGGGCGGGGTGGCGCCGGCGACGGCGGGGCGGTGGCGCGGGGGTCCGGGGAGGGCGGCGCGGGCTGGCGGGCGGGGCGGGCGCGGCGCGGCTGGCGATGGCGCGGCCGGGCGGGGCGAGGAGACCGGCGCGGTGGCGGTGCTGGTGGAGCTGCTCCTCGACGAGGGCGGCCAGCGCGTGACCGAGTTGGCGATGGTGGCCGTCGACCACCTCTGCAGGTGTGCGGAGGGGCGATCGGAGCTGGTGGCGCACCCGGCCGGGCTGGAGTTGAGGTGAGCGATTTGGGGATTTAGGGATCTAGCGCGCAGAGAGAGGTGCGGTAATGGCTGGCTGCGTGGGAGGGAGATGTGTGGGGATTTTTTTTTGATATGGTTGGGACGCTGGGCGCGTGGCTACGCGGGCTGAGAAAATAAGTGCGCCAAAATTTTCATCCACCCGCCAAAGATATTCCAAGCAGTACTACCACCTTAAATAATTTTTCAAAGCGGTCTGTCTGCTTGTGATGATACAACTCTTTTACAGCGGTACCACTGCTAACAATTTGAACCTTTCTAGACGGTGGTACTGCTTTTGAAATGAAATTTTATTTGAAGCAGCACTACCACTTTCAATTTTATTTTTTCTAAGCTATAAATGCTAGCTAGCGAGAATAGGATATCCTGTAGTGAATCTGAGCCTACTACGGACGAAGTGACGTGTAAACCTTCTTGCGCGTTTTTTTCCACACTGATGTAAACCTTCTTGTATATAAAATCGAAATATTTTTTCCTTCACTTTTAATCCCTTTTAAGTATATAAAATCGAAATATAGTCCTTTCTCAACTGCGGAATCAACGGTAGCTAATACGTATTACCCATCGCAGTCCTTTACCACAGCATGGCAGCACAGATGCTCTGATACTGAGCAAGGGTACCATGATAGGGACCTACCAAGCTGAAAGTATCTATACCTTCAATTTGATTTGGTTTTGGTAATTAATGATAATAATGATCAAAGGACTAATATTTTCTTTTGAGATTATTGAAAATAGGTTGGTTCTAAGTTCGACGATCGTGGAATCATGAAAATGGCAAAAAGAAGATTAACGCATCAAGTTAAATGACAAAGGTATAAAATTAAGGACTATTTTATAGTTTTAACCGATCTCGGAGTTTTGGAGAAACGATTGGATTGATAGAAATAGTGCCGTACTATTAAAAGAGGTCTTGATGATTACCTTGACGTCGTTTAGGGTTTAAATGCTCAATGTTATGCTCACTTAAAGTCATGCATGTCGTCTTTCCAAAAATCTTTGGTTTGCCTTTTCCTGGTCAAAAGGTTTTTTTGTTTGGGAAAGCTTCTAAATCTAGGGTTCAATGTCCCCGAAAGACCCCCTAGGGCATATTCAAACTCAAATTGAAAATTTTATGCATATTAGAAATGCCTCTGGGAGGCTGGTGCTACCGGTCTAGTGGTAGCACCAACCCTAGGGTAGTGTGTAAAAACCAAAAAAAGGTGTTTTGAGATGAATTAGCAATTCGGTGCTACCGCTCATCGTAGTCCAATGCTACTGGGTGAGCGGTAACATCGGTCACATTCCCGGTGTAAAATTTCAAAGAGGATGTTTTTTGGCAGAGCAAAAATAAAAAGGCTCGGAGCTACCAGTTCTAGTTGGGCGGTAGCACCGGACCCTATGAGTAACGGGTTCTGATAGTGCATTTATTGCACTGATCTGACCGTTGAGTTGGAGCCTGGTGCTACTAGCCCTACATGGGCGGTAACACCAGAAATCTTGATTTCTTATATAGTTTTGCTCCAACAACTAGATTTGTTGGTGGGGCTATAAATACCTCACACCTGCATAATAGAGCAACTCTTGGACCTCATTGATGATATTTGAGCTCCAGCTAGTCTCCATATTACTCTTGTGTGTATTAAATTCTCATTTTGAGAGAGCTAGGAGAAAATTCAAGTGTTGCATTTAGTGTTGAGCCTTTAAATACTTGATTCAACCTCAAATAAGCGTTAAGACTTGTTACTCTTGTAGGTTGCCGCCTTCTAGACAGCTTAGAGGTGATTGGGTGTGGTGAGTTTCTCGACAGAGATTGTGAGAAGCCCCAGTAAGTTTGTAAAGGCCGAAGTTCACCTACCTGGAGCGAGAAAGAACTACCAAGTGATCGAGGAAGACTCAAGTGGTTGGAGCTGGCTTGAAGTTGTTCAAGTCACTTCAACGTGGATTATGGCAGACCGACAAATCTCCGAGACTACATGATAAATTCTTATGTGACTTTCTCTTGTGTTTTGAATTTTCTATTCTTGTGCGCAATTTACATTCCTAACAATTTAAGTATGTCGATATTGTGTATAGAATTATATATTGCTTATACTTAGATTGTTGGAACACTTAGTGAATCTTAGAGAATTTAGGTTTAATTATCAAAAATTAAAATTCTTAATTAGTAATTTTATTTATTGCAATTAGAGCTGAAATATTTAGAAACCTCCTATTCATCCCCCATGTAGTCAGTTATTCTTGATCATATAAGTAGTATTATAGTTTAGACTCTCTTTTAAGACTTTACCACCAGAGAGTAAGGATGGCTAGTGATGGAGTATCCATAGGCAAAGCACTATACTTTGATGGAACAAATTATGCTTTTTGGAAAATATGCATGACCATTTATCTTAAGGTCATGAGCCCGAGCATATGAAGGATTGTAGATGAGGGTTACGCTATGAGAGTAAATTCCACTCACAATGAAATTAGAGAGCAAAATTCTCATCTAAATGCTTAAGCCATGAATGCTCTTTTTGGTGCTTTGAACACGGATGACTTAAACCGAGTGAGCAACCTCAAAACCGCTCATGAGATTTGAACTACCCTCTCAGAAATTCATAAAAGAACATCCGCGATCAAAGAAGCTAAATTGCATATGCTTCGGATCAAATATTAGAGTTTTATTATGTTATCACATGAAAACATCAATGAGATGTATTCATGGCTAAATAACATAGTAAATAAGCTCAAAGGCTTTGGGGCGTCGCTAACCGATTTGGATGCTCGTAAGATGTTTAGGGCTCTTCCGGACAAGTACAAGACTTTAATGTTGTTTTTCAACTCACCGGAGTTGCCAAGAATGACACCAACGGGACTTCTTGGTGATCTCATCACTAATGATCTTTACAAAAAGGACAAAGAAGAGTATTTGGAGCGAAACTCTTCAAAGAAGAAGAATATCACCTTCAAGGTGAAAGCGGAGTCAAGCGATGAGCCGCTTAAGGACTCTGAAGAAGACAACACCGAGGAGGAGATGGCACTTCTCGTAAGAAGAATGAAGAAGTTTATGAAGAGGCATTCAAACTCAAGTGCCTCTTAAAAATTCAAGAAGGAACAAAGCTCAAGCATGAATCGATATGCAAACATTCGGTGCTATGAGTATGATGAGAAGGGGTACATCGCTTCTCATTGTCCCAAGAAGAAAGGCAACAAAAACAAGTTACCCAAAAAAGGTCTTTTAAGGAATGAAGAAACTTTTTAAGAAGCTTCATAAAGATCGCAAAGGCGAGGCACATATTGGAGAGTGGGATTCCGAAGAAGAATATTCGGACTCCGACTCATCCGAAGAGGATACCCCTCAAGGAAGAAGGGTGTTGCCAGTGTCGCCATCAAGGAGGACTCCTTATCATTTGTCACATCTTTATGTATCATGGCAAAAGAAGAGTTTAAGGTAAAATCAAATGACGATGATGAATCTACTTATGATGAGCTAATGGATATGCCTGAGGACTTGAATGAGTACCTCAGCAAGGAGAAGTCTAAACATAAGCCTTTGAGAAAAGAATATCTTGCACTCAAATATTCTTATGAAGAGCTAAAGGAGGCTCATGATACTCTCCTTGTCAAGGAGCATTCAAAGCCTCAAAATAATATAGGCATTAATTTCAATATTATTGATGATATGCCTAGTTTAAAAATTAATTCATGTTGTATATCAAAAACTAGCATATCTATTTCTTGAGATGATTTATATGATATGCCTTCAATTTCATGCTCTAGCTCTACTACTAGTCATGAAAATTTAATTGTTAAAAATAATAAGCTAAAAAAGCAAGTTAGCAAGCTAAGTAAAAGCTTGGATCAGTGCTTGAAGGGTATGGAGACCCTTGATAAAATCTTGAACAACCAACGATGCTCTTAGAACAAAGAAGGCCTTGGGTTTGTGCCCAAGAAGGTTAAGAAATTGAGTAACAAAGCTCCTATGTTTGTAAAAACAAATAGAAAGCTTTTTTATAAATGTCGTGATGTAGGGCATATAGCAAGTGATTGTCCATTAGGTAAAACTTCTAAAAATAACATTTATGATTCTTGCTATGTGTTTCAGAAAATAATAATGGTAAAATCATTGCTAAGTTTGTTGGCACTCCTATACTTGGCCGTAGAAAGAATACCATTTGGGTGCCTATCGGGACCCGAATATGCAAATCTAGACCCTCTGTGTATTCCGCACTAGTCCAGGATCACGCTAGTGCACACAGGCTCAACACAGATGAATATCACAATCATACTCAGCGATAATATAATAAACGCTTTATCATGTTTAGTATAACTGTTCAACGACCTTATGGTCCACCTTACATGAATACGCCACGCAGGGCTAAGACTGAAAGTAAATGAACAAACTACAGCTGAAATAATTAAAAGTGTAAAAACCCTTCAACTGCCACAGGCAACTGACAAGGTTCACGCCCTAGTTGTTCGCCTCCTCATCGAACCCCTCCTCAAAAGCAGGCGTTGCTTCTTCTTCAACAGATGATGTTTGATTGCAAGGGGTGAGTACATAAAGCACTCAACAAGCCATGCACAGAATGCAAGTCTATATACTAGATACATAGCTTAGTATAAAGGATAGGTTACATGGTTACTTTGCATAAACAACATTTGTAAAAGAATAGCAATAATAGATTGAAAAGATAGTAAAACCAATAAGAACAATAATAACTTTGGCATTTGTTTTCAATAACCAATTCACCACCTATTTCCTCATTTCAACATTCCATTTCCACATTCGTTTTGATAAAATCTAACCCTTAACTGTAATCACCGAGCAATGTTCAATACCGTGAGCACGGCTATTCGAATAGGTTTTACACTCTACAGAGGCTATACACTTTACCCATAAGATATAATCAAACACCACAAAAGCGACTGGCCATAACAAAGCCTTTCCAATGCCTATCTAGGCCCAGTACTATTCGCTAAGGTTTCAACACAGGTGGAACTGGTTACCACATCCAGGGCCCCTTTCTTGTGCCATGTGTGCCAACCCGTGCGAGGACTGGTTACCACTACCCAGGCCTCACACCACCACAATAGTACTAAAATTTAGACTCAACAAATTAATTAGCTAGGTCTGTCCCATTCCAGACTTGTGGTTGTATGAATGACTCAGTTCAAATTCTTGCAAGGTTAAGTCCTTAATTGACCGATGCAAGACTAACAAAAAATCATCATGTCCAAAACCACAATTATCATAAAAAACAAATGCGACCGCCCGCGTGCCACATTGCCCCACCACAAATACTTGCCACTTGCCTCAGTCTAAATCATTTTACCACCTTAGTTGATTTTCCATGCACCACGTGCTATCAACAATGCCAACATTGTGTGACAACACCGACATATAATTAATAAACATGTTCTAGGGCCCCTCTCTTGCCCCATGTGAGCCAACCCGTGCGAGGACTGGTTACCACTACTCGGGCCTTACACCACCACAACAGTACTAAAATTTAGACTTAACAAATTAATCAGCTAGGTTTGTCCCATTCCAGACTTGTGGTTGTATGAATGACTCAGTTCAAATTCTTGCAAGGTTAAGTTCTTAATTGGTTGAGGCAAGACTAAATAAAAATCATCATGTCCAAAACTACAATTATCATAAAAAAACAAATGCGACCGCCCACGTGCCACATTGGCCCACCACAAATACTTGCCACTCTAAAGGATCGAGATGGCGAACAGAGGGGGGAGGGGTGAATGGTCGCAAATAAAATTTTTCCCCAAAATACTCCAACTAATACCTCGAAAGGATCGCGCAAAGGAAATCGTGAAAAACCCGAACAACTAGACAACTATGTGTACCCCTAGCTTGCATGGATGAGAACTATAGAATATGTGGGGATTTTTGAGTCACAATCCTGATTGTCTAGTATCCAAAATAAAAATAAATCAATTCAACTCTTACTTTTAGAAAGGGGATAAATTCAAATCACAAAAGTCACTTTCAGAAAAGCAAAAGCAGAATTTCCAGAGACTGTCCTCAATTAGAACAGGCGGTTGGTGGGATTCTTGTACTCAAGAAATTTTGATAATTTTTATAATTATGAGAAAATGAGTCATGAAGAACTCAACCAAATTTCACCTCAAAAATCCTTACACAAAAATCAGTAAAAATCAAAGAACCCAGATAGTTAGGAACTTCGAGCAGAAAGTTTGGGGCTCGGTTTTCAGCTCATGTTGCCCAAACGATGCAACAAGTGGACTCCAAAATGTTTTTACAGATGCATATGAGAGTTATGCACCTTTTCCAACAAGAATCAATCAAACATAATTTTTTTAGATTTTTCTAAAAATCAAATACTAACTGCTACGTGAAGAATAAGTTCTGGACAGAGTTGCAACTTGAAAGAAAAGATGATCTCTACTCTATCTTAGAGTGCAAAAGAGATGTAAAACTATATGAGCACACTCAAAACATCCAAGATCAGCATTTAGAAGGAGGGGAGGTAAATCCAAATTGCAAGAAAGTAAATTACAAGAAAGTAAATTGCAGGAATTTAAATGCTGAATTTAAAGACATAAAGTAAGTGCGTGATTTAAATTCAAGCATGATTGAAAAATATTTGCATTTCTGGAAGGAAGAGGTTTACAAAGCCTCACAACAAGGTAGACAAAGCTCAAAGGAGCACAAAAACCTCTACAACCTTCAAGGAGAGGAGGCTACCCCTCCACCCCTATTTATACTACTCTTGGGCCACCTACCACCCTTGGATGCAGCCCTCAACCCTAGAGAACTCATCTAAGGGCTATGATTTGCCCACTCACACTGCCATGCAAGGGCTAACCCAATACCCACACCAACAAAGGGTTTTCTTGCACGGTTTTCAAAGTATACTACCTAGACCCACTAACCTATCAACTAGACCGCGATCCAACGGCCCTCATTAATCCACGCGGCATCTAGCTAGCATCATCTCCTTTTCTTGTCTTCTTGACTTGCCTAGACTCCGTCTCTGATCATCTTCTGGTGATCTCCCGACCGTTTGGACCTCCGACGCTCCTCGCCTAGTCCCAGTCATCCTCTGTCTCACCATGACCTAGCACCATCGTCCTGCAACCATCAAAGATAAGGAAAAACCTTTCACATAGCAATGCCCACAAACATATTCAACAATTATCCCAAAATGATTAATCAATCATAGTTTCTCTCAAAGTTCCGGTGCTACTGCCCCCAGGCCGATAGCACTGGGAAAAGCAACCAACACTCAAATTGCTTCAAATCGAAATCCAATTCAAATCAAACTCAATTTCAAATCAATCCAAGCTCAAATCTTGTCAATTACTCATCACACACAAGGATAGACCTCCACATGGTCTTTCACACTCGGCTCAGTCTAAATCATTTTACCACGCCAGTTGATTTTCCATGCACCACGTGCCATCAACAATGCCAATATTGTGTGACAACAGCGACACACAATTAATAAACATGTTCCATAATTATTAAGCAAGATTAATCATTTGTACATAAAATGATGACTCGTTGCATGACTAAGCATTCTACTTGCGTTCTAACTACCCAAATTGGCAATTATAGCTACCAATTAATATTGAACCATTCTAGAGTGACAAATGAGATATAGCATACAACGTGGCAAGGGTGAATGTAACTCAAGTAGATGATTAACTACTCCCAACATATGGCAAACATTTGATAATTGAAATAACATGCAATACATTAAAACAACATAATATTTAAAGCTTAGATTCAACATGATCAAAGCACGACTTTCCTTCAAAGGGGTCTGGATCCTACTCTGAAATCTAGTCAAGTGCTGGCTCCTCGACAAAGAACTCACTCGGCAACTCAACGTCTACGCACAATGAAAGAGAAACCAATAAATGACCAAAACAAAGTGCAAAATCAACTCCAAAAATTAAATAAAATTCACCATTAAATAGAGCACAATTTTACAAATTTTTAGAGACTAGAATTACCTCAATCAGAGTTTTGATACAAAAGATATGGCCTTTCAAAGTTTCAAATAAATAGAAAAACACTAAAAATCAGAAAATCCGAATTATCCGAATTATTTTCTTACGGGAAATTCATATTTATGATGTCAACATGGCTACTGATGACGTCAGCACAGAATTTATTTTTCGACCAAATTATTTTTCTACTGGAAATTAATTATGATGTCATTGTTGACGTCAGCATGACACGTGACCCAATCACATGCTGACACGCGTCGCAACCAGAGGCTACCACACATCTCGACGCATAGACCTGGTCCACAGCTTGGCCTCGGTCCATCGTGGACCGGCCGGCACTATGCCCGTGTGCCAGATGACGCAAGCCATGGCGCCAGCGGTGACACGTGGCCAATCACTGTGTGACACGCAGCACAATACTACTGGCAGAGACTCAACGCGATCTCATCAGTGCAATTCAAAATGAACGGCTGAGATTAATGGATGTGAAGCGGTTCTGGTTTACCGCGGGCATGACACGTAGCAACATCCGGTCCATTCAATTCAAACTGGACGGCCGAGATTGACCGATGCAATGCGGCTATGGCTTACTACGGACTCGACGCGTGGCTGCACTGCGATCGCTGGATCCAAATCAGACGACGATGGCATACGAAGTGGCAGCACACTATGCGGCATGATCTGAACCGATCGACGCGCATCCGACAGCAGCAACGGCTAGAAACGTGGCAGAACTAGCACCCTACGATTAAGATCTAATCGCTAAGATATACGCTAACACAATGAACCCGATGCAATCTACACCATACGATTGAAATCTAATGGCTGAGGGTGACGGAGTTGTTTACTATTGATGCAGTGACGTGGTGAAGGCGCAGGCGTTGGATGAAGATCGGATAGTTGACTAGAGATCCAACGGCTGCAACGGTGATGCGAACGAGGCGGACATGTCAAGATCTGTGTGGTTCACCAGAGATCAAACGGTTGAGAAACCTCGTGAGGATGAATGGCGGAGCGGGGCGGGGCTTACTGGAGATGAGAACAACGACACGCGCGATGGTGTTCCAAGGCTCCTCCGGCGACACAAAGTGGCGCAACCGACGCAGCTCAACGCGGGCAACACTCCGGTGGCCTCGGCAACAGCAGAAAGGGACCGATGGCGACGCAATGAGCGGTGAAAGTGCTTCGGGACTCCGGCGAGTTCATGTGGCCGAACGGCAGTGGCTCCGGTGGCGGGACCTAGGTCAGCGGGTGCGGCACTGGGTGAGGAACACGAAGGTGGCGGCGGTGCATTAAATAGGGATCTACGGAGGCGTACAACAGATAGAAATGAACCCCGATGATCACGGGATTACGGCAGCGGGGCGAATTCGGACGAGGTGACGTGGATGCATCACAGGCGTTCGAACAGTGGGGATCCGACGGCACAGAACACACGGCGATGCGTCGCAATGATAGTCATTGGATTAAGATCCAATGGCTACGATCCTACGGTTTCGGCGGCTGGGCTACGACATGGAAAATGGACTAGGCCGAGCGAAGAAACGGGTCAGATCGGAGAGATTCGGCCCAACACTGCTTAGAGAATTTTAATTCCTTTTCGATTAAAAACAAATCAGGAAAATAATAAAGCCAAAATAAATAGCAAAAAATTCAAAAAATCTAGAAAAATTCTAGAAAATACCTTGAGACATTTAGAACCCAAATAAAATACTTCCAACAAAAGAACAATACTAATTTGCTCAGAACAAATAGAAGAAAGCAAATAGCCTATTTAATAAATACAAAAAGAAATAAAGAAAATCTCAAAAAATCAAATAAAATAAAGAAAAGCACAATAAATCCAAAGAAGCAAAATTTGGGATGTTACAAACCTCTCCCCTTAACGGAATCTCGAACCTGAGATTCAGGGCTGATTGAGGAATAGGTTTGGAAACTATGACTTTAGATCTTCTTCTTGCTCCCACGTAGCCTCGCTTTCTGAATGATTGCTCCATGCACTCTGCAGAAATGCACTGACTTATTCTGAGTTCTTCGGTCAGCCACATCCAGAATCTTGATTGGTTGCTCCTTATAGGTTAGATCCTCCTGCAAATCAATTGACTCTAGTGGTGTCTGCTCTGCGAGCACTCAAAAACACTTCTTTAACTGAGAAACATGAAATACATCATGCACTCCTACCAATCACTGTGGCAATTCCAACTGGTATGCTACCTCTCCTCTGCGATTCAAGATTTTGAACAGACCAACATATCTCGGCGCAAGCTTTCCTTTAGTATGGAATCTTTTTACTCCTTTGAGCAGAGTTACTCTGAGATACACGAAATATTCAGGCTCAAAGCTTAACTCTCGGCGATGATTATTAGCATAGCTCTTTTGCCTCAACTAAGCAGGCTTCAACCTTTCTCTGATCATGACAATTTGCTCTTCAGCTTCTTTCAAAAATATCTAGCTGAAAAATCAATCTTTCTCCTGTCTCATTCCAATTCAGCAGGGTATGACAAGAGCGACCATATAAGGTTTCAAATGGCGATATTTGCAAACTGGCCTGATAGCTATTATTGTAGCTGAACACGGCATACGACAGGCATTTATCCCATGTAATAGCATAGGCTACGGCACAAGCTCTTAACATATCCTCCAAAATCTGATTGATTCTCTCGATCTGATCATCTGTTTGAGGATGATAAGCTGTACTGAAATTCAGACGAGTTCCCATCGCTTCATGCAACTTATTCCAAAATCTCGAGGTAAATTAAGTACCTCTGCCTAACACTATCTTCTTCGACACACCATGCAAGCATACAATTCTTGACATGTACAACTCTGCCAAACGATCTCCTGAGTAGGTAGTCTTCACTGGTATAAAATGTGCAACTTTAGTCAAACGATCAATTATGACCCATATGGAATCATACCCAACCCTGTAATAAAGTCCATACCAATTTCCTCCCATTTCCATTCCGGCACTTTTAAAGGTTGCAACAAACCTGCTGGCCTTTGATGCATTGCCTTCACTCTCTGTCATATATCACACAGGGCAACATGTTCAGCAACTTCACGCTTCATGTTTGGCCACGAAAATCTCAATTTCAGGTCTTGATACATCTTTGCACTTTCTGGATGAATAGAGTACTTTGAATCATGTGCTTCTTCAAGAATTAACTGCTTCAGCTCTCTTTTATGCGGCACATAGATTTGACTTCCCATCCATAAGGTTCCTTGTGCATCCACAGTGAAATTCTTAGCTTTACCTTCGTCCATCTTAGACTTAATCCTCTTTATGTTGGCATCATCCTTCTGCCCTTCTCGGATTTGATCCGGTAGCTAGAAATCCCTTTGGTACTACCTCCAATCTCAGCTTCTGAAATTCCTTATATAACTCAGACTGACTTTCCTAAATCATCATGTTGACACTGTAGTTCTTCCTACTTAGCGCATCGGCTACTACGTTAGCCTTCCCGGGATGATAATGAATTCCCATATTATAATCTTTAATTAACTCTAACCACCTCTTTTGCCTCATATTCAGATCTGATTGAGTGAAAATATACTTTAAACTCTTATGGTCCGTGTGTATTTCACAACGATTTCCAATAAGGTAGTGGCGCCATAACTTTAAGGCGTGCATTACTGCTGCTAATTCCAAGTCATGCGTTGGGTAATTCTATTCATGTGGCCTCAACTGCCTCGACGCATATGCGACCACTTTACCATTCTGCATCAACACACAACCAAGGCCTTGGCGCGAAGCATCACAATAAATATCAAAACTACTCCGAATATCCGGCAACACTAACACTGGTGCAGATGTCAACATTTTCTTCAATTCTTGAAAACTCTTCTCACAATCTGGCATCCATGCAAATTTCTTCTCCTTTAACAACTACGTAAGGGGCCAGACAATTGATGAGAATCCCTCTATGAATCGACGGTAATATCCTGCTATTCCAAGAAAACTCCGAATCTGGGTCACGGACTTCACTGTTCCCAATGCAATACTGCCTCGACTTTACTAGGATCAACTGCAATACCTTTGGCAGTCATCACATGACCAAGGAATTCCACTTTCCTCTTCCAAAAGTCACTTACTAAACTTGGCATACAATTGATGCGCTCGAAGCTTTTCTAGAACTAGTCTCAAGTGTTCTACATGGTCTTCTTCTGTCTTGGAGTAGACAAGAATGTCATCTATGAAAATGATAACAAACTTATCTAGGTATTTCATGAAAACTTTATTCATTAATTTCATGAAATATGCGGGGGCATTGGTCAATCCAAATGACATCACTGTGAACTCATAATGACCATATCTGGTGGAAAACACCATCTTGGGTATGTCTTCTACCCTAATCTTCAGCTGATGATATCCTGATTGAAGATCTATTTTGGAGAAAATTCTAACTCCTCTTAACTGATCAAATAGGTCATCGATCCTAGGTAATGGATACTTATTCTTTATTGTCACCTCATTTAAAGCTTGATAATCAATGCACATTCTCATGCTTCCATCCTTTTTCTGAACAAACAAAATAGATGCTCCACATGGTGATGAATTTGGTCACACAAAACCTTTTTCCAGCAACTCCTCATGCTGCTTCTTCATTTCCACTAACTCATATGTCGGCATATGATATGGTCACTTGGCTATTGGGGCTGTACCAGACACCAATTTAATCACAAACTCAATATCTCGATCAGGTGGCATTCCCAGTAACTCTTCAGGAAAAACATCTAAATATTCATTCTCAATCGGTACTTCCTCAATGCTGATTGCTTTAACGCTATTAACCATCATTTGTCCATTATGAACTATTGTTGCTTGAACTTCCACTCTTTCGTCTTTCGGGCTCTCAATGGACACTACTCTTCTACCACAATCTAGCACGGCCTTGTGCTTACACAGCCAATCCATCCCAAGAATAATATCTAGGGTCTGAGTATCCAAGATAATAAGGTTCGCTAGGAACTCTATCCCATTCATGATCATCCTTACTCCCATGCATCTTAGGTTAGATCGCAACTCTGATCCAAGGGATTGGACCAAAAGCATGCACTTAAGATTCTTAACTTCTAACCCATGCCCAATAGCAAAATCTTGAGAAATAAAAGAATACGAAGCTCTAGAATCAAACAAAACTGTAGCAGGTACTAAATTAACCAAAACTTACCCAGTACAACATCCGATGCTCCCTGGGCCTCGTCAGTCGTGATGTGGTTAACACGACCTCTCACCATGGCTTGAGTGGTAGCTCAATACTGAACGGCTCCATGGTTTCCTCCTGGTGCAAGCGTCTTGGCCGGCGTTGATCCAAGGTTGAAACAAACAAGCATGACACCTCCTCTCTTAGGACAGTTATTGGCGAAATGTCCAGGCTCATTGCAGCTAAAACAACGCCTCACTATCGACTGCTGACCTCCTCCTAGGGCATTATTGGTCTGAACAGGCATCTGAAAATTCTGTCCACTAGGACGGGGCGCAGACGAAGGCGTTTTAAGGACTACCCTCAGCTGAAACCTGACAAACTGCTATGGTGCAACCCTCATCCTTTGCTGCCCTTGGTGAGCTCCCTGTTGTGCCATTCTGTGCTTGCGGTTGTTATCCAACTCTTTGCGCTTATCCTCCAGAATAAGGGCCTTATTCACCAGCTCCTGGAAATCAGGAAAGGTATGAGTGATTAGCCCAACTTGCAGTCTAGAATTTAGTCCCTTCATGAAGCAAGACTGCCCTGCTTTATGAGTAGCTACATCCTTAGGTTCTAGCGAGCAAGCTGAGTGAACTGGTTCAAATATTCTGCCACAAATTGGCTCCCCTGCTTGATGGCCTTGAATTCTTCCTTCTTCAAATCCATGACATCTTCAGGAACATGGTATTGATGGAAAGCAACATAAAATTCTTCCCAAGTGATATCTTATGGGTACTCCTGTGATGCACAGTAATTTTCCCATCATTCAGCAGCTGTACCCTCAAGCTGATGAGAAGTATAAAGCACCTTCTCATTTCCTTCACACTGGATGATTTGCAGTTTCCTCTCGATAGTCCTCAACCAGTCATCAGCTTCAATCGGGTTGGCATTTCCAGAAAATGTGGGTGGACGAGTCCTCATTAAGTCAGACAGCCTGAGTATGGACGGTTTCCATTGCCAGTAGGTTGATTAGTGTTGTTGGCCACTGCTTGGTTAGCAAAGTACTGCATCTGCTGCATCATAGTCTGCATAAGCTAGGTTTGTGCAGCAAGAAAAGCTTCAAAGTTGCTCATATCAATCGGGGGTGCTGCCTGAGGAATTGGTGACACATTCTGGTTCATGTCCTGATGGCTTCCACTTCCTTGGGCTCCGTTGTTTCCACAAGTCTGAACCATCTGTTGATCACTCCAAGGTTTAGAGAAAAGAGGGGAAAATAGCATAGACAAGTAATATAAGAACTTAGGGGAAGGTTCTTATCCCAAACTCCAAACTTTATTAGCTTTATTCAATACTTGGTATGGCTGCTCACAAGTGCCTAAGGGCAGTGCAGTGCATACTACACACTCAAAAGAACATAAGGACTTGGACATTTGCAAATAACCTAACAAGCAACTCTAACCGACTAATGGCAAGACACTAACTCAGACTCATGCGACTCACACTCAAGTCACGACTACCACTAGACTCAAACTCCGCCTACTCACTAAGGCATCCCGGATGCGGACATCCTGGATGACACAGCGGCGGGTGACTCAGCTTCGGGGCGAATTTGTTTCGATGGTGTCGGCGTATTTCGCTAGCGGGATTTCTCCCAGGACGGAGAATAAGGTTCGGTAGAGGGCGTCTTCATGGTCAGACACCCTAATGGCTCTCCCTCGAGGGATCCGGGGGTCAACAGATCAAAGAACACACCAATGTACCTGTGTTCGCCCCCAACAGGTAATGCCCCACGCCCCGCTAGATCTTTGTTGATGTATATTGAGCTGGTTACAATGCTTTTCTCTCGTGTTTTCGCTGCGTTTTTGCTTTCTTTTTCCTTTCTTTTCTCTCGCCTGCTCCCGATTCGTTCTAAGTTCGTTCTTCCCCCTTCCATGCACCAGAGCTCCCTTATATAGACTGGTGGCTCGGGCAGGTGAGAAGGTGGCATCATACTGATCTACGATTCATTTATTACACCTATCACTGTAGTCCTGTCCCCCAAGCCTCATTCTCCGTGTCGCTGTATGGCTTTGCCCAGTCCGCCCAAGATGTGACTTTCCTACGCCTGGTTAGGTGTGAGGCATCAGAGGGATGGGCCATCGTTGTGTTGATAGCAGAACTCTTCGCAATCAATGGCTCTAACACAACGTGTCAGGGGAAGGAGACTTCGAGGCGAAGCCTCCTTCTCAACCTTTTGGCCGCCTGCGTGACCCGGCGATACTTGTCTGTGGCGGAGAGGGTACCCTGGCGTAAAGTATGCCGACAATAGCCCCTGGGTCCATCCTGGAATGCGCACCAGTTTCTTTTAGGCCTCATTTAATGTCAGTGCGTTCCTGGATGGACCCATCGCTTTTGAGTACGCAATCGTCTCAGTCCTCCCCGCTTTCGTCGATTTTTCTCGGGACCCGAAACGTCGTGTGCTTTCGCCCTTTTCGCGAACCGTCTGTGTGAGGGGCCTATATATACGCGCATCCATGACCAGCGGTTCATGCTCTTTCTGATTCCTGCGCACTTTGCTCTTTGCCCTTTCAACTCCCCCGTCTAAAGACCTTGCTCTTGCTCCAATGGCACAATCCTTTCCATCTTCTTCTGTCGACAGGGAGAGGGTGGTGACGCTCTCCAAAATCGTGGCCGAGGGTTCCCTCCACCTTCACCATGGAACCCTCGCACCTTCTCCAAAATCGTCTTCGCCTAGGGATTACTGGCGGGCCTGGTACCACCCTTCTCCAAATTTCTCTTCACCGTCCTCCATTTCTATGAAATCCACCATCTTCATCTCACTCCCAACGCCATCCTCATCCTCTCCACCTTCGCGTACCTCTACGAAATGTTCGTGGGGGTGATGCCGAATCTCCCTCTTTTTCAGTACTTCTACATCCTTCGCGGCTCCACCGACGGTAGAAACGCGGCGAGCTGCCATTTTCATCTCAGCGACGGGTTAGCCCCCCGCTACATTCACATCCAGGCGAAGTCCAACTAGAAGGCGTGGCGGAGCGACTGGCTATACGTCAGTGATGACAGCGGGGTCGACGCTCTCGAGATGCCTTGCACGCCGGTGGAAGCCCACGAGAGTTGGAGCTCGCCCGTCGAGGAGACGGCAGAACTCCTGGCGATGGCATCCCGTATCAACCGGCTATGAGACATCGCCTGACCGGGGCACTGGTAGTCCGGGACTTCATAGCCCGGAGGATTAGTCCCCTTCATTGATGTGCCCGCCCTGCATGGCAGTACACGGGTGACGACAACATGACCCGCACGCACCTGGGCTGTAAGTTCTTATTCTTCTTATGAATACATATTTTCTTGTGGTCGCCATCAACTAACAATCTTGTCTTCATTTTTTCGTCAGGCACAGGGAACTTGGACGGCCTCGCCATCTCCAATTGGTTAGCTGGACTGCTCCCGCCAATGCCGAGTATCCTGGATTTTCCCGCCGGGGCCCGGCCGCTCTGCGATCTGGAGTCCGCAGAGCACCTCCAGATCGTCAAGTTGTTTCCAGTAATGGACTCCACCAGCCCTTCGGCACTGCCGGCCCGCGGTCCCTTGGTAATCAGGGACCCGGTCCCAGCCGACGATTGAAATGCAGGCAAGCGGCCATGCCATCGGACACCACGGGTGCGGACCCCAAGAGGCCTCGCACCGAGGACTGGACTCCCGCCGCCACCGACTCCGCCACTCCTCCAAGCGCGTCCGGAGTGGCGGGATCTTCATCTGGGCGATGACATCCACTGCCCCTCCTCCGGCGCTGGCTCCACCGACGCCAACTCCTTCGCATCGACTCCATCCAAGATCGACTCATCACGCTAACTCCATCTAAGACCGACTCCACCGCACCAATGGTTGCCGCCACCGCTGCTGTGCAGCTCAGATTTCCAACGGCTTCATTCATTTTCTGGTCACCTCCAAGGGCGGCCCCCAAGGTGCTCCGGCCAAGCAGACGCCCGTAGCGCCAACTGACGTAACGGGGACTTCTGCCCAAGGGCCACCCGGTGCCTCCGAAGCGGCCCAAGTGGATGTCGTCAGCGCCAGCACTCCCGCCCACCCCGCTTCGGTCATCCTCACCGCTTCAACCTCCCGCTTGGCTACACTGCTCACCGAACTTGGCGAGGTGCACGCATCCTTAGGCACCCTCCTCAAGGCAGCCACCCAGCGCGAAGCGCAAATGTCGAGCAGATGGTGGCGCTGCGCGAGGAGCTGACGCAAGAGGGGGAGAAGGGGGAGGTGCTGCTGGCCCAAGAGAGGGAGAATGGGGCGGCCCTACTCGCCCAAGCGCAGGAGGCCGAGGCGGCGTAGAAGCAGGCGGTGGAGGAGCTATGTCGCACGCTGCACAACCTCGCCGTTATGCTCCGGCCAGCTTATCGACGTATGGTGAGGTGCTTGGAGCCGCTGGGGGTGGACCTTCCCGAGCCGCTCGAGCCCTCGGCCCTGCAGTACGCCCATGGCGTTACTCAGGTCACCAAGGCCCTCAGTGGCTTGCCTGCTACCTTGGCCGCTCGCTCCGCCCGAGAAGGGCGAGAAGTCGCGGTTGCCACCACGATGTTCGTGCTGGCCTGCTGCACCAGACGCAATGCCTCCTTCGATCATATGGTCATTGTGGCCGGTATTGAGGGAGACGAGGCCCAGGCGCAGGTGCACGTGCGCGAGGCAGCAGACCACGTGGCCGAGCTGATGCACGTGATAGACCCGGACACCGACGTTGCATTGCCAGAGGAGGAAGCCGAGGATACCGCCGGGCATATCCAAGTCGCTAACGACGAGTAGCTGCCCAGGCTGCCGCCTTTGTTTCCTTCATTTCTTCTTTTTCTTGTTTTGCCTTTCTGTATGCAAAAACTATCTTAGTAATCACAATGAAATTAGCACCTTTTGACTTTACCTGCATGTTTGTTTGATTGTATTCACTCGTGTTTGCTTGATCCAACCGTCGGGCGACTAGCCCCCAGGCTTGCCGCGATGCAATCTCGAACGTTTAAATTAGGCCAGTACTTTGGCACTTAATCTGTGATTGCACGCAGCCACTGCAAACACAGGTAGACGTTACGCGGGGCATGCGGGAAATAGACTAAAAGAACATAAGTCACCGCACGGGGTTGTCATGGTCCCTTTCTTTTTAGAACTTAAGCCTTGTGATTTTTCTTGGAATCAGACCGCGGCACTGTGTGTCAAGGTAGCGGATTCCCAGGAGTGGTTTTGGGCCTACGGTGTTCGCGGTGACAACCCGAGGTGTGCTAGCCGCATTGAACCACCGTGCCGCACTCGCCCCCTGGTCGCCCGTCCCTACCCAATGCGAACGCTGAGTGTTACCGCATATCAACAAGGAGCCGCCAAACTGTCGGTACCAATGACACCCACGCCAAATGCTATCCACCGGGGCACAAGTAGGAAAGACAAAAAAAAGATAAAGCAAAAGCCTTTAAGGCAAACAACTTCACTAACCGTCAGCAGTCGCCGATCAACTAGGCGAGAGCCCACCCTCTTAGCTGATCGGAGCGAACTACCAAGTACTTACAGTTCTTAGGGATAAAATTTTCGCAACATTTCCATGTTCTGGGAGTTTGCTAATTCTTGACCGTCCTTAGTGACCAACCGAACCGCCCTGGGTCGAGAGACTGAGACCACCTTAAAGGGGCCCTCCCATTGGGAGACATGTTGTTAGACAAGCATGTGCTGGTCTGCGCAAGAAGACCAGTCGCCTAACGCCGATGTTCTCTCATGGACCCGGGTGGCGTGGTACCGTCTGAGACTCTGCTAGTACCGCGCAGCACACACGGCCGCCTAGTCGCACGTCTCCTCCAGAAGGTTGACTTCTTCTCTACGGTGGTCTTCCTGGCCCTCCTCACTGAACGCCGAAATGCATGGGGAGCCGAGCGATAGCCCGGATGGAAGGACAGCTTCTGCCCCATAGACCAGGAAGAAGGGTGTTTCTCCAGTCGCCCGATTGGGTGTGGTTTGAAGCGACCACAACACAGCCGGGAGTTCTTCCGTCCACCACGCCCCCCGCTTATGGAGCCGATCAAATGCTCTAGTCTTAAGGCCCCTCAACACCAGCGCGTTAGCGAGCTCTGCTTGGCCATTACTCCTCGGATGGGCCACCAAAGCAAAGCATACCTTGGTGCCCATCTCATCACAAAACTCCAGGAATGCCGCGCTGGTGAATTGAGTGCCGTTGTCTATGATGATGCGATTGGCGACTCCAAAACGGGTAAAGATTCCATGCATGAACTTGATAGCAGCGGAAGCCGTGATGGCGCGCACTGCATCGGCTTCAACCCACTTGGTAAACTTGTCGATAGCAATAAACAGATGGGTGAAGCCCCTTGTGGCCCGTGGGAATGGGCCTAGGATATCCAGCCCCCAGACCATGAATGGCCAAGAGAGCGGGATGGTTTGCAGTGCCTGGGCTGGTCGGTGGGTCTGCTTGGCATGAAACTGGCATGCCTCGCATCTCCTCACCAGCTCGCAGGCATCTTGGAGGGTAGTAGACTAATAAAATCCTTGGCGGAACGCTTTGCCAACCAGCGTCTGATTGGACATATGGCTCCCGCACATGCCTCCATGGATATCAGAGAGCAAATTGCTCCCCTCTTCTCGAGTAATGCACTTCAGAAGAATTTTGTTTCTACTCCGATGATATAGGTCCCCACCTACCAGAGTATAGCACTTGGCCTTGCGTAATTTTCTCGGCTGACGCATCATCGTCGGGGATCATATGGTCCCGTAGGAAGGCTAGGATTGGATTCATCCACTGCCCTTCCCAGCCAAGTGCGGCAATCACGGGGTGATCGCCCGGGTACTCCGCCTGGCCAAGCGTTTCCCACGGCACCGCTTCAGTGGCGCCGGTGTCCTCCCTCCCGGAAGCGGGGGCTGAGGCTGGCGCGTTGTCCTCCCCTCCAGAATTGGGGGCTGAGACAACCACTCCGCCTTCCCCTCCTGAATTGGAGGCCGAGACAGCCACACCGTCGTCCCCTCCACGTACGGGGGCTGCGACGGATGGTCGCATAAGCCTTTCTTCAAAGACCCCAACCAGAACAGCAGATCTTGATGACGCGAGCTATAAAAGCCCGTCCGCCATATGGTTGTCGCGTCAAGAGATATGGATATATCCCAGTCCTTCGAAGTGACGTTCCATCTTTCTGACCACCGCCAAGTACGCGGCCATGGTGAGGTTAGAACATTGAAATTCTTTTCGTGCCTGATTGATGATCAGTAGGGAGTCGCCTCTAACTTGGAGGCGCTGGACGCCTAACGCCGAGGCGGCGCGCAGCCCCGCCAGCAGGCTCTAATATTCAGCGATGTTGTTGGCGGCCTTGAAGTCTAGGGTGACCACGTACTTGAGGATGTCGCCGGTCGGGGAGACCAGGACAACTCCAGCCCCCGCGCCTTCGAGCATGAAGGAGCCGTCGAAGAACAAAGTCCAGGAAGAAGGCGCGGGTATATCTTCAGCTTTAGGAGTGGCAGGAGTCCATTCGGCAACAAACTCTACCAGCTTCTAGCGTTTGATGGCGGTTGTCGGTGTACTTTGCACCGGGGTACCCACTCCACCGTGGAAGTAATAGGCCCAAGAAGCGGCCTGGCCCGCGTGGCCCCTTGGCGAGCAGTCGGGTGATCACGCCCTGCCCACTGTAACATCCCAATTTTTGACTTTCTAAATATTTGATATTATTTTATCGTAATTTATGATTTTCATGAATTTTCTGGATTTATTGGAATTCCCTGAGATTTATTTGGATTATCTTAAAAGTGTATTGCCTCCTGTCGAAAACTAATTATAAATAGATAAATTTAAAATAAAGTTGGTCCAAAAATATTTTATTTGAGTCTAGAAGGTCTCAAAATATTTTTGAGATTTTTCTTTTTCCTTCTGGGATTCTTCCGGGTATTTTATTGCTTTAAGGAAATCAATCTATTTTTGCTAGTTATTTTAAAAGGGAAAATATCGATTTAGCCATGGGAACAGTACTGCGCATGGCCACGCCAGGCTTGTAACGACCCGTATGGCCAGGGTTCTAGATGAACCATCGTTAGCCGTTGGATCACCTAGGAGTGGTGGGGATTGAACCGGATTAGGAATAGGCTGATCGATTTTGGGGGCAGTTCGGATCGTGTTTTACTGCATGCATACCAGCCGCAGAGCCGGACTCATGGAGAGCTTTTTCCGCTTTCTCCGGCGTAGATGACTGATTTTAGCGCCGTCGCCGAACTCGTCAAGGAGTCGAAGTCTCTTCCGGGCGGGAGTAGGACATCCGGTCCTATTTAAGCAGCGCGTGGCGTCGTCAGAAGAACCGAGTGACAGAAAAATCGTGAGCCGAGTTGTCACCGAAAGAAGCGAGCGGCAGAAAAAAAAGTCGGGAGCATGAGCCAGCTGCGCCATCGCTCGGGAGAAATCACGAAGAACAGCAGGCGCCGCCAGAAGATTTCCGAGCGCAGCCGAAGTTGTCGCCGAAGCCCGTCGTCGGTCGCTTGTCGATAAGCATCTGTGCGCGCATGACCGTACTCACCGAGCATCGCCGTAAAAGGAGATCGCCGTGGAGATTGTCGCCGTGGGAGAAGAAGGCCGGTCATCAATGAATCAAGCTCTAAACTCAAATCCGAAGCGTCATTAGATTGGCGACGCCGAGGTGAGTCTCGAGGGTGTCGTTCGCCGCCGCCGGTGATGTGGCGCTAAGGTGGCGTTGCATTGGTATCAGACGGTTGCCACGGGGCGCGCAAGGCCGTGTGGGTCCCATGCGCTCAGAGGAGGGAGAGTAATAAAAACGATTTTCGTTTATAAAAACAATTTGAAATATTTTTGATTTCTCTAATTTCGTGAATTTAAATTTTCCGAGGGCTCGTTCTCTCTCATCCGAACTCCGATTTGGGTGATTCGAATTCCTAAAAATTTATAAAATTAAGATCTATCTAATGGGGGTTTTTATTTGAATTTTTGAGTTCATTTGCTACTTGTTTTTGGTGTTTATTTACTATTTCTTCTCGATTCACGTAGACGTTGAGTTGAGCGAGGTTTCTGAGGAGGAATTATCATTTCAAGAGCAATCTTCGGAGCAATACCAGCAGCTTAAGCAAGGCAAGTTGTGCTTTGATCATGTTGCACCCATAAATTAGATTGCATGCTATTTTGATTTACCTTATCACTTGTTATTTTATGTGTATAAATGATTTCAACATAAGTTTGGGATTAGCTACCGTACCCTTTGAATTACACCCTACCTTGCAAGTTGTATGCCATGATCCACTTGTCACCCTAGGTTGGTTTACTATAGTTGGTTAATAATGAAATCAACATGGATGGTTAGAACAAACTAGAGTGCTTAGCCATGCACGTCATCACATGTACATGAAATATTGATTATTAATCTTGACTAATGGAATATGTAACATTATCAAGGATATGTGTGTCATGTGTGGTCACACGAGAAGATTGAGTTGTTGTGGCGAGGAGGTCACGCAACGATGTTGAATTGTGTAAAGTATGTGATGCTTGGTAATCAACCGGGTGGTAATCATTTTTATTGAAGCAAGTGGAAGGGCAAGTGTGCTGTGGTGGGCTCGGTGAGCTGAGGGTATGTGCAAGTCTTGCTTTAATCAATCCTAAGGACTTAACCTTGCGAGCCTTTGACTGAGTCGATCATGCAACCACATGTTCATATGGGGCGACTTAGTCGACTAATTTGCAAATGCTTAACTTGAGTGCTATCATGGTGGCGTGAGACCCGGGTGGTGGTAACCGGTCCATGCTTGGGAGTGGCTCACATGGCGCAAGAGGGGGGCCTTGTTGTGGTGGTGTAACCCTTCAGTGTTGAAACCTTAGCGGGTAGCACTGGGTTAAGAGGATGCATTGTAAAGGCTTTGTTATAATCATTCACCTGTGTGGTGCATGGTTGTATCATGTGGGTAAAGTGCATAACCTCTGCAGAGTGTATAAACTATTCGGATAGCCGTGCTCACGGTATTGAGCAATGCTCAGGAATTATAGTCAAGGGGTAGTTAATTAAAATGGATAACTGGAAGGGATGGCAGGATGCCATGTGAACAATGGAACTTGATTTAGGATGGAAAACTTGGGTTTATTTGAGAATCACTGAATCTATTTACTTGTTAGTATTTGTTTTACTGTCTTTCAATCTATGTATTGTATGTGTTCTTAAATGCTGCTTTATTGCAAATGAACCCTTAGCCTTTCCTTTGGAATAAGCTCGATATAGCTATGATAGAATTGCATTCTCAGGCACAACTTGTTGAGTACGTGTTGGTGTACTCACCCTTGCTTAACAACCAACAACAATGGAGGAATCATCGTCGTTATTGGAGGAGGACTTTCGGTGGACACGTGTCACTAGGCCAATCCTTGTCGATGCGCTGTGGTGTCTTGATGGGACATCTACGTCTTTCTACCGCTCTTCCGCTTTGCATTTGTCTCATTGGTCTTACTATTGCCTCGTGAGGTCAATATTGTAAGTGATCATAAGATCGTACACTAGTTATATTCAATAAATAAAGTCTTATTATTCTTATCGTTGTGTATGATATGATGCTTACCGATGTTAAGCTATGTGCACTAGCGATTGATCCTGGGACTAGTGCGGCAAAACACAGTGGATTCGAATTGGTGAATTCGGGTCCTTACACCCGCCGGGCGAGCGGCACATGTGGCGCCCTCGCGGGCAGCCGGACGATCACTCCCTGCCCGCCATGCGAGGAGCCCACGTGGCCCCTTAGCAAGCAATGGGTGATCACGCCGCCATCGGGCGAAGCGGCCACGTGGCGCCCTAGCGAACAGCCGGGTGATCACGCCGCCCCCGGCGAAGCGGTTTACGTGGCGCCTGGCGGCGCGACTAGGCGATCAAGCTCGCCCGAAAGCGAGGTGCCCACGTGGCCTCGGCGGAGCAAATAATGATTACGCTTCGCCGCTGAAGCGAAGCGGCACGTGGCGCCCTAGCGAGCGATCGGGCGATCACGCTGCCGCTAAGTGAGGAGCCCACGTGGCCCTTTAGTGAGCGGATTGGTGATCACACTCGCCTTTGGCATTGGCGGCGACCCCGTGGGCATACTGGCAGCCGGCGATCACGCCGCCTGCCGGGCGAGGAGCCCTATGTGGCCTCGGGCGGCGACCAGCGATCACGCTCTCATCGGGCGGCGGCCACGGGCGTCGGCTTATGAGCCGGCCTTGCGAGTGGGTGGGCGTCTGGGCCCCCTTGTCCGACCACGGAGGCAATCAAAGGAACGAGAGGAAGGCTTCGCCTCGATGTTTCCCTCTCCTGGCACCTTGTGTTAGGGTCATTAATCGTGAAGGGTTCTACTATCGACACGACGACGGCACATCCCTCTGACACCTCTTACCAAACCCGTCGCAGAAGCAACATATCCCAGGCGGACCGGGCGAAGCCACTCGCCAACATTAAATGAGGTTTGAAGGATGAGGCCACGGAGGTGTATGTAATAAATGAGTCGTGGTCAACGTGGAGGTTGGAATGATGAGTGTAATTAATGTGTTATAGATAAGTATAGTGTCACCTTCTCCCTTGCCCGGGCCGGCTCGTCTATATAAGGGTGCCTCGGCGCACGGGGGGGAAAGGAGGAGGGCAGACAGACACACAGACATAAAGAGCGGAGAAACCATTGTAATCCCCTTCACATTTCCTCAACAAAGAACTAGTAGGACGTAGGGCCATTACCCGAGCTGGGGGCCTGAACCTGGGTATATCATCATGTCAATCAGCTTGTTGTTTCTCGGGATCCATCGTCGAGAGACATTAGGGTTTCCAGCCACGAAGATGCCCTCTACCGAACCATACCTTCCGTCTAGGGTGTAGTCAACCCGCTTCGTTAGCGGGATCTTGTCGAGTGGAATCGTCGGCTGTGGGCGCGCTGTAGGGGCTAGTGGTTGGCTCATCCAGCCATCTCTCCGGCAGATTTCGGCTTCCTGTCCGAAAGGACTTTGCATCCGGTGATGGCGGGTTCACACTCACAGCAACAAGAGGTGGCGGAGGCTAGCCGCACCCAAAACATGTCCTGGCGTTCTCACCGGACGAGGGATCGCCTCACGCCGCCCCGCAGGAGGGCAGTGGTGCCCCCGTGGCGACAGCCGGACATCCGGTTCGGCATCGGCTGGCCATGGATGCCGCCACTCCGGCCCAGAACCTGCATGCGGTCCATCTCCTCCTGGACCACCCTTTGGTGGAACTCGCAGGAGACACCCCGGCCACGCCGTGGCTGTGGGATATTGCGGGCCTCGTGTACACGGCTCAGCTCCGCGTATGGATGCCCGAGTGGTCTGGCACCATCGGTACCCCTCAGCCAAGGGTGCATGTCGATCGCACCCGAGCTTCCAACCGCCCTCGTGGGAAGCGCTCCGGCCAGGAGGGCTAGAGTAAAGGAAAGGGTGTGCAAGAAGCAGGTCCCAGCTCCGCGAGGAGCCGTGAGGACCTGAGGGCCCATCTGGAGCTCCGGCATCGGCGGCACGGCGGTGATCTACGTGATCACCTGTAGCATCGCCGCGCTCACGACGGACGGATGGCCCCTGAGGGTGAGTTTTCCTCCCGCGACTCTCGCCTCCAGAGCGAGGAGGAGGTCCGTTCCTCCGACTCTTTGGGGAGTCACGGTCCACTCTCCCCTGCACGGTTTCTGGGCTGGGGTCAGGGCGAACAGCTGGATTCCCCCGACGGCATCGGATGCCAGGCGTTTTCCCGACGGCTACGCTGTGTGGTGTGGCCCGAAAGGTTTCGCCCAGCCTCCATCGAGAAGTACGACGGCACCACCAATCCAGAGGAGTTCCTGCAGGTCTACACCACTGTGGTGCATGCCGCTGGCGGGTCTGGAAAGGCCATGGCCAATTACTTCCCAACGGCCTTGACGGGGTCCGCTCGTGGGAGGAGCTGTGCAGCCTCTTCGTCGCCAACTTCCAAGGCTCCTTCGCACAGCCGGGCGTGGAGGATGATCTCCATGCCCTCGAGCAGGAAAGAGGGGAGTTGTTGCGCGACTTCATCTGATGATTCTGCCACTATCGCAACACGATTCCCCAAATTTAGAGTAGTTAGTCATCATCGCCTTTCGAAGAGGCGTTCGCGACCGCAAGATGTGGAAAAAGATGGCGACCCGCGACATCGCCACCACCTCCGAGCTTTCCTCCTTGGCGTACAAGTGCGCACGGGACGCGGAGGGGACGAAGCTGGGACTTCGAGGGCTCCCGGTCCTGCGAGCAAGAAGGCGCGAAAGCGCGAGGCTACTGAGACCAGGCGGGTCCTGGCAGCCGAACGCGAGCGTGAAGACGCCCGGCCGTGGAGGCGTGACCTCTGCGAACGGCGGGATGACCGCCGAGGCCAACGTGGCGACCGCTGCGGTCCGGGGAACGACCTCCGCAAGGAAAAGGAGGGCGAGCCCTTCTGCCCAATCCACCAGACCAAATCTCATGGCCTGGATGATTGCAGGGGTTGTGAGTATGATGGTCGAGCAGCGGCTCAAGGAGCGCCGCCCCTGCGACGACGACCAAGACGAAGACCCCGCCTCGTTGGCCTTCCAGCAGGCGGACCGCGCTGTGGCATACATTCACGGTGGCTCGTCCACCTATCCCTCCAACGCTTCTTATAAGCGGTTGAGAAGGGAGGTTTGCGCTACAGCGTCGGGTTCAGGGGCGTGTCGGATGCTGAAGTGGTCGATGGAGTCGATCACCTTTAGTTGGGCTAACCACCCTGAGAGCACCGCCGGCATAGGTCACCTTCCGATAGTGGCCTCTCCTATGATTCGGAACGTGAAGCTCGGGTGGGTGCTGATGGACGGAGGGAGCTCTATCAACCTCCTGTCCTTTGAAGCATTCCGGCGCTCCAGGTGCCAAACCAGAGCCGTGGTTCGCCCTGCTTTCACGGCGAGCCCCGAGTGGCATGGTCCCTCGGGCAGTCGCTTTCCGTCACCTTCGGGGAGGAAAGCAACTTCCATCGGGTGGTCGGCCAAGTAGCCGACTTCGACCTCCCGTACAATGCCATACTTGGCCGACCCGCGTTGGCCAAGTTCATGGTAGTAACCCATTATGGATACATGGTGGTGAAGATGCCAGGGCTTAGTGGCCCCATAATCATCCGGGTGGACAGGCCAGAGGCTTTGCGCTACCACAAGCACGCACTGGACCTGGCCAGCGCCATCTGCGTGAAGCCGGCTGATGCCGCCTTCCCGAGAACCCCTCAGGCGCAAACCCGCGCCTCGCCCGCGTCGGCCGACGAGATGAAGGTGGTCTCCTTGAGCAAGGGTAAGCCCGGGAAGCCCGTCTTCATTAGCGCCAGCTGCAGCGCCAAATAGGAAGACGCGCTCGTCACCTTCCTCTAGTCTAATTCCGACGTGTTCACCTGGCAACCGTCCGATATGATTAGGGTCCCTAGGGAGGTGTTCGAGCACCGACTGGCTACACTCCCCGAGGTGCGCCCGGTCCATCAAAAGGTCGGCGCCAAGCACCTGAGCGCCAAGATGCCATTCGGGAGGAGGTAGAGAAGCTGCTGTGCGCAGGGATCATCCGGGAGGTCTCTCATCCTGAGTGGCTTTCTAACCCTGTGCTCGTGAAGAAGTCTAACCGGAAGTGGCAAATGTGCGTCGATTTCACTGACCTCAACAAGGCCTGCCCGAAGGACCCTTACCCCTTGCTGCGCGTCGATCTCATCGTCGACTCCACGGCGGGATGTGAGCTGCTGTGCTTTCTGGATGCGTACTCAGGGTACCATCAGATTAGCATGGCGATAGAAGACGAAGATAAAACCACTTTCGTAACACCCATGGGCGTTTATTGTTATATTAGAATGGCTTTTGGGTTAAAGAATGCTGGTTCTACTTACCAACGTTCTATGCATATCACTTTCCGTCCACAGATAGGGCGCAACCTTGAGGTGTACGTCGACAATCTGGTCGTGAAAGTGAAAAAGAGCGAAGAATTAATTGAAGACCTGGAGGAAACCTTTGCCAACCTCCGGAAGAATCGCTTGAAGCTCAACCCCGAGAAGTGCGTGTTCGGCGTGCCCTCCGGGAAGTTGTTAGGGTTCCTCGTGTCCAGGCGGGGCATCGAGGTCAATCCCGACAAAATAGCAGCCATCGAGCACATGAAGCCGCCCGTTCGGCTCAAGCAGGCGCAATGCCTGGCTGGTCACCTGGCCTCCCTCGAGCGATTTATTGCCCGACTGGGAGAAAGAAGTCTGCCCCTTTTCAAACTGCTGAAGAGGACGAACCACTTCGAGTGGACCGAAGAGGCTCAACAAGCCTTTGAAGACTTGAAGCAGTACCTCTCCTCCCCACCAGTATTGGTCACCCCTCAACCCGGTGAACCATTGCTCTTGTACATTCTTTGCTACCCGGCGGTGGTGGCGCCCGTCTTCGTGGCGAGAGAGGAAGGCATTCAGAAGTCGGTCTACTACGTCAGCAAGGTGCTACACGAGGCAGAGACTAGATACCCGCAAGCGCAAAAGATGTTGTATGTCGTCCTGGTGGTGTCCTGGAAGCTGTGACACTACTTTCAAGGACGAGAAGTCACGGTGGTCACTGCCTACCCCCTGCGAGAAATTCTTCACAATCGGGAAGCAGAAGGCCGTATCGCCAAATGGTCGGTGGAGCTGGGGGAATTCTGCCTCAAGTTTGTACCCCGCACCGCCATCAAGAGCCAGAAGTTGGCGGAGTTCGTTGCCGAGTGGACTCCCACCGCTTCTGAAGCTGAAGAAGCACCCGCGCCTTCCCCATGGACCTTGTTTTTCGACGGTTCCTTCAGGCTCGAAGGCGCGGGGGCTGGGGTTGTCCTAGTCTCTCCGACCGGTGACATCCTCCAATACGTGGTCGCCCACGATTTCAAGGCCACCAACAACATTTGTGAATCACGAGGGCTGGCTGGCGGGTGGCACACCCGGTGTTAGGTGTCCCAAGATCCAAGTCAAAGGCGACTCCTTGCTGGTCATCAATCAAGCACGGAAGGAATTTCAATGCTCTGATCCTACCATGGACGCCTACTTGGCGGAGCTCAGGAAGATGGAGTGCCACTTTGAAGGACTTGGATATATTCATATCCCTCGATGTGACAACCATCTGGCGGACGAGCTTTCACAACTCGTGTCCTCAAGAGCCTCTGCTCCGGTTGGAGTCTTTGAAGAAAGACTCTCACGACCGTCCGTCATTGTCCCCTCTCTCAGCGGGGAGGACGGTATAGCCGTCGCAGCCTCTGATCCAGGCGCGGGCGGCGGTGCGGCTGTCGTGCCCTCCGACTCAGGGAGGGTAGGTAAGCACCGCCTCGGCCCCCGTGCAGGAGAAGACGGCGTCTTGCCGATGGCGCACACTGGGAAAAGCTCGCCAAGTGGAGTACCCAGGCGATCACCGTATGGTTGCCACTCTTGGCCGGGAAGGTTAATGGATGGACCCCATCCTAGCCTTCCTGCAAGACTGAGAGATCCCCAACGATGATGCCTCTGCTGAAAAGATAGCACGAAAGGCCAAGTGCTATACTTTGGTGGGTGGGGACCTATACCGCTGGAGCAGAAACGGAATTCTCCTAAAGTGCATCACTCGGGAAGAGGGGAGCGACCTGCTCTCTGATATCCATGGAGGCATGTGCGGGAGCCATATGTCCGGCCGAACGCTTGTCGGCAAAGCATTCCGCCAAGGATTTTTTTGGCCTACTGCTCTCCAGAATGCTTTCGAACTGGTGAGGAAATGTGAAGCATGCCAATTCTTCGCTAGCCAAATTCACCGACCGGCCCAAGCTTTGCAAACCATCCCGCTCTCCTGGCCATTCGCGGTCTGGGGGTTGGATATCCTGGGCTCGTTCCCGCGGGCCACAGGGGGCTTCACCCACCTAGTCGTTGCCATCGACAAATTCACCAAGTGGGTCGAAGCCGAAGCAGTACGTGCCATCACAGCTTCTGTTGCTATCAAGTTCATCTACGGAATCTTCACTCGCTTTGGAGTCACCAACCGTATCATCACTGACAATGGCACTCAATTCACCAGCGCGGCTTTCCTGGAGTTCTGCAAAGAGATGGGCACCAAGGTATGCTTTGCTTCGGTGGCCCATCCCAAGAGTAATGGCCAAGCTGAGCGTGCCAACGCGCTGGTATTGAGAGGCTTGAAGACCAGAGCATTCGATCGGCTCCATAAGCAAGGGGCGCGGTGGATGGAAGAGCTCCTAGCTATGTTGTGGTCGCTCCGAACCACACCTAGTTGGGCGACTGGCGAAACGCCCTTCTTCCTGGTCTACAGCGCCGAAGCTGTCCTCCCGTCCGAACTGTCGTTCGGTTCGCCGCCCGTCTCGGCATTCAGCGAGGAAGGACAAGAAGCCCACCGCGGTGAAGATGTCAACCTTCTGGAGGAGGTGCGTGACCAAGCGGCCTTGCGCGCTGCCCGATACCAGCAAAGTCTCAGGCAATACCACGCCACCCGGGACTGCGAGAGAACACTAGCAGTTGGCGACCTGGTCTTGCGTAGATCCAGACGCATGCCAGGCTCCACAAACTGTCTCCCCGATGGGAGGGCCCCTTTAAGGTGGTCTCAGTATCTTGACCAGGGCGGTCCGGTTGGCCACTAAGGACGATCAAGAATTGGCTAACTCCTTCAACGTGGAGTTGTTGCGAAAGTTTTACCCCTAAAAAGCTGTGAGTTCCCAGTGGTTCGCTTTCATCAGTTGTGTGGGTGAGTCTTCCCCCCGGCTGATCGGCGGCTGCTGGCAGTTAGCAAAGTTGTTTGCCTTAAGAGCTTTTGCTTTATCCTCCTTGCTTGTCCCCTGGCGGGAAAGCTTGCGCGGGAATGTCATGTGTTCTAGCGATTTGGCCACTCTTGCCGTCTGCGGTAACACCAAGATTCACGTCGTGCGTCGGACGGCGATCAGAGCTGGACAGGCACGGTGACTTCGACGCGTTCGACACCCCGGTTCGACTCCCTGAAGCACCACTGGCTGTCACCGCGAGCACCATACGCCCAATACCCCTCCTGGGAACCTGCTCCCATGCCACGCAGCGCCGCGTGCTGACCCCACGTCGCAAGAGCCTAAGTTCCAAAAAAAGGGATCATGACATACCCGTGCAAGGATTTGCGTTCTTTAACATGTTTTCCGCATGCTTCGCACAATGCTTACTTGTGCTTTCAGTAGCCATGAGTAATCGCAGGTGAAGTGTTGGAGCGCCTATAGCTCAAGCATCTGAAGTAACCCCGTGGCAGCTGGGCGAGCAGGCGGGCGGTCATGCCTTGCTCGCCGGGCGAGAGGCCCACGTGGCCCCCTGGCAAGCGGGCGGGCGATCATGCCCTGCTCGCCTGGCGAGAAGCCCACATGAGGGTCCGGCGAGCAGATGGGCAACCACGTTCTGCCCGCTGGTGAGCAGGTGGGCGACCACGCCCTGCTCGCCAAAGTCTTGGCCTCTGTGACCAATCCAGGGGCTGGGCGACGCCCAATGGCCTACAGTAAAGATAAGTTGCTCACTTCAACAAGTACCAACTTATTTTTTGCATTTGCACCCTGTTGGGTTGAATTATGCATGGCTGTCACTGGCTCTGATAACCTGATGGCTCCTTGCTGATAAAAGGAAACGGTCAGCGTTATGTCGCAAGGACGAGTGACCAGGAGTGCGAGTGTGGCACGGTGACTCAAACGCGGCTCGTACACCCGGGTTGGCTCCCAGAAGCACCGCTGGCTGTCTTCGCGAGCACCGCAAGCCCGGTACCGCTCCTGGAAGCTCGCTTCCTTGTTGCGCAATGCTGCGGTCAAGTTCCAAGAGGTCACAGGGATATAAGTTCCAAAAGGACAGGAGTCAGTGACATCCTTACGTAGAAACTTAAGACTTTGCTTGTCTACCTTCTGCATGTTCTACATAATCCCTGTTCACATTATTGCAATCACTCAAAGAATGCCTAAGTATCGACCTAACTTGAGTGTTTAGATTCGCATCATGACAAAATTTGAAATTTGACGCTCAAGATTGAGTTGAGCAAGCATACCCAAAACGCGAACAGAAGAACATGGCCAGGTGAAATCGAAATATGCCAACTTCATTACAATTGCTAATATTGTTCTGGCATACAAAAACAGGAACAAAGAAAAAAATAAAAGGAAGCTGCCCAAGCCATCAGTCGCCGTTGACGACATGGATGCCCCTGTCATCCTCTTCGGCCTCTGGCTCTGCTGCTTGTTGTCGAAGGTCGGCAGCGCTCATGACCTCCTCGCACTGCGATGTTCGTGTTCGGCCTCGTCTCCCTCAATGCCGTCCGCGACGGTCATTGGGTTGAAGGCGGCGTCGCGGCTGGCGTAGCACGCGAGCACGAAAGTCGCGGTGGCCCTGGCGACTTGCTGCCCTTCCTGGACGGAGCAGGCGGCCATGGCGGCTGGCAGGCCTGAGAGCATCTCGGTGACTCGAGTGATGCAGTGGGTGTACTGCATCACTGTGGGCTCAAGCAGCTCACGAAGGTCCACCCCCAGTGGCGCCAAGACACTCGCCATGTGCCGGTACGACGGCTGGAGCATGGTCGCGATATTGTGCAGCGCCCGCCACTGCTCGTCTGCCGCCTCCCTCCGTGCCGCCTCGGCCTCCTACGCCCGGGCGAGTAAGGTCGGTGGCCCTCTCTTGGGCCAGCTGCGCCTTTGTCCACTTCAGCTCCCCGCGCAATGCTTCCACATGTTGCATCACGTGGGCTTCGCGTTGGGTAGCTACTGCGAGGAGAGAGCTTGCGGCTGCAAGCGCTCCGCCAAGCTTGGCAAGCAGCGCGTGCAGGCCTGTGGTGCGGGCGGTGGGAGCGATCAGGGCGAGGGGAGTGAAGTGCTGGTCCCAGTGACGTCCAGTCCGGCGGCTTCAGAGCCGCCAGGCTGCCCTTGAGCAGAAGTGCCCACCGCGCCTATCGGCGCTGCGGATGTCTGCGTAGGTGGGGCGCTTTGGCGATCCACCCTCGGGAGCGACTTGAAGCTGAAGGAAGTGACCGCCACTGCAAGCCTGCTTGGGCGGGTACCAGCGGCGATTGGGCTCGGTGCCACTGGAGTTGGCGCCGATAGAGACGACGCCGCAGGAGTTGGAGTCGGCGTCGGTGCAGTCGGCGCTGGAGAATGGGCGGCAAGCGTCGCCGCCCCAGAAGAAGATGTCGCCGCTTCAATCGCGCTTGACGAAGTGGCGGCAGCAGGAGTCTAATCCCCGGTGCAGACCCTCTTAGGGTCCCCGCCCGGAGCGTCCGGAGCGATCGGTCGCTTGCCTGTGCTCCGATCGTCGGCCCGGGGCTGGTCCCTAATCACCAAGGGGCCGCAGGCCAGCACTACGGCGGGACCAGTGGAGTCCATCACCGAAAAGGACTGGATGATCCGAAGGCACTTTGCGAACTCCAGATCACAGAGCGCCCGGGCCTCAGTCGGAAATTCTAGGCCACTCGGCACTTGCGGGATTAGCACAGATAGCCACCTAGAAAGAGTAGGACCATCCAGGTTTCCCTCGCCTGGCACCAGAAGAAGACAGGAATATTAGCTGATGGTGACCATGAAGAAGAATATGCATTCAAAGGAAGAGCAACAAGACTTACTGCCCGGGACGTGCGCGTCATGTCGTCGTCCCTTGTATACTGCCATGCAGGGTGGGCACGACGACGCAGGGGGCTGATCCTCCGAGCCACGAAGTCTCGGACTACCAGCGCCCCAATCAGGTTGGCACCCCGCAACTGATCGATGGGCCACCACCGCCAGGAGCTCCAGCTCTCGCGAGGAAGATTGGGCATTACCCCCACGAACATCTCGCAGAGGTAAGCGAAGGTGGAGAGAAGGACGATGGAGTTGGAGGAGAGATGAAGATGGTGAATCTCATTGAAATGAAGGACGGTGAGGAAGAATTCAGAGAAGGGCGGCACCAAGCCCGCAATAAGTCCCCAAGTGAAGACGATGATCTCCCGTGGCTAGCAGCATGGCGCAACGGTCCCCTGGCGAGGATGGAGGGAGCCCTCGGGTGCCATCTGAGCAGCGAAATCCACCCTGCTCTGTCCAGCGGTGGAAGAAAGAAGAGGCTACGCCATCGAAGCAGAAGCAGAGTTCTTTGAGCAAGGGAAGATGAAAAGGGCAAAAAGCAAAGTGCGTGAAGATCAGAAGGTGTGAACTGCTGGCTAGAGGCGTGTGTATATATAGACCCCCCACGAAGATGGTTGATGAACAGGCAAAACACGCGGCGTTTCGGGTCCCAAGAAAAATCGGTGAAAGTGGGGAGGTCTGAAGCGGTTGCGTGCGCAGAGGTGGTGGGCCCATCCAGGAACGCACTGGCATTAAATAAGGTCTGAAAAGTAACTGGCACGTGTTCCAGGATGGCCTCGGGGGCTACTGTCGGTGTACTTTGCACCGGGGTACCCTCTCCGTCGTGGAAGTAATAGGCCCAAGAAGCGGCCTGGCCCGTGTGCCCCCCTTGGCGAGCAACGGGGCGATCACGCCGCCTTTGGCGAGCAATTTCACGGGCGCCTACGGTGGGCAGCCAGCGATCACGCCACGCCGGGCGAGGAGCCCACGGGGCCTTGGCAGTAAATGGGCGATCACGCCGCTCACGGGCGAGGAGCCCACATGGCCCCTTGGCGAGCAGTTAGGCGATCACGCCTTGCTCGCCTGGTGAGCGGCCCACGGGGGTGTCGGCTTATGAGACGGCCTGGCGAGTGGGCGGGTATCTGGGCCCCCCTTGTTAGTCCACAGAGGCAATCAAGGAATGAAAGGAAGGCTTCGCCTCAAAGTTTCCCTCTCCTGGCACCTTGTGTCAGGGTCATTAATCGTGAAGGGTTCTACTATCGACACGATGACGGCACGTCCCTCTGACACCTCTTACCAATCCCATCGTAGGAGCGTCATATCCTGGGCGGACCGGGCGAAGCCACTCACCGACATTAAATGAGGTTTGAAGGACGAGGCCACGGAGGCGTATGTAATAAATGAGTCGTGGTCGACGTGGAGGTTGGAATGATGAGTGCAATTAATGTGTTATAGATAAGTATAACATCACCTTCTCCCTTGCCCGGGCCGGCTTGTCTATATAAGGGCGCCTTGGCGCATCGGGGGGGGGGGGGGGAAGGAGGAGGGCAGATAGACACACAGACATAGAGAGAGCGGAGAAACCATTGTAATCCCCTTCACATTTCCTCAACAAAGAACTAGCAGGACGTAGGGCCATTACCCGATATGGGGGCCTGAACCTGGGTATATCATCGTGTCCATCAGCTTGTTGTTTCCTGGGATCCATCGTCGAGGGACATTAGGGTTTCCAGCCACGAAGATGCCCTCTACTGAACCATACCTTCCGTCTAGGGTGTAGTCAACCCCGCTCGTTGATGGGATCTTGTCAGGTGGAATACACTGACTGTGGTTCGGGGTAAAAACTTGAGACAGAATTCTCCCAGCTCCACCGACCACTTGGCGACACAGCCTTCAGCTTCCCGGTTGTGGAGGATCTCTCGCAGAGGGCAGGCAGTGACCACCGTGATCTCTCACCCCTAGAAGTAGTGCCGCAGCTTCTTGGACGCCATCAGGATAGCGTACAGCATCTTCTGTGCTTGCGGGTACCTAGTCTCCGCCTTGTGTAGCACCTTGCTGACATAGTAGACAGGCTTCTGGATGCCCTCCCTCTCTCCACCACCAGTACCGCGCTCACCACCACAGGGGTAGCGGCGATGTACAAGAGTAATGGTTCACCAGGCCTGGGGGCGACCACTGACTGGTCGAGGAGAGGTACAGCTTCAAGTCCTCAAACGCTCGTTGCGCCCCTTCAGTCTACTCGAAGTGGTTGGTCTTTTTTAGCATCTTGAAAAGGGGCAGGCTTCTTTCTCCCAACTGGGCGATAAATCGCCCGAGAGACGCCAGCCAACCAGCAAGGCACTGCACCTGCTTGAGTTGAACCGGCGGCTTCATGTGCTCAATGGCAGCTATCTTGTCAGGATTGGCTTCAATGCCCCGACTGGACATGAGGAATCCTAACAGCTTCCCAGAGAGCACGCCGAACACACATTTCTCAGGGTTGAGCTTTAAGCAATTCTTCCAGAGATTAGTGAAGGTTTCCACCAGGTCTTCGATCAGTTCTTCGCTCTTCTTAACTTTTACAACCAAGTCATCGACGTACACCTCAAGATTTCGCCCTATCTGTGGATAGAAAGAAATATGCATGGCGCGTTGATAAGCAGAATCAGCATTTTTTAACCCAAAAGCCATTCTGATATAGCAATAAACACCCATTGGGGTTACAAAAGCGATTTTTTCTTCGTCTTCCGCTGCCATGCTAATCTGGTGGTACCCAGAGTACGCGTCCAGAAAGCACAACAGCTCGCACCCTACCGTCGAGTTGACAATGAGATCGACGCGCGGCAAGTGGTAAGGATCCTTCGGGCAAGCCTTGTTGAGGTCGGTGAAGTCGTCGCACATCCGCCACTTCCTGTTGGATTTCTTGGCAAGCACAGGTGTCGGGACTCAGATATGCAAATCTGAAATTCTATGTGTATTCTGCACTAGTCCAGGATCAAGCTAGTGCAAACAGTGGAAACATAGATGACATATCATTCTATACATCGAAATAACTAAGAAGAAGCAAATTATTATTTAATAAAGCAAGTGACCTTATGGTCAAGGTTCATACACCAATGCCTCTTGGCTTAAGGAATAAATAAAACTGTTGCAGCGGAAATAAGATAACTTGGGCCATTCGACAAGCCATAGGCAATCGTCTGGGGAAACGCCATCCTAGTCGATGTAGTCTTCGTAGTACTCCTCTTCTTGATACTCATACCTGGTCCTTCCTCAGCAACTGAACAACAAGGGCGTAAAGCCGTGAGTACAAAATGTACTCAGCAAGCCGTAGGGAAATGATGCAATATTCATACACGGCTTGACAAAGGATAGTCATATGGTTCATTTGCAGAAAACAATAACTTGAATTTAAATACAATAAATATATTGAAGGCAGATTGATAAAAACAATAATAAATAACTGGTAAATCAATGGTAGACAACATGGACAGAATGGCGAGGCATCACCCTACATCATTCGAAACAAATATCAACCACACAATTCAACAGTATAACTTGAGACAACAAAACAACAGTGAACTCCCCATTCACATCCCAACAATTCCGCATTTCAAGAAAACACTCTATACCCCGTGTGAAATCTGCGGGCTTGTCCATGACCGCGGACATGGCTATTCGAATAGTTTTACACTCTGCAGAGGTTGTACAGCTTTACCCACAAGACATGAACATCTCTTAGTGCAATCGATATTAACACACTTCCTTTGGTGTGTCGCGGAGATATCATGACAAAGCCTTTACAATGCACGTCTAAACTCGGTACTGCCCTCTAAGGTTTCGCCCCTCGGGGCCCCCTCTTGAGCCATGTGAGTCTACCCGTCCATCCCGGAACCCACACCAACACGTGGCAGTACTTAAGACTAGACATTGCAAATTAATCAGCTCGGTCTGTCCCAAACCAGACTTGGGGTAGCACGGTTAGGCCCAGTTCAATGGCGCACAAGATTAAGTCCTTAAATTGTCTTAGGCAAGACAACCACGTCCCAATGTGCTAGACAGCACCCCCTTTACTGCACGATCACTTGCCCGAGGGAAAACGTTTTGTTCAACCAAGACCAATGGCATCTCCTACCATGGTACAACAAGTTTTACAACAGTGGTCAACAGCCACAATTCAATATCTCATTAAGTCAAGATTAACATTAATTCACAGATGATATGAATCCCATCGGACAACTAAGCATGGCTAAGCATAGCTACGATAACCCCATGTTGGTACTATGATTATGTCCAACTAATAATGTCCCAGCCTAAGGTTAACAATGGATACATGGCTTTCCAATAATCAAGGTGGCATAGGGGCAATCAGGTGAATAGCTACTCCCAAAACTAGCATTGATACACAAATAGCATGCAATTGTATAAAACAAATTACTTTTGCAAAAATGGGTTCAGTATGATCAAACGTTACGACTTGCCTTGCTGTTCAAGCACTAAATCTTGGTTTTGAAGTCTCCGTTCGCTCCTTCGGAATTCGCGTCTACCGGAAAATAAAGCAACAAAACCAAATAAATACAAAACAGAGAAGCAAACAAGCTCAAAATTGAAAATAAATGGCTCTAGAGTGTAGAGCTCAATTTTACAAAAATTTAGAAATTTGAATCACTCCAATCGGAGTTCGGACGAAGGAGAACGGGCTCTCTGAAAATTCAATTCAGAGAATAATCAAGGGGGTGACACGTGGCAACACACTATTGGCTGAAATTTTGGATTTTCTGGAAATTAAATAAAAAGGAAAAGAATTGTCTCTAACATGTGGGGCCCATGTGTCAGAGACACGGTTCACGGTGAACCGAGATCACCGAGGGGGCACGGGGGCGACGTGGCGGATTGGGTTGACCAGGATGCCACGCGGGATGATTAGGGCTGAGGTGGCGCACACGCGGCGCTGACTCGGCGGCAACGTGGCGGCTAGCATGGCTAGGGGCACGCGTCACTCATCCGTCGGCGGCGACGGATCGGACGGCTGAGGAGCGAGGGCGCGGGTGAGGAGGCGTGGCGTGATCCAGAGCGTCGGTGGGCGATCGGACGGTGGAGAGCTCGCGACTGAGGTCGACGGCAGGAGGCGAAGCAAACTCACCGCACTTGAGGAAGACGACGCACGGCGGCGGAGGACGGCCGGATCGGGCGGAAGACACAGTGGATCCGGAAGAGGGCTTCGAGGTGAGTTCGGACGTGCAACCGGTGGCGGCAAAGGAGCGCCGGAGAGGCCAGGAAACGGCTGAGGAGGTGCACGAGACGGCGACAACTTCGGCGAGGGCGTACGGCGTGTCGGCGGGGTCTCGGGCGACGGGACAACAAGCGGTAGGTGCGGGAGGAGGTGGTGAACCTCGGACGGGGGTCCTCGGGGACTTAAATAGCCCTGGGCGGCATGCCAAGCGCGGAGACCGAAGACGGCGGCGCAACGCACGGAATCCGGAGACCGCTAGGGTTAGGGTTTCAGCTGGGGGTGGCGCAGCAACGTGGAGGGATCCAGACCGTCCACGGGGCGACGATCCAACAGCTGGCAGAGATTGGTTACGCGGGCGCGCGATGGCCGTTGGATCGAGATCCAACAGTCGGACGCTAGGGTTTTCGATGGGTTGGGCCGAAACAGGAGCGGGCTGCGGGGAATAGGAATTGGGCCGGTGAGGATTCAGCCCGAAAGAGAATAAAGAATTTTTAAACCTTTTTCCGAATTAAGAAATTTCCAGAAATCTGAATAAATCCAAATAAATTCAAATAAATAGCAAATAAACTCAGAAAAATCTCCAAAAATACAGAAAAATTCCTTGTGGCACAAGGAACCCAATAAAAAGTGGAAACCTTTTATTTGATGCATAGATTAATCTAATTAAATCTTTTCTTTATTAGAAAAATTCTAATTAAGCTTTGATTAATTCGAGAAAATGCAAATGGTTTGTTTTTTACTTTTACACATTACAAAACTCCAATTTTTGGGATGCTACAAACCTCCCCCCCTTAAATGGAATCTCGACCCCGAGATTCGGACTGGCTAGAGAATAGGTGGGGGAACTCAGACTTCAAATCCTCTTCTTGCTCCCAGGTGGCTTCCTCTTCTGAATGATTGCTCCACTGGACTTTGCAAAAACGGATGATCTTGCTTCTTGTGATGCGCTCTGCAATATCCAATATCTTCACTGGCTGCTCCTTGTAGGTGAGATCCTCTTGCAAATCGATGGCTTCCAACGGCATCTGTTCTTCTGGCACTCGCAAACACTTCTTCAACTGCGACACGTGGAACACATCATGGATTCCAGCGAAAGACTAAGGCAATTCAAGCTTGTAAGCAACATCTCCTCTTCTTTCCAAGACTTTGAACGGTCCAACATATCTAGGGGCAAGCTTCCCTTTTACCTGAAATCGCTTAACTCCTTTCAGAGGGGTGACTCTAAGATACACATAATCATTGGGCTCGAAACTCAAATCTCGGCGACGATTATCTGCATAACTCTTTTGTCTGCTTTGAGCTATTTTCAACTTGTCCCGAATTAACTGAACTTGCTCTTCGGCTTATTGCAGTATGGCAGGACCAAATAACTGCCTTTCCCCGGTCTCCTTCCAATTGAGAGGAGTTCTACACTTTCTTCCATATAAGGCTTCAAAAGGAGACATTTGCAGGCTGGCCTGATAACTATTATTGTATGAAAACTCTGCATAGGGTAAACACTTGTCCCACTTTGCACCACAGGTTAATGCACAGGATCTTAACATATCTTCAAGAATCTGGTTCACTCGCTCTATCTGTCCATCTGTTTGAGGGTGATAAGCAGTACTGAACCTGAGATGAGTTCCCATAGCTTCATGCAAACTCTGCAAAAAACGAGAGGTAAATTGGGTTCCTCTATCGGAGACAATCTTCTTAGGCACTCCATGAAGGCTGACAATCATTGACATGTATAATTCTGCTAATTTATCTCCAGTGTAGGTAGTCTTAACTGGAATGAAGTGAGCTACCTTTGTCAATCGATCCACTATTACCCAGATCGAATCATAACCTGCTTGGGTCTTAGGAAGTCCGGTTATAAAATCCATACCAATTTCTTCCCATTTTCACTCTGGAATTTTTAATGGCTGAAGCAATCCTGCTGGTCTCTGATGCTCTGCTTTAACCTTCTAGCAGACATCACACAGAGCAACATATTCTGCAATCTCACGCTTCATGCTAGGCCACCAATACCTTTCCTTGAGGTCTTGATACATCTTGGTACTTTCAGGGTGAATGGAGTACAAAGTCTCATGCGCTTCTTTGAGTAACAACTTGACGAATACTCATACCAGGGATACCCCACAGTAAAGGTGACGCGAAGGATCCTCGGCCTCGTCGGGCCCACTGCGGGCGCCAAGACCTTGGTCGGCATCCCGTGGTTTCCGATCAGAGGGCTGGTCGGGCATCCCCGAAGGCCCTGACCAGGCCCCCAGTCGGAGCCTTGGCAACTCCACTTCAACGACCTTCACCGTGTCGCCGGTCGGCTCGAAGTTAGCCACCGCCTTGGACACGATGGCAAGCGTTAGGGGGAGGCTCCTTCCCAAGATTGCCGGGGCCATAAAGGTCAAGTGCCGTCCCATCACTCCGACAGCGCATGGTGAGACGCGTCTCCACCCGAGGCAACACCGGCACAAAGATGACGTCGACAAGAGCGACAGTATGCAGAGGGCAAAGACCTTCCCGATGGAACATCACCCGTTGTGTCTACCAACCCGGCATGGGATGGACAGGAATCCGTCAGTCGTCAAGACCGAAGGCCGGGACTCCCGGGTGTAGCCTACCCTTACCTCTTTTCTCTAAAAATCCGTGTAACCTGCCCCCTCCGACTATATAAAGGGGGGCAGGCCCTCTAGGAAAGCGGGCGGAAAAACTCTCTCATTCCTAACACTCTGCCTCATTGCTCTACCGACCCGATTCGAGCCTTCCGACCCGGGTGGGCGTTCATAGCTCCTGAGCTTCCTCACTCGGATGAGCACTAAGGGCCTGTCCTTAGTTCTTGCTCGTAATCCACCACACTCTGAGCAACGAGATCTACCACCACGAACTGGAAGTAGGGATATTCGGCCCGAACCAGTATAAATCTTGGACTCCCGAGTCTAACCATTCAAGGAGCGGGGACGTGCGGCCCCTAGACATACAAATTTCCTGCCGGTTTTGCGAAACACCGACAGTTTTGCGAAACACCGACACAACTCCTTGAGCTCTTTCTGATCAGGAACACAGATACGATTCTCATACCAAACAGTACCCTTTTCATCTTCAATGAAACCTGGGGCTTTTCCTTTCTTCATATTACTCTTAATCTCTTTGATATCGGCATCATCAACCTGTGCCTCTCGAATCTGATCTCCTAGCGTTGGACGCACTTCCAAAGTAGCCAAGTAACCTTCTTCAACCACTTCCAGACTAAGTTTCTGAAATTCCTCATAGAGAGCTGGCTGACTTTCCTTAACCATCAAGGTATTACAGTAACTCTTTCTACTTAAAGCATCAGCTATGACATTTGCTTTGCCTAGATGATAATGAATACCAATGTCATAGTCCTTGATCAACTCTAACCATCTTCTTTGCCTCATATTGAGATCGGCTTAGGTAAAAATATACTTCAGGTTCTTATGATCAGTATAAACCTCACAGTGATTACCGATGAGCTAATGACGCCAAATATTTAAGGCATGCACTACGGCAGCCAATTCCAAATCATGGGTCGGATAGTTGACTTCATGTGGCCTTAGTTGTCGCGAAGCATAAGCCACAACCTTCTTATCTTGCATCAGCACACAACCGAGTCCTTGACGGATGCATCACCAGAATATCTCAAAATCCTTTCTGGATATCTGGCAAAATAAGCACCGGGCGCTTGTCAAACACTTCTTTAGCTCTTGAAAGCTTCGCTCACACTCTGATGTCCAAGCAAATTTCTTCTCCTTTTTCAGAAGCTGAGTGAGCGGTCTAGCTTTTCTGGAAAAACCTTCTATGAAACGGCGATAGTATCCCGCCATCCCAAGGAAACTTCTAACTTGGGTTACCGTCTTGGGCGACTCCCAATTGAGCACATCTCGTACTTTACCAGGGTCAACGGCGACACCTTCGGCTGATATGACATGACCTAGGAATGCAACTTCTTTCATCCAGAACTCACATTTACTGAACTTGGCATAGAGTTGATGTTCTCTTAGCTTTGTCAACACTTGGCGCAAGTGATCCTTATGTTCTTCCTCACACTTGGAGTAGACCAGAATGTCATCAATAAAGACAACAACAAACTTGTCTAAATATTCCATGAATACTTTATTCATTAAGGTCATGAAGTAGGCAGGGGCATTGGTCAAACCAAAAGACATCACGGTATACTCATACTATCCATACCGAGTCACAAAAGTTGTTTTAGGTATATCCTCTTTTCGGATCTTCAACTGATGGTAACCTGATTTCAAGTCAATTTTTGAGAATACTCTTGCTCCTTGAAGTTGGTCAAACAAATCATCAATCCTTGGCAGAGGGTACTTATTCTTGATAGTGACCTCATTTAGAGCACGATAATCCACACACATCCTCTGAGTTCCATCTTTCTTTTCAACTAGAAGAACTAGGGCTCCCCATGGCGAAGAACTTGGTCTAACAAAACCCTGATCTTGCAACTCTTTGATCTGCTTCTTTACTTCAGCTAACTCATTGGCAGGCATCCTATACGGTCTCTTGGAGATGGGTGGCGTTCCAGGAACTAGCTTAATTAAAAACTCTATATCTCTATCCGGTGGCATACCAGGCAACTCATCTGGAAATTCTCTGGCGATTGGCACATCTTCCAAACTTATTCCTTTGGTACTACAAACTTTTATCCCTTCGGGTTGGTCTACGGCAGTTTGAAATTTTAACTTAACTCCATCTGGACTGGTTAATGTGATCTCTCTATTTCCACAATCCAAAACTGCTTGATTCTTGGAGAGCCAATCCATTCCTAGGATCACATCTAGGGACTTGGTGTTTAGGACAATGAGGTTGGCTAGAAATTCTACCCCTTCGATTAATATCTTAACTTCGGGGCAGCCTTGGTTCGTACTCAAATCTGAACCAGGTGATTGCACCAATAAAACAGTCTTAAGAGGCTTTGTTTTTAACTAATGATTTGCAGCAAAACTCCGAGAAACAAACAAATGCGTAGCTCCAGAATCAAACAAAACCATGGTAGATGCTGAGTTGACTAGGAGCTTACCTAGTATGACGTCTGGTGCAGCCTGGACATCTTCAGTGGTAACATGATTCACACGACCTCTTCCAATAGGCGGTGGAGTCCTGGTAGCTTGATTTGGAGTCTGGGACACGCCCGCGATTCTCGCCCGTGCAGGGTCTTGGCCGGTGTCGATCCTGTGTTAAAACGAATCAAGGCCACAGCCTTGCTTCTGGGGCAATTATTGGCATAGTGACTACGCTCATGGCAATTGAAGCTTGTGACTCCTGCAACTAGATTACTGGTCCTCTGAGGTGGATTGCTGTTGGTGCTGATGTTGGGATTGCCTGAAGGAGCTGGGCGAGGCGCTGGTGCAGGTGTCTTGAATGCGGAGGGAGGAGTAGTGAAACGAGTAGGCTGTTGAGCATTGGTCCTGTCTCTCTGCGGATGATTCTGATGAGCTCCATGCTGCATCATCTTTCTCTTGTGGGATTCTTCCAACTCATGACGAGACTCCTCAATAAGCATAGCTTTGTCCACTAGATGCTAAAATTCTGCATAGTCATTGCCAATGACTTGTACTTTTAATTCTGGGTTGAGCCCACGCTTGAACCTCTTATGGCGAGCATCATCTGTGGCTACAACTTCTGGGGCATAACGGGCAAGTTGAGTGAACTTGTTAAGATATTCACTCACTGACATCCCTTCTTGTTTGAGCTCCCTGAACTCATTCTTCTTCATTTCCACCTTTCCATCAGGGATATGGGAGTGGCGAAAAGCAGCTAAAAACTCTGCCCAAGTGATGGTATGAGGGTCATCATGGGCAGCAATGTAGTTCTCCCACCATTCAACAGCGGTGCCCTCCAACTGATGAGCAGCATATAGCACCTTCTCATGATCTGTGCACTGAGCAATGGCGAGCTTCTTCTCAATGGAGCGAATCCAATCATCTGCATCCAAGGGTTCTGAAGAGTTGGAGAAGGTAGGCGGATGAGTCCTCATGAATTCTGCTAGCTTGGACTGCGGGCGAGCCTGAGGAGGTGCAGCAGCAGCAGCTTGATTTTGTTGGTTCAACAAGTTAGCTAGGCAATCAGAAGTTCTGCAGTTCTCACGATTCATCATATTGTTCATATTCTGCATCATTGTGTTCATAAGCTGAGTTTGGGCTACCAAGAAATGTCCCAAGTTCTGATCCATCACTACAGGAGGTGGTGGTGGTGGGGTGGCACTGGCACTGGCATTAGCACTGGCATCCACTGGTGAACTGCGATCGGCTGCAGAACGAGTGTCAACCATCTGCGACGCAGCACAAGGGTTTGATAGGTAAGAGGGAAAAGCAATAGGAAAGCGGTAAGGTTATCTAGGGGAGAAGGTAATACCCAAGAGCAAAGACCAACCAAGGGCATAGCCGAAAAGGCTACAAAATAAAGAGGCAAATAAAGCTTTCAACTTGAGGTACGGTTGTAACACGTGCTTGAGGAAAGTGTACAACATACCCGGCACACAAGCAATGAAAATCCTAGTATACGCAGACTAAACGTAGCTAAACTAAAAAGAAATGGCATGCTCAAATTTATAGAGCACCTTAACCTATCTTATATGGTAGTCTTCTCGGACATACTCGACAGCTTGATCGACGTCTCCCTTGTTTTGATTTCTTGCAGATGTCTTGCGGTTTAAGAAGTTTCAAGAGATAAGGTCAATTTAAATTCCAAGGCAATGTTTCAGGAAAGGAGAGAAATAAGAACCTAAGAATAAGATGAGAAGAGACAAAATATTAAATACAAATTTGTGGGTTTGATTTAGAAAATAATTTTGAAGACCATGCTAACTAAGATAGCGACCTACAGTCGATATGGCTCTGATACCATCTCTGTCGGGACTCGGATATGCAAATCCGAAACCATCTGTGTATTCTGCACTAGTCCAGGATCACGCTAGTGCACATAGTGAAAACATAGATGGCATATCATTCCATACATCGAAATAACTAAGAAGAAGCAAATTATTATTTAATAAAGCAAGTGACCTTATGGTCAAGATTCATATACCAATGCCTCTTGGCTTAAGGAACAAATAAAACTGTTGCAGCGAAAATAAGATAACTTGGGCCATTCGACATACCACAGGCAATCATTTGGGGAAACGCCATCCTAGTCGACGTAGTCTTCGTAGTACTCCTCTTCTTGATACTCATTACCTGGTCCTTCCTCAGCAACTGAACAACAAGGGCGTAAAGCCGTGAGTACAAAACGTACTCAGCAAGCCGTAGGGAAATGATGCAATATTCATGCACGGCTTGACAAAGGATAGTCATATGGTTCATTTGCAGAAAGCAATAACTTGAATTTAAATACAATAAATAGATTGAAGGCAGATTGATAAAAACAATAATAAATAACTGGTAAATCAATGGTAGACAACATGAACAGAATGGCGAGGCATCACCCTACATCATTCGAAACAAGTATCAACCACACAATTCAACAGTATAACTTGAGACAACAAAACAACAGTGAACTCCCCATTCACATCCCAACAATTCTGCATTTCAAGAAAATACTCTATACCCGTGTGAAATCCCCGGGCTTGTCCATGACCGCGGACACGGCTATTCGAATAGTTTTACACTCTGCAAAGGTTGTACAGCTTTACCCACAAGACATGAACATCTCTTAGTGCAATCGATATTAACACACTTCCTTTGGTGTGTCGCGGAGATATCATGACAAAGCCTTTACAATGTATGTCTAAACTTGGTACTGCCCTCTAAGGTTTCGCCCCTCGGGGCCCCCTCTTGAGCCATGTGAGTCTACCCGTCCATCCTGGAACCCACACCAACATGTGGCAGTACTTAAGACTGGACATTGCAAATTAATCAGCTCGGTCTGTCCCATACCAGACTTGTGGTAACACGGTTAGGCCCAGTTCAATGGCGCACAAGATTAAGTCCTTAAATTGTCTCAGGCAAGACAACAACATCCCAATGTGCTAGACAGCAGCCCCTTTACTGCACGATCACTTGCCCGAGGGAAAACATTTTGTTCAACCAAGACCAATGGCATTCCCTGCAATAGTACAACAAGTTTTACAACAGTGGTCAACAGCCACAATTCAATATCTCATTAAGTCAAGATTAACATTAATTCAAAGGTGATATGAATCCCATCGGACAACTAAGCATGGCTAAGCAAAGCTACGATAACCCCATGTTGGTACTATCATTATGTCTAACTAATAATGTCCCAGCCTAAGGTTAACAATGGATACATGGCATGACAATAATCAAAGTGGCATAGTGGCAATCAGGTGAATAGCTACTCCCAAAACTAGCATTGATACACAAATAGCATGCAATTGTATAAAACAAATTACTTTTGCAAAAATGGGTTCAATATGATCAAAGGTTATGACTTACCTTGCTGTTCAAGCGCTAAATCTTGGTCTTCGAAGTCTCCGTTCGCTCCTTCGGAATTCGCGTCTACTGGAAAATAAAGCAACAAAATCAAATAAATACAAAACAGAGAAGCAAACAAGCTCAAAATTGAAAATAAATGGCTCTGGAGTGTAGAGCTCAATTTTACAAAAATTTAGAAATTTGAATCACTCCAATCGGAGTTCGGACGAAGTAGAACGGGCTCTCAGAAAATTCAATTCAGAGAATAATCAAGGGGGTGACACGTGGCAACACACTATTGGCTGAAATTTTGGATTTTTTGGAAATTAAATAAAAAGGAAAAGAATTGTCTCTGACATGTGGGGCCCATGTGTCAGAGACACGGTTCACAGTGAACCGAGATCACCGAGGGGCATGGGGGCGACGTGGCGGATTGGGCTGACCACGATGCCACGTGGGATGTTAGGGCTGAGGTGGCGCACACGCGACGCTGACTAGGCGGCAACGTGGCGGCTGGCATGGCTAGGGGCACACGTCACTCATCCGTCGGCGGCGACGGAATGGACGGCTGAGGAGCGAGGGCGCGGGTGAGGAGGCGTGGCGTGATCCAGAGTGTCAGTGGACGATCGGACGGTGGAGAGCTCGCGACTGAGGTCGACGGCAGGAGGCGGCGCAAACTCACCGCACTTGAGGAAGACGACGCGCGGCGCGACGAAGGACGGCCGGATCGGGCGGAAGACACAGCGGATCCGGAAGAGGGCTTCGAGGTGAGTTCGGACGTGCAACCAGTGGCGGTGGAGGAGCGTCGGAGAGGCCAGGAAACGGCGGAGGAGGTGCACGAGACGGCGACAACTTCGGCGAGGGCGTACGGCGTGTCGGCGGGGTCTCGGGCGACGGGACAACAGGCGGCGGGTGCGGGAGGAGGTGGTGAACCTCGGACGGGGTCCTCGGGGACTTAAATAGCCTCGGGCGGCGTGCCAAGCGCAGAGACCGAAGACGGCGGCGCAACGCACGAAATCCAGAGACCGCTAGGGTTAGGGTTTCAGCTGGCAGCGGCGTGGGCAACATGGAGGGATCTAGACAGTCCACGAGGCGATGATCCAACGGCCGGCAGAGATTGGTTACACGGGCGAGCAATGGTCGTTGGATCGAGATCCAACGGTCGGACGCTAGGGTTTTCGGTGGGTTGGGCCGAAACAGGAGTGGGCTGCAGGGAATAGGAATTGGGCCGGTGAGGATTCGGCCCAAAAGAGAATAATGAATTTTAAAACCTTTTTCCGAATTAAGAAATTTCTAGAAATCTGAATAAAGCCAAATAAATTCAAATAAATAGTAAATAAACTTAGAAAAATCTCCAAAAATATAGAAAAATTCCTTGAGCCACAAGGAACCCAATAAAAACTTTAACCTGGGTCAGGGGAAGAAGACTTCGAGGCGAAGCCTCCTTCTCATCCTTTTGGCCACCCGCGTGACCCAGCGAGTGGGTCCTGATTGCCCGCTTGCTCACCAGGCCGCCATGTGGGCCGGTCACCCAGCGAGTGGGGCCTGATCGCCCTTCTGCACACCAGGCCGCCACATGGTCTTACTTGTCTGCGGCGGAGAGGGTACCTTGGCGTAAAATACGCCGACAGATGGCCTGGAGTCTCATTGGACGACACTGATCCCTGACTCTTTGGCTCCGGCTCGAGCTCCTCTAGGTCCTCCGCGGACTCCTCCAGATCAGCTGCCTCCTCCCTGAGGTAGAGAGCCTCCTCCAACTCGCCAATCCTCTTTGCAGCCATCCTCCTGGTCTCTTCAAGATCTCTCTCAGCCTTTTCCAAGGCCTCATATGCGTCAGAAAGTTCCTGGTTGGTGGTCTTCATGTGCATCTCCTGGACTGAGATGAGACGCACCAAGTGGACAGTGGATGGCATTATCCTCTTCCCTGACTCTATCCTTAGTGACGGTGACCCCGTTTGGAAGGTACTTGAATGCAATGGTCTCCAGCTCTTGAGCGTAGTCACGGGCAAAGCGGCGAAGAGCAAGGCGAGCAGTCTCTTGGATCCCAGCTTCAAAATACGACCTTCTCGCGGAGATGTAAACTGGGAAACTCCCGGTGGTACCCTCCCGGGCATACACCATGAGCTTATAGATCGTTCCTCTCCTCTTTCCATTCACAACCCAGTTGGTACTGCGGTAGATTGGGCAATCAAAGCCTCCCAACGTCTACAACATCCTCCAGAGCTCAGTAGCAAATCCTCCCTTGAGCTCACCATAAAAGCAATCCATCTAAACCTATAGAAAAGCGGCTCTCTCAAAACTTCAACTCAAAAACAAAGAAAAGATAGAAAAATTCAGCAAAGGTAAAGAGCAAGAAGAAGGGACAAGTCAAGATCCTTTTAATCTTCCAAGTTAATTTTTACCTTTAGAAAATAGTTTTGGACTCTCCTAAAGCGACAACCAGCTAGGGCTTGACCTACAGTCAGTATGGCTCTAATACCACCTCTGTCGGGACCCGAATATGCAAATCCGGACCCTCTGTGTATTCCGCACTAGTCCAAGATCACGCTAGTACACACAGGCTCAACATAGATGAATATCACAATCATACTTAGCGATCATATAATAAAAACTTTATCAAGTTTAATATAACTATTAAACGACCTTATGGTCCACCTTACATGAATACGCCAGTGAAGGATCAAGATGGCGAACAGAGGGGGTTGAATGATCGCAAATAAATTTTCCCCCAAAATACTCCAACTAAGACCTCGACAAGATCGCTCAAAGGAAATCATGAAAAACCTGAAAAACTAGGGATTTTTGAGTCATAATTCTGGTTGTCTAGTATCCAAAAATGAGAAGGAATCAATTCAACTCTTGCTTTTAGAAAGGAGATCAATTCAAATTACAAAAGCCACTTTCAGAAAAGTAAAAGCAGAATTTCCAGAAGTTGTCCTCAATTTGAACAGGTGGTTGGTGGGCTTCTACAGCACAAGAAATTTTGAGAATTTTTCTCCCTATGAGCATAAGAGTCATGAAGAAATACACCAAATTTCACCTCAAAAACCTGTAGAGAAAAAACAAAAAAAATCTAAGAACACAGTTAGTCAAGAACTTCGAGCAGAAAGTTTAGGGCTCGGTTTTCACCTCATGGCGCCCAAACGGTGCAACAAGTGGACTCTAAAATTTTTATACAGGTGGATATGAGAGTCCTGCACCTTCTCCAATAAGAATCACTGAAAAAGGATTTTTCTAGATTTTTCTAAACATCAAATACTAACTATTGCGCGAAGAACAAGTTCTGGACAGAGTTGGAACTTGAAAGAAAAGATGATCTCTACTCAATCCAAGAGTGCAAAAGAGATGTAAAACCATATGAACACACTCAAAATATCCAAGATTAGCATTTAGAAGGAGGGGAGGCAAATCCAAGTTGCATGAATGTAAATTGCGAGAAAGTAAATGCTGAATTTAAATTGCGTAAAGTAAAGACATAGTGTAAATGTGGAATTTAAATTCACAATAATGTAAAGAAATTTCTTTGTATTTCTGGTGGGAAGGTTTACAAAGCCTCACTTTATGTGGGCAAAGCTCAAAGGAGAAACTCAAACCTTCAAGGGGAGGAGGCTACCCCTCCACCCCTATTTATACTACTCTTGGGCCACCTACCACCCTTGGATGCAGCCCTCAACCCTAGAGAACTCATCTAAAGACTAGGATTTGCCCACTCACACAGCCATGCAAGGGCTAACCCAAAACCCACACACATACCGGGTTTTCTTGCACGGTTTTCAAAGCATACTACCTAGACCCGCTAACCTATCAACTAGACCGCAATCCGACGGTCCTCATTGATCCACGCGGCATCTAGCTAGCATCATCTCCTTTCCTTGTATTCTTGGCTTGCCCGGACTCCATCTACGATCATCTTCCGGCGATCTCCCGACCATCTGGACCTCCAACGCTCCTCACCTAGTTCCGATCATCCTCCGCCTCACCATGACCTAGCACCGTCGCCCTACAACCATCAAAGACAAGGAAACCTTTCACATAGCAATGCCCACAAAGATATTCAATGATTATCCCAAAAATCATTAATCAATCATAATTTCGCTCAACGGTCTGATGCTACCGCCCCAAGCGGGTAGCACTAGGAAAAGCAACCAACACTCAAATTGCTTCACATCGAAAATCCAATTCAAATCAAACTCAATTTCAAATCAAACCAAGCTCAAATTTCATCAATTACTCATCACACACAAGGATAGACCTCCACATGGTCTTTCAACCAGTAGGGCTAAGATTGAAAGTAAATGAACAAACTACAGCGAAAATAATTAAAAGCGTAAAAACCATTCAACTGCCACAGGCAACTGACAAGGTTCACACCCTAGTTGTTCGCCTTCTCGTCGAACCCCTCCTCAAAAGCAGGCATTGCTTCTTCTTCAACTAAAGATGTTTGATTGCAAGGGGTGAGTACATAAAGCACACAACAAGCCGTGCACAGAATGCAAGTCTATATACTACATACATAGCTTAGTGCAAAGGATAGGTTACATGGTTACTTTGCATAAACAGCATTTGTAAAAGAATAGCAATAATAGATTGAAAAGATAGTAAAACCAATAATAACAATAATAACTTTGGCATCTGTTTTCAATAACCAATTCACCACCTATTTCCTCATTTCAACATGAAGGATCGAGATGGCGAACAGAGGGGGGGTGAATGGTCGCAAATAAAATTTCCCCCAGAATACTCCAACTAAAACCTTGAAAAGATCGCGCAAAGAAAACCGGTGCTCCTCAAATTCGCAAAACCCGTAAAAACCGAAACGACTAGACAACTATGTGTATCCCTAGCTTACATGGATGAGATCCATAAAATATGTGAGGGATTTTTCAATCACAATCCTGGTTGTCAAGTGTCCAAATAAAGAGGAATCAATTCAAATACTTCTTTTCTAAAAGAGATCAAGCCAAGACACAAAAGTCTCTTTTAGAAAAGCAAAAGCAGATATTTCCAGAAGCTATCTTTAATTTGAACAGGATGTTGGTGGGTTTCTGCTGCTCAAAAAATTATGAGAAATTTTCTCCCTATGAGCAGATGAGTCGTGAATCTCTCTACAAAATTTCAAATAAAAAAAGCCATGTATAAAAATCATAATAAATCTATGAACACAGACAGTCAGGAACTTCGAGCTGAAAATTTGGGGCTCGGTTTTCACCTCATGGCGCCCAAAAGGTGCAACACGTGAACTCCAAAATTGTTCTACAGATGTATATGAGACTTCCGCACAAACTCCAACAAGAATCACGCAAAAATTATTTTTCTAGATTTTTCTAAAAATCAAATACTAACTGCTGCGCGAAGAACAAGTTCTGGACAGAACTGGAACTTGAAAGAAAAGATGCTCTCTACTTAATCAAAGAGTGCAAAAGAGATGTAAAACCATATGAACACACTCAAAACATCCAAGATCAGCATTTAGAAGGAGGAGGCAAATCCAAATTGCATGAATGTAAATTATGGAAAATAAATGCGAACGTAAATGCTGAATTTAAATTGCGTAAAGTAAAGACATAATGTAAATGCGGAATTTAAATTCACAATAATGTAAAGAAATTTCTTTGTATTTCTGGTGGGAAGGTTTACAAAGCCTCACTTCATGTGGGCAAAGCTCAAAGGAGCAACTCAAACTTTCAAGGGGAGGAGGCCACCCCTCCACCCCTATTTATACTACTCTTGGGCCACCTACCACCCTTGGATGAGTCCCTCAACCCTAGGACACTCATCTAAGGGCTAGGATTGACCCACTCACACAGCCATGCAAGGGCTAACCCAAAACCCACACACATACCGGGTTTTCTTGCATGGTTTTCAAAGCATACTACCTAGACCCGCTAACCTATCAACTAGACCGCAATCCGACGGCCTTCATTGATCCACATGAGATCTAGCTAGCATCATCTCCTTTTCTTGTCTTCTTGGCTTGCCGGACTCCGCCTCCGGTCATCTTCCGCGATCTCCCGACCGTCTGGACCTCCGACGCCTCGCCAAGTCCGGTCATCCTCCGCCTCACCATGACCTAGCACCGTCGCCCTGCAACCATCAAAGACAAGGAAAAACCTTTCACATAGCAATGCCCACATATATATTCAATGATTATCCCAAATCATTAATCAATCAAAATTTCGCTCAACGGTCCAATGCTACCGCCCCACGCAGGTAGCACTAGGAAAAGCAACCAACACTCAAATTGCTTCAAATCCAATTCGCTTCAAATCAAACTCAATTTCAAATCAAACCAAGCTCAACACTTGTCAATTACTCATCACACACTAGGATAGACATCCACATGGTCTTTCACAACATTTCATTTCCACATTCGTTTTGATAAAATCTAACCCTTGACTGTAATCACCGAGCAATGCTCAATACTGTGAGTACGGCTATTCGAATAGGTTTTACACTCTGCAGAGGCTATACACTTTACCCATAAGATATAATCAAACACCACAAAGGCGACTAGCCATAACAAAGCCTTTCCAATGCCTATCTAAACCCGGTACTATTCGCTAAGGTTTCAACACAGGTGGAACTGGTTACCACATCTAGGGCCCCCCTCTTGCGCCATGTGAGCCAACCCGTGCGACGAATGGTTACCACTACCCGGGACTCACACCACCACAATAGTACTAAAGTTTAGACTTAACAAATTAATCAGCTAGGTCTGTCCCATTCTAGACTTATGGTTGTATGAATGACTCAGTTCAAATTCTCGCAAGGTTAAGTCCTTAATGGACCTAGGCAAGACTAACAAAAAATCATCATGTCCAAAACCACAATTATCATAAAAAACAAATGCGACCGCCCACGTGCCACATTGGCCCACCACAAATACTTGCCATTTGCCTCAGTCTAAATCATTTTACCACCCTAGTTGATTTTCCATGCACCACGTGCTATTAACAATGCCAACATTGTGTGACAACACCGACACACAATTAATAAATATGTTCCATAATCATTAAACAAGATTAATCATTTGTACATGAAATGATGACTCGTTGCATGGCTAAGTATTCTACTTGCATTCTAATTGCCCAAATTGACAATTATAGCTACCAATTAATATTGAACCATTCTAGGGTAACAAATGAGATATGGCATACAGCGTGGCAAGAGTGAATGTAACTCAAGTGGACAATTAACTACTCCCAACATAAGGCAAACATTTGATAATTGAAATAACATGCAATACATTAAAACAACATAATATTTAAAGAATAGGTTCAACATGATCAAAGCACGACTTACCTTCAAAGGGGTCTGGATCCTGCTCTAAAATCTGGTCAAGTGTTGGCTCCTCGACAATGAACTCACCCGGCAACTCAACGTCTACGCGTAACGAAAGAGAAAGTAATAAATGACTAAAATAGAGAGAGAAATTAACTCTAAAAATTAAATAAAATTCACCATTAAATAGAGCACAATTTTAAATTTTTTTGAAGACTAGAATCACCTCAATCAGACTTTGGATGCAAAATATATGGCCTTTCAAAGTTTGAAATAAATGGAAAAACACTAAAATTAGATAATCCGAATTATTTTCTTACGGGAAATTCATATTATGACGTCAGCACAGAATTTAATTTTTGGCCGATTTATTTTTCTACTAGAAATTAATTATGACATCATTACTAACGTCAGCATGACACGTGGCCCAATCACACGTTGACACGCGTCGCAACCAGAGGTTACCACGCGTCTCGGCGTATAGACCTAGTCCACGACTCAGCCTCAGTCCACCGTGGACCAGCCGACACTGTGCCCGTGCGCCAGATGATGCAAGCCATGGCGTCAATGGCGACACGTGGCCAATCACAGTGTGATACATGGCGCAATACTATTGGCAGAAATGAACCCCGATGATCTCGGGATTACAGCGGCGTGGCGGATTCAAACGAGGTGATGTGGCTGCATCACAGGCGTCCGAACAACGGGTATCCGACGGCACAGAACACACGGCGACGCGGTGCAACTACAGTTGTTGGATTGAGATCCAATGGCTTCGATCCAAGGGTTTTGGTGACTGGGCTGCGGCACGAAAAATGGGCTGGGCCGAGCGAAGAAATGGGTCGGATCAAAGAGATTCAGCCCAACACTGCTTAAAGAATTTTAATTCCTTTTTGATTAAAAACAAACTAGGAAAATAAATAGCAAGAAAATTCATAAAAATCTAAAAAAATAAAAAATACCTTGAGACATTTCGAACCCAAATAAAATACTTCAAACAAAATAACAACACTAATTTGCTCAAAACAAATAGAAGAAATCAAATGGCCTATTTAGTAAATACGAAAAGAAATAAAGAAAATCTTAGAAAATCAAATAAAATCGAGAAAAGTGCAATAAATACAGAGAAGCAAAATTTAGGATGTTACAGTGGTCAAAGCCTTGGTGACTAACCTCCAAGGACCCAAACAAATTTGGGTATCTAAAAAGATTTAATCTTCTTTCATTAATGTACTATAAGATCGGTGGACAATATTGGGTGTTGAATAGTAGATGCACTCAACTTATGATCAGTGACCAAAAAATATTCATCACATTTGAAGCGGGGAATGGCCTACACAACAAGATCACTTTTGGTGACAATAGTAAAGGAAAGGTAATGGGATTGTGTAAAATTGTTATCTCAAATGTCTCTTTAGTAGAAACATTGAATTTTAATTTGCTATGCATCGCTCACATTTGCGATCTTTGTCTCACTTGTACATTTTTTAGAAATGGTGTTGTTATTTCTGAAGAAAATGATAATTTATTGGTGTTCAAAGGTTTTAGATTTGAAAATTTGTTTTTAGTTGATTTCACCTCAAATGAGTCATGCCTTTAAACTTGTTTAATTACAAAAACATCCTTGGGTTAGTTATGGCATAGAAGATTTGCTCATGTAAGAATGATTCAACTTAAAAAGTTTTTCAAAAATGATCTAGTTTTAAGCTTAAAAGATGTGAAGTTCGAGAAAAATAAACTTTATAATGCTTGCCAAGCCGAAAAGCAAGTGGTTAGTTCTCATCCTTAAAGAGTATCTATAATATCTCAATTTTTGCTTTTATTGGATGTAATATGCATTTTACCTTTTTTATGAATTTTCTAGATTTAATTTAATCTACTTTGTATTTATTGAATTAAGTGTTCTGTAATATTTTATTTATTTAATGGAATATTTTAAATAGAATTTTGCTAGAAATATTTTATTTATGTTTAAATGCCTTAAAGTATTTTCTAGAATTTTTTAGAATTTTGGGTATTTTTGCTATTTGTTTTGGCTTATTTTAACTTTGAGATTTATTTTATTTAAAAAAGCATTTTTAAATCCTTAGAGACATTCTGGGCCAAGCCAAGTGGACCCAACCTGTTTCCCTTCATGCCGCCAACCCTCCCCGGCCCATTCTGACCAAAACATTAACCCTATGCCTTGCTGTAATATTGCAAATCTTTTGTAGGGTTTTGGCCGGTGATGTTCTCATTTTTCTTGATTCAAGGGTTTATTCTGAAGAAAAGTTGTCGCCTCGCAGTTTAGAAAGTTTAGTAAAGGTTAGGGTTAAAGATTTAGGTTTGGGAGGGGTATTTTTGGAAATTCCCCTCTCCCCCTCTTTTCTTGTGGCTGTCATTTCCTTTTCCTTGGCCAAGATTTTTTCTTCCAGTCTTCCCAGGCCGACTCCCATCTCTTTTCTGGCGCCTCTCCCTTGCTGGTTGCCCTGGCCGAGCCCCTCCCCTGCCGATGCCTTCCCTGCGCCTCTTCTTCAGCCGACAAGAAGCAAAGAAGGCAACAAGAAGAAGAAGAACTGGATCGGTGCTCCCTCCCTAGCCGGCACCTCCTCCTTCCCTAGCGCCTCCCCCTAGCCAAGCCTCCAGTAGCAGCAGCAGTAGCTCGTGCGGCGGTGCCCTCCCTCTTGCCTTCCCCTTGGTGGTGAGTACACAAGTGCAGTTGAAAGGAGGGTTTGGTTCTTTATGCATATCAAGTGTTTGATGAAATGTCTAGAAGACTCGCAAAATAGTGTCGTTGTTTCCTTTGAGTATTGGTATATGAGTACTCGTTTGACATTTTGCATTCTAAGTTTGGCATGAGATTTTACTTTGAGGCTCAGTACGATTGCATTTGAGGAAAACAATTTGTGTTGGGATTTTGTTCGAAAGAACCATGACATTTCAGACTTTTTTGTGCAACTAGAGATATTCATATGTGCATGATTGTATATGTGATTACAGTTGTGTTGTGATGTGCTATTCTGGGATCATAGCATCATGCTAAATCAGTTATATGGAATGGTTATCTCAGCTTGATTATTAGACCCAGGGCTTCAGTGCATAAGGTGTTGTTTTGTAAATAGAAGTGTATAGGTAAAATTTTATGTTTGCTAGCATCTTGATTTATTGGCAAAACATTTTAGTGTAGGTTAGAACCTGAGGTGCTAAACTTGCTGGTATTTGTCAGAAGCATATTTGCATGCTTGTGTTTTGAATTTATTTGAACTTACAAAGCATAAAGCCATAAGTTGCTTGAGCGCTAAGATCTAAAGACAGAAAGATTTGCATGAATTCTTGTTCTGCATACCTAAAAATGCTAAGTGTAGCTTCCACTTACTATTCTACTTGTCAAAGGGTGAATAAAATGCCTTGCACCTTTTGGCCTGCTAGTTGTCTTGAGAAGAAGAAAAGAGACAGCGACCTCAGAGGGTGGCCGCAACCTCTTGCTACCCATTCTTCCCGCGGTTAAAGGCAAGTACATCGTGGGGTTGGATATGGGCATGAGTAATAGGTGATACTTCCTGTTTTATAATGTGTGATACTTCCTGTTTTATAATATGTGATACTTCTTGTTTTATAATAAATGATGCTTCCTGTTTCATTTATTGCTCTGCAAATTTAGATGATTATGGTTGAGAGTGGGCTTTTGCAAAGTGAATGGTAGAACAATAAGCGAATCGACGGTATTTAATATTGAAAGCACCCAATATTTTACTCAATGTCTTTAAGTGATCATTCTTGTTTTGATACGCTGTGCTAATGCTATCGGTTAAATTGTCTTGTTATGAGTAAGATTGTGTGTTACTACGTGCTGCTTACTATTCTAATTATAGTTCTGTGTAATTAGAGGAAATTTTAGTTGAGAACGGGGCTTTTGGCCAGTGCATCGATTAAGAAAGTATACTAGTATGGCCTTCGGAGTCTGATTCATGAGTGTGGTCCAATCGTTCTAACCATGTGATTAGTTTCCTTACCTTGATGTTGCACGTAAGAGCAATTGTGTTGATTGTGCTAAGGAGTACGATTATAATCGGCAATAGGTCTAAAATGTTAAATATGTGATGATGATGCAAGTGGATTGTGAGGCATGTTGTGTGACCCCGCACGATTACTCGTTGTGTGGACTCGTCCGCTTTGTAGAATTTATTGTGTTGTACCCCTCTTTATTATTATTACTCATGAGTTTGAATAAACGAAATTAAGTATTAAGTTTTGTATGTGAGAACTAGTTGATGTTTCTGCAGTTGAATATGACTATGCTATGATTGGAAATGAATGAAGGTTGCATTTTTATTCATGGCAAGTGCACTTGAGCATTCCAGCATGTTTGCATTGCATAGTGTTGCACTTAATGGCTATTGTGGTGAATGGTAAGGCATGGAGGTAACTCCCCAAAATTGTTTAAATAAGTTGTGTGCCAAATTCCTTGTATATGTTTTGTTGGATGCATTGCATGGTAAAGCTAATGGTGAATGGCAACAGATGACCTTTGGGTTGAAGGTAAATTACAGGTTAAGAATGGATCGGGTCGTGGACTCGTTCAATGTTGTCTAATGAGGTATGTGAAATTCGTGAACAAGGTAGTTGATGAGGTAACTAATAGTGATTTCTTCTTTTGTTATACATGTTAATTTAGTATTCAAGATATGGACATGTTTATGATTCACATATGTTAATTGATATTGATACTGCTACCTTGTTGTACTCGCTGAGTCTTCGACTCACATTTCTTTTTGTAAATGTGTGTAGGTTCCCTGAAGTCGGCATGTTGGGATGGGAGTAGTAGCACGTCACGGCTTATCACCATAGTTTCATTTTAGCCTTGTGCTTTCAAACTTAATGAGCTCATGTTTTGTAATAATTAATTTGTGGGAGTTATCTTGTGCTTGCTTGGGGTCATGGTGGTTGGTTGATTCCATGACCCATGTTTGTGCTTGGTCGGTTCATTTAGTTGCTTATGATATTGTTATGTTAAATGCTATCTTCTGTCTGCTGAGTGGATGTCCTACTTTCTAGGGAGGTCATGCCGAAATTTCCTAAAATTCGGTGGCTTAGCTTTAAACTGGTTTAGAGAGTTTTAAAGGTTGGTTTAAATCTTTTATTAGAGGAAAAAGGTTTAGTGACTCGTTCGTTGAGTTCTTAGTCAATTGAACCCCTTTGTCGAGCTTTTAAATCCTTGGGTCTTGTTGGGGACACTCTGGACAAGTATGGGTCCGGAGTGTTGTAAGCGTTATTTCGGGTCTTTTGGGTAGCATTCGCGGTGCGTTTGGCGCCGGGGTGTTACACTTGCGACCGTTGAATCTTGATCCAACGGCCGAGACCCCTCCATGTTGTCACGTGTTGTCGACTACTGATCGGATCCACATGGACGTCTGCGATCATGCCACGTCTACTTCAATCGAATCAGCCGCGCCGCCGAACTCCTACAATCCTCGGACTCGGAGTTCGGCTGTTGCGTGCCTCACGGGATTCCTATTTAAGGCGTCGTTGCCCTCATCGTTTTCCTCACTATGCACTGCACCTTCTGCTCAAAGCCCGCACGCCGAGATGCCATCTTGCGCCTGCACGAGCTCACTGAAGTTTGCCACCACTATTTTTGTGTGTTTTCACCGCCATCAAGCTATCTTCGCCATCGTCATTGGTGCCTATGTGTTCACCGCATTAAGACATGTTAGATGAGCCTAATAACATCACCAAAGATCCTTTGGAACATTGTTGTGCTCATTGTCTCCCTCGACTTTAATGAAGAACACTGTCGTGCCATCGCTGCTGTCTAGGAAGCTCCACCGACTGTTAGATCTCAAGGTAATAACTAGATCGTTTCCACGCTTCACTTGTCAGTTCAGTCGCGTCGCCCTCTTGCATTGCGTGGTTGTTAGCCGTCCGATTTGGATCTAATGCCCCTGGTCGTGCCAAGTGTCGTGATCCTAGCCACCCTAGTAACAACCTCAACTTCGAACATGGGCTGTCAGATCGCGATCGTACGGTTGAAGTCTCTCCATGCGTGTCACAAGTCATGGCCATCCGATTGTGTCTGTGTAGATTAGATCGCATCGACGCTTGACCAGTCATGTGCTGTTGTGCATCGAGCGTAGGAGCTGAGGAGCCATGTGCTAAGTCTACCATGAGCCAGCTCAGTTCTGTGGACTAAATCTATACGCCAGAGACACGTGTCAAGCCGAGGATGTGCCACATGTCCCGTGACGTTATAATCCAATTTTTCTTCAAAAAATATTTGGCCAAAAATCATTTTCAGTGCTGATGTCAGTATGACATCATAAATGCTATTTTCCAGTACAAAAATAATTCGGCTAGTTCGGGTTTTCAATTTTTCTAGTTTTTCTTTTATTTCAAATTTTGTTTAGCTTATTCTCCCTCATGCGAACTCTGATTGAGATGATTTTAGTTTCTAAAAATTTATAAAATTGAGATGTAACATCCCAAAATTCGGGTTTTCAAAAATCTTTTGTGAAGATTAGCTTTCCAAAAATTTCCGCCGTTTTTCTCGCTTCAATAAAACTTAAACTGAATTTTCTAAAGTCAAAACAATTTAATTTGATTAATATAAACTTCAATTAAAATAAATTCAGTTTTATTTGGGTTCCTTGTGCTTTTAGGATTTTTTTTATTTTGTTTTAGAATTTTTGGAATATATTTGGAATTATTCGGAATTAATTTAAACTAAGCCTTTTACTTAAAGTAATTAAATATTTCAAAGGATAAAATAAAGTTCTTCTGAAAACATTTTATTTGAGTTCCAAAATATCCCAAAATATTTTGTGGAATTTTTCTAGAATTTTTCTGGTATTTTTATTTCCTCAAATGAATTAATTTGAATTAAGTCCTTAATGGAATTAATTAAAATTTGGAAAAATTTATATAAATTTTTGTTGAAAATATTTTATTTGAGTTCAAAATGTCTCAAAATATTTTATAGAATTTTTCTGGAATTTTCTGATAATGTTTCTATTTTTCTTGAATTAAATGAATTTCTAGAACTAATTTAATTCGGATTATGTTTTCCACGTGTCTCCTTCTCACGCTGCCACATGTCGCCTTCTCGTTCGGCCACGTCGCCGAGCCGCCACAGCCCTCCGATTCCGATCCGACGCACCAGAATGCGCCACGTCACCTCGAATTGGGCAGCGCACGCCAACTACTCGTATAAATGCCTGTGAAGCCGGTTTTTGCATTTTTCTTGGTTCTTCTTGACCTAGCCGCCACCCCAAACCCTAGTAGACCTCCCATGACCTCTCCCACGTCCTCACCTCAGATCAACTCACCCAAACCCTAGAAATCCATCCTCATCCTCAAAGCGCCACACATCGGCCAAACTTTGGTAGCGTCCCCATCAACTCGTCAACTCTTTTCAAGATACGTCTTCGCCACGGCGTGCTCTATGGTACCCTCTGTCTCCCATCCAAATTTGGTGCAATTTCACCCACGGGATCAAAAGTTACGGTCGCCCAAAGATCAAATCTTGCCAGAGCCCGTTCTCCCTCGTTTTTGCGAGTTTGACAGTGAAATTTTTATGGTAGACTCCTCTTGATGTCCCCTACATGGTTCTCACCCTAACTCATGGTTTTTCCAACAGGATTTGCGCAGAAAAATCAATCTTCGCCGATCAGACTGCGTTGCGGACGGCTGAAACTTCGTCGAGCGTTCCCCGTTGATCCAGAAGGTAAAACTCAGATTCGTTCATGTCATATTGTGCCAAATGATCCCAGATAGCCCTCTGTAAAATTTGGTTAGGTTTCATGTAGTACTTTAATAGTTATGACCGTTTGATCTATTAACTCCGAGAGCCGTTCATCGGCAGTTTGTGATCAATCCGGTGGGTCGCCGCCAAATCCGCCTATCTTGTTGAGTTCGTCTCATCGCGTTCTCGTGAGGACACTTCCCTTGCTGTTGCATCCTCCAAAATTTTTTTATTAGTTCGCCGCCGCCTTTCGCCGTCAGCCGGCCGCCTTTTGCCGCCAACCATCTTGGATTGTCATGACTATGTCACCCTATCCAGTGAGGTCCATACCCTACTGTTTTGGCCATCCTTGGAGTTCATTTGATCTCCGGTTGCCGTTAAAGCCATAATCTAGTATCTACCCGCCGTCTTTCGGTTTAGTCCTTTGCATCGGTTCGCGTTTGGTTCGCCATCCTTGATAAACTTTAATCGCAGAGCCAACCCTACCCATCCTACCTCTCGCCAAGTGTATCCATCCTTGAATCGTTTCGCTCAAACCCGGATTTAACCTTTGGTCCAATTTGTCTTTGCGTCACGACATGTGTACCCCACAAATCGCAAATCAAACATGAGCCATGTCATGACCTCGCTGCCCTACCATTGTACCGATGGTCGTCACCTTGTAATCTCATAAGTGTTCTGTTAACGCTTCATATTCATCGTTAACGTTCCACCATTAACGTCCGCCGTTAACGTTCCACCGTTAACGCTTTGCTCTCATCGTATCGCTGTCATCGCATGGGTGCATGCAAGTGAAAGCCCTAATGTGATGTCCTTACCTTTTCTATCACCTTATTCTGATCTAGCCCATCACGTTGAGTTCAGCCTCGTATTCCGGTCATAACCGCCTCATCGTTGTCGAGTTCCGTCCCCGATGTAAGACTAACCTCCGGATCGAACCATAGTGGATGTCGACCCCATCCGTCCTTGTCTTATCCTTGAAATCTAATCTACCATTAACCTAGAATTCATTCGTGGTCCTGGTCAATAGACTATTAGCCACATGTCATATTCTTGTGCCAGACCTAGTCTATCAGTCTATCTTCCTTTTGGTTGACTGTGCCGTTCGATCAACGAAAGTCAACCTCAAGCATCCGCTTAGTTCATGGCGAACTAACGTAACCGTGGACCGGTCTATAGATCAAGAGTCCATATGACATCGACTATCCAATCAAGATAATAACCCGGAAGAAATATTCTTTGGGATATTATTCCTTCTTTCACGATTATTAATCTTTCTCTTGATGTATTTTCCGAAAGCCGTTCTCTTTGTCTAATCATCGACCTAATCCATTCAAGTTCCTAATTTCATCTAAGCCGTTGTGCCCAATGCTATTCGTTCTTAATTTGGAGTTTACTTGATTTGCCTTTTGAGTTTTGTTGTATTTGTGTTTGTTTATCGTTAGACGCGTTGCCGGAAGTCGCTCGAAGGAGCTGAGAATCAAGCAAGCGGAGATTGAAGATCGAGGATCAAGGATCGAAGATAAAGAGTAAAGAATAATAAAAATTGCAAGGGCCAGGCAAGTTGTGCTTTGACCATATTGATCCCATTTTTAAAATTATTTCGTTTGAAATTATTGCATGCTAGTTTGAAATAAACTGATTTCAATTAATCTGGGATTAGATAATCAACCTACTTGTTATTGCCACCTTGTCTCTATTATTTGTATGCCATGATTCATTTGTCACCCTAGATTGTGGGTTAATAGTTGGACATTAATAATTTGCCAACATGGGTTAATTAGACCGTATGTAGTGTGCTTATACCTTACGTAGATTTGTCATGATTTTGGAAAAATTAAAGTTAATATTGACTTAATGAGATATGGAACGTGTTTTTGAGAATGTGACATGTGTTATTGAGTTGATGATGGCACGTGGTGCATGGTAAAGAAATGGGGTGGAAAAATGATTTAGATTGGGGCAAGTGGCAAGATTATTTCCGGTGGGCTAAGAGTGGCAATTGGGCGGTCGCATTTGGTATTATGACATGTTGATGTGATGAACTTTTGGTTAGTCTTGCCTCGGTCAACTAAGGACTTAACCTTGCGAGCCTTTGACCTGAGTCTTTCATACAACCACAAGTTCCGGAATGGGACGGACCTAACTGAGTAAACTATGAAATATATTCTTTGGTACTGTCGTGGTGGTGTGGGGCCCGGAGGAGCGGGTGAGAACTCACATGGTTTAAGAGGGGGGCCCTGGGTGTGGTAACCAGTCCCTCCAGTGTTGAAACCTTAGCGGGCAGTACTGGGTTTAGACGGATCTTTGGAAAGGCTTTGTTATGATCGCTCATTCGCATACTCTTGTATGGCGTTTCACGGCTGATGTGGTGAGTTGATTATATCTTGTGGGTAAAGTGTATAACCTCTGCAGAGTGTAAAAACTATTCGAATAGCCATGCTCACGGTATTGAGCATTGCTCGGGGATTACAGTCAAGGGTTAGATTTTGATAAAAATGAGATTGGGAATGTGGATAATGTGATGTGGAACTTGGTTAAGGATGAGAAATGCTTTACTTGAGAATGATTACGAAATTTATTATGAGTATTATTGTTTTACTGCTTTTCTATCTACTATGATTATTTGTGAAAGCTGCTTTATTGCAATAGAACCATTCAGCCATTCCTTTGGAATAAGCCATGCATGTAGTATTAGAACTGCATTCTGTGCATGACTTGTTGAGTACGGTTGTGTACTCACCCTTGCTTTAACAAAACATCACCAGTTGAGGAGAAGTCTCTGTCTTCGAAGAAGGGAGAAGTTCTGCAAGAAGACGATTATCTAGGAGTCGAACCCTGTCAGATGCCTGTGGTATATTGAAGGGGTTCATCGACGTTCTTCGTTCCGCTGCTACTTATTTGGAGTTGAAGCCGTCAAGGCCTCACATGTGTAAGGTTGACCTTAAGGTCGTTCAATAGTTTATATTTTATAATTGTGTTACCTTTATTATTCCGCTGTGTATGATTATGATATTCATCTATGTTGAGACTGTGTGCACTAGCGTGATCCTGGACTAGTGCAGAATACAAAGAGGGTCCGAATTTGCACATTCGGGTCCCGACATGAGATCTATTTAATGGTATATTTTATTTATTTTTTAGAGTTGATCTTGCTCTTTATTTTTGGTATTTATTGCTTTCTCGTTCACTTCGTGTAGACATCAAGGTGCCTGGTGAGTTTGTGATTGAGGTGGCAGTACAAGAACAAGATCCAGAGCAAGATTCAGAGCTTTTTGAAGATAAGTTGTGGTTTGATCATATTGAACCCATGCTTTAAAATATCATATTGCTTTAAAGTATTGCATGTTAATTCAATTATCACTTGTTTTAATTATTTTGGGAATAGTTAATCGTCCACTTTGTGTTACATCTACCTTGCCATGTTGTATGTCATATTTTGTCACCCTAGGATGGCTTCTTATTAGTTGGTAACTATAATTGCCAATATGGGTAATTAGAATGCAAATAGTATGCTTAGCCATACAATGAGTCATCATTTTATGTGAAAATAATTAATCTTGCCTAATGATTATGGAACATGTTTATTAACTTGTGTGTCGAGTGTTGTCACACAATGTTGTTGTTGATGCCACGTGGTGCATGGTAAATCAACCGAAGTGGTAAAGTGATTTAGACTGAGGCAAGTGGCAAGAATTTGTAGTGGGCCAATGTGGTCTTTGGATGGTCAAATTGCTTTTTATGGTATTTGGTGGTGCATAATTATAATGATATTTGGTTAGTCTTGTCTTGGTCAGTTAAGGATTTAACCTTGTAAGAATTTGAATTGAGTCATTCATACACGACAAGTCTGGTATGGGACTGACCTAACTGATTAATTTGTTATGTCTAAGCTTTGGTACTACTAGAGGTGGTGTGAGATCTGGGTTGTGGTAACCAGTCCTCGCATGGGTAGGCTCACATGGCGCAAGAGGGGCCCCTGGATGTAGTAACCAGTCCCACCAGTGTTGAAACCTTAGCGGGTAGTACTGAGTGTTTAGACAGGTATTGAAAAGGCTTTCTTATAATCACTTGCCTTTGTGGTGTACGATTGTATCTTATAGGTAAAGTGTATAACCTTTGTAGAGTAAAAAATCTATTCGAATAGCCGTGCTCACGGTATTGAGCATTGCTCGAAGATTACAGTCAAAGGTTAGATTTTATCAAAACAAATGTGAGTATGGAAGTTGAATTATGATTTAAGGTTATGAGTTGGTTATTGAGAAACAAATGGGGAATTTATTATTGCTATTATTTGTTTTACTATCTTTCAATTTGCTTATGCTACTCCTTTACAAATGTTGTTTATGCAAATTAACCATTAAGCCAATCCTTTGTAATAAGCCATGCATATAGTATATTAGATTTGTATTCTATGCACAACTTGTTGAATGCTTTAAGTATTCACACTAGGGTGTGAATCTTGTCAATTGCTTATGGCAAATTGAAAGGTTTTCTATGAATAAGTTTATTTTCACTTCACTTTATTTATTTTTCGGTATTCACCCTGTGAGGAGTATTCATGTAAGGTGGATCATAAGGTCGTTTAATAGTTATATTTAATTTGATGATGTCTTTATTATGATATCATTGAGTATGATTATGATATTCATCTATGTTGAGACTGTGTGCACTAGCGTGATTCTGGACTAGTGTAGAATACACAAAGGGTCCGGATTTACACATTCGAGTCCCGACAGTATCATCACCCATGTAAACCATTAGAGTTCTTACATATGGATTTGTTTGGCCTGAAAGCATCGAGGGAATTCTTATTGTCCTGTCATTATAGATGATTATTCAAGATATACTTGGGTATTTTTCTTAGATAATAAATTTGAAGCCTCTGGTATTTTCAAAAGTTTTGCAAAAAGGGCTCCAAATGAATTTGATTTTAAAATAAAGAAATTTCATAGTGAAACTGGTTCTGAGTTCAAAAATATAAGAATCAAAGATTATTGTGATGAATTTGGAAGAAAACATGAACTTTCCGCCACCTACACTCTAGAGCAAAATGGTGTTGTGGAACAGAAAAATCGAATATTAATTGAAATGGCAAGAACTATACTTGATGAATATGGTACTCCCGATAGCTTTTGGGCGGAAGCCATAAATACCGCTTGCTATGCAACAAATAGGTTTTATTTGCATCGTCTTTTGAAAAAGATTTCCTATGAGCTTCTCATTGGAAGAAGACCAAACATCTCCTATTTTCGAGTTTTTGGTTGCAAGTGTTATATTTTGAAAAAAGCGTGTTCGGCTCTCAAAATTTCAAAGTCATTGTAATATTGGTTTCTTGTTTGGCTATTCTTTAAATAGTAAAGTATATCATGTTTTTAATAAAACAAAGGCTTTGTTGAAGAAACTTGTGATGTTGAATTTGATGAAACTAACGGCTCTCAAGAAGTGTAAGAAAATTTAGATGATGTAGGTAATGATGGCTTAAGGGAAACAATAAAGAACATGAAGCTTGGAGATATCAAGTCGGAGGTAGATAAAAAAGATCAACCCTCATCCACTCAAGTTGAACTGCCTACTTCTACGACGCCAAGCCAAGCTCAACAAATTGATGTGGATGAGAAGGAGAATTATCAACAAATTCAACCACTACCCCAAAGAGTCTATCGTGCAATCTCCAAGGATTATCCAATAGACCAAATATTGGGTGATGTTAGTAGGGGAGTTCAAACTCGATCTCGTATCTCTTCCTTTTGTGAATATTACTCTTTTGTGCCTTATTTTGAACCCTCTTATGTAGATGAGGCACTAAATGATCCAGATTGGATAAATGCAATGCATGAAGAACTAAACAATTTTGCCTAGAATGAGTATGGACATTAGTCGAAAGACCCAAGGATCACAATATCATCGGCACAAAATGGGTATTTCGAAATAAGCAAGATTAGAATGGTATTGTGGTAAGAAATAAGGCAAGATTGGTTGCACAAGGTTTTACACAAATCGAAGGTTTAGATTTTGGTGAAATATTTGCTTCCGTTGCTAGATTAGAAGCGATTCGTATTTTGCTAACATTTGCATCTTGCTTTGATATTATGTTTTTTCAAATGGATGTGAAGACTGTATTTTTAAATGGACAAATATATGAATTAGCATTTGTTGAACAACCTCCCGGTTTTGAAAATTCTAAACACCTAAATCATGTATACAAACTCTCTAAGGTATTTGTTGACGCCAAAAACGTGAAGAGGGTTTCTGGTTGCAACACACCAGACGAACGCCGGGTTCAAGTGTGTGCGAGGCGTGCCAATCGATTTGACCCTGCAATCGATAAGGAAGTTGTGAAATCCAATCAAGCCGATCCTAGAAGCGAATCGGCTAAAACAGAAATCAGCCAGAAAGCCGATTAGAAGGGTAACTAGATTAATCGATTAAGACTAATCTGAAGGTAAAAGGCAGATCGATTCTGAAAAGGCGATGCGCAACAAGACAGAACAAATCAAACCTGGAGAAATCGAAGATGATCAAACAATCGGCGATTCGCAACTTTATTTGATCAATGTCGACTTACAAAGGGAAGATTACAGAGCTGAAAGACTAAAAGCTATGAAAGAAAACTAGCAGATGTGAATTTTTCTTGTTGTTCTCCAGGCAGCTCTGGTGTGCCTTATATACCCATTTAGCCGATCCGAGTCCTGTTCGGTTACGGTGACATACTCCGAGTCGGCTATAGTTTCCTACCTGGACTCCTATTTCCAAAAGCTTGACGTACGTTATCCAGACTTTCCAAAGATATTTCCGTGTGCTGTTCAAACTTATATATGATGCCGATTTGCCCTGCAATTTCTAAAATTTGGTGCAAACATATGCCCCCCATTTTTGGGAGATAATTTATTGTCTCCTAAAAATCCATCGGCTTCTTTGCAATCGGCTTAGCGGACTGTTCCAGTAACTGCTGCATTAATTGCGCCATACAGACCTCAACGTACCATAACTTCCCCGTGTCGCCTCGATAACTGTTCCCACCGTTTCACCTTTTCATCATTCTATAAATATGCGGGACCCCCCCGCGGTCATTTTCACGCGTCCGTGCTTTTCAAACCCCTTCAATCGGCTTTCCTGCTTTCTGTGACAGCTTCAAGTCCCTTCATCGGCTAAATGGAGTCTTCCAAGGTACTGATCCCAATCCCAGATAGCGACGATCAGTATTATTTAGGGCCGATAGGGGATACTGACGCCAGCACGGTCATTAACGTGGAAATCCCTAGGCTTCCATTATCGGCTCAGGGTTATAATGTGAAAGAATGGAGCAAGAGTTTTAGGGCCTGGCCGACGGCGCTGAAAGGGTGGAGGAGCTGGTTCATTCGCGTGTCGGCCCAGAAGAGAGAGGAGTGGGAAAGAATGGGCATAGCCGAATGCCTCCCCCTAAGCCTAGCCAGTCCTGAAGCCAACAAGCCCTTAGTGGCCATGGCGTGCTATTTCTGGTCTGATACCTTCAACGCTTTCCTTTTCCGTCTTGGTCCAATCGGCTCGACCCTTCTAGATGTAGCCGAATTGTGCTGTCTAAGAATTGACGGGGACCAGATATCGGCTTATAGCGGAAAGCCAAGGTACAAGCTGATTCAAACTAAGGGTGAAGGATGGACAAAATATGTTCAGCATAATAATAAGGTAAACGGGCTTGTATCGGATGAAGAGCACGTGGCCTTTCTCAACCTTTGGCTTGAGCGTTTTCTTTTCTGCGGTGCATCTCTCGGACCGACTCAAGTGTATCAGTTTGTGGCGGAACAACTAGTAGAAGGCCGCCGGCTCGCTCTTGGGAAGATGTTCTTGGGCGCGGTCTACCAGCTGATGTTTGTCATCAGAAGTCGGCTTTTTTCTGGTTTTGCCGATTTTGTAGTTGGTAACGTTGGAGGCCCTTATGGTTTATTCAGCTATGGTTATACAACATTTTTAGCCGACAACTTATCTCAGAGCCACTTGAAGATTCGGCTTTTCCTCGAGAAGATTATCCAGAAAACACCACTCCACAATTCAGGGCAAGTCGATCTTATGGCGAGAGACTTATAATGTGCTCAAGTGGTGATACCAAGATTACTCCAGCTGGTTTGAAGAAGTATCTCTCCTTCTTCCTGGGCTTAGATAATGTAATCTTTAACTAGCAAGACTTCTTTTCCTACACCGATACAACCAATTTTCGATGGCCTTCCTTTCTGCATCTAGATGCCGATAGCTCTTCGATGCCAGATTTGACGTTGATGTTCTATGCTTTTCATTTCTCCTTGTATTCTTCACGTTGGCCTAAACTCCAGAAATAGAACTTTTCAGCCTTCATATGAGTTTTACCATCCTTCTGTTTACGCTCGCCAACTTGGCTTTGGTCAAGTGATTCCTTCCCTGCCTCTCCTTGACCGGCTTCAGCCCAGGGCCAAGGTGAAGAATGTGTTATCGGCCAATATCGTTCTGGAAATTGCTGATAAACTTCAAGTCTCCGATTTGCCGCATTTTTTCTTGAATTCTCGTCGGGCTAGCTGTTTCTCTGCATGGTGGTCACGTATAGCTGAGGCCCTCTACTTGGACCGCGATCCATCGGCTATCATAGAGAAGTTTTTACTGGATTATCATGAGCCGACGGTAGTCTCCAGCAGCAGTGGCGGCATCAGCAGTTCAAGCGAGGATAGTTCCTCGGGTTATACTGACTCGTCAGTAGCTGTAGAGGTATCGGTCTTTTGAGTAGCTTACTTTGTCTTGATTCTCATTACTTCATCTGCTAACCTTTTGTCGCGCTCCTTCCAGATCACAGCTACGAGTGGGAAGGCTGCTGCTGGCCCATCAGAGGGTGGGTCGAAAGGAAAAAGGCCACACCAGTCGGTCGGCTTAACCGGCTATACCTCCGGTAACCTCCAGGTACAGAGCCCGTCGCTGGAGGAACTCACTAAAGAGCGTCTGGCAAGTAAGCATCCAAACTTTATTTGGAACTTTACTTGGTAAATTTTTCTTATAATCCCTTTCTGACCCTTCCTTGCCGATTCCAGAAAAGCCAAAATCCACAAAGGTGGCAGCCAAGAAAAACCCCAGGCGCAAAGAAAAAAGTGCTAAGAGCTCCTCTCATACACCGGCCGACGTGGTCGGGGTAAGTTTTGTAACCATCATGTTATTTCCATGCACTTCGTAAAGCATCGCAAGACTGATTCTCCAGTTCCTTCTTTCAGCCGACAGCATCAGTTCAGGCAACCGGCATCTTGGCCGATGTCCAGGGCATGTCCACTATTGACCCCCCCGTCTTCTCCAGCTCAACTCCCTGCCGCTTTACTGCCTCAACTCCCTGCCGCTTCACTGCCTCAGTCGACTCCCGCCGCGCCTATGCAAGAAGTGTCGACTGATCCAATGGATCTGCTCGGCTTCAGCTTGGATGATCTTGACGATCCTGAAGTAATGGCCGCAGATGACTACGTTGCTGATCTCCGCAACATCATCGACATCTCTTCAAAGGCATCGGCAATAGTCGTCCGCTCTAAGCCAAACATGCAGGAGAAGTTGAATCGAATTTTTCATGAAGTCTGCTAGCCTGAAGCGCAAATCCTAGCTAACACTCAGCCGCTGTGGGATGCCATGGCTGCCGTGGAAGCCGATCTCCCTCCAGAAACTATGGGGGCACTCCTGGGGGTCTGCCATTTGGACGAGCAAAGGGCGGAAGTAGAAGCCGCCCGTGCTCGTATTGCTCAGCGAGAAGCGCAACAAGTTGACCGCCGGCTTTTAGATCGGCTGGTGGCCGAGGCAAAGATAATGAAGCAGAATTTTGATAAGGATGCTGCTTCTCTGAAAACCACCAAGACCCAAATTCTTCAGTTGGAATCGGCCAAAAAACAACTTGAAGAACAATTGGCCGATCTTCAAAAGCAATTGGTTGATGAACAAGCCCAAGTATCGGCAAAGACTACTTCCCTTTCTGAGCAAAAGCAAACGATTGGCCAAGCCATAGCCAGTGTCAAGGAGCAGTCTGCCAAAATAGTTCCTGTGCCTGGTAATGCCCAAGCTGACGAGAAAATTGTTGATGGAGTCCAAGCTGCACTTGCTAAGGCTGTTGGGGCACTATCGGCTCTAGGTGCCAGACTTCCTGGGTCGGGCCTGTAACATTTATGCTTTGTTGAAACAATGTCCTTTTGCTATACTTTTGTAACACACTTAATCGGCTGTTTAACTGATTTATTTCCAAATTTTTTGTTTTGTACTTTTAATTACGCACCGATCCAAACGCTAGGGTAGTACTTTTTCAAATATCTCCCATTGATTGCTTTTGGTAACATAGTACCTTCGAGTGTTTCAAGTATGTATGCATTTCCGCCAATAACCCGATTCACTTTATAAGGTCCTTCCCATGTTGGCGACCATTTACCAAACCGATTATCCTTAGAACCAATCGGCAATATTGTTTTCCAAACTAGATCGGCTTCACCGAAGGACTTAGGCACAACTTTCTTATTATAAGCCCTTGCAACTTTTTCTTTATTCTTTTCAAGCCGATTTAAAGTAATCAGCCTTAACTCCGCCAAGTCATCCAAATTGCATAGCATCAATTCTTTGTACCCATCGGCCGATAGATTATTCGCCCGCCACTCGCATGGACTCAATATTTATCTCTCTGGTAATCTGACCTCTTGTCCATACACTAACTGATATGGTGACAGTTTAGTCGATCTGTGAAACGCTAGCCGATACGCCCATAAGGATTCTGACAGTGTAGTATGCCAATTTCGAGGCCTTTCATCGATTTTTCTTTTAATCAGCTTGATCAAAGATTTGTTAGATGACTCGGCTTGTCCGTTGGCCTGGGCATAATAGGGTGACGAGTTAAGCAACTTGATACCTAAACTTTCTGCGAAGTTTTTAAAATCGTTGGACATGAACACAGTTCCTTGATCGGTTGTGATGGTCTGAGGAATACCGAATCGATGGATAATGTGCTCATTAACAAAGCCGATGGCTTCCACGTTGGTGACCTTTTCAAGCGGAACGGCTTCTACCCATTTTGAGAAATAATCTGTAGCTGCAAGGATGAACTTATGACCTTTGCTCGATGCTGAGAATATTTGGCCGATTACATCTATCCCCCATCCTCTAAACGGTCATGGCTTGATAATTGGGTGTAAAGTCGATGCAGGCGCGAATTGCACATTTCCAAACTTTTGACAACTTTGACATCCTTTGTAATACTTGAAACAATTCTCCAACATCGTCGGCCAAAAATATCCTGTTCGCCTCAGTATCCGTTTCATCTTGTAAGCAGATTGATGTGAACCACAAATCCCTTCATGCACCTCTCCCATAACTATCTTCGCTTCTTCGTCACCAAGACATCTCAACAGCAAACCCTCCATTGTCTGATAATACAGCTCATCTCCCAACATAACATACTTCAGCGCTTGCTGCCGAATTTTGCGCTCAGTAGACTTGGATGGATTCATCAAATAGGCTACTATTTTTGCTCTCCAATCGGCACCATCGACACAAAGCATTGCTTTGTCAATTTCATCAAACGCTTCAGATCGGCTACTCTCTTTATAGCATGATGCTCCCTGAGCCAATGCATTGGCCTTATCATTCATTTCCCTGGGCACATGGCCGATATAGAACGACGTGAAAGTGTTGATAATATCAAGACAATGCCCTAAATACTTTGATAGCACCTCATCGTTGCATTTAAATTCTCCTTTAATTTATTGCACTACCAACAATGAGTCACCATGTGCCTCTATATTACTTGCCCCGATACCATCTACCAACTGCAGTCCTTTGAGCAATGCTCCATACTCGGCCTGGTTATTAGAGCATCGGCTTTTAAGCCGATATGCAAACTCGATGTTATGTCCTTTTGGCGAAATCAATACAATACCTATTCCAGTCCCCTCTTGACAAACTGACCCATCAAAATACAGTTGCCATGGGGCTACATCGACCATTCCTGCCGTGGTATCATGTCCCGTTATGAAATCGGCTATTGCTTGGCCTTTAATAGCTTTGGCCGATTCATACCGTAGGTCGAACTCGGTTAGAGCATAAGCCCACTTCCCAAGTCGTCCTCTCAAGATTGGCGCAGATAGCATGTACTTAACAACGTTAGTTCTACACACTATTATGCAGGTTGATGCCAACACATAGTGTCTCAATTTCGTACAAGCAAAGTATAATGACAAACACAACTTCTCTACTGAAGGGTACCTGGTCTCAGCATCCAAGAGTCGTCGGCTTAAGTAAAATATTACTCGCTCTTTACCATCAATTTCTTGCGCCAATACAGCCCCAATGGTCTCGCTTTCAGCCGATACATATAGCTTAAATGGGATTCCCATCTGAGGTGCAGCCAAAACTGGTGGTGATGCTAAGTATTGCTTTATATCATCGAAAGCCTTCTGCTGATCGGCTCCCCACACGAACTCCTGATGATCCTTCAACTTTAGCAGTGGCGTAAAAGCCAAAATCCTTCCAGACAGATTTGAGATAAATCGTCTTAAGTAATTAATTTTGCCGATCAGCTTCTGTAATTCGTTCTTGCATGTCGGCGGTTATGTATTCATTATGGCTTTGACCCTTGTTTGGTTAACTTCTATGCCTCTTTGATGTACCATGAAACCAAGGAACTGGCCAGCCGACACACCAAATGTACACTTTAAGGGGTTCATCTTCAGTCCGTGAGCTCTTGTGTTCTGGAACACCTACTCCAAATCGGCCAAACGCTGCCAATCTTCCTTAGACTTAACCACCACGTCGTCGATATAAATCTCAACAATGTGGCCGATTAGATCATTAAAAATCAAATTCATAGCGTGTTGATAGGTAGCACCTGCATTTTTTAAACCGAATGTCATTACTGGCCATTCATACAACCCTATCGCGCCAGGACACCTGAAGGCAGTTTTTGGGACATCAGCTTCTGCCATGAATATCTGATTGTATCCAGCATTCCCATCAAGAAAACTGATAATTTTATTACCCGAGGCGGCATCGATAAGCATATTGGCTATAGGCATCGGATATTCATCTTTTGGCGTGGCCTTATTCAGATCTCTGAAATCGACGCATACCCGAAGCTTACCATTCTTTTTCATGACAGGAACGATGTTGGATACCCACTCAGCGTATCGGCAAGGCCTTATGAATTTGGCTTCCAACAACCTTTCAATTTCTTCTTTTATCACATTGTACAACTCTGGGTTAAAGCACCGCGGAGGTTGTTTATATGGCCGATACCCTGGCTTAATGGGCAGCCGATGTTCTACCAACTGTCGGCTTAATCCAGGCATCTCATAGTATTCCCAGGCGAAGCAATCCCTGTATTCTCTAAGTATTTTGACCAACTTATTTTTGTATTCTAGACCTAAATTTGTACTTACAAAAGTTGGCCTCTTTCTATCACCTTCTCCTATATCGACTTCTTCAAACATATCGGCAGAAGTTAAACCTTGACCCAATTTTTCGCTTTGGAAGTCTTCAATGGCTTCACACGAATTTATCACATGCCGATAGCTCCTCGCCTTGTCTTGTAAAATTTGGATCATTTCTGACCCCATCTTCTCAAGACTTCATTCGCCTGATCAAACGTGCCCCGTCTGACACTGATCGGCATAAAGCCCGACTTCCCGATGCATATGAAGTCACAATCGTCTAGTGGCTTACCTGATATGCACTCTGCCTCTTCGTGTGGCCAATTTGCATCAGAGCTGGCCACGGCAATATGAGCCGATGTATCGGCTGAGACAACTTCGACTTCATCTCCGTTCTATTGCACAAGAAGTTGGTGCATTGTTGAGGATCTGACAATTGGCATGTATCAATCTACCGAGAAGCACACTGTAATTCCCTTTGGCTTCAATCACAAAAAACGCGGTCGGCAAAGTTTTACGGCCGACGGTCAATTCTGTGACCATCACTCCTTTTGCTTCAGTGGGGTCACCTGTGAAGTCATTTAACACCATGTTCGTCTTGATCAAGTCTTCATCAGTTTTGCCCAACTTCTTGCAAGTAGAGAGTGGCATTAAATTCACAGTAGCCCCTCCATCTACAAGCATCCTGGATATCGACTTTCCGTTGATAAAGCCTTTTAAGTACAACGGTTTTAAGTGCCGATGAGGGTCTTGTGGTTTCTCAAACACTGCGTCTTGTGCACCTAGACATAGTTGAGCGAACGTATCTTTAGCCGATTCAGATTTGATTCTGAATTTGGCTGGCAGAGTGAATACCATATTGATATCCATGGGAGGAGTGTCATTTTGCACTATTGGTGACAACAAGTCGTCTGAGGAATCTGACCCGTTATCAGCTTCTTTTCTCCTCCATTCCTTTTTAACAAGTTTCATCGGCCGTAATTCGTTAAATGCTTCGTCTCTCTGTTTTTCTTCTTCGGCTTCTCTTATCTCCTGCGTCCTTAAGCGCTGAAGCCGTCTACGCTGCGATCGGTTGAGTCCTGTCGGGCACCATCTAGGCTTGGGTTCAACCGGCTTGCGGATTTTACCAACTAGGTTCTCCTTAGGTTCTTCTTTCTTGTCCTGTTCTGGTGTACCTAGCCTTTCCTTTATTGGCCTTTTATGCCTTGACTCATTTTGATCTGATATCGACCTAAACAGACGGTCTTTTACTGATTGTCTTGGCCAATTCCTTTGCGGGTAATGCTCCATGGGACATGACCTTGAAGACGGTAATGCCACGCCCCTTTCCCAACAGAATCGCCAAAAAGGACATCTCTGATGAGCCCTTTCTGTGTTGTCTGGCCGATACGAATTATTTGGCTGAAACACACTATTTGGCCGATACGACTCGTCTGATCGGCGAGACTGCCATTTCTGCTGATGACTTATCCCATTATATTTCTCAAGCAACTGTGAGAAAGTCGGCTTAGGCTTGAAAGCTGCTTTTCGAGGCAGAGACCTCTCGGCTTTGTACCATCGCCCGACTTGCGGTTCCCCTTTTGGCTTAACGGTCCTTGAGTTCCTCCCATCTTGATCAGCTTCAATTTGAAGGGAGCCGATCGTTATCTTCAGTGTTTCTCCTTTTGAGCTTGACTTTATATCGACTTGCCTCGTTGCTCTGGGTTTTTCGTCGACAATCTGCTTTCCTTTGCCGGAGCACTGAACCATGTTAATTGGGAAGGGATTGACATCGACTTCCATGGCCGGCTCTTCTGCAAACTTGAGCCGACCATCTTCAATGGCTGCCTGTATCTGCTGCCGAAAGATATTACAATCGTTAGTGTTATGGGAAAAGGAATGATGCCACTTACAGTATCGTCGTTTTTTGATCTCGTCGGCTGAAGGTATGGTATGTCCTTCAGGCAATCGTATCAATTTCTCTTGTAATAACATATCAAATATGCGGTCACATTTGGATCGTCGGCGTGCTTGACCTCGACTTGCTCCTCGTCGGCTTAAGCCACGAACAGACAAGCGGTTTTTTGGAACCTTTTATCCATTCGGCTATATTTACATCTGCTTCATCTTCAGAAGTTTCACTTGAACTACACTCAACCATGTTTACTTTAGCCTTATCTTTTCCATTGCCATTTAATCTAATTTTTTCCTTGAATTCTTTACTTAAATATCGGCTTTCCTGTGCCGATACACGATGAAGCAGGTGACTTAAATCAGTAAATTCCTGTCCAGCAAGTTTTTCTTTAAGTGGGGGAATCAACCCTTGAAATGCTAAATCGGCTAGTTGGTTATCGGGCAATACTACACTGAAGCAGCGATTCCGCACTTTCCTAAATCTTCTAATATAATCGGAAGCCGATTCGCCAAACTTTTGCCGGACAGCGCTCAGGTCTGAAATTCTTAACTCTAAACTACTAGAGAAAAAGTATTCATGAAATCGACTTTCTAAATCATTCCAAAAATGGACCGAATTTGGAGGCAGATTGGTAAACCAAGTAAAAGCAGTCCCTGATAAAGACAAGGGAAAAAGTCTAATCTTCAACCCATTGGACTGAGCTACTTCAACACACTGGGCGATAAATCTTCCAACATGTTCTAAAGTGGTGACTGAATCATCCCCTGAAAACTTTGCAAAATCGGGAATCCTAAAGTTATGGGGATATGGCATGCGGTCAATATAATCTGGGTACGGTTTTCTATAGCCGATTATTTTCCCTTTGGGCTGTAAGCCAAATTGATCTCTCAAGACCATGGAAATCTGATCAGCCCAATTGATATTACTGGCCGGTGGAACACCGAGGTTTGGCCAATTGTGATGGCGGTATCACCCGAGAGTGCAAACTCGGCCGGTCGGCTTGCCCTAGCAGACGGGTACTGTTGTTGCCATGGCTCATACCCATCGGTTCTGGTAGCCGTAACCTCAGGCAATGGAATGGACGGCTCTGTGTATGTAACTATTTTATATGGAGCCGGATTTCTAACTTGAAATGGCCCTTGGGGTTTACAATTTCTTTCTAATTTAGTCGGCTGAGGAGCCGATGGAACGTAGGAAACACCTGACGCCGATGGATCTGACTTTGCAGCGTCCGTATATGCATGGTAATGCAGAACTGAGTTTGAGCGAGGATTTGTTGGTGCCAACACGGTGGGTTGGGTCGGCATTAGTGAAGGTGCAGGTGCCGACGCCTTGATCGTGCTGGCATTTGGTGCCATGGAATATACGGGATATGTTGGGAGTGGCTGCAACGGATCCAGTAATCCTCCAGATGTCGCCAACTCCTGTGCAATTGTCTTTACGCTATTTTCTATCATCGGCTTCAAGGTTGTGACCAAAGCCGATGATTGATTGATTAATACATGATGCATAGATTGCTCAATCATAACGGACAATTCGGCTTGAGTCGGGAGATATCGGCTTACCGAATTCGACGCAGCATCAGTTTCGCCAAAGGGATTCAAAGTTGGAAGCGCCATCTTTTGCGTGACCCCTCGCCGGGTTTTCTGATAACAACCCAACATCAATTCCTCCAAGGCAGCTTTCCGATATTCGATTTCCTTGCGCTGCTCTGGAGTTAAATCGTCCAAGGTAGGGACGATTATGGCGTCAGTGTTCACGTCGGCTGGTGCGATGGATTTTCCTGTAGTCATCTTGTCGATTGTTGTCCCACCGGGCGTGCCAAAAATGTGTTGACGCCAAAAACGTGAAGAGGGTTTCTGGTTGCAACACACCAGACGAACGCCGGGTTCAAGTGTGTGCGAGGCGTGCCAATTGATTTGACCCTGCAATCGATAAGGAGGTTGTGAAATCCAATCAAGCCGATCCTAGAAGCGAATCGGCTAAAACAGAAATCAGCTAGAAAACCGATTAGAAGGGTAACTAGATTAGTCGATTAAGATTAATCCGAAGGTAAAAGGCAGATCGATTTTGAAAAGGCGATGCACAACAAGACAGAACAAATCAAACCTGGAGAAATCGAAGATGATCAAATAATCGGCGATTCGCAACTTTATTTGATCAATGTCGACTTACAAAGGGAAGATTACAGAGCTGAAAGACTAAAAGCTATGAAAGAAAACTAGCAGATGTGAATTTTTCTTGTTGTTCTCCAGGCAGCTCTGGTGTGCCTTATATACCCGTTTAGCCGATCCGAGTCCTGTTCGGTTACGGTGACATACTCCGAGTCGGCTATAGTTTCCTACCTGGACTCCTGTTTCCAAAAGCTTGACGTACGTTATCCAGACTTTCCAAAGATATTTCCGTGCGCTGTTCAAACTTATATATGATGCCGATTTGCCCTGCAATTTCTAAAATTTGGTGCAAACAGTATTGTACGGTCTCAAACAAGCACCTATATTATGGTATGAGCGACTTAGGTATTTTCTAATTTCAAAAGGATTCAAAATTTGGAAGGTTGACACAACACTCTTCACTTAAATCATAGATGAAGAATTCTTTGTATGTCAAATTTATGTTGATGATATTATTTTTGATTCTACTAATAAAGATTTTTACAAAGAATTTGGTGATATGATGTCTAGAAAATTTGATATGTCAATGATCAGAGAATTAAGCTTCTTCCTTGGACTTCAAATCAAACAGCTAAAGAGTACGACATTCGTGAGCCAAACCAAGTTCATGAAGGATCTACTTAAGAGCTTTGGCATGGAAGACGCAAAGCTCTTCAGGACTCCAATGGTATCCAACAGGCATCTTGATCTAAATGAGGGAGGTAAACCAGTAGATTTAAAGCTTTATCGTTTGATGATTGATAGTTTGCTTTATCTTACCACATGTAGGCCTGATATCATGTTTAGTGTTTGCATGTGTGTATGCTTTCAAGCTTCACCTAAAGAGTTCCATTTTGTGGCCGTCAAGAGAATTCTAATGTATTTAAAGTATTCCTCAAATATAGAGTTATGGTATCCTAAAGGTGCTAAATTTGATTTAATTAAATATTCGGATTCGTATTATGTAGGTTGCAAAAGGGATAGAAAGAGCACATCGGGTAGTTGCTAATTACTAGGTAGATATCTTGTTTTATGGGTTTTCAAGAAACAAAATTATGTAACCCTATCCACTGCCGAAGCCGAATATATATCCGCTAGTAGTTGTTGTGCTCAATTATTATCGATGAAGCAAATTCTAGTGGATTATGAAATAAATTTTAAAAATGTGCCTCTTTTATGTGATAATGAGAGTGCCGTTAAGATATCCAACAACCCGGTCCAACATTCAAGAACCAAACATATAGATATCCACCACCATTTCTTAAGAGATCATGTGAGTATATATGATATTGTGATTAGTCACATTAGAATCAAAGATCATTTAGCGGATATCCTCACCAAGCCCTTAGATAAAGATCATTTTTGCAAATTGAGGGATGGGTTAAATGTCATAGATATCTCAATTGTAGCTTGAATGCATACATTTTAATTGTTTTCTCTATTTGGTGTTATTAACTTTTATTTGATTTTTCTAGTCTTTTTGATGAGCAACATATTAAGAGGAAGTGTTATGCCACTTATATATATACCACATCCCTAGAATGAGAATCTAGGCTATACTAGATCAAAATATGTTGAAATATTTTATTTTGAATCATAATGTCTTAATTCTCCAAATTTTTCATTTTCAAAGTGTATATATAAATCTCATTTTTCTAATATTCTTACATTAATAAACCTCTTCTATGTTGAAAATAACTTAAAAATGTTTTGGACAAAATTCTATTGACTTTAAAAAGGTTCTATAAAATCAAAACTTTGGTCTATATTGACCTATTTAACGCACTTTGTGAGTTATCACCTTTGGAACTAGGATTTTGTTATAATTTGTCTTCCAAAATGTATTTTATAACTTAAACATGCCAACAAATGAGATTATCACCTTGTCATGTGTTCTTTTTCAAAAAGATCATTATTTCTCTCTCAAAAGTCTATTTTGGTAAAAACTATTTTGAAAATTGTCTTTCTTGGTTATCAAGTTAGAATGCTCATATATGTTTTTTATCAAAAATTGAAGACATTAGAGCTATTCCTAACTTTTTGGATCTTATGATAGCCTGGTACTACCGACCTAAGGATAGTAGCACCGGAGGACTGGTACTACCGGCCTGAGGGAGGTAGCATTGGATTAGTCGGGTACAGGGAGTTAAGTCGATGCGGTGCAACCGCCCTACCCATTCCTTCATTATCCCGAACCACTATTTTTTCTTCCCCTTCTCTCTCACCACTTCATCCTCCTCCCAAATCCTTCAAGAACTTTTGTTGATTTTAGCACTTTCCTTGTAACTTTTTGTTTCTCCCTCGATCCTCTACTCCAAGGTATCATATCCCCTCCTTTCTTTTCTTAAATCTTTTGCATTTACATGCCCTAAGACTCATTTTCTAGATTTCTAGGGTTTTTATGAGATGGGGGAAATTTGTGCATTCTTGATGAAATCGTTGAACAAATTGAGTAATATAGTGACATATAATGTCTATGAGTACCATTCCATGGTTCAAATTGGTCAAAATCTCAATGATTCATCATTTTAGGGTTTGACACCGATGCGGCCGGTGCTACCAGCCTCTGTGCAGCAGCACCGCCCCAACCCCGGTGCTACTGGACCAACATAGGTGTTAGCACCGGGATTGCTTTCAAACTCAGCCCAAAGTGTCACTTTTTTATAAGTAATCCATCTCTAGGGCATATTTCCTTTGATCTCACTCCTTGTACTCCTTATCTATCCAGCAATCATGCCAAAAGCCAGGAATGTGCCCAAACCTCGCGGTGGTGGTATGCTTCGAAAAGCCACTAGCAATAGAGGTCCTCCTCCCCCTTATGTAAGTGATAGTGATGATTCGATGACAATTGCGGTAAGAGATCTGGAGAACAGGAAGAAAGTTCAATAAGACATTGGTGGCAGCTCTTGACAAAGAAAAGGGAAGCAACGCTCATCAGAGTCTAGCAATGAAGAGGAAGAAGAGGAAGAGAGTAATAACATGGATATTGATGAACGTGGAAGTGATAGTGAGGGATCAGAGGAAGAGGAAGAGGAAGAAAACTTCAATGATTTTGATCCTAGTACAAACTTAAAGCAAATTAAAGGTGAAAAGTATTACTCCCTAGGACAAGCTAATCAATACATGTTGCCTAGAAGTGCTACTGAAGATAATTTCAGAACACTCTTTCAGAAGAATGTGTATTATGAGATCTATATGTACAAGGAATTTGCTGACCATAAGTGGGTGAATTGGGAGCATATAAGAAAGATTCCACTATTTGTTGAAGTACCTGAATTATTTTAGGGTGCAAGCTTGGTAGACTTTATTAGTCAGAAGTGTGATTATAATGAAAATATGATTAGACAGTTCTATGCCACACTGCATATTCCTAAGTCATACAATGAAATAACTTGGATGATAGATGCAGTAGTGCACACAATGACAAAGGAGGAGATAGAGGATGCTTGGGGGATATACCACAGTGGGTATCCTAGAGTGCACAGCGCCAGGGTCCTTCCTCTTGCTAGGCAACTCGAATTTTATGGCCCAACTACTTCCATCAGGCGCCCAAGTAAAATGGCCAACCTTCTTCCCACGTCGAGCCTCATCAACAGGATAGTCAGGTTTACTGTTCATCTCAAGAGTGGCAATGTTGATGAAATCAGAAGTTACGCTTGGAACATAATGAACAAGATCATGTATAAGCACAAATTTGATGTGGTTGACTTCATGCTTTGAGAGATGGCATCCTCTGCTTGCGATTGTGGTAAGAGAATTTATGTTGCTCCATTCATTATGATGATCATTAAGAGGGTGACTGGATATCGAGGTGGGTGTGGCAGCGCTCACAAGCCATACCGGCCTCGTGAGACAGCACCTCAAGCCATTAATCAGAAAGGCCAGTCATCTTCTCAGCAGCCACAGCGGTAGGAGACCGCACAAGAGGGCCAACACACTCAGGCAACTCATCACACTCACCATGATCAGTTCTTTGATAGTCTGCGAAATGACATGATGAGTAGCTTTGCGAGCCTTCGGTCTGATATGATGAGCAATTTTGCAAGAGTGGATTAGTATTAGTCTCAGACCCGACAGATTGTTGAGTAGGTTAGAGAGTGGATGGACTCTATTGACTTGACCATTTTCATGCTTCGCACCTCTTTTCAGGAGTACCGCTCTCAGCAGTCTCCCATTGCATTTCATCTCTACGGGCCTCGCTGTACTTCTCCACCTCCTCCATCTTCTTGATTTCCCCTAGAGTACTCTTTTTGGTATTTGACGCCAAAGGGGGAGAAGTATGAAGAATGAAGAATTGAAGTTTTAAGCCCGCTCTGGAGGATTAGCTTAAGTACTATTGATATATATGTTGTAAGCTAATAAACCTTTGTTGTTGTTTTTGGATGTTTAGATTTGGCACTTTATGTGGCTTGGATGCTTATGGTTACTTTTTAATATCTCTTACTCATGGTTCATTATCTCATATTCATTTTCATGCTTGATATATTCATTGCATATATATTGTTATCCTTAGACTCAATGTTTACAAGGAAACTCTGTCAAAATTTCCAAAAATCTCAAATGAGCAAATGTGTAACATCCCAAAATTTAAGTTTTGGAATGTTTGAACTTGAAAATGAACCATTTGCATTTTTCTTGAATTAATCAAAACATAATTTGAATTTTCTAATAATAAAAAGATTTAATTTGATTAATCTATACATCAAATCAAAGCTTAGTTGGGTTCACTATGCTCCAAGGATTTTTTTGGTATTTTTCTATATTTTTATGAATTTATTTGCCATTTATTTGAATTTATTTGGATTTATTTGAATTTAGAGAATTTACTTAATTGGAAAATTGTTTTTATTTTCAAATTTTACGCTCGAGCCCAATCTTCGCCGACCCAACCCAATTCCTTCGCCCCACTCGGCCTGTTCTGCTCCGTAGCCCACTTTGCGCGTTCGCCCAGCCCAGCTAGCCCGCGAGCAACCACCGTCGGATGGGCGATGCGTGTGTGGCCTGGATGCAGCCATGTCGCCCGCACCGCACCGTCACCGTCCCAACCCTAACCCTAACTGCCGTCCTCATTTTCTAGCTTTGGCACGCCTCCCCAAACCTATTTAAGGCACCGCTACACCCAGCCCGATGTTCCTCGCTCCGCGTCAACTCCATCGCCATTTCTGCTGTCGACCAAGCTGCCACCGTTGCATCGTACGAGCTCGCCAGAGTTGCGCCGCCGCTCAAGCTCTTCTTCTCCGTCCGTCCACCGCTCCGGTGCATCTCCACCGTCGTCACTTGCCTCCTCACGTTGCCCACGATGCCCTCTTCCAGATCTGCCAAGTCCCTTGCCCGATTTGTCGAAGTTCTGCCACGTCCCGCGCCTTCTTCCTCATGTCCAGCGAAATAGCTCCGCTCTTCACCGTCGACCTACTGTGCTCAACCGTGGCTATCCGATCTTCCGTCAACGCGCTAGATTGTGCCATGCCCCACCGCATGCACCCTTGTTTCTCTGCCGTTCGATCCGCACCGAGCCACTAGATGTGTGACATGTGCCCCACCGCGTTAGCGCCCGCGTGTGCGCTCGGTCAGCGCCGCGTCTACCACCACCGCGGTGCCACATCAGCCGAGCCGTCACGTCATTGATGACGTCAGCGCTGGTGCTGTTTCGTAGACCCGGTCCACCATGGACCAGCGCCATCTCATGGACTCGGTCAATAGACCATGGGTCCCGCATGTCAGTGAAATACGGATTTTTGAATTTATTTTTATTTTAGAAAATTGATTGCTGATGTCAGCGATTGCGCAATAAATCAATTTTCTTGTAGAAAAAAAATCAAGAAATTTAGTTTTTACCTTTTTTAGCCTTTTTTCTCTGAATTCAATCTTTCGGAGGCTTGTTCTCTTTTATACGAACTCTAATTGAGGCGATTCAAGTTTCTAAATTTTTCTAAATCGAACTCTACCTCCTAGAGCCATTTATTTTCAATTTTGAGCTTGTTTGTGTCTCTGTTTAGTATTTATTTGGTTTTGTTGCTTTCTTTTTCGGTGGACACGAATCCCGAAGGAGCAAACGGAGGTTTTGAAGACTAAGACTCATCACTAGATCATTAAGACAAGTCATAACCTTTGATCATATTGATCCTATGTTTGCAAAGTAATTTGGTATATATAATTGCATGCTATTTGTGTATCAATGCTTAATTTATGAGAATAGCTATTCACCTGATTGACATTATGCCACCTTCATCTTTGCAATGCCATGCATCCATTGTTAGCCACTAGTTGGGTCATTACTAGTTGGACATAATCATAATACCAATAGTGGGCTATCGTAGCTATGCTTAGACCTGTGTAGTTGTACGATGGGATTCATATCACATGTGAATTAATGCTAATCTTGACTTAATGAGATATTGAATCGTGACCGTTAGCCACTGTTGTAAAATTTGTTGTACCATGGCAGGGGATGCCACTGGTCTTGGTTGAACAAAATGTTTTCCTTTGGGCAAGTAATCGTGCAGTAAAGGGGGTGCTTTCTAGCACATTGGGATGTGGCTGTCTTGCTTGAGACAACTTAAGAACTTAATCTTGTGCGATATTGAACTGGACCTAATCATGTAACCACAAGTCTAGTATGGGACAGACTTAGCTGATTAATTTGTAATGTCTAATCTTGAGTACTGCCAATTGTTGGTGTGTGTTCCGGGATGGACGGATAGAGTCACAAGGCTCAAGAGGAGGCCTCGAGGGGTGAAACCTTAGAGAGCAGTACCGAGTTTAGATAATGCATTGTAAAGGCTTTGTTATGATATCTTTGTGACACACCAAAGGAAGTGTGTTACTACTGGTTGCACCAAGAGATGTTTATGTCTTGTGGGTAAAGTTGTACAATCTCTGCAGAGTGTAAAACTATTCAAATAGCCATGTCCGCGGTCATGGACGTGCCTAGGAAGTTCACACGAGGTATAAAGTGTTTTCATGAAATGTGGGAATGTAGAATTGTTGGAATGTGAACGGAGAGTTCACTGTTGTTTTGTTGTCTAAAGTTACACTGTTGAATTTAGTGGTTTGATACTTGTTTTGAATGGTGTAGGATGATGCCTTGCCATTCTGTTCATGTTGTCTACTATTGGTTTACCAGTTATTTATTAGCTTTTTCATCCACATGCTTTCAATCTACTTACTGTATTTCAATTCAAGTTATTGCTTTTTGCAAATGAACCATATGACTGTCCTTTATCAAGCCTTGCATGAATATCGCATCATTTCCCTACAGCTTGCTGAGTACCTTTTGTACTCATGACTTTATGCCCTTGTTGATCAGTTGCTGAGGAAGGACCAGAAAGTAATGAGTACCATGAAGAGGAATACTATGAAGACTAGTGGACTAGGAATGTGTTTCCCTAGACGATTGCCTGTGGCATGTCGAATGGCCCAAGTTATCTTATTTTCACTACAATGTTTTATTTGTTTTTCAGGACTATAAGGCATAGTTGTATGAACCTTGACCATAAGGTCATCTACTTTGAATAATAATAATTTACTTTTTCTTAGTTAATTTGTTGTATGGAATGGTACTTCATCTATGTAGCCACTGTGTGCACTAGCGTGATCCTGGACTAGTGCAGTATACACAGAGGGTTTTGGATTTGTAAATCCAGGTCCCGACAAAGATGGTATCAAAGCCATATCGACTGTAAGTCGCTCTCTTAGTTAGCATGGTCTTCAAAATCATTTTCTAAATCAAACCAACAAATTTGTATTTAAAAGTTTGCCTACTCTCATCTTATTCCTAGGTTCTTATTACTCTCCTTTGCTGAAACATTGCTTTGAAAGTTAAATTGATCTTATCTCATGAGACCTCTCAAAGCCCTAGATATTCTGCAAGAAATCAAATCAAGGGGGACAATGATCAAGATGTCGAAGAGTATATCAGAAGACTACCATATAAGATAGGTTTGTGGTGCTCTATGATGTTAGAGCATGCCACTTTTTTCAGTTTAGTTACATGTAAACTAAGATTTTCATTACTTGTGTGTTGGGTATATTGAACACTTGCCTCAAGCACGGTGGATAAAGCTATGCTTATTGAGGAGTCTTATCATGAGTTGAAAGAGTCACGCAAAAGGAAAATGATGCAGCATGGAGCTCATCAGAGTCACCAGCAGAGAGCCAGGACCAATGCACAATAGCCTACTCATTTTACTCCTCCATCTGCATTCACGACACCTGCACCAGCGCCTTGCCCAGCTCCTTCAGGCAATCACAACTTCAGCATCAACAACAATCCGCCTCAAAGGACCAGTAATCCAGCTACGAGAGTCACATGTTTTAATTGTCATGAACGTGGTCATTATGCCAACAATTGCCCAAGAAAGCAAACTGTGACGCTAGTCTGTTTCAACCTGGGATCTACACCAGCCAAGAACCCCGCACCAGGAGCAAGACGTGGAACATCTCAGACTCCCAATCAAGCCACCAGGAATCCACCGCCTAATGGAAGAGGCCATGTGAACCATGTCACCACTGAGGATGTCCAGTCTGCACCAGACGTCATACTAGGTAAGCTCCTAGTCAACTCAGCATGTGCCATAGTTTTGTTTGATTTTGGAGCTACGCATTCGTTTATTTTTTAGAGTTTTGCTACACTTAAATTGTTGGAACATTTAGTGAACCCTAGAGAATTTAGGTTTAATTGTCAAAAATTACAATTCTTACTTAATAATTTTATTTATTGCAATTAGAGCAAAAACAAATTTATAAACCTTCTATTCACCTCCTCTAGTCAGTTATCCTTGATCCTAGACAAGCTCAAGAGGAGAGGGGACTGTCGAGCACAGACAGTGTGGCAAGTCTTACCGAGCCCACATGCTTGAGATTGACTCCTGCGATGGTCCCGTCTCACCTACCACGACAAACAATGTTGCTGTTATCTATCTACCTCTCGATATAGATGAGCGCGGTAGGGTCAACCTGAATATACTATGTGGACCACCATCGTCTCTCTCCACGGTACCAGTTGGCAACGCTGAAATTTTGCAAAATTACAGTAGGAATAAAACATCGACTTTCTTGTTGAGTCTAGAGTTTCCTGTAAAATTCCGATGAGAATTATCATGCGTTCCTGTTGACGCCAAAAATGTGAAGAGGGTTTATGGTTGCAACACACCAGACGAACGCCGGGTTCAAGTGTGTGCGAGCGCGTGCCAATCGATTTGAACCTGCAATCGATAAGGAGATTGTGAAATTCAATTAAGCTGATCCTAGAAGCGAATCGGCTAAAACAGAAATCAGCCAGAAAGCCGATTAGAAGGGTAACTAGATTAGTCGATTAAGACTAATCCGAAGGTAAAAGGCAGATCGATTCTGAAAAGGCGATGCGCAACAAGACAGAACAAATCAAACCTGGAGAAATCGAAGATGATCAAACAATCGGCGATTCGCAACTTTATTTGATCAATGTCGACTTACAAAGGGAAGATTACATAGCTAAAAGACTAAAAGCCATGAGAGAACTAGCATATGTGAATTTTTCTGTGTGTCCTCCAAGCAACTCTGGTGTGCCTTATATACCCGTTTAGCCGATCCGAGTCCTGTTCGGTTACGGTAACATACTCCGAGTCGGCTATAGTTTCCTACCTGGACTCTTGTTTCCAAAAGCTTAACATACGTTATCCAGACTTTCCAAAGATATTTCTGTGCGCTGTCCAAACTTATATATTATGCCGATTTGCCCTGCAATTTCCAAAATTTGGTGCAAATAGTTCCAAACAGGACTAAATTTCGTATTTGACATACATCCGGTACTTTGTACGGAACCACACATATCCTGATCTGTAGTTTACTATAAATTCCGGTGAAAATTATCGTGCATTCCAAACAGGGACTGAGTTTCGTGCCTGAAATACGCAAGGTGCTTCGCACGAAACCATTCATATCCTTTGCAATGTCTCGGTCGGGTCCAAACTAGTCCTAATTAGCTACTAGATCAAGTATGGACACGATCCATTAAAGCCATGGACGAGTTAATAGTTATGCATATCTAGGGAGTCTTGGTAGCAAAGCCAAGCAAAACAGACAAGCGTAATCAAGATTGCTTAGGTACATGAAGATTTGATCGCGAAGACTACATGAACTCTATCGTGGATGGAGGTATGCATGGAGACAAGGCGAAGAAAGCTAGCGAGGAGAACGATTACTAATTAAGGCAGCATGCATGAGCTAATCATGGTGACTTTGTAATCTCTTATCAATTACTATATCTAGGATTGTAGCTTGTATTTCGTAGACTTACTATACCATTGGTTTATATATGCAATATCTAATAGTAATGCTGGCGATAGAGAGATGGATATCAACTAATATAGGTAACATATCGATGACGTCGAAAAATATGATGAAGGATTTATCAGCTGAAAAACATGTAAATACCAGGTTTAAGCTTAGTTCATGGCGTGTCAGCCGATTTGATACTGCAATCGGTAAGATTGATAAATAATAATTGTTCATAACCAATCTAATGATACAATTGGCCAGATAGATCTAAACAGCTTTACAACTGATTAGATAATAGGTAAATGTCTGTTTTTTCCCTCAAAAAGGCGATATGCAACAAGATCGGTATAAAACAAACTTAGGATAATTTGGCGTAAATCGAAGATGATCAAAATCGGGTGATGCGCAACTTATTGATAAAAAATGAATACAAATGGAGATTCTAAATTACAATAACTATTCCTAGTCGATAGAAAGTAAATAAAAGTATATACGAGTTATTTGATTGATTGTTGAATGATTCGTCTACTCGCCTCTAATCCTTTTTATAGCGTATAGGCCGATTGTATTATTTTCCAATCAGTCATAAATTATGAACCATATTGGCATCGACCTCTTTGCAAGTAAAATTCCTTATCCAAACCGATATCGTCTAGATATCCAAATTTAATTCGGCCTAACAAATCGGTCATATATTTTGCCAAATTCTAGTGCAAGGCATTTATTCCTAAAGGAATCGAACTGTCTCACAGAAAATTCGTATAAAATTTCTGTAAAAATTCTGTGTTCTAAACGGGTGGAAATGAGAGCACAGTGCTGGCTAAAACATCGATGTTGCACCTAGCTATCAGCTTCGAGCTGTAGTGTTCCTTTAGAGTAACGACTAGTAATGATTAGCGAAAACACGGATGATTAATGTTTGATCCTATCAGAGCAAGGGGAATGATTGATGATAGTTGCGACAATGACCAGTGTTGGATCCTATCGGAACATAGATGGTTAGTACAAGAGCATTTGTAACGACATGTCCGGGTTGGGACAATCAATGCAACTGGTGTGGCGCAATCGAGACATCGGCTCCCACATGAACCAGAGCGCAAGCTGATCATTCTTCTCGTACCCTCGAATTAGCTGATGTTAATGCTGCATTACCTGTATTAATCGACCACCCCCAATGCTAATCACTGGGTCCTAGGTCTCGCCGCCGCTTCTGACGACGGTGACAAGCAGATCCAAGAAAACGCCTTTTCTTGTTTTTTTTAAGAAAAGCTTCTTGACGAGCAGCGCAAGCTGACTGATTTTTCAGCTTTTTTTGTCCTTTCTTTTCTCAAAATGTTTAATGATAGGTTTTTTGATTGGATGTTTGTTACCAGTTTTGGGAGAAAACTGAGGCCCAGCTTGAAATGTGAGAATTTTTCTTAATTCTTATAGAACTGTTTCACTTGTAATTTCTGTGTTTATATTGTGACACTATTTTTCCGGTTTCTTTAACCCTTGTGACACTATTTTTCTGGTTTCTTTTAACCCTAGCAACAGCTAAAAATCTTAATCCAGAAGGAGGGACGATGTCGCCGCCTAAGACAAGGCCAGCTTTAAAGTCATTATTTTTCTAGCTCTATAGTAATTTTTTTTAATAAATTTAGTTTCTTTACAAACGTAATTACAAAAATAGCTCTATCCCCTTCACGAAAAGATCTAAATATGACACATGTCACCTCCTATAGTTCCACAGCGCGCTACTGTGCTCCTAGCCTAGCAAGTCACTGAACTTGCCACGCTATGGAAATACGGTAACTCCTTTCGCGTTGTGGGATTGCGAAAGATGATACATGTGTCATCTCAGATTCTTCGGCGGTGAAAGATAAGATTATTTTTTAATTATGTTTATAATATGATTAAAATTAAAAGAAATGTTATTGATCATTTCACCAGCTTCGCGGGAGCCGAGGACGCTGGCTTCCTAGAGCCGAACGCGAATATGAAGTGATAAATTTTGATTAAAATCTCGAAAATTTTAGGGGAGAGCCACGTATGAGAGAGACGGTGCTCTCCACCGAACCCAGAAATGGCGGTTCCCTGTCTCCTCCTTTATTCCTTCCCTCCTCCCTGCTCACTCCCACTCCCACTCAGCCCCTCTCCTCACCAATGCCTCCCTCGCTAACGCTACTTCTCATTCTCAACTCGCTCCTCCTCCTCCCGGCCGGCGGCGGCGACGTCCGGCGGGTGCTGCACGAGCCGCTCTTCCCTAGCGATTCGATGCCGCCGCCGTCCCCGCCGGCTCCCCCCGCACCGGACTTCACCTCCGACCCCTCCACGCCGGCCCCGCCCGAAAACGGCGGGCCCGCGCTGCTGCCCCCGTCGGCCACCCCGGCGCCGCCGCCGCCCCCCAACACCGTCGCCGCCGACGTCTCCTCCTCTCGCTCCGGCCCCACCCCGCGCCTCCGCGGCGGCGGAGGCACACCCAAGGCCGCCATCGTAGTCGCCTCCGCCGCCGCCGCCGCCGTCCTCGCCCTCCTCGCCTTCGCCGTGGCTTTCCTCCTCACCGGCCGCCTCGGGCGCCACCCTGCTCAGCCGTACAAACCACCCGCCCCCATGCACCATGAACCCACCACCACCGTGGAGGGGCCCAACGACTCGGGGGGCGCGGTAGCCGGCTCCTCGACGGTCTCCCAGTACCGCAAGGTCCGCGCCGAGCGCGCGCGGCGGGGTATGTGCCGCGACGTCGATACCGTTCCGAGCCCAGAGCTACGCCCCCTCCCGCCGCTGCGGCGAGGGGCTTCCGCGGCGCCGGGGTCGTCCGACGAGGACGCGGCGTACTACACGCCGGGCCAGCGCTCTGCGGGGTCCGGCGGTGGCGAGGGCGGCGGAACATGGAGCGAGGCGAGCGCGTCCAGCCCGCGCACCACCACGGCCTCCCGCCGCAGCCTCCCCAGCCTCACCAGCGACTTCTTCCCCACGACGCCGGCCGCCGCCGTTCCTGTCGCCGTGGCGCCCCCTCCTGCTCCTCCAGCACCACGCTCCCGCCGCACGCCGCCGCGCACCCGCTTGTCCGCCGTCTCCGTCCCCGACATGATCAAACAGATGATCTCACCACCCTCCAACCCTCCACCCCCACCCCCTCCTCCTCCACCACCACAACCACCACCAAGATTCAACAACACAATTCCAAAACCCCCACCACCGCCACCAGAGCCATCATCTGGACCAGTATCTGCGTGCCGGCTGCTCGAGCCGATACCCGTGGAGGGTCCTAGCATTGCTGCACTGAGGGCGCCTGTCATGGCGATGACGAAGGACAATGACAGCAGTAGTAGCATGTCAGTAAGGACTCGGGACGACGCTGGCAGCGCTGAAGCCCAGCCAAAGCTGAAGCCGCTGCACTGGGACAAGGTCCGAGCAAGCTCCGACCGCGACATGGTCTGGGACCGGCTCAAGTCCAACTCCTTCCAGTTAAGATCGGTTTCAAAGCACATGCAGGATTTTGAGTTTGTTTGTCAGGTCTGTGAAGTTGATAGGAGTTTTTTGCAGGTTGGATGAGGACATGATCGAGGTGCTGTTCAGGAACAATGCGGCGGCCGTGGCGCCTAGGGATGCCCCAAAGAAAGCCGGTGTGCCGCAGTTTAGGCAAGAGGAGAGGGTCCTTGACCCCAAGAAGGCACAGAACATTGCCATCCTTCTGCGCGCACTGAATGTCACGCTCGAGGAGGTCTCGGACGCGCTGTTAGATGGTGAGAAAATCTTTGGAGCTCTGCATAATGTTGGTTTTATGGAATTCCGCTGTGAACTCAGCTGATATCTAATAGCTTGATATTTTTATACATTAGCTCTTTAACTTCATATCTTTCATTTGATTATGATTTAGACATAGCTAGGATTGAAGGATACTCCGATAGAAGGTTACTTTCAGATTTATATCGACATGTGTTTCCCTTTCCATGATAATTCTCACAGTTGGCGGATAACTCTTTTCGACAGCGACAGCCATGTGAAGACAGGCAGATTTAAATAATCTGTTCCTGTCAATAAAATAACAACAATACAATGACCTGAAATCCTTGCCTGGGGAAGAAGACCTTCACCAACTTATTCTGTTAGGAAAGATGTGGACATCCTAATGTGACATCCATGTCATTTGATTGAACTTAAAACACTTTATTGCAGATGGTTAAATTATACGGAATTGTTAGAAATCTGTCAGATGAATTTTTGGGGTATCAGTCGAAGTTTTAGCCTTTTGATTTGCCTCACGATTTGTGTGCCCATTCACCTCCGACTCTGTCTTCGTCCCCGGCGAGACTCCAGCAAGCTTCTTTAGGGTCGGGTTCACCTTGGTTAGGGTTTGTGGCTCACCGGGGCCTTGATTTAGAGGGAGGCCGAGGCGGCAGGAGGACCGGTAGTGGGTGGCAGAGGTGGGCGTTGGAGGTTGACAGGAACGACAAGATCAAGAGAATATTAGGAGGCGGGGGAGATGGAGGCTGGCGGTGACGACGATGGGAGAGGAAGTGGTGCGCGGCAATGATGACGGGAGATGAGGAAGCGAGCGGCGGCACCGACGGGGCAGCAGTGCATCGGTGGCGGTGGGGGTGCGGTCGGGAGGTGGCGGTGGCCGGGTGGAGTGGAGTCGGTCGGGAGGCTGGTTTAATATAAAGGTGAGGGGAGCATAGGACATTGGATCTAGATCCAGATCTGATCCAACGGTCCAAAAAACTGACTGATATTTGCAAGAAAAAAAAACATTGGAATGATGAGTAGACAATCCCTAAATTATATAGGGAATTCCCACTTCCCGGATTATATTACTGATAGGTTTACATATTCTGTCTGGTATAGTCTGAGATTCAGTTTTCAGTACACCTTAAATATGATCTAGAAAAAAGGAACTGTTTTCACGTTCTCCTCAATTGGTAGCTGACTTTAAAAGAAAATAATCATTTAAATTAAATTTTAGCACAGCAATAATATGAAGGCTTTGAATTTTGAACTCCACATATGCCTCTTGACTAATGTACTCTTTGGTAATGTTCTTTACCAATGTTAAAGTAAATCAACAGAAAGTAATTCCTATTTTAGGACAAAATTAAGGGTTGCTTTATAATACATTCTAATACAGAAATACATAGTTCTCAGCAATGCACAATTAGATTAATATTGCAACTGTGTGTGTCTGTTCTAACAGCTATATCATAATATTCCAAGTTACCATTATGTCTAATTCTGTTGACCAAATGTTCCTACTGTGATTTTAAACAGGTAATGCTGAATGTTTGGGGACTGAACTTTTGGAAACCTTAGTAAAGATGGCTCCTACCAAAGAGGAAGAACTGAAACTTCGAGACTTCACTGGGGACTTATCAAAGCTTGGCTCAGCAGAGCGCTTTCTGAAAGCAGTGCTTGATATACCTTTCTTCTTCAAAAGAGTCGATGCTGCGCTATACCGAGCAAATTTTGAAAATGAACTAAACTACCTAAGAAAATCTTTTGAAACACTAGAGGTATGTGATTTGACTTTGCATTGTTCTTTTAATATCATGAGTTGCTGCACTTCAACCTTTTATATTGTCATTTTATACCTACTCTTTGGAACTAATATGTGGTACGTCATGCCTAGTGTGCTGCTAATTCCATTCAGTAATCGACAGTTACTTGACAACATTCTTTGCTAGCATCACTTTACTTTCCGCACCTGCCTATCAGTGATCATTGTTGGCTGTTGGTGCTATTGCATTGTCCATGCTAGTTAGTCGCAGGCATTCATCTGCCTGTAGACCTGTACTCCGCTAGTGCCTGACCACATGCCAAGCTGCCCAAATTTACCTTAGACTGCCCAGCAGTGTTTCTGCCACTAGTCATGAGCTGTTGGCATTTGTGTGCAATCCAGTGTCGTCACCCATGCACCAGCTGCTGGTGCGACATGTGTAACAATCAGCAAAGCTGCCTGCACTACTTATTTGCCAATTGATTGCCTAACTAGCTATCGATTGCTGTGCTAGAAAAAAAATGTCATATTCCTATCCTAACAATGTTTTGTGATGGCTCTGAGCTGCACTGAATTTTATTTGTATTAGTTTCAGAACTATACAATTTTGTAATGTCTCATACTAAGTTTTTCTTCCAATTTAGGGATGTTCCATTATTGCAATATCATGAACTCTTTGAGTCTTGTAGTGGCATTTATGAGGAGCTAATATTCTTCACTTGTTTTTCAGGCAGCTTGTGATGATTTAAAAGGTAGTAGACTGTTCTTTAAACTCCTTGAAGCAGTGCTGAGAACTGGGAACCGAATGAATGTTGGCACAAACCGGGGCGAGGCAAAAGCTTTCAAACTCGACACCCTCCTAAAACTCGCAGACGTCAAAGGCACTGATGGTAAAACCACCTTGCTACACTTTGTTGTCCAAGAAATTGTCCGGTCAGAAGAAGAAAATTTTGAGAAAGCTTCAGAAATTCACAACACAAATATCGCAAAAGAAGTACAATTCAGTAAGCAAGGCCTAAAAGTTGTGTCTGGGCTGAGCTGTGAGCTTGGAAACGTCAAGAAAGCAGCAGCCATGGACTTTGATGTGTTGCATGGTTATGTATCCAAGCTTGAAACTGGCCTTGGAAGGATCAAGTCGGTACTACAGCTCGAGAAGCAATGCACACAGGGCCTGAAGTTCTTCACGACGATGCATGATTTTCTCAAGGAAGCTGAGCAGGAGATAGAAAAAGTCAGGTGCGAGGAGAAGAGGGCTTTGGGAAGAGTGAAAGAGATCACCGAGTACTTCCACGGTAACGCGGCAAAAGAGGAAGCACACCCTCTGAGGATATTCGTGGTGGTGAGGGACTTCCTCTCCATGCTGGATCATGTCTGCAGGGAAGTCAGCCAGCAGGACAGGACGTTTGTTGGGTCTGCGAGGTCTGTCCGTATCTCGGCGGCCCCCGCATTGCCGGTCCTGAACATGCACGGACAGCAAGGAAGAGACATCAACTCCGACGAAGATAGTTCGTTGCTGTAGGAAACAGAGATTGGGGAGGACGCACACTGTTTTTCTTTGAAACGAACAGAACCACATCAATCTTCAATAGACGAATACAATTACCATGACAAATGAAGCGCATATCTAATTTTTGATAAGAACAAAGATAGGTGACATCTTATTGTATAATTAAGGATGGTTCGAATTCTTTTTTGTACAAAATAAATAAGTTTTTGAGGAGTTTTTGTTGGTTTGCTTCCATAGTTTTGCGCCGTTGAGGACAGAAATCAAGTTGATTTTTGTCGGTCAGATGAACCAGTAAAAGGAAATTGCAGATACTTCATCCTTGTGAGATTATTAAATTTGTGTATCAAAGGTGTGTTTTTGAGTTCACCTGGTAATGCTTTGCAGAAACAAGAGAGGTGAGAAAGGAAAGGAAAGCATCAGGCTGTCTGTGATCTATGTTAAAGAACAGGAAAATGAAAAGGGGCGATATAATGAGAATTAACCCCCAGCAAAGTAATCATTGTGCCGGCCTCTATCATTCTCGCCTTTTTTTATCTGCACAAGCGACCTCTGCTCTGCTTGCTTTCCATCTTTGCGTAGAAATAAAGAAAACTGAGACATGATTACACTGGGAGTATGCATGGCATTTTTTCTGCTCAAAAGTTCGTTGCATCACTCTTTCTATCCGAGTCAAACTTGGGACGAATAAACTTGACGCAAGCGAGCACAAAATGTTAATTAGAAACTAGCTTTTTTCTTCTTTTTTTTCTTTTGCGACGGAAGAACCAAATTTCGACGCCAACATTACCGTGCCACTCTAAACACTGTTCACCTTGAACTAAAAAAAGCAAGCAAGCAATGTGCACCATTTGATTGACTATCAATTTTCCATCTAGAAGCAGCAATATACAGCAAATATTCTGTTGCAAAATTTCGATATAAAAGCAACATGTAGAAAATCTCATTTCTGCGTTTACTCTGTGTGATCTTCCAGTGGCAAATTACTCCGGTGATTAGAATACCAAATTGCGATCTCGATGTAGAAAGAAAGACAAAGGCAAATCCCACAGGTTTATTACTTAAGGGCGAGGCTGGGAGGAAGTACTAGTAAATAGTGTGCCGCGGCCACCCCTAGCTGAGCCGCTGCTCCCAATTTCTCACTTTGGGATTAATCTCAAACAGGGAATGGATAGGCTACTCTAGCAAAAAAATTAAAATTTTTCTATCATATAACTAAAAAATCACTGCAAGTTATAGATTATAGAATTATCACTAGATGTGCAGACCCGTAGCGGAAGTAGAGTTAATGCAGCGCAGTGGTGCAGATGTAGTCGTACTAGCTTTGCGCCTCCTCCAACAGCTTTTTGTGAGCGTCATTGGTTGTGGGTCGTCCTAGCGTTGAAGCTTCGCGGCAACGCCTCCAAGATATCCATACGTAAGGGGCAGGAACACCACGCGCCGGAGTGCTAGCGCCGGTTGCATGGTTTTGGGCGGAGGAGGGGTGGCGTCTAGGATTTCAGGAATTCCGAATTCCTATTGTTTCCTTTCGTATATCTATCTCTCTCTCATCAAAGCCACCACATTCTCCCTTTATATAGACGTCTCGTGATGGATTTCAACCCTTAAACCCCATTAGGAACTCTAAAACCATTACAAGTCGGATCCTTATCCGAATTGGTTACGGCCCCTTAAGCTCGCGCAGTAGTCAGTTTTTGATTTTTAGCAAAATCTAGAAAAATCATTTTTGAGTGATTCTTATTGGAGAAGGTGAGAAACTCTTATATCCATCTGTGGAAAAATTTGAAAGTCCACTAGTTGTACCGTTTGGGTGCCATGAGATGAAAACCAAGCCCCAAACTTTATGTTAGAAGTTCCTGACAGTCTGTAATATTTGAGGTGATTTTTGGTGGAGTACATTAAGACTCATTTTATCATAGAAAAACAAATTCTCAAAATTTCTAAAGCACCAGAAATTAACCAACCACCTACTCCAAGTGAGGATAGTTTCTGGAAATTCTGCTTTTGCTTTTCTGAAAGTGACTTTTATGATTTGGTTCAATCTCCTTTCTAAAAGCAAGAGTTGAATTGATTTCTTTTTCTTTTGGATACTTGACAACCAGGATTGTGACTAAAAAATCTCCATATATTCCATGATTCTCATCCATGCAAGCTAGGGGTACATATAGTTATCAAGTTATTCGGGTCTTTCACGATTTCTTTTGCGCGATCTTTTCGAGGTCTTATCTGGAGTATTTTATGGAAAATTTTTTTGCGACCATTCACCCCCTCTGTTTGCTATCTCGATCCTTCAATTGGTATTAGAGCCGGTTTTGCTCTTTCATAGATTTTGACCGGTCTCGAGAGCCATGGCGACAGACAAATATTCCACCAAGCCTCCCATCTTTTGCGGTGTCGATTTTCTATTTTCGAAGTCCCAGATGGAGTCGTACATCACTGCCTAGGGCTACCCGATATGACAGAAGGTGAAGCTCCCATATAAGGTTCTTACCGATGAGCACATCACGGCCGGCAATATGGTTGACGTTGAGGCAAATGCTAAGGCGAGGAACATTCTCATACAGGGACTCAGCCGTAGTGAGTATGATCGGATCTCTCACCTGCGATCTGCTCACAAGATTTGGGTGACCCTCGATGCTTACCATGAGGGTACTATCCAAATCAAGACCGTAAGGCAAGATCAATACAAGCGTGAGTACAATAAATTTAAACAACACGTTGGAGAGAGCCTTGATTAGTGTTTCGGTCGTTTCACAAAGATTTTGAGCAATCTTTGAGATGTCGGTTGCACATACCCTCACTCAGAGAATGCTCAACATTTTCTGACCGCACTCGATCTTCGTGTTTGGGAGATGAAAGTGACCACCATCAAGGACACTACTGACTTGTCGACCTTGACTCTTGATATGCTCTATTCCCGACTCAAGACTCATGAGATCGACATCGTCTCTCGTAAGATGAAATCATAGTTGATGGCCATGGTCACTGATCCTATTGGATCTTCTTTTGATTCTTCTATTGGATTTTTCCTCTCCGCCCTTTGCGAGCTAAGTGATAACCAACTGAAATTTTTTCAAAACTGAGTTTGCTCTCCTAGCTCGCAAGTTTTCTCACGCATACAAAAGGGTGAGAGAGAGGAAGAGAGGTAGCGTGGTCACCTACTTCGAATGTGGTGGCCCCAACCACATTCGAGCGAATTGTCCCAAACTGGAGAAGGGCAAGAATGACTCCGGCGGTTCCGGCAAGAATGACTACACCGACAAGAACCGCAACAAGAAGCCTTTAGTTCGTGAGCTGACGCACGAGAAGAAGTACCGCAATTTCTTGAGAACAAGAAGCTCTTCTACCGCGTTCTCGCCGCCCTCAACAACATCAGCCTCTGTGACACGGAGACAAGGAGCAACGAATGCGAGGATGATCTGCAAGAGAAGAAAGGCAGCAATGACTTTCTTCAGCATGTGCTTTATGGCAGACGCCAACAGCATCAGCGACTCCAAGCTCTACAGCGACTCAGACGAGGTACCAACCTACGTCCAACTCAATGAAGCTTAGATGTATGGAGCTTAAGAAGGAAATAGATATCTTGACTCGAGCGTTAGCTTCTCTTAGATCTTCTCCCTCCTGAGTCATTAATGATTGTGTGTTGTGTGATGCTTTGCTTGTGGAGCTAGAGAACCTAAGGACTTTGCATGATAGTGTGCAAACTGAACTTGAAAATCTTAGGTCGAAGAATGCTAGCACTTGTTCTGTTGTTGTTTCTTCTTTGGATGCTAGTTTTCTTCATGGTCACTCTACTCCTTTGTGCTCAAATTGCCCTAAGTTACTTGCTGAAATTGATGCCACGAGTGCTCACCTTAGGAAGGTTTCTTCTAGAAATGATGAACTTGAAATGCATGCTTCTAAGGACCCTATCAGCTCATGTGAGGGTTGTAAGTAACTAAAACTTGACAATGAAGCTTTAAAAGTCAAGTGTGCTAAACTTGATAAGGACTTACTAGATAAGTCACATAATAGTTGCTTGCATTATTCTGTGATTGAGGGGGACTTGGATAAAATCCAAGTCGAACTTAGGAAGAAGTTAGAAAACCAAGCCCAAAGGATTAGAAAATCTCCTTGCGTTTCTTGTGAGGCTCTCAAGATTGAGGCAGCCATGCTGAGGTAGAAAAATATACGTGCTGGTGTTTCTTCTTCTCTTTCTGGTTCTTCTTCTTCCTCTCACCCCTGTTCTTCATGTGCCTCTCTCTTCTGGGAGTGTGAGTATCTTATGAGAATTATAGAGAAGTTTGTACAAGGTAAGAAAAAGTTAAATCTCATTCTAAACCAATCAAAAATTAGCAGATTTAATCAGAGTCTAGGATTTGACTACTTGGAGCACGCTAGGACTCATCCTCCTACCATTGTGCGTAGCTCCAAGAGTGGAGAGATTATGGTAGCTCCTAGGGTGAGTACCACTGTGTTTAGGTCTGCTAGGGTTGTCCATGGGACTTCTGAGCAGAATGGTGCTTCTCCTGTCACTTCTGCCTCTAGCAAGGTGAAGTACTCATGCACCTTCTGTAACAAGAATGGTCACCTAGTAGATTTCTGTTTTAGGAATGCCAAGATCACAAGGCGTGAGCGTGTTGCTGCTCTTAGGGGTATTCAGGGTCATCCCTAGACTCTGAGTGCTTCTAAGGCACACACTGCTCTTAGACAGGTTAAAGAGTCGTCTGTTTTTGGGCAGCGTTCAGGACTCAGTTTTCATGCTGTTCAGTCAAGTTTTAGTACTGGAGTTGCTCGTGGTCAGCCTTTCCACCGTCCTATTGATATTCCTCATTTTTTCCATTGAGGTAGATATCAGCGGCGTGAGTTGTTTTCAGGTAGGAGATTTATGCAACCTCGTTGGAATGGTCCAGCCTTTGCACCACGGCGGGCCAAACTAGTGACAGCTCCCAGATCTTCTACTAGAGTTGTTTCTTCTGATCTTGTGAGAGTTGAGCGGCAGAGAGACATTAGAGTCCAGTTTTCTTCTGTAGCTGGTACTTCAAGGCATCGTGTGATTCAGTGTTGGGTTTCTAAGTCTTCATGTTATCCCAGTACTGAGTCCTCTCTCTCTTTCTCTTTTGACTTGATCAGGTTCGCCGGATGGGGAAGGGAGATGTTTGGATTGTTGACTTCGGTTGTTCTCGTCATATGACAGGAGACTCCCATTGGTTTTCTTCCCTAGTCTGAGCCCCCGGTGATGAGTTGATCACTTTTGGGGATGCTTCTTCAGGTAGAGTCATTGCTAAAGGTACCATCTGCATTAATGAAAATTTTATTCTTAAGAACGTTGCCTTAGTGAGTAAGCTGCAATATAATTTGATTTCTGTTTCTCAGCTTATCGATGACTCTTTCGAGGTAAGCTTTAAGAGTAATGCTTGTAAAATCCTTGATTCATCAAGAGAGTTAGTTTGCGGGATTTCTAGATTTAGGAGAGTCTTTCGTGCTGATTTTTCTATTTCTTCTGGAGACTCACTTCAGTGTTTGATTGCTTTTGAGTCCCGTGATCTCTCTTTCTAGCATAGGAGACTTGGTCACATTGGTTTTGATCATTTGACCAGAATTAGCAGCCACGATTTTATTCGTGGTTTGCCCAAACTCAAGATGGTCAAAGACTTAGTTTGCTCTCCCTGTCGATATGGCAAGATGGTTACTGCTTCTCATCCTCCAGTCACCGTAGTGATGACTGATGTACTAGGACAGCTTTTACATATGGACACTATTGGTCAAGTTAGAGTGCAGTCAGTAGGAGGGAAGTGGTGTGTGCTTATCATTGTTGATGATTTTTCAAGGTATTCTTAAATATTTTTCATGGCCTTGAAGGATGAGACTTTTTCTCACTTCAGGGGATTTGTTATTAGGTTGTCTATTGAGCTCCTAGGTGCATTACGAGCTATACACAGTGATCATAGCACGGAGTTCAAGAATTCCTACTTTGAGAGTTTCTGTGTGGAGTTTGGTTTAGAGTGTCAGTTCTCTTCTCCCTACGCCCCTCAGCAAAATGGCGTAGTGGAAAAGAAGAATAGGACCCTAGTTGAGATGGCCAGGACGATGCTAGATGAGTACAATACCCTTATGAAGTTTTGGACTGAGGCTATAGCTACTTCTTGTCATGTTTCCAATCGCATTTTCTTGAGAGCACATTTGCATCGCATTTCTTATAAGTTGAGGTATAGGCGAAAGCTCAATATTTCTCATTTTTTGCGTTTTTGGTTGCAAGTGCTTTATATTGAAGTTTAGTAACCTGGATAAGTTTGAGTCTCGCTCTTCTAATGGTATTTTTCTGGGTTACTCAACTTCTTCTCGTAGCTATAGGGTCTGGAGTTGTGATGCGAATATGATCATAGAGACTTATAACGTGACTTTTGATAAGGCTAACCTAGGAGCTAGACCTGATATTTCAGGCTCTTCTTATCCCTCCGAGACCATCTTTGTAAAGGATGAGGATGATGGAGATGATGGTGTTCCACTTTATCCAGCCCCCTCTACACCTGAGGTGCCTCTTGTTTCCATTTCTGCACGTCAGGGAGACCAGCCCTTGCCTTCGGACTCTCCTTCAGCAAGTGGCTTTGTTGCTACCTCTTCTGCTCAAGCGGTAGAGGCCACTTCTGCTTTTGGTCCTCCCCGCCACATTCAGCATTCTCATCCACCTGAGCAGATCATTGGTGATCTATTTGAGCGAGTGACACGCTCAAAATCAAATTTATCTTCTTTCTGCCTTCACACTGCCTTTGTTGCCTCTTTCGAGCCAAAGGATGTTACTCATGCATTGTCCGATGACTCATGGATTAATGCAATGCATGAGGAATTGGAAAACTTTGAGAGGAACAAAGTCTGGCAGCTTGTAGAGCCCCTATTTGGTCATAATGTCATTGGGACCAAGTGGGTGTTCAAAAACAAGCAGAGTGAGGATGGGGTTATCATTCGTAACAAGGCTAGACTAGTTGCACAGGGCTTTACTCAAGTTGAGAGTCTTGACTTTGAGGAATCATTTGCCCCTGTAGCTAGATTAGAAGCGATTAGGATTCTACTTGCATTTTCTGTATTCTAGGGTTTCAAGCTCTATCAAATAGATGTCAAAAGTGCTTTCCTCAAAGGCTTTATTGAGGAAGAGGTTTATGTCAAGCAACCTTCAGGATTTCAGAACCCCAAATATCCAAACCATATCTACAAGCTTTTCAAAGCCTTGTATGGACTAAAGCAGGCCCCTAGAGCATGGTATGATAGGCTTAAGTCCTATCTTCTCAGTCATGGTTTCAAAATAGGTATAGTAGATAAAACTCTATTCATCAGACACCAGGATTCTCATTTCCTTCTCATTCAAATTTATGTGGACGATATTATCTTTGGTGGCTCTTCTCATTCTCTTGTGTCTCAGTTTTCTAAGGTGATGAGTATAGAGTTTGAGATTAGTATGATGGGCAAGTTGAGTTACTTTCTCGGCTTCCAAATCAAGCAGACTCAGGAGGGTACTTTCCTGTACCAATGTAAGTACACTCGAGACCTCCTGAGACGGTTTGATATGTCTGATGGGAAGCCTATGATGACTCCTATGGCCACTACTGCTATCCTCGAGCCCAATGAGGATGGTGAGCCTGCTGATCAGAAGGAGTTCCGGAGCATGATTGTCTCCCTCTTGTATCTTACTGCCGTGTGCACTCGTTTTTAGGCTTCTCCTTGCGCCTCTCATCGCTAGACGGTGAAGTGCATCTTTAGGTATCTTTGAGCTACCATTGATTATGGTATTTGGCACTCTTCTTCTTCTTGTCTATCCCTTAGAGCCTTTTCTAATGCAGACTTTAGCGGCTGTTGGATAGATAGGAAGAGCACTTCGGACTCTTGTCAATTTATTGGCATTTCTCTTATTTCTTGGTCATCTAGGAAGCAATCCGGTGTTACAGTCTACCGCTGAGGTCGAGTATTTAGCTACAGCCAGTTGCTGTAGCTAGGTGCTCTGGATGAGATCGACCTTGTGGGACTTTGGGTTAGAGATAGAAAGTGTTCCACTTTTCTATGATAACACTTCTGCTATCTGCATGGCAAAGAACCCAGTGCAGTATTCTCGGACCAAGCACATTGATGTTAGATATCACTTCCTTAGAGACCATGTAGAGAAGGGAGACATAGTGTTCTAGTTTGTGGAGAGTGACCACCAATTGGTCGATATATTTACCAAGTCTTTGGATAGCTCCAGGTTTGTTGCTTTAGAAGTGAGCTTGGAGTCATGTGCCCTTACGGCCTTCTGTAAGGGGGAGCTGATCTGTATATTATGTATTATATTTTATTTAGTTTTTCCTTTCTTTTGTATTGCTCTGGGTGCTTATAGATTTTATTCCTTAGAGTTATGAGTTCACATCACTTAGAATTTTGGCCTGCTTTTGCATGGACCTCTCATCTTGTGCTTTAGGTTGCTATAATGCTTAATTAGCTGTACCCTCTTCTCTATATTGAGTTCCCTCACAGTCTTATAAGTCTAGCAGGTGTTAGGCCCCCTGGGTAGACAGGGTCTGTGTGCACTCCTTAGTTTGAGATTTATAGGCAGCTTCCCTACGTCAGTCATTAGGGAAGGTGAGAGCGAGTCTAAAATGTAATGTTCTGTACTATCTTTTCTTATCTTCTTCTCTCTATTCTGTATTTATGGTTTTTGGTTGAGTTACCTTTGGATCCATCTTTTGGTATCCTTCTTGAGCTTAATCTTGCTAATAACTCAACTTGAACCAGTTGGTACTTAAAATTGAATCACTTATTGAGGGGGAGTTTAAGAAACTGTCTCATGCATTGCATATAGACTTGATTTTTCATTTTATGAGCTTTGCCTATTATGCAAATAATCCATGTTTCATTTTATACACCATGCTATATTATGAAGAAAGTTACTTGCTTAGATATGTCTAAAGTCATTTATCTTGCTATGCTTTCAAAATCAAAAAATTAGTCTTAGAAGAAAAACTTGATAAAACATGTTGCATTTACTTGCAAAGTTTTCTCTCTAGCTGTATTTGCCATGATTTGTGAAATTTTGGAGTTCTCCAGAGTCCCTATAGCAATTTGGGTGAAACTTGTTTGATTCATACTTGTGTCCTTCACTTGCTAATCAAAATGCTAAAATGAAAGTAAAGCAAAAATTGACTCCTTTTATGCACATTAGACTCAGCACACTACATTCACAAGACGACTTCTCATTGTACTTGAGATGAACTTGGAATGTGATGTGTATGACCAAGATCATTCTCTTAAGAGTTCTTCTTGAGATGATCGAACATGGCTTGAGTCAATTTCTTTAAAAATGCAAATATAAAAAAAATATGTGGGTAAAGAATGCAAATAATGACAAATATTTGCACCCCGCTATGTCTTTCAAAGATTCAAAAAAAAATTCGCATACAATAAAAAAATATAAACTCGAAGGACCTTGTATGAACTTCTAGATTCCCCAAAGTGTTGAGTAGGTTGAACTCTAGGTTTTCCATTTGATCCTTTGAATGGCTTTGCTTCTAATTTTGAAACTAATGACAAGTGTTGCTCATGTTCAATCTTGCTAAAAATGACATGGTTTCAATTAAATCTTGCTAGCAAAATGTTTATTTGCACTTGGACATGCCTTAGCTTAGTCTATTTTTGTCATAACTTTGCTTGGTGTCATAACTTGTCTTGTTGGTCACTTGGATAATCTTCAAAGCTCCCTTAGGCTGCATTTTTTGCATAAAAACAACAAAAAAAGGCAGAGAAAAGAAAATGCCTTCTTAATGCCTATATTGCCAAAAGGGGGTGAAATTGTTCAAAAGGCATCATCAAAGGTGAAAAATTGTTGTGCTTTGTGCGTTTTGATTCTTATGATCTTTGTTAATCTTTGCTACCTTTCATAGATCATAAGTATTTCTAGTTGCCAACTTAGTTATATTCTTGCTTTTTATTTTTTTGATCAAGTTTGACTTTGCATTCAAACTGCTTTCTTCTATCCTTTTTCAAACTCAAAACTTATGCCTTTTCATGTGTTTGTCAATATACTCATCAAGGGGGAGATTGAAAGGCCATATGGAGGTCTATACTTGTGTGTAATGAGTAATTGACTAGATTTGAGTTTGGTTTGACTTGAAATTGAGTTTGATTTGAATTGGATTTTCAATTTGAAGCAAGTTGAGTGTTGGTTACTTTTTCCAGTGTTACCGGCCTGGGGGCGGTAGTATCGAACTTTTGAGTGAAATTATGATTAATGATTTTCGGATAATCATTGAATATCTTTGTGGGCATTGATATGTGAAAGGTTTTTCCTTGTCTTTGATGGTTACAGGGCGACGCTGCAAGATCATGGTGAGGCGGAAGATGATCGGGACTAGGCGAGGAGCGTTAGAGGTCTAGACGGTAAGAAGATCGCCGGAAGATGATCAGAGATGAAGTCCGGGCAAGTCAAGAAGACTAAGAAAGGAGGAGATGCTAGCTGATTTTTTACAAGTATTTTTAAGGTGATCTTTGGTGGAGTGCTTCAGAATGCATTTTATCATAGGAAACAAAATTCCCAAAATTTCTAGAGTACCAAAAATTCACCAACCACTTGCTCCAATGAGAATAGTTTCTGGAAATTCTGCTTTTACTTTTCTTAAAGTGACTTTTGTGATTTGGCTCAATCTCGTTTCTAAAAGCAAGAGTTGAATTGATTCCTTTTATTTTGGATACTGGCGAAGAAGTACCAGAAAGAGACGAAAGTTTTGGGTGCGAGCTTTTTCAGTTGCTTGTGGTAAACTGAGTGGTTTATCTGTGTCTTCATTTCACTGCAGTTTAAATTGTTATTCAGCCTTATAAGGCATAGCTATGTAAGTCAACCATAAGGTCATATAATTAGTAATATTTAATATATGATGTCTTTTATCTTATTTCTGTTTGTGTATGATTGTGATATTTACTAACGTTGAGCCTGTGTGCACTAGTGTGATCCTGGGCTAGTGCAGTATACGCAGAGGGTCTGGATTTGCATATTCGGGTCCCGACAGAAAGGAACCCCTACTCGTAGTATTATTATTCCGCATTAGTTATATAAAATATTGTTATGTAGTGTTTATATCTTGCTATTTGCAATTAGTTTTTATTGTCTTGTTTGGGCTGATTTACGTGTGAACTTAACCTTTAGGTTAAAGTTTCATGGTGAGTTGCCCCTATGTGTGAATCTAGAAACCTCAACCCGAGGCTTAAAAGGAAAATTTATAAAATAGTCTCTCTCTTCTTTCTATATAATTTCTCACAAGCTTATCTTTTATCTTCATAGAACTTCTCATCTGTACATTCTTCTAGTCCCTAATCTTTCCCAAAATACAGTTCCATCAGAGTTAATATAATAACGTAGCCTCCATCGCCACTCCCAGCTGTACATAAACCAATAACCACCCATAAATAAACTAGGGCCAAGATCTTGCCATACTAATAACCGTCAAATATACCTAAACCACGTTAAAACCAACCACTAAATATTCTCACCAATATCACCTAACCATGTTGTTGAACCTGAAGATACCATCTCATCACTTCATTTGGATTGTATACAATGACTACAAGTCGAAGCCAAGGTGGACTTATGTTTCCAAAGACTGAAAAGGAGACCTAGAAGATTTCGACGACTTCAAGCCACTCCATGAAGAATGAAGAATCAGCATCGTTAGGCAGAAAAAGAGTACACTAGAATAGCTTAGCTGTTAAAGGAAAATTTTACACCCCCTATCTACATTATATGAGATCTTTTACCTTGTTCAACTTTTGATGTGTAGTTTTTTGTATTGTTTCTTGGGTTACTCTCATGAATGGTTAACCCTTAGGTTGAAATTCACGATGTGACAACCCCTAATCAATAAGAAAATCTAATTAAGTGTTATGAGATGAGGTATCCATAACCGTTTCGGTTAGAATCTATCTCTTATATGTGGGCGAATCCGAGATCATCTCTTGTGCTTCTTTATATATTGGGCATCCCTCATATACAAGAATCGATCTAATAAAGTGAGAGAACTTTGCCCCCGTATGTTGTGTGTGCTTCAGTTCTTATTCTTGTGATTTCGTTGACATGCCATTGATTGATCGTGGGTGAACAACTACGTTTTACAACACGTTATCAGCATGATATTCTACTGAGGCTAGTTGAGATCATCTGCCTGCGACAAATCTACATGGCATTGAAGTTATCCTGCTACATGCGATCGACCTACACCAAGCCTTAGGTAAGTTCAATCTACACGTGACATAAACAGATCAAGCCTTCCTAGCTAATGGTTCTGCAATGTCACATGAGATTAGATTACTAGTTAACAGATTGTGATTACTAGCTGCCGGCCGCTCGGCCTTCTTGCCTATTGCCGCCGTATTGCCAGCACTCATCGCAGCCGGAGCTCATCCTCACGTAGCGCCCCCACGGCCGTGGCCTGAAGCCGCACACCCACTGCAGTGCTGGCCAACGGCCACCCAGTGGTGCTGCTCATGCCCGCATGTCTTGCTCGTTGTGCAGCTTCCATTGGAGCTCGCTGCGTTTCTCACCGCCAGAGCTAGGCCGCGCACCTGGCCATCAAAAGCTCGATCGCATGCCCCACCGCCGAGTGCTGCCTCGCTGTCGGGAACTCGGCCCATGCGCCTGTTGCTCGATGCGTCCCGCATGACGAAGCTTGGCCACGCGTTTGGTCCCTGGAAGCTCGGCCCATGCGCCCGTTGCGCCTCCCACCACGTCCACATCCGTCTGGATTCCACGCTGACCTCGCACTGTGTTGCCTTCGCCGCCAGCACTCGAAGCCGCGCCACCATCGCTTGCATCTGCACTCGCGTGGAAGCAAGGCGCGGTAGTGGTGCCAGCATGTCACCGAAAGATGAACACCGCGCCGCTTTGATCCACATACACCGTCAAAAGTTGAGCTCGCTACGTCGCTTCGTCTTCACCACGTGTCACCGAGGCCCCACCGCCGTTCGCCTCGCCCGAAGTGCTCATCGCCAGAGATGCCTCGCCCGCTGTGCCCGAAACACCCGACGATGGCACCCATGGCGGTGCCCGCACGATGCTTGAGCCCACCGCCACGCTGCCCCTTGGGGTCTCGAGTGCGCCGATGCATTGTCCCGTCGGATTCAGCGCCCGCAACGCATCTTCTGTCGCCGGCCGTCACGCCGCCGTGCATTCTCCTGTCGTCAGCCGACGCACAATTCGAGGCCATCGTAAGCGTGTCAAAAGCACGACCATCAGCGGCGGCCTACGCCATCAACACCGGCTCCCCGCTACCAAGACCGCCCATTTTTTTCTTGTCGCCGAGTAGCAGAGGCATGAGGGGAGAGGTGGTGGCTAGGGAAGGAAACCTAGCGACCTCCCTCTTAACGGTTCGATTGGGCCTTATGGCCGATCGGGCCATTTAGGCCAGTGGCTAAGTGGGTCGGATGGGCCGTTTAGCCGTCGATTGAATAAATAAATATAAATATAGTCAATATTCACTAAAAATTCCATAAATCATAGAAAATAGTTTTTCTCGATTATGGGCTTTCGTAAAAATTTGATAAATTAGTTTTTGACACATCTTTGGAAGTTCTATACTTTGTGTTTATTTTCTAGCGTTATCGGTGTACTTTGCACCGGGTACCCTCTTCGCCGCAGAATAGTGGGCCCAGGAAACGGCCTGGCCCACGTGGTGGCCTGGCGAGCAGGTGGGCGATCATACCTTGCTCGCCAGGCGGGAAACCCACGTGGCGGCTTGGCGGGCAGGTGGGCGATCAAGCCCTGCCCGGGCGGGAAGCCCACATGGCAGTCTGGCGGGTAGGTGGGCGATTATGCTCTACTCGTCAGGCGGGAAGCCCATGTGGTAGCCTAGCGGGCAAGTGGGCGATCATGCCCTGCTCGTCGGGCGGGAAGCCCATGTGGCGGCCTAGCGGGCAGGTGGGCGATCATACCCTGCTCGCCGGGCGGGAAGCCCACGTGGCGGCCTAGCGGGCAGATGGGCGATCATGCCTTGCTTGTCGGGCGGGAAGACTCCTTCAACGTGGAGTTGTTGCAAAAATTTTACCCCTGAGAACTGTAAGTACCCGGTAAGTTGCTCTGATCGACTGTGTCGGCGATTGCTGGCGGTCAGTAAAGTTGTTTGCCTTAAAGGCTTCTGCTTTATTCTCCTTGCTTGTGCCCTAGTGGGTAATCTCTCGCGGGGATGTCATGGGTACCGGCGGTTTGGCCACTCCTTGTCGATCTGCGGTACACCCGGTGTTTTGCGTCGTGCGAGGACAGGCGACCAGGGGTGTGAGTGCGGCATGGTGGCTCAAACGCGGCTCGCACACCTCGGGTTGGCTCTGTGAAGCACCACTGGCTGTCACCGCGAGCACCGCAGGCCCAATACCACTCCTAGGAACCTACTGCCTTGCTGCGCAACGCCGCGGGCTGGTTCCGAGTCACAAGGACCTAAGTTCCAAAGAAAGGGACCATGACAACCCCGCGTAGGAGCTTGCGTTCTCCAATATATTTCCTGCATGCTTTGCGTAATAAATACTTGTGTTTTCAGTAGCTACATGCAATCGTAGACGAAGTGCTAGAGCATTGGCCTAATTCAAACATCCAAGATGGCCCCGTGGCGGCCTGGCAGGTAGGTGGGCGATCAGGCCTTGCCCGCCGGGCGAGCAGGTGGGCGACCACGCCCTACTTGCCGGGTTTTGGCTTCCGTGACCAGCCTGGAGGCTGGTCGCCCGGTGGCTTACGACCAAGATAAGTTGCTCGCCTTAACATTGTAGACTTATCTTTTGCGTCTGCACCCTGTTGGGTCTAGTTGCGCGTGGTTGTCACTGGCCCTGATAACATGATGGCTCCTCATTGGTAAAAGGAAACGCCTAGCGTTTGCGTCGTAAGGACAGGTGACTAGGAGTGCGAGTGCGGCACGGTGCTCAAACGCAGCTCGCACACCTCGGGTTGGCTCTACGAAGCACCGATGGCTATCACCGCGAGCACCGTTGACCCAATACCACTCCTGGGAGCCTACTACTTTGTCGGGCGGCACTGCGGTCAGGTTCCAAGAGATCATAAGGGTATAAGTTCCAAAAGGGCAGGAGTTAGTGACAACCTTGCGCAAAGTCTTAGGACTTTGTTTGTCTACATCTTGCATGTTTTGCGTAACTATTGTTCGCGTTATAGCAGCCGCTTGCAATCACTTAAGAAACGCCTAAGTATCGACCTAACCTAAGTGCTCAGGTTCACATCATGACAAGGCTGGGGGCTGATCGCCCGATGGTTGAAGTTGAGCAAATACAATCAGAACGCGAACAAATAAACACGCAGGTAAAACCCAAAGATGCCAACTTCATTACAATTACTAAGATTGTTTTGGCATACAGAAAAACAGGAACAAAAAGAAAACGAAGGAAGCGGCCCAGGCCATCAGCTATCGTTGACGACTTGGATGTGCCCATCGTCTTCCTCGGCTTCCGGCTTCGCTATTGCCGCCTCAAGGTCCGGGTCCTCCACCGCCATCATGCCAGCGACGTGCTCCGCAGCCTCGTGCACGCGCCCTGCACCTGGGCCTCGTCTTCCTCAATGCCGTTCGTGATGGTCATCAGGTTGAAGGAGGTGTCGCGGCTGGCGTAGCACGCTAGCACGAAAGTCGCGGTGGCCACGGCGACTTGCTGCCCTTCCTAGATGGAGCGGGCGGCCATGGCGGCTAGTAGGCCGGAGAGCGCCGCGGCAACCCGAGTGATGCAGTGTGCGTACTGCATCGCTGTGGGCTCGAGCGGCTCGCGGAGATCCACTCCCAGCGGCTCCAAGGCCCTTGCCATGCACCGGTAAGCCGGCCGAAGCATGACGCCGAGGTTGTGCAGCGCGCGCCGCTGCTCTTCCACCGCCTGCCTCTGCGTTGCCTCGGCCTCCCGCACCCGGGCGAGGAGAGTTGCCCCGGTGGCCCCCTCTTGGGTCAGCAGTGCCTCCTTCTCCAGCTCCTCGCACAGCGTCGCCATCTGTTGTGACGTCTGGGCTTCGCGCTGGGTGGCTGCCGTGAGGAGGGCGTTCGCGGTTGTGAGCGCCTCGCCAAGTTCGACCAGTAGTGCGCTTATGCCAGTGGCGCGGGCGACAAGAATAACCGAAGCAGGCTGGGCAGAAGTGGCGATGCCAGCGACGTCCATTCTAGTTGCTTCGGGGCCGCCGAGTTGCCCTTGGGCGGACGTCCCCGCTGCGTCTGGTGGCGCTGCGGATGTCTGTGTGGCCGGGGTGCCTTGGCGGGCCGTCCTTGGAGGCGATCTGAAGCTGAAGGAGGACATTGGGATCGTAAGCCCTTTCGGCGGGTAATGCGGCAGCTGCGATTGGCGCCATTGGAGGTGGCGCCAATGGAATCGATCTTTGCAGTGTTAACATCGAGTAAATTGGCGCCGTTGAAATCGGCGCCAGAGGAGCCAACGTCGATCTTGATCGGCGCTGAGGTAGGGGCGGCGGACGTCGTCGCCCCGGGTGAAGATGCCACCGCTCCGGGCGTGCTCTGGGGAGCAGTGAAGCTGGTGGCGGCGGGCATTCGGTCCTCGGTGCGGGGCATGTTGGGGTCCGCGCCCGAGGTGTCTGGAGAGCAGGCCCGTTTTGTTGGTGTTATGCCCTTGAGGCAGTCATATAGATGATTGTAACATGACTATGCTTATGAATAATAATATGATTATTGGTCCAATGAATGTATGGCATTATATTGATCAGCAAGTATGTGACTTGCTTATGAAACTCTCTACTTATTGATATAATTCTGTAAGTATCTCTGATCGGGTATCATCGTATGGGACAACGATGAATAGATCAATACATGTATTGATCGATGATTATGTTTCATAGATCATAGGGTATGGAGATATCATCAATACATTGTGAACTTATGATGAAGAACATGGGTTAGATAGACCCGCAATGGGACACTGCGAGAATGTTACATTCTTATGTGTCATCAGTGTATCTCATACATAGTGGATGTATGATCCTTAGACCTGAGATTGTCACATTCCCTACATGTGTAATAGTTTACCTTGGGGCCACCAAACGCTATTTCCTAACCGGATAGTTATAAAGGTAGCTTTCATGTTTGCTATGAAACATGCAGAGGGAAGTGAGCAGTCAAGATGGAATTTGTCACTCTGGTGTAACGGAGATATATGTCTAGGCCACTTGTGTGATATGATAAAGGAAGTTCATGGCCATGCCGTGATTGAGAAGTCAATCACAACTTATTAATATATCACGGATACGAGAGATGGATTGAACTGTCAAAGGATGACATACTTCTCGCCTTGAGTTCGATCTTCATATAGTTTGGCAAAGGGATTATTACATGAGTACTTTTGAAAGGTTTTATCTGATTTGATCATATGCGTTTGGGAGTTGGCATGCTCTGCAAGGAACCGCTACCATCTATTGGATTGGAAAAGGGTTTTCCGAATCTATGTCCAAATGTACATAAACCTACAGGGTCACACACTTAACGGGCTGGGACGCATTAATTCGGATTGGATCCGTAATTAATGGATCTCGCGGGCTTAACGTGCGGATGGGCCCTGGTTTAGGGTTTCGTCGCGTGGCTATATAAGGAGAGGAGAAAGGTGGGCGTGCATGATGTTGTTCACGTCCAGAACCTTAGCCTCCACCTCTCATTGCCCTTGCCGAGCGACACGGTGCTTGCACGCTGACGCACGGTGTTCCATCCTGGGATGTGTGGACTGCTGTGGTGACGCTGCTGCTACTGCGGTGTGGTGAGGACGAACCGTAGCGAGGATGATCCGCAGCGAGGACGATCTGCAGCAAGGACGATCCGCGTAAGGACGATCCGCGTGAGGAAGATCCACGACGAGGACGATCCACTGCACCAACGCGCGAAGGATTCCGCAACTGCGCGTCTAGTGGTAATCCAATCTGTGATCCCTTTCTTGCGAGTAGCTTTTCTGGTTATGCGGTAGAAATTTTAATTTGTGCTAGCGTAGCATACCACATTCCCCAACACGTTTGCCTGCACTCCGATCGTCGGCCAGACCGCAGGCTGGCAGCACGGCGGGGCCGGTGGAGTCCATCGCCGGGAACGACTGGACAATCCGAAGACGCTCCGTGAACTCCAGATCGCAGAGCGATCGGGCCTCGACGGGAAAGTCCAGGCTGCTCGGCATTGGCGGGAGCCGCCCGGACAGCCAACTTGAGATGGCGGGGCCATCCAGGTTTCCATCGCCTGGCGCAAAAAACAAAATACAAGGATGTCGGTTGATAGTGACCACGAAGAGGAATATACCTATCCATGAGAAGGGTAAAAGAACTTACTGCCTGGGTGCGTGCGGGTCATATCGTCATCCCCTGTATACCACCATGTAGGGTGGGTACAATGACAGAGGGGGTTGATTCTCCGAGTCACGAAGTCCCGGACCACCAGCGCCCCGATCAGCCTGGCGTCCCGCAGCCGGTTGATGCGGACCGCCATAGCCAGGAGCTTTGCCGTCTCCTCAACGAGCGAGTTCCAGCTCTCGCGAACTTCCGCCCGTGCGCAGGGCATCCCGAGGAGGTCCACCCTACTGTTGTCGCCAGTGTAGAGCTAATCGCTCCACCACATCTTCTAGTTGGATCTTGGCTGGAAGGGAATGTAGCGAGGAGCCGACCCATCACGAAGGTGAAAGTGGCAGCTCCCCACGACCCCGCTGTTAGGGGTGCTGCGGCAGATGAAGAAGTAGCGGAAGAGAGGAAGGTTGGGCATTACCCCTATGAACATCTCGTAGAGGTAGGCGAAGATGGAAAGTGCGACGATGGAGTTAGGGGTGAGGTGGAGATGATGGATTTCATAGAAGTGAAGAACGGTGAGGAAGAATTCAGAGAATGGCAGCACCAGGCCCGCCAGAAGCCCACAGGCGAAGACGATGATCTCCCGGCTCGCATTGTGGCGCAAGGGTTCCACGGCGAAGGTGGAGGGAACCCTCGGGCGCCATCTTGGAGAGCATGGCAATCCTGTCCTTGTCGACGGTGGAAGGGAGAAGGGGTTGCGCCATTGGAGCAGAAGCAAGGTTTTCGGGCAAGGAAGATGAAAAGGCAAAGAGCAAATTGCACAAGGATCAGAAGGCGTGAACTGCTGGTTGGGGGTGCATATATATAAGCCCCCCACACAGACGGTTCGCGAACAGGCAAAAGGACGCGACGTTTCAGGTCCAAAAAAAATCGGCGGAAGTAGGGAGGACTGAGATGGTTGCGTGTTCAGAAAAGGTGGGCCCATCCAGGAACGCATCGACATTAAATGAAGTCTGAAAAGAAACTAGCGTGCGTTCCAGGACGGACCCGGGAGTTACTGTCGGTGTACTTTACATCGGGGTACCCTCTCCACCGCAGAATAGTTGGCCCGAGAAGCGGCCTGGCCCACGTGGCGGCCTGGCGAGCAGGTGGGCGATCATGCCCTGCTCGCCAGGCAGGAAGCCCATGTGGCGGCCTGGCGGGCAGGTGGGCGATCATGCCCTGCTCGCCGGGTGGGAAGCCTATGTGGTGGCCTGGTGGGTAGGTGGGCGATCAAGCCCCGCCAGCCTGGCGGGAAGCCCACGTGGCGGCCTGACGAGCAGGTGGGCGATCATGCGATCATGCCCTGCTCGTCGGGCGGGAAGCCCAAGTGGCGGCCTGGCGGGCGGGTGGGCGATCATGCCCTGCTCGCATGGCGGGAAGCCCGTGGCGGCTGGCGGGCGGTGGCGATCATGCCACTGCCGGGCGGAAGCCGCGTGGCGGCTGGCGGGCGTGGGCGATCATGCCGCCCGCCGGGCGGGAAGCCGCGTGGCGATGGCGGGCGGTGGGCGATCATGCCACTGCCGCGGGAAGCCCACGTGGCGGCCTGGCGGTCAGGTGGGCGATCAAGCCCTGCCAGCCAGGTGTCGGCTTAGGTGGCGGCCTGGCAAGCGGGCGAGCGTTCGGGCCCCTCTCGTCAGGCCACGAAGGTAACCAAAGGAGTGAGGAGAAGGCCTCGCCTCGAAGTCTCCTTCCCCTAACACGTTGTGTCAGGGCCATTGATTACAAGGAATTCTACTATCGACACGACGATGGCCCATCCCTCTGACACCTCTCACCAAACCCGTCGCAGGAGCATCATATCCCGGGTGGACTGGGCGAAGCCACGCAGCGGCATTAAATGGAGTTTGAAGGACAAGGCTATAGAGACATGTGTAATAAATGAGTCATGGGTCAGTGTAAGACTGCTATGATGGGTGTAATTAATGAGTTGTAGATCAGCATAGTGTCACCTTCTCACCTACCTGAGCCAGCCCACTCTATATAAGGGAGCTCTGGTGCATGGAGAAGGGGGGATCCAGAGAGCTCTCCTCGACCGGACCCGAGACTCATCCATGCTCTGACCAGAAGAACCCTTGTAACCACCTCCATATTTCTTCAACAAAGATCTAGCAGGACGTAGGGCTATTACCCACGCTGGGGGCCTGAACCTGGGTACATCACTGTGTTCATTGATCTGTTGATCCCCGGAATCCCTCGTGTGAGAGTCATTAGGGTTTCCAACCACGAAGATGCCCTCTACCGAACCATATCCTCCATCCTGGGAGTAGTCAACCCTGTCCGTTGATGGGGTCCTGTCCGGCGAAATACGCCGACAAGCGTGATGCCACATTTAATGTGCTGGAATTTAATTTTCTATCATTAAGTAATTCTGCAAATTGCTTAATCATTAATAGAAAATTATGAAAAAATACTAGAAAAATTGTCGGGACCCGAATATGCAAATTCGGACCCTCTGTGTATTCTTCACTAGTCTAGGATCATGCTAGTGCACACAGTCTCAACATAGATGAATATCACAATCATACTCAGTGATAACATAAGTAAGACTTTATTAAGTTTAGTATAACTGATGAATGACCTTATAGTCCATCTTACATGAGTACGCCACGCAGGGTTAACCGAAAGTAAATAAATAAACTACAGCAGAAATAACGAAAACGCGTAGCAACCCTTCAACTACCACAGGCAACTGACAAGGCTTGCACCCTAATTGTTCGTCTCCTCCTGGAATTCCTCCTCCAATGCAGGCGTTGCTTCTTCCTCAACTGATGATGTTGGTGGCAAGGGGTGAGTACATAAAGCACTCAACAAGCCGTGCACAGAATGCAATTCTACTTACTATATGCGTGGCTTAGTACAAAGGAAGGCTACAAGGTTACTTTGCATAAACAACATTTACGAAAGGCTAGCATAATAGATTGAAAGACAATAAAACAATAGTAATAGTAATAACTTTGCATTTGTTTTCCATGTCCAACTCATATCCTTATTTCCATGTTCCAGCATTCCATTCCCCACATTTATTTAATAAAATCTAACCCTTGATTGTAATCACTGACTAATGCCCAATACTGTGAGCACGGCTATTCGAATAGGTTTTATACTCTGCAGAGGTTATACACTTTACCCACAAGATATAATCAAACACCACAAAGGCGAGTGACCATAACAAAGCCTTTTCAAAGATCCGTCTAAACCCAGTACTGCCCGCTAAGGTTTCAACACTGAAGGGATACACCTCCACAACATGGCCCCCCTCTTGCGCCATGTGAGTTTTCACCCGTACACCTGGAACTCACACCACCATGACAGTACCAAAGAATAGATTTCACAATTTGCTCAGCTAGGTCCGTCCCACTCCAGAACTTGTGGTTGTATGAATGACTCAGTTCAAATTCTTGCAAGGTTAAGTCCTTAGTCGACCGAGGCAAGACCAACCAAAAATCACCATGTCATTAACATCATAAAAAGCAAATGTGACTGCCCACATGCCAACCTTGGCCCACCACAAAACCATACCACATGCCTCAGTCCAAATCATTTTTACCACCCCGATTGGTTTACCATGCACCATGTGCCATCATCAATTCCAACATTGTGTGACAACCCGACACACAATTAGAAATCATGTTCCATAGTCATTAAGCAATATTAACATTTGATCATGAAGTAATGACTCGTTGCATAGCTAAGCTTTCTACTTACGTTCTATCTACCCATATTGGCATTTATAGCTACCAATTACTAATAAACCATTCTTAGGGTGACAAATGAATTGCGGCATACGACATAGCAAGGGCGAAAGTATCTCAAGTGGACGGTTAACTATTCCCAACATATAGTGAGCATTTGATAATTGAAATAAATGCAATACATTAAAACAACATAACATTTAAATGTGGGTGCAACATGGTCAAAGCATGACTTGCCTTCAAATATGTTTGAATCCTGCTCTGCAACCTGGTCAAGTGCTGGCTCCTCAATCACAAACTCTCCCGGCAATTCGATGTCTACGCGCAATGAAGGAAAAATCAATAAATAACCAAAATAGAGAGCAAAATCAACTCTAAAAATTAATAAAATTTACCAATAAATAGAGCACAATTTTATAAATTTTTAGGAATTTGAATCACCTCAATCGGAGTTCAGACGCAAAAGATATGGCCTTTCGAAGTTTTAATTAACTAGAAAATCCTAAAAATCAGAAATTCCTGTTTATCCGAATTATTTTCATACGGGAAATTCCCATTTAGAAAGTCAGCATGGCCTCTGATGACGTCAGCACCGAAATAGATTTTTGGCTGAATTATTTTTATACGAAAAATTAATTATGACGTCATTGCTGACGTCAACATGACACGTGGCCCACTCACACGCTGACACGCGTCGCAACCAGAGGCTGCCACGCGTCTCGGCGCAAGATGAACCCGATCACTGACATGGCTCAAGCGCATGGTGGGTCGACGGCCTTATCTTGTGCACGGCCGATAACGCGGTGTCATCGGTACGGCTGGACCAATCACAGCACGACACGCGGCATGCTTCTATTAACCGAAACTCGATTCAATCTCGTCCATTCGATTCAAAACGAACGACCAAGATTGATCATCCCGAGGTGACTCGAATCTACTGTGGACTCGACGCGTGGCTCTACTGCGGCCTTTGGATCTCGATCGAACAGCCAGAAATAATTGGGCGACATCGACAGAGACCGGCGGCAACGACTCCTCGGTTTACGCCCGACACGCGGCGACATGGGATTGGCCCAGCGCACGGTGCAATCTCATCCGCTCAATTAAAAATGAACGACCGGGACGAACTGATGTGATGCAGCTTTGGACTAATTGCGGCGCGACACGTGGCATGATCGGAGACGACCGGCGCGCATCCAACGGCAAAGGCTACTCATCTACGCGGCACCACGAACACCCTACGATCTAAATTTAATGGCTAAGATTAAACTAGCTCAGACCTATGCGATGTAATCGAGACCGTTCGATTAGATCCAACGGACGAGAAGTGAAGATGAGGTTTACTGTTGATGTGGCGACGCGGCGAGATCCGAGGCGTTGATTGAAGATCCGATGGCTGGCAAAGCTTGGCTCGACGACGATGGCACGGCGGCACGGTTCTTGCCGGAGGGGAAGAAGACGACGTGCGATGCGGCGATGCAGGGCTTCTCCGGCGACAAGAAGTGGTGCTACGGATGCGGCTCGACGCGGGCAACTCGGCGGTGACCTCAGGCGCGGCGGATATGGACCGGCGGTGGCACAATAAGCGGCGGATGGCTTTGGGACTCCGACGAGCTCGTACGAGAAGACGGCGGTGTCTCAGGCAACATGAGCTAGGGCATATGGTGCGACGTGACTAGGGCTTCACGAGGATGGCGGCGGCATAATAAATACAGGGCTTGGGCATCCGTGCCGTTGTGAGAAACGCGGAGGATTCCATGGCAGCGGCGGAGTCTGGCTGATTTACGGGCTGGGTGACGTGGCCACATCTCGTGTGAACATGCGGCAGGATTGGACGGCCCGCAATGGGCAAAGGCGCGGCACAACGGCAATCGTTGGATCAAGATCCAATGATGGCGTGCTAGGGTTTTTGGCGGGGCAGGCTGGGCTAAGCGCAAAATTGGGCTGGACCGAGGAGATTTGGCCCAAATACTATTTGGCGATTTTAAATGCATTTTCGAATTAAAACAATTCCAGAAATTCAAATAAGCCAAAAGAAATAGCAAGAAAATCTGAAAAAATCCAGAAAAATTCCATAAAATACTTTGAGGCAAATTGAACTCAAATAAAATACTTCCAATAAAAGATCATCAACTAATTGCTCAGAACAAATAAAGAACAGCTAGGGCTCAATTAAATAAATGCAAAAAGAAATAAATAAATTCTTAGAAAATCAGATAAAATCAAGAAAAGCACAATAAATCCAGAAAAGCAAAATTTGGGATGTTACAAACCTCCCCCCTTAACGGAATCTCGACCCTAAGATTCAGGGCTGACTAAGGAATAGGTTTGGAAACTCCGACTTCAGATCATCTTCTCGTTCCCATGTAGCCTCGCTCTCTGAATGATTGCTCCACTGCACTCTGCAGAAACGCACTGACTTATTCCGGGTTCTTCGTTCAGCCACATTCAGAATCTTGATTGGTTGCTCCTTGTAGATTAGATCTTCCTGCACATCAATTGACTCCAATGGCGTCTGTTCCGCGGGCACTCAAAGACACTTCTTCAACTGAGAAACATGAAACACATCATGGACTCCTGCCAACGATTACGGCAACTCCAACTGGTAGGCAACCTCTCCTCTGCGACTCAAGATCTTGAACGGACCAACATATCTCGGTGCAAGCTTCCTTTTGGCATGAAATCTCTTTACTCCTTTGAGCGGGGTTACTCTAAGATACACAAAATCTTCAGGCTCGAAGCTTAACTCTCGACGATGGTTATCAGCATAGCTCTTCTGCCTTGATTGAGCTGTCTTCAACCTTTCCCTGATCATGACAATTTGCTCTTCAGCTTCTTTTAAAATATTTGGCCCAAAAACCAACCTCTCTCCTGTCTCATTCCAATTCAGCGGAGTACGACAAGAACGACCATATAAGGCTTCAAACGACGACATTTGCAAACTGGCTTGATAGCTGTTGTTGTAGCTAAACTCAGCATATGGCAAGCATTTATCCCACGTAGCGGCGTTGGCTAGGGCACAAGCTCTCAACATATCCTCCAAAATCTGATTGACTCTCTCGGTCTAACCATCTATTTGAGGATGATAAGCTGTACTGAAATTTAGACGAGTTCCCATCGCTTCATGCAACTTATTCCAAAATCTCGAGGTAAATTGGGTACCTCTGTCTGATACTATTTTCTTGGGCACACCATGCAAACATACAATTCTTGACATGTACAACTCTGCCAAACGGTCTCCTGAGTAAGTAGTCTTCACTGGTATCCTGAGTAAGTAGTCTTCACTGGTATAAAATGCGCAACTTTAGTCAATCGATCAATTATAACCCATATGGAATCATAACCACTCTGAGTCCTCGGTAATCCTGTGATAAAGTCCATACTAATCTCCTCCCATTTCCATTCAGGCACCTTTAAAGGTTGCAACAAACCTGCTGTCTTTTGATGCATTGCCTTCACTCTCTAACATATATCACACAAGGCGACATGCTCAGCAACTTCACGCTTCATGTTTGGCCATCAAAATCTCAATTTCAAATCCTGATACATCTTTGCACTTCATGGATGAATAGAGTACTTTGAATCATGAGCTTCTTCGAGAATTAGCTACTTCAATTCCTTTTTATGCGGCACGCAGATTCGACTTCCCATCCATAAAGTTCCTTGTGCATCCACGGTGAAATTCTTAGCCTTTCCTTCTTCCATTTTAGACTTAATCCTCTTTACTTTGGCATCATCCTTCTGCCCTTCTCGGATTTGATCCTCCAATGTAGGCTTTACCTCCAAGGTAGCTAGAAACCCTTCACTACAAGAAAAGTGATTATTTGTGACAAAAACATCGTGACGTTGTCAACTTTTGTCATGGAAAATCTATTTTCTGTGACGATTAGTTTATGTTTGTATCAGACGCCGTCGCCCCATGTACTTTTGTGACAAAACATAAAATTTCGTCATGAAACCATAATACAAATCATCATAGAAAATGAATGGTTGTTTGTCAGCTGATTAGGGTGCAGGTCTGGATTGGTTGGTAGATGCATGTGATGTAGTGCAAGGCTTCATTGGAATTCTTCTATACGATTAGTGGCTTCCACATTCACTACTATAAAATGTCACATAGGTGACAATCTATTTGGCCCAAATACTATTTGGCGATTTTAAATGCATTTTCAAATTAAAACAATTCCAGAAATTCAAATAAGCCAAAAGAAATAGCAAGAAAATCTAAAAAAATACAGAAAAATTCCATAAAATACTCTAAGGCAAATAGAACCCAAATAAAATACTTCCAATAAAAGATCATCAACTAATTGCTCAGAACAAATAAAGAACAGCTAGGGCTCAATTAAATAAATGCAAAAAGAAATAAATAAATTCTCAGAAAATCAGATAAAATCAAGAAAAGCACAATAAATCCAGAAAAGCAAAATTTGGGATGTTACAAAAATTATAGATAGAATTTTGGGAGCTTCATGTCTCTACATTTATTTTTTTAGCATTATGCCACAATTAATTCATGTAGGGTTTATTTTTTTTGTTATTTAGTAATTATGGAAATTGCTTGAAAAATTAACAAAAAATGCTAGAAAATTACAGGAAATTATGTATGACCCATTGGTGAGATTCATGTTGATGTATTTATTTTCTTAGCATTATTCCATGATTATATGTGTTGGAATTTATTTTTCTATTAATTGGTAATTCTATAGGTTGCTTGGTATTTAACAAAAAAAATCATAAAATGCTAGGAAAATTTATATGGCATATTGAAAGCTCATTTATTGTCCTAGCATAATCCCATATTGGTATATGTTGAGATTTATTTTTCTATTATATGGTAATTCTGAAAATTGCTAGATAATTAGCAGAAAACTATGGAAATTGCTAGGAATATTCTAGGAAATTTTAGATAATTATCTACTTAATATATATAGACCAAACTTTACTGATTGAAGAGTAAGCATGCAATATAATGATTTTACTAGTAGTAAAAGCTATTTTGCATAAATAGAAATAGGATATGTTGACATCGCAAAGAGAAAACTTATCAAGCTTGCCCTGAATGGCAACAATTATCTTACCCGGGCAATGAATGGTAAGATTAATCTGATAGCTCAAATTATTGGAGCTACTATTTTTTAGCCTGAAGCTAGTAACTCTGCTCTTCCCGAAGCCGCCAGATATATGGCTTTGCACCTCCTAAGGCACCATCTCCATACGGACCTGAAGGCCAAATAGTTAATGGAAGATGACTAACTGGTACATTTGAATTCCCTAAAGAAAACATATATAACCAGTAAAGATCCGTCCTGTTGCCAGAAGCACTGTGCGAATAGATCCTCCCGTGCTTTCAGAATTCTATAGATTGTGGCAGCATATAATTTTTGTCATACACATGCTTGTCACTGATCTAATATTAAACAGCAATTAAGCAAGGCAAGCACCCCGTTTGACCATGTTGATCCCAGTTTTACACATGTTTTATTAATTGTTTTACTGCATGCATATGTTCATTAAACTTTGCTCTTTGAGGGTATTGGTAGCTATTCCTGTAGATACATGGAACTTCCTTAATAAGTATGGATTTATGAGCCTTGATAGCCCTAGAATAAGATAGATAATACTTAATGTCAACTGGGTTTACACACTCTTGGTAGTCATGCTTAGCCAGGCTTGATAAAGACTCAAGTTCTTTACAATTTAAAAATGTTGGATATGATTAAAAGGGGTTGGGTATGACCTTTCTTTATGATTGATAATTTGGTTAAAATGAAAATAAAACTATGGTTTCGATGCGAGCAATTACCGACAATAGCCGGAGGTGCAGGTGTTGCATGTAGTGTAGGGGGAGATTGTTGCCCGTGTTAGATTAAGGACCGAACTCAGTGTTCATTAAACCCAAGAATTACAGTACAATTACAAGTGCTGGTATGGAACAACCTTAATCTATTAAGTTACTTAAAATTAACTTTGCACATTGGTAGGCTAGAGACAATGATGTATGCCTTGCTATGAGGAGGAATGTGTGTAGGCGGGGTTTACTGCTTGTGTTGTGGTATGAATGGCGGGGTTTACTGCCTGTGTTATGGTGTGAATGATGGGGTTTACTGTCTTGTCTTGGGTGTGTGTTTCTGCCATCAAAGCAAGGGATTAACATCACTGGGCTGGTGCAAAGTTAGGGTTAAGTAATGTAACAGTTATGTCATGACTCTCTGCAGCACACTAAAGGAAGTGTGCTAATATCAATTGCACAAAGAGTCAGTCATGTCTTGTGGGTAAAGCTGTACACCTCTGCTGAGTGTAAAACTTTTTAAAAAGCCGTTCCCGCAGTTATAGAAGTCTTCGTGCGCCAGCACTAGTTAGATGTTTTTATTTTCATAAAACTTTGAATTCTACCGGGTGTTGGTAGAAATTGGTTTGTGGATATCGTCATGATACCCAAGTTCGTGAAATTTACTTTTTGTATTTACATACTGTTATTTTACATATGAAATTGCTTTTACTTAAATTCCATTTACAATCTACTATTCTGTATTTACATTTCAAACTGGCTTTATGCAAATTAACCATAGAAACCTTTCCTTTGAAATGACATGCATATATTATAGGTTTTGCAAAAGTTTTGCAAAGTACGTAAAGTACTCACCCTTACTTATTTGTTGTTTTTAGGTGGAGTTAGTGTACTTCCATACGACATATATTTTGACGTAGGATGCGAGAATGTTGTTATCAAGTTTTTCTAGGGATTATGCCTTGTTAGTTGCCTGAGGGTTGGATGGGCACACTACACGACTTTTGGTTCTTTCTGCTGTATTATTCTGTGTTGTAAGACCTTATTGTGTAAACTACCATTATTATTTATAATAAAGAGTATGGATGTGATATCAATTGTTGTAAATATGCGTGCTAGCTACTAGTCATGGGACTAGTACTATTTGCACATGAGATTTCCTTTTTTGCATTTATGTAAAAATGGGGGTCGTTACAGAGGAGGTGATTTCAACTATAGTGCAGGAGGAAGTTTGACTACGAGCAATGGTGGACAACAATCTAGTTAGATTTGCCTATACTATACCACATGATAGGCAATGCTACAACTGTGAGATAATAGGACATCTGAGTCGTGTCTGTCCTCTCTCACGGTATGGTGGAGGTTGAGGTGGAGATCGTGGTGGCGTGGGGATCGTGGAGGTGAACAAGGAGATCAAGGTCATGAAGGTTGAAGTGGAAATTGGGAAGGTCAAGGTACGGGGTAGGGGTAGAAAGCATGTATGTTACTCTACTAGATGAGCAGGCTATACAATGGGAACAATGATAGAAGGGCAAAGCATTAGAGTATTCTCAAGATTCTACAACAACACCTACCACCTTCTTTAGTAACATTGCCAACTACTTAGGAATAGGTACTTGCATCCATATATAAGTATCCTCATATTGATTTGATTATAGATTCAGGGACATCTAAGCATGTCACAAGTTCTCTTAGAGTATTTGCATTCTACATTCCATATATACACTCTGAAACTTTTTAGATAGCTAATGGGACCTCTCAACTCATTTAGGGAATATGATCTATAGGCTTCACACCATCCGATGCTTTATCATCTATCCTACATGCCCCATCCTTTCTGGTTAATCTTCTTTCAGTTAGTTCCATCATTGACCAATTCAAATGCACTATCTTATTTGATGAGGATTCTTATCTATTCAAAGAGAAGAGAACTAGGAAGAGAATTAGGAATAGAATCAGGTGTAATGGACTATGATATGTTCATCAGGTAGATATAGCATTGGCTGTGGCTGCAAGAGGAGTTGAGGAGGAGGTTTTACTGCATCGTCATTGTTTGGAACATTCTTTGTTTGAGAGAGTTTGAGTTAGATATACCCTGAGTTGTTTAATAAGATAGATAAGAGTAAACTTGTGTGTGATGCTTGGGAGTTTGAAAAGCTACATAGTTTACTTATAGAAGTATTGATCTTTGGAGTGTGAACATGTTATATTAATACATTTTGATATTTGGGGTCCATACTCAGTTACCTCTGTGAGTGGCTTTAAATGGTTTATCATATTCATTGATTATTATATTCATATAACTTGGATATATATATATACACACACACACACACATATATATGATGAAGCACAAGAGTGAGGTCATTCAATATTTTCAAGACTTTATTGGTTGGTGGCAACATAGTTTGATGCAAATGTTCAAATTCTCTGAATAGACGATGGAACTGAGTGCCTTAATAAGGAGTTTACAACATATCTTTCAAAGAATGGGATACTTTATCAAACCATTTGTCCAAGAACCCTGCTTCAGATTGGGGTGGCTGAGAGGAAGAATAGATATTTGTTGGGGAAGCACGTTCACTTATATTTCAGCTGAATGTGCCAAAGATATTCTTGAGTGAGGCGGTGATGACATATCTTGTCAATCACATGTCATTTCTAATACTTGGGATGGAGTCTGCTACTGAACTTTTTGTGGGTCAATGAGAGTTAAAAGTTCCTCCTAATATGTTTGGTTTGTGTGTGCTTTATACAGGATCACTGGCCAATTGTTGGTAAACTGGATCCTCAAGTCAAGAAGTGTGATTTCATAGGATATTCATCTAGTCAAAAGGGATATTAGTGTTGAACCCAATGGAAAGGAAATTGTTTGTGATTATGGATGTAACTTTTCAGGAGTTTGAGCCATACTACATGAGTAGTGGTAATCTCAACCTATTCTTGGAGGAATTTTGTTCTATCAACAAGAATGATAGTTGAGAGGAGTACAAGAAGAGTGGGAGTGATAACTAAGGGGAAGAGGAGAATGAGAGTGATAACCATGGGAAAGAAGTTGTTGTAGGGACAATTCCATGTCCTCATTTTGAGACCAAATAAAAAATATGAAAGACATGTGACGACCTTAGAAGAATTTAAGGGGTACCAAAGAAGACCCTTCTGGAGACAGGGGGAGAAACAACTATCATCATCGGCACCTGTGCCGTTAGAGGAACAAGTTCTAGCAAAGGTAGTATAGAAACTAGGGAGACAAGAGGAGAAACATCAGCTGTCATCAACATTTGATAAAGTTTTATCAAAAGAATTATAACCTGAACAACCAGTCAGTTTAGTTGATTCAATCCTGGTCACAAATCTCTCTTTAAGTATCTCTCTCCACCAAGTTCCTTGCCACCCCTTAGGGCAAGTGGCAATATTCCTTCCAATTCATCTCATTTAGAGTTGCAACTCTCTAGATAGTGCCTGTTATGAAGGATTGGCTGGTTTCTAAGCAGGATCCTAAATGGAAGTATGCCATGAAAGAGGAGCTTGGTGCACTTTAGAAGAATAAGACATGGGATCTTGTTCCAATTCCAGTAGGAAAGAAAGCAGTGGGATGCAAATGGATCTTTATTGTGCAACAAAGTCCTAAAGGCAAGATGGATAGATACAAGGAGAGGTTGGTTGCAAAAGGTTATAGTTAGATGTATGTGATAGACTATAATGAGACTTTTGTTCTAGTAGCAAAGATGAGCATAGTAAGGACATTGATTTATAGTGCTATTAATTTTGGTGGCCTCTTCATTAGTTGGATGTGAAGAATTCATTTCTTTATGGAGATTTACAAGAGGAGATATGTATAGAGGTACCTCTTGGCTTTAGAAGAAGCTGACCGTAGGAAAGGTGTGTAAGCTTAAAAAGTCCTTATATGCTGTTGACGAGGACTGAGAAATCTCTAACAGGTCAAAGCATGGTGAGCGGGGCCCCTAGCTCGGGGTTGAGCTTCAAAGTCTCCGACCACGATCTGGGCTGCGCGGCTCCCACACGACCTCGAGCTTGGGAGGCACGGATTCAGCTCTCGCTCGGGTAGTTTAGCCCGGGACCCAGGACGTGTGTTTACTCGACGGTTACCAAGACCTTGAATGCCGAAGTTAAGGCAGACGTGGGCGGCAGATACGAGACTGTTACAACCCACCTTCAGTGCGCATCATACCACTACTCCGGGAATCTCTCCCGACCATTTCTGGTAACGGCCGGGAGAGGTATAAAACCCCTTGAGGCAGATCGGTAGGGGGCAGGCAATCGAAGCAACATCACAGCATACACACACACCAGCGCTCAGGCTATGGAAGCTCGAGCTAGAGTGCACATTCTTGTACTCAAGCATAGTGAGATTCATCGCCTCCAAGCAAGACTGGAAGTAGAGCTGTTACCTACCACTGGGGCTCAAACCAGTATAACTCTTGGTGTCCCGTTCTCTGTTTCTGCCACTGACCATTAGAATAGTAGGACCAACCTTTCGGTGAGCAAAGTCGTTCCAGGGTCCTGCATTCATGACTCACCCCCCTTTTCACTTCTGTGGTTCGGCGATCCCGATCGTCGACAGGTGTAAAGCAGTCTTCATGAGCATGGTTTGATAGATTCAAATACATAGTTTGTGATATGGGCTATTTTCAGTGCAATAGGGATCATACGGTGTTCTACAAGCATAGAGGGTCAAATATCACTATACTAGCAGTATATGTTGATGATATTGTGATAATTGAAGATGGTAGTAAAGATATAAAGTGTCTAAAGAAGTGACTAGGAGAAGTATTTGAGATGAAGGATCTTGGACCTCTATACTTTCTTGCAATTGAGATCACTCGGTCTACAAAAGGATAGTTCTCTCTTAAAGTAAGTATGTCCTTGATCTGTTGCAGAGATAGGTTTGCTTGGGTGTCATCCTATTGCTTCACCTATTGACAGGAATCTCAAACTCTGTATTGAGTTTAGTGATCCAATTGACATGGAGGCCTATCAAAGATTGGTTGGGTGTCTCATCTATTTGTGCCATACAAGACCTGATATTTCATATGCAGTGAGTGTGATAAGTCAATATATACATGATCCTAGAATGGGACACATGAAATCTGTTAGTCGGATCCTATGATATTTGAAGAGTAGCCCTGAGTAAAGGCTTTGGTTTAGGAAGAATCAACACTTCAATATGGAAGGATATTGTGATATTGATTGGCCAAGCAGTATAGATGATTGGAGGTCTACATCTTGATATTGCATCTTTATGGGTGGTAATATTGTGTCATGGTGGAGTAAGAAGCAGGAAGTTATGCCTTGATCTACTGTAGAGGCAGAGTATAGAGCAATGGCATTAAGATTGAGTGGGATGATCTACATGAAGATCCTATTATTTGAACTTTGGGTATTGAGGGGTGGTTCTTTGGTATTGCATTGTGATAATAAATTTGTGATCAACATTGCTAATAATCCGGTATAGTATGATCATAGCAAGCATGTTGAAATTAATAGGTTCTTTATCAATGAGAAGCTGGATGACAAAATACTAAAGTTGGAGTACATCAAGTCTAGTGAACAGTTAGCTAATTGCTTCACTAAAGGGTTAGGTCCTAGCGAGGTACCATAATATGTAACAAGATGGGCATAATTGATATTTTTAGCCCTATCTTGAGGGGTAGTGTTAGGATAGAGCCGGGATCAAATTCGGTTCAAATTTGAGATAAATTGAATGTTAGAGATAGAGTTAGATTCTAATACAATTGTAATCTTTGTTATAAATAATTGGCGTGGGATCAAATATGATACATACAATATTCTGCAAAATACTTTAAAAGCATAAATGAAGAATGGATAGTGATTACATACCACTTCACTTGCTACAAATTGTATTGAAAGAGTGATGCATAGAAGCACTACTCGAGATTTATTTATACCTAACTTAGCCGGTGACGATCTTTCTTTGTGATGTCAATGTCTTCATTTAGGTGAGTCCATCTAGAAGACAGCACAGTGTAAAAGATGATATAGAGATTGGTAAGAAGTTGATTGCTCGCACACCTAAACAGGTGTAGGGTTTGATTTGTATTGCCAATTCTTTTGCCAGATAAGCAAATAGTACTTGGATTACAATGACAAAAGAACCGAACAAATTATGCAAGTTTCAGTGACAAGTTGTGCAAGTAACTTTCTAAGATTAGAGATAGAAGATTGATGTAGTTAGGATTGTAATCTATCTGTACATATCTCTTAACACTCCCCTTAATCAAAACCTTCTACTAGGCTGAGATTGCTCCTGAAGTCCTCAAATGGCCAAACTGCCAATGGCTTGGTGAAACTATCTGCAACTTGGTCCTATCACTACTACAAAAGGGTTATATTAGACATGTCATCACTGACTGTTTTTATAAAAACCATCTAGGAAGAGGCTTGGGCACATCGTAGACGGTTTGTGGCTAAAATCGTCTATGATGTCACCGTCATCACAGACGATTTTAGCCACAAACCATCTACGATGTGCCCAAACATCATAGACCGTTTGTCGCTAAAACCATTTGTGATAAGGTTGATAACACAGACAATTTTATCTACAAACCGTTTGTGATGATCGAGCCCCAGCTGTTAGTGAATCCTTCGAAACAGTTAAACGAAACATGCATTTCATATAGGAACTAGCTTCTTGCATGCATCACAATATACAAAAATTTCTACAAAAGTTCTTGATAGGAAAAGCCTAGCTAGTCTGGTCCTCGTCGTTGCCAAGGTCATCGTCGTCGGATTCATCGGAATCATCATCATCAAAGTCATTGGAATCATCGTCGCTGCGGCCGTTAGGGTCTTTGCTCGAACTAGCTCTGTCTGGGTCATCCTCCAGCTTCTAGCCATCACGGTAACCCGCTGACAAGTCATTAAAGCTATCGTCGTCATCGGAGATTGCTGTTGGCAGACGCTTCTTTTCGACGACGCATGAGGTGGAGGGAGCGGTACTGCTTGAGGCGAGCGTACTGGCCAGCAGAGGAGATAGTCAGTGTAGCGCATAAGCCGCGGCCGGTGGATTCATTGATATTGCATGGTGGCGTCGCAGCCATTGTTGCATGGGCTTTGGAGGCCGAGGAGAAGACGGTGGCGGCGGCGGAGGGTAAGTCAGTGGTAGAGGTGAAGATGGTGGCGATACTGGCGGTGGCAGAGTCGTTGTCAGAGGCAATAATGGTAGTGGAGTCCCACATGGAGCAGTGGAGCCGGCAAAGGAAGGGATGGAGTTTGAGCAGTTCATGGCTCGGAGGCAGTGGAATGCGATCGATCGATCGGAGGCAGTGGAGTATTTTCGATCCAAACGCTAACTTATATATATATCATTGTGAAAGTGTAATTACGAACTTCGTTGGGGAAACAAAATGCCTGAAGATGAAAGGTCTTCACAGTAGAATTCATTAGAACCGCGCATTTAAAAGACAAAAGGTCTTCACAGTGGAATTCCTTAGAACCGTGTGCCTAGAACACGAAAGGTCTTGTGAACATCATAGACGATTTATGGTTAAAACCGTCTGTGATAACCTCATCACAAATGGTTTTAGCCACAAACCGTCTGTGATGATGGGGCGACGGTTTGTGCATAAAACCGTCTGTGATGAGCACAATCATAAACGGTTTTATCCATAAACTGTTTCTGATGATCAATTATGATAAATAAGAACAAAGAGCTTCAACCTCCTCTGTACTTTTAAGGTTTCCTAGATATTTTTGAGGTGGCTGCAATTGAGAGGCGATCTGGTAGAAAAAGACCCTAGATTTATAGGTGTAATTGTAGATCCTTGTGCTCTAGGTCATCTAAGATTAGTAATTACTTTAAATTTGCATTACATTTTAGATCTAGCTAGGTAAAGAGGGAAATGAAGTTGGTTTCTAAATCTAGCTTGCTGTAGATCTATTTGTTCTCTGTGATGTAAAGTAGTAATTGGTTTAAATTTGCATTATATTTAAAATCTAATTTGGTAAAAGAGAAATGAAGCTGGTTTGTAGATCTATGTAACATTCTAAAATTTGGCTATTTTTGAATTTTGTAACTTATCTTGAATTTTTGAGAATTTTTGGAATTTATTTGGATTTAATTAGAATTTTTGGAAATAAACTTTTCTTTGGAAATTAATTTAATAATGGAAAAGTTTTAATAAAATATAAATGGAAATATTTTATTTGAGTCCAAAACGTTGTAAAGTATTTTCTAGAATTTTTCTAATATTTTTAAAGCCTCAAATAATTTAAATGAATTTCTAGAATTATTTTTATTCAGAAATCAATTAAAAATCTGGATGAATAGTATTGGGCCCGGCCCATTACTGTACGCCACGTTGGCCCACTTGGCCGGAACCCTAGAGCCGTTACGCCTGAGCCGCACGATCTTGATCCTACGGTCTGCCTGGTGCCACGTCGCTCCGTTTCGGCAACCGTTGATCCAACGACGCGTGGACGGCGGAGATTGAGCCTCGAAGCGATGCCGACGGTTTCCAGAAGCACCGCCGCCGCGCCATTACCGTCGAAGAAACGCTCACCATTACTCGCCGCCGTGCATCTCTTCCGCTTCATTAACCGGTGCACGGTATAAAGCACATCCTTCCGCGCCTTTTGAGACCTTTCACTCACCCCGAGAACCACCGTAGCGCTCGCTTTTGCTCGCCGTAGTCCCGAGACGCTCTGCCGCTATTCACGCCGCCGTTGAGCTCCGCCGCTCGCGGGTCACCGGAGTACTTCTCGCGTCAAGCCGCGTCGAGTCATCCACTCCTTGTCACCGGAGAAGCTTCGGAGCGCCGTCACCGCCGCCATCTTCTTCCTCTCCGACAAGCTCAACATCACCGCGACATCACTGCCAACTGGAGCTTCGACAACCGTCCGATCGTCGCCGAACGACTACGATTGCGCCACGTCTTCTCTGGAACAGTGAGTGCCATCTTCTAACCTTGGCCGTTAGATTTAGATCGTGTAGTCCATATCATGCCACGTAGCATCTTTAACCACAGCCGTTAGATTTACATTGATAGTGTAAGATTGAACCACTTTAGGCCGTAGATTTGTGGATGTGTGGTTAGGATAGCGCCACGTGCCCGAATCAGGGACCGCCCACGTGTGCTCGTAGCTGTGTTAATCTTAACCGTAGGATTCTGAAGTGAACGGCTTAGATTTAGCCATGCGTCGCGCACCGGGGTAACCACATAGCCGAGTGAGATGTGTGATTTAGATTCAATCTGGACCGTTGGATTTTGAATGAACGTTAGGGATTGCACCACGCCGGGCCAGTGCCAAGCTGCCGCGTGTTGCACGGGAACCGAGGCGTCGGCGCAGCCGCCGTTGCTGTCGACGTCACTCGGTTTATTGTCGCCGTTTGATTTTGATCCATTGGTCAAGATGATGCCACGTGTTAGCACCGCAGTAACGAACCGAAGTGTCGGTGCAATCTTGGCCATTGATTTCATTTCACGGTTCAGATTGAGACACGTGGCAAGCGCACGAATCTTGGCGTTTGACCGGGTCAGCTGAGTCATCATTCGATTTGATCTCCGTTGTTAGATCATGATCCGATGGTCACGATTAAGCCACATGTCAGATAAAAATCAAAATGACGTTTAGATCTCACCGTACGTTTTGAATCGGACGGTCAAGATTAAATCAATCTCTCGGTTGATAATGTGCCGACACATGTCACGGTCAGATCACGCCGCGTGTCACGCTGACGTCAGCGACTGACGTCATCAGTGGGTCCCACATGTCAGACCTGGCATGGTGGATGCTGACGTCAGCAGAGACGTCATGCTGACGTCATAAACAATTTTGAAATAAAAAAATATATTTATTTCGACCGAAAATGTTTTCGGTGCTGATGTCATTATTAGTCATGCTGACGTCATAATTCCGAATGTTCCGTATAAAAATAAATAAAGAAATTCGGTTTATTCTTTTTAATTTATTTTCAAACTTCAAATGGCTATAACTTTTGCGTTTTAACTCCGATTTGAGTGATTCCAATTTCTAAAAATTTGTAAAATCAAGATCTATTTACTGGTGAATTTTTTGGAATTTTTAGAGATGAATTTGCTCTCTATAAATTATATTTATTGTGTGTATGTTGATTGCGAGTAGACGTTGATCTGTCGGAGGGTTTCGAGGGAGGATTTTCAGAACAAGATCAAGCCCCAGATCAGGTCCAGCAACTTTTCCAAGGCAAGTTATGCTTTGACCATGTTGCTCCTAAATTTTGAAAATGTATCTTGTTTCAAACTATGCATGCTAAATCAACTAAAAATGACTTAAATATTTTGGGTGAATTAGTTAGTTAACCTAATTGTTATTACCTCCTTGTTAATAATATTTGTATGCCATGATTCCTTTGATAACCTAGGATTGGTAATATTAGTTGGTTGATAATATTGTGCTAACACGGGAGGCTAGACCGTGAATAGTTGCTTAGCCATGCTTATGACGTGAACAATTTTGTTTGGATTATAAAAGCAATCTTGACTAAAGAAATAGTGAATGCTTTTCGATAAAAGGTGGAATATTGTTGGTAATGATGTTGGAATGTAGAGACTGTGTGGTTCTACATGAAGGATGATTCTGGGCATGTGTTGCACTATTAATAACTTGGGGTGGAATTGATTTAGGCTGGGGCAAGTGGACCGAGGCTTTGTGCAGTGGGCTGTGTGGCAACCGGGTGGGTTGAGTGTTGTGAGGGTGTGTGCCAAAATATGAGAGAAGGATGTCTTGCCTTGGTGGATTAAGGACTTTACCTTGTAACACGTTGACTGAGTCTCGTACAACCACATGTCTGAATGGGAAGACCTAGTTTAGTAGGATTCTAATGTCTTACCTTTGATACCTCGGGGTGGCAGTTACACGGGGGTAACTGTACGGGGGAGCGTGCCTGTGCTACGGCTTGGTACCCTATCCAACGTTGTTAAATCGGCCCTATACTTGACTCTGTGTGAGGAAGTGATAGTGGAGGCAACACGGAGAGGTTCTTAGGTTGAGATAGAAGTCTCGAAAAGCTTTATTACGATCAATCACCGTGTGGTGTCTGTTGTATCTTGTGGGTAAAGTGTACAACCTTTGCAGAGTGTTAAAACTGTTCGAATAGCCGAATCCACGGTACTGGACAATGCTCGGGAATTACAGTCAAGGGGTAGTTTTTTTTGAAAATAAAATGGGGAGGAAGGCTGTGTGCCAAAGTTGATGAAGAAAACTGATTAGGGACTGTGTGTCCAAAACAATGTGGAAAACAACTTGAGAAATATAATGGTTATATGATTTTGATGCTTTCAACCTAAGTAAGTAATAGTTCAAAATATTAAAGCAAATGCAAAACAGCCAATTGAACCATTCCTTTGTAACAAGCCATGCATGTAGTAATAGAACTGCATTCTGTGCATGACTTGTTGAGTACGGTGTGTACTCACCCTTGCGGACAAAATTTTCCAGAAGAAGAGACTACGCCAGCATATGAGGAGGAGTTCGTCGAGGTGCCAGATAACTAGGGAGCAAGCCTGCATGTATGCGTGCGTGGCGATGGAGGGATCACTCTGAAGTTTACTTTCCTTTGTTATTTACTATTTACTCGAATAATGTAAGCCTGCGTGGCAAAGCACGTAAGGTGACCATAAGGTCGAACAACTCGATTATATACATGTTTGATGTACTTAAATATTATTCCGCTGTGTATGATGTGGTACTTTAACCCTGTAAAGTCTGTGTGCACTAGCGCGATCCTAGACTAGTGCAGATGACACAGTGTGTCCTGATTTGCAAATTCGGGGACAGACAGAGGTGGTATCGAGCATCTTGTTGTAGTACTTGACCCTAGGTAGACTGGCCGAGAAAGATAAGGTTATTTTCTAAAAAGATTAAAATTGTACAAGTGTATGAATGAAATCTTGACTAATCTTTTTCTTCTTACTTCGTGTCTATGCTGCAATTTTCTGATATTACTTCATGATTTAAAAAAATTATAGCTAACGAGGTGTGTTTTGGCAGATGAGGAGGATCCACACCTTTGGTGGCGCCTTTGGAGGCTTATTTCTTTGGTGTGGTATCTGCTCTGATTTCTTGAGGGTTTCGTTTGGCTGATCTACCGAGGAACCTCGGTGGTTCGGGTAGGGCTGGACGTTGCCTGGGACGTGAAGGTCACTGTCTACGCTCGAGACAGGGGGAGAGCCAGTCATCCGGTTCATGTCACTGCTAGGAGATCTACGTTCGAGGCCGGCATCCTGGAGACCGCATGCCTTGCGATGCGGTAGATCGCCCGCACTTACTCCGCTGAGCTAGAGGGCACCGTCTTCCGTCATCATCCGCGTCGGGACAACCGTTTCGACCGGGACCCGATCGAGGAGGACGACGCTACAATCACCCACTTGGTGAGATACGCCATCGCCTAGGAGGAGACCTTGGACGAGACAATCCAGGAGCTGCAGAGGGCTCGTGATGAGGTTGCGGAGCTTAGGACCCAGCTGCAAGAGGTCAGAGAGGGTATGACTCAGTATACCAGGAGGATTCGCGAGTTGGAGGAGATCCTGGAGGGACCCGAGCCAGAGCCGGAGCTAGAGCTGCACGACCTTGACCCCAACCCCGACCCCGAGGAGCCCGAGCCTGAGCAGGAGGCGCCGGAGCAGGAGGCACCAGTTCAGGAGGCACCAGTGCAGGTGGTGCCAGAGCCACCAGCACCCGAGCAGGCAGCCCCGGAGCCAGAAGAGTCGGTGGGCTCGTTTGTACCACCGGTAGTGGGGCACCAGGATCAGTTTGCTCCTATGCCGCCTCACCCACCACAGTACCCGCCTGGAGGACCGCAGCCTGGATGGCTTGACGATTAAGTGTTTTATTTTCTTTCCAGAGTCGACTCCTGTGTTGAGTCAAGCATATTCGAGTCGGTTTATTGAGTCCGTCCTTAGAACGGCTGGTTGATTTGAACTCTATGAGTGTTATGGTTTCTTGTGATGAACAATCTCTATGTTGCTTAATGTGTATGTGCCGCAATGCCCGTAGGCACCTGTGAGCGGCCATATCCCTACAATATTAAATAAAATTGTGTGTTTCAGTTTGAGTCAAATCTTCTCCCCGCATAAAATTCTTGTGTACTTGTCCACTCCGTTCCCTCTTTTCCTAAGTCCTTTTGTTCTTCAGATGGTGAACACACGTGGAAGCAGTGGAGCCGGAGGAAGAACTCACAGCAGAGGAGCAACAACAACGAGGCACCAAATCCTCAACCACCACCTGTTGACATGAACAACTTAGGGGCTTTCTTGACTGCCCAGACCCAACTCATGCAGACCATGATGCAACAAATGCAACAGATGCAGAATCAGGCAGCAGTCAATAACAACAACCAGGCTATGCACCAGGGACACCAGTCTAGACTGTCGGACTTCATGAGAACCAGACCCCCAACCTTCTCTGGGAATGTCAACCCCATTAAAGCTGATGACTGGCTGCGCACGATTGAGAGGAAGCTACACATATATCAGTGTGTAGGCAATGAGAGAGTCTTGTATGCCTCTCACCAGTTAGAAGGGACTGCTGCAGAATGGTGGAAAAACTATTGTGCTTCCCACGAGCATCCTCAGGAGTTTACCTGGGATGAGTTTATTGTTGCCTTTCGACAGTACCATGTACCGGAGGGTATGATGGAACTCAAGAAAGAAGAGTTCAGGTCTTTGAAGCAGGGAGGCCAGTCAGTGGCCGATTACTTGAACAAATTCACACAGCTTGCACGCTATGCTCCGGAGGACATAGCTACTGATAAGGCTAGACAGTCCCGATTCATGAAGGGACTGAATTTTGGACTTCAAGTGGGATTGATCACCCACACATTCCCGGATTTCCAAGATCTTGTCAACAAGGCGCTCATTCTGGAAGATAAGCGCAAAGAGCTAGATGATAACCGCAAGCGTCGTTTGGCATAGCAAGGAGGACGCCAGGGACAACAGAGACCGAGGGTGGTACCTCAGCGGTTTACGAGTTCGGTATGAAGCGGTATAAGAACACCACTACCTGACAAATGACCCACGGACAGAATCCACAGACACCAGCGAGAGCAATTACCCAAGCTGAAGGAAACCCGTCGATGGCAGGGAGACGCTCTTATAACTGCAATGAGATGGGGCATTTCGCTAATGCTTGTCCCAAGAAGGGAGGAGTCACCCCTGTCCATTTCAATTTGGGGAATACACCTACGAACTCCTATTCAAGGAGGAAGCCGAGCACTGCTCAAAGGTGGAGCAGCGCCCAATCAATTTGTCGAGGAAGAGTCAATCACATCATGGTGGTGAAGTTGAGCGCCACGGATGTCGTCTTGGGTAAGTTTCTAGTTAACTCGATGATCAGCTACTATTCATTTGATTCGGAGCTTCTCATTCATTCATTTCTCAAGTTTTGTTGTGCAAAATGATTTGGATGTGGTCAAACTTAAGAGTTTGCTTATAGTCCAAACCCCTGGATCAGAACTCCGAGCTAAAGTAGGATGTTCTGGGGTAAAATTAATAATAAATGGAATAGAGTTCCTAGCGAACCTAATCATATTGGATACCCAGACCATAGATATGATTTTGGGAATGGATTGGTTATCCAAGCATAAGGCAGTGCTAGATTGTGGATGAAGAGTAGTAACAGTCGAGAGCCTAATTGGCAAGAAGGTGGAGATTCAAGCAGTTACTGTTCAGGATAATCAATTAATGATTAACAATGTGAAAGCTGTTGATATGAAAGATGTTCCAGTAGTTAGCGAATATCCGGATGTGTTTCCCGAGGATTTACCTGGAATGCCACCAGACAGGGATATAGAATTCGTAATTGAGTTAGTACCCGGAACAACTCCAATAGCCAAGAGACCCTATAGGATGTCTACCGAGGAATTGGTAGAAATGAAGAAGCAAATCGAGGAATTATTGGAGAAGGGATTTATAAGACCTAGCTCATCACCATGGGGAGCCCCGGTGTTGTTTGTTAAAAAGAAAGATGGAAGTTTCAGAATGTGTATAGACTATCGTGCACTTAATGATGTGACGATAAAGAACAAATATCCATTGCCCCGGATAGATGATCTTTTCGATCAGTTAAGAGGAGCGGGAGTCTTCTCAAAGATAGATCTTCGATCTGGATACCGTCAGTTAAAGATTCGGACTAAGGATATACCAAAGACAGCTTTCTCATCTAGATATGGGCATTATGAATTCATGGTCTTGTCCTTCGGACTGACTAATGCTCCTGCATATTTCATGAATATGATGAACAAAGTATTCATGAAATATTTGGATAAGTTTATTGTCGTGTTCATTGATGATATCTTAGTTTACTCTAAGTCGGAGGAAGAGCATGCTGGACATCTAAGGATTGTCTTGGAATTAAAAGCTGAGAGAAAACCAGTTATATGCGAAATTCAGTAAATGTGACTTCTGAAAAAAGAAGGTAGAGTTTTTGGGTCATATAATGACTGCTGAGGGAGTAGCTGTTGATCCGAAGAAGGTGGAGACAGTGTTGCATTGGGAGCAACCAAAGACGGTTACTCAGATCAGTAGTTTTCTTGGTATGGCGGGATACTATCGCCGGTTCATTGAAGGTTTTTCATCGATTGCGAGACCTCTTACGCAATTGTTGAAAAAGGAGAAAAAGTTTATGTGGGCGCTCGAAAGCGAAAAAAGAGTTTCAAGAGCTAAAAAGCGTTTAACCGGCTTTTTGTCACGGTGTTGCGAATACTAAGGACAATTTTGACATATATTGTGATGCTTTGCGTTAGGGACTTGGATGTGTGCCGATGTAGAACGGCAAAGTAGTGGCTTATGCGTCAAGGCAGTTAAGGCCACATGAAAAGAATTACCCGACTCATGATTTAGAGCTAGCCGCTGTAGTGCACGCTCTTAAAATATGGCGTCACTATCTCATCAAAAACCGATGTGAAATATATACTGACCATAAAAGTTTAAAGTATATATTCACTCAATCGGACCTTAACATGAGGCAGAGAAGATGGTTAGAGTTAATCAAGGATTATAACATCGGAATTCACTACCATCCAGGAAAAGCAAATGTGGTAGCAGATGCTTTGAGTCGGAAAAGCTATAGCTTGAATTTGATGATAGCAGAAGATCAGCCTGATTTATGTAAAGAACTTCAGAAGCTAAGATTAGAAGTTGTATCGGAAGAATTCTTAGCTACCTTGGAGGTTAAGCCAACCCTAGAAGAGCAGATCAGGGAAGGTCAAAAGGATGATGAAAAGATTAATAGAATCAAATCCAAGATGGACGAAGACTTAGCAAAGGACTTCAGAGTAGATGAGCAGGGTACCTTGTGGATGAAGAATAGAATCTGCGTACCCCATAAACCCAAATTGAAGCAGTTGATACTAGAAGAAGCACATGATTCCAAGTACTCAATTCATCCAGGAAGTGCTAAGATGTATCAGGATTTAAAAGAAAGATTTTGGTGGCCAAATATGAAGGAGGTAGCCGAGCATGTAGCATTGTGTGCTGTATGTCAGAGAGTCAAAGCAATGCATCAGAGACCAGCAGGACTGCTACAACCGTTAAAGATACCGGAATGGAAGTGGGAGGAAATCGGGATGGATTTCATCACCGATTTGCAAAGGACTCAAGGTGGATACGATTCCATATGGGTCATAGTGGATCGATTAACAAAGGTCGCACATTTCATACCCGTAAAAACAACTTACTCTGGAGATAAGTTAGCGGAGCTGTACATGGCAAGAATTGAGTGTTCGCACGGTGTGCCTAAGAAGATAGTATCGGATAGAGGTACTCAATTTACCTCAAGATTTTGGGATAAGCTGCATACAACAATTGGTACCCATTTGAACTTCAGTATAGCATACCATCCGCAGACAGATGGTTAGACTGAAAGGGTAAACCAGATACTCGAAGATATGCTAAGAGCTTGCGCATTGTCATATACCACATCATGGGACAAATGTTTGCCATATGCAGAATTTAGTCATAACAATAGCTATCAAGCTAGTTTGAAAATGTCTCCATTCGAAGCTTTATATGGTCGTTCATGTCGAACACCATTAAATTGGAATGAGACGGGAGAACGTCATGTTTTTGGACTGGATGTACTTTTAGAGGCGGAGGAGAAGATTGCTCTAATTAGAGAAAGGTTGAAGACTGCACAATCGAGGCAAAAGAGTTACGCTGACAACCGACGCCGTGATTTGAGCTCTGAACCAGAAGACTATGTTTATCTCAAGGTCACGCCATTAAAGGGAGTTAAAAAGTTCCATGCTAAAGGAAAACTTACTCCGAGATATGTGGGTCCATTCAAGATTTTGAGCTGCAAGGGAGAAGTTGCATACCAGCTAGAGTTGCCGCAATCTTTATCAGGGGTACATGATGTATTCCATGTATCACAATTGAAGAAATGTCTTCGAGTACCGGAGGAACAAGCACTTATTAAAGCTATTGAACTGCAAGAGGATTTGACTTACAAAGAACATCCAGTGAAGATTTTGGATACCATGGATCGTGAAACAAGAAACAAGTCAACCCGCTTTTGCAGTGTCCAGTGGAGCAACCACTCAGAAAGTGAAGCAACTTGGGAGCGTGAGGAAGATTTGAAGAAGAAGTTTCCCAACCTCTTTTCTAGCAAGCCTTGAATCTCGGGGTCGAGATTCTGTTAATGGGGGGAGGTTTGTAACATCCTAAAATTTGGCTATTTTTCAATTTTGTAACTTATCTTGAATTTTTGAGAATTTTTAGAATTTCTTTGGATTTAATTAGAATTTTTGGAAATAAACTTTTCTTTGGAAATTAATTTAATAATGGAAATGTTTTAACAAAATATAAATGGAAATATTTTATTTGAGTCCAAAATGTTGTAAAGTATTTTCTAGAATTTTTCTGATATTTTTAAAGCCTCAAATAATTTAAATGAATTTCTAGAATTATTTTTATTTGGAAATCAATTGAAAATCTGGATGAATAGTATTGAGCCCGGCCCATTACTATGAGCCACGTTGGCCCGCTTGGCCGGAAACCCTAGAGCCGTTACGCCCGAGCCGCACGATCTTGATCCTGCGGTCTGCCTTGTGCCACGTCGCTCCGTTTCGCAAACCGTTGATCCAACAACGCGTGGACGGCGGAGATTGAGCGTCGAAGTGACACCGACGGTTTCCGGAAGCACCGCCGCCGCGCCATTACCATCGAGGAAACGCTCACCATTACTCGTCGCCGTTCATCTCTTCCGCTTCATTAGCCGGCGCACGGTATAAAGCACATCCTTCCGCGCCTTTTGAGACCTTTCACTCACCCCGAGAACCACCGTAGCGCTCTCTTTTGCTCGCCGTAGTCCCGAGATGCTCCGCCGCTATTCACGCCGCCGTTGAACGTTCTCCGCCGCGTCTATGGTCACCGGAGTACTTCTCGCGTCAAGCCGCGTCGAGTCATCCACTCCTTGTCACCGGAGAAGCTTCGGAGCGCCGTCACCACCGCCATCTTCTTCCTCTCCGGCAAGCTCAACATCACCGCGACATCACCGCCAACTGGAGCTTCGACAACCGTCCGATCGTCGTCGAACGACTACGATTGCGCCACGTCTTCTTTGGAACAGTGAGTGCCATCTTCTAACCTTGGCCGTTAGATTTAGATCGTGTAGTCCATATCATGCCACGTAGCATCTTTAACCACAGCCGTTAGATTTACATTGATAGCGTAAGATTGAACCACTTTAGGCCGTAGATTTGTGGATGTGTGGTTAGGATAGCGCCACGTGCCCGAATCAGGGACCGCCCACGTGTGCTCGTAGCTGTGTTAATCTTAACCGTAGGATTCTGAAGTGAACGGCTTAGATTTAGCCATGCGTCACGCACCGGGGTAACCACGTAGCCGAGTGAGATGTGTGATTTAGATTCAATCTGGACCGTTGGATTTTGAATGAACGTTAGGGATTGCACCGCGCCGGGCTAGTCCCAAGCTGCCGCGTGTTGCACGGGAATCGAGGCGTCGGCACAGCCGCCGTTGCTGTCGATGTCACTCGGTTTATTGTCGCCGTTTGATTTTGATCCGTTGGTCGAGATGATGCCACGTGTCAGCACCGCAGTAACGAACCGAAGTGTCGGTGCAATCTTGGCCATTGATTTCATTTCACGGTTCAAATTGAGACGCGTGGCAAGCGCACGAATCTTGGCGTTTGACCGGGTCAGCTGAGTCATCATTCGATTTGATCTCCATTGTTAGATCATGATCCGATGGTCACGATTAAGCCACATGTCAGATAAAAATCAAAATGACGTTTAGATCTCACCGTACGTTTTGAATCGGACGGTCAAGATTAAATCAATCTCTCGGTTGATAATGTGCCGACACGTGTCACGGTCAGATCACGTCGCGTGTCACGCTGACGTCGGCCAGCGTCATCGATGGGTCCACATGTCGACTGGCTTTGGTGGATCTTGGCGTAAAGAGTGGCGTCATCTTGGCGTCATAAACAATTTTGAAATAAAAAAATATATTTATTTTGACTGAAAATGTTTTCGGTGCTGATGTCATTATTAGTCATGCTGATGTCATAATTCCGAATTTTCCGTATAAAAATAAATAAAGAAATTCGGTTTATTCTTTTTAATTTATTTTCAAACATCAAATGGCTATAACTTTTGCATTTTAACTCCGATTTGAGTGATTCCAATTTCTAAAAATTTGGAAAAATCAAGATCTATTTACTGGTGAATTTTTTGGAATTTTTAGAGATGAATTTGCTCTCTGTAAATTATATTTATTGTGTGTATGTTGATTGCGAGTAGGCGTTGATCATCGGAGGGTTTCGAGGAGGATTTTGAGAACAAGATCAAGCCCCGGATCAGGTCCAAGAACTTTTCCAAGGCAAGTTATGCTTTGACCATGTTGCTCCTAAATTTTGAAAATGTATCTTGTTTCAAACTATGCATGCTAAATCAACTAAAAATGACTTAAATATTTTGGGTGAATTAGTTAGTTAACCTAATTGTTATTACCTCCTTGTTAATAATATTTGTATGCCATGATTCCTTTGATAACCTAGGATTGGTAATATTAGTTGGTTGATAACATTGTGCTAACATGGGGGGCTAGACCGTGAATAGTTGCTTAGCCATGCTTATGACGTGAACAATTTTGTTTGGATTATAAAAGCAATACTGACTAAAGAAATAGTGAATGCTTTTCGATAAAAGGTGGAATATTGTTGGTAATGATGTTGGAATGTAGAGACCTATGTGGTTCTACATGAAGGATGATTACGGGCATGTGTTGCACTATTAATAACTTGGGGTGGAATTGATTTAGACTGGGGCAAGTGGACCGAGGCTTTGTGCCAGGTGGGCCTGTGTGGCAACTGGGGTGGGTTGAGTGTTGTGAGGGCTGTGTGCCAAAATATGAGAGAAGGATGTCTTGCCTTGGTCAGTTAAGGACTTTACCTTGTAACACGTTGACCTGAGTCTCTCGTACAACCACATGTCTGAATGGGAAGACCTAGTTTAGTAGGATTCTAATGTCTTACCTTTGATACCTCGGGGTGGCAGTTACACGGGGGTAAGCAGATGCGGGAGCGTGCACGTGCTACTGACTTGGTACCCTATCCAACGTTGTTAAATCGGCCTTATACTTGACTCTGTGTGAGGGAAGTGATAGTGGAGGCAACACGGAGAGGTTCTTAGGTTGAGATAGAAGTCTCTGAAAAGCTTTATTACGATCAATCACCGTGTGGTGTCTGTTGTATCTTGTGGGTAAAGTGTACAACCTTTGCGAGTGTTAAAAGCTGCTTGAATAGCGAATCCACAGTCTTGGACAATGCTCGGAATTACAAATCAAGGGTAGTTTTTTGAAAATAAAATGGGGAGGAAGGTTTGTGTGCCAAAGTTGATGAAGAAAAGCGATTAGGGACTGTGTGTCCAAAACAATGTGGAAAACAACTTGAGAAATATAATGGTTATATGATTTTGATGCTTTCAACCTAAGTAAGTAATAGTTCAAAATATTAAAGCAAATGCAAAACAGCCAATTGAACCATTCCTTTGTAACAAGCCATGCATGTAGTAATAGAAGCGCATTACATGCATGACTTGTTGAGTACGGTGTACTCACCCTTGCGGACAAAATTTTCCGAAGAAGAGACTACGCTTGACATATGAGGAGGAGTTAAATCGAGGTGCGGATAACTAGGAGCAAGCCTCTGTCGGGCGTGCGTGGCGATGGAGGGATCACTACGAAGTTTACTTTTCATTTGTTATTTTGTTTACTCTGAATAATGTAAGCCTGCGTGGCAAATCACGTAAGGTGACCATAAGGTCGAACAACTCGATTATATACATGTTTGATGTACTTAAATATTATTCCGCTGTGTATGATGTGGTACTTTAACCCTGTAAAGTCTGTGTGCACTAGCGCGATCCTAGACTAGTGCAGATGACACAGTGTGTCCGGATTTGCAAATTCGGGACACGACAGAGGTGGTATCAGAGCATACTGACTGTAGTACTTGACCCTAGGTAGACTGGCCGAGAAAGATAAGGTTATTTTCTAAAAAGATTAAAATTGTACAAGAGTATGAATGAAATCTTGACTAATCTTTTTCTTCTTACTTCATGTCTATGCTGCAATTTTCTGATATTACTTCATGATTTAAAAAAATTATAGCTAACGAGGTGTGTTTTGGCAGATGAGGAGGATCCACACCTTTGGTGAGCTTCTTTGGAGGCTTATTTCTTGGTGTGGTATCTGCTCTGAGTTCTTGAGGGTTTCGTTCGGCTGATCTACCGAGGAACCTCGGTGGTTCGGGCAGGGCTGGACGTCGCCTGGGACGTGAAGATCACTGTCTACGCTCGAGAAAGGGGGAGAGCTAGTCGTCCGGTTCATGTCACTGCTAGGAGATCTACGTTCGAGGCCGGCATCCTGGAGACCGCACGCCTTCTTCAGTACTGATGATGTTTGTAGGCAAGGGTGAGTACATCAACACGTACTCAACAAGTTGTGCACAGAATGCAATCCTATCATAGCTATATGCAGGCTTATTCCAAAGGAAAGGCTAACAATGGTTATTTGCAACTAAGCAGCATTTATAAACAAGTACAATATATAGATTGAAATGACAGTAAAACAAATAACAGTAATAGATAGATTCAGTATTTCTCAAGTAAACCAAGTTTTCTCATCCTAAGTCAAGATTCAACTTTCCATGGCAACCTGCCATCCAACCCACCCAAGTTTTATTTTGCAAAAGTCTAACCCTTGACTGTAATCCCCGAGCATTGCTTAATACCGTGAGCACGGCTATCCGAATAGATTGTACACTCTGCAGAGGTTATACACTTTACCCACACGATATAACCATGCACCACCACAGTGACGATTATAACAAAGCCTTTACAATGCATCCTCTTAACCCGGTGCTACCGCTAAGGTTTCAACAACGAAGAACTACGCCGCCACAACAGGCCCCCTCTTGCGCCATGTGAGTTTCCCGTGCACCCAGACTCACACCACCAAGATAGCACGGTTAAGCATTTGCAAATTAGTCACTAGGCTGCCCCATAACAGACGATGTGGTACGCAAGTTTGACTCAGTCAAAGGCTCGCAAGGTTAAGTCCTTAGGATTGATTAAAGCAAGACATACACATACCCACAGCTCCACTGAGCCCACCCTGGCACACCTGCCCCTTCCACTTGCTTCAATCTAAAGTGATTACCCTCCCGGTTGGTTACCAAGCACCACGTGCTCTTCACAAATCAATATTGTTGCGTGACTCCGCTGTCACAACAACTCAATCTCTTTGTGCGACCACACATGGCCCACAAGTTATCATCATTGTTCCATATTCCATTAGTCAAGATTATTAAGCAATATTCCATGAGCATGTGATGACGTGGCATGGCTAAGCAGTTCTATTTCGTTCTAACCATCCATGTTGATTTTCTATTAACCAACTATAATTAACCAACCTAGGGTGACAAGTGGATCATGACATACAATTTAACAAGGTAGGGTGTAATTCAAGAGGGTATAATATCTAAATCCCAATCTAGGTCAAAATCATTTGTATACATAAAATAACATGTGATAAGGTAAATCAAAATAGCATGCAATCTAATTTATGGGTGCAACATGATCAAAGCACAACTTGCCTTCGTTAAGCTCCTGGTCCTGGTCTGGAAACAATTCTTGAGCTGCAAAATCCCCTTCCGAAGCCTCGCACAATTCAACGTCTACGCGAATCGAGAGAGAAAAGCAAATAAAAACCAAAACCAAAGAGCAAACAAATTCAAAAATTCAAATAAAAGCCACCATTAAAAAGATCTCAATTTTACAAATTTTTAGGAATTTGAATCACCTCCATCGGAGTTCGTATGAGGGAGAACGAACCCTCGAAAAATTCAAAATCCTGAAAAATCCATAAAATCAGAAAATCAAAATTAACCAAATTATTTTTATAAAATAATTCCGATTTATTGTGTTAGCGATGCGCCATGCTGGCGTCAGCCCTGTCCTCGGACCAATGCGGCGCTGACATGTGGCCCCCCGTGATGCCAGCGTGTGTAGCCACGTGAGCAGCGACACAACGGTCAGCTGGCACCATATCAGCGCCCACGCGACTCCACATCTACACCACGCAAACGCCACCTCAGCCAAAAACACGACGTGGCAGACACATGTCGACGAAACATCATTCCACGTCGGTCGGCGGCGCATGCGGCCCTATGGTCACCGGCGACGAGCAGCGAGGGCACCTCCTAACTCACCTCGGCGTCGCGGATCCGATGACGCGAATGGTTTTCCGAATTGAGCTTCGGCTCGACGGCGGCATGGCTTTCTTCTCCGGCGGCGACGGTCTCCATGGCGAACTCCTCCCTTGGTGATGCTCCGTGAGACAAGGGTGCGCCAATCGCCTTGATGCGCGAGTTGAAAATCCCGCCGACGACTAAACGTCCCTCCAACGGCGACTAATCGATTTAAACACGACTTCGATGCGCTCGGAAGAGCTTCGATTGTGGTGACTACGGCGATTCTTGGGCTACGGCTTGGGGCTTTGGTTGCTTATGACTTTCTTGCGCTACCGATGCTCCCATTTATATGGCGCGGTGTCCGGATATGGCAAGGCTCTGCAGAGTCGCGGTGGCTACTGGCGTCTTTGTTGGCGAGTCCAACTCGATTGCGGTGAGGACGATGACCAGATGAGCGCCACGCGGCAGATCGAACGGCCGACTACACACACGTGCTAGGGTTATGGAAACTATTCGGCTCTATGGTGACCCTTGGATACTGATCCAACGGCGGCCGATAAAGCTCCAGGAGAACAGCCGGGGTTGCACCGTGAATGGGCCGGCCCGTTACTATTCATTGGCAATTTTTCGGGTTTTTCCATTAAAATAATCCGAGAAAATCGTTTGATTTATTTAAGGCAATAAAAATACTCTAAAAATTCCCAGAAAATTCTCAAAAATACTTTGGGACATTCTGGACCTAAATAAAATATTTTCACAAAAAATTTATTTTAACTTTATATATTTATAATTAATCCTTAACAAAAAGTAATTTTGTTTAATTCAAATAAATCTCAGAAAATCCAAATAAATTGAGAAAAATTCATAAAAATCATAAATGGCAATAAAATAATATTAATTAATTGGAAAGCTAAAATTTTGGGATGTTACACACCTCCCCCCTTAACAGAATCTCGACCCCGAGATTCAGGGCTGACTAGAGAATAGGTTTGGGAATTCTGCCTTCAGATCTTCCTCACGCTCCTAGGTTGCTTCATTTTCTGAATGATTACTCCATTGAACTCTACAGAAGCGAGTAGACTTATTTCTGGTCCTGCACTCCATTACATCCAAAATCTTAATAGGCTGCTCTTTATAAGTCAGATCCTCCTGCAACTCGATTGCTTCTAACGGCGTCTGCTCTGCTGGCACTCTAAGACATTTCTTAAGCTGCGACACATGGAACACATCATGAACTCCTGCTAATGACTGTGGCAACTCCAACTGATACGCAACCTCTCCTCGACGACTTAAGATCTTAAATGGTCCAACATACCTAGGTGCAAGTTTTCCCTTGACTTAAAACCTTTTCACACCCTTAAGGGAAGTAACCCTAAGATACACGAAATCATTGGGTTCAAGGCTCAATTCACTACGACGATTGTCAGTATAGCTCTTCTACCTAGACTGCACTGCTTTCAGTCTCTCTTTGATCATGGCAACTTGTTCTTCCGCCTCTCTGAGAATCTCAGGTCCGAACACTGAACGCTCTTCCGTTTCACTCTAATTTATCGGGGTACGACAAGCTCGACCATACAAGGCTTCAAATGGTGGCATTTGCAAACTAGCCTGATAACTATGGTTATAATTGAACTCTGCGTATGGCAGACATTTATTCCAAAACATGGCATACGCTAACGCACCAACTCTCAGCATACCCTCCAAAATCTAATTATTCTTTTTCCATTTAACTATCGGTATGCGGATGATAACTGTACTGAAATTCGAGCGAGTTCTCATCTTCTCGTGAAACTTCGTTCTAAAACCTCGAGATAAATTGAATGCCTTTATCGGACAAAATTTTCTTGAGTACTTTATGCAATCACTCAATCCCTAGCCTATACAGATTCGTCAGACAATCTTTTGAATACCTAGTCCTTAGTGGTATAAAATAGTCAACTTTGGTCCGATAATCAATAACGATTCCTTTGAATTCATATCCTTTATGGCCAATTCACACTGGGGATCCATTTACTGATTTGCCTCCCATTTCCATTCAGGGATTCTATAATGATTTGCAATGAACCTTTGGATCTCTAATGCCTTGCCTTTATTTTCTGATACACATCACATCGAGTATCATGTCCAATAGTTTCGCTCTTCACCTTAGATCACCAAAACCTTTCTTTAAGATCTTGATTCTTTTTTTTTGCACTTCCTGGGTATATCGAGTATTTAGAATTATAAGTTTTCTCAAGTATCATTTTCTTAGGATTTTCCTATCCGGTATACTGGTTCGACCTTGAATCCTCATGGTATCCTAATGACTAAAATTCTGTTTCTTAGCTAAGCCTTCTTCTTGACTTGATTTTGTTGCGTTTTCCCTTGAACTTTGTATGATCCAATCTCCTAATGTTGGTTTCATTTTCAAAGCACTATGAAACTTTGTCGAATGACTTTTAGTTTGACCTCTCAAATTCCTTGCATAATTTTGGTTAATCGCTTTTTATTAACATATCCGCATTGTGGCCTTATAACTCTAACGTTAACTACGTGATTGACTTTATTAGAATGCCTATGGATTCGACATAGGAATCTTTAATCATTTCTAGCCCTTTTCTTCTCTCCATATTAAGATTTGACCGAGTAAATATATTTAGACTCTTAAGGTTCATATCTATTTTCGGCGGAATAGTGACACCATTTTTCTTCACAAGACTACAACGGCTAACTCCAAGTCGCACGTAAGGTAATTTCAAGCTGCCGCATCATTTATGCAACAATGTCGGTTCACTTCTCGATTATGTCTAGAAACATCATCCTTATATATTGGAACTACTCCATTGACTAGTAATACCAACACACGCGTTAATGGTAACCACTTCTTCAACTTCCGAAAACTATTTTCACAATCTAGCGTCCATGTAACTTTTATCTTCAACAATCGCATAAGAGATCTAACTGTTGTCGAAAATCTTTTTATGATACTATCTTGCCCTTCCTAGAACTTCAACCCTAAGTAACGGATTTTGGTTGCTTCCAATGTAACACAACTTCTACCTTGCTTGGTTCAACAATAGCTCCTTTAGTAGTCCTTGCATGGCTAACGAAATTCCACCTTTTTCTTCCATAAATCACATTTGTTGAATTTAACGTACGAATGCGGCTCTCGCAAAAACTCATTCCTAGGTTCTGCGTATTTTCCTCTTGTCTTATAGTATACTATAGTGTCATCAACCATGAATTTATCAATTAATCCATAAACATCTTACTTATCATGTTCATTAGATATGTGGGCATCAGTTAATTCAGGAGATTTAGCCAAAACTTATATTGTTCATGTAGAGAACGAAATTTTAGAAACAATCCTTCCCATGTCTCCTAAGTTTATGATAGCCTAAGCGAAACTTTGTCCTAAAGAAATTCCAATTCTATTCTCAACTGTCCAATCATGTAGTCGATCCTGATATTGGATACTTGTTACTGATATTTTATTTACTTAGAGCACGATTTAGTGCACTCTCCTTGATCTTCCATTTGCATTTTAATGAACAAGAATTTCCATGGTGATATACTAAGTTTTCAAAAACTTTTCCTAGTAACTCTTCGATATGCTTCTCTATTTCCCACTAATTCCTTAGTATACATTTTGACATGGTTTTTTTTTCTATTGGGCTGTACCAAGCACTAATTCGCTCACAAATGACGTTATATCGGCAAATTCTTGGGAAATATACCATGCTATTCTCTGACAACTAGCACATCTTCTAATTGGCAAACTCCACACTATTATCCATCAGCTGGCTAATCACAACTGTCATCACTCGTACAACCACATGTCTGAATGGGAAGACCTAGTTTAGTAGGATTCTAATGTCTTACCTTTGATACCTCGGGGTGGCAGTTACACGAGGGTAACTGTACGGGGGAGCGTGCCTGTGCTACGGCTTGGTACCCTATCCAACGTTGTTCGTCGGCCCTATACTTCGGCTCTGTGTGAGGGAAGTGATAGTGGAGGCAACACGGAGAGGTTCTTAGGTTGAGATAGAAGTCTCTGAAAAGCTTTGTTACGATCAATCACCTGTGTGGTGTGCTACTATATCTTGTGGGTAAAGTGTACAACCTTTGCAGAGTGTTAAAACTGTTCGAATAGCCGAGTCCACGGTACTGGACAATGCTCGGGAATTACAGTCAAGGGGTAGTTTTTTTGAAAATAAAATGGGGAGGAAGGCTGTGTGCCAAAGTTGATGAAGAAAACTGATTAGGGACTGTGTGTCCAAAACAATGTGGAAAACAACTTGAGAAATATAATGGTTATATGATTTTGATGCTTTCAACCTAAGTAAGTAATAGTTCAAAATATTAAAGCAAATGCAAAACAGCCAATTGAACCATTCCTTTGTAACAAGCCGTGCATGTAGTAATAGCACTGCATTCTGTGCATGACTTGTTGAGTACGGTGTGTACTCACCCTTGTGGACAAAATTTTCCAGAAGAAGAGACTACGCCAGCATATGAGGAGGAGTTCGTCAAGGTGCCAGATAACTAGGGAGCAAGCCTCTGTCAGGGCGTCTGTGGCGATGGAGGGATCACTACGAAGTTTACTTTCCGCTATTATTTACTGTTTACTCTGAATAATGTAAGCCCTGCGTGTTAAACTGCTGTAAGGTGACCATAAGGTCGAACAACTCGATTATATACATGTTTGATGTACTTAAATATTATTCCGCTATGTATGATGTGGTACTTTAACCCTGTAAAGTCTGTGTGCACTAGCGCGATCCTGGACTAGTGCAGATGACACAGTGTGTCCGGATTTGCAAATTCGGGACACGACAATCTAGCTTGGTGTAGATCCATTTGTTCTCTGTGATGTAAAGTAGTAATTAGTTCTAATTGTGTTATACTCAATGTGTAGATAGTTACTTAAAGGGATGTAACCTAGGCTAATAATTGGTTGTAATAGCATTATATTGAAGGTATATGCATCTAGCTTGGCAAAGAGGGAACTGAAGATGGTTTTGCTATAGCTTGGTGTAGATCCATTTGTTCTTTTTTATCTAAATTAGTAATTGGTTCTAATTGCATTACACTGAATATGTAGCCAGCCATGTGAAGAGAAAATTGAAGATGCTGAGTCTAAATGTAGCTTACATGCATATGTTTACATATCCATTCATTCTTTTTTATGTTAGGAGCTATATAAGTTAATCGACAAGTTGAAATATAGCCTATATGTAGCATATGTCCACATGTGCACTCCTAGTGTACTTAATTCATTATTTAACACCTATTGTCACATATGTAGCATAGATAGACCGAAACTGGATGTACGCTAAGAATCGTGCGAGCGCTAAGTAAATTAATGGTGTCTCCGCTTATAGAAGAGCTGCAGAGGAAGATATGTTGAACAAGGGATTGGAATTTATGCCTTGTCCATGCATTGACTACAAGAATCTGATGATGTTTCGAAACCCAGCGCAGATCGAAGCACACTTGATTCTATGGGGGTTTCAAAAGGGGGTATATATGTTGGACCAGTCACGGTGAAGAGCAGATTATACAGGGACCAAGTAGTACTATTATTGTTGAAGAAGTCAACGATACTCTAGATATCGTCAACGAAGTTAATGATGCTCCAAATGATATTGACTATGCTTTCAATAATGATAGGTTTCACGATGACAATCTAGATCAGATGCTACAGGATGCAGAAGGGAACCGTGATGAGCGGGAGTATGTAAAATTCTAGGGCTTAATGGATGATTTAGAGAAACCTTTATTCACGGGTTGCAATTCCAAATACACAAGGTTGTTATCCGTGCTAGAACTGCTGAAATTAAAGGCAAGTAACGGTTGGTCCGACAAGAGTTTCACGGTGCTGTTAGATCTGTTAGCGGATATGCTTCCGGAGGGAAACAAGTTATCGACAACCACCTACAAAGCCAAAAAGGTTCTTTGTCCCTTGGGAACAAAAATAGAAAGAATACATGCCTATCTGAATGACTGTATCCACTACTGCAAAGAGTACGCAGACTTGCATGTACGTCCGGTGTGCAACGCATTCCAGTACAAGCATAAAGATAGATTGGATGATGACAACGAGGACATGGAGATGAAGAAAGAACCTCCCACTAAGGTGGCATGGTATCTGCCTATAATTCTCTGTTTGAAGTGTTTGTTTGCGAACCCAAAATAAACAAAATTGCTTCGGTGGCACTTAGGTGAGCGTAAGAACAATGGAATGATTAGGCACCCTGCTGATTCCACACAGTGGAGAAACATTGATAGGAGGTTTAAAGAATTCGCACCGGATCCAATGAATAAGGTTCAAAATTGAGTACGGATGGAATGAATCCTTTCGGTAACATGAGCAACTGTCATAGCACTTGGCCTGTGAATCTCTATGTGTACAATCTTCCTCCTTGGTTGTCTATGAAGTGGAAGTACATATTGATGTCTATACTCATCCAAGGCCTGAAACATCCTGGAAACGATATTGATGTGTACCTAGCACCATTGATGGAAGATCTGAACACATTATGGGCTCCTAGGTGCAGGTATGGAATGCTCACAAATGAGAGTACTTCACTTTGAGCTGCCTATTTTTCTGTACCATAAATAATTATCATGCCCTTGCTAACCTGTTGGGGCAAAGTACAAAAGGAGCCAAAGCATGTACTCACTGTTTGGATGATATTGAGAGTGTGTGGCTATATCACTCGCACAAAACCGTGTACATGCATCACCGTAGGTTCCTTTGGAGGAATCACCCATACTACAAGATGAAGAAACAATTCGATGGACCCGTGAGAAGAGCATGTGGAAGAAAAGATCAATATTTTGGGACCTACCTTATTAGGAGCACCTAAAAGTTTGGCACTGCATCGACATGATGCATGTAGAGAAGAATGTCTGTGATAGCTTGATTAGTCTCTTACTGAACATTAAGGGTAAAATAAAGGATAGCATTAATGCACGGCTTGACGTGGTCGATATGGGCATCAAACCTGAGTTAGCACCAAAAGAGACCGATAAAAGCTAAACATACCGTGAACCTGCTTGTTTACTAGATACTCTATAGACCGAGGTGGTAATGACTCTATGTAATTGTGAAATGTATTTCCCTCCGTCATTTTTCGATATCATCGTCCATCATATTGTTCACCTTGTGAGAGAGATAAAGATATGCGGGCCTGTGTTTCTATGTAGAATTGTAACGTCCCAAAATTTGCGTTAAATGTATTTATGCCATTTTTGAATTAATTGGAATTGTCTGGAATTTATTTGGAATTTTAGGAATTAATTTGAATTTAAACCAAATCGAATTATTTTATAAAATAAAGAACATGCATTTTGCTTGCGCATAAAATTTAAAATTTGGTTCAAAATAAAAACAATTGAAAAACGAGAATGTCCCTTTTAAATATTTTCGAAAACTTGATTATAAATTAAGTCTGTTGATTTTATGAAAATCTGTACAAGTGTCTGATTCATTGAAAGAATTTTGCGGAAAATCTATACATTGAAAACCTATGAAACCAACTTCGTTAAGTTCCAAATATTCCCTCGTATTTTAGAGAATTTTTAAAGATTTTTGGAACTATTCTATTATTTTATCCCAATCACTCTCCCTTTCTAACACTATTTAAATTCCGACCGGTTGATTTTCAGAGACGTAACGTCATTTCCGTTTTCCTTACACGCAATAACCAAAGATTGCATCTTCATTGCCTTGGTAGGAGTTTCTGCCGTTACCATTGCTTAATTACCACTTAATCTTTCCTCGTACGCCGCTACTTTTCCTTCTCCAGAGATCTTGGTCATTTTTTTCCTCTACCTCCACTCCTTTGTTGAATTGCCATGAGCTAATAGCCTTCCTGCTTTTCCTGCCCGAACGATTGTGCACCTCTTTCCGCCGATTCACGTTGACTTCGCCAACGCCGGTGCCCCTCTGGCCACGCCTCTTCCTGCAACGACGGTCTGCGCTGCTGTTTGCCGCCGATCGGTACTTCCTCTTCTCTTTTTGCGCGCTCTATCCCCGTCGATCGGTTGGCCTCGTCTGTTTGTAATTTTGCAAGTATATATGTATATATATACTTGAACGCATGCATATATATATATTTGTACGCATGTATATATATATATATATATATATTTGAACACATGCGTGTATATGTATATATATTAGGAGGCATACACGTATACATGTTTATGTAGCACGTAGGTAGGTATGTGTGTTCATACTAGGACGTTTTGTTTTGATGACAATCAGATCATGGCGTTGCATCCGATCAGGCAGGTGATCAGTGATTGGAAGCGTAGAACCTCCGTAGAGGCCGCGATGCGTGTTCATATATGCCATGAATAGTCCATGGCATGGCATGTTCAGAGAGCACTCCGTAATGATAGGATCCTTCCTTTCTCTCTTTACAAACTTTCCATATAAAGGAGATCCTATCAAATACAACGTGTGCAGATGAATGCAATATATGTTAACAATCGACCCTTCCCAATATTGTTATGCTGGCTCCCGGCGTCTCACCTCCAACTTGCACGCGCGCCACCGCCGGTGTCGCCTCGGCTGGCTACTGCCGCCGCCACTTCGCCTACCCCATCGCCTGCGAATGCCGCCTTTCGACCCTGCGCCTCCTGGCCTGCGTCCGGGCCTTGCGCTTCGCCTCCACCCTCTATGGCGCTGCGCCGTCATCCACGAGATGCCTTCACCACCATCTCCTCAGACGACCTCGACGGCGTCGGGGGCACATGTGTGCTTTGCCGGTGTTGGTGTATGGATCAAGTATCCTCGTGAGTTTGAAGAGTCTCATGGCTTTGAATGGACATATGAGACTGAACCAAAGCACAACTGGAGCACTTTGACAGTGAACAAAAATACAGAGCTGCAACGCCTGAACGGTATTTACAAGAATATTTTAAACAACTCAGAAGTCACTCTAATTGAAGGCTGTGGAAAGGTAGTTGATCCACATACTATAAGCGTAGATGGAAAGCTCTACACTTCTAGCAGGAATATAATGGTAGCTGTTGGTGGTCGACCATTGATGCCTAATATCCCAGGAATTGGCATTCTACACGCGCACCACCGGCCACCTGCGCCACCGTCCGCCGCCGCCGCTGCCGTCGACCATGCCGTCCAGCCAACTACGCTCGCCAGCCACCTTCGTGCTCACCGCCGACCACGCCACGGGACTGGTCGTATTGCTTACTCGGCTGTGCTCCTACACCTCTGTCTCTCTCACGTTCGTAGCAAAACTAAAGAGCAAAACAGGGAACAGTACCATGCAATTGTATTCTTGAGAAAGTTTTGTACGTAAACTTTTCAGGAAAATACAAATTTTATCATTTTCGTTACAAAATCGTTATAAGTCCAAATCGCATGCAACAAATTTTTTAAAGTAGTAAATATTAATACGTAGCTATGGTAATTTTTATGAAATTTTATAAATAAATTTACACAGTTAAATTATTCACGGAAAGTCCAAATTTACGAATTTTGTAGCTCTTAAACTATATGTCCAAAAATGTCAAAATAAATTTTATAAATCTTAGAAAATACTAAACTAATTATCTGGAAGTTTTCATGAGATTATGAATTAGTTTGATTTGTGGTGTTTTCCGAATGTGTGTTTATGCGTTGTTTTGAGTGTTTATTTGGTTCTTTATTCGCTACGTGTAGACGTCGAGTTGTGTGACACAGTTGGAAGTGAAAACCAGGACCTAGATCAAGGAAGTGAAGATTGAAGACCGAAGATCCAGAGTCAAAGATAAAGAGTAAAGAGCAGTTTATAGCAAGTGCCAAGCAAGTTGTGCTTTGACCATTTTGCTCCTAAGTTTTAAAAATATATTTTGATTCAAACTATGCATGCTAATTTAATTAGAAAATGGATTAAATAATTTGGGTGAATTAGTTAAATCAACCTATTTGTTATTGCCGCCTTGTCACTAGTATTTGTATGCCATGATTTCATTTGACACCCTAAGTTTGGTAATATTAGTCGGTTGTTAATATTGTGCCAACACGGGAGGCTAGATCGTGAATAGTTGCTTAGCCATGCTTATATCGTGAATAATCTTTTAAAATACAAAAGCAACATTGACTAAAAGAATAGTGAATGTATTTTGGTAAATGGTGGAATGTTGTTGGTAATGATGTTGAAATTGGAGACCTGTGTGGTTCTACATGATGGTTGATTTACTGGCATGTGTTGCACCGTAAAACAACTTGGGGTGGGAAATGATTTAGGGCTTTGTGCCAGGTGGGCCTTCGTGGCATTTGGGAGGGTTGAGTGTTGTGAGGACTGTGTGCCAATTTTGAGAGAAGGATTTCTTGCCTTGGTCAGTTAAGGACTTCACCTTGCGAGCTTTAACCTGAGTTACTCGTACCACCACATGTCTGGTATGGAACAGACCTAGTTTAGTAAGATTCTGATATCTCACCTTTGATACCTAGGGGTGGCAATTACATGGGGTAACTGTATGGGGGAGCGTGCCTGTGCTACGGCTTGGTACTCGTCCAACGGTGTTCGCCTGTCCTATACTTCAGCTCTATGTGAGGGGAGTGATAGTGAAGGCAACCCGGAGAGATTCCTAGGTTGAGTTAGAAGTTTCTGAAACGCTTTGTTATGATCGCTCATTCGCATACTCTTGTATAGCGATTCACGGCTGACATGGTGAGTTGATTATATCTTGTGGGTAAAGTGTACAACCTCTGCAGAGTGTTAAAACTATTCGAATAGCCGAGTCCATGGAACTGGACAATGCTCGGGGATTACAGTCAAGGGGTAGAGTTTCAAAAATAAAATGGGGTGAAAGGCTGTGTGCCAGGGTTGATGATGAAAGTTGATTAAGGTTTTGCTGCTTTATATCTAAACTATTAGTAATTTAAAATATTGATGCAATGCAAAATAACCAAATGAGCCATTCCTTTGTAACAAGCCATGCATGTAGTAATAGAATTGCATTCTGTGCATGACTTGTTGAGTACGGTGTGTACTCACCCTTGCGGGCAACAATTTACCAGAGGAGGAGTCTACACCTGCATGGGAGGAGGAATTTACTGGAGAGCCAGGAAACTAGGGGAGCAAGCCTCGTTAGGGTGCCTGTATTAGGAGCTGAAGCATCACGACGTTTAATATTCCGCTGTTGAACTCTTGTGACTTTGATTTATATAAGCCCTGCGTGGCAAACTATTGTAAGGATGACCATAAGGTCGTACAACTTATTTATATACATGTTTGAAGTACTTTATTACTATTTCATTTGTGTATGTTGTTGGTACTTTAAACCTTGTTTAGCCTGTGTGCACTAGCGATCTCGACTAGTGTAGAATACCTGAGTGTCCGGATTTGCGATTCGGGCACTACAGAGGTGGTATCGAGCATACCGATGAAGGTCTTGACCCTAGATAGATTGGCCGTTCTTTAGGAACTTCAAAATTATTTTCTAAAAGAAAAATTTAACTTGAAAGAATGATAAGTTCTTGACTTGTCTTATTCTTTTATTCTTTTCTACTTGTTGAAAATTTCTATCTTTCCCCGTTGTTTTAAAATTATTTTCTAAAAGAAAATTTTGACTTGAAAGAATGATAAGTTCTTGACTTGTCTTATTCTTCTATTCTTTTCTACTTGCTGAAAATTTCTATCTTTCCCCGTTGTTTTAAATGAAGATCTTATCTGAGTTGTTCCAAGTAGTTATCGTTGTTTCACACTTAAGGAGAAAACGCTGGGTGTCACTGCCAATCCTGAAGATCGTGAAGACAAGAATCGTCGAGCTCAAGGAAAGAGTGCCGATGAAGTGCTCCAGAAGGTAGAAGAACCAGTGTCGATGAAGTGTTCAAGAAATTCGAAGAATCAGTGCTTGAGTAGCCGTTGAGACTCATGTGTGAGAGTAGTGTCTGTCTAAGTTAGGAGTGTTACCCTTTCTAGACGTTAGACTTGTGTACTTAGGTTAATTTGGTTTTACATTTGTTGAGTTTGCGTGATGTGTTGCATGGCCCTTAGGCTTTTGTGAGCGACCATATCAAGTTATAAATAATGGTTGTATAATTTGAGGTTTTGGGTTAAACCTAATCCCCGTAATAGTTCTTGGTTACTTATCTATGTTTTTCCCTCTTGCCTATTAACCTTGGTCAGCCAACAGATGGAGAAGTTTTCCAGTGATAGCCTTGGCGATGATTCAAGCGTCTAAGTCAGCTCGATTACTACTTGATTGTCGAGGATGTGATAGTTGATGATCAACCGCAATCCCTAGTACTAGTAGTGTCGTACCAGTATCTGAACCAGTTCTTTGTCACCCAAACTCTGTTTATGCAGATGGTGATGCAAAAGATGAACAATAATGAAATCAATAGCATTATTCCACCGGTTGAAAATTCAATAGTGCGTTCTCAGTGCAAGTTTGCAATGTTCATAGAAACCAAGCCACCCATTTTTGATGAATTCACCTCTCTACGAGGTACAGAAACCTGGATTCAAGTCATGGAGAAGAAGCTATCTTCCATACAGTGTGATGATGAAGATAAGGTTATATATGCCACCAGTCAGTTAGAAGGTGCAGCATTAGCTTGGTGGAAAAACTACCGTGCTATCCATGGTCGGGATCAGACTATCACTTGGAAGGAATTCACTACTGCGTTTCATGAGTTTCATGCTTTGTTGAAAGGTGCATTAAGTACAACCAATTCAGAGGAATATGCAACCCCTGCATACCACAACCAATCTGGACATTGTCTTTAAAGTGTCGCCAATCAAGCAAGTCAAAAGACTGTGCATGCATTCGTTGTGGAGAAATAGGACACACTGCTGATGAACATGTGATTAATTGCTCCAGCTGTGAAGGAAACCATTTATATGGAGATTGCCCTATGAGCAATATCACCTACTATCTTTGTGAAGGCCAAGATCATCGCCTCGCCCAATGTCCTTTGGATCTACTAGTGAATCTTTGTAACTTCGATGTCGAGAGAGAAGTTTTGAGCGGTTGTTGCTCAAGGGTTATCGAAAGAAGGTGGATTGTCATTTACACCCGCTTTGTTGCCGGGTGACGTGAAGAAGAAACCTCTCAACCCTGTCCGTTTACCCAGAGAACGGAGATAAGCCATTACCACTCGCTTGTTTCGGTGTGAGGGAGAAGGTCACTACACGTAAGTCGTTTCGCAGCGCAAGTACCGACTCACGGAAGTACAACATTGCACACATAGATAGGTGTTACAAGGAACGTTTGAGCTACAAGCGTGGTGTGTCCGGTCATTTTGTTAACCGATGCCCACATAAAGGTCAAGCAACCTCCATAGCTAAGACCCTTCGAAGTTGGCTCATTCAAGGTCGAACGCCAAGATTGAATGATAAGACCGTAGGAGCGGTTCGCTTGAGGAACCAATCAAGAAAGAAGAGATCAAGTCAACCAAGAAAGGAAGCCAATCAATGGTCGACTATCGTAACAAGATTACACGACTTGCATCTTGCACCCTAAGGATACTGCGATCGATCACAATTGGTGAACCAAGCTCTTACCTTAAAAGGTAAGTGCAGGAGTTGGAAGATAGCCGAAGCGCAAGATGGTGCAACCAGGAGGTTGTCTAGATCAGTGAGCAGAGAGTTGCCCTCAAGAGTTCACTTGTTTCTCTGCTCAAATTTCATTTGAGACACTGCACTGCTCCTTGCCTTGATGGTCGATTTCCTTAACCCCACCCCAAATAAGAGTTCTCAAGGATGTGGCGAGTTTGTTATATTTGTTGTAAGACAGACATTTTGAAAACAATTGCCCTCAAAGGAAATTGATCAAACCAGTTCACATCAACTTCAGCTCTACCCATACCAAGACTAATGCTACGACAGAGAAAGTCGACAAACAACGGTCAACCATTGTTTCGATGCAACGAGCTGGACACTATGTTAATAGCTGTCCCAAGAGAGGAGGTGTTACCTCTGTCGGTTCCAATCTTACCCCACATCTCTCGAGACACCTACATCGAGTGAATCGCAGAGCAAGTCAAGTTGGAGCTACATCGATATCGAGATAAAGATCATGCCAACCATGTCACAAAGAAGGAAGCTCACAAAGTATCAGACGTTGTACTGGAATCACATCTAAACCAGAATGTTGAAAGTGAAATTAGTCATTGATGTAATAGGGTCTTATCAAACTTTGTTAAACTGAAACATCAGAGTTTATATGTTATTCATGTAATGGAATATTTGCCCGAGTATAATGCAATTTTGGTTTATGGCCAAAGAATCGTGTCAGTTGAGAGTCTAAAAGGTGAGAAAGTAAAGTATCACACATCTGTAGTTTGTGATGATTGATTTATTGTAAACAAGGATAAAACTAATGATATAAAGGAAGTACCGGAGTCTGCCGATGTTTCATTGGGATAACAAATGTAGCTACCTATTTCATGAGCATTATGAATGGGGAGTACCTAGATAAGTTTGTCATCATGGTCATAGAGGACATTCATGTTTACTACCGGGTCAAAGAAGAACACGCGTTGCGTTGAGGCTAGTTTTCGAGAAGCTTCGAGAGCAGCACCTGTATGCAAGGATTAGTAAGTGAGACTCTAAAAAAAAGAAAGTTCAGTATCTTGGACATGTAATGATTGCTAAGGGAGTTGTGGTGGACTCAAGTAAAGTGAAAGCAGTATTGCACTAAGAGCAACCAAAGTCAGATACTCAGACCCATAGATACCATGGAATGGCGAGATATTATCGCCGATTCATTGAAGGTTCTCACCAATTGCGTAAGTGGCCTAAAGTTAATTGTGAAAGGAGAGGAAGTTCGCATGAATGCCAGAGTGCGAGAATAGTTTTATAGAACTGGGAAATGTTTGAGTTCGGCACTGGTGCTAGTGTTATGCAGATAACCTATGCCGCGAAGTGAGTTTTGAGCCTGAGGACTTCGTATATCTCAGAGTTACACCGCTCAAAGGAGTAAAAGGTTCCATACTACAAGAAAACTTGCTCCACGATCGAGGACCATTCAGATTTTAGGGCGGAGGTGAAGTTGCATATCGGTTGGAATTACCGTAGTCATTGCTGTGAGTACATGATGTGTTCCATGTATCTCAACTAAAGAAGTGCCTTCGAGTGCCACCTGAACAGACACCTTTGGAGGAGATTGAACTGCAAGAAGATCTAACCTACAAAGAGTATCCTATCAAGATTTTAGATACAGCAGAACGAGGGACCAGAAACAAATCCAACCGCTTCTGCAGAGTTCAGTAGAGCAATCACTCAGAAAGCGAAGCAACATGGGAGCGTGAAGAAGATCTGAAGCTAGAATTTCCAAACCTATTCTCTAACCAGCCCTGAATCTCGGGGACGAGATTCTGTTAAGGAGGGGAGGTTTGTAACATCCCAAAATTTGCTTTAAATATATTTATGCCATTTTTGAATTAATTAGAATTGTCTGGAATTTATTTAGAATTTTAGGAATTAATTTGAATTTAAACCCAATCGAATTATTTTATAAAATAAAGAACATGCATTTTACGTATGCATAAAATTTAAAATTTGTTCAAAATAAAAAATTGAAAAATGAGAATGTCCTTTTAAATATTTTCAAAAACTTGATTATAAATTAAGTTTGTTGATTTTATGAAAATCTGTACAAGTGTCTGATTCACTAAAAGAATTTTTGCGGAAAATCTATATATTGAAAAACTACGAAACTAACTTTGTTAAGTTCCAAATATTCCCTCGTATTTTAGAGAATTTTTCCAAGATTTTTGGAACTATTCTATCATTTTATCCCAATCGCTCTCCCTTTCTAACACTATTTAAATTCCGACCGGTTGATTTTCAGAGACGTAACGTCATTTCCATTTTCCTTACACGCATTAACCAAAGATTGCCTCTTCATTGCCTTGGTAGGAGTTTCTGCCGTTACCATTGCTTAATTACCACTTAATCTTTCCTCTACGCCGCTACTTTTCCTTCTCCAGAGATCTTGGTCATTTTTTTCCTCTACCTCCACTCCTTTGTTGAATTGCCATGAGCTAATAGCCTTCCTGCTTTTCCTGCCCGGACGATTGTGCACCTCTTTCCGCCGATTCACGTTGACTTCACCAACACCGGTGCCCCTCCGGCCACGCCTCTTCCTGCACCGACGGTCTGCGCTGCTGCTTGCCGCCGATCGGTACTTCCTCTTCTCTTTTGCGCACGCTCTATCCCCGTCGATCGGTTGGCCTCGTCTGTTTGTAATTTTGCAAGTATATATGTATATATATACTTGAACGCATGCATATATATATCTGTACGCATGTATGTATATATATATTTGAACACATGCATGTATATGTATATATATTAGGAGGCATACACGTATACATGTTTATGTAGCACGTAGGTAGGTATGTGTGTGCATACTAGGACGTTTTGTTTTGATGACGATCAGATCATGGCGTTGCATCCGATCAGGCAGGTGATCAGTGATTGGAAGCGTAGAACCTCCGCAGAGGCCGCGATGCGTGTTCATATATGCCATGAATAGTCCATGGCATGGCATGTTCAGAGAGCACTCCGTAATGATAGGATCCTTCCTTTCTCTCTTTACAAACTTTCCATATAAAGGAGATCCTATCAAATACAACATGTGCAGATGAATACAATATATGTTAACAATCGACCCTTCCCAATATTGTTACGCTGGCTCCCGGCGTCTCGCCTCCAGCTTGCACGCGCGCCACCGCCAGCGTCGCCTCGGCTAGCTACTGCCGCTGCCACTTCACCTACCCCATCGCCTGCGAATGCCGCCTTCCGGCCCTACGCCTCCTGGCCTGCGTCCGGGCCTTGCGCTTCGCCTCCACCCTCTACTGCGCCGCGCCGTCATCCGCAAGATTCCTTCGCCACCATCTGCTCAGATGACCTCGGCGGCGTCGGGGGCACATGTGTGCTTCGCCGGTGTTGGTGTATGGATCAAGTATCCTCGTGAGTTTGAAGAGTCTCATGGCTTTGAATGGACATATGAGACTAAACCAAAGCACAACTAGAGCACTTTGACAGTGAACAAAAATACAGAGCTGCAATGCCTGAACGGTATTTACAAGAATATTTTAAACAACTCAGAAGTCACTCTAATTGAAGGCTGTGGAAAGGTAGTTGATCCACAAACTATAAGCGTAGATGGAAAGCTCTACACTGCTAGCAGGAATATAATGGTAGCTGTGGTGGTCGACCATTGATGCCGAATATCCCAGGAATTGGCATTCTACATGCGCACCGCTGGCCGCCTGCACCACCGTCCGCCGCCGCCGCCGCCGCCGCTGTCGACCACGTTGTCCATTGGTCAAGGCCATGCCACCTTCGTCGTTTCGCTTCGCCGATCAAGGCCGCCGGACCTGTCATTCTTTGCTTACTCAGATGTACTCCTACACCTCTGTCTCTCTCACGTTTGTAGCAAAACCAAAGAGCAAAACAGGGAACAGTACCATGCAATTGTATTCTTGAGAAAGTTTTGTACGTAAACTTTTCAAGAAAATATGAATTTTGTCATTTTCGTTGCAAAATCGTTATAAGTCCAAATCACATGCAAAAAATTTTGTAAATTACTAAATATTAATACCTAGCTATTGTAATTTTTATGAAATTTTATAAATAAATTTACGCTGCTAAATTATTCGCGGAATGTCCAAACTTACGAATTTTGTAGCTCTTAAACTATATGTCCAAAAATGTCAAAATAAATTTTATAAATATTAGAAAAAACTAAACTAATTATTTGGAAGTTTTCATGAGATTATGAATTAGTTTGATGTGTGGTTTTTTCCGAATGTGTGTTTATGTGTTGTTTAGAGTGTTTATTTGGTTCTTTATTCGCGACGTGTAGACGTCAAGCTGTGTGACGCTGTTCGAAGTGAAAACCAGGACCTAGATCAAGGAAGTGAAGATTGAAGACCGAAGATCCAGAGTCAAAGATAAAGAGTAAAGAGCAGTTTATAGTAAGTGCCAGGCAAGTTGTGCTTTGACCATTTTACTCCTAAGTTTTGAAAATATATTTTGATTCAAACTATGCATGCTAATTTAATTAGAAAATGGATTAAATAATTTGGGTGAATTAGTTAAATCAACCTATTTGTTATTGCCGCCTTGTCACTAGTATTTGTATGCCATGATTTCATTTGACACCCTAAGTTTGGTAATATTAGTCGGTTGTTAATATTGTGCCAATACGGGAGGCTAGACCGTGAATAGTTGCTTAGCCATGCTAATATCGTGAATAATCTTTTAAAATACAAAAGCAACATTGACTAAAAGAATAGTGAATGTATTTTGGTAAATGGTGGAATGTTGTTGGTAATGATGTTGAAATTGGAGACCTGTGTGGTTCTACATGATGGTTGATTTACTGGCATGTGTTGCACCGTAAAACAACTTGGGGTGGAAAATGATTTAGACTGAGGCAAGTGGACCGAGGCTTTGTGCCAAGTGGGCCTTCGTGGCATTTGGGAGGGTTGAGTGTTGTGAGGGTTGTATGCCAATTTTGAGAGAAGGATGTCTTGCCTTGGTCAGTTAAGGACTTCACCTTAGAGCCTTTGACCTGAGTCACTCGTATAACCACATGTCTGGTATGGGACAGACCTAGTTTAGTAAGATTCTGATATCTCACCTTTGATACCTCGGGGTGGAAGTTACATGGGGGTAACTGTATGGGGGAGCGTGCCTGTGCTACGGCTTGGTACCCATCCAACGGTGTTCGCCTGTCCTATACTTCGGCTCTTTGTGAGGGGAGTGTTAGTGAAGGCAACCCGGAGAGGTTCCTAGGTTGAGTTAAAAGTTTCTGAAAGGCTTTGTTATGATCGCTCATTCGCATACTCTTGTATGGTGATTCACGGCTGATGTGGTGAGTTGATTATATCTTGTGGGTATAGTGTACAACCTCTGCAGAGTATTAAAACTATTCGAATAGCCGAGTCCACGGAACTGGACAATGCTCGGGGATTACAGTCAAGGGGTAGAGTTTTGAAAATAAAATGGGGTGAATGGTTGTGTGCCAGGGTTGATGATGAAAGTTGATTAAGGATTGTGTGTCCAAAATTATTTGGAAAACAAATGAGAAGCTTATTACATTATTAAGGTTTTGCTGCTTTATATCTAAACTATTAGTAATTTAAAATATTGATGCAATGCAAAATAACCAAATGAGCCATTCCTTTGTAACAAGCAATGCATGTAATAATAGAATTGCATTCTGTGCATGACTTGTTGAGTACGGTGTGTACTCTCCCTTGCGGGCAACAATTTACCAGAGGAGGAGTCTACACCTGCATGGGAGGAGGAATTTACTGGAGAGCTGGGAAACTAGGGGAGCAAGCCTCGTCAGGGTGCCTGTGTCAGTAGATGGAGCATCGCGACGTTTAATTTTCCGCTGTTGAACTCTTGTGACTCTGATTTATGTAAGCCCTGCATGGCAAACTATTGTAAGGATGACCATAAGGTCGTACATCTCGTTTATATACATGTTTGAAGTACTTTATTACTATTTCACTGTGTATGTTGTTGGTACTTTAAACCCTGTTTAGCCTGTGTGCACTAGCGCGATCCTGGACTAGTGTAGAATACACAGAGTGTCCGGATTTGCAGATTCGGGGCATTATAAGAATGTACCCATTTGATAGGTACATGGGAATTCTCAAGTCCTACGTATGGAATCGATCTCGACTGGAGGGTAGCATTATCGAAGGTTATGCAATCGAAGAGGTCGACAAATTTGGTGTGGATTGCATGGCTTAGGTCAAACCGATAGGTGTGCCTCGATCCCACCATGAGGGGAGGCTCCAAGGCATCGAGACCATTAGAAGAAAAGCAATCATGCCTGATCGGATTGCATTCGCAAAAGCCCATTTCACAGTTTTGAAACACATGACTGTTGTAGCCCTTTATATCAACGAGCACAAGAACTGGCTATGGCAAGACAATCTGTCATGGCAGGAGTACTAGATCATCGGATAGCATAACCTTTAGATCAACAGATGGTTCAAGGAGCTACAACCCATCACTGGAAGCTTGTCAGGTGATACACTCACATAGTTGGCAAAAGGCCAGCATTTATAGTTGTAACATGGAAAGGATACGACTTAAATGGGTACACATTTTACACAAGAGATCAAGACATGAAAAGCACAAACCTGAATAGCAGTGTTTGCATTGATGTGTTGAATACTGCTGGATTAACGAGGAGCCATACAATGGATTCATTGAGGAAATTTGAGAGCTCGACTATGTATTATTCAAGATCCCCTTATTTTGGTACTGTTGGGTTTAACCTGCATCACGTGAAGGTTGACAAGTATGGCGTCACAACTTTGGACCTTGAACGCGTTGGATACCAAGACGAACCATTTGTTCTTGCTAACCAAGTTGTATAAGTCTTCTATGTAACCGACCCATCCAACAAGAGCGCCATGTTGTTCTTCAAGAAAAAAGAAGGATTGTTAGAGTCGAGAATGTGGTAGACGAGGAAGAATACAATTAGTTTAACGAGTTGCCTCCTATTGGTACCGGTGTCACGATATAGGAAGACCAACCTGAGGAAGCTAGCTACACACGTATTGATCATCGTGAAGGGCTAATTTTTGTACAAAAGAATAAGCAAGTGGAGTTGTGATGAGATCGTCAAGTTTATTTCAAGTGTTCCTGTATTGTAATTAATGAGATGTGCATGAATTATAATTAGTGAGATGTATGATTAATATTAATGAGATGTATATATTACAATTAATTATAATACATGACATATATATTTGTATTATAATTAATGAGATATCTGTATTATAATTACTAAGATGTATGTACTATAATTAATTATAATACATGACATATATGTTTGTATTATAACACTAATTCATTAATGTATGTATTATAAATAATGACACAAACTTAAATAAATGTACAGATGAAACAAACTTAAATATATATTGACAGCAAAAAAAAAAAAAAAAATGGCTCATCCCAAACGGTCTAGGTTTGAACCGTCTGGGATGACTTTATCCTAGACGGTTCAAGCCTAGAACAGTTTGGGCTGGGAAGCGGCTTGAATCACAGACAGTTCAATATTTGAACCGTCTGGGATATGTCCCCTTATCCACCCGCTGCCCCCTCTTGCCATTCACTAAGACCCACACACTCAGTTTACAAACCTAGTTAGCACCCGTGGCCTTCTTCGGTGACACCCTCCCCACGCCCCCCTCGGTTGAGCCCTCCTCCCTCCCTTGTGCCCTCCCCCTCAACGATGCCCTCCCCGCTTGGTGGCGACTCCCGGCCACGCCCTCCCACCTCAGCCATGCTTTCCCCCCTCGGTGGTGTCTCCCCTCGTCCACGCCCTCGCCCTCAGTGGTGCCCTCCTCCCTCCCTTATGCCCTCGCCCTTGGTGGTGCCCTCCTCCCTCCCCCGTGACCTCTCCTCGGTGGTGTCTCCCCTCGGCCGCACCCTCGCCCTCGGTGGTGCCCTCCTCCCTCCCCCATGCCCTCCCCTCGGCTTGGAGGTATGTATGCGTGCATCAATATTTACCATATAGATTCCCTGCTATAATTCGTGCTTTCTTGATATGTAGTTAATCTTTGCATATTACTAACTAGGACTGTTTTTATGGTACTAGATGACATAGTGACAACCAAATATTTGATTCACTTTATGCCATTCTATTTTATTTTTTGCTATGCTTGAGTCTAAACAAAAAATAAGAACACACATGTTGTTTTATTGTGTAGTTTTAATTTATTGGTTTATTTTAGCTTCTGTGATATATGAACGTGTAGTATAGTGGCTTAAATTGAGGCTGTTCAAGATGTTGTTCACCCATTAAAATCCTTCAAGTTGCTTAATTTGCAGTTATGGAAAGATAAAGTGATAAAACATCATTGAAGTGGTATCACTGGCATATGTGTTCAACAAAGCAGACGACCACCATGAGATTGTTATCTTCCTTTGGCCATGCATGTTAGTAATCAGATTGGAGGAGTAATCTTTGCATTATTATTTTATTCCATCTTTCCATATTGAGGGCATAACCTTCTACTTGTTCTAAATATATTAAACTTTATGTCTATAGTCTTAGCACTATGGGCTTCCATGATCCAATATAACACTATGCAATGTTTAACCTTTTTATTTAGTTGGATGACCATTCCATCTGTGCTTGCATGCTACATTGTTTGGCTAAGATTTCTGAAGGATCGAGATGGCGAACAGAGGGGGGGTGAATGGTCGCAAATAAATTTTCCCCCAAAATACTCCAACTAAAACCGAGAAAAGATCGCGCAAGGGAAATCGTGAAACCCATAAAAACCGAACGACTAGACAACTATGTGCATCCCTAGCTTACATGGATATTATCCATAAAATATGTGAGGATTTTTCAATCACAATCCTGGTTGTCAAGTGTCCAAAAGAAAGAGGAATCAATTCAAATACTTCTTTTCTAAAAGAGATCAAGCCAAAACACAAAAGTCTCTTTTAGAAAAGCAAAAGCAGATATTTCCAGAATCTGTCTTTAATTTGAACAGGAGGTTGGTGGGTTTCTGCTGCTCACAAAATTGTGAGAAATTTTCTCCCTATGAGCAGATGAGTCGTGAAGCTCTCCACCAAAATTCAGATCAAAAAGCAAAGTAGAAAAATCATCATAAATCTATGAACACAGACAGTCAGAAACTTCGGGCAGAAAATTTGGGGCTCGGTTTTCACTTCATAGCACCCAAACGGTGAAACCAGTGGACTCCAAACTTTTTCTAAAGATGGGTATAGGAGTCCTGCACAATCTCCAATAAGAATCACTCCAGAAGGATTTTTCTAGATTTTTCTAAAAATCAAAGACTAACTGCTGCGCGAAGAACAAGTTCTGGACAGAACTGGAACTTGAAAGAAGAGATGATCTCTACTCAATCAAAGAGTGCAAAAGAGATGTAAAACCATATGAACACACTCAAAACATCCAAGATCAGCATTTAGAAGGAGGAGGCAAATCCAAATTGCATGAATATAGATTATGGAAAGTAAATGCGTAATGTAAATGCTGAATTTAAATTATGTAAAGTAAAGACATAATGTAAATGCAGAATTTAAATTCACAATGATGCAAAGAAATTTCTTTGTATTTCTGGTGGGAAGGTTTACAAAGCCTCACTTCATGTGGGCAAAGCTCAAAGGAGCAACTCAAACCTCCAAGGGGAGGAGGCCACCCCTCCACCCCTATTTATACAACTCTTGGGTCACCTACCACCCTTGGATGAGTCCCTCAACCCTAGGACACTCATCTAAGGGCTAGGATTAACCCACTCACACAGCCATGCAAGGGCTAACCCAAAACCCACACACATACCGGGTTTTCTTGCACGGTTTTCAAAGCACACTACCTAGACCCGCTAACCTATCAACTAGACCGCAATCCGACGGCCCTCATTGATCCACGCGGCATCTAGCTAGCATCATCTCCTTTCCTTATCTTCTTGGCTTGCCGGACTCCGCCTCCGGTCATCTTCCGCGATCTCCCGACCGTCTGGACCTCCGACGCCTCGCCTAGTCCCGGCCATCCTCCGCCTCACCATGACCTAGCACCGTCGCCCTGCAACCATCAAAGACAAGGAAAAACCTTTCACATAGCAATGCCCACAAATATTCTCAATGATTATCACAAAATCATTAATCATTCATAATTACTCTCAATGGTCCGATGCTACCGCCCCACGCGGGTAGCACTAGGAAAAGCAACCAACACTCAAATTGCTTCACATCGAAAATCCAATTCAAATCAAACCAACCTCAACTCTTGTCAATTACTCATCACAAACAAGGATAGACCTCCACATGGTCTTTCAATCTCCCCCTTGATGAGTATATTGACAAACACATGAAAAGGCATAAGTTTTAAGTTTGAATAAAGAGAAGAAAGCAATTTGAATGCAAAGCCAAACTCGGTCCAGAGAGAAGGAAATAATATCATGACCAAGTTGGCTAGAACGATTTTTAGAGCAATATAAACGAAAGAGCAAGTTTTCCACAAAAGCTCTAAAATATCCAATAAAACTCACAAGGAACACTCGAATATGCTTATGATCATAAAAGTTTGCAATTGTCACAAAGATCATAAGAACCAATGTGGATTAGAATTTTTCCTTTGAAGATGCCTTTTCTACATGTTCTCCCCCATTTGGCAATATAGGCATCAAGAAGACATTTTCTTTTCTCCCCCTTTTTTTGTTGTTTTTATGCAAGTAATGCAGTCTAAGGGAGCTTTGAAGATTATCCATGTGATCAACAAGACAAGTTATGACACCAAGCTACGTTATGGCAAAAATAGACAAAGCTAAGGCATGTCCAAGTGCAAATAAAACAGTTTGCTAGCAAGATTTAATTAAAACCATGTCATTTTTAGCAAGATCAAACATGAGCAAAACTTGTCATGAGTTTCAAAACTTAGAAGCAAAGCCATTCAGAGGATCAAATGGAAAACCTAGAGTTCAACCTACTCAACACTTTGGAGAATCTAGAAGTGCACACAAGGTCCTTCGAGCTTATTTTTTTTGTTTCTTGTATGCAAATTTTTCTTTGAATCTTTTGAAAGACATAGCGGGGTGCAAATGTTTGACATTATTTGCATTCTTTACCCACATATATGTTTTTTGCATTGTTTAAAGCAATTGACTCAAGCCATAATCGATCATCTCAAGAGGGACTCTTAAGAGAATGATCTTGGTCATACACACCCATTCCAAGTTCATCTCAAGTGCAATGAGAAGCCGTCTTGTGAATGTGAGGTGTTGAGTCGATCTTGCACAAAAAGAGTCAATTTTGCTTCACTTTTCATTTTAGTATTTTCATTGTTAAGCTAGTGAAGGACTCAAGTATGGATCAAACAAGATTCATCCAAGTTGCTATAGGGACTCTAGAGAATTCCGAATTTCACAAATCATGGCAAATACAACTAGAGAAGAAACTTAGCAAGTAAACGCAACATGTTTTATCAAGTTTTTGTTTTAACGCTCATTTTTCAATTTTGTAAGCTTAGCAAGATAAATGAACTTGGACATATCTAAGCAAGTAATTTTCTTCATAATATAGCATGGTGTATAAAATGAAACATGGATCATTTGCATAATAGACAAAGCTCATAAAATGAAAAATCAAGTCTATATGCAATGCATGAGACAGATTCTTAAACTCCCCCTCAACATGTGATTCCATTTTAAGCACAAATCTGGTTCAAATTGAGTTATTAGCAAGATTAAGCTCAAGAACGGTCGAAAAGAACTCAATTAAAGCCAGAAACACAGAATGGAGGGAAGAAATCAAGAAACTGCGAACTGGGTAGCTATAGAGCATAGAAAAGATGGTAGAGAACACTACAGCTCAAACTCGCTCTCATCTTCCCCAATGACTGACAAAGGAAAGCTAGCTCTCAAACTCGGCCGAGAGCAAACATGACCTGTCTACCCGGGGGCCCAACACTGCTAGACCTACAAGATCGTGAGTGAGCTCAACCGAGAAGAAGAAGAGAATAGCATCCTAAAGCATAAGATGAGAGGTCCATGCCGAGGCATGCCGAAGTCTAGGTGAAGTGAACTCAGAACTCTAGAAAATAAAACCCATAGCACCCGTAACAAGACAAAAGAAGGAAAAAGCTGGAAGAAAATATATACATATAAAACATAAAGTACAAACCAGCTCCCCTCACAATAAGCCGTAAGGGCACACAACTCAAGCTCACTCCTCAAGGCAACAAACCTAGAGCTATCCAAAGGCTTGGTAAAGATATCGCCAACCGGTGGTCACTTCCACAAATCAAGCACTATGTCTCCTTTCTCCACATGGTCTCTAAGGAAGTGATATCTAATATCAATGTGCTTGGTCCGGAGTCTTTGACTTTGGGTTCTTGGCAATGCAAATAGCGAAGTGTTATCACGTAAAAGTGGAACACTCTCTATCTCTAACCCAAAGTCCCATAAGGTCGATCTCATCCAGAGCACACTGCTACAAAGAATCGGTGCAAACAACATACTCGGCCTCGGCCAGGATGTGTAACTCCGACCGCTTCTTAGAAGACCAAGAAACAAGAGAAGTGCCAATGAATTGGCAAGTGCCAGAAGTGCTCTTCCTATCTATCCTACAGCCAGCAAAGTCAGCATCGGAAAAGGCTCTAAGAGATAGACAAGAGGAAGAAGAGTACCAGATACCATAATCAATGGTAGCTCAAGGTACTGAAGATGCGCTTCACCGCTTTGGCGATGAGAGACGCGAGGAGAAGCTCGAAGCGAGCGCACATACACACTGACAAAGTGTATGTCCGGCATGAGACAAGAAGATACAAGAGAGAGCCAATCATGCTCCGAACTCCTTTTGATCAACAGAGCTCACCATCCTCATCGGGCTCGAGGACGGCGATGCAGGCCATAAGAGTCATCACGGGCTTCCCATCGGACATATCAAACCGGCTCAGAGGTCCCGAGTGTACTTACCTTGGTGCAGAAAGTACCCTCCCGAGTCTCGCTTGATTTGGAAGCCGAGGAAGTAGCTCAACTCACCCATCATACTCATCTCAAATTCGTGCTCATCACCTCGGAAAAATGAGACACAAGAGACCGAGATGAACCACTAAAGATAATATCGCCCACATAAATCTGGACGAGAAGGAAATGAGAATCCCGGTGTCGATGAATAGAGTTTTATCTACTATACCCATTTTGAAACCATGATCGAGAAGATAGGACTTAAGCCTCTCATACCAAGCTCTAGGGGCTGCTTAAGTCCATACAAGGCTTTGGAAAGCTTGTAGACATGGTTGGGTATTTGGGGTTCTCAAATCTCGGAGGTTGCTTGACATACACCTCTTCATCAATGAAGCCATTGAGGAATGCACTCTTGACATCCATTTGATAGAGCTTGAAGCCTTGGGATGCAGAGAATGCAAGCGGATTCTAATCGCCTCTAGTCTAGCTCTGAGGGCAAAAGTCTCCTCAAAGTCAAGACCCTCAACTTTGAGTGAAGCCTCGTGCAACTAGCCTAGCCTTGTTGCGAACGACAACCCCTTCCTCACTCTGCTTGTTTTTGAACACCCACTTGGTCCTAATGACATTATGACCGGATGGGGGCTCTACAAGTCGCCAAACTTTGTTCCTCTCAAAGTTTTCCAGTTCCTCATGCATAGCATTAATCCATGATTCATCGGATAATGCATGAGTAACATCCTTTGGCTCAAAAGAGGCAACAAAGGCAGAGTGAAGGCAGAAGAAGATAAGCCTGATTTTGAGCGCAGAACACGCTCAAATAGATCACCAATGATCTGCTTTCGGTGGATGAGAACGCTGAATGTGACGTGGAGGACCCGAAGCGAGTGGCCTCTACCTCTTGAGGAGAAGAGGTAGGAACAGAGCCACTCGCAGAAGAAGAGTCCGAAGGCAAAGGTGGTCTCTCCGAGGTGCGAGAAATGGAAGCAGGAGGCACCTCGGTGTAGAGGAATTGGATCGGGTGGAACACCATCATCTCCATCATCCTCATCCTCTACAAAGATGGTCTCGGAGGGATAAGAAGAGCTTGAAATATCGGGTCTAGCTCTGGGCTAGCCTCATCAAAGGTCACGCCACGTGTCTCTATGATCCTATTCGCATCACAACTCTGCACCCTATAGCTACGAGAAGAAGTCGAGTAACCCGTAAAAATACCATCGAAGAACGAGACTCAAACTTGTCTAGGTTACGGACTTCAAGATAAAACACTTGCAACCAAAAGCGAAAATGAGAAACACCGGCTTTCGCCCATACCTCAACTCATAAGAAGTGCGATGCAAATGTGCTCTCAAGAAAACGCGATTGGAAACATGACAAGCAAGAGCTATAGCCTCAGCCCAAAACTTCCTAGGAGTATCAGACTCATCTAGCATCGTCCCGCCATCTCAACCAGTGGTCCTGTTCTTCCTTTCCACTACGCCATTTTTGAGGGACGAGGGAGAAGAGAAGCGATGCTCCAAACCAGACTCCACAGAAACTCTCAAAGTAGGAGTTCTTGAACTCAGTGCCATTATCATCTGCAGATAGCTCGTAATGCACCGGGAGCTCAATAGACAACCTACTAACAAGTCCCTCAAGTGAGAAAAGTCTCATCCTTCGAGGCCATGAAAAATACCCAAGAATACCTCGAAAAATCATCAACAATGACAAGGACATACCACTTCCTCCTCGCCGATGGTGACTCTATTTGGACCAACAAAGGTCCATGTGTAAAAGCTGTCTGGTGCATCACCATCACTACGGGATCGGAGGATGAGAAGCGAGAACCATCTTGCCATGTCGGCAGGGAGAGCAAACTAAGTCTTTGACAATCTTGAGTTTGGGCAAACCATTAATAAGATCGCGGTCGCTAACTCTAGTCGATGATCAAAACCAATGTGACCAAGTCTCCTATGCCGAAGGAGAGATCACGGACTCGAAGCAATCAAACACCGAAGAGAGTCTCCGGAAGAAGCAGAAAAATCAGCACGAAAGACTCTCCTAAATCTAGAGATCCATAAACTAGTCCTCCCGATGAATCGAGGATTCTACAAGCATTGCTCTTAAAGCTTACCTCGAAAGAGTCATCGATAAGTCGAGAAGCGAAAAGCAAATTATATTGCAGCTTACTCACTAAGGCAACGCCCTTAAGAATAAAATTTTCATTAATGCAGACGGTACCTTTAGCAATGACTCTACGAAGAAGCATCCCCAAAAGTGATCAACTCATCACCGGGGCTCGGACTAGGAAGAGAACCAACGAGAGTCTCCGGTCATATGGCGAGAACAACCGAGTCAACAATCCAGACATCTCCTTCCCCATCCGATTTAACCCGATCAAGTCGAAGAGAAGACTCGAGATTGGGATAAAGTGAAGACTTGGGAACCCAATCTTGAATTACACGACGCCTCAAAGTACCACCACAAAAGAAGAAGATCGACTCTAGTGTCTCTCGACGCCAACTCTAGCAAGATCGGAAGAAGCAACAGAGTGGAAGATCTAGGAGTCATCCATCGGTTTGGCTTCTTAGTGGTGCAAAGGCGGACCATCCCAACGAGGCTGCCTAAATCTCCTACCCGAAAACACCTCACGCCGCTGATATCTACCTCGATGGGAAAAACGAGGAATATCAAGAGGACGGCGGAAAGACTGACCACGAGCAACTCCAGAACTAAAACTCGACTGAACAGCATGAAAACCGAGTCCTGGATGCTGCCCAAAAACAGGCGACTCTCTAACCTGTTTAGAAGCGGTCGTTTAGGAGCACTTTCAGTGCCGGGATGACCCTCGAATACCCCTAAGTGCAGCAACACGCCACGCTGGTGATCTTGGCGCGTCTAAAACAGAAATCTACTAGGTGACCATCCTTCTTCTGAAGGTGCATGTGTACTTTGCCTTGTTAGAGGCGTATAACAGAGAAGCATCCTTCTCGTCAAGTCCCATGGACCACACCAAAGAGACCTAAACACAAGTGGTGCTCACCTTGGGAGCAACCACAATCTCACCACTCTTGGAAGCACGCATAACCGAAGGCGGATGCGCCGTGCGTGCTCCAAGTAATCAAATCCTAGACCTTGATTGAATCGCTAACCTTGGTGGTCTAGAATGAGATTGAGCTTCTTCTTGCCTCCAACAAATTTCTCAAGAGTGCTCATGAGATACTCACACTCCCTAAGAGAGAGGCACAAGAAGAGCAAGGGAAGGAGTAGAAGAAGAGCCGAAGAAGAGGATTGAACAACGCGTGCATATTGTTCCCTATACACGGCCGCCTCAAATTTGAGAGACTCACAGAAGCACAAGAAGCATTTCTAATTCTACCAACACGGCCTTTATCTTCTTCCTAAGCTCTGCGTGGACCTTATCCACGTCATCCTTAACCCCAATACAGAAAGCAATCATTATCGACTTAACTAGTAAGTCCTTAGCAAGTTCGCACACTTGGCATTCAAAGCTTCATTATCAATTTTAGTTGCTTACTGCCCTCACATGAGCCGATTGGGTCCTTAGAAGCATGCAATTCAAGTTCATCATTTCTAGCGTAAAGCTTCCTAAGGTGACAACCCATGGCATCAATTTCAGCAAGTAGCTTAGGGCAATTTTCACAAGATGCGCTTGTGTGAGTATGAAGAAAACTAGCATCAATAGGAATAGGATCAATAGAACATGTGCTAGCATCCTTCGACCTAAGAGCCTCAAGATCGAAACCACACTATCATGCAGGTCCTTAGGTTCTCCAACTCCTCAAGCAAAGCATCACAGAGAGTACAACTATCGAGTCTCGGGAGGAACATGATTTAAGTGAAGCTAACTCCCGAGACAATCTATCTACCTCCTTCTCTAACTCGTAACACCTCGACCTAGCCTTAGCATGAAACTTGCCTAATTTACAGAAGGCATCATTTAACTCGTCGTAGGTGGGTACCTCATCCGTGTCGCTGTACAGCTCGGAGTCGCTCACTTCAATGGCGCCTGCCATGAAGCACATGCCGGAGAAGTCGTCGCCGCCTTTCTTCTCTTGCGGATCATCCTCGCCTTGCCGCTCCATGTCTCCGTGTCGGAGAGGTTGATGTCCTCAAGGGCGGCGAGGACAGTGGAAGAGCTTCTTGTTTTTGGAGAAGTTGCGGTACTTCTTCGCATGCCGGTTCACGAACTAGAGGCTTCTTGTTGCGGTTCTTGTCGGTGTAGTCATTCTTGCCCAAACCCGACGTCGTTCTTGCCCTTCTCCAGCTTGGGGCAGTTCGCTCGAATGTGGTTGGGGCCACCACACTCGAAGCAGGTGATCATGCCACCTCTCTTCCTCTCTCTCATTCTCTTGTAAATATTGGAAAATTTTGAGCGACAAGAGCAAGCTCATTTTCCGAAATTGTTCGAGAATTTCATCGCTACGCCGCAAAGAGCGGAGAGAGAAAACCGAAGCAAAGTCAAGAGAAAATCCAGAAGAGGACCCAATGGGATCGGTGACCAAAGCCATCGATCGAGATTTCGTCTTAGGAGACGACATCAATCTCATGAGTCTTGAGGCGGAATAAAGCCCGCCAAGAGTCGAGTCGACAAATCGCTGGTGTCCTTGATGGTGGTCACCTTCATCTCCCAAACCCAAAGGTCGAAAAGCGGTCAAGAAATGCCGAGCATTGTCCGAGTCGAGTATATACAACCGATCGCTCGGAGGTCGCTCAAAATCTTGGTAAACCGACCAAAGCACTCATCGAGACTCTCACCGGTAGCGTTGTTCAAATTTGTTGTACTCGGCTTGAGGCTGATCTGCCTCACGGTCTTGATTTGAGTAGTGCCCTCATGGTAAGCATCGAGGGTTACCCAAATCTCGTGGGTGGAGCGAAGGTGAAAATCGATCATACTCATCTGCGGCCGAGTCCTGTATGAGAATGTTCCTCGCCTTAGCATTTGCCTCAACGTCACCATATTGCCGCCGTGGCGTTCTCATCGGCAGAACCTCATACGGGAGCTTCACCTTCGCCATATCGAAGCCACAGGCGTGATGTATGACTCCATCCGGATTTCAAAAGGAAAATCAACACGAGAAAAAATTGGAGGCTTGGTGGAATACTTGTGCATGTCGCCATGGCTCTCGAGACCGGTCAAGATCTATGAAAGAGCAAAACCGCTCGATACCAATTGAAGGATCGAGATGGCGAACAGGGGGGGTGAATGGTCGCAAATAAATTTTCCCCAAAATACTCCAACTAAAACCGAGAAAAGATCGCTAAAGAAATCGTGAAACCATAAAAACCGAACGACTAGACAACTATGTGCATCCCTAGCTTACATGGATATTATCCATAAAATATGTGAGGATTTTTCAATCACAATCCTGGTTGTCAAGTGTCCAAAAGAAAGAGGAATCAATTCAAATACTTCTTTTCTAAAAGAGATCAAGCCAAAACACAAAAGTCTCTTTTAGAAAAGCAAAAGCAGATATTTCCAGAATCTGTCTTTAATTTGAACAGGAGGTTGGTGGGTTTCTGCTGCTCACAAAATTGTGAGAAATTTTCTCCCTATGAGCAGATGAGTCGTGAAGCTCTCCACCAAAATTCAGATCAAAAAGCAAAGTAGAAAAATCATCATAAATCTATGAACACAGACAGTCAGAAACTTCGGGCAGAAAATTTGGGGCTCGGTTTTCACTTCATAGCACCCAAACGGTGAAACCAGTGGACTCCAAACTTTTTATAAAGATGGGTATAGGAGTCCCGCACAATCTCCAATAAGAATCACTCCATAAGGATTTTTCTAGATTTTTCTAAAAATCAAAGACTAACTGCTGCGCGAAGAACAAGTTCTGGACAGAACTGGAACTTGAAAGAAGAGATGATCTCTACTCAATCAAAGAGTGCAAAAGAGATGTAAAACCATATGAACACACTCAAAACATCCAAGATCAGCATTTAGAAGGAGGAGGCAAATCCAAATTGCATGAATATAGATTATGGAAAGTAAATGCGTAATGTAAATGCTGAATTTAAATTATGTAAAGTAAAGACATAATGTAAATGCAGAATTTAAATTCACAATGATGCAAAGAAATTTCTTTGTATTTCTGGTGGGAAGGTTTACAAAGCCTCACTTCATGTGGGCAAAGCTCAAAGGAGCAACTCAAACCTCCAAGGGGAGGAGGCCACCCCTCCACCCCTATTTATACAACTCTTGGGTCACCTACCACCCTTGGATGAGTCCCTCAACCCTAGGACACTCATCTAAGGGCTAGGATTAACCCACTCACACAGCCATGCAAGGGCTAACCCAAAACCAACACACATACCGGGTTTTCTTGCACAGTTTTCAAAGCACACTACCTAGACCCGCTAACCTATCAACTAGACCGCAATCCGACGGCCCTCATTGATCCACGCGGCATCTAGCTAGCATCATCTCCTTTCCTTATCTTCTTGGCTTGCCCGGACTCCGTCTCCGGTCATCTTCCGGCGATCTCCCGACCGTCTGGACCTCCGACGCTCCTCGCCTAGTCCCGGTCATCCTCCGCCTCACCATGACCTAGCACCGTCGCCCTGCAACCATCAAAGACAAGGAAAAACCTTTCACATAGCAATGCCCACAAATATTCTCAATGATTATCACAAAATCATTAATCATTCATAATTACTCTCAATGGTCCGATGCTACCGCCCCACGCGGGTAGCACTAGGAAAAGCAACCAACACTCAAATTGCTTCACATCGAAAATCCAATTCAAATCAAACCAACCTCAACTCTTGTCAATTACTCATCACAAACAAGGATAGACCTCCACATGGTCTTTCAATTTCAATTATTTAATATGCATGATAAGGTGGTAAGGGTTCAAGGCCATATTTGCTTAATTGATTGTTTAGCCCGATTTTTGATAGCACCACAAACAAATTTACATCTTGCTCTTATTATTGCACTTTGTTGAACAATATTGATTGGTCTTGTAAGCAATATTGATTCTTTTAACTTAGTATGTACAAAACAACTCTTAACTTACCTTCTCTTAAATTTGCTTCTCTTAACCTACCTTCTCTTAAATTTGCTTTTCTTAACTTACCTACTCTTAACCTTGCATCATACAAGATGACGTCCCCTCAATCCTCATCCCCGAAGGCGCCTAACATAGGAGGAAAGAGGCACAATCCAAGAGGGTTTAGTAAAAGGCCTTAGGGCTGATACACCATCGCAGCGGTTGATCCACACGATGGGGCCCCTAACGCGCCTCCAAAGGCTACGACAGCTTTCTAGACCATGTGTTGGATCATTGGGCGTGAAATGGTCCCCATCAGCTATCCATCATGGAAGACGCTGACAGATGAGGAGTGCGATAACCTGGTTACAAAAATATTCGCATCGTTCGAGCTTCCACAAGACGCCATGCCTGCACTGTGACGGTACGCGTTGCTAGTGGTGGATCACTAATTACATGAATAAGGAAATGACTCCGTTCCAGATGTACGGGTTCATTTCTGAAGACGTCTGGGGATGATTTGTTGAGTTAAAGATAACAGAAGAGTTTGTGCATGAAAGTGTGGCGCACAAGACCGTACAGTCAAAAAATACCAATCCACATAGACTCGGCTCAACTGGGTATATGGGCAAGATCGCGCAATGGACAAGGGAGGATGACAAGGCAGTCCAGAAGGAGGTTGCATTGCCGTTTGCCTCAATCGTGGACTCGCGTGCCCAAAACTGGGTAAGAGTGAGGTTACATCCCACGTCTTCAGATGGCATGTCCTTTGCAAACCCCGCTGATGAGGAAGTGCCCCAACGCGTAATATCGTTGAGTATAGAATCTTCCTAGGGCTCTTTCACTTTGGATAGAGAAAGATATACTCTCCGTGGCCTTGAGAAACAAGGAGCATCCGGGTCACACTCGAGGCCTAGAAGTTTTCGTTCTTTGGAAAATGGGATTCACATATGACTCCAATACGTACCGGAGTAGGAAGAGAAGCAAAACCGAGTGTGCGGAATAGTAAGTAGTTTTGATTGAGAAAAGAGTTGAGGAAAGGCTCTGAGCGCAGTTAAATAGTCAACTACGAAGCTTTGAGGAAATGACAGAGTAAAGGGTGGCTACGCAGAGGCAGGCACGGAGCATGGAAGCCCAAGAAGCACAAGCGCAGTTCAGCCCAACCAACCGTCGGAGCAACTGCGCGTCTGCTCCTGAGATGGACGTGGATGAAACCAGATTTCCTCCTGGCGACACCCAGGTAACATATCTGCAATGCTCCTTAGATAGACTTTAACATTGTACGTGTTAGCTAATTACTTGTGTACCCTTATGTAGTTGGCCACACCGTACAATCTACAAGTGAGGCTTGCCAACAGCGCTATTACTCTGCAGTTTGCTTGGGGACGCATGTATGCATCTGATGTAAGGGTGTTTGTGCACGGTCATACTTTAGAGCCAGGCTACACGAAGGTCCATGTCGACGATTGTGCATGAAATTTTCAAGACCGTCACACTAGAGATGCCCGCAAATGATGAGATCATCAGACTAGTAGATGCCATTGGCACATTCATCCAGTCGCCCAAGAAGAACATCTCCTTCAACAGCCGCCCAGGAGCACCAAAGCTACAAGCACTATCGGAGCCACATGATTCGCCAAACCTACCAGCACTACCAAAGCCATGTGATGCACCAAAGGAGCTTGTCAAATTGGCTACTATGTCCCATCAGGCACAGACCGTTACTGCAGTTCGGGCCTAGTCGTCTCCTATGAAAAGGACATTTGGTAGAAGGGGAGGCGGAGACAAGGGCAAATCGAAAGGGACCATGTCAACCTGTAACTTTCCGTTTGCACCATTGGTGCGGCACTTTGAGCTAGGGCAGCCATTCATACTGGATGATAGCAAGGAGATGCTTACATTAGCCTACATTAGATTGCAAGATTGGTATATGGAATAAGCTAACAAGCCGGTGGCACAACGGATATCGAGTATCTCAGTGAGCTTCAAGGAGAAGCATTTCTTACACTGGTTTTTAGATGACATCTTCGTAGTCGGCTTCTCTTACTTGTTCGATCTGTACAAACTCAAAGTGCTCGACGCCTCACTCATAAGATACTGCACAATGTAAGTGTGTGCAATCACCATCTACATTGATAAATTTTCAATATATATATATATATATGATCCTTGATTTTTTATATGTAGATACAGGACCATGGAAGCAATAGCAAGGAAACAACCGATGAGTTTCGTCGACCCACACATGGTTTCCAAGCATACCATTGACAAAAATAAATGAGTCATCCACAAGTAAGTGGAAAAAGTAATGCTTGCTCATTCAGACAAAAAATTATACTTTTACCCCACAACCCAGGGTAAGTGCTTGTCCATATGCTACACTTGTTAATTTGTACTATATATCGCACCTCGAAATTAGGTTCCAAGACTATGATGACATACCTGTGTAGGTTTCACTAGGTTCTACTCATAATTATACCGAGATAGAACCGAGTAATTTACTTTGATTCCAAAAAGGGCGGCACCCCGACTTGTAGCCTATCAAATATTTACTTGACACGTCTTTCGGTGTATACAAATATAGGGGAGGGCCACACAACAAGCAAACTTATAACTATCTGGTATCCGATAGTATGCAATAATCCTTCACACTCTATAATAATACCTTCAGAACTAATTAATTTATTATGTTTTGGAAGTGCCACCAGTAGCCAAAAGGCACTAACCAATGTGGATTCTATGTTTGCCACAATATGGCACTCCTCCTTGGTTCACAGAAGATCGTTGTCATACAATTCTCTGTCAATCTTGCAACAATTGACTCCACTTATCAATTTATATACACGCAAGACTTTACTCTTCTTATCGACAGGCTTGGCAATGCTCTAAATATGTGTTAGAATAGGCTGACCTACTAAGTATTCAATGACAACTATGTACCTTCTTCATGCATGTGGTCTTAAATCCAAAGGGCAGGTGCCACTCAAGGCTCAACTGATGAGTTCTGAATTTTTTACTTACCATGCATTCAGATTAATTTGTGAACCATGTGCTATGAATTTTTCATTTATACTTCTGAATCCAATTGGTTAGTATATATTTGAGTTGATTTCTAAAATAGATGCACTGTACATATATTGTAATGTGTGATCTGAGTTGATTTATGAAATGAATACGCTGTATGTTGTGTAACATGTGATTAGAGTTTATTTTTTAAATGTATGTCATAATAATATGCTGGTGATGCTGTATACTGTCTTTTATTTCAGATGGCATGGTTAGCATTTCCTGAGGCTAGCCAATAAATTAAAATTTAGTAAAAAATAAAAAATCAACATCATAGACGGTTCTGAAGAACCGTCTTTGAAGAGCCACTCATCATAGAAGTGGAACCGTCTGTGATGAGGGCATCATCACAGACAGTTCCAAATTGAAATCGTCTGTGATGAGGAGCTCTTCAAAGATGGTTCTTCTTTAGAACCGTCTGGGATGAGACCATCATCACAAACGGTTCCAAAATGGAACCGTCCGAGATGGTACTACATCACAGACAGTTCCAAATTGAAACCGTTTGTAATGAGTTTTTTCACTGACAGTTGGAAAACCGTATGTGATAACTCTTTGTCATTACTGACACTTTTATATAGATGGTTCACAAAACCGTCTGTGATGTAATTTTTGAACCGTCTATAATGTGGGCATGTACTGTAGTGTATGACAGTATGAACCTTGTATCAAGAACCCTGTGTGCAACCCGTTCTCTGAGGAAGTGGAAATCAACCTCAATATGCTTCATTTGAGCACGAAAGACTGGACTTGCAGATAGGAAGTAGCTCCTAAATTATCACACAACATGTTGTTCATGCTTGAAATATGCCGATTTCACCGAGTAACAACTGAACCCAATAATCTATGTCGTGGCATTTGCAAGGGCTTTCCATAGGGGTGGAAAAAAACTCAAAACTCGTGAGTTTAACGAGTACTCGGAAACTCGACTCGACTTGACTTGAGCTCATTCCTTAATGAGTCAAGTCAAGTTGGGTTTTGAACTCGTTAAGGCAACGAGTTAAATGAGCGAGCTAATGAGCTTAATGAGCGAGCCAACGAGCTTGACAAGTCAGGAAAAAAACACTATAAGTCTGTAACCCTAGCCCCATTCCTTCAACCTTCAGACCCAATTCTTATTCCCCAATTCTCAGCTCAGCTGCATCTATGCTCATACAGTCATAAAACTATTGAATATTGAAGCTTTGTAGTACCTTGATGAGCAGATAGTCAGAGGCATTGTAACGATCTTAACGAGGTAACTCGAGTCACACTACAGGATGGCCCATTGGCGCAAGCGGTATTACTGCTTCAAAAAATAATAATTAAAAGCTAACATACTGCTTGGAAAAAGAATTTTAATTAAAAGCTGTAGTGCCACTTTTAAAAAAAGCTATCTAAGCTGTCTGACCGCTTGGAAAAATAATTTAAATTAGAAGCTTTTAGACCGCTTCGGATACACTTGGACTGCTTCCAATGTTTTTTTGGCGGGCATAGCGCGGAGGCTAAAAAATTTGGCGGGGCAAGAAACCCTAAACCTATTATACTCGATCGATTCCCCTCCCCCATTCACTCGCCTCCCCGTACACACTCCCCACCCGCCGAAAGCTCCTGCTCCTGTGGTTCCACCGCCGCCGCCCACAGCTCCCGCCTGCCGCAGATCTCGCCGACCCCAGCCACAGCTCCCGGCTCCTGCCCCCCTCCATCGTAGCTCCCGCCGCCCTCCGTCGCAGCTCCCGCCATACCCCGGCCGCAGCCCCCGCCGCCACCATCACGCCTACCGCCTGCAGCAGCTCGCACCTCGGTTAGTCACTCCCCTCCCCATTCGATCCCCACCGCCGCCACGGCGCCATTGCCACCGGTCTAACCCAGCCGCCGCAGCTCCCCTGCCCCGCCGCAGCTCCCATCTGATTACTGGGTTATTGTGGCTTGCTAGGTTTATTTTGCTTTATTTCTCGTGAATATGCTGTCGTCATGGTTCCTCAATTGTAAATTGCTTACGCTATACTATGGGACAGTATTCGTTCTGGATGCACTTTTGTCTTTGTGCGTGTCTTTGTAGAGAGCATTCTTAGATATGGTGCGCCACCATCATTCTGGTAATTTCTCTTATTGTTATATGATAATCAATTTTATATCTTCATGTACGATCTGTAAATATCCCTTTCTATTGCATCGGTCTCATTGTTCTAGCACCCTCGACAAAGAGTGAGAAGAAAGTAAGGAGCATCTTAGAGGAGCCTTGTGGCAATGTCCATAGGTAATTCAACGTTTGGGTTGCAGGTCCATTGCATTGTTAGTCACAGCTTGCTCTGTTTTCACCAATGCAACGTTTGAATTGCAGTATCTATTGGAAATCGAAGGCGGTGTAGGTGTTGTTGGCCTAGGAGGTGAAGCAGAGGCCCACCCTTACGTCTCCTTCACCATAAATTTTGTCTCGAGCACAGTATGTTCCTTGCTATCTGTGGCCGTGCAATGTTTTTGAGTAATTAGTACTTTTGAGTAATCCAAACCAATGAATGGTTGAGTGTATATTATTTGTGATACATCAATTCTTTCTTGATTTATCTGTTGTATACGATCCTAGAGCTTATATCACAGAGATAAACCGATCAATAATGTAGCTTTTGGGAATCTGAAACATTTTCCTGGCACAAGAGGAACTCTTTCAACTTTTTTCCTCACAAGGTCGTAACCGTTAGCTTTGGGGCAAATATTGGGGCCTTGAGAGCAGTGTGTAAGCATTTGTGCATATCATGTTCTTGTGACTTTGAGCAACCAGGTTTATAATAAAATCATGTCAAATAACTCAACTTATCGGTGATCCTGATTATAAATGTTACAGTCTGGTGCATATTTAGATGAAGAGCTAGTTTTCTCCCCGGGTTGGTTGCAAATAGTGCTGCTTGGTCAGACGCATACATGAACAAGAAGTTTGTTTTGGCTCTTGGGGCCAAGGTTTCAAATTTTGTTAGGATTTAAAATCTTGTTCTAAATCAAATCTCGAATAAGATGTTCAAAATTTCATCTTACCTAGGCTAATATGGTGCGGTGGTGCACTCTGCTGCAAAGGCGGGTTTTCGGTGATTTTGTCATCCCACCCAATAGCAAAGCAGGGCCTGTGTCGTGAGTCAAGACTTTAGCTCATCCCTCTTTTGAAACCTCGTGACATCCCCTTTGCATTTTCATTAGGGCGTGTTTGGTTTCTGCCAAACTTGATTTTTTTGATGAAAATCTTGGTAAGGAAGAAGTCCGGTTGGCAAATAGTAGGCAATGGATGAATTAGCTAGCATGTCAATAAACTTATGAAGTAGTAAATTATCACCTTAACATCGATAAACTTAGCTAGCATGTTTTGGTTGGATTATGTTTATCACAAATTTTAATGCTACACAATTCACATTCGAGTGGGCGGCAGAGGGGAGCCAACACGGACGACGATGTAAGGCGCAGAGGGAGCCATAGCAATTCGGCTCAACGAGGAGTGTGCAGCGTCGCCATCTTCATCAGGTCATTAAGGTATATGATTGTCAAATACCCTCTTATTTGCCTACAAGTTTTATTGTCTATATCTGTCAATTGAGCTGCTACTTTGGGTTTGATACAGATTGTAGTTCAATCTGCCTATTCATTTTTCATTGGACATAAGGATTGGATGAGTGAGCCGAGGAACAAGTTAAACAACTTATAATTAAATTAAATATAGACACATCTTGTTATCTAGGTATGCATATAATATAATTAATGACAATTGTAGGCACTCAAAGAAGTATCTGGATGGTGTCAAAAGTTTCTTAGAGTTTGCTTTTACAAATTCAGCAAAAGGAAATCAAATTCGATGCCCATGCAAAAAGTGTGTGAATAGCACTTGGTATATAACAACGGTTGTCCATGAACACTTGATATGCGAAGGATTCTTAAAAGGATACACCGCATGGATTTTTCATGGAGAAAACTATAACGCATGAACAACAAAGAGAACTCACATGTGAACACGAAACTTATTTAGAAATGGAGCAAGAGATAGATGATGAGATGACAGAAATGCTTGATGACATAGGATATGGTTTCCAAAATGGTAGTGCGGTGATGGTGATTTAGGGGTCCGAATGAAGATGTTGAGGCTTTTTATAACTTAGCAAATGATGCTAGCCAACCATCTTTGTATCATGGGTGCAAATTCACCAAGTTGCGTTTGTAGTGAGACTTCTTCACACTAAGTTCTTTCGGGTGGACAAATAATAGTTTTGATACTCTTTTAAAATTACTTGACGAGGCCTTTCCAGTAGACACTTCACTACCAAAAAAATTTAATGAAGCTAAGAAGATGGTGAGCTGCCTTGGATTAGGTTATGAAAATATCCATGCATGCAAATATGATTGTGTACTTTTTTGGAAGGATCATGCTAAAAAAGATGCTTGCCCAAAATGTGGTACTTCTAGATGGAAGTTAGAAAAGAAGAGTCCTGATGAAAGAGAGTGCATAGGGTTCCCCATAAAGTTCTTCGACATTTTCCATTAAAGAAAAGACTTCAAAGGTACTATATGTCTAGAAAATTGGCAAGTGATATGAGGTACCAAAAGGAAGGCCTTCCAAAGGATGGACTAATGCGTCATCCGGCAGATTCAACTCTATGCATGGAAGGATTTTGACAATAAGTACCCGAGTTTAGTTACGATTGTCGCAATATTAGGCTTGCTCTAGGTACCTATGGTATGAATCCTTTTAGAAATTTAAGTTCAACATATAGCACATGGCTCATTATCTTAATTCCATACAACCGCCACCATGGATGTGCATGAAGCAACCAAATTTTATTTTGTCGTTGCTTATCCACGGTAAATAAATGTGTTGGAAAGGACATGGATGTATACTTTCAGCCTTTGATCCATGATCTATTAGTTCTTTGGAAGGAAGGTTATAGAACTTATGATGCGAGAATCGATGAATGGTTTCAACTACGAGCAGCGTTGTTGTCAACAATTACCGATTATCTGGTCTTGGATATGTATCAGGACAAGTTATACGGGAGGTTGGGTGTGTTTGTTGCCATGCAGAGACAAGTTCCATTTTTCTAAAGAAAGGGAGAAAATATTGCTTCATGGGGCATCGTCGATTCTTGCATGCTGATCATGAATTTAGATTTGATGCCAACTCTTTTGATGGCACCCCAGAATTTAGGGAAGCACCCATTGCACTTTCTGGACATGATGTTCTCGAACAAACAAAAGGTATTGTCAATAATTTTGGCAAAGATCCAAAGGGAAAAAAGAAGCCACAAAAATGCAAGCGTAAGGATGGTGAACCAAAAACTATTTGGAATAGAAAACCTATTTGGTTAGAAGCGCCATGTTGGAAAGATGTTATGCAAATGCATAATCTTGATGTAATGCATATCGAAAAAATGTGTGTGACAATATAGTAAACACGAGTGTTTGATATTGACAAAAAATCTAAGGACAACTTGAACTCTCGATTGGATTTGGAAGCACTTGGTTTTAAGAAGAAACTTCACCTGTTCGGTTGGTGATGAATTTTATTTGCCTCCTGCATGTTACACAATGAACTTAATGAAAAGAAAATAGTTTTTGAATGGTTGAAAGGTGTTAAATTTCCAGATGGATATCAGGTGATTTCAAATTGTGTAAATGTTGAAGAGAGGAAATTGGTCGGCCTAAAACTCATGATTGCCATGTCTTATTAGAACACTTGCTCCCATTGGCTGTTAGAAAATTCTTACCTGATCATGTAAGTGTAGCACTTATTCGTGTTAGCAATTTTTTCAAGAAAATATTTCATCCTGTGATTCGGGCGAGTGATATGGAGTACCTAGAATCTGAAATTGTAGAGACATTATGTGTTCTTGAGAAGATTTTTCCACCGACTTTTTTTGATGTGATGGTGCATCTTATGGTGCACTACCATCTGAAGTAAAAATTGCTGGACCTGTACAATACCGCAACATGTATCCTATTGAAAGGTATTTTTGTCTTATTGGTGTGCTAATGATTCTAATATTTGTTACTACACTAATATACTATTGTGAAACTAATTTATTTAAAATGTTGTATAGATTTTGGTTAAGGTTAAAGGGATATGTCCGAACAAGAAGTCATCCAGAAGGTTCAATTGCTGAAAATTATGTTTTTGATGAGAGTATAACATTTTGCTCTCGCTACTTGCATGGATGTGAGACCAGATTTAATCGTCAACATAGAAAGCGATGATGGCCATGGCTCGGACATAAAGAATGGATCCTATTTTAGCACCGGTCGTGGATTGGTTGGAAAGTGCAGTTACACTTGACCTCAAAAATTGGATTCAAGCTCATAGATATGTCTTGACTAATTATGAGCACATTGATCCATATGTGTCGTATGTACTCAAACTGATTTGAAAGAATCCTTAGTTCTATTTAAACCACAAATGAGTATCATCTTACCTAGATTATGAATGCAGGAAACATTTGTAGTATCTTTCTTCAATTGGTCATCATAGAAAACATGAGAGAGAGCGTATACACCATGCAACATTCCATGAGTGGTTTAGGTTGCATGTAAGTCAGCATACGACATTTGAATACACATCGTACTTATGTCATTAAATTTATGAATAACTAAGATACTAATGTTGATAGGTGGATGTATTATTAGCACAAGATGAAGACATACCGGAGGATATTCGTGTGTTGGCTAGTGAACCTTTTATGGTTGCAACAAAGTACAGTAGCTACGCAATGAATGGTTATAGTTTCCACACAAAAAGTTATGATGAGGGTAGGCCTGTACAAAATAGTGGAGTGGCTATTGTAGCAAAAACTAATAGTTTTTCTAGTTCTAGGGATGAAGATCTAGAAATAAGAGATGTTACTTACTATGGTGTGATAACAGAGATACTTGAGTTAGATTATCATAGGAAGGGTAGCATCATCTTGTTTAAATGTGATTGGGTTGATGTTCGTCAAAAGGATAAGTATGTAAAAACCGATGAATTTGTATTACCACGGTGAACTTTAACAATTTATTCAACACCAGGAAGGAGCTATCTGATGAACCATACATTTTAGCATCGCAAACAACTCAAGTCTATTATGTTCAAGATCCTCTTGATAAAAATTGGCATGCTATCCTTCAATCAAGACTGAGAGACACGTATGATATGTCAGCATTGGAAGAAATTGAAGAAGTTGAAGTTGATATTACTCATGAAATCCCTGATTTGAACATCGATGTGGACAGACAATTATGTGTCTCCGAAGATAGGATTAACTGTGAAAGGCAAGATATAGATGGCATAATTGTTGCTGAATTAAGTTCTAGGAAGTAAGATATTTTACTTGTTTGGCTTTGTTCACCATATGCTCTTTGTTGATCATGACATTACTTCTACATGCTCATATATATGTGTTAATAATGCGAGAAAAAGGATGGAAGGCGAAGGAGGAAATGATTATTCTCCTTCAATTAGTATGAGGAGGAAAGACGAACAAGAATTGCAAGGAACAGTGAGGCATTACACGCAGTTGGGATTCGAGTACCTACAAACATTAAGGATGCACTTGGTATAAAAAAGGTTAGTACCACATGATCTTCATTTGTTGTGGTAGTCTACATTTTTCTAACCTAAGCTAATGTGTGTAACTGATTGCATTTGGTTCAATGTAGACTACCAATTCAATCTAATTCTATGGGCACTTGATCTAAATTGATCACCTACAGCTTGTACCAAATTATCTATTTGGGAGTATTATGTTTTGGGAGGTAATATCATCATTGGATTTTTCAGGTCTCCTCCAAAGTTCCCAGAGGTCATTCTATCTCAAGTCCAATGCCCGAAGTTAGCTCATATTCGAGGAAAGAAATCAATGAGGCTTTCTTAACATTGCGCAATGTTTATGCGGGAAAGACTGAAAACATACCGATGGTAAGTGAGTGCTACCATCTTTTTTTTCCTTTCTTTCTTCCAAGTAATTTGGTGCTCAATGTCTTCTTGGAGCATTTTTCTTGCAGATCAATTGCGATCCTCTGGTTCATTTCTATAATTGGGAGTGCTTGACTTCTTGACTCTATCTTACACTAGTAAGCCCCTTATCTAGTTTCTCTTTTGCTTCAACTGCAAATTAGTTCGATAGTAGTGTCTTCTCTTTTGCTTCAACAATGTAATTTCTTCACTAGCACCTCTGCAGCTTCTCCAACCATATTTTGGCCCTCTTTTAGCTGTTTTCTTGCCTTTACGTGATTGCAAGTCTCGAGGTGGTTTGTGTTGGTATTCGGTGATGTTTAGAAGAAGTTTGCTTGGCACATTCTGGCCGTCCACGTGAGGACCGGCCAGCCCATTCCACACGGGTAGCGGCGAGGCGCACTCGGTGCCGCTGCTGCACCTTCGACGCTGGGCTGCTCCTTGGAGGAGCAGCCGCCGCCGCTTCTTAAATTTGCTTGGTAATTGCCGATTTCCTATGATTTAGTTAGTGCTGCTATTGAATCGATTAGATAAGCCAATGTGTTGATTTCAGCTTTAGGGATTCCGTTTCAACTAGGCCGTATGTTGGTTGATGTGTTAATAGTTTCAATTTTTGTAAATGCCATTCTTCTTGTTTGCTAATCTGAGGGTTAGAAATAGCACTTGAGACAAGGAAATTTCATAGTAAATTAAGTAATGCATCAATGCTTGCATGCCACCTGTAGAAGAGGAGTACTCGGTGTATCAACTAAATAGTAGATGAAATAAACTAGAATCACCTTCAGTGATTCCATCAAAGAAAATTAGTAGTAAAAGAAAGAGAATTTGTGGACAGCATCAACTTCTATTTGTCTCGAGCATTTATCTCCTTGAGCGATTCGGCTGAGTTTCATTTAACACAATAGAAAATGACTTATTGGAAAGGACTAGATGCATGATGTAGTTATGTGCAGAGACACCAAAAGAGAATATTACTGCATAAAGAAGGTAAAGCGCCACTCAATATCCTTTCTATATTTATCTAGTGGGTGTTTTATTCCAGTTTGATCTCTCTTTGGTAGAAATATTTATGTTTAACAACAAGCAAGGAGGGATTTGTTTGCCGAGTAGTAGTGATCTCAAATTTTACAGTTTTGATCTAGTCCCGTGGTTGCTAACTTTGTTTATTGGATGATCTTCATTGATTGATGTCCCTTTCTCAATTTACAAGGATGGCGGTAAAGAGGAGAAAAAGAAAGAAGAGAAAAACAAGAAATGCACTTCACGTCGGGAGAAAAAAGAAAGAAGAGAAAACAAGAAAGAAGAGTTATGTAATGTTTAATACCATTATCAGTTGCTTATTGCTTATATTAGAACAATGATATACTTATCTATATATACCTTTATGTTTTGTCCTCATATCCTTTATGTTGATCTCTTATGTGAAAATTTTACACACTGTTCGTCTAGGTCAAGTCATCCGGTTTATTTATCTGTTCCCCCTTACATTTGAGATTGTAATGTTTGTGATCACGTTATTGTGTATAAGTTCATCCAAGACCTTCGTTTTTTTGTCACCGGAGGAGATGAGGAGAATGAGCTTATTTATTCAATTGCACTTCTATCAGACTTCACCAGCTTATATTTATTCAATTGGGTGAGTGTAATTATCTCTACTACTTCTAATTAGTTAATAAGGTGTTCTGAATATTGATCTTTTTTTGTAAGAAACTTTGTGTATAGCTAGGCCTCAATCTTGATATTTATTTACTAATGCTTACTGTTGATAACTTTTCAGAGAATATTCCATGTAGAAAGCCTTGAGAAGACAGCTCAAGATGATTTCCAAAAGCTTGCCTCTGCTATTTACCTACAAGTTAGCACCATCAGCCAAGCTCTCATCTTTGTCACAAGGTCGCATACATTTGGTAATTTGTTGAGAGCCACGGGTTTCTCTTGGTCTTTGCTTTCTTGGTTGCGCATTGGTCCGCTCTTAATCTCTCTCCTCTTATAAATTGTTTCAGGAGATAAGTTGCATTAAGATAAAAATTCTGTTTAACTACTGATTGCTACACCGATTCTTGTGTATCTTGACCGGGCATTCACTTCGATCAAAGGCATTGGGTGGAAATTTGAAATTTGGTATTGTGTGGCTTTACAATCTCATCTTCTACTTCCGCTTGATATCATCAAGTTCCTTATCCGATATGCTCTGAGTGGCAAAGCATGGGATCTTGTCATTGAGCAAAGGGTAATAATTTACCACCGCAGTTGTCTTTGCCCACATCTATTGCCTTCGCTCATGAGTTTGTAACTAATGTTCATCTTCCTGCAGATCGCGTTCACAAGGAAGAAGGACTTTGGTAAGGAGGAGAGGGAGCTCAAGTGGGCACATGCACGACTAGAGTCAATGATGTTTGGGTTTTAGCCATTGTTTAGCTGAGTTGTAAAACACTTGGAAAGACTATGCTTATACTATGTTTTGATCGTAGTAATCCAGGTGCAGTTCTTTGGTTGATTTATCTAACTAATTTTATTAGTAATCAATTTTGGTGATGTTCACATGTTGTACTGTGGATGATTTGTGATAATGAAACTTTGGTACGTTGCTTTCTCGAGAAATTTTATGTTATGGTGCTTGGATTTTATGTTATGGGTGCTTGATATTATTATAAATTTGGCAAACATTTATTAAGTGGATATATATTAAACTAATGCAATTGTATTATAAATTTGGCAAACATTTATTAAGTGGATATGTATTAAACTAATGCAATTGTTTTTCCAAGCGGTAGTTCGATTATTTAGTAATCATTTTTTGAGTTGCTTGAAATGCTAAATGCAAGCACATGTACAGCTTGGAATTTTTGTTAAAGCTGTCATACTGCTTTTAAAATTTCAATACTCCAAGCGGTACTACTGCTTTTAAAAACGGTTTTACTAGCGGTAGTACCGCTTTTAATGTATATACCGCTTGGAATACTTTTACAAGCAGCCGTATAGAAAGCAGTAGATATTAGAATTCCAAGCGGTCCTACTGCTTGGAATACTCTTATTCCAAGCGGTTCTACAGTTTGCGAGGACGTGTCATCCTGTAGTGTCAATTCGAGTTTTTAACGAGTCACGCTGAGTTGAGCTTTCAGCTCGTTAAGAAAATGAGTCGAGTCGAGTTAGTTTGTTATCTTAATAAGTATAACGAGTCGAGTCGAGTTGGCTCGATATCCACCCCTAGCTTTCTACTCTGCCTCCACACTAGACCTCGAAACTGTTGGTTTCTTCCATGCACTCCATGATATTATATTTGAGCCAAAGAAAGCAGCAAAACCTCCGGTGGAGCTTCAATCATCTGGGCTTCCTGCCCAATCCGCATGTGATAATGCGCTTGCGAATAATGAGCTGGACTGGCACACTCGTGAGCAGACTGTAGGAGTATGTTTCATGTATCTCGTGGGAGAATGCAAAAACTAATACACCTTGTCAACTAAGATGGAAATATCTAGACGTGTCAGCATGAGATATTGAAGTGCACCAACATACTTCGGTATCTAGATGCATGTGTCGAAACTAGCGCCTCACCATCTGGCACAGAAAGCTTCTCCGTTACAGCCATATATAGGTGTTGCAACTAGTAGTTTACACTTTGCCACACCTGTTCGTCCAAGAAGATCCGAGACATATTTAGACTGTGACAGTGCTAAACCATCAACCGCCTTCTTCACTTCAATACGCAAGAAAAAAGATGCAAGTCTCCGATCCAAGGCCTTGTAGTGCAAACCGACTGTAATCTTTAAAGATTAGCAATTGCAGCACTCGATGAACCGGTAACAATGATATCATCAACAAATATGAGTATGTAACACTACAGGAATCCTGAAAATTTTCGTGGACCAGTAGCCCACGAAAATAAGGCTATTACCGACAAAAATGGTTATTTTCGTCGGCAATAGCCTTATTTTCGTCGGACCACGGCCGTCAGAGATAAGGAGCCGAAAGTTAGCTTAATTTTCGTCAGCAACTGACGAAAGTTAGTTATTTTCATCGGCCAGGAGCGCGTCGACGAAAGTTACTGCGGTAAGCCACAATTTTCGTCGGCCACGACAGCCGACGAGAAGTAATTACTTTTCGTCGATTTTCTTCTAGCCCACGAAAGTTAGTAAGATTAATTTTCGTCGGTTTTAGTCGAGCCCACGAAAGTTAATGGTTTTATTTTCGTCGGTTTTCGTCTAGCCCACGAAAGTTACTAAGGTTAATTTTCGGGTTTACGTCTAGCCCACGAAAGTTAATAACGTTTATTTTAAATTGCTCGCCCACTTAAAGTTAATTAGGTTAATTTTCGTGGGTTTTTAACCTCTGAAAATTATTCTCGAGCTGACAAAAAAAACAGCCCTTTAAACCCATTTTTCATACAGATTTAGACAAATATCATTCATTTATACCTATATCATTCATTCATCCACATATATCATTCATTCATCCACATATATAGGTGAAAAATTAGAACTAGCGCTTTCTTCTCATATACTATTTGCATTATATGCTCTTGTCATGAAGCTGTCCAGCTTATAAGGATCTCACAGGAATATACACTTTAGCTAACAAGAAATAGGCAAATCTTATTATGTTATAACTGGATATTATTTTTGATATCCATGCAATTAAATGCATAAGAGATCCAATTACTTACAGAAGAACATGTGAAGCCATGAACAATTAGGGCTTTCCTCCCTACACATGTGGTGCGCCTAATCTGGGAGACATATGTATCGAAATCCCGTCAACAAACACGCAAAGTGGTGTGATGAAGAAATTTAATAGTTCAAAATGTATCGATAATAACTATTGGTGGCTAAATTTAGACTTAGAACAGAAGAACAAACATCACAATAAGAAAGTGTATCAAGATATCAACTAACCATTCAGTCTCTTCCCGTCTCTTAACAAATTCATCAGCAACCTGTACAGTGATGAAGTTAAATAGGAGCTTCAGAGAAGAAAGTCAATAACACTAATAACCAATTACCCATAAGCATTCTAGACATACCAGTGCCCTTAATTCATTAGCTAGCTTTCTCTGAAGATCTTCATTAGGTATGGGTTTCCCCGACCAAACGCATGCCCCATGACAAAATGCATTTCTCACGATCCGAGAATAATCTGTGTAGATTTTCTTCCATGAGTTTCTCACCGGTCCACATATATCATTCATCCACACATATATCATTCATTCATTCATCCATATATATCATTCATTCATTCATCCACATATATAATTCATCCACACATACTGCTAGTCATACACATAATATCATTCATCCACACATAATAATATCATTTCACAGATTATTACCAAACATCTCAAGATTACATATCACGAGGGTCATTTGAGTTGTGGCCGTTACCTGCGGAGCCAAATAGGTTTTGAACGAATTGAGATGGCCTCTCGTAATCCTAAAGATCAAAATTCACGATTAGTCAAAAAATTTTGGGAAGTAACAAAACTAACCAAGAATATGACAAGTGACAAATGAACATGCTCTCTGTGTTTCTTTGGTCGTGTGACGGAGTTTAGTAAACTGGGCAGATTTGTCCCGATTCCTACGATACAGTAGACCAAATTTAACTAGATTAGAGTACGTTCTGCTAAATTGACCAAATTTAACTAGAATAGACTATGTTTAGCTAGATTGACCTAATTTAGCTAGAATAGACTAAGTGCGACTACAATAGAGTAAGTTTAGCTAGATTGACCAAATTTTAGCTGGAATACATCAAGTTTAGCTAGACTTAGGCAAGTTTAGCTAGATTAGTGTAAGTTTATCTAGAATATACTAAGTTTAGCTACATTGACCAAATTTAGCTGGAAAAAGACTAAATCTAGCTAGATTGACCTAATTTAGCTAGAATATACTAAGTGTGGATACAATATACTAAGTTTAGCTAGATTGACCATATATCGCTAGAAAAGACCAAGTTTAGCTAACCTGAGCTGCAGGAGAAGGTGCCGGAGGATACATCCCCCATTGTGGCGGTGGTGGCGGCGGCTGCCATGGTGGAAAGACAATGGTCTGGCCCTACTGCTGGAACATTGCCTGTAAATGAAATGCGTCAGTTTCATATATTGTTGCATACTCGGAATGCTCGGAATCCTATAGATCAAACTATAGCTTGATGAAACCGCAACAAGCCACCAAAAACAAGCAAATTGTACAGAGGCAGAAAAATAATCAGACATCAATTGACATAAAGATAGAAGCCATGTGTTTAACAATTTTTGAATCCAAAAAATCCAGAAGGAGTTACCAGATTAGTTATTGCGCAACAATAAAGCAGTAGAGATATACTATGTGCTCGAGATCTAGCAACTGTTTAAGAGAGTGATAGATGCTAAGAAAGGCCCGAGATCTAGCAACTGTTTAAACAGGAATTTGAATGCATGTGCTTCAGACCTGGAAAAAAGAGAACTAACAAAGATACTAAATTAACTTTAACCAATAGAGGACATATAGTGTTTTCCCCAACTTGAGCACTGATTGAGTGCATGGTAGATAGATAGAAATATACTATGTGCTCTACTACTTCCATGCATAAGGAAAGAGACGAGTGAAGACAAATCCAAGAAGACAAGAGTACACATAACATATGCTCTCTTTAGCTACCATTTCAAATCACTCAGGCCCCTCCCCTTTGCCCTTTTGCATGCTGTCCTACGAAAGGAAATAAATAACCAGCAGTGGTAGTATGAATGAATGAAGCATTGCTGCCAATAACTAGCTAGCTGCTGTAGCAAATTAAAGACACCACTTGTGGCTTAGCAAAGCTATTACAAGAATAGCCGCCTGTTGAGGGCTCAGACTTACTTGAATAGCCGTCTGCTGCTGTGCCATGTACTGAGCATAGTATGCCTCCTGCGACCTTTGATGTTCATCCCGCTGCCTTAGCTCCTCGCGCAGCCTAGCAACCTCTAGCTCCTGCTCTGAGGGGCGATGGCTACTAACCCCCGAGCTCTGCGAAGAAGACCCCCTCTGAGCTCGCACCTCCCTCGAGTCAATCACTCCGGTGAACATGGAGTACCTTCAAAATACAGAAACACAAAGGCTTTAGAACTTCAATTTATTGCTCGCATTAACAAAGTTTGAGAAACTATGACATTTTACCATCCATGGCCCTTTCCGCCTCGGGTAGCATGCACGGCCACGCTGTCAATACGTTCCTTGCGCCAATCGTAGCCTTCACCATGACGCTTGACCATTTCCTGCCCATATCTCTCCTGCAAGCAGTAGCGAACCATACAACTTAGAACTCAATGAAAATTGTGGATAACTCACCAGTCGATCTGAGGCCACCTGAGTGCACAGCTGCTCGGGGTGTGATGGGTCTCGTCCCTTATGACCTCGCACATAAACTTCGATGTCACTCGGCTAAACACCACTTTGAGCCTCCTATAGCTAGGGGTTAGTGGCATACATATACTTGTGAATATGTTCTTGCAAATATTTGGTACGACCTGTCTTACCATGCATTTAGCCATATGGATGTGTCCATCACCGCCATACGTATGGCCTCCGCCTCTGCGATCTCGTGCTTCCTTGACTTCATGATCCATTAGGGAGAAGCCCATCACGACAAAAGCCCCGGTAAGCATCTAGGCGGTCTTCCATCCACGGAAGTGTGACCTGCACACATGTGTTAATACATCAAAACAATATTAACATCACAACCTAATGACCATGAACCCTAATATGCTTTACCTGCCCATACTGTTCTTCGGTCAAGTAAGTTTCTGAAGCTAACCGAAACTTGCCCGTTCGACGCCCTATGCCCTTCAAGTACATATTTGTTGCTTGAATCCGAGCATTGGAGAATGCATCCTTGACTACCTTCGTTGCATTGGCATGGAACACATTAGTCGCGTGACCTAATTCGACAGGATCAGCCAAACGGTAACGTTTCTGCAATGTCAAATTTAAGCATTGTTATTACAAAATTATAGAACTCAACAATTTCATGACTCAAAATATATATTCCTGTAAGTAGTGCATTTATATGTGGAAATGTTAACTAATTGCTATTATAGTATTACATGATTGTTTTTCTAAACTTTCCAGCATATAATTATTAGTTTTAGCATGTTGTGCTCTGGTACATAGAAAACTGACATTTTTAATGTCAATGTGATGCTTTTGTGACATCACATAATTTTTCATATTGAAGAAACTGTGTAAGTTTAGCGTAGTTGCACTGAATTAAATCGCTCATGTGAGGTTTCTACCCTCTTATGTGCAAGTTTCAAATAAAAGCAGAAATTATCAATATTACCACAGGGAGAAGCCTGGATTAATTGCATGCACAATTGCTGCAAGTACCCCATTTACTGTACTAATAGTACATATTTTTGTTTGGTACAATAAAATGGAAAGCACTTCCTGTTATTTGCTAGTTATTGTATGCCCTGTGCCCTGTTGCCCTTTTTTGCTATTAGTGGGTTTGACAGTGATAGTAGCAACAATGAGGACGGCAAAATTAGTATGAATAATCAGGCAAGAAGAAATTAATTTACCCTCATGTTCTACGTGCTATATCTAGATGGTTATGCAGTGTAAAAGTAGAACAAATAGCTGGGAAACAACGGGAAATTTTTCTAAACAAAATAAACTGTAAAGCTCCAAAAGAGTTTATGCTATTGACCAAGATCTAGCATACACAGTTTTGGTGCAAGATAATAAAACTGGTCACCCAATTATCTCTTTCCCATGTGTGTGTTCATAAACCTGAACTGTTAGGCATAACAAGATAAAGAAGTATCTCTGGCCATTATCTTTCTAGATTTGATAATTCTTTCATTGTTTACCATAGACAGTTAAGACACTTTTCTTGTAATGATATCTACTCTGCATGGCATCACAATTGTTATTACAAAATTGCTAGTAAATACAAATCCAGTAGGGGTTATAGAGAATCTTACCCAGAAGTCATTCCACACTGCTCCATGTGCATTTACATGGTTCACATCAGGAGATAGCTTGTAATGCTTCCAACTTGTGGCAGGAATGCGCTCACCAGCCCTGTTAATCACCATTCCCGGGTAGTGCAAACGACAGAGGTTACCCAGTACGGCGTTAACCTGCCTATGGTGTCCTCTGCCGTCAAAACCCGTGTCATCCCATGAGCTGCAAGAAACACAAACTCTATAGATCTAGTTCTAAAGTAAACAACATAAAACAATAAACATAAATAAATGTTCTCACTTATCGCCAACTGGTCTGATCACAATCTTGTACTCCTCGCGCGCGGGCACTGGAGGAGGGGTGACAGCATGGCTCCTCCTAGTCCGCCTCCGCACTACACTAGAACCTTCAGCCGAATCCTCTTGGTCCTCCTCATCCTCCTCGGCCGCATCTTCATCCACCTGGTGCTCCTCATCCTCCTCGGCCGCATCTTCATCCACCTGGTGCTCCTCGTCCTCGCCGGCCGCATCTGCATCTGCACCGGCCACTTCTTCCTCCGACGCTGTGTCATCCTGCGAAATTATATAAGAGATAAGTACATATTAAATGCTAGGTACATATAAGAGATTAGTAGATATGAAATGCTAGGTACCTCGGTTCTTTGAAGCTTGATCGGTCGTCCCGCAATTCGGCCACGTGTCTCAACAAGTCTGGCGTCTTTGGCTTCTCAATCTCGCCACGAAAAAGACTCCTCACTGCGCCGACTAGGTAGCATCTTGCTCATAACAACGAGGAAGCCCTTCGCCGTTTGCTTGACCTTGCGTGACATCCTGTTCAAGAAACAAGTACAAGGTGGTAATACATGAACATAATAATAAATGGACAAAATAATAGCTGAAAAAAATAAGAACTGTAAATTAATGTTTACTTGTCAAAATTCATCAGCATCACGATCAAGTAGTCTCCTTTTACATAAAGACTGCCACGTAAATTTTTTCTTCACTGGCTGTCGTTTTCGTTTCTCGGGGACAATTACATTGTCATGGTCTCCAACTAAGGAATCAAGTCCTGAACCAGGCTCAATAACAAAAGAGCTTGGCAATTCTTCATCTTGGTAAACCTCATCAACCTCCTCGGCCTCCAGCTGACTATCACGATAACCAGCATCACCAGGAATATATAACCGTTCACGGGGATTCGCTTTGTATACTACCCACCAAGCAGCCAGCTTTGTGCATGGATATGGCATATAATAGACACTGCTCAACTTGGTGTGCAAGGATAAAATTGTCGTAGCCTTTAAGCCTATCGTTGTGTTTCACTTCCACCATGCCATCTTGGTTTTGTCGAGTCCTTTATTGTTATCGAACCATTCACAATCAAAGAAGACTACTTTAAGTTTCTTGTCCCTGCAAAACTAAACTTGAGGATGTTTTGAATGATTCCATAATAATTAGTTTCCGCCCTTGTGCATCGATTGCCCTAGTCACAACTCCGATTATTAGTTGTGGATGAAAGAGGAAGACACCTTCACGGTTGGTGAGGAAGCGGAACCCATTGACATCGTGAACGCCATAGCTTTTAATAGCCACCCTTAGTAAGATAGCCGACGCAAGTCTGATGGACGTTGCGTCTTTCACGCCTTGCATTATAAGGACATGAAATTATAAGGATATATACTATTGAAGCGTAACATAATAGAATAACATATCACGAGAAGATTGTACATGATCTACGAACCAAGTGATGAAATTTGGCCCTCCATTTATTCCATCCCGTCACATCGTATTTAGTTGCTTGCTCGTAGGTTGCTGCCTAGAAGTCCATTTTGCTTATCGAACTCTTTGCACGAGAAGCGTAAATGAATTAGATCTATAGCAGCATGAACAAAGAGATAATTACACGCACAACACTTACGTGAAATCTGTTCCATCTCATCTATATTGGTGTACATGTAGAACCATGACCTTCCGTTCTTCCCGAGTATAATAGTAGGCCGTGCACCACCGGCGGTTGTGCCCCTCCATTGAAATAGTTTGAGGTCCTTTGCAAGGTGGTTTTTCATCGACATTGTACCGCATCATAGGAGCATTGACATTGTGTTAAATCGCAAAATATACACTCGAGAAGTATGCTATCTCCTTAATTGAAAATGCTTCCGCGATGCACCCTTCAACTCTTGCCTTGTTGCCAACCATAGCTCTAAGCTTCTTGAGGGCCCTTTCAATGTGATACATCCACCAATATTGCACGGGGCCACCTACCTTAGCTTCATATGGAAGATGAACAAGGAGATGTTGCGTTGGATTGAAGAACCCCGAGGGAATATTTTTCCATCTTACATACAAGCACTGGTATCTCTTTCTCCAACATCCCCATCATCTCCTTCGTGATTTCTTTAGCACGAGTTGTCTATAGAAATAACTTAGCTCACCTAACACCTTCCACACATCATCATTAAGGTACCCGTGAAACATTACAGTGTGAGTCTTTCCATGATTATGTGGTAATCATGGCTCTTCAACCCATTTAGCTTCCCCTGTCTTCACATTCACGGCCCTTCTCAAGCCCGGCGTAACCATCGGGAATTTCAGTTTTTCATCCACCTCGGCACTTCTTTCTTGTCTTTAGGTTTAAGACAAAATGGGCGCGTGGCTTACTACCACTTTCGGTGAGCTCAAGGGTTGGACGGTTACAAATCTCTGCTAAGTCTCTTCGGGCCTTGAGGTTGTCTTTTGTTTTGTCCGTCATATCCATGCACGTGCTTATGATGCTTTCAGAAACATTACGTTCCTAGTGCATGATGTCAATGTTGTGCATTAGAATCAACGCCTTGGCATAGGGGAGCTCCCATATTCCAGATATGTGAGTCCAGTTGTGCTCCACTCCAAAACCTTCGAACCCATCTACATCTGCTTTTGGGACCAGTTTACTCAGCTTATCAGCAATTCCTAGCCCGCTTAGACGCTTCATGCAAAGAGCTGGTGGAAGGTTATCATAAGAACAACAAATACTGGTGGAAGGGGCCAACATGAGTAGGAGGCAGCGGATTGGCGAAAGGTGTAAAGCCATCCGTCGCCAACCCAATGCGAACATTTCTCGCATCATGGCGAAGTTTGCGTCAAAAGCTGTCGAGCCCTCCATGCCTCACCATCGACGGGTGCACCATCACTCCGTCGTTCTCACGTCACACCTTCCTTGTGCCACCTCATGTGCCTAGCGGTTCTCTTTGAGAAAGCGGCCGTTTGACCCATGGTAATCGGCATGTAACGAAGTTGCTTATGTGCAACATCGGTCATCACCTTTGCACCATCTTCATTTACGACCTCGACGTACCTCGGTTTGCCACACTTTAAGCACTTCTTCTCATTCTTATGCCCTTTCCAGAAAAGCATGCAATTGTCTTTGCACACATCAATCTTCTCATATTTCATACGGAGAGTAGAAACCAATCTCTTGGCATGGTACATGTCTTTGGGCATGTTATGAGGCTTCGGAAGCACATCACTGATCAAGTTGGAGAGCTCGTTGTAACAATTATTCGAGAAGGCAAACTTTGACTTAATAGCCATGAGCCGTGTCACAAAAGCTAGGAGAGTCACTTACATTGGTTTAGTGCAGCAGTTCTTCCGAAGCTTTGAGGGCCTCGAAGAACCTTTCAACCTCTGGTGTGGCGGATCCTCGGAATGTAGTTCGAACTCGGCAGTATAGCTTCAAGCATCTCGTCCATCCTATCATCACCGCCCTATCATCATCTACCTCTTCTACTTGACTTGAGAGAATGACTCGCCGTGGTGCACCCACAGCTCATAGCTTGGCATGAAACCGTGCCGACAAAGGTCTAGCGTCACCTTTGCCTTGTCATGTTTGGACAAATTTTGGCACTTGCCACATGGGCACCTCACCTTATCGGTACTAGACAAAGAGAACGTATGGTTCACAAAAGCCGTAGTCTTGGCCACCCACTCATCCAAGTGAGCCCCACTCTTATCCCAACCATCATACATCCATCGATGATCGTCACCCATACTTGAGGCTATAGATTAAAGCAAGTGTAATCATGAGTTTTTTCGTTCCTATATATATCATGGCCCTACATCTATAGGTAAGGATATGTCCTAAACCCACCCAAGAGTGGTCGACAGAGCACAGATTTATGACGAGCCTGTAGGGTCCGAAAGAAATTTCGGCAGTATAACCCCGTTGTTCTCTATCTGCACGCCCGGATATGGTGCAGCGGAGAACATCGAGGTTATGCCGTCGAAATCTCGTTCGGACCCGTGGCTAAATCATAAATACCACGCTCTATCGGTCACCCGAGGCTGTCCAAAAAGGACAATTCGGACCAAGCACATCTCACATTTGTGGCGCATGTGGCTTGCCGGTCCGAGCAGGTAACACATAGGTTTCGTGACACTAACGGCGTAATTTGGAAAGGTAAGTCTTGAAGAACATGCATATATGAAATAAAATGTATGGTCATCAATGTAAGACATGTACATTGTATTATTCAAACTTGTCTAACCATGTAGCGGTAAGGCTTAGTCTATTTATTTATTTTTAATGGGAAAGCCTTAGAGTAATTATTGAATGCTCTTGATTTAAATTGTAGATTTAGATTGAACAGTTTCAGTTGTCATATATTCTAGTACAAGAATAAATTCAGGATAACCATACGGCCATACATGCATGAAACCTGTATATATACGCGCACACAACACAACATAATTTGGCATGGTTAATCTGGTGATATACTATGTGATTGGTCATATACATCTCAAACTGAACAATGAAATCCCATTAGACTCGGCAAACCTTGTTCGAACCCTATAGCTTTTTGGCCAACCGAGTGTTCTGTTCCATTCCATGTATTCCCTCCACTAAGCGCCTCGGTGTCGGAAAAACTTATCCCAATTGTGAGTTTAGGTGAAGCAATTTTGAATGGAAAGAGTCCAATCGGTTATCAAGTCATTTGGTATTTGGATTTTTATACAGATATGATTTAATTGAGTTTCAAAAAATTGTTCGAATGCTACAACATATGTTATCTACATCTTAGACCTCGAAATTTGTTAATGATTTTTTACGCCTTATGCAGATTGAGAGTCGATGGGTATCTCAAGTGAACACGTGACTAGTTTTTCGTGATACAAGTGAAGTATAGTTCAAAGAAAATTATAGTGAACTAGATCTAGCATGATCAAGTAGTACAAAGAGGCCTTTAAGTTGGAGATTGCAAGGATTAGCACAATGACAAGCTCATCTACTAGGTACATATTTTTGGTATAGATATTCTTTTAACTCCAGTTGAAGTTCGTATGATTTGGTTCGACGTTATAAGTTGTATACAAAAAATGGAGTGTGTATTATTTTCCAACACTACACATGTAATTCATGTTATGATATTCTTTTATACATGTTTTAATGTTCTCAGATAATCACATTTAATACATGTGAATATATGTTAGCTAGCACGATCAAATCGCCATTGGCTGTTTTTGATCAAAGAAGCATCTATGCTTGTAAGTATTTCACCTCCAGCTTGTATTATTTAGGGCCGAACTATGTGTATGAGAAGCAATCCTTTTATTTGTGCTTGGAGAGAGGTGTTCCTAAAGTACATCTACCATACCAATGCTACAAAGGAACCAATGATTCCTGTACTCCAAAGTTCAAACAATGGTAATATAGGCTTTCAATTTCTTGTCATGGCCATTTGGACAAAAGGACGTTACATCACCAAATTCTTGTGGATTTTGACACTCAAGAACCCAAATTTTGGTGGATGCCGATGGCACACCATTTAAACACATACACCGATTGCCGACAAGATGCTCACTAGTTCACTATTGCGACAACCTTGTAAATCAGTTGGGCACACGAGAAAGCAACAATAAACCGGCGATGAGCGCTAAGCGTGATGGCCAATCCAGCAAAACCAGTGAATGGATGACAACGATATGATTTAGGTGCTAGACCTCAGCTTCTGCTTGGAATTGAAAAATTAATCAAAACTGAATTTGAAGCTAAATTGTTTACCTAGATGATGTTGTATTTGGAGAAGCAATTTAACGAGATCTTGGGTTAAACATCGAATATTTATACCAAGAACTATTTCAAAATGATTAAGTAAATGAAGGAAACATTTATACCAAGAACTATTTCAAAATGATTTCTCAAACATTTCTAAATGTCTAGTATTTCAAAATGTTAGATCTGCTCACTTTTCTCGGAAGGAAGAATGACGAGCGTGTTTGGCGACACTGGTGGCGGCATGGGCGGCAATGGCGTCGGGCTGGGCGTTGAGGGCAACGGGCGGCGTCGAGGGTGGCCGGGACAGCAACAAGCGGCGGCGGCAGCAAGCGGGTTCTGGGCGGCGTTCTGGCAAGCGGGGTTAGCGAGTGGCAGGGGCAAAGCGGCTGCGGCGTCGCTGGCAGGGCGGGGCGGGGGGAAGGGCGGTAGGCGAAGGGGCAGCGGTGGGCGCGGAGTGAAACGCGTGAAATGGCCGAGCCGAGCCGAACCGAAGTTGAATAAGTCGTGCTATTTTCGTGGGTTTCATTCAGCCAACGAAAAATACGTAATTTTCGTCGGCCACAACCCAACCGACGAAAATTAGAGCCACCACGTAACCCTAATCTGGGGTTTATTTTCGTCGGTTTCTCGTCACCGACGAAAAATAATTAACTTTCGTCGGCTATATAGAAGCCGACGAAATTTAAACCATAACTTTCGTCGGCTGATTTTGGCCGTCGTAAATAAATTAAATTTCATCGATTTTCTTAAAAGCCGACGAAGTTAAATTGACCGACGAAAATTTTCACGATTCCTGTAGTGTAAATCAATTTTCCTATTTGATTACATATAAACAGTGATGTATCTGCTCGTGAAGGCACAAACCCTAGTTCCTGTAGTTTAGGATTTAACCTGGAATACCAAGTTTGTTGGTTTTGGCCCTAGATTTTGAACATACGCATATGAACATGAGGAAGAATACAATAGCACACGTGACATCCCAATTTTTGGTTCATATTGATTTTATGTTGCTATTTATGATTTTTCTGAATTTTGGGAATTTTTGGAATTTTCTAGAAAAATAATGTTTTGAATTAGGCTTATTGCAAATATTATATTATACATGGATATTTTAAAAAACCTTTTGTAAAAAAATATTTTATTTGAGTTATAAATGTTTAAAAATATTTTCAGAATTTTTCTGGAATTTTTCTGATATGTTTGCTATTTATTTGGCTTGGTTTCAATTTCTGGAATTGTCTTTATTTGGAAAAGCTTTCAAAATCCTTTGAATAGTGTTAGGTCGGACAACCTATGGTCCAGCCTATTTTTCCCAATGCAGCCCGTCTGCCTTACGCTGTGCAGCCCGTTAGCCTATGTGATCATGGCCGTCGGATCGGTGGTGCGTGGATGGGCGAGATGGACCCGAAACCCTAGAGCCTTGGCCGTCAGATGCTCACCACGTGGATGGTGGAGATTGTGTCTTCCTCACGTAGCAGACCTGGACTGTAGCTCCGAATCGCCATCGCATCCAATTCGATCTCTGGCTCGTGCATGGAAGCCGAGGCGCGAATGAAGCTCAGATCTGGATTCCCCGAGTTCCACCGCACCAATAGCCTGCTCAACATCACTCCAACCGTTATCCAAGCGCAAGACCTCCCCAGAGTTCCAGAGTTTGACCGCTGCCTTCTTTCACGTGGATCTCCTCCATAGTTGCGTTTCTGTCCAAGCTGAGCTTATCATCAGGTTCATCGCATATTTTTCTTTCAGATCCAGATCCAACAAAGTTCCGCCATTTTTGATATCTTCAGTCCCGACTCCAGCCAAGTGCCACTGTCCATCCATTGCTGGAGCTCGCTGGTGTGTTGTATCCCGTTGCTTAGATCTATCCTAAGCGTGAGATTTCAGAACAATCGAACGCAAAAATTAAACCAAAAGGTAAGAACAGAGGAAAAGTTACGAAGAACTTTTGGGGAAAGGAGGAGGAATGCTTTCTTGATACTCAAGGCAAAAGGTTTATCGTATCTCCCTCATTCTGGAGTTTTTCCCCATTAATACCCTCTCCCCTTTACCCCACGTAAAACATGCTTTACCGGCAACAGTAATTACTGAGTGTTTACTGCTATCTCAAAACGACAAACCCTGCCGCACAACCGACGGCTACAAACCACTCACTTACTCTCCAAACAATCTGCGCCACTCAACATCACTTGGCGAAGACGATGTGAGGCCACCGCTTCTTCACTGTACATCTTCCTCACCTGGACTAGCTATGACACCACCTCGCCCTGGAGAACTTGCTTGTCCCCAAGCAGCCGCATCAGGAAAACGTTTCCGGACCACATCGTAGTCCTCCCAGGTAGCTGAATCCCGAGCAATACCAGTCCATTTAATGAGTACTTGAACGCGGGCGGAATTTCCCTTCTTTACCAAGCCCTGGTCCAAGATTTCCTCAGGTGCGGCACAAATACTGTCCAAACCAATCAAAGCTGGTAAGTCTGCAAACACCGGGTGAAAATTTGGATGAAAAACTTTCAACTAAGATACGTGAAAAACAGGATGTATCTGACTGGAAGCTGGAAGATTGAGCTTGTAGGCCACAGGACCAATCTTTTCAACAATTTCAAATGGTCCATAGAAATTATAAGCTAATTTAGGATATGGCCTGTTAACTAATGAAGATTGTGCATAGGGCTGCAATTTGAGCAATACTTCTTCCCCAACTTGAAATTGGTGTTCCTGGCGATGCTTATCTGCTTGACACTTCATCCTGTTTTGTGCTGTTGCTAAGTGTTGTTTCACCAGCTCTGTAAGTCTATGGCGTTCTGAGATAATGTCTTGCACATCCGAACAACCTTTAGTTAAGGATGGTGGCAAAGCTCCATAATTAGGCTCACATCCATACAACAGCTTGAATGGCGAGCATCCCAAAGAGGTATGAAAACTTGTATTTTACCAAAACTCGGCTAAGAGCTTTGTTGAAAAAGGCAACCGGATGATCCTGTTGTATGAGAACCGCACCAACGCCCACGGCACATGCATCGGTCTCAACTTCAAAAGGGTGATCAAACTGTGGTAACTTGAGCACCGGAGTAGAGGACATGGCCTTTTTCAAATTGACAAAAGCAAGTGTAGCTTCTGAGTCCCACTAAAATGCTTTCTTCTTTAAAAGATTAGTAAGTGGTTTAGCAATTGCTCTGTAATTCTTGACAAATTTTCTATAATATCCAGTAAGGCCCAAAAAACCTCTGAGTTCAGAAACATTAACAGGTTGCGGCCAATTGAGCATTGCCTATGTCTTCAATGGATCTGTCTTGACTCCTTCACGAGAGATAATATGACCCAAGTATTCATTGATGTTGCTGGAGTGTGCTCAAAACTGCTTCCAGATGATGTGCATGAGAGAGTAGATCTGGACTATACACTAGAATATCATCAATGAATACCAAGACAAATTTGCGCAAATAAGGAGCGAGAATTGAATTCATCACACACTGAAAAGTAGCCCGCGCATTAGTGAGGCCGAAAGGCATGACTCGGAATTGATAATGGCCTTGGTGAGTTTTGAAGGCAGTTTTACATTCATCTGTATCTTGCATACGTATTTGATGATAACCTGCCCGCAGATCCAGTTTAGAGAAATATTGTGTACCTGCTAACTCGTCCAACAATTCATCAATAACTAGCATAGGAAACTTGTTTTTAATTGTCAAGTCATTGAGTCGGCGATAATCTACGCAAAAATGCCAAGTTCCATCTTTTTTTTTACCAATAGGACGGGTGATGCAAATGGACTCACACTCGGTGTGATAATACCTGCAGCCAGCATCTCTCGAATTTGTCTTTCAATTTCATCTTTATGGAGTGGTGAATACCGATATGGCCTACAATTGACAGGAGCCGACCCTGGGAGCAAAGAAATAGTATGATCATATGCTCTGTGAGGAGGCAAGCCCTGAGGTTCCTGAAAAACGGATGTATATTTCTGCAAAACTTGGACAATCTCTAATGGAACTGGTGATTCATGATCCTCTGTATGCTGATCCAAAACTGCCAAAGCTACAATATTACTGCTTTTATGCAGTTTGTCCAAATGTTCACAGGAAATAGAATGGAGTTCAGACACCAACTCATGGTGAATACCTTGCAACACCACCGGTTGTCCATTAGACTAAAATTGTAGTGTTTTCTCCTGCCAGTTGCATAACATGGGACTATGTGATTGAAGCCAATCCATCCCAAGTATGACGTCAAAGCCAGACATATCCAATACCTTCAAATCAGTACGAAAAGTGTATCCCTGAGCCCACCATTCAAGCTGTGGAATCCATCGATCACAAGTCAACAGATGGCCATTAGCTACTTTTACTTGAACTGGTGCTGAGGCTTGTGTGGCATACTGCAGCTGATGCACAAACAGGGAGTTAATAAAACTATGCGAACTGCCGGAATCAACCAATACCAACATATTTTGATTCTTGATCAAGGCCAAAAACTTGATAGTGCCAGTATCTTCCATCCCAGCTAAAGCATGCAAGGAGACTTGAAGGATCTCTTCGGCACTGTTGTCCGTATTTTCTAAAGCATCTAATATCTCATCCGATAATAGTTCATTCGGTTCATCCGTCGACAAAGCATGCAACTGCATCTGTTGCTTCTGCTTACAATGCAAGGCATGATTGGGTTCGTACTTTTCGCTGTACTAATAACACAATCCATTAGTTCGGTGATACTCCTTCAACTGTTTTGCCCGCCATAAGTCGCCTGGCCCTATCTTAGGTTGATGTGAGGCATCATCATGCTTGTTGTTAGTCAGCATTTTTGTTTTCCAGAGTTTGCCCCGTTGTACAATGGTCTGCTGCACACTGGCTAAAACAACAACCTGATCAACCAAAGTTGGTAAATGAGCCTGGACCTTATCTCGAAGCTCTGGTTTTAGACCATTCACAAAGTGTGACACAAATAAAGCTTCATCATAATATGGATTTTGCATAGAAATGTCATACATAAGTTCTTCAAACTGAAGTTTATAATCCTCGACCGTACCACTTTGTTTGATCTCTAACAACTACTGTAACAACCTGCGATGGTCGTCGGCTTCAAATTTTTGCTCCACTTCCTGCATAAAATGTTCCCAATGGCCCAGTTCATGTGTTGCTTTATAAACTTGCAACCACCTTGCGGCATTGCCATCCATGTGCATAGTGGCTGTCATCACCCAAAGAGACTCAGGAATATTAAAAATGGTGAAATAATTGGAACATTTGTCTTTCCATATGCGAGGATTGGTGCCATCAAAACGTGGAAAGGAAAGTTTGGGTAAAGGTGTTTTGATCAAACTGCCGGCCTACCGATGTGTCTTCAAATTAACGCCAGAGCTGTCCTGATGACGAGAATGATAACTCAAAATAGATAGGTCTGAAGAAGACTGCTGCACATCGTCATCCAGTCTCATACGAGGATCAGGCGCCCTAGGTGTGTATATGGCTTTACCTTTACTTTGGCCCAGAGCTAAGTTCCCAGGTGTACGGTGTTCCTCCAACACCCGATCAGTAGTGAGACGCGCCATAGCCTAGTCGGCAACTTCCAATTGCTTTGAGAATAGTTGTTGTTCTTTCGCTTGTTGCTAGACTGCTTTAGCCGTGAGTTCCGATCGGGCCATTAATTGTTGCTTGGTTGTGTCCATCATGCCCACCTGATCGAACAAGCGTTGAAGATGTTCCTGGATAACATCCAGTTTCTCCTCCATGCGACCCGTCACATCTCCCATAGCTTCCATGATGAACTCGGTTTGGACGGAAGGCTTAGGTGGTGCCGTGGTGATCGATTGCCAAGTTGAATGAACCAGATTCAGGGATTTCACCAGGATCAATCGCAGTGGATCACTCCAACTACGAGTTCCCGAACCTTCCTCTGGAGAAAATTTTACCGATTCAACCGAGCAAGTCTCTCGATCAGCACACAGCACAGGCCAGGAACAACGCGAATCTGATACCAATTGTTGTATCCCATTGCTTAGATCTATCCTAAGCGTGAGATTTCAGAACAATCGAATGCAAAAATCAAACCAAAAGGTAAGAACAGAGGAAAAGTTACGAAGAACTTTTGGGGAAAGGAGGAGGAATGCTTTCTTGATACTTAAGGCAAAAGGTTTATCGTATCTCCCTCATTATGGAGTTTTTTCCCCATTAATACCCTCTCCCCTTTACCCCATGTAAAACATGCTTTACCGGCAATAGTAATTACTGAGTGTTTACTGCTATCTCAAAACGACAAACCCCTACTTGCACAACCAGCGGCTACAAACCACTAAACACTCTCCAAACAATCTGCGCCACTCAACATCACTTGCCGAAGACGACGCGAGGCCACCGTTTCTTCACTGTACATCTTCCTCACCTGGACCAGCTATGACATGGTGGAACCATATCCAACGTGGCGCCACATCATTGCTATGTCGACTCCATGTAAGCCCATGTCGCCATGTGGACGATTACGTGTCGTGTTGGTTGGCCGTGTATGCCGGTGGGAGCCACATCATCATCTATATGGGCCCACGTGTCAATCGGTCAAGCTCATGTGTTGAGTTTGTTGCGAACAGGCGTGGTTGATGATCTCATGCATGAGCACATAACTACTCAAGCAACCGAACAAGCGTCTTCTCATTCAAACCGTCGCAACGAGAAAACAAAGCAACGATTTGAAGCATCAACTATCTCTCATTCTCTCCCTCCCCTATAAATCCCGAACGGGTGCTAATCCACCCGTTCACCATGTATATATTGATCAATGAATGAAATACAACACAGAGTTCATACTCAACATTGTTCTTTACAAATCCTAATTCAAAACACGTTATCAGCACTTGTGCTCTACTGAGTTCTTGAAAGAAGAAGAACAGAAGAGGAAAAACGGTGACCATTACGGTAAGAAGAATGCCGATACTTACCATCAACTACGCCGTCTCCATCCTCCTCGACGAGGTCGCCCGTGAGTTCCGTTGTGCAGCACGTCATGGGTTCTTGGATCGTCACCGTCTTCGCATGGTGATCCGCCGCGCCTTGATTAGCCCCCGTCCTCCCGGCGCCTGGGCACCCCGACACAGAGGTTTTCCTCATCACAGACGTGCACAGACAGGCCCCATCATCCACCGGACACATTCACCAGAGCAAACATCAACACCAATAGTGATGGCATACCCGCCTGGGTACTACTCGGAGCATGGTGGGGGCACATACCTTCCGATGGATCTTTTCGACACCATGGCAGCCTCATGGCTGCCCTCACCCACACCGGTTGAAGAAGCTACCCCACAGAGATGGAGGACCCGAGCCCAACCCCGACCTTGACCCCACCCGGCTTCACCTTGCGCCCTACCATGGCGGCAAGGTCTGGGGCACTGCCCTTCTTCACCAGCACCGGTGTCTCCGCGCAGCCCCCAAACACAGTTCCCTCGCGCCGCACTGCGGGCGAGGCTGCGAATCGGTGCCCGAATCTTCACCTCTCAAGTGGCGTGGTGCCAGGGCTTGGCCCCGCCGGCTCATCCACCCTTCCCAATGGCTACGGTGGCGGCAGCAGGTTCTTCTCCTCAGATGAGGGGAGGCTCCCCCACCGAGAATCCTTTGGAAGAGGGGAGGGGGATGCGCCGCCATGGCCAGGGTTCTTCTCTACGACCGGTGATGGTGGCGGATCGGGGCATGGCGTCGGCTGTGGCTGCGTGTGAAGCAATGGCGACGGCGACAAATGAAAGGCGGTTAGGGTTTGCAAACCCTAACCTTTCCCTTCGCTATTTCTATGATGTAGGCGGCGCTCTCGCATTTGGGCGTTCGGTGACCAGCCCAGTGCGACTTGCTATGTCTCCCTTGCAGCAAGACGTTTTGAGCCACTCACGACCACGGCCATCTGCTGATTTCCCCCAATACCTCGACGGGCTTACACGGGCCACAACAGTAGCAGGCCAAAATTTGGTCCATGGCCAATTTAACTATTTATATTTTTCAGTATTGCTTGCATTTTATGCATTTTAGTACCTGTATTTTACAGTATTTGCATTTTGTAGTATATCAATGTGATGTCTTTATGTTTTAAGACCCCTGATGTTACCTGTAATTGTGATATATGTAAATGTATATATGTGTATGTATATATACTTATGCATATATGTGTATGTTGTATGTTATTAAATTTGCAACTTAACAAATTGCATTTTAATAACTTTAAAATTCTCACAATTAAGCACCATTTAATTGTCCAGAATTTTAAGCAAATTTTAAAATATATCTTACATTCTTTTGAGAATAAAGACAAGGTGATGGAGTCTAGGGCATTGGCAGCGTCTTATTCAGTTTTCTGAATATTTTTGCCTGGAGACCATGCCTTTTTGAGCAGCAATGTAAATTGCCCATCACTATGAGGTCTACATCATGTTACAACTTGATGATTACCTATAAAGTGTTATCTCAAAATAATAGTTTTGGATATATGGTCTACTCCATTTATGGAGATTACCTTAATTATATGGTCTACTCCATTTATGGAGATTACCTTAATTTATGGAGATTACCTTAATTATATGGTCTACTCCAACCATCAAAAACATAAGATATGATTTAAAATTTGCATTTAAATATTACAACACCACCATTAAGGTTTTTAAAATTTACCAATATTTGGTGAATTAATAAAATTGATGGTTATGCTATGTAGGAAATGCAAAAAGAGTTTGAAGAACTCGCCCTTGATGGGAGCAATTATCCTTCATGGGCATCGGATGTCAAAATTAGTTTTGCATCTCGAGGGATTTCAAATGCAATAAATGAACTAGTTGAAGGGGGCACTCCGGTCCTCGATCAAATGAAGTACACTGCCTTACTTTTGTTATGTACTTCTATCCATAAAGATCTCAAGAAAGAGTATATTTTGGAAGAAAACCCTCGTGTTCTGTGGGTTGCTCTTAAAGATCGTTATGAACAGCAGAAGGAAATTATATATCCTGATGCACAGCATGATTGGAATCACCTACGCTTACAAGATTTTAAATCTATGGCTGAATACAATCATGCTGTTCATAACATCTGTAGTAGGTTGAAGTTTTGCGAAAAAAAACCGACGGATGCAGAAAAGATAGAGAAAACTCTATCTACTATGCTTCCAGCGGATAGGGTATTGTGCAATCAATACCGAAAAGAAAAATATCAGGTTTATTCCCAGCTTATTCATACATTATCTCAGGCTGAAAAGAATGATGAACTTCTTGTTAAGAATCATAAGTTGCACCCAATTGGTTCAGCACCTTTGCCTGAAGTTCATAATGTTCAGAATAATGCTCCGAATAAAAGAAAGTTCAATGGATCTCCATCTGGTAATCCAAAGAACCCCCCTGGTAGACGCAAATTCAACAAGAACCGCAGACACCGTGCTAACAAAAAGGCACGTGGCAATGCACAAACTACCTATGACAACAAAAGACTTTGTCATAAGTGTGATTGTAACACGCATTTTGCCACGACTTGTCGTACTTCAAAACACTTGGTTGATCTTTATCTGAAATCCCTCCGTGATGGCAAACAGAAGGCACCAAGATATGAAGCACACTTCAATCTTACTACTGAGACTTCTAAGGAGGCTGGTTGTTCGTCTTCGGTTCCCCAAGAATCGCCTAACAATAAAGCCCTTACTCAGCAAGTGGACCTTCCTGCAACGGACGACATGCTCATTGAGTACACCTCGGGTGACATGTATGGAGATTTATCTTAAATCTCCATGTTTGTGATTATTGTCAAATAATATTATGTGTTGTAATAATTAGAGTTTGAAAACTATTTGTAATTTGGAGTTGTATATTTATTTGTGCAAACTCATATGTATTGTAATATTGCATTATTGTTATGTTAGATATTCGATACAATGTGTATGTATCACTATATGTGTAGAATAAAGAGTTTTAATTAATTCTTGTTCTTACTATAGATGTCTCTTGAAGTCAATCCCTCGGAGGAGGAACTATGCCTTGTGGACAGTTGTACCACAAACACTATACTCACAGAGATAAAATATTTTCAAACTCTTAAGAAAAGAGAAGGAAATGTTTTAACGATAGCTGGTGATGATGCGTTGATAGTTGGCTTTGGTCGAGCCACAATCACCCACCCTATGGGTACACAGATTACAATCGAGGATGCTTTATTGTATCCTGATTCAACTCATACCTTGTTGAGTTATAGAGATATTCGTAAGAATGGTATTCATGTGGAAACACATGAAGAAAACAAAAAGGAGTATCTTCTCTTAACTAGACTTACTGGATATGGCAAGCAAATATGCGAAAAAATTCCAACTCTCGACTCTGGATTGTACTATACATACATTAAGCCCATAAAACATGTTGCATACAAGGTAATTTTTCAAAACGTCGATGCATTCCAAACTTGGCATGATTGACTTGGGCACCCCAGTGTCGGGATGATGAGAAAAAATATCACCAATTCTATCGGTCATGATTTGATAGCTACAAAATTTCTCAAATCTTCGGATTTTGTATGCACTACATGTGCTACTGGGAAATTGATTTTAAGACCTTCACCTCTTAAAATCCGAGCTGAACCACTCAAGTTTCTTGAAAGAATTCAAGGTGATATTTGTGGTCCGATTGAGCCAACTTCTGGACCGTTCAGGTAGTTTATGGTTTTGATTGATGCATCTACTAGATGGTCACATGTGTGCTTATTGTCCACACGAAACCATGCCTTCACGAAAATAATGTCTCAAATTATTAAGCTGAAGGCACATTATCTTGAACATCGGATTCAATCAATCCGAATGGACAATGCTGCTGAATTTTCCTCCCATGCGTTCAATGATTATTGCATGGCTTTAGGAATTCAGGTACAACATTCTGTTCCATATGTTCATACTCAGAATGGTTTGGCTGAATCATTGATTAAGAGAATCAAGCTCATTACACGTCCATTACTGATGAATTGCTCATTGCCTATGTCATGTTGGGGTCATGCGGTCTTACAGCTGTGACTTAATCAACCGACCAAGCGCATATCATGATTCTTCCCCATGCGGTTAGTGCGTGGGAATCCACCAAGTATTTCCCATTTGCGTAAGTTCGGATGTGCGGTGTACATTCCGATCTCACCACCCCAGTGTACCTCTATGGGCCCTCATAGAAAATTGGGGATCTATGTGGGATTTCAATCTCCGTCGATCATTAAGTATTTAGAACCTCTTACAGGGGATCTATTTACGGCCCGGTATGCTGACTGTATATTCAATGAGGAACATTTCACGGCATTAGGGGGAGATTTCAAGTACTATAAAGAATGCCGTGAAATTGATTGGAATGCTCAAAGTATTTCATCCTCGGATCCACGTACTCAAGAAACTGAACTCCAAGTTAGGAAAATAATTGGTTTGCAAGATATTGCGAACAACATGCCAGATGCATTTACAGATTATAAAGGTGTTATTAAATCTTTTATCCCCGCAAGGAATGTGCCTGAAAGAGTGGAGGTACCATATAAAACCACTCAACCCCCGATTAGCAATAAGAGGGGGAGGAGTAAGGCCTCCAAGTAGAAAAAGATGGTAAATGCAGATCAACCTATGGTTGATAGATACCAAACAGGACTTGATCCAGAACCCTCTTCGGCTGTGCGCATTGCTGAACTTGGGACATCAGATAACCCCAGATCCATCGTTACGGGAAATAATGATGAATCTTTTAGGGTAAACGAAATTGCTACAAATTACATTGAGATTAGGGAGTTATTTGACCGAAGAGCTACAGTTGTCGACACTTATTTCTCTGAGCAGATTGCTGACATCCTTATTGATCCAGATCCTAAATCCACGGCAGAGTGTAGAAAACGCTTGGACTGGAATCAATGGAAGGAAGTGATCGAAGCAGAGATTGCCTCGCTTTATAAAAGAGAAGTATTCTCGGAAGTAATGTCCACACCTCGTGGCACCTTCCCTGTAGGATACAAGTGGGTTTTTATACGAAAACAAAATAAAAATAATGAAGTGGTGAGATATAAAGCAAGGCTAGTAGCTCAAGGCTTTACGTAAAGGCCTGGTGTTGATTACAATGAGACTTATTCTCCGGTTATGAGTGACATAACTTTCCGATATTTGATATCATTGGCAGTTCAAAATCGTCTATCTTTGCAGTTGATGGATGTAGTGACAGCATACTTATATGGGTCATTGGATTCTGAAATTTACATGAAGGTTCCTGATGGAATCAATGTGCTGGATCCACAGGAAAATCGTAACATGTATTGTGTAAAATTGCAAAAGTCATTGTATGGCTTAAAGCAATCAGGGCACATGTGGTACAATTGATTAAGTGAATTCCTTTCTTTAAAGGGGTACACTAATAATGATGACTGCCCATGTGTTTTCATTAAGAATTCCTCTACAGATTTTGTATCATTTTTGTATCGTTGATGATCTCAACATCATCGGCAATGAAACTGATATTAATGAAGCATGTCATCATTTAAAGACGGAGTTTGAGATGAAGGATTTGGGTAAAACCAAATTTTGCTTAGGTTTACAACATGAGCATTTACCTTCAGGAATTTTTGTATATCAAGCTACTTATATTCAGAAAATATTGGAGAAATTCAATATGGATAAGTCATATCCATCCAGAACCCCTATAGTGGTCAGATCTTTAGACATGGAGAAAGACCCTTTTCGACCTCGGGATGATGGAGAGGAGATATTGGGACCTGAGTACCCTTATCTCAGTGCTATTGGTGCGCTCATGTATCTTGCAAATAGTACCCGGTCCGGACATTGCATTTGCAGTGAATCTACTTGCAAGACACAGCGCTGCCCCCACCAAGCGTCATTGGTATGGAGTGAAGAATGTCTTTAGATATCTCAATGGTACAAGAGATCTTGGTCTTTTCTATGGAAAAAATTGAGATTCGACTTTGACTGGATATACAGATGCTGGCTATTTATCTGATCCCCATAATGCCAGATCACAGACCGGCTTTGTATACTTACAAGGTGGTACATCCATCTCTTGGAAATCTTCCAAACAAACTTTGGTGGCTACTTCTACCAATCATTCTGAAATAATTGCATTATATGAGGCCTCCCGAGAATGTGTTTGGCTTCGCAGAATGATAAACCACATACTTCAGTCATATGGTATTGGTTCCATTGAATCTCCAACCATTATCTATGAAGATAATGCTGCCTGTATTATTCAAATGGAGACAGGTTATATTAAAAGCAACATCACTAAGCATATTGCTCCAAAATTGTTTTATCCCCATGAATTACAAAAGAGTGGGGAAATAAACATTCTGCAAACTAAGTCATGTGATAATCTCACTGATTTATTCACAAAGTCTCTACCTTATTCTACATTTTCTAAATGTGTTGAGGGAATTGGTATGTGACGACTTAGAGATTTGCAGGAGTCAGGGGGAGTTTCTCTCTCTGATAAATAACCTGTTGAACATTATATTGTACTCTTTTCTTTGTATGAGTTTTTCCTATTTGAGGTTTTCTCATGTAAAGTTTTTAATGAGGCAATATCAATATAGTTTTTATGTCGTATCATCTATTTTTTCCCACTAGATTTTTTAGAGGATGATATTAGGCATGTCAAGTTCATAGACAAAATAATTCCATATTGATCTCAGAAGATGGATTCGATTAAGGGGGAGTGTTGCAAACAGGCGTGGTTGATGATCTCATCCATAAGCACATAACTACTCAAGCAACCGAACAAGCGTCTTCTCATTCAAACCGTCGCAACGAGAAAACAAAGCAACGATTCAAAGCATCAACTATCTCTCATTCTCTCCTCCTCAGAATCTTTAACGGTGCTAATCCACCCGTTCACCATGTATATATTGATCAATGAATGGAATACAACACAGAGTTCATACTCAACATTGTTCTTTACAAATCCTAATTCAAAACAGAGTTCACCTGGACCCAAGGAAGTTCTCGGACCTGCGTATGGACTAAAGGCCTACATGTCAGTGCGAGGGATTTTCTTAGTTATTTTATTCTGTGATGGTGTTAACGTCATTAGCTTGTTTTTCCAATAGAAAAATAATTTGGAAAACTAGAAATTTATCTTTTATTTTAATTTTTTGAGAGCCCGTTCTTCTCCATACGAGCTTTGGTTAACGTGATTTAAGTTTGTAAAAATTTATAAAATTGAGGTCTACTTAATGGTGAATTTTATTTAATTTTTGGATTTTTTATCTATGTTTTATATGTATTTGATATTCTCTCTCGATTCGCGTAGAAGTTGAAGTGGACGGATCGCTTGAGGGTCAAGTGTTGACTCAAGACCAAGCTCTAGATCAAGATCAAGACATTTTTCAAGGCAAGTTGTTTTTTAATCATGTTGAACCCAGTTTTACAAATATTATATTGCTTTAAATTAATGCAAGTTATTTTATGCCTAGAATGTTTTCAATTAGTTTGGGAACTAGTTATTTTATCCAATTGAGATACACCTACCTTATCATTTGTATGCTATAATTATTTGTCACACTAGGATGGATCATTATTAGTCAGTTGCTAATAGATGCCAACATGGGTTGGTTAGATCATGAAGTGTGCTTAGCCATGCAACGGGTTATTGATATCGTTTTGAAAGATCAAATTCAATTTGACTAATGGAATATAGAACATGTTTATCAATTGGTGTGTCATGTGTTGTCATACAATGATGTTGAGTTGTTGATAACATGCATTGCATTATAATCAATTGGGATGGCAAATGATTTATTCTGGGGCATATAGCAAGGTGCTGTGAGCCATGGTGGGCCTAAGTGGCATCGAATTGACATGTTGATATATGAGTGCATGTGAAGTGGTTTCTATGAGTGAATTATTGAAACTCTTGTATCGGTCAATTAAGGATTTAACTTTGCAAGCCATTGAATTGGACTAATCATGCAACCACATGTGTGGAATGGGACGGACCTAACTAAATAAGTTATCGGGTTTTAACATATGATGCATTGGGAGAATAACCAAACTGTGTGTGAGATTATGGGGAATTTATGTGTATAGTGGTCTCATATATGTCCAACGGTATGTCCTTCCTATTCTTATGCTCTGTATGAGGGAAGGAATAACGAGTTCAAACTTATCAGGAGTGTCAATGTAGAGTACATAGACCCTGGGTATCTGCATGGCGGGCTGTGAGGACCACCGAAGAGGGGATGGGCCAAGCTAAATACATGGAGACGGGTACCACCTGAAATACCACCGCCGTGCGCAACAAGGAAAGCTAAAGATAGAAACCAACCTTGATTAGGTAGGATACAATTGTAATCCTAGATACTATCATATTCGGCTAAAGATAGAATCTCCACCATATAACCGATCAGGACTCTTCCTTGTAACCGCGCCCCACTGCTATATAAAGGGGGTGGGGGAATATCAGATCATCATCACACGCATTCACAATCACATCCACAACAATATCAAATCCCAAAGCACAGGACCAGGGTATTACCTCTTCTGTGAGGGCCTGAACCTATATAAATCCCATGTCTTGTGCTACCATCGAGTTTGGATCTAGTGCGTAGCCCCATATTCATCATTGTCGACAATAAACGTCGACAGTTGGCGCGCCAGGTAGGGGAAGCGTGAAGATCAATCTCGTCAAGCTCGATGACCGCCATCAACGGAATCGTCGTCACCTTCACTCCCGGCCAAGATTTCCACTTTGGGAGCCTGGATTTCATCGCCGACAACCTCGGCAAGCTTGCTCTCTCGGACACGGACCAGATCCAATCTGGGAGAGACTTCAGCAACACCTTGCTCGCACTCCCGTTCAGGTTGGGGAATGCTGCGGCCACCTACTCACGAGTAGTACGCTGGGGGCTTACTTCCTAACTCGGATATGGTGAGGATCCGGCTAGGGACGAGTCTCGGGTGGTGGGTGTCGTCAGCACCAATCCACTCGGATTTGGAGATCTAGTCGGCTTATCCCCTCTTAAACCCTCTGGCTGGGAGACCGAGTCGGAGAGCAGCGTGGGAAGTTGCCAAAATTTCTGTGGTGTCTGAGTAATCGAAGACCCGCGGATTGAGTCTCAACACTAGTGAGATGCTAAAGAAGTTGTGGAGGCAGATCGCCGTCGTCGTGAAGAATAAGAAGAGCGCTCGCGGGCTCTTCGGACCTGAGGCTGCAATGTCAACGAAGACATCTTGCAAACAAAAATGGGGGACCAAGCTGTTTTCCATACGCCGTAGCAAAACATCGTCGCCTCCAAGACGCTCCTCGACACCTTGGGCCCAATGCTAGGTGCCGATAGCCTCGATGTCCCGCTCGTGCCCCAAGTTTAGGCCATGGTGATGGCGGCAGCAATTCAGCACAACCAGGGAGATCTAGCGGGGATGGCGCGTTCTCGTGCTAGCGCAGTCACTCAGACTGCCAGTAGTCGGACCTCCCGCAGTCGGCACAAATCTCGCTGTGGTTAGGACACCCACCAGAGTCTCAACCGCGACCTCCACTTGGACCTTAACACCAGGCGGCGTGAGCGGGAAGATGATGAACGGCGCCGCCGCAAAGACGATTACGAGCAATTTGGCACGACCATGATGGCCGAGACGATGACCGTAGGGACCACCACCACCGTGGCTGGCTTGACAACGAAGACCACTGAGACAGATCTTCGCCATGCCAATTTTTGCCACGACGTCATGACGGATCCATCGATGTGGTCCGCGCGTTCACCGCTCGGCTCCGCCGAGTGGTATGGCCCAGAGGTTTCAACCCTAAGGGCATTGTCAAGTTCGACGGGTAGAGGGACCCAGAGGCTTGGTTGTAGGTTTACGCCCTCACAGTCAAGGCAACCGGAGGTGACCACAACGTGATGGCAAACTACTTGCCAGTTACACTCACCCTATCGGCTTAGACCTGGCTCATAGAACTTCTAGAGAATTCTATAGATTCCTGAGGAGATCTTTGTGAGCAATTCATCGCAAATTTCCAGGGCACCTATGAGAGGCCCGGAACCCTGTGGGACTTATACCAACTCCATCAGAAGAAGAATGAGTCTATTCGGGAGTTCATCCAGTGCTTCATGTAGAAGAAGAACAAGATTCGGAATGTCTCAGAAGTGGTCATCATAGCAGCTTTCCAAAAAGAACTCAGCGACACCGACCCGATCAAGAAGATGTCCTGGAAGCCGCCGACTATGGTGAAGGAGATGTTCACATTAGCAGACCACTACGCCATGACTTCAGACGCCCTAGTTGAGAGCCAAGATGTCCGTCCACGGTTGAAGGACAGGAAGGACCACGCCGAGTCCTCCAAGCAGAAGGACAAGAAGCAGAAGGGCGAAGAGCTGGTCACGGTAGCAGATCATGGACGGCCCCGAGCACTGTGGTCTAGAGATTACGACAAGGTAATGGATGCCCAATGTCCTTTCCATCCCAAGGGGAAACATGCAGCCAAAAATTGCTTCACCCTAAGAAGGTTCGCACGAGAAAGCAACAAGCAGTCGGACCTAGGCAAAGGTGAGGCCAGCAAGAAGCAGGATCCCCCTAAAGATGACAACTACCAGACGATTGAGCGTGAGCTTAACTACATATTCGGGGCCTCGGCTGCATATGAGTCCAAGCGGAAGCAGAAACTTCTCGCTCGGGAGATCAATGCAGTCTTGCCGGTGACCCCCCAATATTTGAGGTGGTTCGAAGTTCCAATCACATTTGACCGCTCGGATCATCCCGACCACGTCCCGTACCCAGGTAGATATCCTTTGGTACTGGACCCCGTTAAATGCAGTGTCAAGCTCAAGAGAGTGCTGGTTGACGGAGGGAGCGGACTCAACGTCCTTTTCTCCAAAACCTTTGACAACATGAAGATCCCTCGCTCGGAGCTGAAGCGTGGCTCATCGCCGTTCCATGGGGTAATCCCCGGGACCTCAACAGTACCACTCGGACAAATCACTTTGCTAGTCATGTTCGGGACCAAGGAGAATTACCGGACCGAATACCTGAATTTCGAGGTGGCCGATTTTGAGATGGCGTACCACACCATTTTGGGAAGTCAGACCAAGCCAGATTCATGGCCGTGCCGCACTGCACAAATCTAGTGCTGAAGATGCCAGGGCCAAAAGGCGTTATCATGGTTCATGGTGATGTCAAGCATTCCTTCGTGTGCAACAGGGAGAGCAGTGAGATGAATGAGATGCAGGAGGCAGCGGCCGACAGGGATAAGATCCGACTGGCGGCTGTGGTCCAACAAGACGAAGGGGAAGTCTCAGCCAGGAAGCAGGCTAAGTTAGGTATAAATCCTGACGATGGAGTCAAGAAGGTGATACCAAGTTAGGTATAAATCCTGACGAAGGAGTCAAGAAGGTGATACTCGACCCGTCCAACTCAGCCAAGACGGCTCTGATTGGGACAGGGCTTGATCACAAATAGGAAGACACACTTGTTATCTTCCTCCGGGCGAACAAGGACATCTTTGCTTGGAAACCATCTGATATGCCTGGTGTCCCTAGGGAGGTGATCGAGCACTCTCTGAATGTCTACAAGAAGACAAGGCCAATCAAGCAGCGGCTCCGACGGTCGCGTGCAAGATCGCCGTGATGCTATCAGGGAAGAGATCACTAAACTTTTAGCTGCTGGTTTTATTAAAGAAGTGTATCATCCCGACTGGTTAGCGAACACAGTTCTTGTTCATAAAAAGAATAAAAGTTGGTGCATGTGTGTTGATTATACCGATCTCAATAAGGCGTGTCCAAAAGATCCATTCGGGCTGCCTCGCATTGATCAGGTGGTGGACTCAACCGCCAGGTGCGAGCTCCTAAGTTTTCTAGATGCCTACTCGGAGTATCACCAGATCAGAATAAAAGAGAATGATTGCATTAAGACCTCGTTCATCACCCCGTTTGGGGCTTTCTGATACGTCACAATGCCATTCGGGTTGAAAAACGCTGGTGCAACCTATCAGCATGCGATACAGCGATGTTTTCACACTCAGCTCGGACGCAACGTGGAGGCATATGTGGATGATGTCGTGGTCAAATCTCAAATAAAGGAGGACCTCGTCTCTAATTTGGCTGAGACATTTGAGAGCCTGAGAGCCTACAAGATGAAGCTCAACCCCGAGAAATGTATCTTCAGAGTCCCTTCGGGAAAGCTACTCGAATTCATCGTGTCTCATCGCAGTATCGAGGCAAACCCGGAGAAGATCAGCGCCATCATGAAGATGAAACCCCCAACTTGCCAGAAGGACGTCCAGAAGCTCACAAGATGCATGGTCGCACTCAGCAGATTTATTTCCCACCTGGAGATGCGAGGGATGCCGTTTTTCAAGTTCCTCAAGAAGCTAGGCAACTTCCAATAGACTCCCGAGGCATAGCAAGCTTTTGAGGATCTCAAGGCATTCCTGACCACACCTCTGGTGTTGGTTTCACCAATGCCCAAGGAACCCCTTTTGCTTTACATAGCGGCAATGACTCATGTAGTCACCGCTACAATCGTTGTGAAGCGGGAAGAGGCAGGACACCAACAGAGGGTTCAGCACCCAGTTTATTTCGTCAGCGAGGTATTGGGTGAATCCAAGGTATGGTATCCTCAAATATAAAAACTATTGTATGCCGTACTACTTACCTCTCGCAAGCTTAAGCATTATTTTCAAGAGCATACGATTTCAGTGGTTACTTCTTTTCCGATTGGAGACATACTATTGGGGAACGCGGTATGCTATGCTAGCACAAATTAAAATTTCTACCGCATAACTAGAAAAGCTACTCGCAAGAAAGGGATCATAGATTGGATTACCACTAGACGCGCAGTTGCAGAATCCTTCGCGCGTTGGTGTAGCGGATCGTCCTCGCTGTGGATCGTCCTCACGCGGATCGTCCTTACGCGGATTGTCCTCGCAGCGGATCGTCCTCACCATGCCGCGAGAGCGCAGCGTCACCACAAAGCGATCCACACGCCCCGGGATGGAACGCGTGCGTCGCGACGCAAGCACCGTGTCGCCAAAGAAGGGCAATGAGAGGTGGAGGCTAGGGTTACGACATGAACAACATCATGCACGCCCACCTTTCTCCTCTCCTTATATAGCGCCGACGAAACCCTAAGCCGGGGCCCATCGGTAGCGTTAAGCCCACGAGGTCCATTAATTACGTATCCAATCCGAATTAATGTGTCCCAGCCCGTTAAGTGTGTGACCCTGTAAGTTCATGTACATTTGGACATAGATTCGGAAAACCCTTTTCCAATCCAATAGCTGGTAGCGGTTCCTTGCAGAGCATGCCAACTCCCAAACGCATATGATCAAATCAGATAGAACCTTTCAAAAGTACTCATGTAATAATCCTTTTGCCAAACTATATGAAGATCGAACTCAAGGTGAGAAGTATGTCATCCTTTGACAGTTCAATCCATCTCTCGTATCCGTGATATATTAATAAGTTGTGATTGACTTCTCATTCACGGCATGGCCATGCACTTCCTTAATCATATCACACGAAAGTGGCCTAGACATATATCTCCGCTATAATCGAGTGGCAAATTCCATCTTTCTTGCTCACTTCCCTCTCGCATGTTTCATAGCAAACATGAAAGCTACCTTTATAACTATCCGGTTAGGAAATAGCGTTTAGTGGCCCCAAGGTAAACTATTACACATGTAGGAATGTGACAATCTCAGTCTAAGGATCATACATCCACTATGTATGAGATACATCGATGACACATAAGAATGTAACATTCTCGCAGTTGTCCCATTGAGGTCTATCTAACCCATGTTCTTCATCATGAGTTCACAATGTATTGATGATATCTCCATATCCTATGATCTATGAAACATAATCATCGATCAATACATGTCTCGATCTATTCATCGTTGTCCTATACGATGATACCCGATCGAGATACTTACGTAATTATATCAATAAGCAGAGAGTTTCATAAGCAAGTCACATACTTGTCGATCAATATAATGATATACATTCATTGGACCAATAATCATATTATTATTCATAAGCATAGTCATGTTACAATCATCTATATGACTGCCTCAAGGGCATAACACCAACACATACTTCACAATCGGAAATCCACTGGGAGAATTGCGAAGTGGGCAGTCGAGCTCAAAGCCTTCGAGATCTCCTTCAAGCCGTGAACTGCCATCAAATCTCAAGCACTCGCCGACTTCACCACCAAGTGGATAGAACTGCAGAATCCCACAGCCGTTGAGGAGCTTGAGTATTGGACAATGTACTTCGATGGTTCTCTCAAGCTCAGCAGCGCGGGGGCAAGTGTAGTGCTCATCTCTCCAAGAGGGGAATGGCTAAAATACATTCTTCAAATCTACTTTCCGACATCAAACAACACCGCCCAGTACGAGGCACTCATCCACGGGCTCCGTATCGCCATATCGCTCAGTATCCGATGATTGACGGTTCGTGGGGACTCGTAGCTGGTAATCAACCAAGTGCAGAAGGATTGGTCGTATATCGACGACAATATGGACACGTATTGCCAGGAGATACGCAAATTGGAGGACAAATTCAACGGGCTGGAGCTTATCCATGTGCTCCACCGAGATAATGAAGCAGTAGACGACCTCACAAGATTAGGCTCCAGTCAGGCAACAATTCCAGCTGGCGTATTTGTTGAAGAGCTTCATAAACCTACGATAAGCCGATAGCAGGAGACGAGCAAGTCGGAGGAAAAGCTGGCCGAGGCAGAGGTTTTGGTCATCAACCCTGACTGGATAATTCCCTATCTAGATTATTTGCTGAAGGACAAGCTCCCTAAAGATCGCACACAGGTAGAGCGCGTTGCGCGCCGAAGCAAAAGCTATATAGTCGTTAGAGAAGAGCTCTTTTGAAAGAGTGCCTCCGGCGTACTAAGGAGGTGCATATTAGAGCAAGAAGGGAAGAATGTCCTCAAAGAAATCCACTCGGGAGTTTGCGGGTGTCAGCGTACTATACGCTAGGGTACCCTCTCCACTACATAAAGTACAATCCGCGTGGCGGCCTGGCAATCGTGCGGGCGATCACGGCCCGCCGGCCAGCGCGGTCCACGGGCGCCCGAGTAGGTGGCGAAGACGGCGCCGCCCGGCGTAGCCTACGGGCGGCTCGGCAACGCGGGCGATCACGCCCGCTGCCAGCCGGCCTACGTGGCGCCCGGCGAGTAGGTGGGCGAAGACGCTCGCCGGCGCGGCTCGGGCGGCGATCACGCCCGCCGCCGCATCGTCCCGCGTGGCGCCCGCGGCAGGGCGAGCACGCCGCCGCCGGCGCCAATACGTGGCTCGCAGTCGGTGGCGATCACGCTCACGGCCGGCGTCGTCCCGTGGCGCGGGCGCGGCGAAATGGGCGAGCACGCCGCCGCCCGGCGATCACGCAGGCGATTGGGCGAAGACGCGCCGCCGCGAGGCAAAGAGGTGGAGCGCGGTGGCCGCCAAGGCTCCTTCCACTACCGCACCATGTTAGAACAGAAGGCTGCCATAGCAGGCTTATCAGCTGCAAGGGTTTCTGCAACAAGCCCATTCCTCTGACGCCTCTCACCTACCTGTCGCAAAGGGGTCCCATCCGGCGGACCGGGCAAAGGCACGCGTAAGCATTTAATGAGGCTGGAGGAACGGGACAGCACAGGAAGGAGTAGTAAATGTATGAGGATCAGCATGATGACCTCCCTTTTACCTACTCCCGTTAGCCTGGCCTATATAAGGGCCTCCGGGTGCATGGGAAAAGGGGACGGGCATTCGAGAGGAAAGAACTTATAACTCAAGAGCTTTGTATTAGCTTCACACCTTCTCTAAACAATCTAGCAGGAAGTAAGGCTATTACCCGAGCCAAAGGGGGCTGAACACAGGTAAAATCTTCGTGGTCATCCGTAGTTCATGGACCTAGAATCCTTCGCGTAGAGTCCCTAGTGTTTTCGCCCTCTAGGTTTAGCCACCACGAAGACGCCTCCTTCCAAACTAAACCCGTCTGCATCCTCCGAACTGTCTGTGTGGAATACACCGGCTGAAGGCGCGCCAGGTAGGGGGCTAGTGGTTGGCTTTTCCGGCTAACTCCCCGGCGGACTTCGGTGTTCGCGGTTCAGAAGCAGGCTCGTGCATTAGAAGATGGCGGATCCTCAGCACCAGGATATCGCGGGGGCGAGCGACGACCAAGGCGCCTCCGGCCATCACGGCCGAGGGACGTCTCACCCGCCGCAGTAGCGGCGCAATTGCTTCCCGCAGAGCCGGGAGCGATCCGTGCGTCATCGCAGTGGCCTTGAGGCGGCCACCGCCCGAGAACTTGCACGCCGCTCGTGCTCTCGATCACCCTCTGTGGAGTTCGCAGAGATTCCCCGCCACCGCGGGTCTGCGAGCATCGCCGGCCTCGTGGATGCGCCCAACTCCGAGTGGGGCTCCCGGACGGTCAGTACCAACCGTGCCTTGATGCCTAAGGCGCCGCGTAGGCGCTCAGCCTCCACCGCCCGACGACAAAGGCACCGCCGGGGGCGAGGTCCGAGAAGGGGCGACGCAATCTGGTCCCGGCTCATCGAGGAACCGTGGGGACCTCCGCTCACCTTGATGAGAGCCGCAGCAGTGATGACCTCCGTGGTTGCTGCGCGCCACCCGACCAAGAGCGCCGCCATGGCAAGGTGTGGCGGCCGGCAATGAGAGTCCCCTCATGGCTCTCACCCTCGGGACCGGAGGAGGTCCACTCCTCCGGTTCCTCGCGCCCCATGCACGGTCTCCGGATCGCCTCGATGAGCGGCTAGCCCCCACGGCGTCGGGTGCCAGGCCTTCTCCGGCGGTTGCGCCACGTGGCTGGCCGACAAGTTTCGCCCGTGGCGCCATAGAAAATATGACGGCACCACCAACCGGAGGAGTTCCTCCAAATCTACATGAAGATGGTGCGGGCGGTGGCGGATCTGAAAGGGTCATGGCCAACTACCTCCCAACGGCCTTGACGGGTTCTCGCCCGCCTCTCGTCGCTAAATCTCCCGAGGTGGTGCACTCATGGGGAATGTTGTGCGACATCTTTGTCGCCAATTTTCAGGCTCTTCGCGCGGCCGGTGTGGAGGATGACCTCCACGCCTCGGAGCAAGAGAAGGGGAGTCGCCACGACTTCATCCCATGTTTCATCCATCGCCGCAATACCATCCCCCACATCTCCGAGCAATCGGTCGCCATCGCCTTTCAAGGCGACGCGACAAGAAGATGAAGGAGAAGATGGCCACCAGTACCATCAGCTCAACCTCCAAGCTTTTTCCCTCGCACATAAGTGTGCGCGGCCGCGAGGCGAAGGCAGTGCACAGCCCTAAGGGTGGCTAAGGAAGGACGAGGCCGGACCTCGGCGGTTCCGCCGTCGGCAAGAAGGCGCGAAGCGCGAGGAGGGAGGCCAGCAGTCCTCGCCACGAAAGCGACGACGAAGGAGACCTCGCGCCTCGAAGCGCCATCGCCGCATCCGGCGAGATGATCATCTGCGAGCGCGCGACGATCGCCGGACCGGCGAACGATCGCCGTGATCAGCGCTGATGACCGCCGCGGTCGTGGGAACGACCTCCGTGATCAAAAGGAGGGCGAGCCCTACTGCCCAATACATAAAACCAATACCCATGACCTGGACAACTGTCGGGTCGTGGGCAGGATGGTGGAGAAGCGGCTCAAGGAGCGCCGCCCTGATGATGATCAAGATGAAGATCCCGCCCACCGCTTTTCAAAGAAAGCGGATCACACTGCGGGCGCATATCCATGGTGGTTCATCCACCATTCCCTCCAACGCCGCTTACAAACGGCTGAAAAGGGAAGTATGCGCCACGGCGTCGAGCTCAGGGACGGGTCGGACACTGAAATGGTCGGAGCAAACGATCACCTTCAGTCGGGCCGACCACCCTGAGGGCACCCCCAGCCTAGGGCATCTCCCGATCGTGGTAGCACCCACGGTCCGGAATGTACGGCTGGGGCGGGTGCTGATGGACGGAGGCAGCTCCATCAACCTCCTGTCCGCGTCGGCATTCATGGCGCTGCAGATCCCGCGACAGGATCTGCGCGCCGACCGCCGTCTTGGGGTAGCCCCAGATGCGGGCTTGTTCCCCTTGGGTCAAGTTTGCCTCCCGCCACTTTCGGGAAAAGGATAACTACCGCACCGAGATGGTGGATTTCGAGGTCGCCGATTTGACCTCCCATATAACGCCTTGCTTGGCCGATCGCGCTGGTCAAATTCATGGCGGTTACCCACTATGCTTACATGATGGTGAAGATGTCGGGCCCGGAGCCCCATTGTCATCAACGTGGATAGGTCGGAGACCTGCGCTGCCACAAGCAAGCTTGGGATCCGCCGGTGCCACTTTGCGCTACCCGCACCGACGCCACTTCTCTGGAGCCCTCAAAGCCCGACCGTGCTTCACCGCGCCCGCCGGTGAGGTAAAGGTGGTTGCCTCAGTGGGGGCGAACCCGAAGACCGCCAACATTGGCGCCAACCTCGGCGCCAAATAGGAAGACGCGCCACCTTCCTCCACCAAACGACGTGTTCGCCGGCAACCATCCGACATGACTGGGGTCCTGTGGAGGTGATCGAGCACCGACCGCGTAACGCCTCGACGGCGCCTAATCCGGCTGAAGGTCCGGAGGCAGGCGCCGAGCTGCAGACGCCATTCGAGAGGAGGTAGAGAAGCTGGCCGAGCGGAATAGTCGTGGAAGTCTTCATCCCGAGTGGCTCGCCAACCCCTGTGCTCGCCAAGAAATCCAACGGAGGTGGCGATGTGTCGACTTCACCGACCTCAACAAGGCCCGCCTGGCGATCCTTATCCTCGCCGGGTCGACCTCATCATAGACTCCACGGCCGGTGTGAATTGTTGTGCTTTTGGATGCGTACTCTAGGTACCATCGATTAGCATGGCACTAGAAGATGAAGAGAAGACCGCTTTTGTAACCCCTATGGGAGTCTCATCGTTATGTAAGGATGGCTTTGGTTTAAAGAATGTCTGGTTCCACTTACCAACGTGTCATGCACATTACCTTCCGCCCCAGATAGGGCTTAAATCTAGAAGTATACGCTGATGATTTAGTCGTGAAGATTAAAAAGAGTGAAGAATCGATCCAGACCTCGGAGGAGACCTTTGCTAACCTTCTAAGAATTGCCTAAAGCTCAACCCGAAAAAATGCGTGTTCGGTGTGCCCTCCGCAAGTTGTCGGGTTTCGGTGTCCACCGGCATCGAGGCCAATCCCGACAAGATAGCGCCATCGAAAGCACATGAAGCGCCGTGCGACTCAAGCAAGTTCGAGTTCGGCCGGTCGTCCGCCTCCCCGACGATTCATTGCCCACTTGGGAGAACGGCCTTCCTCTGCTCGTTGTTAAAGAAGACTAACCATTTTGAATGGACGGAGGAAGCTCGAAGGCATTTGAAGACCAAGCAAGATTCTCCTCTCCCCTGCTTTGGTTTCCCCCACGCCGTCAGCCTTTGCTTTCAGATATCGCCGCCACCCCCGAGGTGGTAAGCCTTGTTGGTCGCGGAGAGGAAGGCGCCCGTGGCGGTTTACTACATCAAGAAGGTATTGCATGAAGCGTAAACTTCGGTATCCTCAAGCTCGAAGATGTCAGATGCGGTCCTGGTTGCATCGTAAAGCTGCGGCACTATTTTCAGGCGAAATCACCGTCGTCACGGCCTACCCCTTGCGGGAAATCCTCCACAATCGTGAAGCCGAAGGCCGCATTGCTAAATGGTCAGTGGAGCTGGGGGAATTCAACATCAAATTCGTGCCCCGCACCGCTATCAAGAGTCAAAAGTTGGCGGAGTTCGTCGCCGAGTGGACTCCTGCCACTCCTGAAGCTGAAGAAGCACCCGTGCCTTCCCCCTGGACGTTATTCTTTGATGGATCCTTCAGGCTGGAAGGCGCGGGGGCTGGGGTTGTCCTGGTCTCCCCGACCGGTGATACCCTCCAGTACGTGGTTGCCCTCGAATTCAAGGCCACCAACAACATTGCTCAATATGAAGGTCTGGCTGTAGGGTGCGCGATCGCTTCGGCGTTGGGCATCGCGCGTCTCAAGTCAAGGAGACTCCTGCCGGTCATTAATCAAGCACGAAAGGAGTTCCAATGTTCCGACCCCACCATGGCGTGTACTGGCAGAGGTCCCGAGAATGGAGCGCCATTTTGAAGGTCTGGGTATACTCATGTCCTCGGCGTGACAATCACCTTGCGGACGGGCATCCCCAACTTGCATCCTCAAGGGCCTTGCTCCACGGGTCTTCAAGAAAGACTACCGGACCGCCCATCGCAGCCCACGATCTGTGGGATGATGGTGTCATTGTCATGCCCCTGGTCAGTGGGGACGACGACAAAGGTCTGTCATGCCTCCGGCTCAGTGGGGAAGGCGGTGCCTGCCACGACCTCCAATTCGGGGAGGGAAGGCAGGCCCACCTCAAATTTCGTGTCCGGGAGGAAGACGGCCGGTCGCCGAGGCAAGACCAGGGGAAAGCTCGCCCGCCGGAGTACTCAGCGAGCACCGAAAGTGGTCGCCACCCTTGGGCGGGAAGATCGATGGATGGACCCTATCCCGCCTTCTGCGCGACCAAGTGATCCCCGACGATGATGCCTCACCGAGAAGATTGCACGAAGGCCAAGTGCTATACTCGTAGGTGGGGACCTATATCGCCAGAGCGTAAACGGAGTTCTACCGGCGCATCACTTTCGGGAAGAGGGGCACCGCTCTCGATATCCATGGAGGCGCAAAGGGAGCCATATGTCCGCCGAACTCTAGTTGGCAAGGCGTTCAGCCAAGGATTTTATTGGCCCTCGCCTCCGTGATGCTTTGCAGTGGTGAGGATGTGCGGCTTGTCGGGCTTCTTCGCCAGCAAACCCACCGACCAAAGCCCAAGCTCGCGAACCATTTCGCCTCTCCGCCGCTCGCGGTCCGGGGCTGGATATCCTGGGTCCATTCCCGCGGGCCACAGGGGGCTTCACCCACCTCTTTGTCGCCATCGACAAGTTCACCAAGTGGGTCGAGGCCGAGGCAAAGGCGGCCATCACGCCGCCATCCGCCGTTAAGTTCATGCGCTGGATCTTCACCGCTTTGGAGTCGCCAATCGCATCATCACCGACAACGGCACCCAGCCTCACCGGTAGCGGCTTTTACGGAATTTCGCGGAAGACATGGGCACCAAGGTATGTTTCGGCTCCGTGGCCCATCCCATGTGCAATGGTCAGCGGAGCGCCAACGCTACCGGGTACTAAAGGGCCTTAAGACAAGGGCGCTCGATCGACTCCACAAGCGGGTACAAGATGGACGGAAGAACTCCCGGTTGCAGGTTGTGGTCGCCAAGACCACACCTAGCCGCATGCGACTCAGCGAGACACCTTCTTTTGGTGTATGGCACCGGCCGTTCTCCTCCGAGCCGCCGCCGCTCTCGCAAGGCGCTCGCTTTCAATGAAGAGGACCAAGAAGATCTCCATGAGAAGAGGTTAACCTCTGGAGGAAGTCGCGGATCGGCCGCCTTTGCGCCGCCTCGTTATCGCAGAAGCCTCAGCGATACCACGCCACCCGGTCTCGAGAGAACACTAGCGATGGGTGACCTGGTCTTACGCAAAATTCAGACGCATGCCGGGTTACATAATTTGCCTCCCGGCGGGAGGGCCCTTAAAGGTGGTCTCAGATCTCGCCCGGCGGTCCTGTTAGCCATCGAGAACGGCGAGGAGTCGCGAACTCCTACAACATTGAGCTATCGCAAAAGTTCTATCCTTAATGAAATTAAGTACCAAAGAGCTTTGTTCGATCAGCCTCGAGGTACGCCCCTCTTCCTTCGGTGATCGGTCGGCTGGCGCAGCAAGAAGGTCGTTGCCTCAGAAAGCTTTTTTGCTTCACCACATCGCCTTTTGTTGTGCTTTGAGTGGCGATTATGCGCATATATGTCGCTGGTTCGTGCGGCGCTAATTCCTTCATTGAAATCCATGGCGATCCTCGGCGTCAGGTACACTTAGCCCGGCGAGGCGGGCGGGCTGGCACGGTGCTTTCGACGCTGCTCGCGACACCTCGATGGTTTCTCTCAAGCACCGTCGTCACCGCGAGCACCGCTTACCGATGCCACCCCTTAAAACTCACCGCTTTGGCACATGGCGCCGCGCTCGATTTCGGCAGTACCACAAGGACTTAGAATCCAAACAAGGCGGGCCAGACACTTCATGCCGAACTTAGAATGTTTTGGGCTTACCTTGCGATGCCCTTCCAGATGTTTGCTCACCTTCCCAGAGTCATCTCAGGCGCTGCAGGTAAGCATAAAAGTGTTGGCTTACTTTCACGAAAAGTGCTCAGATCTTCGCTGGTCGCCCAATGGCTTTGGGGTCGCCGCCTGCAGTGCCCCAAGCCGCCGCCTGGTGCTCAAGGTGCTCGCCTTGGCGCCTCGCTGGTTGGTCGCCTGGCCAGAAGACCGGTCGCCTGGGCTTGGGAAATTTGCTACTGGTGCCCCAAGCCGCCGCAGCGGCCAAAGGTGCTCGCCTTGACGCCTGCTGGCTGGTCGCCCGGCCAAGGCCGGTCGCCTGCGGCTTGGGGGTCGCCGCCTTGCGTGCCCCAAGCCGCCGCCCAAATACCTGTGTTCCTTGTCCCGCGACATATAAAACAAGATAAGCGCCTATACCGCATTTTTGGCCATTTCCACGATCATATCCTAAGATGGGTCGAAGCTACGCGGATTGTCGCAGCGCTGGAGACCAACGTCCGATGATAGAAGAAGATGTGCTAAGGTGTTAACGCCCCGCGAGGCCAAGTCATCGAGTGTCGCTAGGCACTGGCGCTCTCGCACGGCTCAGACGCCTCGGGTTGGCTCTCGGAAGCACCACCGTCGCCTCCGCTGAGTGTTGCTGGCCTAAGGGCACTTCCAAAACTTGTTGCCTCGCCACGCTACGCCGTGATACATTTTCGGGTGATCGTCAGGGTCTAAGTTCCGGAAGGCCGACACTTGCAATAATCTCACGCAGAAACTTGACGCTGGGGCCTTGCTGTGTCCTGCGTTCCTTATTCGACCTAAGGCCATTTTCCGCCTACGTTTTATGTGGTCCGCGTAATCTATGCTTGCGATCGCAGCGGGCACATAAAATCATTTGGCAGGACTTAGAAACGCTACCCTAATTTAGGCGTCTTTAAAAGCGTTTTGCCTAAGTCGAATGACGACCATCTAACAAGCAAATGTAACGGATTCAATCATGCGAAAATAAGCAAACACATGAATAACGATTAAACATCTAACATTCATCCAAAAGTTGTCCAAGGTCTTTCTGGACGCAGGTTCATCGACAGAAGCAACAAAAAAAGAAGAAAGCTGCCCGCCTTCACTCCTCGTCCTCGCCAAAGTCAAGTTCATCGTCGGCCCCACCTTCGGCGGCCAGAGGGGTGGAGACATCCAAGGCCGGCCGCTTCCACCCGCAAAGATCCCGTACCACGTGTTCGGCACCACGCGCACGCGCGCCGCCGAGCCGCCTGCTCCGCGTCTCCTTCGACGCCGGCCGTCACCACCGCCATGGGATCAAAAGCGGCGTCGCGGCTGGCGCAGCAGGCCAGCGTGTAGGTCGCGGCCATGATCGCGACCTGGCGTCCTTCTGTGGCGGAGCGAGCGGCTAGGGCGACGGGAGTCTCAGAGCGCCCGCTCCTGGTTGGTCGCGGAGCAAATTGAAGCGCCGAGTCCTCCAGTGGGCACGCTTGGCGTCACACCCAAGGGTTCCAGCACCTCTTGGTGCGCTGAACGCTTCTTCAAAGATGATCGCGAGGTTGTGCCGCGAGCCGAAGGATTCAAGTTCGAGGTCTTCGCCGCCTCGGCCCTCTCCGCCTCGTGTCTCGGCCTGCTCCGCCTGGCCGCATTGCGGTCGTGTTGGCCTCTCTCCGCCACTCATGCCGCCCCTCTCCCCTCCCGCCCAGCCGCCACCACCGAGGCAAGCCGTTGGGCCGTCTGGGCACCATGCCCGAGGCGGCGGCAAGAACGGTGCCTAGTGCCGCGCGCATGTCGTTTACCTGAGTGAAGAGTTCGACGAAGCGCTGGTGGGGCGGCAGGGCGCGCGAGGGGCGAGACCTCACGCGCTGGTACCGAGTGTCTCCGACCGGGCGGCGTGGCGGTGGAGGCGCCGCAGAGGCCTCCGCTGTCTCGGTTGGCGCCGGTGTTGGCACCTTGGCGCTGTTCGAGGGGCCGCCTTGGTGGCGCTCAAGCTCAAGCCGGCCGTCGAGCGTGAGGCCACCTCGCTGAGCGGTGGCACTGGCTCGCGCCAAGGTTGTTTCGGTGCCGCATTGCCGGGCGCCGGAGGAGAAGGTACGGCTGGTAAAGGCTTCGGAGCCGGTCTTTGCGGAAGGCGGGCGCCGAGGTGAAGTCGCGGGCGGGCGCCTGTGCCCCGCCCCTTGAAGGGGTATCGCCACGACGGCCGGGCGGTGGCGGTGCTGGTCCGCGGGTCTGCCCTCTAGGGTCCGAGCCCGTGGTGTCGGCAATGAATGGCCGCTGTTCGCGCCCGATCGCCGGGCGCAGCACGCCCTGATCACCACCGCCACGGGCGGATCACGGCCGCCCCATGGAGTCCATCGGCGGGAGCAGCGACTGACGATCGCAGCCCGCTGCTCTCTGTGTCGGCGAAGCGTCGGGCGTCCGGCGGAAAAGGCGTGCTGGGAACCGGCAAGATCGTAGCGGCAAGCCACCGGCCCAGGTTTGGCTCCTCAAAGTTGCCCTCGCCTGTCGCAAGAAAGGGAAAAAGATGGCGGTCGGTTGGTAGGAAGCCGCAGGAAAAACATGTGCTTAAAGGAAACTAGAAGAAGACAAGGACTTACGCCCGGGCCACGTGCGCGTCAGGTCGTTGTCGCCCGTGTACTGCCATGAAGGCCGGACGCGCCGGCGAAGAGGGCTGATCCTCCGGGCCATGTAGTCCCGGGCTACCAGCCTCCGTTTCACCCCGGCCCCGCATCCGCCGCGCGAGGGGCGAGCTCCGATTCGAAAGCGTCGCGCCGCCCGCGGCACCCTGAGCGCCGATTCCGTGTCATCCCGATGTACAGCCATTCGCCGCGCCATGTCCTCCGGGGCTTGACTCAGGCTGGAAGGGAATGTAGGGAGGCCATCCCGTCCCCGGCGGAAATCGCAACTCCCCACTACTGCTGCCATTGGTGGCGCGCAGAATGAAGAAATGGCGGAAGAGAGGAAGGTTCGGCATCACCCCCATGAACATTTCACAGAGGTGTGCGAAGATGGCGAGGAAGATGATAGAGTTGGGGGTGAGATGAAGATGATGGATTTCGTAGAAGTGGAGGACGGTGAGAAAAAACTCGGAAAAGGGTGGAAGAAGGCCCGCCATCATGGCCCAGGTGTGCAGGACGATCTCGTCGGAGAGGCACACGGGCATGGCGGTCCCCGAACGGTATCGGAAGGTGCCTTCCGGTGCGATGATCCCCATCCGATTCACGGCGGTGGCGTCAACAGTAGAGGCTGGAATGGGGTTCACCATGGTGGATCGAAGAAGACGAAGAGCTTTGGGAAAAAGAGGCGAAAGAACAAGAAAGCAAAAGCGCAGAAGAAAATGTATATGGAAACCGCCAAACAGATGCATCTATATATGCGCATTACCACGCCGGCGGTTCGCGAAAGGCATAATTATGCGCCGTTTGCCCTAAGGAAAATCGCAGGATACGCGCGGAACCGGGCGGTCGTACTCATGAGTAGTGGCTCGCCCAAAAGCGCTAAGCATTAAGTGCATTAAATGAAGGTTCTAAAAGGAGTCATAGGCTCGCTCTAGGACAGCCCGGCTACTTCACAACAGATTATACGCTAGGGTACCTCTCCACCATGATAGTACAATCCGCGTGGCGGCTCGCAATCGTGGCGGCGATCACGCCCGCCGCCAGCGTCGGTTCACGTGGCGCCCGGCGCAGGTGGGCGAAGACGCTCGCCGCCCGGCGCCCTACTACGTGGCGGCTTCGGCAATCGGGCGGCGAACAAGGCCCACCGCCAGTTGCCGGTCCACGCGGGCGCCCGGCAGCAGGTGGGCGAAAGCACGCCGCCGCCGGCGCCCAGCTACGTGGCGGCTCGGCAACGGGCGGCGATCACGGCTCACGGCCAGCGTCGGCCCACGTGGCGCCCGGCGAAGTGGGCGAAGCACGCCGCCGCCCGGCGCCCGCCTACGTAGCGGCGGCAACGGGCGGCGATCACGCTCCCGGCCAGCGTCGGTCTACGGGCGCCCCGACGAGCGGTGGGCGAAGACGCTCGCCGCCCGGCGCCCACCACGTGGCGGCACAGCATCGGCGGCGATCACGGCCACGGCTGGCGTCGGTCCACGTGGCGCCCGGCGAGCGGTGGGCGAGCACGCCGCCGCCTGGCGCCACCCACGTGGCGATTGGCGAAGACGCCCGCCGCAGGCAAAGAGGTGGAGCGCGGTGGTTTCGCCAAGGCTCCTTCCACTACCGCACCATGTCGAACGGCAGTTCGCCATAGCAGCTTATCACCGCAAGGGTTTTCGCAACAAGCCCATTCCTCTCGACGCCTCACCTACCTGTCAAAGGGGTCCCATCCATGGACTGCAAAGGCACGCGTAAGCATTTAATGAGGCCGAGGAACGGACAAAGACAGAAGGAGTAGTAAATGTATGAGGATCAAGATGATGACCTCCCTTTTACCTACTCCCGTTAGCCTGGCCTATATAAGGGCCTCCGGGTGCATGGGAAAAGGGGACGGGCATTCGAGAGGAAAGAACTTATAACTCAAGAGCTTTGTATTAGCTTCACACCTTCTCTAAACAATCTAGCAGGAAGTAAGGCTATTACCCGAGCCAAAGGGGGCCTGAACTCAGGTAAAATCTTCATGTCATCTCGCAGCTCATGGACGCCGGAATCCTTCGTGATAGGAGTCCCTAGGGTTTTCGCCTCTAGGTTTAGCTACCGCCAAGACGCCTCCTTCCGAACTAAACCCTGTCTCGCATCCTCCGGCCTGTCTGTGGAATACGCCGACAATGACATCATGCAAAGATCAAGCACTCTGGTTGGAAAGGCTTATCTTCAAGTTTTCTTTTGGCCATTCAGAGGCGAAGAATTTCAAGATAGGTGTGATGAACTCGGCATCAAAATCTTCTTTGTTTCAGTGGGGCATCCCCGAAGTAATAGGCAGGCAGAACAGGCCAATGGTATGGTACTACCCGATGGGTCAAAGAATCGCCTTCGGTGCTCTGGAGGTTGAGAACTACTCTCAGCAGGGCAACCAGGCAGTCACCTTTTTTCTTGTTGTATGGTTCTAAGGCGGTGTTACCTACAGAGTTGGAATTCGGATCCACGCGGGTTTGGAATTACAAAGAAGCTGAGTCAGACGAAAGCCGACTAAAAGATCTCGACTGACTGGAAGAGGCCAGGGACGTCGCAACAATCCAGTTAGCTAAGTACCTTCAGAGCTTGCGTCGCTATCACGATCGCAATGTTCGAGGCCGTGCTTTCTCTAAAGGAGATTTGGTTTTAAGAAAGAATCAGAAAGTGAGCACAAGCTCTCCCCAAGTTGGGAAGACCCTTACATCGTCGATGAATTGACATGCCCGGGGCTTACAGACTCAAGCGCGAAGACGGCATGGTTATCGGCAACACGTGGAATATAGAGCAGCTACATCGCTTTTACACTTAAATCTTGTACTCGATTATGTCATTATGAATACAGTTTTTTCTTAACTTGCTACTCAGTTGTCATCCAACTGAGCAGTAAGTCGGGGGCTACACCTAATAGTGTGCGTATGCGCACATATTTTTCTGAGTTGTGTTTGCTTCTTTTACTTTACGATTGCAAATGGACCCGAGTGCGTTAATTCTCAGTAGTGAATCTCTGACCCCACGAACGGTGAACTCTAGTCACTCGGAAAGCGTGTCTGGGACAAAGAGCCATGAACCGACTCCCGGCGCTCAGGGCCTAGACTAGTTGGGCAGAGTGCTTAAACGAAAAGAGTCAGACCACTTGGGCGCATTTAAAAGTCAATGTGAAAAAAGGAGTAAATAACGCTAAAATTATACATAAGCCAGTCGAACATTATGTCCGAGTGAATATTTTTTACATCGCCTAAGTTCTACAAACATGTGATTTCAAGGTGACTAAATCTAAGTGCGACGCGCGTGGCCCAACGCTTCAACGATGGCATCAGCAACCTCGGCGATGGCAGGGCGGCTTCGACCAATGCGTCAATGGCGGCAACGTCGTAGGCGGCAGCCTCCTGCTCCGCGACTTTGGCCAGAGCAAGGTCGTATTCGGCCCAGAGCTCGGCCAACAGGCCTTCTTCATCAGTAGGAGCCGCCGGCGCTTCTTCCCCAAAATTGAGGGGGTTCTCCACCACTTCGCCGATGAGCGGTGGCATTGGTGCCTCGGCGACGGGGATCAGCGCTGCCGTCGGTGGTGGAGATTGGGGAGCATCGTCGACGGGCGCGGCAAAGCAAGATGAAGACACCATCAGAAATCCCAAAAGAAGTCGAAGATCATCGGAGGAACGAAGACTTAGAAGTGGGTGATCGCTCCTGTAGCGGTGACGCCCTTATATAGCCAAAGCAAAGAAGCCGAAACATTTTCGAGGATGCGCTGGCATGGGAAATTGAATTGAATACGAACAACGCCTAAGCCAAACAAAGAGGAGTTCTCGAGACGCGGCGAAGCAGTTATGGCCAAGTGCCAGTCAATCATTATTGCCTCACCTAGGTATTTCTTGGGACGTGGCGAAGTAATTATAACCAAGTTCTACATGTACACATTTACATGGGGCTCAAGTCTAAATTCTCCACTAAGGCAGCGGAAGTGTCCTTGACTTCATCAAAATGGGCGGCAACTCGATCATCATCAACGGTGTAGGCAAAGCCCTCCTTGATAGCTTCAAGATCCACTCAGGGATATAAAGACTTCACGATCGCCAGAACCTGGCTAGCGCTCATGGTCGCCGTTTCCCTTATATGGGTCCTAAGCTTCTCGGGCCCCTCCGTCAGTCGCAAGATGGCATCACCTTTGTCGCTTGCCCCTGCCTCTTCGGGGCACAGGAACTCCAGCATTACCTCGGAGGCTTTACGGAGCCTGGTGTATAATGCTTCTGCGGTCTTGACCTTCTCACCAAGAATGCCAAACTACTCCTGCGTCCGTTTCTTGTACTCTACAAGCGAGCTGGATCGTCACCAAGAGCATTGCAAGTATGATGAAGGCAAAGGAGAGCCGAGTTAGGAAACATACATTCTAGCCCTCATTCCAGCCTTTCCGAGTTGGTCCAGACTTGAAACTCTGAGTCCTTCAATACCTGGAGCTACTCCTGAAGCTTCGCATTGGCGGAGTCCCGAGCTGAAGCAAGAAAAAAGAGTTAAAGAACAAGTAATCAAGTGCAACAATAAGACGATTGAAGAAACACTTACATCGGAGGGAGCCGGTCAGGTCCAGTTTCTCCTCTCGCAAAGTTTGGACCTGGGCCCGAAGCTCTTGCAGCTCGATCTTGCCCTCAGTCCTGACCCGCTCCAGGTCGGCCTCGTACTCCTGGCGTTTCTTGATCTCCGGGGGCATCCTCCAGAGAAACTCAGATTTCCTTTCCGAGCATCCACTAGACTCTGAAGATGGCAAACAAGAGTAATGAAGACACGCCACTTGGTGCGGACAAAAGAAGAAAAAAACCAATAAGTCACCCGAACCATTTGGGCACACTCGATGGTATGCTCAAGGAGTTCCTGCCTCTCCTTCTCCTCTGCCTTGTCATCAACAGTCTCCCACTCATCCTCCTGATTGAGCCATGCGACACGAAGCAGATATTTGGGGTGTGGGGGCGATTGCGGCTCGCGAGGAATCTCTTCCATTGGAGGGGAGGGGCAGGCGGCGGGCTCCTGGGCCACCGGACTCGCAGTCAGCTCGGGCTGAGAGAGAGGTGGCGGTGAAGACGATGTCGATTCGGGGACCGCCTCGGCTTCCCCGGGTGCAGCAGCAGTCGGCGAGGGGGCCTTGGCCTAATCTGGAACGCCCTTAGGTTTGGTTTCCTGAGGCGCCCAGTGACACATCCACAGGGACATCATCAGAAGGCTTCCTGTTAAAAAGAGTGATCAGGACACGATCCTACAAAGCAAGAGTAAGAGTCAATAGGGAAACTAACCTGTTGGACTTCTTTATTCTCATTCTGGGCACTTTCTGAGTGGCTGGCCCACTCGCAGAGGAGCCCGGCTGCACGCTGGACCTTGGAGGCGCCGGCTGTGCTGTGCTGTGTGTGGAGCTGGGGGCTCCTGGATCGTCGGGCCCCTAGTCGGGCGTTGAGGCCTCGGAGGCCCCTCAGCTATCGGCTTCTTTCCCATTTTGGTACTCGGCTCTCCAGCCAAAGGGCTGGAAGGTCATTTTTGCCCAGCACTTTTGTGCTAAGGGATGTTGGGGAGTGGAGCGTTAGAGAAGAAAGCGCATCGCTCCTATAAACAGCGGCAAGCGTGGAGTCAGTCAACAGCCATTCAGAGATTAATGATCAAGTATTGGTGGCCAAAAGGTATTTACCTCAGGAGGAAGATGTGTCACGGTGAAGGCCTTCGGGCACCCCTTGTTGGAGAGTTGGGTGCCCGGGGCGAACAAATCGCCTAGCCGGTTGAGCAGCACCTCTCTCGGGATTGGCTCGGGCACTTCTCGAGTGGGGTCCTCATCCCCGCTATACTCGAATCCCAGGTGGACTCGCTCCTTAAGGGGTTGCACCCAGCGAAGAGCGAAGTTGACAGCGACTTTGACTCCAGTCAGGCCCTCCTCCTTCAGCTTATTGATTAGTCCTAGGAGTTACTCAACTTGATCCATCTCATAACCTGAGGGAACCGAGACCCAAGAAGGAGAAAATTTGGGCGGGAGCCCAGCGAATGAAGGAAGAAAAGGATCGGGATTGGCGCAATAAAACCATTCCTGGTGCCAACCCTTATTAGAGGTTTTGAAGGGGATATAGAAATAGGACTTTTTTAGTCTGTCCCGCAATTGGAAACTGGCACCCCCAATTGCCTTGGGGGCAATCTTGCTTGAATAAGGCTTAAGAAGAAAAAGGTGGTGAATGAATGCGAAGGAATGCCTCGTAGAGATGGACAAAGATGAAAATTTGCAGAATGGAATTGGGGTTCAGATTGATCAACTCAATGCTATAAAAGTTGAGAAGAACGCGAAAGAAGGTGCAGGCAGGAAGGCCAAATCTGCGTTGGAAGAAGACTCGAAAACCACTATTTCCTCAGATCGAGGAGGGGGGAGGACTCACCCGCAACTAGACGCGTGGAGATCAACTCCAATGTCGGGAGAACTCCGGTAGCAACCATCTCCTCTAGGCGCTCCTCCGTCATCACCGAGGTAGCCCAATCTTTGGATCAGGACGGTGCGGAGGTGTCCTTGGAGGAGGAAGAAGACATCTTTGGTAGGGGATCAGCAGCGGCACAGGATTTGGAGCGTGGCGGCGGTAACCCTAGCGGCGGAACACGCTGCGAGATTAAGAAGGCGAAGGGCAAGTGCGCGTAGTGGAGAGGAAAAAACTCTTTGTTCGCATCGAGCCTCGTATTTAAAGGGAGCAACGCTGAATGTCGCCCTGAGTAGGAAGAGCATTTCGACTTCCGCATTTTGTCTAGGCCTAACCTAGGGTACGCCCCATGATGGGCCGCCAGCTGTGCACCACAACAGTCGGGCACAGGTACCCCTCGGTCAAATCTAGTTTGGGACATGGTATGCCCCATGATGGGCCGATCGCCAGTCACCGCGTCAAGTGGGATTTGGGTACCTTCCAAACCAAATTAAAATATCTTCTCGTAATATGCTCCATGTTGGGTCAATTGCCAGTTACCGCACAAGTCGGAATCGGATATCACGAGTTGATTCTGAATAAGGATTTCGAGGGTACGCCCCATGATGGGCCGCTAGCTCTACGCTGCGATAGTCAGATGCAGGTGCCACTCGGTCAATCCATGGTATGCCCCATGATGGGCTGCCAGCTGTACACCGCGACAGCCGAATATAGGTACCACTCGGCTAAAGCCTATCTAGACAATGGTATGCCCCAAGATGGGCTGACTGCCAGTATCCCAATGATTGGGCTGGGTACCACTCAAAAAATTCAATGCGTGGAGCTCTATTGAGTCCTTCATGATCTCTTTGCCTACAGTAGAGCACTCAGCATGGAAGGGAAACCAGTCGGGAAGTTATGCCAAGAACTGGAAGCACTCGGCGTGAAGCATGACTTAGTTGGGATGCGACCAGGAAGGTGGCAACTCGATCGCAAAGCACTCGGGGGCTACTGTGGAATACATGGACCCCGGGTATCTGTATGGCGGGTCATGAAGACCACCCAAGAGGGGATGGGCCGAGCCGACTATATGGAGACGGGTACCACCCGAACTACCACCGCCGTGCGCAACAAGGAAAGCTAAAGATAGAAACCAACCTTGATTAGGTAGGATACGATTGTAATCCTGGATACCATCATATTCGGCTAGAGATAGAATCTCTACCTTGTAACCGATCAGGACTCTTCCCTGTAACCGCGCCCCATTGCTATATAAGGGGCGAGGGAACATCAGATCATCATCACACGTATTCACAATCACATCCACAACAATATCCAATCCCAGAGCACAGGACTAGGGTATTACCTCTTCCGTGAGGGCCTGAACTTGTATAAATCCCATGTCTTGTGCTACCATTGAGTTTGGATCCAACGCCTAGCCCCATATTCATCATTGCCGACAACAAACGTCGACAGTCAGTATTAAGATAGAGTATCCAAAATGTTTTGTTATGGTCACTCAGCCGCATGCACATCAAAGGAAATGTGATAATAGCTTGGCATTGAGAGATGGCCATATCATGTGGGTAAAATATATTACCTCTGTAGAGTATCAATCTATTCGAAGAGCCATGTCCACGGTATTAGGCAATACTCAAGAATTTCAGTCAAGGGTTAGATTTTATAAAATGAAATTGGGAAGGGAGGCTGTGTGCCATTGAAAAGTTTGAAATATGATTAGGGTTGTGTGCTAAGTTTATTCTTAAGAAATATCTGAAAATTACTTAGTATTATTATTTGTTTTTACTATCATTTTAATATATTTATTATATTCATTTGTAAATGTTGTTTTACTGTAAAATAACCATATCAGCCATCCGTATGGAATAAGCCATGCATATAGTTATATTAAGCTTGCATTCTGTGCACAACTTGTTGAGTGCTATATGTACTCACTCTTACCACAACAAAATCATCAGCTGAAGATAGGGGTGCAAATGGATCGGATACGGATGGATTTCACTCATTCTGTATCCTATTCCAAATTTTTTCTCGGATATAGAATCGGATACGAACAGTGTCGGATGCGAATACGAATACGGATTACTTCGGTTGCGAATACGAAGTGAATACAGATCATTCCAGATACGGTTGTTTCGGTCACGAATAGTTAGTCGGATAATGCGTGAAAGCAAAAACCATATATGTCATGCATATTAGGATCAATCAACCATACACAAAACTTTACTAGAACCTTCAAGACATATAAGTGTTTCAAATTCAATAATAGGTGTCTTCCCTACATAAGAATAATATGCAGTCAAGTATAATTTCAATCAACATATGAACTTATATGATGTATAATGTTTATGTTTATCGGATCTTTTATCGGATATCTATGTCACTAATTTACAATGATATTTTTCGGATACCTCGGATATGCGGGTACGGATCTGATACGAATCGGATACTTCTCTTCCCATATCTTAACCCATATTTTTTCTGATAGCCGGATTCGAATCCGGATCGAATCTGGATATAACCGGATATCATTTTTTCGGATTTGAATCGGGTTTTAAATGAATTCGGGCTCGGATCGGTCAAAATTATCCGCTCCGTTTGCACCCCTAGCTGAAGAGGAGTCTACACTAGCTTTGGAGGAGAAGTATTAGGTGGAGGTGGACGTCTAGGGTATGAATCTTGTCATTTGTTTATAGAAAATTGATAATTTCCTTATTACATTTTTGTTTCGCTGTAGTTTAATCTATTGTAGTTGACACTGAGTGGCACAGTCATGTAAAGTCGACCATAAGGTCAATCAACTATCTTATATTTAATAAATGAAGTCTTTTATTATGTTTCCACTGTGTATGATTGTAATATTCATTTATGTTGACATTGTGTGTGTCAGAATCCGAATATGCAAATCTAGACCCTCTGTGTACTCTGCACTAGTCCAGGATCACGCTAGTGCACACAATCTAAACATAGAAGAATATCATAATCATACACAGTGGAAACATAAATAAAGACTTCATCTATATAACATGTTCAATGACCTAAAGTTCAACATTACATGAATACACCACATAGGGTTTAGACTAAGAAATAAACAAATATATAGTAAAAATAAATTATTCGTAGTAAACCTTTAATTTACCACAGGAAACTGATAAGGTTCGCACCCTAGTTGATCACCTCCTCCTGGTACTCCTCCTTGTAAGCTTGTGTAGACTCCTTTCCAACTGATGATTTGATGTTGCAAGGGTGAATACATAAAACACTAAACAAGTTGTGCACAAAATACATGTCTACTATACTATATGCTTAAATTATTCCAAATAAATGGCTAAATTGGTTATCTTGCAATAAAGTAGCATTTATAAAGAATAAAATAAATAGATTGAAATGACAGTAAAACAAATAACAACAATAATAAATTTCTCGGTTATTTCTCAAATAACCTGACTCATAACATTAAATCAATTTCCAAACTTCTATAGGCATGCTGCCTCCATTTCTAAGTTCATTTTATTAAATCTAACCCTTAACTATAATTCCCAGGCATTTCTCAATGCTACGGGTACGGCTATTCGAATAAGTTTGACACTCTGCAAAAGTTATATACTTTATCCACAAGATATAATCATCCCACCACACAGACAAGTATTCATAACAATGCCTTTACAATGCACTATCTAAACATAATACTACTCATTGAGATTTCAACACTGATAGGACTGATTACCACAATGAGGGCTCCCCTCTTGCGCCATGTGAGTCTACCCGTGCACCTAGAATTTACATCGCCATGATAGTACCAAAATCTAGGCATTACAAATTAATCAGCTAGATGTGTCCTATATTAGATATGTGGTTGTATGATTAACTCAATTCAAATGCTTGCAAGGTTAAATCCTTAATTGACCAAGGCAAGACTTCCCAAAAACTCACAATAACCATTATCCATACCATCAACTTTTATTTATCAAAAATAACAACTAGGAATGTTTTCGCGGCGTAATACGCCACGTGCGTTGTTTTTTTCGAAGAAATAATTTTGTTTTTTTTGTCTTTTTTTTAAATCATCAAGAAAACGCGCGAAATGGTTGAAAGGATACGAATGCAACCACGTTTTTTTTCATTTATCTGGGGTCCTCTCATGAAGGATCCGCGATTGAGCTAAATCGAAAGGTCCTTTTTGTGAAAAATATCTGGAATGATCCAAACGTAACTACGTTTTTTGGGTATTTATTTAGGGTTCTTTCACGAAAGATTCGCGATTTTTCTGAACCAAAGGTCCTTTTCGTAAAAAAACATGGGAAGGACCTACACGTAATTACATATTTTTGGAGGGACCCATACGTGAAAAAAATGAGCCGAGCCAGCCACGTGCGGCTCGGCTCGAAACGCTGAGGACGCGCGAATCCTTCGATCTTTATTTAAGGTATTATACGACCATCTAAATACCACATTGGCCCACCATAAATCACAACTCTTCCCACTTGCCCCGATCTAAATTATTTTACCACCCTAGTTGATTACCATGCACCACGTGCCATCAACAGCATCAACAATATTGTGAGACAACACCTGACACACCTTTTCATAAATATATTCCATATTCCATTAAGCAAGATTAATTTTGCATAGACAAAATGAAATCAAAAACTCATTGTGACTAAGCAAACAATTCATGTTCTAACTATCCCACATTGGCAATTAATAGTTACCAACTAATAAGGAACCATACTAGGGTGACAAATGAATTATGACATACAAATGACAAGGCTGACGTACACTCAATTAGGTTGAATAACTAACCCCAATTTATTTGAAACAATTATATATTGAATTAGTATGCAATAGTTTAAAACAACATAACTTTTGAAACATGGGCTCAACATGTTCAAGCACAACTTACCTTCAAAAAGTTCTTGATCCTACTTTGGACCTTACTCTTGAGTTGGCTCCTCGCTCATGAACAACTCGGGTACTTCAATGTTTACATGTAATGAATGAATAAAGAAATAAATACAAAACTAGAGAGAAAACTCAACTCCAAAAATTGAACAAAATTCACCATTAAATAGAGCTCAATTTTACAAATTTTTAGAAACCAGAATCACCTCAATCGGAGTTCGTATGAGGGAGAATAAGATCTCAAAAGATTAAAATAAAAGAAAACAAATAAATCCTAATTAAACTAATTATTTTTCAACTAAAAAATCGGATTTATGACACCACGATGACATCAGCGCTAAATAAAGTTTCGATCAAATTACTTTCCTAAAGGAAAATTGAATTATGACATCATGTTGACATCATAAATCCATTTACCCGAGTTAAAATAAATCTAAAACTAAATCTATTAGATTGACACACAGGCCCACAGTCCATGGACTGGGTCCTTGAAATAGTACACATTCTACAATGGGCTTAGTCCACAGCAAATTGACCGATGATCAAGCTGACGCAAGACTGACACAAGCGGTGACACGCGGCGAGCTGTAGACGCAACGCGCGACAGAATCTCACCCGCCCATTCGAGATCAGGTGGTCAAAATCTGGTGAAGGCAGCGGCAATGGCAGTGACATGCGGTGTGACCCGGACATGAACACACGGCAAGATCTACACCACACATGATAGATCAAATAGCTAGAACCTCACTACAAAAAATGGCGATGCAGCTAGCCCAGTGCACAACACGTGGCAAACATCCGATGCCTCACTTTGGATCCAATGGTCAAGGGAGTTCATGAAGCACGTCAGTGCAAGATGGAGGGCTCTCACTGGAGATGGCAAAGACGACCACGACTACGGTGTTCCTAGGCTTCTCCGGTGACATGGCTTGACGCATCTGGAGCGTCTCGATGAGAGGATCTCAGATTTGGGCACAAACGCGACGAATGGGCTTCGATAGTGATAGCAATGACAACAAACTGCGGTGGTCGCCTTCTTGAACTTTGGTAAGCTTGCATAAGCAAATAGCAACAATTCTAGCTTGGTTAACTAGGGCAAAAGAGGTAGCGTATGGTGGAGATCACGACGTTCGGTGTGGCGCAATAAATAGCCCCTCAGCGTCTGTGAAACACAAGGAGACCAAGATAGAAAACACAGCAGCAACGACATTTGGTTAGGATATGGTGGCACAATAGGAAGCCATCCCAGCCATCCGCGTGGTGCACATTGAACGGTGCCACACAACGTCAGCGAAACGGACGGATCTTGATCACACGATCATGATCCAACTGCTAAGTATCTAGGGTTTCAGACAAGCGGCCTGACGGCATGGCTTTGGGTTGGCGTGGGCTGCTGGGAAAATGGGCCAGCCATTGGGTTTTGGCCAAACACTATACAATGGGTTTTTAGATCGTTTTCTAATTAAAATAATTTTAGAAATTAAACATAGCCGAATAAAATATCAAAAATACATGAAAAATTCAAAAAAAATTTGGAAAAATATTCTAGGGCATTTGAAACTCAAATAAAATATTTTTAATAAAAATTTATTTAAAATTTTTAATTATTTAAATAATTTTAATAAAAGGCTTAATTCAAATAAATTTCAAATAATTTTAATAAATTCCAAAAATCACAAAAATATAAAATGCACAATAAATCCATAAAATAAAAAATTAGAATGTTACAGTGTGCACTAGCATGATCCTAGACTAGTGTGGTATACACAGAAGGTCTAAATTTGCAAATTAGGGCCCCGATAGCACGCAAAGAGTGTTTTTTTGACGTCACCACAACTTGATATCTTTTCTCTTTTTATATTATTTTCTATTTGTGTTGTTCTCAACTCACGGGATAGCCCTTGTATAATTAGCGAACGCCCAATCAACTTGCTAACCAAGCCAATAACTAAACTTGAAAAGCATAACTAAGGAAATAAACTAACTGATTTGATCTGATTGCCATTTGCATCATGATCTTTACTTGCCTTACATGACACAGCAAGTCAATAGTTTTTGCAAGTATTGATTACTTTCCAATGATCTCCACCTAATAAAGTCTAGTTGACTCTAACTCATTGAGCCAATCGGTTTCAACTATGACTTTCCCAACTAATACTTGATACAGGATGACGAACGCATCTCCAAGGAGTTCCTCCTTCTTCTTGCTAACCATACCGCCAGTGACACAACTTGATGGCATCTTTCACATCTTTGCCACTAATGACACACCTAGCCAGCAATTACTACCTTTGCCTCAGCTCTAATTGTCTTTTCACTGGTCACACAACTTGACGATGAAGCAGACTTGGATTAGAGCTTACTCATAAGAGAACTTGTACACACCTAAAAGAACTCTCATGCACACACATGCATCATCCATGGACTCTTCGTACGTGCATGCAAAGTGACTTCCCTTTGATCTTCTCGTGTATTATGATCTCTTCTAATGCACACGACATCTCTAACGGAATTCACATACATTTATCTTGTGGACACAACTCGCACAAGAACTCATATGATCAACGACACGAAAACATGTATCTTTGGTCGCCTTCTCGATGAGACACCCAGATGGCTACCAATGACATCTTGTCACACCGGTTGTTGATGACACTCACCAATAGCGGGTATTGGGGAAACACACCTTCTCCACCCTTTCACTGTCATATATTCTTGCTGATTCTTTCTGCCCTTGACACAACTCAATTGTGACTCGGTGATGGGTTTCTACTTCATCGTCTTCTCCTCGTGGAGCTGCAGTCACGCTCGATGTGCTATCAAATCCTGCTCAACACTGGGTCTCTTAGTGATGATAGCCTACCCTGAGGTACAGTAGTGGTGGCCTTGCCGAGGCAAGAGTGACACCAAGGTTAAAACCTCGCTCTGATGCCAATCGTTGGTTTTGGCCCTAGATCTTGAACACATGCTTATGAACATGAGGAAGAATACAATAGCACACAAAGAGAGTTTTTTGGGTCAATTTTCTCTTATGTTATTCTCAAACTCATGGTATACGTTCCCTTTTATAATGGGTGGACCACCCAATCAACTTGCTAACCAAGACAATAACTAAACTTGAAAAGCGTAACAAGTAATCAAAGTAACTAATTTGATCGGATTGTCAATTGCATCATGATCTTTATTTGCCTTGCACGACACGGCAAGTCAATAGTTTTGGCAAGTCATGATTACTTTGCAACAAAGTTCTCAGGTGCCTGCTTTAAGTCATAGAGTGCTTTTATCCAATTTGCATATATAACTCGAATCTAGAATGACGTGCAAGAACACATTCTAACCAAGCTAGGGTAAGCTCCAACCTCAAGACACCAACCAACAAGATAAGGGGAATAGTAGCATATTTCACAGGTGGGCTAAAGGTATCTTCGTAATCAACACCATAACTTTGCTTAAAGCTCTTTGGAACTAACAATGCTTTGTATCTATCAATGCTTGTCAAACCTAGGGATAACACCTCTAGATCCTCTATGTATTATGTACCAGTCCAGGAATAACTAATACACACAGTATGAACAAAGATAATATCATTCATATCATACGTAATTTATTTAAATATCAGAGTTTTACAATATATGGCTTATGGGCCAAAGATAAATAAAGAACAGTATATGAAAAATAAATATTAGAATCAACTATGGCAATGGCCTTGGCATCAAGATCCAAATGCACTTTTAAAAATACAATATAGAGGTAAAACATTATGGGAATGTTCAAAAAATTAAGTAAGGCATTTGAACTTAGAAAAATTATTTCCAAATTAAGTTGATTTTATTTTTACACATAAATTACTTTTTAATTTCAGAAAATTGGAAAATAAATTTAAAATCTAGAAAATCTAGTGAAAACTCTCATAAAATTCATAAAAATAATTAAAATAGTATTTTTAGTTACATATTTTTTAACCTTTTGGAATAAAAACTCTAGGATGTGACAATGCTCCCATCTACTTTCCACTTCATGTTGAACCACTTGAAATCTATTAGGTTCCATTCATCATGCGGAATAACAAGATGCCAAGTTTTATTCTTGATCAAGGTAGCATGTGAAGGAGAAAATAAGCTCTAAAGGAGAAGTGAAACACTAGTTGATCTTGAATAGGGTAATCATGACTTTTTGCTTGCTGTGAAGCATCACAAACCAACACTTTATTGGGTGTATTTAAACAAGGTAATTGATTTGACATAATGACTTTTTGAATGATTAAAAAGGAAGGATGTCCTAAGCGACCATGCCACTATTCTTGAGTGATCTTGATTGCTGCTAGCCCCTCTCTAGTGGATACATAATGGATTGTAGTGCATAGAGATCGACCTCCCTCACACTTGCCTTGAACAAGAGTTCTCCTTGTTGGCCTATCCTTGACAAGGAAACAATGGTATGGAATTCAAGAATAACAATAGTGTTAGTGGCAAGATGATGAATAGAAAGGAGAATTTTTATGTTTTAGGAATATTAAGAATGTTATTTAGATGCAAGGATGAGTTTTAATACTAGAGTGACCAACATAACTAATAAACATACCTAAACCGATGGAAATCTTTTCATGATCCTTGCCATGGTACTTCTAGCGCATGGTTAGCCTATCAAGATTGATGGTAATATGGCTTGTCGCACCCATATCTGTGTACCAGTTGGTGTTGATGTTATAGGAGGTTGATGTAGCATCAGGAATGCATGTATAATTGGCTTGATACGAGTGATCCAACTAATAATAACACTTGAGCGTGATGTGGTCGTACTTCCCGCAGACTTATCATATGGGGCGGTTGGAATTGTTGTTCTTACTAGCATTCCTTGAGCCTTCACCTGGACCTTGACATTCGTGGCTGTCATGACATGCTTGTCCACGCACTCGACCTTCACCAACCTTACCACCATGTTAGTGTTATGCCCTTGAGGCAGTCATATAAATGATTGTAACATAACTATGTTTATGAATAATAATATGATTATTGGTCCAATGAATGTATATCATTATAGTGATCAGCAAGTATATGACTTGCTTATGAAACTCTCTACTTATTGATATAATTCTGTAAGTATCTCTGATCGGGTATCATTGTATAGGACAACGATGAATAGATCAGCACATGTATTGATCGATGATCATGTTTCATAGATCATGGGATATGGGATATCATCAATACATTGTGAACTCATGATGAAGAACATGGGTTAGATAGACCCGCAATGGGACACTGCGAGAATGTTACATTCTTATGTGTCATCAGTGTATCTCATACATAGTGGATGTATGATCCTTAGACCTGAGATTATCACATTCCCTACATGTGTAATAGTTTACCTTGGGGCCACTAAACGCTATTTCCTAACCGGATAGTTATAAAGGTAGCTTTCATGTTTGCTATGAAACATGTAGAGGGAAGTGAGCAGTCAAGATGGAATTTACCACTCCAGTGTAACGGAGATATATGTCTAGGCCACTCGTGTGATATGATTAAGGAAGTGCATGGCCATGCCGTGATTGAGAAGTCAATCACAACTTATTAATATATCACAGATAAGAGAGATGGATTGAACTGTCAAAGGATGACATACTTCTCGCCTTGAGTTCGATCTTCATATAGTTTGGTAAAGGGATTATTACATGAGTACTTTTGAAAGGTTCTATCCGATTTGATCATATGTGTTTGGGAGTTGGCATGCTCTGCAAGGAACCGCTACCAGCTATTGGATTGGAAAATGGTTTTCCGAATCTATGTCCAAATGTACATGAACCTACAGGGTCACACACTTAACGGGCTGGGACGCATTAATTCGGATTGGATCTGTAATTAATGGACCTCGTAGGCTTATCGTGCTGATGGGCCCTGGCTTAGGGTTTCATCGCGTGGCTATATAAGGAGAGGAGGAGGGTGAGCATGACAGAAGTTGTTCACGTCCAGAACCCTAGCCTCCACCTCTCATTGCCCATATCGAGCGACACGGTGCTTGCACGCCGATGCATGGCGTTCCATCCCGGGACATGTGGACTGTTGTGGTGACGCTGCTGATGCTGCGGCGTGGTAAGGACGAACCGTGGCGAGGAAGATCCGAAGCGAGGACGATCCGCAGTGAGGACGATCCGCAGCAAGCACGATCCGCGTGAGGACGATCCGAAGCGAGGAAGATCTGCAGCGAGGACGATCCGCGTGAGGACGATCCACTACACCAACGCGCGAAGGATTCCACAACTGCGCATCTAGTGGTAATCCAATTTGTGATCCCCTTCTTGCGAGTAGCTTTCTGGTTATGCGGTAGAAATTTTAATTTGTGCTTGCGTAGCATACCGCGTTCCTCAACACACCGCACATGGTAGCATTGACTGAAGCACTTAGAAACTGCATGCCTAAGTTTTAGAACTGAAGCCTCATCTCAAAGGTGAGAAGATGTGTGTAGGGCATCATTGAGGCTCATAGTATCTGCTCTGGTTTTGATCAAAATATACCTATATGCTTTATCATGAGTTCATCTAGCTTCTCTTATAGTGTAATAAATTTACTCTGCTAATTCTGATTGCGAAGCCTCTTAAAAGCTTCTTGAGATCCTTGTTCCTAACTTCCTTGTAGAAGATGGCACACATGTGCCTCTTGTACCACCTACTCTGCAAATCAGGCCATAAATAGGGGTTATCTTCGACATGCTAGTGCTACACAAATGCCTACAATAAGCCAGGATGTTGATCATGTATGATACAAACTCGAGTCTACTAGTCCACAACATCAGCTTTCACGTTCCTCAGAAACCACAGCCAACTATCGGTATTCTCACTCTCCACAAATGCAAGTGCAATAGGAAGAACCTGGTTGTTGCCATATATTCTGATGGCAGTCAATATCTAGCCCTTATACTTCCCAGTCTGAAAGGTGTTGTCCATGCAAAGTAATAGACCGCAATGTTTAAACGCATTGTTCCACACACCAAAATCAAAGAATGCTCGCTTAAGTACCATCTTCCCAAGGCAATGCACGGAGGGTTGTTCGAAAATATCAACAAAAGTCCCATTATTCCTTTCTTGTATGTCTCGAAGCATACTGGGCAGGTTGTGGTAGGAGTCTTCATACGTATCGAACTTTACTTTCAGCACTTTCTACTTTACCCTCCAAGCCTTTACATAGCTTCTTGTGTACTGGAAACTCTACTCTATTGCAAGTACAATGAAATATGGGTCTAAATCGATGTTGTACACAATCTCTTCGTATGTTGCATTTGTAACAAAGCTTGAAGACATATTTCTATGGGGTTGCATAGACTCTATCACCACACAAGTGTGTAGAATGACTGTGGAGCATCCAAAGGGTGTATCACTTTGGCTAGTATGCTTGTACTCACCATGGGCATCACTCTATCTCACACTTCACATCATACATATGTTGTGTTGACTTTACAACCTTAAATGTCCTCCGTAATGACACTGTCCAAGACTTTACTACTTCTTACACCTCCACTTTACTTTTGTACATCACTTCTTATCTAATCTAATTCTACTGGTATTCCCATGCAACCTCCTCACCTTCACTAACTACTAGCTTGTCAAATGGGTATGCATCCCACTACGTTGGAAGCCCCTTCTCACATCTAGTATGTTCATCATCACAATCTTCATCATCTGATAATGCCTCATAGTCACGGTCTTTGATCTCTATTTGTTCCACTAAGGCTTCCATCTATTCACCTTTGTTTACAATGCCTATAGGTTCCTGCATCTCCAGCATAGAAAGATCTAAAATCTCTGCTTGTACTGCATTGTCACTACCTCCCATATGTTGGCTCATGAAGCATGGTGCTTGCAACTTGGCTGCCCAACTTCTTTGACTTCATCACTAATGGTCTTTGCATGTATCATATGAGCTGAAGGGACTTTCTGAAATGTTTAGGCCATTAGCACTACTGGTTATCCTCACTCTTCGCTAATCATATGTACAAGCTCCACAACTTCGGCACCTTCAATTTCATTAACTCCTAGTATGTGTGTTGTCATGCACGAGTACCAACATTGTGAAATTTCATATCATGCAATGCATGGTCCAACAATAACAGCTAGTACAACCATCTCATAATGGTACCCCAGGAATGCTGCTCTGAACATGACAGCCTAGCCGTCACACTTGAAAAATAACCTAATTCAACCCCTTCTACATCTATTTGTGAAACCCCTTTTCTATAGAGTATTTTAAAATATACTCACTCATTCATACGTGTCGAGCTTTTCATCCAAAGTTATTATGTCATTGATAGTTTCTCATTCCATTAACCTAATTATTTCTAACATTAATCGGACCACGATAACTACCTATCATAACAAACTACTGTAAAGTTAGGCTCAGATATCGATGAATAATGGCTCTACCATATTTCTTATCATATTTTTTGCTGAATGCACATACCAATATCGAATAAAAGCCGTATAATATCAAATAAATATATGGAGCGAATAAGAATCGAATCAAATACTATCATGACTATTTCATAGAATATGAAAGCCCTTTAAATTGTACATACAAAAAGAACAAAAACATAACTAGTTTTATGGACCAAACATTCACAAAGAACATGCAATGGCCCAAGATTTCCATTCTCTATTCATTTATGTTTAAAATAATATATTACGTATTTATGAGTTTTTCTACATTTTTTGCTACTTATTTCAAATATTTTCTTATTAAAGACAACAATGTTTGAATTTTTCAAAATTTTAAATGTTGTAAAATTCCTAAAAATAATTTTTAAAATTCTAGACTACATCAACAACATCCCCAAAAAAATTTTAGAATTTTCCAAGCTAGATTACAAATTTTCAAAATTGAATGTTGATTTCTATGTTGATTCAATAGGAAAGTGATTTTCAATATTGTCCGAATTTGTCTAAGCCAACAAAATCCGTATTAAGAAATTTTCCAAATTGGTTTGAAAGTATCCAATCTATTTTCACCCCAATCTACATTACTACATTTCTACAATATAATACAACTACATATCTACACAACTACAAATCTAATTATTTCGATTGCTAACCTACCATGGTTTCAAAATATAATCTAAAAGGCTAAAAAAACACACCTCCGAAGTGTGATCCCTTTTCTTCTCCTTGCACTCTTCTCCTCCCCTTTCCTCTACTCTCTTCTCTACCTCTCCTCTCTTCTCCTTTTCTTCCCTCTCCACTCCTCTTTCAATTTGTTGCCCTCAATTGTTTCGATTCAAATGGTATCATTTGAAATGGCAATAGAAGGCATCGAGATCTGTGTCGTCGTTTCAATTGACAATTTGTTTACTTTGTTCCCATTTGAATGGTGACAAGTGGCGTGGCAACCCATGTGACTGATGCACATGGTGGCCCGATCTTCCGATAGGTGGAGACTCGACGTTGACGATCCGGCTTCCGATTAGAACCGATCCGAACCCTGCAATCGCTACACCATGGCTCCGTTGGTTATCAACCACGCAAAAACACGGTTGACCTCGCCAAGAAGGCTTATCCATACATGTGAATCGAGAACACAAGCAAGAACGTAGAAGAAGCAATCTAAAATTGCGAATTATATTAAGCACATGAGTTGGGGTTCCACAAACCGATGATCGGCGAAAACTGATAGGGTGTCTAGTTGAAATCTAAGCAAAACCCGTAGCCTAAAGCGGCGGCTACAGAATATATGATAGGGGGTGTGAGGGGGAAACCCTAAGGTTGTGTGCGGCTGGAGGGGGCGTACACCACCTGGGCATAGCCCTCACACGCTTACAAGGCCCAAAACAGTGATTTTATGTATTGTTTTGGTGATTCTGGCTGACTCATGATGAATCTGGAGCTAGGACTAGATCCATTGGAAAGATCTCGTCGTTATCTTTCTAACAAGCATAAGAACTCCTCCATTGGACTTCGTATGAGAAAGTTATGCCCGTTTTAATGAAGTGTTGTCCGCTAACTCCGAACTGAACTCCGAATTGTGGATGACTTGGACTCCGGATTGTTTTGGCATTCTTCTCCCATGTTCCTAAGCAGTAAAACATCACAAATATTTAGTAGCATCCCATCCTCAATAATATTATTATGATGAATAGCGAGAAACGAGCTCACCTCATGATTTAATTGAAGCGCACGAGCTCTTGTCATAGGACCATGATGTATGCGTGTATCCAAAGGAGTGATGTCCTCATCTTCCTCCCCCTCTTGAATTGGAGTCGTCCTCGACTCAAGCTCATCCTCTTCTCCCACGTACGGCTTTAAATCTGAAACGTTAAATGTGGGACTAACCTCAAAGTCTGCAGGCAACTCAAGTTTATATGCATTATCATTAATCTTTTCAAGTATTTTAAAATGACCATCAGCTCTAGCATTAATTTGGACTTTCTCAATCCTGGAAACCTATCTTTCCTCAAATGCAACCAAACAAGATCACCTGGTTCAAAGGATAAATGTTTCCTACCCTGGATACCAGCAAGTCTATACTTTTCAGTCATCTTTTGTATGTTTTCCTTAGTTGTTTCATGCATTTTCAAAATGAATTCAGCATGCTTCTTTGCATCTAAATTTACATTTTCAGAAGTAGGCAAAGGCAAAAGGTCAATTGGAGCATGAGGATTAAACCCATACACTACCTGAAATGGGCTTACCTTGGTAGTGGAGTGTACCGATCGATTGTAAGCAAACTCAACGTGTGGTAGACACTCTTCCCATAGCTTCAAATTCTTCTTTAAAATAGCCCACAACATGGTGGATAATGTGTGATTAACGACCTCTGTTTGGCCGTCAGTTTGGGGATGACATGTAGTCGAGAATAGCAATTTTCGTCCCCAATTTGTTCCAAAGTGATCTTTAAAAATGGCTCAAAAACTTTGCATCATGATCTGAGACAATAAAATTAGGCACTCCATGAAGGCGAACGATTTCTCTGAAAAACAAATCAGCTATGTTTGTAGCATCATCGCTCTTGTGACAAGGTATAAAATGTGCCATTTTAGAAAAACGATCCACAACTACAAATATGCTATCTAAAACAAAATCTATAGAAATATCCTCCCAAGGTGTACTAGGAATAGGAAGAGGCACATAAAGACCATGTGGATTTAAACGAGACTTAGCTTTATTGCAAGTAGTGCAGCGTGACACATAGCGCTCGACATCGTGTCTCATCTTTGGCCAAAAGAAGTGGCCAGCCAGTACATCTTCATCTTCTTTGCTCCAAAATGTGCCATCAAACCTCCTCTATGCGCCTCCTACAACAACAAAAGACGAACAGAGCTAGCTGGAATGCACAGCTTGTTAGCACGATAGAGCAAACCATCATTCAGAACATATTTATTCCATGTTTTCCCTTCTTTATAATGTTCATGCATTTCTTTAAAATCCAAATCAGTAGCATATAAATCCTTAATCGTCTCTAAACCAAAAATCTTGTGATCAAGTTGAGATAACATGGTGTAACGTCTAGAAAGTACATCAGCAATCACATTGTCCTTTCCTTGCTTATATTTCATGATGTATGGAAATGACTCAATATATTCTACCCATTTAGCATGTCGTTTATTCAATTTAGCTTGACTTCTAATATGTTTCAGTGATTCATGATCAAAATATATAACAAATTCTTTAGACCATAGATAATGTTGCCAAGTTTCAAGCACATGCACTAAAGCATACAATTCTTTATCATAGGTAGAATAATTCAAACTTGGACCACTTAATTTCTCACTGAAATAAGCAACTAGTTTACCTTCTTGAATTAGCACACCTCCTATTCCAATCACACTAGCATCACATTCTATCTCAAAAGTCTTACCGAAATCGGGGAGTTGGAACAATGGAGTGTGGGTGAGCTTTTCTTTTAACAACTTGAATGCCTTTTCTTGTGCCGGTTCCCATGTGAAAGCTACTCCTTTGTTTGTCAACTCATTCAGCGGGGCGGCAATGGTGCTGAAATCCCAAACAAAACGCCGATAGAATCCTGCAAGACCATGAAAGCTTCTCACCTGGGCGACAGTCTGAGGGGTCGGCTAGCTCTTTATGGCTTCAATTTTTGCTTCGTCCACTTCAATATAGCCAAGAAAAGAGACTCGATCAGTGCAAAAAGCGCACTTCTCAAGTTTACCAAACAAACGTGCATCTCTCAAAGCATTAAAAACAGCACGCAACTGATCCACATGTTCTTCATGAGACTTGCTATATATCAAGATATCATCAAAGTAGAACAACACAAATTTACCAATGAAAGCATGTAAGACTTTGTTCATCAAACACATGAAAGTGCTAGGTACGTTAGTTAATCTAAAAGGCATAACTAACCACTCATATAAGCCGAACTTAGTCTTAAATGATGTTTTCCACTCATCGCCCAATTTCATCCTAATTTGGTGGTATCCACTAAGCAAGTCAATCCTTAAGAAAATAATAGAACCACTCAATTCATCAAGCATGTCTTTCTTAGGAACTAAAAGAACCACCATGCTAGGGATAGGATGACGATACCTTATTGTAATATTATTAATGGCTCTACAATCCACACACATACGCCAACTACCGTCTTTCTTAGGAACTAAAAGAATAGGAATGGCACATGGACTAAGGCTTTGTCGTAGTACCCTCGGTCCAAAAGCTCTTGGACTTGTCGCTGAATTTCCTTAGTCTCCTCCGGATTTCTCCTATATGCAGCACGGTTTGGCAAAGTCGCTCCCAGGATCAAGTCGATATGGTGCTCAATACCTCGAATAGGTGGCAGCCCCGGGGGTATCTCAGCTGGGAACACATCCTCATACTCCTGCAAAAGGTTAGTGACAGCAGGAGGCAAAGAACTAGACATATCATGAAATGAAAATAAAGCTTCTTTTCATATCAAAGCATAGCATGGTGCATCATTCTCATTAATTTCAGCAAGATCAGATTTTCTAGCAAGCATAACACCACCCTTCAATTTAATTCCCTCGGACCTAGAGCTAGGTTCTTTCTTGTCTTTCTTAGGTGGGAAAACATTTTTAGCCACTTGCTGATTTTCAGATTCTAGCGCACTCTCCTTTCTGTCATTTTCAGCTCTCTCTTTGTCACATTGCACAATTTCAGCAGGAGTCATAGGAATCAAAGTGATTTTCTTCCCCTTGTGCATAAGAGTGTACTTGTTACTTCTACCGTAATGAATTGCATCAGTATCAAATTCCCATGAATGGCCTAACAAAAGGGAACATGCTTGCATAGGTACTACATCAAAATCAGCAAAATCATGGTATGTTCCAATGGAAAATTGCACTCTCGCAGTTTGTGTTACCTTCACCTTACCGCTGTTATTGAACCATTGAATATGGTAGGGATGAGGGTGTGCACGTGTGGGCAAGCAAAGCTTCTCCACCAGATCTGAACTCACCAAGTTATTGTAGCTCCCACCATCAATTATGACATGAACACGATGGTCCTTGACGATGAGGTACATCTGAAATAAATTATGGCGTTGTAGCTTGTCCGCTTGCTCCATTTGAGTGCTCAACACTCGTTGCACAATGATTGTCCTATAATTCTCGGTGGCAGTGGTCCCTAAAATCCCCTTATCATCGTCGTCCATCTCATGGTCATCCTCATTATCTGCAAGGTTAGCTGCAAGAGCATTTTCATCCTCAACATCACTAGCACTAATGTACCCACCTTCTTCTGTTGCAATGTACGCTCGACGACTTGGGCAATCCTTCATGACATGGCCCATCCCCTTGCATCGGTGGACACAATTCCCGTTGTACGACTCGTGGAAACAACCGATGAAGAACTCTTTGTTGGTGCTTGCACATGGTTAGATTTACTCACCTCGGGTGCACGTGACGGTGATGGTGCTGCTGAACGCGCCCTACTCGTGGAGGGGGCAGCAGGCCGATTGGTGGAAGGTAGGGTTGTTTGGGCTTGTCCCAGCGTCGATCTTGGCACCGATACACCACCAAAGTTGCTCCGTGTCCTTTGTTGTCTTCCCTGCAATTCTTTTTCTGCCAACATAGCAAGCTGGAACAATCTATTAATGTTATTATATTCTTTGTAATCAATTATGTCCTGGATTTCACGTCGTAAACCCCCATAAAAACGAGCCATCTTATCTTCTTCATCCTCAAGTACCTCACAACGCAACAAGCCTCTTTGTAGCTCTTGATAGTACTCCTCTACAGATCTATTACCTTGATTCAAGTGTTGCAATTTCTTACGTAAATCACGTTTGTATGATGGAGGAACAAATCTACTATGCATAGCTCGCTTTAATCTATCCCATGTATCAGGTTGTAAGCTAGAATTTACTACTTCATTCCACCAAATGATAGCAAAATCTTTGAACTCACTAGTAGCTTGTCTGACTCTATGTACTTCAGGAACTAAATGGGAGTTAAATTTTTGCTCAACAGTTATATCCCAATTTAAATAAGCTTCAGCATCATATGCACCCAAAAAAGATGGTATGGTAAATTTAACTTTAGAAAAAGGATCATCATTTCCATGACCATTGCAATGATTAAAATTATTACCTCCAATACCTTGACGGTTGTTATTCAGACGTTGTTGTTGTCGCACATCCTGTGCAGCGGCGCGAGCAGCAAAGGCATCGTGGTCCTCTCCATCCACATCATCTCCCACGACAGACTCTTCTTGATCTTCCACTCTGCGAGCTCCATTGGGAGGCGGCTGTCTCTCAAAATTTTCCAACCTGGTAAGAAGATTGGCGATGCTTCGCTCTATCCTCTCCAATCTTTGGTCATTATCTTGGCCGATCCTTGTGATATTTGCGTTGATGTCATTGAGCGCGTTGTTAAGCTCGTTCCGTGTAATACACTCATCTTCCTCAACACCTGCCATTGTTAGTTGAAAGAAAGACAAAAGAAACAAAGACAACCGGTAGTATAATCCCTATCAACTACTTTGGCGGCAGAAGGTGGATTCACTCACTTTCAAGCGCCGTACCACGCCTTACATTTGTTCTTACCAACGCAACGGGAAAGTGCAACTGGTGGCTGGTTCATGATACCATGAGTAGAGCGTGAGCGAGACGATTGCAAGGTAGGACCTGAACTGATAAGAAGTATGTGGAGCTTGGAAGGCAATATTAGGTAGCAAAGGAATAAGCAATATTGAAAACAGAATAGCAAAGTTGAATAGATGTCCAAAGTACTTGTCACAATTGTTGGTCTAACCGTGTTCCTAGAACTAGTTCAACCAAGCTAGGGATATAGTGAAGTACAAAGGACTCAAAGGATGCAAGCAATTCTGATTTTCTTCTTCTCTTTGCTTCTTCTCTTTCTCTTCTCTTTGTTTTTTTGTACCAGTTTGGCACTTTCTCTCCTCTTATTTTTATTTTATTTTTTTCACTTTTTTTCTAACACAAATATATACCTCTTAACTCAGAGGAGAAACAAAAATCTCAAAATTTGGAGCAACAAACAACAGTAAACAGATGCCCGAAAGAATTGACAAAACTGGACAGCAAACTTCTAGGCGCCGAAACTCAGTATTTGAAGCTTTTTTGGAGGGTCTAAAAATGCACAAGTCTTTTGACTTGTGAAATTTTCAAGTGTGCGTCGTTGTCCCCTTTGAAACAAAAAAAAGTAGACCCAAATCGGAGTTCATATGCAAAAGTTATGGTAGTTTTACTGAACACTGCGCAGATTGGGTCTATCTCGGCCTTCACTTCTTTCTTTCGGTTCCAGTTAGGGTTAAGCTATTGATAGGACTGCGTCTAGAGAATAAAGGCTAGCGGTGCAGGGCAATTGACACAAGGCGGCTCGTGACCTATCTAGGGCTTGCGGTGCAGGATATAGAACACAAGGCGGCTCGCAACGGCAAACAGAATAGGACTCGGTTTGATGTCGGTTGTTGGCTGTGGTGGGAAACAGCGTCAACTAGAGACTAGGTTCACGACTTCAACCAGCAACAAGATGATTACTATGGATACAAATTCAACAAAGCAAACTGAAAACGAAAATTGCAATGGCACAAGGGGTTATAGGACAGTGGAACGATAATGAACAGATCATGAATAAAAAATTTTTTGTAGTGCTAATTTTCTGGTCTCTAGGTCGATGGATCAATGAATAAGGTGGGGAAAACTAGGGTTACCTATCAGTAAACTGTGGCTCTGATACCACTTGATGTGCACGGTGGCCCGATCTTCCGATAGATGGAGGTAAGTCGATTGGTAGAGACTCGACGTTGACGATCTGGCTTTCGATCCGAACTCTGCAATCGCTACACCATGGCTCCATTGGTTATCAACCACACACAAACACGGTTGACCTCGCCAAGAAGGCTTATCCCTGCATGCGAATCAAGAACACAAGCAAGAACGTAGAAGAAGCAATCTAAAATTGCGAATTATATTAAGCACACGAGTTGGGGTTCCACAAACCGATGATCGGCGAAAACTGACAGGGTGTCTAGCTGAAATCTAAGCAAAACCCGCAGCCTAAAGTGGCGGCTACAGAATATATGATAGGGGGGCGTGAGGGGGAAACCCTAGGGTTGTGTGCGGCTGGAGGGGGCGCACACCACCTAGGCTTGGCCCTCACACGCTTACAAGGTCCAAAACAGTGATTTCATGCATTGTTTTGACGATTCTGGCCTTCTCATGACGAATCTGGAGCTGGGACCAGATCCATTGGAAAGATCTCGTCGTTATATTTCTAACAAGCACAAGAACTCCTCCATTGGACTTCGTATGAGAAAGTTATGCCCGTTTTAGTGAAGTGTTGTCCGCTGACTCCGAACTGAACTCCGAATTGTGGATGACTTGGACTCCGAATTGTTTTGGCATTCTTCTCCCATGTTCCTAAGTAGTAAAACATCACAAATATTTAGTAGCATCCCATCCTCAATAATATTATTATGATGAATAGCGAGAAACGAGCTCACCTCATGATTTAATTGACGTGCACGAGCTCTTGTCATAGGACCATGATATATGCATGTATCCAAAGGAGTGATATCCTCATCAGTGACACTCTACCATTGGTTCAAATGGCGACATAATCTCTAACATCATTTCAATTGGCAACAAAGTGAATGTCATTATTTCAAAATGGTGACAGGAATCTATTTGTCTTTTTTGGGTATTATTTCTATAATTTTAAAAAAATATATTATTTTTAAAATTTTGTGTAAGTGAGCTCCCATGAAAAATTGCAAAGCTACAACACTTACACACACGGGACATTATAAAAGACCTCTTTCACAGTCCATTAAATTCAATATGAACCATTCATTATTTTTGATTGAATGTATCAGATTAGCTAGTATTTATTTGTACTTCCTACATTAGTAGTGGTAGAAAGAAATATACTCAATAAATCAATGACTAGATCTGATTTCTACTAACCACCATATAATACTAGTATAATGCACTGTAAAACTCTTACAAAAACAAGTGTGGGGAGATTGCCATCGGAAATTACTCAACTTGGAAATTTGGTGTGTCTTCTTGTTAATGATGGCACTAAATTGGCTGATGGAGTCTCTTTTTTTTAATGATGTAATTGCCTGTTGGATTTGGTAACATGAAAGTACTTAACGTCCTCACCCAGTCAACGAGTGCACTGCAGGAGTTGGGCCAACTAACGAAGCTAAGGCAGCTGCACATACTTGGGTATCCTAAACAAGGAAACCATGCAGAGAAAATGATAACTTCTCCGTGTACACGTGCGTGTAACCTCCAATATTTGTCTATACAATTCAGAACTGAACTTGACGGATGAAGTTCCACATCCAGGAGGGCACTGGCCCCATCTGTAAAGTCCCCAAAGGATTGACTCAATTGTCAACCTCGAAAGTTTATTTCTTGAGGTCAAGAAAATTGAGAGTGAAGATGTACACATGATGAAATTTTTTTATTTAATATTTATATCAAATCTTTTTTGCAAAACTAATCGGTCAAATAAAAAAATTTGAAAACTACCCTCCCGTTGCCCTAGTAGCTAGGGGGCGATCACCCCCTACTGGGGCGATAGGCGGCCTGGCAAACGGCACAATTCGAAATCTAACGGCAGGAGTTGAAAAAATTAAAAAATATACCGATCGCCCCTGTCAGCGATAGGGCATCAGATAGCATTTTTTTGCAATTTTTGTTGTAAATTGTTTGTACAATAATTGTTGTATTGAACCGGGAAGAATTACCAAAAAAAACTTCTTGTTGTATTGAACCGGAAAAATTATTTTGCTTTGTTAGTGATACGCATCCCACTTAGGAATTTTCGTAGACTCGTAGGGTCCGCCGAATATGGTCGGAAAAATACGAGAAAAATCACAGGCGACCTACGCAACGCAGGCTACCACTTATGTATGGGCGAGATAGTTTAACGCTGTTCTCGATCCGGTTGCGAAAACCGAAAGGCACTCGCTACCACGAAACCGGGAAATCGTGGCCACTTAAGGGTTTTCGTAGCCCCGCGGGACAGGCCAGATGCAGTCCAAAAAATACGAGAAAAATCAAGAGTGACCTACGCAACGCGGGCTACCACTTACTTATGGGCGAGATAGCCAGATGTTGCCCCGGCAGGAAGTTGCGAAAATCGGAAAAGGCAATCGTGGCCATGAAACCACAGAAATCGTGGCCACTTAGGGGTTTTCGTAGGCCCGTGGGACAAGCCGGATATGGCCCAAAAAATATGGGAAAAATCAAGGGCGACCTACGCAACGCGGACTACCACTTACGTATGGGCGAGATAGCCAGACGTTGCCCTAGTAGGAAGTTGCAAAAATCGAAAAAGGCACTCACGGCCATGTAACCATAGAAATCGTGGCCACTTAGGGGTTTTCGTAGGCCCATGGGACAAGCCGAATATGGCCCAAAAAATACGGGAAAAATCAAGAACGACCTACACAACGCGGACTACCATTTACGAAAAGCACAACCATTACCGGAAACAGGAATTACAAATATTGTTTCCCGGTCTTTCCAAAATAGTACAAACTGCGTGGTAAATTAAGCCTTTTCGATAGGCTGGAATATATAGAGGGGAAATGAAAAAAGCGGAGGAAAGAGCCCAGAATCATTATTCTATATATGTACGACATAAATATACGAAAATAACCATATTAAATCTTGTTTAACTTAAAAAAATCGTTAACGCAAACACCGTACGTGATAATGTTGATGGGGTGCGGAGGGAGTTTGCAGAAATGGGGAATTTGAGCTCAGAATTTTTTGCGGATAATAAGGTAGGTCAATCTCTTTATTACGACTTCAAACAGGAGGAGCAGCACGAACAACAAAAGTAGTAAGAGCCTACATAGTGCATGAAGAACAATAAAACTAGAGGAGCATTACAAACAATGAACAATGAGACGTCTACTGAGTGCATCAAGGCCACTTCCCCTTATCCCATACCTCCGGTGGGGCTTCTCTGGCACGACGTGCCCTCTCTCATTTCCTTTCTCTCTCGGCCTCCTTCTCCTCCACTTCCTTAATATGTGCCTTCTCGCGTTCGGCGTCACGATCCTCTTAGAGCCGCCTCCTGAACTCCCGGTTCCCGAACTCTTGATCAAGGAGCCTTTGGTCCGCCGGGTCGATCTCCATGTCGTACCATTGCTTAAATTCACACAGTGGCGGAGGCGACTGAATGAAACAAAAATTAGGAAAGTTCCATGTAGAAATATTAGGAAACACGTATGATTATTACCATAAGGCGAAGCTTCCGAGCCTTCTCCGGCGGGTCGAATTCGTAGTTGCGGCACTTTCAATACCGCCTCTTCCAAGTTGGAAGCTCGTATGAGTTGACAAGCCCCAATATCAAGGCGATCACCCCATTTCAGGGCGATATTTACCATCGTGCAGTGTGCCTCTTAACATTTTCACAGCAGGTTATTTTTTTATCATTTATTATACGAAAAACAATTTGAAACAAATATTAAATACAAATATGGTGGGCCCTATCCCCCAGTATCGGGCGATCGCCCCATACCCAAGCGATATTTACCCTTTATAACTTTCGCTCTTGCTCGCGGCCTCGCACAGCCAGCAGCGAGAGAAGGGAAGGAGAGGGAGGAAAAGATAAGCAGAGGTTCAATCAAAAAATACCGAGGCGTGCAGTAAAGATTCTTAGTTTAATGTCGTAACGAAGAGTTTTATGTTGTTAAAATCGGAAGAGTGCCCAAGAAACCTACGCAACGCGGGCTACCACTTATCTATTGTCGAGCTAGCCGGGCATTGCTCCGGCACGATGTTGCGAAAATCAGAAAAATAAGCTGTATGACATGGCTAAGAAAAGATAACCTACGCAAATGCAAGCACTTAGTTCAGATAGTTAGACAACATGGTGGTGAAGATAAATAAATTACAAACGTACAGCTGTACAATAAGTCAGTCACGACGACGCCTCCTGATCTGCCCAGTGGGGTACGTGAGTGGCGACGGTGGACAGACGACCCTCCTAGCCCGGCCCTGCAGCACAGGGGTAGTGTAGTCTGTCGGCGACTCGGGTGTCTGTTGGGGTGGTGGGCCGAGGTACTCAGTGGACATGAACTCGTCCACGTCGAAACCTACCACGTCGCTAATGTCGTCGAAGCCCGAGTAGCCGAAAGCACCGTGGGGCCCTACTGTGGCCTGACACAAAGACTGGCCCGCGTCACCCCACCCTAGCCATCGTGGCCGTGGCGAGACGGCGGTCGGCCTCGCCACCCCACCGTACATCGCTCTGTAAGGGAGGACACGAGGGCTCAGACGGGTGACGTCTGGCTGCGGCGAGCCGACCGGCCGGGTGAGGTGTGGGCACGTAAGGACCCGACCACCAATTCAATCCATCTGATTTTACCGCACTATTCCTGTGATCAACGCTTAGTGCACACAACTTAACATCGGTAAGCATCATATCATACACAACGATAAGAATAATAAGACTTCATTTATTTAATATAACTAGTGTATGATCTTATGATCACTTACATTATTCTGCCACATGGGCTAGACTGAAGTAAACTTAAACAAATGAAGCGAAAAGTATAGCAAAAGACGTAGATGTCCCATCAGCACACCACAGGAGACTGGCAAGGATTGGCCTAGTGACTCGTGTCCACCTGAAAGTTCTCCTCCAATAACGGCGATGATTCCTCCACTGTTGTTGGTTGTTGATAGGCAAGGGTGAGTACAAAAGCACTCAACAAGTTGTGCACAGAATGCATTTCTACCATAGCTATATGCAAGGCTTATTCCAAAGAATGGCTAAGGGTTTACTTGCAGTAAAGCAGCATTTAAGAACACATACAATACATAGATTGAAAAGACAGTAAAACGAATAATAACAATAAATAGATTCAGTGATTCTCAAGTAAATTGAGTTTCCACCTAAATCAAGTTCTATTATCCACATATGGCATCCTGCCATCCCATTTAGTTGTCCATTTTATTAAACTAACCCTTGACTATAATTCCTGAGCTTTGCTCAATATCGTGAGCACGGCTATCCGAATAGTTTGTATACTCTGCAGAGGTTATGCACTTTACCCACACGATACAACCATGCACCACACAGGTAAATGATTATAACAAAGCCTTTACAATGCATCGGTTTCAACACTGAAGGGTTACACCACCACAACAGGGCCCCCCTCTTGCGCCATGTGAGTTTCCTCCGTACACCCGGACTCACACCACCACGATAGTACCCAAGCTAAGACTTTGCAAATTAGTCAGCTAGGCTGCCCCATAACAGACATGTGGTTGCAAGATTAACTCAGGTCAAAGGCTCGCAAGGTTAAGTCCTTAGGTTTGATTAAAGCAAGACTTGCACATACCCTCTGCCCATCGGGCCCACCCTGGCACACTTGCCCTTACCACTTGCCTCAATCTAAGTGATTACCAACCCTAGTTGATTACCAAGCACCACATGCTATCCACAAGTCAACATCGTTGTGTGACTTCCTCGCCACAACAACTCAATCTCTTTGTGAGACCACACGCGACTCACAAGTTAATATCATTGTTCCATATTCCATTAGTCAATATTAATAATCAATGATTCATATACATGTGATGACGTGGCATGGCTAAGCATTTCTATACCGTTCTAACCATCCCATGTTGATTTCATATTTAATCAACTATAGTAAACCAACCTAAGGTGACAAGTGAATCATGGCATACAATCGACAAGGTAGGGTATAATTCAAAGGGTATGATATCTAAATCCCAATTTAGGTTGAAATCATTTGTATGATTGAAATAACATGCAATATAGTAAAACAAAATAGCAACAATCTAAACATGGGAGCAACATGATCAAAGCATAACTTGCCTTGGTTAAGCTCTTGGTCTTGGTCAGAAAATTGCTCTTGAGTTGCTAACTCCTCCTCCGAAGCCTCGCACAATTCAACGTCTACGCGAATCGAGAAGAAATAGCAAATAAACACCAAAACTAGAGAAAAAACAAACTCTAAAAATCCAACAAAAATCACCATTAGATAGATCTCAATTTTACAAATTTTTAGGAATTTGAATCACCTCAATCGGAGTTCGTATGAGGGAGAACGAGCCCTCGAAAAATTCAAATTCCTGAAAAATCCATAAAATTGGAAAATACAAAATATCCGAATTATTTTTATAAAGAAAAATCCGAATTAATGCGTCAACTGACGTCAGCACTGAGCTGATCCGGTACGGCTAAAACGTGGCGCAATCGCTACCGATCATAACCGATCTAACGGTCATCAACAATACAGCTACGTGGCAAAACGACAGCCATCCGATCTAAATCGGACAACCGACGCTTACTGAGTACTTTACTATTACCCTAATCAACGTGGCGCAATCTTAACCCTTCATCTAAGATCGAACGGTGGAAATCTTACCCGAGCGGTGCACTGTGCCTCGAAGCGACGCGGCTTGATCTCGACGGTCCGATGGCAATCCAACGGCTGGCGTTGCTCGAGCACGGCGATGGCTGCACGGCGGCGCTGGGGTACCGGCGTTGAAGACGAAGACCACCCCGACGACGTTTCGGCGCTTCTCGGCGAGGAAGAATTAGCGAAACGAATCCGTCTCGACGTGATGAACTCGGATCTACCCTCAGAACGGCGGAAGAGTCACCGGCGGCGGCGGAAATGCGGTGAAAACTCCTCGAAAATTCCGGCAAGCGCGCGCGACTTCCTCGGTGACACCTCCGGCGGCAATGCAACATGGAAATGAAGCGGCGACTTGTGAGGATTCTCGGGAGAGGCTTCGGGGTCCTTAAATACCCGGCGGAGGCGCGTAAAATTGGAAACCATGGCGGCGGCGGAGTCCGGAACGGATACGGCGGCGGCGGCGAATTCGACTCGGACACGAAGACGAACAGCCATACGATCTTGATCCGACGGCCCGGATAGAATGGGGTTTCCGAATTGGTAAGTTTTGATAAAGGGCGGGCGATGAAAATCTAACGGCGACGGGCGCTAAGGTTTTTAGTAAATGACGCGGCTTGAAAATGGCCATTGGATCTTGATCCGACGGTGCGCGCTAATTCTCCCGAATCCATCGGTTTACTGGGCCGAACCTCGAAAGACAAGAAGGGCTTCGCCCGTATCGCTTCAAGGATTTTTTCGGGGTTTTTTATTTAAAATAAATAAGGAAAATCATTTGATTTATTTAGGGCAGTAAAAATACCGTAAAAATTCCAGGAAAAATCTCAAAAATACTTTGAGACATTCTGAGCTTAAATAAAATATTTTTGGCAAAACTTTATTTTAAACTTTTCTATTTATAATTATTTCTTGACAAAAGGTAAAATATTTTAATTTGAAATAATTCCAATAATTCTCAAAAAAATCCAAATAAATCCAGAAAATTCACAAAAATCATAAATTGCAATAGAACACTATTAAATAAAATAAAATCAAAAATTTGGGAGGTGGCCCACTAGGGAGGTGGTAGCGATGGGGACGTCTTGCACACAAGACCACGCCCTGCCCCGGCAGTGAGTAGGCGGCACATCCGCGACATCGCGCCGCGCCACCGGGTAAAAGTTTCCCGCTGCTGAACGGGGGTGAGCGCGATGTCCACGTTGAGGCCCGCCAACACGGACTCCGCCTCCCCGTACAACTGCCCTACAATATGTGCCTGCAAGTAATGCCAGCTTAATATGAGGTAATTTACATGAAAAAACATACGTGTAGGGTGACGGGGGTGACCCTTACCGCATAGTTCTCCCTTTGGGACATCTTTGAAGGGTACGTCTCCGACACCGACGCCGGAGCTGCGACATACGCTGCTAGTGTGTACCCAACCCTGAGCCGAGTCTGCGGTGCAAACCACTCCATGTAATCGTCGTACGTGGCAGCGTCGTACGGCCGGGTCTCGTCCACCGTGTCCGCCTCATCCCACTGCAACACCCACGGTACCATGCGATGAAAGAACGGAGTGCCCACTGGATGCCCCGCCCGGGTCATCCTGCAATGCAAAAACGGCAATTTACATACAACATGCATTCCGCGGGAATGGTAAGTATTGTGCTCAGGACACCTACCTGTGCGCGCCACGTGAGACAGCGTGAGTAGTCGGCAGGGGGAAACTCTGGAAGAGGCCGAACTGCCACAACACTCGGTGCGGCGAGTACTCCTCAATGCACAGGTCAAAGAGGAGGACCTTACGGGTGAGCCAGAGCCGATGGTCACGCCAGCAAAGCTCGAATAGCCCGTGAGGTGCTCAGACTGACTCAGGCGGCCGCAGACGGTGTCCACCGTGACGCCCTCGCCCCGCACTGCCAAACTCCCAAACGAACTTAGGGTACGCCTTCTTGACCTGCAGGTGGGCGTACACCAGCTGCAGGAAAAAAAGTAGTGCATCTTATTAAAGTGTCCAAAGTAGGGGGTTAGATACAAGGGGGCATACCTGTCGCTGAACCCAGTACAGGCCCATAGTGGGCCAGTCGATCTGGTGGTGGTGGTGGTATAGGTCCTGTGAGTACGGTGACCGGTCAACAATGGGCCTACCGATGGAGAAGTGCTCCCAGGACCACAGCTGCAGTAGTAGAACGCAGCCCGTCAACGTCGCCTGCTATTACCCAGAGACACCAAGAAGACCCTCAGACGCAGCACGCGAGCATGGCAGAGCCCCACGACCATCGCACCATCTGCTTACAACGCAAAGTTAGACATGTCCTTTCATAAGAGATTTTAACGAAATGTGTTACCTCCTCCGTCGGGGTGTCCGCGATAAACTGGGCGAACTCGATCAGGTGCCGGTCCCCCGTGTCCCCGTGCGAGGATGGGAATAGGTACCAACCGAACAGGAACAGTAGGTACGCTACCAAGTGGCGTGCCAGGTCCTCCTCGTCGCCTCCGGTGCGTGGTCACCAAAGCAAAGATTCGGCACAATATTGTCGCAGCTCGTCGCGATCCGCGGTTACAATGAACGAGGTACTAACCGTGAACCGGAGCAACCACGCTTCGACACCGTGCCGCCTCCGCCTTGTGGGGCACGCATGGGGGCTCGGGGTGTCGCCGCACTGGGAGAAGCGCCCAGTGCGCAAGCCACGCGGGCGGGGCGTCGGCGGCACAACTACACGCCCGCGCAGGGAGCCCCAGAGGTAAGACACGCCCCGCAGCTGGGGAGCCATCTCTCCGCAGGCGTGGAACGTGTGTTCTCCGTCCTCCACCGGTCCACGAGGGACCGTCGGTCGCCAGGACCGGTCAGACGAGAACCGTGAGACGTGGGTTCTTCACGCCGCTCGCTTCCACCATCCGGCTGTAACGAAGTAAGCCGGCAACTCATAACCTACACGTAATGTGTAGCGTCGTTAAAATTCCATTAACAGGTAAGTAAAAGAGTAGGAAAAGTCGGCACTCATCAGGAACCCAAAGTATGGTCGATCCGAAGAAACTCCTTCGGCACCCGAGACTGCAGTGTCCCCAGCCGCCGGCCCTCAATTGCGGACAACCTAGACCGGTGGGTCAAGTCCACGTGCTGGTCTAGCACTCGAGAAGGCCAAGAATACGCCTAACTCGCACCATCGCCGCTTATGCTCGCGTGGTTACAAAGCAAATTAATGGTTAGAAAGCAAATAAAGAAAACTGGACAATTAGTAAGTATATGAGCCAAATAAAACAAACCGATAATAAGTAAATGGTACACGCTATAACTACCAAAAATTAAATGAAAAGTAGTGAAATGTTCCATATTCAAATATATGTTCGATCAAGCACATACAACAAATAACGGTACATAGAATATAAAATTACATTGACGGGACAACAAATAACCGTACATAGAATCAAAAATTACATGAAGGGGACAACAAATAAATGGTACATAGAATTACATTATCCACAATTACGACGCTCAGACCGGGTCCATATCGCTCCTAATACGCCGTGTCTCCGCGACGCCCGACTTTCTGCTTCAACATTCGGATGTCCGATACCCATTGATGCCCTGGAGGGGGGGCCGTCGTGAATGATCCATCGACTCGGTACCCGTACACCTCGTTATGCCACGTGTTGAAAACACTTTGCTTGTATTAGTAGTGGGAGATGTACAGACAACATGGCTGGTGTGTCTCGCCTTACTAAAGAATCACGCGAAAGCACGGCAAGTGCGTATGTGGCTTCGGCAGAGCACTCACAACAAGCAGCTCGGAGTATGCACAGATGGGAAGTCCTCTCCCGATGGGCACCTCTTCGACCCCGGTCACTGCAGTGCATGTGGTACCTCCGTTCCACGCCACTCTCCGATGTCAAGCGATGTGTTTGTGCCTTCCGTGTCTTGTTGGCCATGTACATATAGACAACCATCGAGTAGGACAGGCGATTGTCCGACATACATGCAGCGGAGGCCTTGTACCGCTCAACGAAATATCTTTGGGTGCCCAGTAACACACCCTCAACAATGCCCACCAACGGAAGGCATCTCGCGCTTTCATTACCCGCTTGTAAATCTCCGCCAAAGTTGGTTGTCATTATTCCATAACGGAACCGCCTCGCCATGCGTAAGGACCATTTCTCCAACGGCTCGTGTCATATCCAATTCCGTGAAACTCTTTATGCTTGTCCCGCCCACGCCAATATTTGGTGCATCGGTCGGGAGCGCGCACAAGGCTGTGGAGTCATCTCCTTGCTCGTGGTACACCATAGGGTTCCTCGATGAACTAGTGCCGTCCCATGGATTCAGTGATTGCTTTTGGGTTAGTTCATCCAACGTCCTCCACAGCGAGTCGAACTTCCTTCGCTGGTTCTGTTTGCACAGCCGCTTGAACATGTTCATAAGCTCCTTGTTCCTGAATTGACGGAAAAAATTGGCACCCATGTGCCTCATGCACCACCTGCTCTTCAAGTCTGGCCACTTTGTTGCTCCCATGAGGTCGGACCCTTGTTGCATATCCACGATTGCCCTCAACAACCTTGCATGTTGGTCATGGATGACACATACATCAGGGCGGTCCTGGACAACTGCCATCTTGACTCTTTCAAGAAACCAGTACCAGCTCTCCATGTTTTCCCCATCCACGAAGGCCAATGCGACCGTGAGAACTCGGTTGTTGGCGCCCACCGCGATTGCGCTAGAATCGCCCTTGTATTTCCGTGAGGAATGTGCCGCCCATGCAAATGACCGGGTGACAGTGTCGGAAGGCATTTATGCATGCGCCGAGGGCGAAGAAGGCACGCTGCAAGACCCACTTGCCCGCGCACGCACCATCCGCGGGAAATTCTGCAAGGTCGATGACCGTACCGGGATTCCTACTTGATATTGCCCTGTGCCTTTCCGTAGCTAATCTTGTACTGAAACCTCTCCTCCACGGCTCTGATAATGGATCGAGGCTACAGGTGCAGATTGTCCACGATCTGACCATAAAACACATTTGCCACCCAAGTGGACGACAGATTGCGGTGTTCCTGCTCCGCTTCCTCCAGTTGGCAGTTATGCTCCGTCACTATGGAACATTTCTAGTAATCCCTCCACTTCCTCTTGTATGCATGCACCCGCCATGGGCACGAATCAACTACGCACTTCACGTCGTAGTCTTTTTTGCTGGACTTCACTACCTGAATTGCCGCCAAAGAGACATTGACTAGTATTTCACCGCATCCATCACAGCCTCCTTGTCTTTATATATGGCGCCCTGCGCGACCTCGTTCTCATGATACTCCCATGCATCTCTGTTCCCTTCATTCATTGTTAGGCCTTCGAAATTATAATTAGTCCACGCATCAGGTACAGGCACCTCAGGAGTATTGTCCTCCTCGTCCGAGCATTCGCCATCAGGGACATCCTTATCCGCACGGTCCTCCTCCTCCATCAAGTCAACTATGTGCTCCACCTCCTCCCTCGTCGCCCACCCCCGCGCCTCCACGGCTGCCTCCTCGCCCCGATCCTGCCGCCACCGCCAACCTCGTGTCCCTGCCTCCGGGTCTCGCCACCTTCATCATCGCATTGTTGCATATCTGTCCTCCCTCCTCCGTAATATCTACCCCGACAAAGACGAACCTCCGACACCGATGGAGGTACCTAGTACCAATCTACCAAAGAACATGAGCGCCAGCCCGCCTACAACAGACTCCAACATAGCTCCTCCATGCCGATGTCGCTAATAAGAACCAACTCTCCATAAAAAGTCTTGAGCACGGCTTACTACTACTCTAACCCGCAATTAACACTGGGTATCCAAACCAACATCCAAACATCCACTCCAACAAACCCTCAGATGTCCTATCTCTCGCCTAGATATGCCCCAGATGATCAAGTGAAAATGCCGACAAATCGACTCCATCCGGCCCATATGCTATCTCCCCATCTCCATAGAATATTTGAAAATACAATTTCTACGACATGCTGCCTACAACGTCGAACCGAAAAAATCATCATTTCTCCATCTAACCGCTATATAAATGTTACATTATATTGTCAAATTTTACTCTCATCGATTTGTAATAAAGGTTCTACATTTCCAACTTTTTTTACTCTACTAATTTCTAGTGTAGCACGGTGATTGACTATAAATAAGTAATTCGACTACCCATTTTTTCATTACGGAATTACTACTATATATTATTCGTTTGTCCTAATCTTAAAAATCAGATATATACATGATATATCTACTTCCTTTAATTTCTACGCCACAATTTCAAACATTGCCCACGAATATATGCCTAACCTACCATGTTAAATTAATAATATTAAATTTTTACCAAATTACATTTATAAATATTGACTAATATTTCTATTACATGGAATCTCAATATTTCTAAATACTACACAATCCTAATATTTCTAAACACTACATACTACATTAAATTCTAAATATTACCTACAAAAATCACCACACAAAATATAAACTAAATACTACAATTTCTAAATACTAAACAATACTAAATACTATATTAAATTTCTAAATATTACATAAAAAATTTTCGAACTTACCACAAAACCGAAGAACCAACTTTTTTTTCCCTCTTTTTTTTCCTTTCTCTTTTTTCCTCTCCTTTCTTTTCTTTCTTCCTTCTCCTCTCTTCTCTTTTCTTCCTTCTCCGTCATTGCTGGCTGTCGTCTCTGCCGCTCTTCTTCTTCGCTCAAATGAGCAACAACACAAGACGATGGGGATTTTAATGTCACGATCGCCTCTAACCAAGGGCAATCGCCCCAGCCATGGGCGACGGCCGGCACGTGGCATCGCACACGCAAACGGTCGGAGCGGCCATTTCGTGACCGTTAGGGCTACCCTCCTGTCGCCCCAACCACGGGCGATCGCTCCGTACTGGGGCGACGGGGGGTATTTCCGGAATTTTTTGGTTCGGCCGATTAGTTTTGCAAAAAACATTTAAAATAAATATTAAATAAAAAAATTCTACACATGATACGAGGCCTAACAGATTTGGAAGGTCTTTACTTTTTTTTTGAAGACGGCAAAAGCCGTGATTAGATTAGAATAGAATGAAGATAGGGTTTACAGAAAAAAGAAAAATACAAGGTGCGGTGAGAGCACCCGAGAGAGGGGAAAGACAGGAAGCTGGAGAAAAGGAAAGCCTTCAGGGCTGCCCCCGAATGAGATTATTAAGGTGTTTTGCTCCCGCCAATATCCAGTTAGCTGCCTCATCTTTGACAGCCTGGAGGATTTGATCGTGAGTTGTCTATCTCCTTTTGAAGATTTTGCTATCGCGCTCTTTCCACCATTGCCAGCATGTTAGGATGATTAAGGTTCTAACACCTTTGGAGCAGGTAGAACAGTGCAGGATAAGGTGAAGGCTCCATTGGTCGAGACGAGCGGAGGCCTCCCAATTGTCTGGATGGAGAGATGGACTACGAGCCCATTGAGCAACAGAGGACCACATACGTCTAGCCTGAGGACAGTGAACGAAAAGGTGAAGAACCGTTTCTAAGCTTTGGCAGCACATGAGGTAGAAGTATTGATTAGGCCAACCCCTGAGCTGCAGATGTTGTGCAGTCCATAGTCTGTCTTGCTGCGCTAGCCAATAGAAGATCTTACAGGTAGAGGTGCCCATACGGACCAAGTTGTGGTGAGGAAAGATTTTTGGATACAGCCATTGAACTGCAGCCGGTAAGCCGAACTCACAGAGTAGACACCATCTGATGTGTGCATCCATATGATGGTGTCTTTACTTGTACACAGAATAAGCCCCAAAGAAAGGTTTTTTTTTTTTGGGTCAACGGCAGCACAGGATTTCAACGTTGATGGTGTTTCACCCTCGCCTTTTGAACGGGTTTAATGTTTGAAGCCGGGTCTACTCCAAAGATCGAAGAATGTAATTTTCTGTTCAGTCACACACAACGCAATCTCTGAATCAGGGTTCCAATTTTTACCCAATTTCGGTGAATTTTCAACGAAATTTTGGATTTCGGGTCGTTACGAAATCTAAACTATCGGACGAACAAAAAAAATAAAATTACTACAGTAATCTTATTTATTTTTTGTGAAATTTTGCTGAAATTTTGTAAAATTTGGCCAGATTTGGTCTAATAACCCATAAGAAAGTCATCTTCTATGAAAATTTGTTGAACAACCGAATTTTTGAGATATTTTAAAATTTTGGTAGAAACACTGTTAGATTTTTATAAAATTATAAAATCTTGATAATAAGCTAAAAATTTTGTGGTACTATCTTGGGTATGTAGGAACATGTATAAAATTTTTTAGAATAATTGAATTTCATTTGTTATCTTTAAAAAATCAAAACTAAATGAATATAATTGGGACAAGATTATTTTGTCGTAATTTTATAAATTTACTTAAGTGTGATCATGATCTAAATTTTTATGAGAGATTAAAAATTACCTTAGTAACATTATATAAAATTTAAAAAAATAATTTTGTTTGTTTGCTCAATCAAATCTATGTAAGCACTAAACTTCATTTGTTATATTATACTTCAAAATCAAAAAGAGAAAAAACATAAATGGTACTATGCCTTGTAAGAATTTTATAAATTAACTGGAGCGTGATAATGATTCAAAATTTTTATGAGATATTTAGCATTTCCTTATCATACTTCTGTAAAATTTTCAAAAATTTTAAACCTTTTCTGATTGCTAAAGCAAATCTATGTATTGATTGTCGGGCTTTTATCAAGACATAGCAATATCAGAATTTTTAAAAATTATTTAAGCATGATCATAATCTAAATATTTTATATAACCATTAATCCTACATCAGGACCATTCAAAAAAATTCAAAATTTTATGATGTGGTTTGGAAAATGTTTCATTTCGTTAAAGTTTGCAGGTAAGCCTTTTAACAGGACAGTAGCACTGTTTGAATTTTAAAAAATTCATGATGCTTGATAATCATCTAAAACTTTTATAAGAATATTATAAATGTGTCAGTACTATCCCAAAAAAAATTTCAAAATTTTATAACCTCATTTGTTCCAATTTTCATTCAATCCAAACTTGTCGGTCAACATTTTATCAAGACAGTAGCAATATTTATTTTTTTAAAATTCATCAGATTTGATAATTATCTAAAATTTTTATGGTAATATCATCAATATGTTAGGACTCTCCAAAAAAATTTCAAAATTTTTCGTCATCGTTTGACCTATTTTTCAGTCGTGCAAAACGACCAAAATTTCAGCAATTTTGCCCAAAATTTCGGTAAATTTCGCGAAAATTCAGATTTTTTTCGATTGCAAACAGACTAGATTTGAATTTTGGTTTTTGAATTTTAACCAAAATTTGTTCAAAATATCAAAATTTCGCCGAAATTTCGAATTTCAACCATACCTAGTATTTTTCCTCCAAACAAAATTTGAATCCCTGCTCTCAATGGCGATCTTGATTTTGGGATTCAACACCTCTCGGGTGACATTGACAATGCGAAAGCTGAGGATATAGAGCTGTGGAGAGTGCAGTTACCACTCTTCGCTGTGGTCTACGGAGCGCCAAAAAACGAAAATAATTAGCCCGGTCTGGCCGAGCCCTGTTAACTGTTTATAATAGGGCCCTTTGTTCGAACATGGACCTCACTGTCCTATTGGGTTCAGTATGTATGTTGGTTGACTTATGTGTAATTAATATGTGATGTAAGGTCTAAAGTGCAAAAGTGAAAATGAAGTGTAAAAAGGAAAAGAAGGGATCAGAGCAGCGTATGCTCCGTCCATTTCTTTTGCTCCTAAGAGCATGTTTGGGCAGCTCTTTTATTTTTTAAGCTGAAAAGTTATTGTAATTTTTTTTACGAGAGACCTTTTAATAAATACTAGCTAATTTCCTCAGCAATAAACAGCAAAAACAAGTTCAGCCCAGTTTTCAGTTTTGACTTTTGTTGGTTATATATGGCTTTTGGCTTATGTCGAAAGTCATTTAAAAGTTGATCTGTTTGGAGGAACTAACCTTTTAGAAGCTAAAACTGGTTTTAAGCCCCAAACAGGGTCTAAATGTTTACCTCCGCTACTCCGTAATCTCTAATATAGATCAAATTCACTTAAACCTCCTATTTCCACAATCTACAATCACAATATAAAAATTAAAATATTAACACGGACGCAAACTAACAGGCTGATAAGGGGCCCAACCCTAGCAAGCTGGACCAAGTTATTTGGTTAGCCCCTTGAGCCGGAGCCACTGCCTGGCTAGCCTACGCGGCTCGTCGGCGATGAGCCATGGAGCTCAAATACCCCTCATCTGTGCTGGGCTGTAACAAGTTATATGGGCCATGCAGTAGCTCGTTCGGCTGTTCCCCTCGCGCGGCACATGGCCAACTCGCGAATTTTTTTTTATTTAATATTTAATTTTAATCGTTTTTTCAGAACTAGTCGCCCATGAAAAATTTCAAAACTACTCCACCTGCCGCCTCGCCGGCGATCGCTCAGACGGCGACGGCGGTCAGCTTAACGGCTAACTAAAAAAATATATAATAAATGGGCGATCGGCATCAGAGAAATTTTTTTTTGAAATTTTTTGTTGTAAATTGTTTGTAGAATTGTTGTATTGAATCGACTAATTAGAAAAAAACTTATTGTCATGTAATGAACCGAAAATTGTTTGTTTGTTAGTAATACGATCTCACTTAGGTATTTTCGTAGTTCAAGGGTCCGCCAATACGGCCGAAAAAATACGGAAAAAGCAGGGCGGCTACGCAACGGGATACCACTTCAGCATGAAGCGAGATGGTCGACGTTGACCCCGTGATTTTGTTACCAAAATCGGAAAAGGCACTCGCGGCCACGAAACCACAGAAATCGTGGCCACTTGGGTGTTTTCGTAGCCCCACGGAACAGGCCGGACACGGTCAAAAAAATACGAAAAAAATCAAGGGCGGCCTACGCAACGCGAGCTACGACTTTCGTACGGGCAAGATGGCCGGACGTTGCCCCGGCCTTTTGTTGCGAAAATCGGAAAAGGCACTCGCGGCCACGAAACCACGGAAATCGTGGCCACTTAGCGGTTTTCGTAGCCCCGCGGGACAGGCCGGACATGGTCAAAAAAATAGGGGAAAAATCAAGGGCGGCCTACGCAATGCGGGCTACCACTTACGACAGCGAGATGGCGGACGCTGCCCGCCTTTTGTTGCGAAAATCGAAAAGGCACTCATGGTCACGAAACCACGGAAATCGTGGCCACTTAGCGGTTTTGTAGCCTCCGCGACAGCCGGACATGGTCAAAAAATAGGGAAAAATCAAGGGCGCCCACGAATGCGGGCTACCACTTACGACGGGCGAAGTTGGTCGGACGTTGCCCCGCCTTTTGTTGCTAAAATCGAAAAAGGCACTCGCGCCACTTAAACCATGAAAACTTTTACGAGGTTCGAAAATTTTGAAACTTTTTATGGAGGTTCTGATAAATCAGTGATATTACCATAAAAATTTCAAATGATTTTAATATATGACGAATTTTTAAAATTCAAGCAATACATATATAATGGCACATACACCGAAAGTTCGATGATAAAATAAGCAATAGATTAGATTATATTATATTACATGGGCATTACAACAAAGGACGAGGTTAATAAGGAAAGCACTGTCGTCGTGGTGGAACAAATGATCGCTCCGCTTATCCGGTACAAATGTAATGATGTAAGACATTTTCGATATTACCTAACCCGCTCTAATATTGCGACGGTCATCTGACACCGCTCAATCCCTACTATGAAAGAACTCCATGGGGTTCCGCAGCTTCCCAAATTGCCGCCCATTGGGTGGCCTATGCCGCGACGCTCCCGGGTGTATAAGACTTAAATTTTGGTTGTTGTTTATGTGGATTTCGCCTCCCATATGGGCATGTCATCCCGATTCCTGCGCCCCTATGTTAATACCACCGGTTCCAGTGGTCCGCGAACGCCGAGGATTTGTTGCGTGGTGCGGACTCTCTACCGCGCTCCCCTTGTCCTTCTTCTTCGAGAGGAGGAACCTCCCAAGACCTCATAGTTGGCTGCTGGCGGAGACATGCGAGACGCCGCCTGCTTCGCTCAGACTCCACTATATGGTGCAGGAGGTGTGTGTTGGGCTTATGCTTGACAACCGAAAGCGTGCCTCTGCAACAATGCAAGATGCCCGCTGGTGGTTGCATAACACCGTAGGCGACTCGGGTCCGGCTTTTCGGGCGGTAGTGGCACCACGGAGAGGGTTGTTCCCCGCTTATCCCATGCAAAGTTGCTCGAGATGTGGGTGGTACGCCTCCTGTCCACCCAGCTTGAAGTACCAAAGACTGCTCCTCCTCGGCCAAGGGCACCGTAAAATCTCCGGTCCGCTAGATCACCGTGGCGGTATCAACCATCGCCGAGGCCATGTACGCAAACGCCGGGCTTTGGTGGCCCCGAGGAGGTTCCTCCTTGACTTGTTGTTGTTTGCAAGTGTCCTTTGAACTCCTGTGGTACGATGAACTGTTTAGAACTACTACTTTGTGAGTTCAACATGAGTATGTCGCATGAAACTCACCGATCGGTTGGCCCCTTGCACACCGCCCTAAGCGCGGGTCGATCTAGAAAAGGGACATATCCCGCGGCCTCCCACCGGGTGAAGTTCTCGGGCCAAGCGGGTAGTTGTCGTGGCGCTTGTTGAGAAATTCAGAGTCACGCCGTTCGCCCGCCGATCCATTGGAAGAAGCAACACCGCCCTCGTGGCCGATAAAAGAAAGAACGATGCATGAGATGGTAGTGTTACCTCAGATTGTGTGGATGCCAGAGGTTTACCTCAGACGGCGGCACAAGCAGAGAGTGCGCGGGCGGCCGCCTCCCCATGGGTAGATTGCATCATCTTCGCCGAGGTTGCAATGACGGTCGGGCAACTCCGCAGAATCGGGCGCCGACGCCATCGCATCCGGATATTCGGCGGAGGATTTCTACTGTCAAGAGGCGATGGTAGAACGACATTGTCTCTCTCCTTCCTTCGCCTTGTTCTTTCTTGTTCTCTCCCCGCTGGGTATGCGAGGGGGCGGCGAGAGCTAAGATTATAAAGGGTAGATATCGCCTGGTATGGGCGATCGCCCATTTCGGGGCGATATTTACCTTGGGGCAAGGTGCCTCGACATATCAGGCTATCGCCCCATTTCGCTTAAATTTACCTTCGGCAAATGTGCTCTCGACATATCATGGCTATCGCCCATTTCAGGCTTAAATTTACCTTGGGGCAAGCAGCTCTCGACATATCAGGCTATCGCCCATTTTAGGCTTAAATTTACCTTCGGCAAGGTGCCTCCTTACATTTTCACAAAGAAGTTATTTGTTCATTGTTTATTAATAGGCAATTATATATTGTCGAGCTATGCGGCGTTGTTCGCACGGAAGTTGCGAAAATCGAAAAATAAGTCGAACGACATGGCTAAGAAAACATATCTACTACTCGATAGTTAGACAACATGGTGCTCAAGATAAATACATTACAAAAGTACAACTGCATAACAAGTCACCACGGCGACGCCTCGATCCGCTTCGGTGGGGTACGTGAGTGGCGACGGCGACGGACGACCCTCCAAGCCCGCCCCGCTTCCCGAGGGGTAGCGAGTATGTCGGCGGCTCGTGTGTCGCTGTGGTGGTGGCCCGTGCTCCTCGGGGGACATGAACTCGTCCACGCCTAAACTCATGATCTCGCTAATGTCATCAGACTCGAGTAGTCGACAAGACTGCGGCGGACTCGCTTCGCCACCCCACCTCGACACCGCGGCCAGGCGAGAGACGAAGATCGCCCGCGCTACCCCACCTCGACATCGCGGTCAGGCGAGAGACGAAGATCGCGCTGTCACCCCACCGTACACACGCGCTCGTGGAGGACACGAGGGCACGACCGGTGACGCCGGGCAAGCAGGGCCGACTCGCCGGGCGAGGTGTGGGCACGCCCACTAGGCGGGAGGTGCCGGCCGGGCGGCCACCACGCCTCGCCCCGGCAGTGAGTAGGCGCACATCCGCCCCATCGTGGCACGCCACCGACAAATTGTTTCCCGCCGCCGAACGGGCTAAGCACGACGTCGCGCCGAGGCCCGCCAACACGGACTCAACTCCCCGCACATCCGCCTCGCAAGACGCGGCTCGCAAGTAATGCCACTTGATATGAGTTAATTTACATAAAAACATACGTAGGGTTTTGGGGTGACCTTACCGCAACGCTCTCCTCGACATCCGGAAGGGTACGCTCCGACACCGGCGTCGAGCTGACATACTCTGGCCGGTGTGTGCCCAACCCTAAGCCGAGTCGCCGCACGCACCACCATGTAATCGCCAGACGTGGAATCGCCGACGGCCGGGTCTCGCCCACTCGCCCTCGCCGCTTCGCCCCATCGTGACGCCCACCAGATTACGCGTTGAAAGAACGGAGTGTTTAGTGCATGCCCCGTCCGGTCATCCCGCAAAGCAAAACGGCAATTTACATATAACATTCATTCCGCCGAATGGTAAGTATTGTGCTCAGACACTTACTTGTGCGCGCATGTGAGACAAAGGTGAGTAGTCCGCAGGGGAAAGTCCGAAGAGGCCGAATCGCGCAGAAGACCGGCAAGGGCGAGTACCTCGACGACAAAGTCAAAGAGGAGGACCTTACGGTGAGCCAGAGCCGATGGTCACGCCAAGAATGCTCGGACAGCCCGTGAGGTGCTCGGACTCGACGTCAGACGCACAGACGGTGCCCACCGTGACGCCCTCGGTGTGCAGGCTGTCAAACTCCCGAACGAACTCGGGTACGACTTCTTGGTCTGGCTGGTGGGTGTACACCACAAGGAACAAAAAGAAAAGGCCTTATTAAAGTGTCCAAATTAGGGGTTAGATATAAGGGGCATACTGCTGCTGAACTCCAAGAGAGGCCCATAGTGGGCCACCGATCCGGGGAGGCCGTGGTACAGTCCGTGAGTACGGCGCCGGGTCAACCTCGGCCTATCAAGGAGAAGTGCTCCAGACCACAACCGCAGAGTAGAACGCAGCCTGGCCATCACGCCTCTTTGCCTACCTTTGAGACACCAAGACAGACTCAGACGCAGCATCGCGAAAGCACACAGCAGAGCCCCACGACCATCGCACCATCTCGCGGTACAACGAAAGTTAGACATGTCCCGTCAGAAGAGATTTTAACGAAATGTGTTACCGGTTCGCCGGGTGTCGGCGATAAACCGGGCGAACTCGACCAGTGCCGGTCTCACCGTGTCCCCGCGGCGAGGACGGAACAGTACCAACCGAACAGACTAGCGTGTACGCCCTGTGGCGTGCAGTCATCTCGCGCCTCCGGTGGAGAAACTCACCGCAAGATTCGCATGCAAAGATTGTCGCAGTTTCGGGCGATCCGCGGTTGCAATGAACGAGGTACTAACTGCGGAACCGGAGCACCACGCTTTCCGACTCCGTGCTTCTCATCTGCCTTGTGGGGCACGACGGGTCGGCCGCGGGTGTCGGTCCACCGGGCGAAGCGCGCCCAATCGCCACACTAATCGAGGGGGCGCTGCGGCGCACAATCGCACGACTTCGCAGGGAGGCCGAGGAGGTACGACACGCCCCGCAGCTGCGGGAGCCATCTCTCCGCATGGCGGGTGGAACGTGTGTCTCCGGTCTCCACCGGTCCACGAGAGCGGCCGCCAGGACCGGTCAGACGAGAACCGTGTGACGGCGGGTTCTCCACAGCCGCTCGCTTCCACCATCCGCAGAACGGAAGTAAGCCGGCAGCTCAGAACCTGCACGTAGTGTGTAGCGCCGTTAAAATTCCATTAGCGTAAGTAAAAGAGTGCGAAACTCGGCAGCCATCAGGAACCCAGCTGGTCGATCCGAAGAAACTCCTTCGCACCCGAGACCACAAAGGTCCCCAACCGCCGCCCTCAATCGCGGACAACCTAGACCGGTGGGTCAAGTCCACGGCCGGGTCTAGCAGCTAGGAGAAGCGCCAAGAAGACGCCTAACTCTCGCCATCGCCGCCGCACCTGCGTGGTTACAAAGCAAATTCATGGTTAGAAAGCAAATTTATGGTACACGCTGTAACTACAAAAAGTAAATGAAAAGTAATGCAATGTTCCATATTCAAATATTACATTAACGGGATAACAAATAATTGGTACATACACTCGAAAATACATTGACGGGGACAACAATTAATCGGTACATAGAATCGAAAAATACATTGACGGAGACAACAATTAATCGGTACATAGAATCGAAAAATACATTGACGGAGACAACAATTAATCGGTACATAGAATCGAAAATACATTGACGGAGACAACAAATAACTCGTACATAGAATTGCATTATCCACAATTACGACGCTACCGACTCGCCCATATCGCTCCTAATACGCCGTGTCCTTCGACGCCCGACCTTCGCTTCAACATTCGGATGTCCGCACCCATCGATGCCCCGGAGGAGGGGCCGCCGTGAACGATCCATCGACCCGCACCAGACACCTCGTTATGCCACGGTTGAGAACACTCGCTTGTAGTAGTAGTGGGAGATGTACGGACGACATGATCGGTGTGTCTCGCTGCGGCAATCACGCGCGAAAGCACGGCAAGTGCAGCAGCGTGGCTTCCGCAGAGCACTCGAGTCGCAGCTCTGAGTACGCACAGATGGGAAGTCCTCTCCTGGGCACCTCTTCGACCGGCCACCGCGAAGGCACGTGGTACCTCCATTCCACGCCACTCTCCGGTGTCAAGCGATGTGTCTGTGCCTTCCGTGTCTTGTTTGCCATGTACGTAGAGACAACCGCCGAGTACGACAAAGCGATTGTCCGACATACATGCAACGGAGGCCTTGTACCGCCAATGAAATATCTTTGGGTGCCTAGTAACACACCTCAACAATGCCCACCAACGGGAGGCATCTCGCGCTTTCATTACCCAGCTTGTAAATCTCCGCCAGTTGGTTGTCATTATTCCATAGCGGAACCGCCTCGTCATGCGTAATGGACCATTTCTCCAACGGCTCGTGGTCGATCCACTCCGTGAAACTCTTTATGCTTGCCCCGCCTACGCCGGATGTTTGCGCGCGGTCGGAGCGCACACAAGGTGGGGTCATCTCCTTGCTCGTGGTACACCATAGGGTTCCTTGACTAACTAGCGCCATCCCTTGATTCAAGTGATTGCTTCTGGTTAGTTCATCCAACGCCCTCCACAATGACTCGAACTTCCTCCGCTGGTTCTGCTTTGCACGTACCGCTGAACATGTTCATAAGTTCCTTGTTCCCGAACCGACGGAAAAATTGGCACCCATGTGCCTCATGCACCACCGCTTCTTCGTGTCCGCCACTTTGTCGCTCCCACGACGCCGGACCCTTGTTGCATATCCACGATCGCCCTCAACAACCCTGCATGTCGGTCATGGATGACACATACATCAGGGCGGTCTTGCACAACTGCCATCTTGACTCTTTCAAGAAACCAGTACCAGCTCTCCGTGTTTTGCCCCTCCACGAAGGCCAATGCGACCGTAGAACTCGGTTGTTGGCGCCCACCGCGATTGCAGTTAGAATCGCCCTTGTATTTCCTCGGAGGAATGTGCCGCCCATGCAAATGACCCGGCGACAAAGGTTTAAGGCATTAATGCATGCGCCGAGGGCTAAGAAGGCCCCACGAAGACCCACTTACCCGCGCAAGCACCATCCGCTGGAAACTCCGCAAGGTCGATGACCGCATCGATTCCTACTTGATATTGCCCCGAGCAAGTGTGGAATATTCTCGTAAGAAGCCTCGTATGTCCCGAACCGTATTTGTAAAGTCGTTTTTTGCTCTCCATGCCTTTCTATAGCTAATCTTGTATCAAACCTCTCCTCCACGGCTCGATAATGGATCGAGGTCAGAAAGCGGATTGTCGACGATCCGACCATAAACACATTTGCCACCCAAGTGGACGACAGATTATGTGTTCTCGCCCGCTTCCTCCGCTAGCGCTATGTTCGTCACTATGGAACATTTCCAGAGTCCCTCCACTTCCCTTGTATGCAAGCACCGCCATGGGCACGAATCAACTACGACTTCACGTCGTAGTCTTTTTGCTGGACTTCACTACTCGAATTGGCGCCAAGAGACATTGACCAAGATTTCACCGCATCCATCACGGCCTCCTTGTCTTTATATATGGCCCTCGCGCGACCTCGCTCTCATGATACTCCCATGCATCTCTGCTCCTTCATTCATTGTCGTCTTCAAATTATATTTAGTCCACGACCGGGACAGCACCTCAGAGTATTGTTCTCCTCGTCCGAGGCGCTCGCCATCGTGGACTTCTCATCCGCACGGTCCTCCTCCTCCATCAACTCAACTATGTGCTCCACCTCCTCCCTCGTCGGCCACCCTCGCCTCCCGGTGGCTCCTCGCCTCGATCCCGCCGCCACCGCCAACCTCGCCACCACCTTCATCATCGCGTTGTTGCATATCTCAGATTCCTCCTCCGTAATATCTACCCCGACATCACGCACCTCCGACACCGATGGAGGTACCGTACCAATCTACAAAGAACATGAGCGCCAACCCCGCTCTACAACAGATCCAACATAGCTCCTCCATGCCGACGTCGCGTTAATAGGAATCACTCTCCATAAAAAGTCTCAAGACGGCTTACTATCGCTTCTAACCCGCAATTAACACTCTGGGCATCCAAACCGAACATCCAAATATAAACTCCATCAAACCCTCAGATGTCCTATCTCTCGCCTAGATATGCCCTCAGATGATCATGAAAATCCCGACAAATCGACTCCATTCGCCCCTGTATATCTCCCCATCTCCATAGAATATCTGAAAGTACAATGTCTCCGACATATCGCCTACAACGTCGAACCTAAAAAACCATCATTTCTCCACCTAACCGCTATATAAATGTCACAATATATTGTCATCAAATTTTACTCTCATCGATTTGTAATTGCCTACCATGTTTTTAAATATACTAATTTTTAACGAATACGGTCATTGACTATAAATAAGTAATTCGATTACCTATATTACATACCGCAAATACTAAATATTAAATCTCTAAAATATTAAATACCGCAAATACTAAATATTAAATCTCTAAAATATTAAATACCGCAAATACTAAATATTAAATCTCTAAAATATTACATACCGCAAATGCTAAATATTAAATCAGTAAACATTGCCTAATATTTGTACTATCCAATCCTAACTAAATTAAATTTCCAAATATTATATTGATTCTCAACATTTCTAAATACTACAATCCTAATATGTCTAAATACTATATTAAATCTCTAAACATTACCTAATATTTCTACTACCAATCCTAATATTTCTAAATATTACAAAATACTAAAATTTCAAAAAAATTACATATAAATTTAATGGACTTACCTTCAAAAACGATGAATATTTTTCCCCTTTTTTTCCCTCTCTCTTTTTTCCTCTCCTTCCTCTCCTCTTCTTCTCCTCGCTCTCGCTCTCCTCTACTAAGAAGAACCAAATGGCCACAAGATCGCCACTGGGTATAAAATACCCTGTGTCGCCTAGGGCATGGGCGATCGCCCCAGTGGGCGATGACTGGCGACGCCCGACGCAGGTCCTGCGGCGGGCGTTGGCGCTGCTTCCGACTTCCGATCACAGGGACAGCTGCCGCCAGATAGAGGCATCATGCATGGGTGAGGGCCGTATTTTGAAAATTTCTCCCGCGGGCGACTAGTTCTGAAAAAACGATTTAAAATAAATATTAAATAAAAAATTCGCCAACTCGCCTCCAAATGCGGCCGAAGTTCCCATTTGGCCACATTCCCCCAAGTTCTCGTTCTCACTGCCTCCTCTAGGGGTGAAAATGGTACGGGTTAATCCCGACCGATTCGGTACCAAACCTGATTAAAATCGTATCCGGTCGGATTTGGATACGGTACCGGATAGTTGCTACCGGATACGATAGCGCATATGGGAGTCGTGAAATCCGACCGAATAGCTTCGGTATATGGTAACTGGATACTATCCGACCGGATATCCGAATGCTGAAAATACGTGGCATTCGTATTATGTATACATATATTGTAGGAAGAAATTGTTAGTGATGATGACTGATGGTACGGCATGTCGAACTTATTATGGTCGTATGGATTTATGTAGAAGTATGAAATGTTAATTATATTAAACTTGTGGCTTGTCGATTGTCGAATTTGTGTATGAATTTTGAGTATGAATTTGCTAGTGATTGTCGAATTTTGTGTATGAATTTGATACCCCTATTAAACTTGTGTTGTGTGAGTTGTCAAACTTATGTAATATATATGAATTTATTGCTAGTCGAATGTTTCAACAAGTATGTATCCGTTTGTATTATCCTTTTCCGAACCGAATCCGGTATGTATCCGCCCCGACAGTACCATATCTGAAACTCCGAAATATCCAAATTCACATCCGTATTCGGTCTTACCGTATCCGATTCCGAATCCGGGAAAAAAATATGGGTTAGAATACGGAAACAGCAATATCCGACCGTATCCGATCCGTTTTCACCCCTAGCCTCCTCTCCTTTCTCACCAAATTTGAAACCCTAACAAGACGACTCGAGCAAGGTTTGAAATCTCATTTTCGAATGATATTTCGGAATTGGTCAAAATCTGAAATCTCACCGATATCACAGAATTTCAGACAAATCCTAGATGAAATACAAAAACAAAAATTCAAATCCGGTTTTTTCTTGCACTGAGAAAACCAAAATTTCGATCGAAATTCCCGAAATCGGTGAATTTTAAAAATGCGAAAAATGACACAAACGATATAAAAAAAATTGAATTTTTTATGGAGGTTCCTAACACATCAGTGATGTTCCCATCAAAATTTTTAGATGATTATCAAGTCTTAATTTTTAAAAATTCAAACATTGCTACTATCCTGATAAAACGCTGACCGATAAGATTTAACCAAATGAAAAATGGAACAAAACATGTTAGAAAATTTCAAAACAAATGGATAGTTATAGTACATCACTAATGTTCCCATAAAATTTTCAGATGATGATCAGGCTTCATGAATTTTTAAAATTTTAGACAGTGCTACTGTCGGCGTACTTTACGCCAGGGTACCCTCTCCGCTGCAGATAAGTAAGCCCACGTGACAGCCTGTCGAGCAGGCGGACGACCAAGCCCCTCTCACCGAGCGTCGGCCCACATGGTGGCCTGGCTAGCAGGCGGGCGTTCAGGCCCCTCTCGCCGGGCGACCGGCCCACGTGGCGGCCTAGCGAGTAGGAGGGCGTTCAGGCCCCTCTCGCCGCCCGGGCGAAAGGTGGGCAACCAGTGCCCCTCACGGGCCGACCCACAAGGCGGCTCGGGCGAACAAAGGGCGACCGCCCCCTCGCTGGGCGCTGCCCACGTGGTGGCTCGGGAGCAAAGGGCATTCAGCCCTCTCGCCGTGGTGGCTTGACGTGGCGACTGGCAAGCAGTAAAGCGATCAGCCCTTCACGAGCGACGGCCCACGTATGCTCGGGCGAGCAAAGGCAGATCCCTGTAGGATACCCATGACTCATATGGAGAATTGAATTAGTCTCCTAAATATTCATTCATTTTGCTAGTCGATGTCACATTTTCCTAATGAGTCTTTTTAGTCTTCTCTGTCAGTTTAGTCTTAGTTCCAGAATAAACAATTGGTCAGCACTCCTGATCAGTGATTACATTTAAAGTTGAATAAATTGTTATTTCCTAGGATATTTAATTTATTGTTCTATATTTTACAATATGTTCCTGTTGTAACAATTACTTGATTGTTAAATTATACTTCTAATATAAAACAAAGTATAATCCAATGGCGGATGTTGGGAACCGAATGTGCAAATCCGGACCCTCTGTGTATTTCGCACTAGTCCAGGATCACGCTAGTGCACATAGGCTCAACACAGATGAATATCACAATCATACTCAACAATAACATAAATAAGACCTTATCAAGTTTAATATAACTGTAAAACGACCTTATGGTCCACCTTACATGATTACGCCACGCAGCGCTAACTGAAAGTAAATAAATAAACTACAGCGGAAATAAACAAACGTGTAGAAACCCTTCAACTGCCACAGGCAACTGATAAGGTTCGCACCCTAATTGTTCGTCTCCTCCTAGAACTCCTCCTCGAATGCAGGCGTTGCTTCTTCCTCAACTGATGATGTTGGTGGCAAAGGGTGAGTACATAAAGCACTCAACAAGCCGTGCACAGAATGCAAGTCTACTTACTATATGCATGGCTTAATACAAAGTAGGCTATAAGGTTATTTTGCATAAACAGCATTTACAAAAGAATAACATAAATAGATTGAAAAACAGTAAAACAAATAATAACAGTAATAACTTTTGCATTTATTTTCAAAGTCCAACTCCTAACCTTGTTTCCACGTTCCACCATTCCATCCCCACATTTGTTTTGATAAAAAGCTAACCCTTGACTGTAATCACCGAGCAATGCCCAATACCGTGAGCATGGCTATTCGAATAGGTTTTACACTTTGCAGAGGTTATACACTTTACCCACAAGATATAATCAAACACCACCAAGGCGAGTGACCATAACAAAGTCTTTCCAATGCCTATAAAAACCCAGTACTATCCGCTAAGGTTTCAGCACTGGTGGGACTGGTTACCACATCTAGGGGCCCCTCTTGCGCCATGTGAGCCAACCCGTGTGAGGACTGGTTACCACTACCCGGGCCTCACACCACCACGATAGTACTAAAGTCTAGACTCAACAAATTACTCAGTTAGGTCTGTCCTATTCTAGACTTGTGGTTGTATGAATGACTCAATTCAAATTCTTGCAAGGTTAAGTCCTTAATCGACCAAGGCAAGACTTGAAGGGAACGCGTAGGCTACGCTAGCCGAAAACAAAATTTTTTACGCATTCAAACAGGATACATGCGAGTAGTGAATCATGGATCATTACCCTTGGAGCACATTAGCAGCGGAAGAAGGGTGGGTGAAGGCCCCAACGACTCCAAAGTACATGAGTAGATGCCGAGTTGATGTCTCCTCCTCGCGATCACAAGACGCAACATCAGAGAGGAAGTAGACGTTTCGCCAATCAGCGCCGAGGCAGATGCAACGACGCCTACTACGGTATCCACACGCCCAGTAGGATCACTGGCACAGGTGTGCTAGCACCCACGCAGCGCTGCGGCTAGGGTTTAGGAGTGGGATGCGGCGACGGCTAGGGTTTGTGGTGGGGAGAACCTCATAGCTGCACATCCCCCCACGCCCCTTTATATAGAGTGCACTAACGGGCCTTCTACGATAGAAGCCCACTAGGACTCACACTAATGGATCTTCTACAAGAGAAATCCATTAAGACGCCAGAGGATCCAAACTGTAAACCCACTAATGGATCCAATCCATCGACATGATCCAACCTGCTAAGTGTGCTAACCGTTAGGTTCATGCATAAACGGCCATGGCCCCGAAACCTCTTTTTCCAAACCATCGACAACAAAGGGTTCCTAGTAGGACATGTTGTCCCCGAATGCACAGAGTGATCGTATCGGCTGAACCTTGATATACTCATATACCAATCCTTTTGCCACGCGATACCAGTCAAGCTCAAGGCAAGATGCGTGCCATCCTTGTGATAGCTTGACCCATTCACTCATCAATGTAATGGATATAATTCGTGATTAACACTTTAATCACTTTGGCATGGCCATGCACTTTTCCTTATCCATCCACACCGAGGGGCTCAGAGATATCTCTCCCATTATTAAGGAGGGGCAAATTCCATCTTGATCTCTTATATCTCACGTCATGTTTCATGGCATACCCGTAAGCTACCTTTATAACTCCCCTGCTACGGAGAAGCGTTTGACAGCTCCAAAGTATACAATTACACATGCTGAGAATCAATAAGAATCTCAGGTCAAAGGATCGTATAGGTATACCACTCGAGACTACACCCTGATGGCACTTCTAACATAACAATCTCATCAGTATCTCGGAGCGGGTCTATTCAACCCCATATTCTCTAACATGTGCCCACATTATTGATTTGATATTTCCATATCTATGGTATGTGAAACATTACCATCAATCAATACATGTGATTGTCCCACATAATGATATGTGACCAGGGATCGCTTAGAATAATATCATATAACCAATGTGTTTCACAATTAAGTCATACTCAATGAACAAAGGAGTAACATTTATTCATGGAACTGATAAGTACATGAATATAGACGTATGATACAATCATCTCACATGATCGCCTCTAGGGCATATCACTAACAGACTAACCAAAAATTATTATGTCCAAACCACAATCATCATAAAAAGCAAATGCGACCGCCCACGTGCCAATATTGGCCCACCACAAAACCATGCCACTTGCCTCGGTCTAAATCATTTTACCACCCCAGTTGATTTTATCATGCACCACATGCCATCAACAGTACCAACATTGTGTGACAACACCGACACATAATTAATAAACATGTTCCATAATAATTAAGCAATATTAAACATCTGTTCATGAAATAGTGACTCGTTGCATGGCTAAGCATTCTACTTGCGTTCTAGCTACCCACATTGGCATATTTAGCTACCAATTACTATCACACCATTCTAGGGTGACAAATGAATTAAGGCATACGACATGACAAGGTGGACATAATTAAGTGGACGATTAACTATTCCCAACATATGACAAACCTTTAATAATTGAAATATATGCAATACATTTAAAACAACATAGCATTTAAACATAGGTTCAACATGGTCAAAGCACGACTTGCCTTCAAATGGGTCTGGATCCTACTCTACAACCTGATCAAGTGCTGGCTCCTCAACCACAAAGTCTCTCAGCAACTCAACGTCTACGCGCAATCGAAGGAGAAAGCAATAAATATCAAAAATAGAGAGTAAATTCAACTCCAAAAGATATAGCCTTTCAAAGTTTACAAATTTCTAGGGACTAGAATAAAATTCACTAAATAAATAGAGCACAATTTTACAAATTTCTAGGGACTGGAATCACCTCAATCGGAGTTTAGATACAAAAGATATAGCCTTTCAAAGTTTTAATTAATTGGAAAACCCTAAAAATCAGAAAATCCGATTTATTCAAATTATTTTTATATGGGAAATTCAAATTTATGACGTCAGCATAACCTAATGATGATGTCAGCACATAAATGAATTTTGGTCAAATTTTTTTCTACTGGAAATTATTTATGACGTCATTGCTGACGTCAGCATGATACGTGGCCCAACCACATGCTGACACGTGTTGCAACGAGAAGCTGCCACGCGTCACAGCACATAGACCCGGTTCACAGAACAGTACGGGACCACGGTGGACCGACGTACTGTACCATGCACCGACTGACACAAGCACTGGCGTCAGTAGGACAGCTAGACCAATCAAGGCATGACACGTGGCACTACACTATTATCCGAAGCTCAAATCAATCTCGTCCGTCCGATTCAAAACGAACGGCCAGGATTGATTCCTCATGAAGAGACACTAGCTTGCTATGGGCTTGACATGCAGTGCTACGGCTACCCTCGGATCTAGATCAGACGGCGCGGCAGGCAAAGCGATGATGCGACACGCGGTTAGGTCGAAACCGATCGGCGCGCATCCGACGACTACGGCAACTACGCAACATGGCAACGCTAGAACAACCCTAGGATTAAGATCTAGCAGTTACGATTAAACTAGCACAGATTAAAGCGATGCAATCTAGATCGTTCGATTAAATCCAACGACCGAGGAGTGAAGATGGAGTTTACTATTGCGAGGGCGACGCGGTGAGATCCGAAACGTTGAGCGGCGATTGGACAGCGGACGGAGCTCGGCTGGCGGCGATGGCACGGTGGCGCGGTTCTTGGCGGAGGGGAAGAAGACGACACACCCGACAGTGTTGCAGGGCTTCTCCGGCGATGAGTGATGATGCGTTCGATGCGGCACGGCGCAAGGAGTTCTCCGGTGACCTCAGCGACGGCGGAAATGGATCGGCGGCGGCGCAAAGAGTGGCGGAAGCGCCGACTTCTGGCGAAGCTTCGCAGGCGGCTTAGGGTGAACCTCGCTATGCGGCATGAGATGTAGTGCGGTGGCGTGCGGGGAATATAATGCAGTCAACGGTTCCATAAATAGGGCCCTCGGCGTCTGCATCCGATGCGAAAACGCGGAGGAGGTTGTGGTGGAGACATAATCCGGCGGCGATACGGAGCGACAACGTGGCTCCATCGCAAGCGTCAACGCTGGCACGATCCAACGGCACGAAGCGCAAGGCGATGCGGCTCAAGGACGACCACCCGATCGGAATCGAACGGACGATATGCAAGGTGCTAGGGTTTGGCGGTGGGCTGGGCTACGTGTTGAGGGAAACGGGTCGGACTGGCTGGGTTTCGGCCCAACACTATTGAAGGCAATTTAATTCATTTTCCAATTAAAACAAAACCAAAAAATCAAATAAACTAAAATAAATATCAATAAAATCCAGAAAAATTCCAGAAAATACTCTGAGACAAATAAGACCCAAATAAAATAATTTCAATTAAATATCAACAACAAATTGCTCAGAACAATTAAAGAACAGCAAAGGCTCAATTAAACAAATACGAAAAGAAATAAATAAATTCCCAGAAAATCAAATAAAATCAAGAAAAGCACAATAAATCTAGAAAAGCAAAATTTGGGATGTTACAGCGGAGGAGAATATCTATCTCGTAGATAGTTTCATCACAAATTCAATTTTTAGGAAGACTAAATATTTTCAAACTTTGACTGAAAAAACTGGAAATATCATGACCATCACTAGAAGCGATGCCCTTATAGTTGGCACTAGAAGATCCATCATAGTCCTCCTTATGGGTACTCGTATAATGATAGAGAATGTCTTATTATACACTAAGTCCAGTCGTACTCTACTAAGTTTTAAAGACATTCATCTGAATGATTTCCGTATAGAGACAGAAAATGAGAATGGTACAGAGTACTAACTCATGACTAAGTTTGACGGGTATAATAAAATCACAATTGAGGAGTAAATACATTCAACTATAGGGCAAATCACAATTGGCTAAACGAGCTATAAAATACACTAACAAGGAATTAGGGAATAGATGATCATCTAATCGAGCTGATCACGTCGGGCTACGTGAGGAGGTGTGGGGCATGAGGTATTGCTTTACTAGGCTAAGGACTTTGGCCCATATGACATAGTAGCCCAATTTCCCAAAAAAAGCGCCCCATGTGTCTAATTTCTCCAACAAAGCTTCCTACCAAGTTCCATGGTGTGTGGCATTGGCAGGGGTGGATCTGCAGTGTATAGACTAGGGTCAAGTGATATCGATGCCCTCAAGTCTAGCGCACATGATTCCATTATTATATAAGCCTATGGGCCTCTTATTACAAGTTATTAGTTAGTGTTACGAGTTCATAATGATCCCGGCAACCCCGATGACCTTTTTCCTAGATCTACATCTAGACATCAAGGGCATGATAGGGACCCAACATCTTGTCATTAGCGAGCCCAGCTAGCCGCCAAGGATCATTGAGAGGTGGTTGTAATATTCCAAAAATGCAAAATAAAAGGATAAAAATGAACCTCATGGGATGGGTTAGAACTTGGCTTCCATGTCGGCTATTTAGGGCAAGGGGGAAGGCCTAGCCCTAACCTTAGTTGTGTTGCCCACAGCCCAGCCCTCAACTGTCGGGCCAGCCCCAGCACCCGTCCACACCCATGCGATGCACCAAACCTACACCCCTACACCCGTGCCACATTTCTGTCACCCATGGCTGCATCGCTCCACTACCATTACACCACAGTACCACACCACTGACCCCACGCATTGCTACTGTACCAATGCCACATGCCACCACACCACCCTTGTGCACCTTCATGCACCAGCCATCGCTGTGTGCCCCGTTGTCGCCATCACCAAGAGCCAAGTGGGCCAACTCACCACGCCGACCGTGCCCTATCTTTTCACGTTCCTTGTCCATCCATGCATCTGATTTGAAATCCATTCATGTCACCATGTACATGAGGTGACAAGGATCTTGGCAGACATGGTGCAGGAGTTTCATGAAGCATAAAGGAGCAAGGAACGCAAGGGGATCGAGGAGGATTGTTGACACCAACAGTTCCGACGAACCTTCAAAATGCAGGTATAAAACATTGAATGTTCTTGGTTATGTTAGCACTATAATGGAGCAATGTTGTGGTCATTTCATTGATCGAGGAGGATTGTTGACACCAACAGTTCTAGCGAACCTTCAATATGTAGGTGAAAAACATAGATTGGTATTGATTATGTTAGCACTATAATGGAACAATGTTATGGTCATTTAATTAGAAGATGTGGAAGTTGGAGGTCATTGGGATGGATTTTGGGAGGGTTCGGTATTTGTTGTATAGTGGTTTTTGTCTTCGGGTGAAGTTATGGGGTACTTACAACCAGTTTCAATGCTTGTGAAAGTTATGAAAAATATATATTACTGTCTAAAGTTTTATTAGAGTATAAGAACATAAAAGTTGGTTTAGTGGTTTGAAAGTTATGGCATATAGAAGCTTGCTATTCAGAATTCGATCACTACTGAGAGCAGTCGTGGTAATCTACTAATTAGGGCTAGCTAATGACCAAATTAAATTATATCCATAACTATATAAAGCTATATAATTTTCTATAGATTATGAAGATTCCATGGTTTACTATGTTTAGAGTTGTATAAAAATAGTTATAAAATTATGAAATCTATTATCTAGTGAAGCAACTAATCAGTCTTTAGGGCTGGAAATGAAGGGTTAAATGAAGTAATTGAAACATGCGGGTCATTAGACAATTGGAACATGCGGGTCATTAGACAATTGTAGGTAATCTTTTGTAGTTTTTAGAAAATATATGGTTTGCTACGTTTGGGCTCCTACACTAGGATTTATGGCCTTTTGACTGCCAGGATAACAAAGGGTAAACTGTCCAATAGGGGTGTCAGCGTATTACACGCTAGGGTACCCTCTCCACCGCATAAAGGTACAATCCACATGGCGGCTCGGCACGGGCGGCGATCACGCCCGCCGGCCAGCGCCGGTCCACGGGCGCCTGGCGAAAGTGTGGGCGAAGACGCCGCCGCCCGGCGCCACCGCGGGCGACCGGCAACGGGCAGGCGATCACGCCCGCCGCCAAAGGCCGGTCCACGGGCGCCCGGCGAGGAGGTGGGCGAGCACGCCGCCGCCGCCGCGCCGCTGCGTGGGCGGCTCGGCAACGGGCGGCGATCACGCCGCGGCCAGGCGCTTGGCCCACGGGCGCCGGGCGGTCAGTGGGCGAAGCACGCCGCCGCCGCCACTGGCGGTTCGCAAACAAGCGGGCGATCACGCCCGCCGGCCAGCGCCGGTTCACGGGCGCCGGCGAAAGCAGTGGGCGAAAGCACGCCGCCGCCCGGCCGCCACTACGGGCGGCTCGGCAACGGGCGGCGATCACGCTCGCCGGCCAGCGCGTTTACCACGGGCGCCGGCGAAAGTGGGCGAAGCACGCCTCGCCGCCGGGCGCCCGGCCGCGGGCGGCTCGCACGGCGGCGATCACATGCCGCCGGCCGCGCCGTCCACGTGGCGCCCGGCGAACAGTGGGCGAAGCACGCTCGCCGCCGGGCGCCAGCTACGGGCGCTCGGCCGTCGGCGTTGCCCACGGGCGCCCGGCGAGCAGTGGGCGAAGACGCTCGCCGCCGCCGCCAGATCCACGTGGCGCCCGGCAATAATGGGCGAACACGCCGCTTTCGCCGCCGCCGCAAGGCAAAAGGTGGAGAGAGGTGATTTCACCTCAAGGCTCCTCCGCCGCTGCATCTGCTCGAGCTATAGGACAAGCAAAGGTCGACTGTGTGCCGCAAGGATTTCCATAACCCCATTCTCGACGCCTCACCAACCTCGTCAGAAAGGGTCACATCATGGGCGGACCGGCGGCCAAGCGCCGGCATTTAATGAGGCCGAGGAACGGACAGACAGAAGGCGATAAATGTGTATGGATCAAGATGATGACCCCTTTCACCTACTCCCGTTAGCTCGGCCTATATAAGGGCCCTCGGTGCATGGGGAAAAGGGCGATAAGCGAGAGATCGGAGACAACCAAGAAGGATATAGCAAGAGAGCCCAAGGGAGAGCGGTGATTCCCAAGCTTTGTAACGCCTCAGCTCAAAACACTCTTTGAAAGCAATCTAGCAGAAGTAAGGCTATTACCTGCCAAGGGGCTCAACTCGGTAAAACTTTGTGCCGCCATAGTTCAGAGACGCCAGGTTCGCCAGGGGGTCTCTAGGTTTCTCGCCAGATTAGCTACCGCGAAGACGCCCTCTTCCAACCAAACCCGGTTCAGATCACGGGCTGTCAGCGGAATACGCCGACAGGGCGCGCTGTAGGGGCTAGTAGTTGGTGTTTCCGCTAACTCCCCGGCGGACTTCGGGCGTCATGATGAAGCATGCCCGACATCGAAAAATGGCGGTTTCAGGCACCGTAATGTTAAGCGAGGTGAGTGATTTACCAAGGCGCCTCGCCGCAAGCCGGCCGAGGAGCCGCCGACTTCGCCGCAGCCGGGCGCCGCTTGCTCCCGGAAGCGGTGGAGCAGCCGTGCATCGCAGTCGACCATGGAGGCGGCCACCCCGCCGTAACTTGCACGCCGCTGCGTTCTTCGACCATCCACGGTGGAGTTCGCGGGACTCTCCGCCACTGCGGTTGCAAGCATTCATCGCCTCGTGGATGCGCCCAACTCCGTAGGGCTTTCACCACCAGCACCCAACAGACTCGGCGCTTAAGGCGCATGTGGTGCTCAGCCTCGAGCCGCCCCAACAACAAGGGCCTCGCCAGTGGGCTGTGGTCGAGACAGGGCAGATATTCGGCCCTGCTCCTCGCGAATCAGGACCTTCGCCTCATCTCGACGAGAGCCGCCGGCAAGCTGGTGATGATCTTCGCGGTCATTCACAAGGCCGTCCGACCAAGAGCGCCGCCACGATAAGGTGGCATTCTCGACAATGAGAGCCCCCGCGGCTCTCATTCTCGGATAAGGAGGAGGTTAACTCCTCCGACTTAAAGAGCCGGCCTCAAGGCCCCATGCGCGTCTCCGGACCGGCTCGGCGAAAGTGGCTCTCCCTCTATGGCGCTTGCCAAAGCCTGCCTTCTCGGGCGCGCTGCAGACATGGTCGGACAGTTCCGCCCACGTCAGAGAAAATATGATGGCACCACTAACCCGGAGGAGTTCCTCCGATCTACACGACAATGGTGCGGGCAAATGGGATGGATCCGAAAAGGTCATGGCTAACTACCTCCCAACAATTTTTTGACAGCTCGCCCGCCTCGTCGCTGAATCTCCGAGGGTCGGTGCACTCGTGGGGAAGCTGTCTTGACCTTTTTGTCACCATTTCTGTGGCTCTTCACGAGTCTGCGTGGAGGATTTACCTTCACGCCTCGAGCAAGAGAAGGGGAGTCGCCGCGACTTCATTCGGCGGTTCTGCCAATGCCGCAACACAATCCCCCACATTTCCGAACAATCGGTCGTCATCGCCTTCAGGAGGGGCGGCACGACCAGAAATGAAGGAGAAGATGGCCACCTGCACCATCGCTCCACCTCCAGCTTTTCTCCTCTCACAAGATAAGTGTGCGCGGCCGCGAAGCAGGGATACCGCCCCAAGGGTGGCTATGGCAAGCGATGAGGCCGACCTCGGCGGTTCCGGCCGCCACAAGAAGGCGCGGAAGCGAGGCGGCGAGACCAGTGTGTCTTGGCGCCGAGCGACGAAGCGCGACGAGGAGGAAGACCTGCGCCGGAAGAAGCGCGAATCCGCCGTGATCGGCGAGATGATCGCCGGACAGCGTGACGGCCGCCGGATCGGCGCGATGACCGCCAAGGCCGCAAGGACGACCGCCATGAGCAAAAGGAGGGCGAGCCAGATGTTCTATCCACCGCACTAACACCTATGACCTAGACAACCGCCGGTCGTGGGACAAGATGGTGGAAAAGCGCTCAAGGAACGCCATCCCGGCGATGATCAAGACGAAGATCCGCCCCACCGGCCTTCCAAGCCAGCCAATCACGCGTGGTTTACATCCATGGTGGATCCTCCACCTTCCTCCAACGCCGCCATAAGCGCGAAGAGGAGGTCCGCGCCGCAAGACGAGCTCTGGGTCGGGTCGGATGTCAAGTGGTCCGAGCAAGCGCCACCTTCAACAGCCGACCATCCCGAGGGTGCTAGCGCTCGATACCTCCCACCGTGGTGTCGCCCATCGTTGAATGTGCGGTTAAGCCACAGGCCGGGTGGACGGAGGAAGTTCTATCAACCTCCCGTCCTCGCTCGCTTTTGGCACTCCAGATCCCGCGGATCGGATCTCGGCCCGCCTCTGCCTTCTTCGGGTAGCTCCAAGCCGGTATGTTTCTTGCCGTGTGCGCCTCCCCGCCACCTTTGGGGAGGGACAACTACCGCGACCGAGCCGGTGGATTTTGAGGTCGCCGACTTCGACCTCCCCACAATGCCCTCGCCGCCGACCGGCCGCCGCCCACCATGGCGGCCACCCATTACGCTGCACATGGTGGTGAAGATGCCGGGTCCGCCGCCCCATTACGATCGGTGGACAAGGCCGAGGCTTTGCGCTGTTTCAAAGGCGCTACAGACTGGGCCGGAGCCACTCGCCGGCGGGCGCCCAGACGCCACGCCCCTGGAGCCCTCAGCCCGGATCTGAGCTTCACCTGCTCCGCCGGTGAGGTAAAGGTGGTCGCCCGAGTGAGGGCGAACCCCGAAGATCGTTAACATTGGCGCCAACCTCGGCGCCAATAGAAGACACGCTGTCACCTTCCTCCGCCAAACGCAGACGTGTTCGCCGCAACCGTCCGACATGACTGGGTCCTGTGGAGGTGATCGAGCACCGATCGCAACGCCTCGACGCACGCTCGATCCAGCAGAAGGTCCGGCAGCGCCGAGCGCAGGACGCCATTCGAGGAGGTAGAGAAGCAGCCGAGCGCAAGAATAGTCGTGGAAGTCTTCATCTCAATGGCTTGCCAACCCCTGCTCGCCAAGAAGTCCAACGGGAGGTGGCGATGTGTGTCGATTTCACCGACCTCAACAAGGCTCGCCCGGCGATCCATATCTCGCCGGGTCGATCTCATTGTTGACTCCACGGCCGGTGCGAATCGCTATGCTTCTCGGACGCTGCATTCTGGTACCACCAGATTAGCATGGCGCTTGAAGATGAAGAAAAGATCATTGTAATTCCAACCGCGATATTGTTATGTAAGGATGGCTTTTGGTTTAAAGAATGCCGGTTCTACTTATCGCCGTACATGCATATTACCTTCCGCCCTCAGATAGGGCGCAATCTTGAGGTATACGTTGATGACTTGGTAGTGAAGATTAAAAAGAGTGAAGAAATGATCCAAGACCTGAAGGAGACCTTTGCTAACCTCCGTAAGAATTGCCTGAAGCTCAATCCAAAGAAATGCGTGTTCGGTGTGCCTCCCAAGTTGTCGGGTTTCCGTGTCCACGGGCATCGAGGCCAATCCTCGACAAGATAGCGCCATCGAGCACATGAAGCCGCCAGGCGACTCAAGCAAGTTCAAGGCTCGGCGGGTCGCCTCGCCTCCTCGGGCGCTATTCATTGCCCGCTTGGGGAGCGGCTTCGCCCTTGTTCAAGTTGTTAAAGAAGGCTAACCATTTTGAATGGACGGAGGAAGCATGTATATGCTTGAAGACCTCGGCAAGATTCTCCTCTCCCCGGCCGGTTTCGCCACGTGAGTCCTTGCTTCAGATATCGCCGCCACCCCGAGGTGGTAAGTGCAAAGGTTGGCGAGAGGAAGGCGCCCGTAAGCCGGTTTACTACATCAAGAAGGTATTGCATGAAGCGTAAACTCAGATCCTCAAGCTCAAGATGTCAGATGCGGTCCCGTTGCATCCGTAAAGCCGCGCACTATTTTCAGGGTGAGAAATCACCGTCGCCACGCCTACCCTTGCGCGGAAATCCTCCACAATCGTGGAAGTCGAAGGCCGATTGCTAAATGGTCTGTGGAGCCGGGGAATTCAACATCGATTCGTGCCCCGCGACCGCTATCAAGAGTCAAAGTTGGCGGAGTTCATCGCTGAGTGGACTCCCGCCACTCTTGAAGCCGAAGAAGCACCCGTGTCTTCCCCCTGGACGTTATTCTTGATGGATCCTTCAGCCGAAGGCGGGGCTGGGTTGTCTCGTCCCCCGACCGGTGACACCTCCAAGACGTGATCGCCTTGAATTCAAGGCCACCAACAACATTGCCGAGTATGAAGGTTCTGCTAGCGGGCCGCAGATCGCTTTGCCGCTGGGCATCAGCGCTCTAAGTCAAGGGAGATTCCGCCGGGTCATTAATCAAGCTCGAAGGAGTTCTAATGTTCGACCCCACCATGGCGCGCAGACCGGGAGGAGGTCCAAGAATGGAGCGCCATTTTGAAGGTTTGGGGTATATTCATATCCTCTCGGCGGACAATCACCTTTTGCGGACGGGCCGTCCCAGCCTTGCATCCTCAAGGGCTCCCTGCTCCGACGGGTTCGAAGAAAGACTACCGCGACCGCCCATCGCAGCCCACGATTCTGTGGGGATGATGGTGTCATTGCCGCGCCCCTGGCCCGTGGGGACGACGGCAAAGTTGCCGCGGCCTCCCGGCCAGTGGGGAAGGCGGTGCGTTGTCACGCCTCCAATTCAAGGAGGAAGGCAGCAGGTTCGCCCAAATTTCTGTGTCCGGAGGAAGATTGCACGGTGCCGCCGAGGCAAAGACCAGGAAAAGCTCTACCAATGAGTACTCAAAGTAGCACCGAGTGGTCGCCACCCTTGGGCAGAAGATCGATGGATGGACCCTATCCCGCCTTCCCGCATGACCAAGTGATCCCCGGACGATGATGCCTCACCGAGAAGATTGCACGAAGGCCAAGTGCTATACTGTAGGTGGGGACCTATATCGCCAGAGCGTAAACGGAGTTCTCATCAAGTGCATCACTGGGAAGAGGGAGCACCGCTTCCGATATCCATGGAGGCGCAAAGGGAGCCATATGTCCGCCGAACTCTAGTCGGCAAGGCGTTTCGCCAAGGATTTTATTGGCCTACCGCCTCCGTGATGCTTATGAAGCCGGTGAGGACGCGCGGTTGGCTTCTTCGCCAGTAAACCCACCGACCAGCCTAAGTCGCAAACCATCCCACTCTCTTGGCCGTCATGTCCGGGGCCGGATATCCCGGGTCCGCTCCGCGGGCTACTGGGGCTTCACCCACCTCTTTGTCGCCATCGATAAGTTCACCAAGTGGGTCGGGCCGAGGCGTTATGGCCATCACGGCCGCCGCCAATTAAGTTCATGCGCTGGATCTTCACCCGCTTTGGAGTCGCTAATTGCATCATCACCGCTAACGGCACCCGCTTCACCAACATGGGTTTTTCCGAATTTCAGGAGGAAATGGGCACCAAGGTATGTTTCGCTGCGTGGCCCATCCCATGAGCAATGGTCAAGCTGAGCACGCCAATGCGCCGGTATCAAGGGCCTCAAGACAAGAGCGCTTTGATCGGCTTCACAAGAGGGGCGCGGTGGATTGAAGAGCTTCGCCGCGGCCGTCGGTCGCCCGACCGCACTAAGCCGCAACGGCGTAGACGCTTTTCTTCCCCGTATACGGGCGTAGGTCGTCCCCCTCCGAGAAGCCGCCGTTCCTCGCTGCCTCGGGTGTTCAACGAAGAAGACCAAGAGGATCTCCTGGCGAGAAGATGTCAACCTTCCGAGGAAGTGCGGATCGCGCCGCTCTCCGCTACCGCTACCTGCCAGAGCTCAGCGGTACCACGCCACCCGGTCTCCGAGAGAACACCGGCAAGGCGACTCCGGTCTTGCAGCAGATTCAGACGCATGTCGGGTTGCATAAACCGCTCCTCGATGGGAGGGCCCTTCAAGGTGGTCTCAGATTCGACCCTGGCGGTCCGGCTGGCACACCGAGGACGGTGAAGAGTCGACGAACTCCTACAACATAGACTTGTTGCGGAAGTTCTATCCTCGGCGAATTAGGTACCCAGCAGCCTTGCTCCAATTAGCCTCGAGGCACGCCCTCTTCCTACTGGCTCATGTCAGGGCAATCAAGAAGGTCATGCCCGTAAAGCTTTTTTGCTTCTCCATTATTATTCCTCTTAGTTGTGCTTCGAGTGGCAATTATGCGCATGTATGTTGTGGTTCTCGGGCGCTTGCTAATTCCTTCGTGAAATCCATGGCGATCTTCGGCGCCTATGTACACTTAGCCCGGCGATCGGGGGGCGAAGTTGGGCATTTGCTCGACGCTGCTCGCACACCTCTAAGTTGGCTCTCCAAGCACACGGTCGTCATCATGAAAGCATCGGCTTACCGATGCCACCCCCTTAAAACTCGCCGCATGGTACATAGCACCGCTGTTCGATTTCTAGCGCTCACAAGGACTTAGAATCCAAACAAGGCAGCCAGACACTTCATGCCGACTTAGAATGTTCGGCCTACCTTGCGATGCCCTTCCAGATGTTTACTCACCTTTCCTAGAGTCGCCTCAGGCGCCGCAGGTAAGCATATAAGTGTTGGCTTACTTTTCACGAAAAGCCCCTCGCTCAGGGTCGCTTTCGCCCAATGCTTGGGGGCTGCTCGCCTGAAGGCCTCTCAAGCCGCCGCCCAGCCCAGTGTTCGCCGGTCGCGCCAGCTACGGCCGCCCGGCCGAAGGTCGGTCGCCCAATGCCGCTGGGGTTACCGCCTGCAGGCCACAAGTTGCCGCCCTCAGCCCAGTGTTCGTCAAGGCCGCCTTGGCCGTCGGCTAGCTCAAGGTCGTCGAAGGTCGGGTCAATGCTTGGGGTCGCCACCAAGGTTCTGAAGTTCGCCGCTCTGGCCCAAAGTGTTCGTCAAGCGCCACTACGGCCGGCTACGCTTAAGGTTGGTCGCTTCAATGCTTGGGGTTGTCGCCCAGCGCTGCCCAAGCCGCCGCCATAGCCCAGTTCCTTATCCCCGCGCATATAAAACAAGATAAGCGCCTATACCGTGATTTTTTGGCCATTTTCACGATCAGATCCTAAGATGGGTCAAGCTACGCGGATTGTCGCAAGTGTTGGAAACCAGCGCATGCCCCTATGATAAAAGAAGAAGATGCTAAAGTGTTAACGCTCGCAAGGCCGAAGTTATCTGAGTGTCGCTTGGGCACCACGCCTCGCACGGCTCAGACGCTAAGTTGGCTCGGTGAAGCAACCACCGGGTCGCTCCGCTGAGTGTTGCTGCCTAAGGGCACTTCCAAAAACTTGTCCGCCTCGCCACGCTACGCGCGGGTGCATTCTCGGCAATCATCGGGTCTAAGTCTGAAGACCGAAATTTGCGATAATCTCGCCAGTAAACTGACGCTAGGGCCTTATCGTGTCCTTCGCCTTGTTCGCTTAAGGCCATTTTTTCATTGACGCTTTATGTGGTCCGCAGAATCTATGCTTATACTCACAACAACAGTACATAAAATCATTTGGCAAGACTCGTAAACGCCGCCCTAATTTGCTGCTTTTAAAAGCCGCTTTTGCCTAAGTCAAATGGCGGCCATCTAACATTCATCCAAAAGCTATCCAAAGTTTTTTCTAGGCGCAGTTCATCGACGTAAGCAACAAAAAGAAAGAAAGAGAAGAAAATGTAAGAAAAGCGCCTTACACACCTCGCCCTCGCCAAGTCAAGTTCATCGCTTGCCGCCACCTTCGATGTACCAGAGGGGTGGAGACGCCCATGACCGGGCAGCTTCCACCCCGCAAGATCCAAATGCACGTGTTCGAAGAACTGCGACGCACTAGGCCTCCCGCCGAGCCGCCGCTTCTGCCTCCACCGACACCGCCGGTTACCACCGCCATGGGGTCAGCAGGCGCGCTGGCGGCGCGAAGAAAGCTGCCGTAAGTTGCGGGCTATGATCGCGACCCGCGCCCTTCCGTGAGCGAGCGAGCGGGCTAGGGCGCGCAGGAGTCTCGAGCGCCCGCTGCCTGGTTGGTCGCGGGTGGAGCAAATTGAAGCGCCGAAGTCCTCCAGGGCGCTGCTTCAAGATCACGCTTAAGGGTTCCAGTGCACCTCTTGTGCGCTGAACGCTTTTTCAAAGATGATCATGAGGTTGCGCCAAGCAATGGAAGGATCTCAAGTTTCGAGGTCTTCACGCTGCCCGTCCTCCACCTGTTCTGGCCTGCGCACTGGCCGCCGCATTGCGGCGTGTTGGTTGTCTCCGCCAAGCTCCGCCGCCTCTCCCGCCCCGCTTCCAGCCGCGCCGCCACCGAGGCAAGTCTGTTAGCAGTTGGGCACTATGCCCTCGGAGGCAGGCAAGAACGGGCCTAGTGTCACAAGCATGTCGCTTATTCGGTGAAGAGTTCAACGGCGGTCGGCCGGGCGGTGGCGGGCGCGAGGGCGCGACTCTCCGCATGGCGCCTGTGCCGAGGTTCTCGCCCCGCGCGGGCAGTGGCGGCGGCGGCGCAGAGGCCTCCGCTGGCTCCGTGGACGCCGGGGTGTTGGCACCTTGGCGCTGCCTGAGGCCGCTTGGTGGCGCCTGTTGCTGGCCTACTGGAGCGTGAGGCCACCTCGCCGAAAAGCAAAGGGCCTAGGCTCTCTCATGGCCAGAAGGTTACGCCGCCGCCGCTTGCCGGGCCCCGAGGAGAAGGTGCTACCGCGAAGGCGTTCCCGAGTCGGTGGCTGCAAGGCGACGGCGCCGGAGGTGAAGTCTATGGGGGCGCCTGTGGCTCTGCCCCTTGAAGGGGTACACCGCCACTACCAGCCGGGCGGTGGCGCGTGTTTTGTCCGCGGCCTCGCCTCTTAGGGTCCGAGCCCGTGGTGTTTCCATGCAGTGGCCGCTTGTCTGCGCCGATCATCGCTGGCAGTGCACGCCCTCGATCACCACTGGCCGCGAGGCGGATCACCGCCCCCCTGGAGTCCATCTACGGAGTAGCCCGACGACCGCAGGCGCCCTGGCTGCCAGTGCCTGGGCGAAAGGCCGGGCCTCCGCTGAAAGGCGTGGCCGGTTGGGACCGGTAGATCAGCTCGCAAGACGCCATCGCCCTGTTTGCTTGGCTCTGTTGCTCGCACTCGCCGTGAAGAAAGGGAAAAAGATGGCGCTTGCCAGTAGAAGCCGCAAGAAAAAAATGTGCGAAAGGAAACTAGAAGAAGACAAGGATCTACGTCCGCCACGCAGCACGCACAGTCGCTTGTCGCCTGGTATCGCCATGAAGGCCGGACACTGCCAAAGAGGGCCGATCCTCGGCCGTAGTCCTGCTACCAGCTCCGTCACCCGCCGTCTCCCGCAACTGGCTGGCGCGGTCACATGCTGCTGAGCTCGCTGCTCTTCGATCGGGCAAAGCCTGGCTTCGGCGGCGAATGTCCCGGCGGCACCCCTGTATGCCGATTCTACGCCACATCCCTGATGTACACTTCAATACCGCGCCATGCCCTCCAGCTTGGACTCGTGGCTGAAGGGAATGTAGCGAGGCCATCCTGGTCCCGGCATGAAATAGTAACTCCCCACTACTGCTGCCAAGCTGGTGCGCGCAATGAAGAAATGGCGAAGAGAGGAAGGTTCTGACATCACCCCCATGAACATTTCGCCAGAGGTGTGCAAGATGGCGAGGAAGATGATAGAGTTGGGGGTGAGATGAAGATGATGGATTTCAGAGAAGTGGAGGATGGTGAGAAAAAACTCGAAAAAGGAGGAAGAAGGCCCGCCATCATGGCCTATGTGTGCAGGATTTATCTCGCTTGGAGAGACACACTAGGCATGGCGTGTCCCTTGGCCCAGTATTTGGACTGGCTCGTCCAAGAATTATCCGGCCAAGAATCTACTGCCACACGGTGGCGCCAACGGTGGAGGCCGGGATGGGGTTCACCATGGTGGATCAAGAAGACAAAGAGCTTTGGGAAAAAGAGGCGAAAGAACAAGAAAGCAAAGTGCGAAGAAAATGTATATGCGGAACCGCCGACACAGATGCATCTATATATATGCTCCCCACGACGGTGGTTCACGAAAGGGCGTAATTATGCCGCTGCTCGGTCCCAAGGGAAACTACAGGATATGCGCGAACCGGTTGTCCGATCCTCATGAGTAGTGGCTCTCGCCTAAGAGCACGCTAAGCATTAAGTGCATTAAATGAAGGTTCTAAAAGGAGTCTTAGGCTCAAGGCCTAGGGCGTGCCCGGGCACCGCCGTCAGATACACGCTAGGGTACCTCTCCACCGCATAAAGGTACAATCCACATGGCGGCTCGCAACACAAGGCGCGATCACGCTCACGGCCAAAGCGCGGTCCACGCGGCGCCCGGCGAAGCGTGGGCGAGCACGCTCGCCGCTCGGCGCCCTAGGCGGTGACTGCAACGGGCGGACGACCGTCACGGCCAAAGCGCTGGTTCACGTGGACGCCGGGCGAGTGTGGGCGAAAGACGCTTCGCCCGGCCCTACCGTGTGGGCGCTTTAGGCGTATCCGGTAACGGCGACGATTACGCTTCGCGTTGCGCCGGTCCACGGGCGCCCGGCGAACAGTGGGCGAAAGACGCCGCCGCTTCGGCGCCTACCGGTGGCGGCTCGGCAACGGGCGGCGCGATCACGTTCACCGGCCAAAGGCTTGCCCACGTGGGCGCCCGGGCGAGAAGGTAGGGCGAAAGCATCGCTTCGCCGCCGGGCGCCCATTTACGCGGGCGTTTCGGCAATCGGGCGATCACGACCGCCGGTGTGCGCGCCGCCTCACGTGGCGCCGCGAAGTGTGGGCGAGCACGCCGCCGCCCGCGCCGGCCGCGGTGGCTCGGCAACGGCGGGCGACACGCTGCACGCTGCCAAAGGCCGGGTCCACGCGGGCGCCCGGGCGGTCAGTGGGCGTAGCACGCCGCCGCCGGGCGCCAGCTACACGTGGCGTTCACGGCCGTCAGGCTGTCGCCACGGGCGCCCGCGTAGCAAAGCGCGAAAGCACGCCTGCCGCCTCGCCAGCATTCCACGGGTGGCGCCTTCACGTAATGTGGGCGTAACACGCCCGCCGCCAAGGCCAAAAGGCAAAGGTGGAGCGAGGTGACTTCACCTCGGCGTCCTCTCCGTCAGCACTGCTTCGAGCTATAGGACAGCAAAGGTCGCACTGCGCCGCTGCAAGGATTTTCGCCATAACCCCATTCCTCTCGACGCCTCACCAACCTCGCCAGAAAGGGTCACATCACGGCGACCGGGCGGCTTATGCGCCGCATTTAATGAGGCGGAGGAACGTGGACAGGACAGAAGGCGATAAATGTGTATGGATCAAAGATGATGACCCCTTTCACCTACTCCTGCTTAGCTCCGGCCTATATAAGGGCCCTGTGCAAAAGGGGAAAAGGGGCAGATAAGCGAGAGATCGAGACAAACCAAAGAATGATATAGCAAGAGAGCCCAAGGGAGAGCGAGTGATTCCTAAGCTTTGTATCGCCTCAGCTAAAAACACTTTTGAAAGCAATCTAGCAGAAGTAAGGCTATTACCTGCCGGCTGGGGCCGAACTCCGGTAAAATCCTTTGCCGCCATAGTTCAGAGACGCCAAGGTTCGCCGTAGGGGGGTCTCTAGGGTTTCTCGCTAGATTAGCTACCGCGAAGACGCCTCGCTTCCGAACCAAACCCGGTCTCAGAGATCACGGTCTTCACAAAGTGAATACGCCCAAAGGGGAGAAAGTTAAGTCCGAGTTTGAGCATATATGAGATCTTATTGTGTTTGGATCCTTGAACTATTATATTATGATTTTGAGATGAGATTACCTATTGTAGGAGGTGTGACTACGGATTTGATTTCAACCTCATGCCATTCCATCCTCATGGTTAAAAAACATAAGTGCATGGTAGAATGATGGCACGTAATGGTTAAATCTTTATTGTTTGTTTTGAAAACATGCTATTATGATTTTATTACATGGTACCTTTCATTTATTATGAAAGAGGATATGTTATGATGATGATAATAATGGACATGATGAAATATGTTAATAACTCATGTCATTTGCATACGTGTATTTATGATGGAAAGAGATAACCTATGAGGGCCTCTATGACCTACTTGGTGTTGATAAGAAAGACCTACTTCTAGAGAGGCATCTCCATAGGATGGGGTGTATGAGAGGATGCGACATCAATGGATATGCACCTAGAAATACCAAAGATATGCTTTGTAATGGGCGATAAATGTGTAGATAGATTAGAGGTGGGCACTTAGGCCGGGCTTTCCTGGTTGGCCTAAAGCACGACAGCATAGCACAACCCAAAGCCTCTGGGCCGCTTTCTGGGCTGACCCAAAGCACGATGGGCACAACGAATTCCAAAGACTGGCCCAAGACGTAATGGGTCAGTGCCGTACAACACGGATCAGAGCTTGGGCCGCAAGCAAGCCTGTGAACGGCACGATGGCGACGGCCCAAAGACGGTGTTTTGGGCTGGGTCTGTGCCAACATGGCATGGAGACGACACACCGACACGCAGTGGCACACGGGCACGAAGGGCATGGTGCCATTGCCGCAGTTGCGGCATGGCAAGCACCGGTACCATCAGTAGGGCAAGCCAAAGGCGTGTCTAGCACCTTGGAGAAATGGTGCACGACCTCGCCTGGGAGACTAGCATTCTAGTGCCGCCGCCACTACAGGTGTTTGCTGACCAAGAGCTTGATACGCGCTTAGGATGCCGCAATAATCCACCCACCGCTTGCTTCATTCCGCACAACAAGCCGAGTTGACGCCTTCCGCTAAGGTGCACAAAACCAATGTGTGCGGGGCGATCTCGTCGGAGAACACCTGCAGGCGTGGCGGTCCCGGTCGATATCGGAAGGTGCCTTCGGCGCAACCATCCCATCGCCTCACGGCGGTGCGTCAACAGATGGAGGCTGGGATGGGGTTCACCATGGTGGATCGAAGAAGACAAAGAGCTTTGGGAAAAAAAAGCGAAAGAACAAAAGCAAAGTCATAAAAAGCGAAGCGTGAACCGCTCGTCTGATGAATCTATATATCGTTCCCCGACGGTGGTTCACGAAAAAGCGAAATTATCGCCGTTTGGTCCCAAGGAAAAGCGGCGAGGATATCTTGGGGAACGAAGCGGCCGTATCCTCATAGTAGTGGCCTGCCCAAAAACACGCTAAGCATTAAGTGCATTAAATGAAGGTTCTAAAAAAGGAGTCTTAGGCTGCGCTCTAGGGCAGGCAGAGGTCTTGTCGGTATTACGCTAGATACCCCTCCCGCATAAAATTACAATCCACGTGGCGGCACGGCAATCGAGGCGGCGATCACGGCCCGCCCGGCGGCGTCGGTCCTGAGGCGCCCGGCGGCGAGTGGGCGAAACACGCCCTGCTTGCGGCGTCAGCTGCGTGGTGACACAGCAAGCGGCGGCGATCGCGGCCCGGCGGCGTCGATCCCGTGGCGCCCGGCAGCGAGTGGGCTACGCCTACTTTCCCGGCGCCCGGCTAATGTGGCGGCTTTGCTTGTCGGCGAGCGATCACGGCGGCGTCGGCGGCGTCGGTCGCGTGGCGCCCGTGACGCAGTGGCGAAACACGCCTACTCCGGCGCCAATGCGTGGCGGCTTTGGCAGCAAGCGAGGCGTCCACGGCCGCCCGGCAGCGTCGGTCCGCGTGGCGCCCGGCGAAAATGGCGAAACGCCTGCTCGCCCGGCGCCCAGCTACGTGGCGGCTTTGCAGCAATCGAGGCGGCGATCCACGCCCGCCGTCGGCGTCGGCCGTGGCGCGGCGGCGGTGGCGGCACGCATACTTTCGCCCGGCGCCGGCTTGCGTGGCGGCTGGCAATGGTGAAGCGATCACGGCGCCGGCGGCGTCGGTCCCGTGGCGCCCGGCGAAGCAGTGGCGGCACGCCTGCTGCCGGCGCCAGCTACGTGGCGGCTCGCCCGGTCAGCGTCGGCCGTGGCGCTTCGGCGGCAGTGGCGAAACACGCCTGCTACGCGCCGTAGCGTAATCACGTGGCGCCCGTGAAGCAGTGGCGAACCACGCCCTTTCGCCCGCGCCGCAAAAGCAAAAGGTGGGCGAGGTGACTTCACCTCGAAGGTCCTCCCCACTGTAAATGCAGATTACGAGCTATAGGACAGCGATGTCGGACACACTGCTTTGCAAGGATTTCTGCTACAACCCCATTCCTCGGCGCCTCTCACCAACTTTGTCGAGAAAGGGTCATCATTAGGCGGACGGGCGAAGCCATCGTCGGCATTTAATGAAATTTGGAGGAGCAGGGCGGGGCGGAAGGCGTATTAAATGTGTATGGATCGGCATGATGACCCCCTTTCACCTACTCCGTTGCTTTGGCCTATATAAGGGCCCTCGGGTGCATGGGGAAAAGGCGAGATAAAGAGATCGGAGACAACTTGACAAGGATATAGCGATGAGAGCCCAAGGGAGAGCGAGTGATTCCCAAGCTTTGTCTTGCCCGATTCAAAACACTCTTTGAAAGCAATCTAGCGAGAAGTAAGGCTATTACCCAAGCGAAGGGGCTGAACACAGGTAAAATCCTTGTCCGCCATAGTTAAATGAAGCGCCAAGGTTCGCCGTGCAAGGAAGTCTCTAGGGTTTCCCTCGCTAGGATTAGCCCGTGTGACGCCCTCCTTAGAACCAAACAAGATGCGTAGATCACGAGTCTGTCGGCGGAATCTGGCGCAAAGGGAGAAAGTTAAGTCAGGGTTTGAGCATATATGAGATCTTATTGTGTTTGATCCTTGAACTATTATATTATGATTTTGAGATGAGATTACCTATTGTAGGAGGTGTGACTACGGATTTGATTTCAACCTCATGCCATTCCATCCCTCATGGTTAAAAACATAAGTGCATGGTAGAATGATGGCACGAATGGTTAAATCTTATTGTTTGTTTTGAAAACATGCTATTATGATTTTATTACATGGTACCTTTCATTTATTATGAAAGAGGATATGTTATGATGATGATAATAATGGACATGATGAAATATGTTAATAACTCATGTCATTTGCATACGTGCATTTATGATGGAAAGAGATAACCTATGAGGGCCTCTATGACCTACTTGGTGTTGCAAAGAAAGACCTACTTCGGTAGGCATCTCCATAGGATGGGGTGTATGAGAGGATGCGACATCAATGGATATGCACCTAGAAATACCAGTATATGCTTTGTAATGGGCGTATAAATGTGTAGATAGATTAGAGGTGGGCACTTAGGCCGGGCTTTCTGGGTTGGCCCAAAGCACGACAGGCATAGCACAACCCAAAGCCTCTTGGGCCAGGCTTTCTTGGGTTGACCCAAAGCACGATGGGCACAACGTAACCCAAAGATGGCCCGGCACGTAATGGGTCATGCCGTGCCAACACGGGACTGTAGCTTGGGCCGTGCCAAGCCGAGAATCAGCACGATGGGCGACGGCCAAAGACGGTGTTTTAAATTTGAGTGCTGTGCCAACATGGCATGGAGACGACACTGCAAACCAGCGATGGCACCGGCAGACGAAAGGGCATGGTGCCATTGCCCGAGCCATGGCGAGACACGGCGACCTCTTGTAGGGCAAGCCAGTGCGTGTCTAGCACCTTGGAGAAATGGTGCACGACCTCGCCTGGGAGACTAGCATCTAGTGCCGCCGCTACAGCGGTGTGTCGGTGGACCAAGAGCTTGACATGCGCTAGGAGCTGCAACACCGACTCCACCTGCTTGCCGGCATTCCAGACAACAAGCCGGAGTTGGACGCCCTTCTGCTTGCAGGCACAGCGACAATGTTGGCCATCAAGTTCAATGGGGAAAAGCTGTCCTCCGACCAGCACACGCTCTATCATCGAAATGCCACCAAGGCAAGGCAGCTGCTGGTTTGGAGTATCACCACGGCGTCCTCCATTAAGCCAAGGTGGAAGCAAACTTGGCCCAAGAACAAGTACCTGCACACAGATTGGCATTGGCAATTAGTACTATAGGTTGCAACTCGCAATGAGCAATTTTATGTGCAATTTGGCCACTATTCGGTTGCTACCTCCATTGTGTCGAAGCGTTGGAATTCTTGCAGAGGCCAATGACCACACGACGCTTCAGCTCGGAGACATCAAAGCAGCATGGGAAGCGAGAGGCCCTGCACTGGTGTCGAGCAGTGTCGGCCCGAGGAGAGGAGCTCAGCGTCAGAGCCATACGTGTAGGAGGACGATGAGGAGGAGGTGGTGGTGTCATCATCGGAGTAGGATTTGCCACTACTGGGAGAGGAGCTTCGTGCCGTCCGCCTCACCGAGCCGGCTAGCTAATTTGCGCCCCTATGAACCGAAGAAGCCAAAAAACGGCCATTGAACTAGCCAGATTTGAATTGGATCTCAGAAGTGATTTTAATTCCATTTTAGGTTCCAGTGAGATTTCTTGTTTTCTCTTTAATTCTATTGCACTTTAATATATAACATGGAGAACTTAACAATATTCAAGTGGTGCTCTGTGTTAATCTCAGCAATGCTATGTGTTTTTTTTCTTTAAGATGGTTATAAGACTTCAAAGCTAGGTCATGGTGAGGCAGAGGAGACCGGGACTAGGTTAGGAGAGCTAAGGTCTAGTCAGTCAAAGTGACGCTGGAAAATGATTAAGACCGAGGAGTTGTTGCAAGCCAGGATGACAAATGAATGGATGAGATGCTAACATAAGCCATACTCAAGAAAAGGTGGATCGTTGGATCAAGGGTTGTGGGTGGAGTAGTGGTTAAGATAGTGTTAAATGATTAAAACTTGTTATGTTGTTGGGTTGCAGGGTAGCTTATGTATGAGTGAGGGAGTGAATCTCAACCCTTGATACGGTTTCTTGAGGGCCAAGAAGGTCATCTAATCGTGGAGGTTTCTTCCATCATGTATGGGTGAGAGAGTGAATCTCAAACCTTAATGAGGTTTCTTGAGGGCCAAGAAGGTCATTTAAGGGTGGAGGTTGCTCTTAGTGTGTTATAAATAGGGAGGCAGATGGATGCCTCCATGCCAAATTTTAGAAAAGGATTTTTGGTTTCCTTATACCCCATTTGAGCTTTGCCCACCTTAAAGTGAGGCTTTGTAACAATAACTCTCTAAGCAATGCAATATTTGAGTTCATCTATGTTCTGAAATTTATTTTACTTCTTATATTTTTGCTTGGTTCTTTTATGCAACTTGAGCTTTACCTCCCCTCCTTATACTTGTTGTGTTTCTATTAGATCTAGGATGTGTAATAGGTTTAGGAACTCATATAAAATATGTTCTAACCTAGTAAGATCCATTAGAACTTTTTTTCTCAAGTTGTGCTTGCAACCTTACGTTATTGAGATAAAATCGTTGTTTTTGATGCAGCTTGAATCTTTTGCATGAAAGGTTAAGATCTTGGGCTTATTCTTGTAATTCCTTTTGAAATCATAGTTCTAAGGTCATTTCCTAGTTGTGGTTCAAGTTTCATCAAGTTTGGATGGATAGAACTTGAGTTATTGAAGTTTCCTCTTGATCAAGTTTCTGAAATTCTGATTTTTATGCAGCGTGGATGTTAAGCTAGATAGGTCTCTCATTTGGAATTTTTTTAATTCCTTTTGGAATCATGATTCTAAGGAGCTTATCTTACTATGTTTCAAATTTCTTCAATTTTGGATGATTATATCTAGAGTTATAGATGTTTCTTGACAGTCAAGTTTCAAAAATACTAATCAGATTTCTAAAATTCTGGTTTTTGTGCAGCGTGGATGTTTAGCTAGATGGGTCTCTTATTTAGGCTTTGTTTTGAAATTGTTTGGGAATCATGACCCTAAGGACCTTATCTCGCTATGTTCCAAGTTTCAACAATTTTGGATAAGTAGATTAGCGAGGCACAGGCGTCCCTTGGCCGCCCGTGTCGGTCAGCCGGACCCCGAGCTCGGGGACCCGACCACGACACAGGGGTGTCTTGAGGCGTCGACCTAGAGCCGATGGGCAGAAACACGGCTCACTTACGACCTCGAGCTCGGCGAGGCTCTCGTTAAAGCCATAGTCCACCCTTGGATTCGGATCGTGCGTTTGGCCAAGCGGTTGCCAAAGCGCGGTCGTGGGGATGAAAGCGAGGGCATGCAACAAGTCAAAGGCGGTTCTTGCCGACCCTAGCGATGCATGAAGGCCACATCAGGAATCTCTCCCATCCAGTTGCGTGCGGAGGAGGTATAAGACCAGGATCTGTGACCTCTCATGGGACGAAGACAACACACAACAGCGCCATAGCTCGAGCTTAGACGTAGCCATTGTTGAACTTGGTGTAAACACATCCTGTACTCGAAATAGCTAAGAACACTACATAAAGGCGGCTGGAGTAGAGCTATTACCTCCACAGGGCTCGAACGATATAAACCTCAACCTCACGCTCGTTGTCATCTTGCTCAGACCAACGTCGCATCTCCTCCGTTCGCCGTTCGAGCAAAAGCGCGGCTCGGGTCCGTGTCTCACTAACCCCCATCTCACTTCTTGCGGTCGGTGATCCGATCGTCGGCAGTGGCATGCCGTGGGGCGGTTGCCGCTCATTCGCGAGAACAGCGTCGAGGATCCCGGAGCATGGCGCGCCGTCCACGGACCTTCCTCAGCGTGGATTGAGGCGCGGACTCCGACTCGCGTCCTATTTTCGCCGCCGCCACCACCACTCGGCGGACGTTACGGTGATGGGCGATCGTGGCTCGGAGAGATGCGGATGACCGCGATCGCGAACCCTGAAGCGCTTCGCCGGATGGTGCAGTCGCCATCAACGAGCAATAACCGCCCTCGGGAGGATCGAGAGAAGGCGGCGCGTGTGCAGGCCTCCCAAGCTCCTCTCTCGAGGCGCCTCGCCTTATCGCCGGGTCATGGCTGATCCCGATAGGGCGAGTCGGAGCTCTTTGGCGAGCCCTTGCGAAAAAGCTCGATCGGGCCGCGACAGAGTCGAAGCCTCCGACGCAAAGTCGGCACTCGGGGACCGCTCACGAGAAAAGTGATGACAACTCATCGCGCCGCCGCCGCCGCCGTCGGACTCCTCCAGCAGAGGCGCCCTCTCCTGCCAGTGGGCAGGGCAAGCTTTGGCCTTGACGCGCCGCCGTCCGCGAACCGTCCTGCGCGAGTTAGGCAGCGAGCCAAGCCGCCACGAACTCGAAGTCGGCCCGATGGGTCGGCGGGCCTCTCCGGACGTTCGCCCGAGCGCCCGTAGGGTCCAGACCGCTGCGTTACCTACGGTGATTCTCGTGCTCGGCATCATGGGCGTTCCCACGAAGGTCAGACGCCCGAAGCGACCTCGACTCGAGTCAGCGGAAGCGAGGACCTTGCGGCGGCGACCACACCCGGCGCTTTGTCGACCTATGGCTGCGTGGCGTATTCAAACAACCCGTCGCGTCGCGGTGGCGGCTCGGTTCAAGCATGCGGTCGAAGCGCCGATGGGACCAGAACCTGACGAGTTCTTATCCATCTACTCGTCGCTATCTGGCGGCCGGAGACGAGCTTCGTGATGGCGAACTACCTCCGAAACCATGCTAGAGGCGGGGCCGCGCGGACTGGCTTTTCAACCGAAGCTTTGGTTCCTTGGTCGTGGCGCCAAATCGAAGCGCCGCCGCTCCAACTTCGAGTTATTCTGGCGGCCGGGGGAGAAGGACTGGATCGTGTCATCGGGGCAAAAGCGAGCCGCTCCGCGACTTTGTCGCGACGATTCATCCGCGAGGAACGATCGAACATCTCGTGAGGCCATCATCAAAGCTTTCAAGTTGGTCGCGATCGGCGCCTCGAAGACCTAGAGATCACCGCGCCTCGGCGTCAACAAAATTTATTCGTATGGCGGAATAGTGTGCGGATCACGGATGGCGATCCGTGGAAACACGACTACGATCAAGGTAAGCTTGGTCTAGGTCCCCTGAGGCGGCCGTCCAACCCGGCGCCGACCACGCGACCGCCACCAAGCGAGCGAAGCTTGATCGCAGAGGCGGAGGTCTGCCGCGGGTGATCGTTTCGGCAGATGGCCAGCGAGAGGTCCTTGAGGTCCGAGATCAAGCCCGGGAGGGCTCCAGACCTCGCCAAGGTCGACCATGGCCTCGTCGAGCAGACCAGACCCAGCCGGAGGGCGACGACCAGGCCCCGGTGGGCCGTCTTTCGGCCGCAAGGGCCGAGGGGCGCCGGGTTATGGCGAAGCAAAGTTCTGCTATATCATAGGGCGTGAAGCCGCCATGACTGCGAACTGCGGGGCTTAGCAAAACAAGTGGAGGCCTTCTATGATGGGCGGTGAGATGCCGTGCTCGAAGGATGACTACCAACGAGACGGGGTGAGCAGCCAGCGCGAACCGGCGACCTCGATTTGGAATTCCAGCGAGGCGGCCGGATCAACGTCATCTTCGGGGCTCGTCGGCTTACGATCGGCGCGAGTCAAGGCGCCAGACGAGCCATCTACCAGGTCGCCGCTAGGAAGCCCATCGAGCAACCCTGCAAGTGGGCTGGGGCCACCATCACCTTCTCTCCAGAAGACGCTCTCCAAGGTATGGCCCAAGACACGAAGGCCGCCTTGGTCGTGACCCCGACCATCGGCAATACTGTGATCGGACGCGTCATGGTCGACGGCGGTAGCTCACTTAACTTGCTGCAGGCAGGAGCACTTGACCGGATGCAAATTCCCCGGTCGAAGGTCAAGAACATCGCCATACCCTTCTTCGGGATCGTGCACAGGAGCTCGGCCGTCCCCTGGGGCGGTGGTCTTGCAGTTACCTTCGACAACTCGGACAACTTCCGCGCGAGTGGTCACCTTCGAGGTGGTCAAGGAGACCTTCCGTACAGCGCCATCCTCGGGCGGCTGCCTTGGTCAAGTTTATGGCGGCCAACCATTATAGCCATCATTTGTATGAAGCTGCTCGCTAGCAGCATCATCACCCGTGCGAGGCGTCGTGAGCGGCACATGGATGTGAGACCAAGGCCTTGGCTCTTGCGAGCGTCTTGCCCAGCCGGTCCGAGGCGGCGGCGAAGAATGCGCCCGGAAGCGGCGATCCGGCCCGATGGGCGGCGAAGGCCATGCCGCTCGAGGAGGGCGACCCAACCAAGTGCATCCATGTCTCGGCCGAGCTGAGTTCCAAATAGGAACTCGAGCTCGTCACCTTCCTTCGTGCCAATAAGGGTATATTCACTTGGGAGCCTGCGGACATGGCCGGCATTCCAAGGGAGGTGATCGAGCACAAGTTGCAAGTGAGATTCGGCTCTCGACTGTGCGCGGAAGGCTGCGTCGCTTCTCCCGGAGAAGGTCGCGATCATCAAGAAGAACCTTGACAAGCTCTTGAAGGCTGTTTCATCAGTGAGATTGACTACTCAGTGGCCGCCAACTTGGGTCATCGTGTAGAAGAAAGGAGGAAAGTGGAGAATGTCGTCGACCATACGGGGTTGAACTCGGCTTGCGAAGGACAACTTCCGCTTCGCGCATCGACCAAATCGTCGACTCCACCACCAAATGCCAAGATCTTTGAGCTTCTTGGATGCTTACTCGAGATACCACGGATCAAGGTGGTGGATCGGCAGCGAGCAAGACATCCTTCATCATTTGTTTGGCACCTATTGCTATCTGACCATGTCGTTTGGTCTGCGCAATCACGGGGCCCACGTTCAGCGTCGATGACCAAGACATTGAACCTCGGATCGGGCGAAACCTTGAGGTCTCGTGGATGACATCATCGTCAAGAGCCCCTCGAGGGCGACCACATTCGCGACCTTGAGAAACCGCCAACTGAGCAGCACAAGATCAATCTCAATCCAGAAGTGCGTGTTGGCGTGGCGTCGGGAAGGTGCTCGGCTACATGATCGGGGCTCGAGTCGACTGAACCGGAGAAGATCGAGGCGATCGAAGATGGCACCCCGACCTCGATCAGCGGTGCAAAGCCTCACCGCGCATAGCGCCCTCAGCAATTCATATCGAGGCTCGGCGAGTGGGCTTCCATTCTTCCACACTCTGCGCAAAGCGCGAGGGCTTCAGTGGACTCCAGAGGTGCAGCGGTCCTTCGACGACTTGAAGGTATACTGTCGTCCCCACCCCTCCTCCTACGCCACAACTGGCAAGAGGTTCTTTGCTCTACCTCGCGGCCACCACCCGCCATCGGTCTTTGTTACGGTGGCGGAGCAGAAGTCTCAAAGAAGACCCAATTTATTCGTCGGTGAGTCTTACACGCGGCCGAAGGCGCTACCCGCAGTCTGAAGTTGTATGTATCTCCTCATGGCCAGCGCAAGCGGCACTATTTCGAGGCACACCTGCATCGTCGTCGAGCAACTTTCGCTCGGGGACATCTGAGAACCTAGAGGGTGGCGGTCGAATCGTCAAATGGGCCATGGAATTTGGCGGCGTTCGGCGTCCGGTCATGGCTCGGACTGCCATAAAATCGCAAGTGCTCACCGACCGTGGTCGGCGACGTCGCCCGCTCCCGAACTTGGTCGAGGAGGAAAGCCTTGGGTCATGTTCTTTGGCGGCTCTAGGTCCTTCAAGCGCTCGAAGTGGGATCCATATCCTTACCTGTGGCGACGGTTAAGATGCGTGGTTCGTTTGGGTTTCGGCGACCAACAATGTGGCGAGTATGAAGCCCTTGGCGGGCTTCTGAGCTTGCAAGGCATTAGGCGTCTTGGCATTTGGTCATGAAGGCGACTCGGCTCGTCATCAACTAGTTCAACAAGGACTACCGATGCTCGGGGGACTCGATGGCAAATACCTCGCCGAGTGCGCCAAGATGGAGAAGTGGTTCCCGAACTTGGAGCTCAAGCACATCGAGGCGGGACAACTCCGTCGCGGACTTCCTCTCCAAGCTTGGCTCCTCAAGCGGCGTTATCCCCGACGTCATCACTGAGAGGCATGGCGGCCCATCGATCTCCGATCAAGAGGTCATGCTCTTTTTGTGGTCAAAAGGTATCCCCTCTTGTGCCGAGCCCATCCACAATTTCCTTGCAGGGTGGCGTGCCACCCGACCGCCGAGAGGAGCGGGGATCGAGCGGCAGGCGAGCTTGTACACACTCGTGGGCGGCATCCTCTGGCGGAATGTTTCGGTGTCTGACCTGATGCATCTCTACGGAGGAGGTAAGTATCTATTGAATGACATTCCTCGGGCCTCTGTGGGCGCACTCTTCATCTGAGCGATGGTCGGCAAGGCCTTCCGCATGGGGTATTCTTGTATGACGCCGGGATGCTTTCGTGATATCGTCCGCTTTGCCGAGCATGCCAATTCCACGCCGGAAGTCGCATCGGCCGCCTCGCGCTCTGACCATCTGCTCGCTTGGCCCTTCTCGACATGAAATTTGGATATCCTCGACCCTTTTCTCGAGCGACAGGAGGATGGAAGTTCTGTTAAATCGCTATTGATACCTTCACCAAGTGGATAGAAGCTGAACCGGTCTCGACCAAAAGCGCTTTCGAGGCGGCCGTTCGTTTTTTCGCTTGTTCGTGGTCACCAGTGCGGGGTTCCATACAAGATTATCGCGACAACGGTACTCGGTTTACGGTGAGTTGTTCTAGGAGTTTTGCGAGGCTTCGGCATCAAAGTATGCTTAAGCCGGTGGCTCACCCCAAAGCAGCAGGCGTGGGCGTGCCAGCGGGCAAATCATCCGGTGTCAAGAAGCGAGTTGCAGATGAGCTCGAGCAGCTGCGGCAAGACACAGGTGGACAAACTTCCCGATCCTATAGTCTATTCGTACCCACGACAAGCGAGCCATAGGGTCCACACCCTTCCAACTCGTGTTGATCTTGAAGCCGTCTTGCCTCCAGGAATTCTGTTGGGCTCTGCTAGGGTCGGCTTAGTCGACCAAGTCGACTTGAGCACTGGCGGTCTCTCGACCTTACCCTCGCGAGAAGAAGTAAGATGGCGTGCCTTCGCCACGATCAGCGCACTACTGCAAGCTCTTCGCGAGACATGCGTCTCGGTCGTCACGACCTAGGAAGCTCCTTGTTGGGGACCTAGCCACGAGGTGGATTCGGGGCTCGTCCAACACCAACAAGTTATCCCCACAGTGAGAGGGCCCTATAGAGTCGTTTCAGCGGATCGCACGAGGGCTTACGGCTAGCGATGCCGATGGCGAGAGAGCTCTCTAGCTCGTGGAACATAGATCGACCTTCGGAAGTTTTATGTGTAACCTCTATACCTTACATTTCAATAAAGTTGTTCTTCCATTCTCGCCTTTTATGTCTACTTGTGTTGCTACTATTCTTTTTCTGCGACTCCTTCGGGCACGACCTTCGTCTGTGGCGCATTTGCTCTTGGTCTAAGTGTCGCGAGTTTGGCGTTCACCCCAAGTGGGCCGAGCTAAGCGTAAGCTGAACCTCTTCGCAATCTAGCTCTCCCCGTGCGGGCCGAGCGAGCCTCGCCACTTTGACCAATTCGCAATGCGCATGGTCGCATGTGTAATGGTCGGCGTGTCTGGGTGTGAACATCTACTTTCTGGGCTCGCTTTTGTCACTCACCCCTTGCGAACCTTTCCTCCACTCTGCGGTCGTGGCGCTCGTCGTATCTCGTCTTGTGCCCAAGGCACGCGTCGCTCAACCTCGGGCCCAGCAGAGGCTGGATAAAACTATCCTATCGGCGACGACCAAGCAGCCTTGGCGTAACAAGCAGCGAAGCGAGGGACTCAAGTATCCTCAACTATGAATTCGATCGAGAGCGAGGTTTTTCAAAAGCGATCTGTTTCTATTAGAGCATTCCTTGCTTTCTAACATTTTTTACAGGTCGGCCATCTCACGGGCAAGCTTCTCTTGCTCGAGCTCGGCAACTTTGGCCCTCAAGGCCGGCGGCTTCGCTCACAGTTACGGAGGGCTACCGTGGAGGCATCCATGACTCGGCGCCGTTCGTCTTGGAGTTGGGCCATGGCGCTCGTCGCCGCCTTTTCTGCGCTCAAGCCTCCCTTGAGCTCGAGATCTTGGCCTCGAGCTCGGGCGCCTTCCCAGGAAGGCGTCCGTGCTGTGGCGGCCCTCTCCAGCACCTCGACCTTGGCCCGCTCGGCTTCAAGCACCTCGGTGGCGCGCTCAAGCTTCCCTTCAAGCTCGCGGGTTTTGGCCTCTAGCTCGGGGGCGCCTTGGCGTGGAGGTGCTTGATCATGGCGGCCTTCTCCAACAACCGACCTTGGCCGCTCGGCCTCGACCACCTCGTTGGCATGCCCAAGCCTCTCTTCGAGCTCCAGGACCTTGGCCTCAAGCTCGGGGGACACCTTCGCCAGGGAGGACGCTTGCTCCTCGGCGGCCTTCTCCAGCGCCTCGACCTTGGCTCGCTCGGCCGCGAGCGCCTTGGCCGATCGCGTGCGCTCGTACTCCACGGCCTTGAAGCCATGCTCGTGCTCGGAGGTCCTGGTCTGCTCGAGCTCAGCCGCGTGGGCTACCTCCTGCGCCCTCATCGTTTGGTGAAGATCGACAAGCTCCCCGGCTTTCTGCTCGAGCTCCGCCTGATCGACCTCGATGGTCCTGATGAGCCTCGAGCGCTCGGCCTCCCGCGCCTCCACCACGTTCAGAAGGCCCCTCAGCACATCGGCGTGCTCTTGAAGGCCTTGCAGCCCCAGGGAGACATGGTCGATCGCCTTCACGACAGAAAGGGTGGCCCGAATTAAGAAAGGAAACAAGGAACTCAGGCTAACAAGCTACGGGGTGCGCGGAGGGGCCCTTACCCCGCGGAGTCGATTCTCCAGCGCGGCGGGTGTATTCTTCGCGATCGTCGATCTGGTGTGAGATTTCCTCCTCCTCGTCGCCTTATACAGGATGAGGTCGACCGCAGCCCCCATCGGCGCACTTGGGCCAGGATCTTTAGGCTCCGCGACGGGCGCGACCTGTGATTCCGTCGCCCCCCCCGGGGCTCGGCTCTCGCCGGGCAGGAGGGCGGCAACAACGCTGGCCCCTACCTCGTGGTCGAGGCTCGCTCGCCTCCGACTCAGGAGCGATGATCGGCTCAGCAGCAAGGCCTCCCGCGGCGTGGACGATCTCCGCGGCCTGGAATGCCACGACCTCGGTGCTCGGCGTGGCCGCGGCTACGCAGGTCTGCGATGCCCCTGCAGCGGTGCCATCTCCGGTGGCCGGTGGCGTCACGACCTGGACGCCCGATGCGGCCGTGGACGGGTGAGCCTGGGGCGACTCCGCGGTGGCGACCGTGCCTCTCTGGTGCCCCCCCGTCGACCTCGGGAGGTCGGCGGTGGCGGCGGCTCCGCCTCGCCGATCTTGTAATCCTGCTGGTCGCGGTGGTTTTCCTCCTCGTCGGTCGTCGACCCTTGGTATAACTTCGCCAGCAGGCGGGCTTGGTGGCCCGAAGGGTCGCGTCGGCCTTGGCTTCGGTGTGGAACCGGCTCGAAGACATTCTCCTCCTCCCCGGACTCGGACTCGCCCTGGACAACAGCCATCGTCAAAACGGGCAAGCTTGCTCGAGGTCTGCGATCAAAAACATACACGAAGCCAGAAAGATCACGGAGGGGCGGTGCGATCAAGAAGCGGGGATTTACTGGGTCTCCGGCATCCACCTCGGCGAGGGGCGAAGGTCTTGTTGCCCGAAGCCAGCAGGGCACTTAAGCATGTGTCCTCGCGACACTGGGTCTCGAAGTCCGAGCCAGCTCCGCATTGCCCGCCAATAGCAGGGTCAGAGGCTCGGGGCCCGGGCGGAGAGGCTCGAGGACCTAGTGGCGGCATTGCGCTCTGCTGCTGCAAGGAGGAAAAACTCATCAACCATCAAGGCGCACGAGCACGGGCTCGGGGGCTCGACCAGTGGGATCCTTACCATGGCGCGGTCACCCCACTCGACATGAGGTTTCTTCGCCTCCTGGCGGTCCGCTTCGGCCGGGAAAAGCCTCTTCTTCCCTTTCTTGCTCTTGCCCCCCCGGGCAGCGGGAGCATCCGCCTGGCCGTATCAAACAGCTCCTGATGGTCCTGCGTACACGAAAGGATCAAGGAGGGCCCTAGGGTCGCTCGGGTCGAGCCGTTGGTCGGGATGGCTTACCTCGGCCTTTCGGCGGAGCACGTTCTTCAGCACGGAGTTGTCCATGGAGTAGTTGTGCGCCAGTTTCTCGAACATCTCGTTCATTATGGCGGCAACCCAAGACTCCTTCGGCGCTGCAAAGGGGAACGACTGATGGGGACGGGGTTGCCCGAACTTCCGTCAGGTGGAGGATAAGTCGATTAGGCGGCGCGAGACACACACGATCCGGCTTCTTGATCGCACGATCAAAACCCCCGCAATCGCAGCACCACGCGTCCTTCGGTTATCAACCGTGCCTGCCGGTTGACCTCGCCACACGGCTAATCCTGCCAATGAATCGAGAACACAAGCAAGAACAAGAAAGATGCAACTGAATTTGCAATTGAGGATGAAGCTCACGAGTTGGGGTCTCACAAACCGATGAACGGCGACACTGTTCAAAGACAGAATTAATCTAAGCAAAACCCAAATCAAACCCTAGCGGCGGTACTGGATATAAAGGCTAGGGACGTCCTAGAAACCCTAGACAGCGTCGTGATGGACTCAACACGATACATGGGCCAAGGGCCCAAATTGGTGACGCAGCACCCTGGGACAGATTCTGTCCACCAACTTGCAACGTGAATTTCCGTCGACTCCGAAGTCCAAATGACCTGAAACCGGTGCCATTGGAAAGGTTATCTCCTTAGCTTTCGAGGCATATGTGGATCATCAAAATCGGAACCCGTTTGTGGCTTGGCGGACGATTTTAGTGAACGCTGCTCCTGGTGGCCGAGGTAGTCGACTCCGAGACGAATTAGACCTCCAACTTGAATTGGACTCCTCCTTGCCTCCCTCCTGGCCCTTGCTGGTTCCCAAGGCCTTCATGATCCTCTCCAAAGTTCCTAAGTACAATATAATCAATAATATCATTAGGTAGCATACCATTCTCACAAGTATCAAGCCACGGGCACTTAGGAGCGAGCTCACTGTTGATTCAATTGCCGTGCTCGTGCTCTTGTGATGGGTCCTTGCATCACTGGCTGGAGAGTCTCGGGTATGCATTGGAGTGATGTCCTCATCAACGACCCTCGAGAGAAGATTGAGGGTAGACTCGAGCAAGACCACGAGGCGGAGGCATACGGGCGTACCCTCGTGGGTGAGTCGATCGCCTTGGATCTCGTAGAGCAGGTGCGTCGCCTCCAGGGGGGACACCCGATTCGAGAAGTCGACAGCGATCGCCTTCCCAGTGAGACCGCGCTCGATGCAGAGATGAATGGTGGCGATGGCCTCTTCGTCGGCCTCGGGATCGTCCACCTCTGGGGTCTCCTTCTTCCGTAACGGGCTTTCCTCTCGTGTAATGTCGTGCGAGTTCCCCTTTCTTGGGTAGAACCACCGCTCGGACCATGGCCCAAGGGAGTCGAGCTTGGCTCTTAGGGAAGGACCACTTGAGCCTGTCCATTGTTGGAAGTAGAGGCATCGACCACGGGTCCTTCCCAGGCGGAAGAGGTGGAAATCACAGAAAGAAGAGCGAGGGTTGGGAGGATTCCTAGGAACCCCTCGCAGTGGGAGAAGATGGCGAGAGTAAGAATGGAGTTCGGCACCGGGTTTATGAGCTCGATCTACTTAGCTGGTGAGGACCACGGAGAGGAACTTCGCTCTCCGGGTCCTTGAGTCGAAGGGCGTAGTGCTCGGTGCAAGCGATCTCGTCGTCCTTGGGGGCGGCTCGGTCTCGTTGCGGCGGCCGCCATGTGAATGGATCGAGCTGCCCGTGGTCTCGAAGTTCCTTCATCCTTCTGGCGACAACGTGCTCCTCCTAAGCAGCCATGGCGATCGCGGCGCGATTCGGTGGGCGGGGAGGAGGTTTTTGCTTGGGCATGGAGGCTTGGAAGGCGAAGGCGCTGGTCGGAAGTTTCCTCAACGATCGGCTGCGGTTTTGAGTTTATAAACGCCGTCGTAAATCCAAATCGATCCATGGCGCGAAGGACCTTGCGCCGATTTGGCAGAGCAATTAAGGCTTGGGTTGCGATTCGAGACATAGCGGTGTCCATCAACCGTTTGCATCCGTCTGGGAGTTCAGGAGATCAAGAGCGCCAGTGTCGTTTTCATCACGGCTTTGGCGTTACGTTTTCGACCTCGACCTCAAACTCGAGGTTCGAAATCGATCCGGCGATATAGGCTCAAGGTCGGCCGTGTTCCAGCCATGACCTTAAGCCTCGGGGCTAGTTGGCGAACTGGCGTCCCTTGACCGCCGGTGACGGTCGGCGGACCCCGACTCGGGGACCCGACCATGACACAGGGTGTGCCGAGGCGTTCGACCTAAGCGACTGGCCGAAAGCACAGCTCCGCATGACCTCGAGCTCGGCGGGCTCGTTAAAGCCGTAGTCCACCCTTGGATTTCGGATCGACGTTTGACCGTGATTGCCAAAGTCTTGGTCGTGGGGATGAAGCGAGGCGTGCAACAAGTCAAGGCGGCGATTGCGACCCTAGCGTGCATGAAGGCCACTTCAGGAATCTCTCCCATCCGTTGCGTGCGAGAGGAGATATAAGACCAAGGATCGCAGCCTCTCATGGGACACGAAGACAACACACAACGCGCCATAGCTCGAGCTTAGACGTAGCCATTGTTGAACTTGAGCTGTAAACACATCCCTGTACTCAGAAATAGCTAAGAACACTGCCGCAAGGCGACTGGAGTAGAGCTATTACCTCCACAGGGGCTCGAACCAGTATAAACCTCGGCCTCACACTCGTTGTCGTCTTGCTCCGACCAACGTCGCATCTCCTCTGTTCCTTCATTCGAGCAAAGCGCAGCTCGGGTCCCGTGTCTCACTAACCCCCCATCTCACTTCTTGCGGTCGGCGATCCCGATCGTCGACATAGATCTAGAGTTATTCACATTTCTTGATGGCCAAGTTTCATACTTCATCTCATCCGAGTTGCTGAAATTCTTGCTCTATTCATTCTGTTGTTGGTGTTCTTGAACCTAGTGTTTGCTCTGTGGCACTAGTATTTTTTGAAAATATCCTTAGAGAGAAATTTTATTTGGCTCCTATCCACCCTCCTTCTAGTCGCCGATTTCGGTCCTTTATAATGTTTTTAGTTGACCATTGAAGGCAACATGCATGGGATGAAAGTAGTGCCACTACATCACTTGTTACCTCTTCTTCCACAGTTATTTAGCTTTAGTGTTTCCTCATAAACAATATAGTTCTTAGCTATACTTAGTAAATGGAATTTATAATTGCAATAATAGATGTGTGATCTAGGTGTACCTAAGTGCGAAGACTTTGATGTGCTTGGCTGTATGGTTCTAAGATTTATTTGTATTTCTTGTTTACATGATTGTGCAAACTACTGTCATGGATGGCAAAGTGCTAGTCATGGATGGCATAGTGCTAGTGATAATTGTTTAGGTTACTTGCTGAAATTATGGTTAATGTTATGGTAAAAAATGATGAAAAAGTTAAATGGTGGTAATATCTTGAGCATTGGTTGTGCTAGATTGTTACAGTTAGTATCAGAGTGGGTGTTAGGTCTATGATGAATGAAATTAGAAATTACTTTAATGTGAACTAAAATTTTGATTTTAGAAAATTAGAAACATGGCTTAGGTATTAACTCTTTAAAATTTTACAATAGGATAATAACCCTTAAACCTAATATAAATTGGTTAATTAACTTAAAACTTCATATACTCTAATGCATAGTTGGAGAGGTATAGGTAATCATTGCATTACTCTTAAATAATATATTTGAGTTAATGATGTTGAATGATATATGATGTTATGATAATACATGAGCTAACTAAATGAATGTGTTTATGTAAAATAGCTATGCCAAGGGGTAGAGGTCGTAGTCGTTGTGGCCGTGTGGTTGTGGTTGTAGTGGAGGTCATGGACTTGATCATGGGCATGATCAAGTAGACCCACTAGATGAGGTCGTTGAGTCTGTTTTAGAGGGGGGCAGTTCACTCAATTCTTAGGAGCCAACTGAGGAGGTTGCTCCTACTAGATAGTCTGGGTAGGAGTGGAGGCCACGTTTGTGGCCTTGTTGCAGGATTTCCAGGTTTAGGAGCTCCATCAGTAGGCATAAGTAACTTCTTCAGTTGTAGTTTCATCTGGGGTTGTCCATATGGTTGCCCGAGTTGTGTTGAAGCCTAGGATGAGTGTTTAGGAGTGGATGTCTCTGTGCCTTGACACCTTCGATGATGTAGGCACACTGGCCAGGCAACGAACTGGCTGTGCTACATAGAGAGGCAATAAAGGGCTTGCTTTGTGGCCTTTCAACTAAAGGTTTAGGCAGACATCTGGTGTGAGGAGGTACTTCCCCCGCCCATGGTTTCGTCACTTGGGAGGACTTCACCGAGCAATTTTGGGTGAAGTTCTATCCAGAGTCCTTGAAAAAGATGGAGCACATTTTGTCCACTATCACTAAGGGAAAGAGGTTTTTTGCTGAGTATGAGGCAGAATTCAACAATTTAGTTCACTTTGTACTAGCTGTGGTAGGTGATGATCAAGAGAAGGTCAGGATGTTTCGTAGGGGCCTCAACAAGAATTCAGGATTGTCATGGGGGCAATTGTCCCATGTGACTTCTACTCCGTGGTCGAGCAAGCCAGGGGCATGGAGGTTGAGATGGAGCTCACTACGGAGCGGCAAAACCCTGGTAGTTCTAGAGTTCTTGTTGCTTCTGGCGGTAGCCAGAAGAGGAACTTTGCTAAGGGATGTGGGTCATTTCAATGATCTACTTCCAAGGAGTTCAAAGGATGACAACATTCCTCATCATTAGCCAAGATAAAGTAGTCTTGGCCGCCTTTCTCATCAGCACCCAATCCCTCGATGGTGACTTCGGCTTATTGTCCTGTCCCAGGGTACGGCATAATCTGCTTCAAGTGCGATGGTGAGCACCGTGCAGCTGAGTGTGCTTGGACTAGGCAGTGCCACCATTGTGGCCAATCTAGTCATATGGGGCATGTGTGCTAGGAGAATCTAATAGCATTATCAAGTGGGAGCTGGTGCCATTTGTGTCATCTACATCTTCTTCTTCTAGGGGGTCGGTCTAGATGTTGGCAGCTGCTCTTGCTTTTCCACAGACTCCAAGTTGGGAACCACCTGCTAGTTACTGCTAGCGCCCTCTGTCGATGGCTCCACTTTAGATTGTTGTAATACCACCAACTTCTATGTCACCACAGTAGAGTGTCAGGTCTCTCGTTGCCCTAGCGCCACCAGGAGTCTATGCCATGCTATCTTCTAAGTCAGTTGGCCATCCGAATGTGGTGGCAGGTACTTTGCCTGTGGATTCTCATGATGCATTCGTTCTTTTCGATTCCAGAGCATTTTATTTCTTTATGTCAATAGAGTTTGTTAGAAAGGCAAAGATGGGAATGCCGCAAATTGCTAAGTCTGCTATAGTCAGCTCTACAGGGGTTCTCCTTGCTAGCTCCATTACTTGTCCTGGTTGCACCATTGCTATAGATGATGAGAACTTCATGGCTAATTTGATGGTTATTTAGTTAGTACCTTTTGATGTGATATTGGGTATGGATTGGTTGCATCGGTACTAGGGATAGAAGATGAGAATTTCATGGAAAATTTGATGGTTATTCAGTTAGTACCTTTTGATGTGATATTGGGTATGGATTGGTTGCACTAGTACTAGAGAAAATATGTTGTTTCTAGAAAATAGTTACCTTGCAGGCTCTATTAGGAGAAGAGTAGGTCTTTTAGGGTAGTGCACCACCCTATTCTCTTTTTGTGCTGGTCAGTCCATTTTCTTGTTTTTGAATGCTGAGGTCTGGGTCTCCATTGGACATTACAGAGAAGTTGAGCACTATTGTTCGTATTGAGGAGATTCTAGTGGTGTGTGACTACCCAAATGTGTTCCCTGCTAAGCTTCCGGGATGCCACCTAAGGGGAATGTGGAATTCTAGATTGATTTGGTTCTGGGCACTCGCCCTATCTCTTTGTCTCCTTTCTTCTTAGCTCATCCCTTCCAAGATGAATTGAAAAGGCAATTGGATGATCTGTTATCCAAAATTTGATCTAGTGTAGTATGTCACCATAGAGAGTTACTGTCTTATTCATAGAAAAAAGATGAGAGTTGACACATGCCTCGACTATCGTGCTCTTAATCAAGTGACCATCAAGAACAAATATCTATTACCATGCATTGAATACTTGTTCAATCAATTAAAGGGGGCAAAGGCGTTCTCTAAAATTGATTTGCAATCTGGTATAATCATATCCACACAAGGGAATAGGATATTAAAAAGACAAAATTCTCCACCAGGTATGGGCATTGTGAATATAAATTTGTGCTTTTTGGACTAACCAATTCCCCTATTGCTTTTATGTAGATGATGAACTGTATACTACACAGATATCTTGATGATTCTGTTATAGTGTTCATTGACGATGTACTACTTTATTCCAAGATGGAGGAAATGCATGAGCATCATTTGAGACTTGTGCTTGATACTCTTAGAGAGAATCAACTCTATGCCAAGCTAAAGAAGTACGAATTCTAGATTTAGTTGGTTCCTTGGTCATGTGATAAACGGGAAGGTATTTCTATTGATCAAAGCAAAATCTTTATTGTCAAGGACTAGAAGTGGCCTTCCAATGTATGGAGTTTCTTTGGTCTAGCTGGCTATTGCCAGCATTTTGTACAGGATTTCTCCATTATTGCCAAGCCAATGTCTCAGCTAACACATCAAGAGGTGAAATTCCAGTGGAGTAATGATTATCAACACAGTTTTTGCACTTTGAAGGAGTAGCTAATGACTGCTCATATTCTCACCCTCCCTAAGTCAGAGAAGCATTCACAGTCTATTCTAATGCATCCCGAGTGGGTCTTAGTTGTGTGCTCATGCAAGATGGCAAAGTAATTGATTATACGTTGAGACAGTTGATGAAGCATAAATAGAACTATCCAACTCATGATTTAGAGCTAGCTACAATGGTCTTTTCTCTAAAGATTTAGAGGCGTTACTTGTATGGAGATTCACGATAATTTCACTGATCACAAGAGTCTCAAGTACATCTTTACTCAGAAAGATCTAAATCTAAGGCAAAAAAGGTGGCTCAAATTGATAAAAGATTTTGATCTTATAATCCACACCCACTCTTGGTTGTCCCATTGCTGATATTGAACGCATGTAATTCTCTTATTGCTTTGCAAGCACCATTTAAGCTAAAACTCTGTTGATTTTAAAGTCAGCAATTCCAAAACATGTGAGAGAGATGCAAGAGCATGATCGACTGCTTTAGCAAGTGAGAAGGCATATTGATGAGGGCAAGTCTAGGGATTTCAATAGTGATAAGTTAGGTGGGTTGCTGTTTAAGGGCTTCCTTTATGTACCTCAGAAGTCCCAAGTCAAGAAGGATATCCTAAAAGGTACTCATCGCACTCCATATATGGTTCATCCTAGTGAGACCAAAATGTATCATGATCTAAAAAAGTACTTCTAAAGGTCAATATTGCTCATTATGTGGTGCCCTGCAGGATTTGTCAGCAGGTGAAGGCTGAACATAAGCGTTCAGCAGGGTTGTTGTAAACTTTGAAGGTTTCTGTGTAGCTATAGGATGATATATCTATGGATTTCATGGACGGACTACCTCGTACTCAGCAAGAGAAGGATACTATATCGGTAGTTGTGGACCATCTTAGCAAGTCTGCCCATTTCATTCCCACTCACATGACAAATCAGCAAGCAAGTTGGCTACTATTTATGTGTGAGAGATTGTGAGGCTGTATGGTGTGCCCAAAACTATTGTTTCTGATAGAAATGCTAAGTTTGTGTTCAAGTTTTGAGAGAATTTGCATAGTACTTTAGGCACATAGTTTCACCTTAGTACCTCTTTTCATCCTCAAATAGATTGCCAGTCTGAGGGTACCATTCAGACCTTGGAGGATATGCTTAGGTTTTGTGTTTTGGCATAGAAAGACAGTTGGAAGTATCATTTGGCACTTTATGAATTTGCCTACAACAATAGCTACCACGCTAGCATTCAAGTCGCGCCATATGAAGTGCATTACAGGCAGAAATATATATCACCCCTATTCTGGGATGTAGTAGGGAAAATGCAGATCTGTGTCCCGATTAGGACCAGTAGACCGTTGATTGAGTAGCAGAGGTTAGGCAAAACCTCCTTGCAACCCAAAGTAGGTAGGAAAGTTATGTTGATATGAGGAGGTGGGAATTGGAGTTTTAGGTGGGTGGCTAGGTGCTTCTGAGGATGTCTCTCACCAAAGGTATTATTTGATTTGGTACCAAGGGAAAGCTTAGTCCAAGGTATGTTGGGCCATTCCCTATTGTGGCACGAATCAGGAAGTTGTCTTATCATTTAGAGCTTTCTAAATCCTTGCAAAGAGTGCACAATGGGTTCCATGTATCCATATTGAAGAAGTTCTTGCATGACCCAAAGCATGAGATGTCCCTAAAGCCTTTGGTTATTGAGTAGTATCTTACCTTCAAGTCGTGGCCAGTGCGGATACTAGGGAAGTCAGAGCAAATACTGAAATATAGAACCTGAAGTATTTCAGAGTGTTGTAGTTGCATCAATCTGAGTGAGAAGTGACCTGAGAATTGGAGTCTCACATGCGTAAGAAGTATCCAAAGCTGTTATGTCGAGTATGTGATATGATGTGATTTATTTTCCATGTTGATTATATTTCTCTTTAGATGGTGAGTGGAGAATTTGGAGTTGATTTTGTTAAGGGAAAATAATGTAATATTCAAAAAATGCAAAATAAAAGGGTAAAGATGAACCTCATGGGCCGAGCGAGAACTTGGCTTCTGTGCCGGCTATTTAGGGCAAGGGGAGGCCTAGCACTATCCTTAGCCGCACCATCCCCAGCACCACCATGAGCCACCACCTCCCCCAGCACCCACCCACACCTATGCTCCATGTTGCCCCTCTCCACCTGCATCACACCATCGCCCATGGACACACCGTGCCGCTACTCCCAAGCTTTGGCTCTGCATGAAGCCTCCCCCATGCGTCGTCACACTACACTATGCGCTATCGTGCACTGCTCATCGCCACCGCCAAGAGCTAGGTAGGCCACCGCACTATGCTGGTCACGTCCTAGGTGCACCCAAGTGACATCTCCTTCATTGTTTCATGTTCCTCATCAATCCGTGTGTTTGATTTGAAATTCATTTATGTCACCATGTGCAGGAGGTGACGAGGATCTTGGAGGACATAGTTTCGGAGTTTTAGGAAGTGTGAAGGAGTGAGGAAAGCAAGGGGATCATCAACACCAACAGTTTCAGTGAACCTTCAGAACACGGGTATAAACCATAGATTGGTGATGGTAATATTGGCTCTATAGTGGAGCAATGTTATGGTCATTTCATTGGTAGATATGGTAGTTGGAGGGCACCATCAATCATGAATTTTGGAGGGTTCGATATTCGTTCCATAATGGTTTATTTCTTCGGATCAAGTTATGGTGTACTTACATGTTAGGGAACGGGTAGGCTACTCTAGCGAAAAATCAAAAATTTTCTACCGCGTAACCAAAAGACTACTGCAAGTTATAGATCACGAAATTACGACTAGATACGCAGACCCATAGCGGAAGTAGAGTCGATGTAGCATGGTGGTGCAGATGTAGTCGTACTAGCTCGCGTCTCTTCCAACAGCTTCTTATGAGCATTGCTGGTTGTGGGTCGTTCTAGCGTTGAATCTTTGCAGCAACGCCTCTAAGGTATCCACACGTATAGGACGGGAACACCACACCGGAGTGCTAGCACCAATTGCGTGGTTCTAGGCAAAGGAGGGATGGCAGCTAGGGTTTCAGGAATTCCGAATTCCTATTGTTTCTCTTCGTATATCTATCTCTCATCAAAGCCACCACATCCTCCCTTTATATAGACGTCCCATGATGGATTTCAACCCTTGAAGCCAATTAGGAACTCTAAGCCTATTACAACTTAGATCCTTATCCGAATTGGTTACAGCCCCTTAAGTGTGCAACCTTATAGGTTCACATGCACTCCGACATGGCTGGATTACCCCTATCGATCATTGAGCACTCCTACTTGACCATCGCGTACACCTACTCGACCATCGAGTACTTCTATTCGATCATCAAGCATTCGACCAATAATCGATAGCAGCCCCTAGCAGGACTTATTGACTCCCAAGTACATGTAAAGATCGAAGAACCTCAATAATGTCCTATATGCATTTCCTTTTGCCTCACGATATCGGTCAAACCCAAAACGAGTTGTTGTCATCCTTGCTTGGATGGCTCGACCACTCTTTCTCGATGTCATGACTCGGATTCTTTGAATGCATCGAGTTAACTCTTTAACTTGATGACTCGAGTAACTCTTTACTCGAGTAGCATGGCTATGCATTTTTTGAAATCCGACCACTCAAGAGGCCTAAAGATATCTCTTCCGTTGTATATAGGGCAAATCTTATCTTGATCGACCATGCCTTGTAGCATGTTTCATGACAAACCCAAAAGCCATCTTTATAACTACCCAGTTATGGAGTAGCGTTTGACGACCCCTAAGTAAGCCATTATGCATCTTCAGAACATATGACAATCTCAAGTCGAAGTATATAGTATACACATCGTATATGAGACCAACTGATGACATGAAAGAATACGATGTTCTCACAGGGTCTCATAGTGGGTCGATGTCCAACATCATGTTCTCTAACATGTGTCTATATTATTGGTTTGATATCTCCATATCTATGACTTGTAAAAACGTGGCTATCGACAAGTACATATGCTAGTCTACTCATATGCGTCCTCACATGATTGTCGACTAGGGACCATTTTTAGAATGAACATCAAAAAGATGAATATAGAGTTTCACAAACAAGTCACGTACTTGTTAATCAATATCCATGATGTTATTCAAAGAACAATATCATAGTTTATGAAGATTTATGGAAATATAATCATCTCTATGATTGCCTCTAGGCCATATTTTCAACATTACAACTAGTTTCAATGCTTGTGAAAGTTGTGAAAATGTAGATTACTATCTAAAATTTCATTAGAGTAAAATAACGTAAAATTTAGTTAACAATTTGAAAGTTAAGGCATGTAGAAGTTTGTTGTCCAGAAATTAATCACTACTGAAAGTAGTCGTGGTAATCTACTGATTAGGGCTAGTAAATGGCCAAATTAAATTGTATCCATAACTAAAGAAAGCTAGATAATTTTTCGTAGAATTCGGAGATGATAGATAATTTTCCATAGAATCCGGAGATGCTATGGTTACTATGTTTGGAATTGTATAAAAATAGTTATGAAATTGTGAATTCTGTTGTCTAGTGAAACAACTAATCAATCTTTGGGGCTATAAATGAAGATTTAAATGACGTAATTAAATATGTGGGTAATTAGAAAATTTTAGGAAATATTCTGTAGTTTTTAGAAAATATATGGTTTGCTATATTTGGGCTCCTGTGCTAGGAGTTATGGCCTTTTGATCGTCAACACAGCAAAAGGTAAACTCTCCAACAATGGAGAAAGTTGAGTCTAGTGTTGTGCATATGTACGATGTTGTTATGTAATGATGTAATGACATGAATGGTTAAATCTTATTGTTCTTATTGGAAACTTGCTATTATGATGCTATTACATGGTACCTTTCATTTATTATGAAAGATGGTATACTATGATGGTGAGAATAATGGAGGTGATGAAATATATTAAGAAATCATATTATTTGTGTATGTGCATTTATGATTAAAAGAGGTGGCATGTGTGGCCCTCTATGATCTACTTGGTGTAGGCATAAAAAATCTACTTCGATAGACACCTCCACCGGATGGAGTGTATAAGAGGGTGTGATATTGACGGGCATGTAGATAGATTTGCATGACATTACAAATGATAAATGATGATTATTGAGCTAAATGTGATAAATGAAGAGTCATTGTTTTATTATGTACTAAGTCATAGACTTACCCTTGTTTATTTTTTATGATGTACTTGCTGAGTTGTAGACTTACCTTTTTTATTTTATTGTTTTTAGATAACCATTGAAGGCAACATGCATGAGATGAAAGTAGCGCCAATATGTCACTTATTACCTCATCTTCCACGATTATTTAGTTTTATTGTTTCCTCATAAACAAAACAGTGCTTAGCTATACTTAGTTAATAGAATATATAATTACAATAATGGATATGTGAACTTAGTTGGTTGTCTTTGTTAATTGAGAAGTTTAGTTATTTATATATTGTATTATTAGTTCAGTTATTTATATATTGTATATTTATTCTTCATTGCCATCGCCAAAAGGTAAAGATCGCTCCTAGACACATGTGATCCGAGCATACCCAAATGCAAAGACTTGGAAGTGTGGTTCCAAGATTTAGCATTGCTTGCTGTTGTTTACATGATTATGTAAACTATTGTCATGGATGGCCTAGTGGCAGTGATAATTGGTTATATTACTTGCTAAAATTATATTTAATGTTATGGTAAAAATGATGAAAAATTTAAATAGTGGTAATATCTTAAAAACTAATTGTGCTAGGGTGTTATATTGGCTCCATCCTTGTAAAGGATCAGCTACAGCCATATTGGCATAGTAGACAACCTGGAGGAAGAAAGGCGTAAGAAAGTTGATCGGCTTGGATTTCTGTTGTGCACTACTCCCTCTGTCCAAATTTATAAGACTTATTTTTTAATGATTTTATTAATAAATATAAAGTGTATTTCATATTTTGATATAAAATTAGTGTGATGTTCTCCATATATTACTAATAAATATTCATCTGTATTTTTTATTTTCTACATGCATACATTTAATATAGTGCTTAGTGATAATAACTAGGGGTAATATAGCCATTTTCAATTCCTTCTTGGTCTGTGTGTCAAGAAGAAATGTGACTTATAAATTTGGATGAATGGAGTATTATTTTTGTGTTCGTGTTTGAATTTGTTAGCTTTCTATTGGTTAGAACTATGTTTATGTTACGGCTTGGATCGAAGCAAAATGACTAGAGAAGTATCAAATGGTGGAGAGCCTCGCTGATGGGAATTGACAATAGTGGATGGTGAATAGTAATTACAACTTTTGTTCTGTGTGTGTTGGGTGTTGAGGTTAATATGTAATTTGGGAACGGTAATGGCAAGTGAATGGCGTGAGTAAAAATAGATGCTTGTATGGGTGAAGCAGGGCATGAATAAAAAGATCAGAATGTCTCCTTTCTCCTCTCCTACCTTTCCACTTTTCCTTGCCGCAACTTTCCCCTAGTTCTGATCTCACGCACTGAATTTGATTTGGCTGCCAAGGGATATAATAATCTGGTATCAAAGCTTGTTCTGATCTAGCTTAGAGCTGTAAAATCCTAGAAACTTGGTTCGGGAACTCGGAACCAGCGATTTCTAGTTCTAATGATCCTGGGAAAATCTCCAAGCAACCGGTTGGCTCAGCGAAAATTGGAACCACGACTCCTCCAAAACCTTTTGTACAGACCTGATTTGTGTTGGAAGCGATGGTAGATTTCCGTTGAAGATCAAGGTGAGGTGTTGTCGGATGAAGTGTTGGATCTTTTGGAATCAGCTGAACTGGACCAAGGGGAAGCAGTCAATCTCTCCCTCAATGCCCTTGCTGGTATCGAAACAACAGAGACGGTGCGCATTTTAGCATTAGTGAGAAATCAGGTGATGCTATTCTTACTTGATTCCGATAGTTCCCACAGCTTTGTTAATGTTGGGTTTTTGCATCGGATCGGATGTCTTCCTCAAACCACAAAGCCAATTACAATGAAAATTGCTAATGGCGATACAATGCAATGCAACAGCTGGATCCAAAATTTGGAATGGTGGTCACAAGGACACACATTCACAACAGATCTAAGAGTGTTGGAACTTGGTGCTTATGATGCCATACTCGGGATGGATTGGCTCAAAGGTCACAGCCCGATCATTTGTGATTGGAAGAACAAGGTGTTACGATTCCAACACAAAGGCAATACAATTCGCTTACAAGGGATTAAGGGGGAACATAAATCTGAAGTTAAAGCATTGTTGATGGATCAGTTGGACAAATGGCAAAAGGGCAATGCCATTTGGGCATTGGTAATATTGGAATCAGACACGGAATGCTATGCTGAGCCAATACCATCCTCATTCCTTGAGGTCATCGCTCGGTATGAAGACGTGTTTCAGGAGCCTCAAGTTTTGCCTCCTCGTCGAGTTTACGATCATGCAATTCCTCTCAAACTAGGAGCTGTTCCTGTCATTCTAGGCCTTACCGTTATCCGCCTTTACACAAAAATGAGATTGAAAAGCAAGTGTTTTAAATGCTCACTTCTGGGATCATCACACCAAGCGTCAGCCCATTCACTTCCCCAGTGTTGCTGGTTCAAAAGAAAGACGGTACATGGAGGTTTTGCATGGATTACCGTCGGTTGAATGACCTCACGATTAAAAACAAGTTCCCTATGACGGTGGTTGATGAGTTGTTGGACGAATTGGCCGGTACGCAGTTCTTTTCTAAGCTGGATCTCAAGGCTGGATACCACCAAATACAGATGCAAGAAGTGAACTGAAAACTACTTTCAAAACACACCATGGGCATTATCAATTCAAAGTAATGCCTTTCGGCCTCACCAATGCACCTGCGACATTTCAGTGTGTGATGAATTCGGTTCTAGCACCTTTTCTTAGAAAATTTGTGTTAGTATTTATCGATGATATTCTCATCTATAGGCCGGACCTGCCAGCTCATGTGAAACATTTGACTTTGGTACTTCAAGTTTTGAAAGACAATCAATTGTTTATTAATAAATCTAAATGCACTTTAGCCCAACGTCACCTTGAATACCTGGGCCACATCATTTCGAACAAAGGAGTCACTACTGATCCTTAGAAAACTAAGGTAATGTTAGAGTGGCCATGGCCAATGAATATGACAGAGTTGCGAAGTTTCTTGGGCCTCACCGGATATTACCGTAAGTTTGTTCGTAATTATGGAATCATCGCCAAGCTGCTGACCAATCTGCTCAAGAAGAAGGAATTCGGTTGGAATGACTCGGCCGACCGCAGTTTATTCTACCTCGAGCAACAACAGTTACAGTCAGACATGCAACGGAAAGCAATGACGCGGCTGATGTGTTTGCAATTTTGAATTGTGTACAAGAAAGGCAAGGAGAATGTTGCGGCCGATGCTCTGCCTCGAGTTGGGCATGTTATGGCATTACAGGCGATCTCGGAGGTGAAACCATTGTGGATACAAGAAGTTCTTAATTCTTATGTCATAGATCAAGCTGCCCAGCACCTATTGTTGCAGTTAGCTGTACACACCCCAATGAACAAGGCTATGAATTGCAACACGGTTTGATTCGAAAACACGGAAGGGTTTTGTCGGGGATTGGGTAATTTCCATAAAAGACCATCATACCCCAGCAGCCGGTCTTCGGCCAACCATACTTCCCCTTGGATGGTATCCCCAAGGAAGATCCTCGGGCGGACTGGATAGTGGATCTGCCCCGACCATGTCCGAGCTCGCCCTCGAGCATGCGCCTTGGTTTCCCGAGCGTGCTTGCTCTGATGTGTGCGGCGGTCGGCCAGAGTTGAAGGAAAATCTCGGGCATGACTAGCAGGTCGTGCTGGTCCATAAAGACGACATGGCGATAATTACGTTGCGGTTTAAAAGACCATTAAGCCATGATCTAAGCCATCACGTCCACAACACAGCATGGCAGAAATCAAGGGAGGCAGTTACAGCCACGTTCGGGCACAATAATGGTGTGTTATTCGGTTGTAATTGCTGCAGTCACCTATAAATACCCCCGCTGTAGATTAGAGGAGGGACATGCTGACAAGCAACACACATAGAGAGATACGTACAACAGATTTGCGCAAGCATCCTGTAAGCATCCAAGCAATAGCAAAATCACTGGACGTAGGGTTATTATCTCAATCGTGAGAGGCCCGAACCAGTATAAAATCTCTTATCCATTACCCTTTCAAGTTCCATCCCCTTACGGCATTCCTCGGACGTAAATCCTTCACGGCAAAGGGGCCCTGATTGATCCCTCATTCAACAAGTAAGCTCGGTGGGGGATCCGTTTCCCAAACGTTGACAGGTTTGGATTGGGGACAATGCTGCGTTGCAAACCAAGCTGATCACAGCGTTTCACTCCAGTGCAGTGGGAGGGCACTCAGGGATTCATGCGACCTATCAGCGGCTCAGGAAAATGTTTTGTTGGAATGGAATGAAACAAGCTGTGTAGGACTTTGTGAAATAGTGTGGAATTTGTCAACAGGCAAAGGGAGAACGATCTAAGCCAGCTGGATTACTGCAGCCTTTACCAATTCCAGAGGCAGCCTAGCAAGACGTCGCCATGGATTTCATCGAAGGTTTACCGATGTCCGAAAGTTGCAACGTGATCATGGTGGTCGTGGACCGTTTCTCTAGATATGGACATTTCATTGCTCTTAAACATCCATTCACTGCTTCCAAAGTTGCCAAATTATTCTTTGATCACGTTGTTAAGTTACATGGTGTGCCAAAAACAATTACATCCGATCGCGATAATGTTTTCACTAGCAGTTTTTGGAGGGAGTTGTTTTCAATTCTGGACACTAAACTACAATTCAGCACGGCATATCACCTGCAGACGGACGGCCAAAGTGAGCCCGTGAACCAATGCTTGGAGATGTATTTAAGATGTGCCATACAGTCTTCCCCGAGCAAATTGAAGTCTTGGCTAGCCCTTGTGGAGTTCTGGTATAATACAAGTTATCATACTTCTCTTGGTTGCTCGCCGTTCAAAGCATTGTATGGGCAAGAACCTAACTATGGAGTACTGCCAGAATGGGTCCGTGCAGAGTCTGCAGACGTTTCCGAGTTCATTTAGTTCAGACACATACATGATGAAATGCTTAAGCAACACTTAGCTCAGGCTCAAAACAGGATGAAATTGCAAGCGGATAAACATCAACAGGAATGCCAGTTTCAAGTGGGAGAGTTAGTATTACTCAAATTACAACCGTATGCCCAGTGCTCATTGGTCAATCAACCTTTTCCTAAGCTAGCTTATAAGTTTTTTGGGCCCTATACAGTGCTGAAGAAAGTCGGCGATGTTGCTTACTGGCTTGACTTAACTGCTGACAGTCTAATTCACCCTGTCTTTCATGTTTCACAGTTGAAACCTTTCATGCCAGATTACTCACCTGTGTTTTCTAAATTGCCTAAAGTGGCCGAGTTGTATTTACAAGATATTGAACCGGAAGAGGTGTTGGACAGGAGATTGGTCAAGAAAGGTAACACAGCGATCGTTCAAGCGTTGGTCAAGTGGAAAGGGATTCCAGCTAAGTCGGCCACTTGGGAAAATTTAGACATTTTGGCTTAGCAATTTCCATCTGTTCTTGCTTGGGGACAAGCAAGTTCTGTAGGGGCGGGAGGTGTTACAGCTCGGATCGAAGCGGAATGACTGAAGAAGTTTCGGACGGTGGAGGGCCTCGCTGATGGGAATTGACAATAGCGGATGGTGAATAGTAATTACAGCTTTTGTTCTGTGTGTGTCGGGTGTTGAGGTTAATATGTAATTTGGGAACGGTAATGGCGGGTGAATGGCGTGCGTATAAATAGACGCTTGTATGGGTGAAGCAGGGCATGAATGAAAGGATCAGAATGTCTCCTTTCTCCTCTCCTACCTTTCCCCTTTTCCTTGCCACAACTTTCCCCTGGTTCTGATCTCACGCACCGAATTTGATTCGGCTGCCAAGGGATATAATAGTTTACATTAACATCCTGGAACAAGAGTTTAACCATCGTTCACGTTAACATCTGGTCGCCTACTGATCGATCACCACCGCCGGCCGCCGATGATCATGACCTGCCACGCTGTCTGTAAGTGCTTTTCAGCCATGTCGCACAGCAACTATGCGGCAGACAACAAAGTAAGCAGCTCATTTTTCTTTTCTTTTTTAAGGAACAATTTCTGTGTAGTTGCTATTAGCTTGCCACACTGTAGTAGTGTAATTCCTACGACTCTTGCACAAGTAGTTTACCCAGAGGAGAGACGTCCACACTCTGTTAATATGCGAGTAAGTACTAGTAGAAAACCATTTATGTGTTGTAGTAGCGATACACTAGCAAAATGTACTTTACCTATGTAATGCCTTGATAAAAATAAAATAAAAAGCAGGGAGTTGTGTATGCATGCGTGGTTTCTTACGAGTCTCCGTAAAGTCGTAGTTTCAAATTCCTGATACTTCCCAATCCTAACATGCCGGTATCCAACCGGCTGCCAGAAAAAAGACCGAAGTCACCCAGTTCTTGCTACGTATCGATGTTGAAGAGGCATAGCATGGATCTACAAGAACACCATGGCAATATGTTGAGCTCTCAACCAGCAGAGGTTATGTATACACCCTGGTCTACCTCCACACCATCAAGCATCATCACGCCAGCTCTTCATTTCTCACTACAACTTTTGCAGCGGAATTATACCCTAAAAAACGATTGTAACCGTCCAGCAACAGGTCATACCGACCCTAACCAGTTTTTAACCAATTCTCTAAACCTTGATCATAATACATTTCTCGTCATTATTTTATTTATTTCCAAGAGTTCCAAGGGAACTCATGTAATAGAGCAGGCGTTACATTCCACAAACATTGTTGAATGGGATTTTTCTCTTCCTCCTTTTGGTTACTATTACATGGACCAACAACAACAGAGTCTAAAAATTCTATGAATACCACTCAAACAAAGGCCCAAAAATGTACAGTTCCACAAATGGAACTTACATTTAAGTTGAAACTGCTGCAGATAAATTAGTAGGAGAATGACAAATTCATGTGCGCTCTAAAATCAAAGCCATCATTCACCTTCATATCCATTCCGTATACCTCATCGCTGCTCAAACATCACGTCTGCCTCAGTGTCGGTCCGAGCCATGTGGACCCACCATTCAATGTACACGCAGGTAAACCAAACATTTTATGAATGATCTTCATGTGAATGATTTGGGACCTCTCCTTGACTGTCTAGTGGCATGTATTGCGCCATGATAGCTCTGATCTCCGAGTCCATGTATGACTGAAAGAAACAAGACACAGAATTTATAACGACAATAATGAACAAAATCTAAGAAAAAGAACATGTATTTGGAGCACATTTACGATATCTTTACATCATTAGTAGGGGAAAAAAAGCTTGGTCAGTACATGTATGAAGTAAAATGCAACATCCTAACAAATATTGGAGCACATTGGCTAGCAAACACACGATACAGTAAAAGCTGCAGTCATTCATGAGCCATGACCCTTTTCATTGCAAATTATGTGGCAAAAAGAAAAAACAGCCACCACAAATTTGCCACATTTTGCATGCAAACTAAGCCAAAACATGACCACTCTTTGCGACAACTACAATCAGGATAAGAAACTGAACAGTAGCTGGAAATGGGTTGGCAGAAGCACAACTTTCTACTCCCTCCATTTCATAATACCTATCAAAACACCCTATGCACACAGCTAAGAATGTAGAAGTTTAAGATTGCTGAAGATATAGACAAAAGCTGCCCCAATTCAATCCAGCGACAGACAAGAGAGAGCGTAACAACTATTCTCATTAAACTGAAGGCACATAATGAAAGTATGAAACGGAGATGCACTAATCATCAGCTAAATATATGATTTATGAAGTAATAATGGCTATGAGCTTTTCTGCCTTTTTTCTTTGAAGGACAAAAATTTTATGGAATGGCAGAGAACTTGACCAGTTTCAATCTTTTAGGTTTAACAAGCAACACATAGTACATGGCAAGAGGCAAATGTGCCACTGAGCTTTCCAGTAAACCATTATCCAAGGAGTGGCTTGCCAAAGCCACGTGTAACAATGGATGTATAGCAAGATTGACAGATCGTCAGCCATTAGAATAGTGCTCACTGTTCTATAATGTACATGCTATGTGTGGTAGAGTGTAATTTATCAAAACTGCTGCCATCTCAAGTACCAGGTAATAAGTGAAACAAAAACAGCACCAACATGAGACATCTGCTTTGTGGTTACACATTTCTTTCCATTATTGAAGTTTAAATGCATTATTGACAAATCTTGATTTGTAACGCAATCGCACAAGACATCTAGACTCAAATTGATCAGAAATGTATCTTATGTTGCATCTAAATGAAACTGGTTGAATGTGTTAACAGTTAACACGTAACAACACAGATCCAGGGTCAGCTGATATAACAGGATTAATAAAGCAAGCATTTCCTGCACATGACTATTTTATCAAGGAACCTAAAAGGGAATGTTAACATAAAATAGAATTTATTTAAGGAAATGTAGTTATTTATAAGGAAGGAACAAGCTATTGGGGGTGGAGCAGACTCATTCATCATTTAACAAGGTTTAAGCCCTGTTTGGCAAAGCTCCAAATCCTAGCTCCACCACAGATTTAGAGCTTGTAGGCTAAAATAACGTGAATTAAATTTATATTTTTAATCTAAAATGTAAACAAGATAACCTACCTAAACATTCTTAATGTACCCACAGCTCGAGCTCTATAAATTTCTGAAGCTAAGAATACCCTGCTCTACCAATTCTACGGATTTTGGTGGAGCTGGAGCTGTGCCAAACACCCCCTTAATAACGAAAGCTATAAGAATGAAGAAAATGCTGTGCATGTTGTGCACATGCTAGCTTACCCTTAGTCTGTACTTGTATACGACATAACTTCCAGCTGACACAACAACCAAGACTATCAAGATTCCCCATACTGCAGCCCATGCTGCTTTAGCCCGAACTGCTGTCTTACCTACAGATTAACCAGCCAAGTGATATGTAAGTGATATATTAAACATAGATGTATCAAATATCACTGAAGTTTAGATATTACTTATGCAAGTGTCGTGCTCTCTGATGTACAAAAGGTCTCCACTGCAAGAACATTCATAGCCACCCCATGTATTTCTGCAGCTGCAGTCAGGACACTGACAAGCTTTTCTCTCCATGCACTCATCAATGTCTGCAAAGGTAAATGGAAAATAAGCTGCAGTTTAAGATGTATGTATGTTCTGCATTGCACTAAATTTGTAGTCCCTCTATTTAAAATTAATACAAACTCCAGTTCAAAATAGGTGTTGTTTTAGCAAGTTGGTTTTGGTTTGCAAATACCTGTTGTTTGGTTTTTCTAGGTAAACATTGTCCACCAAATACCCCTATTAATTGCTTGCTGGCAGTGGTGTTAGATGGATATACAATTAAAGGGGTAACATATGTCAAAAAAAAAACAAGGCATTTAATACAGGTTCCATGTGCACATGCACATAGCTAAAATGACAAGTAAATTGGACCAGACGAATTAAGGTTTTAGCAGAACATTTTTATTGCAGAATAAATTCAATGTCAAATAAGCATCTAACACCAGGCTATGGCAATTTATAGTGGTACATCACATTGTACCTTCACATTTTTTAATAGCATCCCCTCGGAAACCAGCTGGACATTGGCATTTCCCATCTCCAGATTCCTGCAAAATAAAAATTTTATTAAGAGACAACTGATCAGTAGTCAGCAATGCTTCAATAGAATATCACATGTTTTCAGCAATGCTTTAATAGTATATCGCATGTTTTCTGTGACAAGCCTAAAACCTACCTGACAAGCTGAGAATGTTTTGCCATTACGGGTTTCATGCCAACATCCCCCGTGATTTATCAAACATTTTCCTGGCCCAGCAGCTGCAAATAAAATAAATGACTAATATAAAAGTATCTATGTATAAATTGTTTATTGGAACAAACTTGTCCATATTTCAGTTTGTGGAAAACAGTGATGCCTAATTAAAAGAAAGACAATGGTATCCTAAGATATGTAAGTTTATGATACTACTAATTCAAATAAGAACCACGATAAAATTGTCACTGCCCAGCAGCTCAGTGCTTACAAGCCTGATTGAGCGAGACATCATCAGTACAAAACGAACAGTTTGTCCAGTATACAATATCAATATTATTGGATGACATTGCCTGTTCATACCACTTTTGGAGTATAGACTTCACTATGCTGATTTATATGAACTTTCTGGATAAACTGAAGCTAGAAAGTGACCAACTGCAATCAGAACCTATGCATTCTGCTTCCTTCACTCTTTCCTTTCATCACCATTCATTACATGGACTCCTCCCCAGTTCCTCTGGCGTATGCATAGAATATAACAAAAGGGCTAATGTAACATCTCAGCACTGTTTCACATATTTAAAATGGTCCATTCAAAGATGGTTTAACACCCCAAAGAAACCAGTTTCTTGCCAATTTTTAGTAATCCTAGAAGGCAGGATGGCCGCATTCAGAATTTCACACTAAGGTTTGGCTGGTTTCGGACTTTCGGTCCCACTTCTTAAACCCAGAGAGATGTGGGAAATGGGAAGTGGGGACTAGCCAGGAAGGGAACAGAACATTCTCGGTGTTGCCTATTGTGATCCATCTAGCAACCAACTTTCGCTGTTGTCGAAGTTCTATCTCAGTAATCGCCACAATAAAACATTCCCTTTCAATAGGTTGCACTCAGTGTAGACACACTTGCATATGTATAAACTATACTAACAAGTTTTCTTTGTATCAATCTAACTTTCACATACTGCAACAGAATTCACTAACTGTAAATTTATTCATCAACCATAATTATTAGTCCCTTACTAATGCAAGCGGTGTTAACAGCAATCATAAAGTACACTAAGGAAGCTAATTTTTTCAACACCTATTCCTATATACAAGCAGGGTAACAAAAGTATATTACGTTCACAATTGCTGTAGCCATCGCCTTTAAACTGCACACCATTGAATGCAGGGCATTCACACACTCTGCCACGGAAAGTGTCCTGATAAAGAAAGGAAAGTGAGTAAATTGGAGAATTGTTAAGATGCCAAAGTGAAATCTTCTACTTATCCACACATACCCTGCAAGCTGTTATGTTAGCAGCTTTGTCTTGCCAGCAACCACCATTGTCGTGCAGGCACTCATTAGTTTCTATATCTGTTTTGGAACAACTCAAGAATTAGCAATTCATATCCAACTAAATATAGCATAGGGAGAAAATAGAATAGTTTCTTTATCCATACCGTCACTCAGACACACGTTTGGCTCAGTAGTTTCCTCAAAGCCATCACAAATAGCTTTGAGGACAGCTTTCCTCTCAAGCTTTCCTGTATTTCTTTCCAGGTTAAAATCAGCAAGAGTGAATGTAAGTTTGTTATAGGAGTTCTCGGGGAACATTTACCTCGATACTGTCGATTGTTCACAACAAGAGTAGGCAATATAGTAACATCTCCTCTTGAACCTTTCCCAATCTATACAAACATTACAACTCATAGGAAACCCCAAGATATTAAAGTACTATTGATGATGATAAATGTTTGTTGATGATAATCTCCCAAGCTTGTTTGAAAAAAGAAAGGTCTGCAGGGCTGTGTTTTACTAAGAATTTTCACAACAAACTAAGCATTGCAAGGTCACTTCACCTGTGCGTCCTGCTCCATTTTAAGCAACGGATGGTCAGAATCAGCATTTGGATCTCCCATGCACTTATCAACCTTCTTCACATCCAAACCTGTTTCAAGAGTAAAAACATTATAGTTGTTACATGTATACAGAATTAGTGATGCCATTTTATGTGCGAGCTGCATGACTGATGGCATACCATGCTATGGACTATGTACACAAGTACAAACTAATTCAGCATGCCATGCTATTTACTGTGTACATAAATACACACTAATTCAAGTCGTAACTGGGAACAGCAAGCGGATAGCCAGCATATTTAAAAGTTAAAACTTCCAATCAAGTAAGTTGAAGTAATTACTATAAACATGCTTAGGTAAAGGAAACTAGGGAAGTTTCTGAAAGAAAATAAGAGCCAACCTAGTGATTTGATGACAGTGCCTGCACATTTTTTGTTATACTTCTTGTCCTTCATCGGGCATCTTATGTGAAAATCAGTCACATAATCCCACCAGATCCATGGCTTTTTGCTCTCGCTTGCAGCTTTGAACACACAAAGTTGTCGCAGGTTCTCTACCACAACATCTTTTCCTTCATAGCCAGTGCTAAAATCTTGTTCTGGATCAGGTGCACAATACCTTCCATGGTTTATACATTGGGACTTGCATTGCTTACTGATGACAAATGCTTGAGGGCAGTACCAAGTTATATAATGGGGTGTGAACTGACTATAACCTCCTTTTTCAAGTAGTTGGGCAGCACCTTTAAATTCCTTCAGAAAATTCATCAGCATATCACATTTAGGCCCACATTCATCATTGCTATTTGTCCACAACTCATACTCAACCCGATCATCTGGATGTGGAACAGCCTCCCTCCAATCAAGATTCACATTCACCATTTCACCGTCTTTAACAGCTTTTTTCAGCTGTTCACCAAATTTCTTATCGATTAGTGCAGAAGGAATGGTTATGTTCTGTATATACTTTGCAGCCTCATCTTCTTCCCGAGGTAAATCCATTGTTATCAGTGGCTCATCCTTGTCATCAACTACAAGCACTGCTGAGGCACCAGTATTTTGCGCATTCCAAACCTTCTTCGCAAATAGGCAATCTGGGAAAAAAAGGATGGAGAAAATAATTAGCATCTAACTCCAAGCTGCTAGAGCAGCTAATACATAGATGAAGGTTATAATGCATTCTAAAGGTGTCAAATTTGGTCTATTTGATTGTCTATTTGGTTGTTAGAACCTGAAATTGATTAACCACAGGATTTAAGTGAAATGACGGGAACTTAAATGTAAAAAAAATAAACACACGATTACCACCATCACTTGAGCTCACAAAATAAATTGTGGTAGGGCAAAGACATACAAATAACAGGGAGTATAGCCCCCTCACCAAAGAATCTATACAAAAATTTAAAGATGGAGTTACTTAGTGCAAAAGAATAGCATTGTAAAAAAGGGAGAAGGTATAAGTCAAACAGGACAGAGAGTGGGAGATAATAGCCAAATGTGGCACATCAACTAATGAAGGGGTGTTTGGGACAGCTCTAACTCCACCAAAATCTGTGGAGTTGGTGGAGCAGGGTATTTCTAACTCCAGAAATATATGGAGCTGGAGCTGTGGGTACATTAAGAGTGTTTGGATAGATCATCTTATTTACATTTTAGATTAAATATATAAACTTAATTCACTTTAATTTAGCCTATAAGTTTCAGATCTGAACTGGAGCTGGGATCTGGAGCTCTCCCAAACAGGACCAAAGTATCATGCACATCATGCATTTAACTGAAGATAGAAGAAATCGTCATGATTAGTAGCAACATCTGAAAATGAAAGGGTATGACCTATAGTTTCATGCCCATCAACCAAACACTCCTTACCAAAACCTTAACTCTACGAATCATAAAGGATTAAAAGAAAATTCTGGAAACTACCAAACCCCCAGGTGTAACTACCAAATTACTGAGATAGCAAACCAAAAGCTAAAGTAGCTTAGCTTTACCCAGTTGAGATCTGTTAGTTCATAACAGGGTAACTACTGTGAAGAAAGAGGTTGGAAGGCGAGGACTCAAGGAGAAAGAAAAGCAGTTCATTCGTTTCTCTTGCTTTGCCAAAACATTGTTTTATAGAGGATGGACTCAACTTTTCCTTAGAAACTAGGATGATATTTTGGGAAGCAAAGAACTAATTCGACTTTAAAGGAAAGTGCTACAATACTGCATGCTATATTATGGTGCTGCGGTACCCATGACCATAGTTGTCACGGCATCGACTAGGCGACGCCTAGTCGGCCAGGCGGCGGGAGCTGGACACCTAGGCCGGCTGCCTCGACTGGAGCGAGTTAGGCGCCCGCCCAGGCATCCAGGCGAGGAGTCCACCAACTGGGCGTCACGGCAACGGGATCTGGACGGGCGTTGAGAGCCAGAGGCTTACCCTAACCCACGCAAGGACTTGAGAAGAGAGGAGAGAAGGTAACACCGCTTCCACCGCCGCCGGACCGCCTCCGTGCCATAGCTCAGTACTTCCGGTGAGAACCCCCTTTCCGATCCGCCACAGCTCTTCACCTCCTTCCCGATCTGGGGAAAGTGGCTCCCCCTCTGCTCCTCGCCTCCTCCTCGATCCCCCTCTACTCCTCACCTCCTCCTCGATTCGGAGAAGGCGCCGGCGCCAGGAGGGAGAGGGGAGTCAGCGGTGCAGGGGGGAGGTGAGAGCTCGATGGCGGTGTGAAGAGCTCGAGCTTGAGCTCGCTCACGTGATGAGGGGGAGGAGAGCGCGAGCGACGGGCCATCGGCTAGATTGGGGAGAGAGATGGGGGAGAGGTGAGAGTGAGACAAGGGGGAGGAGAGAGCAGGCGACGGGCCATGGCTTGATTGGGGAGAGGGTTAGGAAAAAGGGAGGTAAATGGGCCGGCCAAGTGGGCCGAGAGTTAATTTCATGTCATATATGTCACATGAGATATTATTTTCTTTCATATAGCGTATATTTAATTAATTTTATATTATATCAGGTATTATTTATTTTTCCATCGTCTAATCACCGCCTAGGCGCCTAGGCGGTCTGGGCTCGCCTCGCCTAGACAGACCGCCATGACAACTATGCCCATGACCATTGATCATGACAAGGTCAAACTTAGCAGCTTTGTGCACACATGAACTAACATCAGAATAAGCCAAGGAATCTATACTTTTATAATAAGATGTTTTACCAATTCACTCAAAGCACAACTATCAATCCAGCTGTGTTAGCATTATAAAATTCAACTGTAACAACACAGGCAAATTCAACTACATGGACTAAAGCAATTATTTTAAAGGGGAAATTGGCTATCTACCACTGAAAGATCTATATTTAGCAAAATACCACTCAATTTAGTTGGCTCACTTTAATACTAATGAAAGATATAGACCATTACTCATTTTAGTATTTTACCATTCTGACAACCATGTTATACCCCCCCTTCAATTTTCCATGTTGTATTGTATCAGTGTGGAAGGCCAAGGAGGCCATGGCCACTCAGCAGGCGAGCATTGCACGATGACACGAGGAGGACCACCATCACAACAAGCTCCTGCAGGTAACAACACACCCCCACCACGACGAAAAAGGGAACACACACACACACACAATCCTATGGACTTCAGCTATCAGAATAGGTAGGCATCAAATTTTTTTTTTTTTTTGATAAAGGAAGACTTTTATTAATTTCAAGAAATATTACATCGAGATGACACAAAGTCCTTGAAAAAATACTTCCGGCCTCTGCTTAACCTGAAACACACAGCCTAAGGTAGGCATCAAATGGTGCCATGAAGGAGATTGCTGCCGTAATGAGCTCCAACATGCCAGGTGACTGTCTCCATACATTCCTCCTCCGTTTGTGTAGTGTCTCTCACTTTTTTGCCTTGGTTTTTGGTTGGTTTGATTGATTTGATGTGGTTTATTTCTGTGGATAGTTCAAGCTTCATCAGTGTGAACTATTGAACTATCTTAGCATCCCTAGCCTACAGTCCCTCTTTCTTCAAAGCCTTACCCGGAGCCTATTCACCACTGCCACATTGAACCACTCCCAATCCTGTGCATTGGGGCAACGTGGTACTGAGAAGGCAGAATGAAAGAGGTGAGATGAGAGAAAAAGACAAGGGAAATGAAAGGGGCAAACGAATTACACCTGATGGCCTTTGCGCATAAGTGAACTGAAATGGAAAATGAGTACCTATGAGAATTTCCTGTGAGAATTAGGCAACTTTGCATGGTACGAAGCCATTTTTTCCTTTTAAATGTCTGTACAACTATCCTAAAAATGAAAATTCTTCACATATAAAGCCATTAAAAATATCTCATCCATTCCAACAAGCAAGGATCGCGGACACCTACATTACTCTCTGTTCACCAAGTTAACTAAAAGTAGTTAAGTCCCACATTTACCACATTAATTCACTCATCCTGCACGACAACAAAATCTCTCAGCCAATTCTCCCAAACAGCTCATACCACCAAGTGGCACCAATTTGCATGCCTTATCCACTGGGTCACTTACCCCACAGCCAATTTCGTACATCCGCCAATTCACTCGAACGAAAAAGTTGAATTCACTAAACTATTTATAGCACGCTATACACTTATGTTCACTCCATACTCCTTAACCACACAGACTACTAGAACCAACTAAATACGCCATTTTTCCTTCACCTCTGACAAAACCACCAATAAACCCCAACACAATTAACTATGTAAATCAGCTCAAATCACCGCCTCCTAACTCATCAACTACGCCGAATCCTATAATAAATCATCGACACTGAATCCATCGGCGAATCTAACAAACCGCAACCGAACCACGAAGCAGCGCAAATTCCCGGAGCAAGGGTGCGGGAGATCGGGATCGACAATCGGCGTCGCACTCACTTCCGCGGTCGACAAGGAGGAAGCTCGGAAGCGCGCCAGGCTTGGCGCGGAAGGGGTGCTCCTTCTTGCTGGCTCCATCGAAGGCGTCGCAGGCGTCGGCGTTGTCCTTGGGGTAGACGACGGCGCCGGACATGCTCCCGCCGTACTGCGGGATGCCGAAGTTGCCAATGGCGCTGTCGTGCCGCCCCCGCAGCGACGTCGGCGACGTCACCATCAGGCTGTTTTTCTCCACCACGAACCGCGCCTCCACCGCCGCGAGCGTCAGCAGCGGCAGCAGCAACCACCCGAACGCTAGCCCCCGCATCTCGCGCGCATGTGCCAGCTGCTCAGGAGGCGGCCGCGCGCAGGCGAGGCGACGCGGCGAGGGTTTAGATCGGAAAGCGAAGCTGCGGTGAAGAAAATTGGAGCAGTTCACTCTCTTTCTCTCGCTCGCTTACCTCGCGGTTCGCGTGGGGGTGTAGCGCTAGTGGTGGTTGTGCCGACTGAGTTTTGGTGATCCATGACACTGATAATGCGGGTACCACCTACAGTTTTGGAAGCTAGGCGTTGTGGACCTATTGTATGAAGTTGTGGTAAGTCGGGCGGGCATCGGGTTAGGATGATGACATGTGGGGCTAGTACTCAGATGGCCCCACCATCAGTGTAATATGCGAGAATAAATACTGATCAGTATTTGGTTGGTTGGGTGGTGGAGGTGACTCGTGTGATCTCTTTGGTAATTTCGTTTTCCCGTTTGTTTTGCTCGAGAGGCGAGTGTTTCGCGTGAGGGGTCGCGAGCATGCGTGCCGTTGAGTTGGCCCGCCCGATTGGGGTAACTGACAATTGTGGGTCGGGTGTGGGGATGCGACGATTGGTTCAGTGGACCGGATCTAGGAGGGTGGTGAAGCGTCCGTCCAACACGTATACATCCGTCCGATCGCAACGCTTGATTAACAGCGAAAAACGCTATTTTTTCGGGCTCGCTGCTTAATTAACGCAGGACGCCGCACGACGCGAGGCTTTAAATTCTTGCGAGGCAATCGACGTGTGAAACTTTTGACTCTTTTTTTTTTTAGAAAAAGATGCATGTAGAAATTGCACTTACAGTTATTAAAAGGAGATATGTGTGATGCCTGCTCTGTGGAGCCTAGAAGTCATTTGGGACGCGATGCCCATTAAGGACAAATCAAAAACTCAGCTTACTTAACCTCTCAAAGTAAGGCACTGTAGATTAAAACCCATCCCCTGGACAATGCTTGTAGGACGTTGCTGCATAGTCATACATGATTTGCAGTGTTGCGCCATTGCACGAACACGCAGATCAGCGGTTGACAGCGGAACAAGAAAGACACTTATCAACTCCATTATCACAGCTACCGGAAGTCGGCTGGTTGAATTTGCTAATGTACGTATGCATCCACCAAGGAACGAGTACCTTAGATTAGCTGATTATATACAATATAATCATTGAAAGGAGCGAAAAGGAAGCAGGAAAGAAGGGACGATAGTGTCCTGGAGCTCATATGCAAACACGTCAATTGCCTCACAAGAATTCAGAGCCTCGCATCGTGCGGCATCCTCCGCCTCGCTCGGCTCGCTCGGATCAGTCGAGCCACGCGTTAATTAAGCGGAGAGCCTGAAGGAACGGCATTTTTTGCTGTTAATCAAGCACTGCGATCGGACGGATGCATGCGCGTTGGACGGACGCCATGTCCTTCAGGCGTTGGACGCCCCCCGAAGAGGAGTGGGGGCTGAAGAGGCGTATCGAGGGAAGGGTGTTACGGTTATCGCCGGGCCCCACCGTCGGTGTGACGTTCGAGGATCTGGTGACGCGTACTGGGTCATCCATTGGAGATTTTCTCTCTGTGGGTCTCTCCATTCTTTGCCGCATAGGACTACCAATTCAGATGGCCTCTGTGTCAAAAGAAACAGAAAAAAGAGGATAAAATACAGTCATTCACCTGTGATCACAGCACGCCAACTAAATTACAAGAATAAGAATAGGAGCACACACAATGTAGAGAGAAAATTCTACTCTCTCGTTTTATTAGATTGATCTATTGTATAAAAAAATGCCCAATATATAAAGAAAACAACAAGAGATGAGTTCGGATTCACTCACACATAGAGATAGAGTCTAACCGAATATGGTTACAAATATCTTATCTTATAACACTCTCCCTTGGGTGAATACCGCATAATAAACATGCCTCATCAAAAACTCCACTCAAAAACCCTATGGAAAAAAGGAGATGGAGAAAAGAGTACATTGCACTCGCACTTTATGTTGCACTAGTTGCCTCATTAAAAACCTTTATATGAAAAAATTTCAGGAAAACATACTAAGGGAAAAAGAGTATAACTTATAATCTTCTAGATTTAAAGTAGGATCTTCAAGATCATGCAAAGCGTCATGGTTCATAGATTTACTCCTCCTGAACTCTGTATATTTCTAAGTCGTATCATTCCAATGCCATTGACACGTCTTTGGAATATAGATTTTGACAAGAACTTAGTGAATAAATCTACAAGATTTTCACATGATTTAATTTGTAAAATCTTTACCTCACCATTCTATGGAGTTTGTGAGGATAGAAAAATTTAGAAGCAATATGCTTCGTAATATTGCTTTTCACATAACCCATTTGTATTTGTGCAACACAAGCAACATTATCTTCATGATAATTGTGGGAGTATCGATAATGTTAAGACCACATGACTTTTAGATATGGCTAATCATATATCTTAGCCAAACACATTCACGTGAAGCTCCATATAAAGCTATAATCTCTTAGTGGTTGGTAGAAGTAGCTACTAAGATCTACTTACAAGACCGTCAAGAAACGGTTGTACCACTGTAGAGAAATATAAAACTGGTCTGAGATTTGGCACTATAGGATCAGACAGATAGCCAACACCTGTATATCCTATTATGATTAAGTCTTGGTACTTCTGGAAAACAATCCAAGATCTTGTGTACCTTAGAGGAATCTAAGTAAAATCTGAGTAAAATCAGTAGATTGTATGTAAAGATCTACCACATGCTTCGAGATGTGCAGTTGCACAACCAATGATCAGTGCATCTATACCTAAAATAGGGTTATTTAAGGTTTCCAGTTTTATTTAGCTGAATCTTACTTCTAAAAACCCTCTAACCCTTTACCTTTACTCTTTCACTATGGATTGCCTCTTCTCCTATCTGATCTGTCATTCTTTCATTTATCTCTTTTATTTCTTTTACCCTTTCTTCGACCATGGCTATTGCTAGCCTATTGAGCATTTGCATATGCTTCGGGCATTGCATGACTCCCATCGAGAAGTACATGATGATTCTTCATTAGGAGTTCATCATATTTTTCTACTTCTAGTAAAATGCATATAACCTTGGAGTACTTCTGATACTTGGCATGATGATATTATTACAGCAATATCTTCATATTAGGGTGGAAAGTGCATAATGTCATATTGATCATTTTAGCATCAGTAACTTTCTAGTTACAGAATATTAGTTTAGTGACAAAATTGTGCATGGCAAAGTTATATGCTAACACAACATTTAAAATCCTAAAAGCGCGGGAGGATCCATTTACACTATGCTTCTGGTAACATGATGGATCTTTGTTAGTTATATATTTTTACTTTAGGGAATTCAAAGTACTTGTTGGTCCTCTTTCATCAAATATTTGCCCTCCAGGTCCATACGAAAATAGTGCCTTAAGAAGTGGAGAGCCACACACGCGGTGGCTTTAGGATAAATTCCCTCTTTGCGATGTCCAATATATCTTATTTCTATTTATACAAAATAACTTTTACTACTGTTAAAGTCAATATATTGCATGTTCACTCTTTAATCAGAAAAGCTTGGTTATATCTATTCAGCAGATAATTATCTAAATTTTTCCATAATTTTCTTAACAATTTCCATAGTTTCTTGCTAATTTTTTAAAGCAATTTTTAGAATTACCAATCAATAGAAAAAATAAGTTTCAACATATATTAACATGGAACAATACTAAGAAAAATAAATCCAAAGACATGAAACTTCCAACATGCTATTTATATTTTTCCTAGCATTTTTCATGATTTTTTGCTAATTATCAAGCAAATTTTAGAATTACCAATTAACAAAAAATAAATAAATTTCAATATGAATTAATCAGGGCATAATGCTAAGAAAATTAATCTAGAGACATTTACCTAGCATTTTTTCATATTTTCTGTTAATTACGAAGTAATGTTTAGAATTACGCAATAACAAAAAATAATATGTCTACCATATGTAATCATAAAATCATGCTAGGAAAATTAATATAGAGACATGGCACTGAACAATGGGTCACATATAATTTTGTAGCATTTTTTGTTAATTTTTAGAATTGCTCAAATAATATAAAATAAATTTCAACACATATAAAAATGCTAGAAAAATAACCCAGAGAATGGAACTTCCAAAAGTGTGCTAAATATCAATTTCAAATTTTACAGAAGCCCATAAACCTAGAAATCTAATTTATAGGAAATTCCATCAATTTTCATAATTTTAAAACTATTTCTAAATTTACTAAAATACAGGGGTAAAACTATCATTTTCTTCCCTCTTTTTTTTCTTATACTTATTTTCGTAAAAAACTGGGCTAGCCAATTGGCCATTAGGCCGCACGGCCCATTAGGGCCCGTTCGCCTTACTTTAAGAGGGGTGGCTAGGGTTTCCAACCCTTCCCACCACTTGCTTCAATCGGTCTCATGGCTGGGCAAAGGGGTGCAGTATCACCACCGACATATTGGCCGTTGCCAGGCGAGTACCGCCGTCATCCAGAGCCTCCGTAGCTCAAGCTTGGTGGCGCTGCTTGCGGGGCTTGTGCCGTCATGCTCGTGTGGATGCGGGGCCGTCAGCCTCAATGCTTCGGGCACAGAGCCACCACTACTATGGATGCTCTACGTGGACGCCATGCCAGGAGTTGATTGGCGCGTCGCCGCACGATTGCTACCACTGCTTGCCATAGGGGCCTCTACCGCCGGCACACATCGGCACGGCCACTGCAGGGGCCACCACTGCCTTCGTGGGCGCCGTTGCCGAGCACGCGATACTCGGTCGAAGCGTTGTGCACGATCGCCGGTGTGCGACACGAAGAGCTGCCTCGGGTGTGAAGCGCGAGAGCCATCGTCGTGCTGCAGATGGTGGACTGTCATGACTGGAGGGTAGGACCCACCTGTCAGTGAGAGCAAGAAGAGGATTAAAAGGGCCACCAACTGAGTCTGAGAGAGGCGAAGAAATTGAATCGGATTTGTTCCCCTTTTCCTGTTCTTCTTCACGCCGGCCTCATCTCACGTCTCGGCTTTCTCCGCCGATGGCCATGGGATCCACCCCTTCTTCGAGTGCTTCATCTCACGCCACGGCAAGACCTTCGCCGGCGGCCACGGGATACCCCTGCCTCGAGGTTGAGGTCTCACGTCTCAGCGATTTCCCTCGTCGACGGCCACGGGACGTGATAGTTGGTATCAGAGCTCTCAAGCCTCAACCACACTTCGTGTTTGAGAGAGAGAGGCTGACCATGACAGAGGAAAGGAGCAACGGCGACGAACTTCGGGAGTGCGAGCGGGCGATGGAGCTACTGTGCGGGCTGACGCTGCTGAAGGAGGTGGACGAAGAGGATTCGCCCAGGATCCTCCACTTCAACCACCGCTTCACAGACCAAGCCCAAATCTCCTGCGCTCAAATCCTCCATGAATATCCAGCCTCTTCACAGCCGCCGCCGTCATCCACCCGATTCCGATGGCCGCACGAAGTAGACAGCGCGCAAGTCGGCGCCAGCGACTGGAGCGCCGAGGCAGAGGGTGATGCCTTCAAGGCGTTCGACGAATGGCCTATCAAGGATGTGGTATGGGATGAAGAGTATACCTTGTGTGATGCGGCGGAATCGAAGGAGATGGCGGACAGCTGCGAGGTCATGGGCTTGCTGGATGAACTCCTCTCAGCGGCGATCTTCCGCACCTCTCCGCGCGACGCTTGCCGCGCCTCTGCGGTCTCGCCAGTCTTCTGCGCCGCAGCCCATCCACCCAGCGAGGAGACGCAAATGAGAGAGGGGAATCAACACCCAGAAGCCGAAGCGAATCGGGGAGGGAGGGAGCGAGAGATGGCGCTGGCGATCTTGGCGAGGCGGCGTGCGGCGGAGACCATGCTGAGGTAGCCGCACGCGCCCAGGGCGGCGGTGTCCGCGTGGAGGGCGTACGCGGCGGCCGGGGAGGAGAGCGACGTCGTCGTGGTGGGCGGCGGGCCCGGCGGGTAAACAAAGAAATCTCCTTGCTACAGTGCTGGGCCGAGCCCAACACTGTGCGCGTCGGTTGGCCCGTTAGGTCAGAATTCCAACCGTTATTCTTCGGTGCCGTCCGATGCGGATCGTGCGTCTAAGAGGCCGCCACGTCGTCGTGCCGCGTAGGCCGTCGGATATGTGCAGTATGGACGGCTGGATGTGGCTCCCGACACCTCGATCCCGTTCCATCGGGCGCCACCGCCATATTAACGCGGGTGGTTGCCCAGCACAATAATGGCCGCCGATCTCGTCACCCGTAGCGTCTCCGAGCGTGTGAAATACCCCAGTAGAAAAGCTCTTCGTTCCGCACATCTTGCACACTCTCCCGTACACTGACGTGCTCCGTAGCTTCACCAGTCGCTCGCTGGAGTAGGTATTGCTGTCGCTTCGGTTTTCCTTGCTTTCCACCACCGTTAGTCACGGCCCACCGATTTGAAGCACGGATTCGAGACCCTTGAGTCAAGACGCACCTTCGACGACGTTTCATTTCGCTGGAGAAGTCCCGGAGCGCCACCAACCGAGTCATCTTTTTCGTCTCCGGCCAACAAGCACCGCCACCCATCGTCAACCCCGCGAAGCATCCCCGACCATCAGATCCTCATCGCTCGGTCCAGGTAACGCCACGTAGCTATTTAGGATGCGCTTGAAAATGGCCGTTAGATCGTCATCATGCCGTTCCGGTGAAGTCCACGTAGTCGTTTTAAGATGCGTTTGATAATGGCCGTTAGATCTCAATCCAAGGGCTCGATTTAGGCCGAGCTGGGCCGTTGGATTTTGTTTCAATGATCGTGATCGTGCCGCGTGTCCGCGCAAGATCCGAAGGGTCACAGCGCTCAATCCAAGCCGTCGGTTTTTGATCGAGCGGGCGGGATGTCGCCGTACCGCTAGCCAATAGGAACACGCCGCGTAGCCCTTGGGTTCCGAAGCGGCATCGTCTGTGGGCCGTTGGATCCAACGAGCGGCTCGGATGGTGCCGCGTGGCGGTGGTTCACCGTGCTTGGACCGGCCGTTGGATTTTAATCCAACGGGCGAGAACGCGTGAGTCGCGTGGACCGGTAGGTTCGTGCCAGGTGTCGCCCGCTGAGCAAGCCATGCACTGTTCCGTGGGTCCCACCTATTAGTGTGGTGGCCGTAAGGGCTAACGTCATCATGACGTCATCCAAGGGGCCCACAGGTCAGTGGCACTATTCGGTGGACCGAGTCCATGGACCCAATGCGACGTGGCCCACTCTGGTGCTGCCCCGTGTTGGCCGAAGGATTTATCGGGATTTTCCAGAAGGAAAATAAATAGATTAATTCGGTTTTTCTTTTATTTTAATTTACAAACTTGTAATCGCTATAACTTTTGCGTCTTAACTCCGATTTGGGTGATTCTAGTTCCTAAAAATTTGTAAAAATGTGAACTATTTATTGGTGAATTTTATTTTATTTTTAGAGTTGATCTCGCTGTCTATTAGTATATTTATTGTTTGTTTGTTTGATGCGATTAGACTCCGAGTTGCCGGAAAACTTCGAGGGGGAACTTCCAGCACAAGACCAAGCTCCAGATCAGGATCAACTACTGTTTGAAGGCAAGTCATGCTTTGATCATTTTGCTCCTAAGTTTTGAAAATATATTTTGATTCAAACTATGCACGCTAATTTAAATAAATAGATTTAATTAATTAGGGTGAATTAGTTAATTAACCAATTTGTTATTGCCACCTTGTCTCTAGTATTTGTATGCCATGATTCACTTGATGCCCTAAGTTGATAACATTAGTTGGATGCAATGATATGCCAACACGAGAGGCTAGACCGTGAATAGTTGCTTAGCCTTGCTTATGTCGTGAACAATCTTTTATGACACAAAAGCAACATTGACTAAAGGAATAGTGAATGTATTTTGGTAAATGGTGGAATATTGTTGGTAATGATGTTGAAATGTGGAGGCCTGTGTGGTTCTACATGAAGGTTGATTTGCAGGCATGTGTTGCACCGTAAAACAACTTAGGGTGGGAAATGATTTAGACTGGGGCAAGTGGCAAGATGGCTTCATAACAGGTGGGCCTGTGTGGCAATGGAATGAATCAAGCATAATGAGATGGTTGTGAGCCGAACTTTTGAAAGAAAGTCTTGCCCTGGACAGTTAAGGACTTTGCCTTGCAAGCCTTTGAACTGAGTTGCTCGTACAACCACATGTCTAGTATGGGACAGACCTAGTTTAGTAGGGTTCTAATATCTTTCCTTTGACACCTCGGGGCGGCAGTTACACCCTGGTGTAACTGTGTGGGGGAGCGTACCTGTGCTACGGCTTGGTACCCATCCAACAGTATTCGCTTGTTCTAAACTTTGGCTCTGAGTGAGGGAAGTGTTAGAAAGGAAATGCTGGGGAGGTTCATAGGATTAGATGTTAGTATCCGAAAGACTTTGTTGCAATCAATCACTTGTGTGGTAAGCGACTGTATCTTGTGGGTAAAGTGTACAACCTCTCCAGAGTGTATAAACTATTCGAATAGCCGAGTCCACGGAATCGAACAAAGCTCGGGGATTACAGTCAAGGGGTAGATCTTTGAAAATAAAATGGGATGAAAGGCTGTGTGCCAGGGTTAATGGTGAAATTTGATTAAGGTCTGTGTATCCAAGATTTGTGTAAAACAATTGGAGAAACTTATTATGTTAATATGGTTTTGCTGCTTTATATCTAAATAAACAGTAAGTTAAAATATTGATACAAATGCAAAATAACCAACTGAGCCATTCCTTTGTAATAAGCCATGCATGTAGTAATAGAACTGCATTCTGTGCATGACTTGTTGAGTACGGTGTGTACTCACCCTTACCTACAACAACATATCAGAAGAAGAGTCTACGCCTACTTGGGAAGAGGAGTTTATCGAAGGGCCAGAGAACTAGGGAGCAAGCCTTGTTAGTAGCCTGTGGCTAGAAGATGGATCACTACGATGTTTTATTTTCCACTGTTATTTCCTGATACTCTGATTTATGTAAGCCCTGCGTAGCAAACTATTGTAAGGTGACCATAAGGTCATACAACTCGTTTATATTCATGTCTGAAATACTTTATTATTATTCCGCTGTGTATGATTGTGGTACTTTAACCCTGTTTAGCCTGTGTGTACTAGCGTGATCGTGGACTAGTGCTAAATACACAGAGGGTCCAGATTTGCATATTCGGGTCCTGACAGAGTTGGTATCAAAGCCATATTAACTGTAGGACTTGACCTTAGTTAGACTGGCCGTTCTAGAAATGATAAAAATTAATTTCTAAAGATTAAAATTGGGCAAGAATAATCAATGAAATCTTGACTTATCCTTTCTTCCTTACTTCACACCTATGCTGCATTTTGCTATTACTTTTGTGTTCTTCTAAAAATTTTAGTATTAACGAGGTGTGTTTTGGCAGATGAGGTGGATCCACACTTTCGGAGAGCGCACTGGAGGTTTTGCTGCTGAGCTGTGGTGTCTGTTGCGGTTGCTTGAGGGCTTCGATAGACCAATCTATCGAGGAACCTCTGTGGTTCGGGCAGGGCTGGTCATAGCTTGGGACGTGAAGATCACTGTCTACGCTCGAGATAGGGGGTGAGCCAGTCGTCCTGTTCATGTCACTGCTAGGAGGACTACGTTTGAGGCCGGCATCCAGGAGACTGCACGTCTGGCGATGCGGCAGATCACCCGCACTTACTCTGCTGAGCTTGTGGGCACCGTCTTCTGCCATCACCCGCGCCGGGACAATCACTTCGACCGGGATCCGATCGAGGAGGAGGATGCTACGATCAGCCATTTGGTGAGGTTCGTTATCGCCAGAGGAGTCTTTGGATGAGACAGTCCAGGAGCTTCAGAGGGCCCGTGACGAGATCACGGAGGTTAGGACTCATCTGCGGGAGGCTAGAGAGAGCTTGGGTCTCTATATCAGGAGGGTTCACGAATTGGAGAAGGCACTGGAGGGACCCGAGCCAGAGCCAGAGCTGGAGCTGCATGACCCGGACCCCGAGGAGCTAGAGCAGGAGGCCCCGGTGCAGGAAGCACCCGTGCAGGAGCAGGCTGCCCAGGAGCCATCAGAGTCGGTGGGGTCGTTCATACCGCCAGCTGTGGGGCATCATGACCAGTTTGCTCCTATGCTGCCGCACCCACCGCAGTACCCACCCGGAGGACCGCAGCCTGGAAGGATCGACGACTGAGAGCTTTTGTTTTTATCCAGAGTCGACTCAAATGTTGAGTCAAGTTATCAAGTCAGTTTTATCAAGAGGTTTCTTAGAATTGTTGTTAAGTTAGTCCTTTCGAGTCTACTCTTAGAACGTTTGCTTTGAATTAAACTTTATGCGTTGTTATGGTTGAATGATGTGTGTTTGATGTATGTTGCATGCCCCTAGGCCTTGTAAGCAACCAGACTTATTTTCTATCTATGAATTGTCGTTTAAGGGTTTTTATTACACATATTTTCCTGTATAAGTTCTTCTACTTGTCTACTTTCTTTTCCCTTATCTAAACCGTCAAAGCAATCAGCAGATGGTGAACACACGTGGAAGCCGTGGGGTAGGAGGAAGCAGTTCGCAGCAGGAAACCAAGACAATGCACCAAATCCTCAACCAGCACCACCCGTTGATATGGGCAATTTAGGAGCTTTTCTGACCGCTCAGACCCAGCTGATGCAGACCATGATACATCAAATGCAGCAGTTGCAGAATCAGGCCGCAGCTAACAACAATAATCAGGCTATGAACCATGGACACCAATCTAGGATGTCAGATTTCATGAGGACCAAGCCCCCGACATTTTCTGGAAATGTCAATCCTATTGAGGCAGATGATTGTCTACGGACCATTGAAAGGAAGCTGCACATATCCCAGTGTGCAGGTAATGAGAGAGTCCTGTATGCTTCCCATCAATTGGAAAGGACTGCTGCAGAATGGTAGGAAAATTACTGTGCTTCCCATGAGCATCCCCAGGAGATCACCTGGGATGAGTTTACTATAGCTTTTCGTCAGTATCATGTGCCAGAGGGTATGATGGAGCTTAAAAATGAAGAATTCAGGTCTTTGAAACAGGGAGGTCAGTCAGTGGCCGACTACCTGAACAAATTCACCCAGCTTGCTCGCTACGCTCCGGAGGACATAGCAACTGACAAGGGCAGGCAGTCCCGATTCATGAAGGGACTTAACACTGGACTGCAGGTGCGATTAATTACTCATACATTCCCAGACTTCCAGGAACTAGTCAACAAGGCCCTGATTCTTGAAGAAAAGTGCAAAGAGCTAGATGACAACCGCAAGCGCCGCATGGCTCAGCAAGGAAATTGCCAAGGGCAGCAGAGACCAAGGATGGTACCCCAGCAGTTCTCTAGATTCCAGCAAGGGAACACTGCCAGGACACCGCCACCGATGCCAAAACTGACAGGACAAAACCCCCAGACTCCAATCAGAATTGTTAGCCAGAATGGAGGAAACCAGTAGATGTCAGGAAGGCGCTGCTACAATTGCAATGAGATAGGGCACTTTGCCAATGTTTGCCCCAAGAAGGAAGGGGTTACACCAGTACGTTTCAACCTAGGAAGCACGCCTGCTAGAACCCCCGCTCAAGGAGGAAGCAGAGGGCCTACTCAAGCTGGATCTGCACCCCAGGCCGTTGCACGAGGCAGAGTCAACCACGTCACCACAGATGAAGTTCAGAACGCCACGGACGTTGTACTGGGAAAGTTTCTAGTCAACTCAGTACCTGCTACAGTTTTATTTGATTCTAGAGCATCACATTCATTTGTTTCTCGAGTTTTTGATGTGCAAAATGAATTGGGTATTGTCAACCTTAAGAATACGCTTCTAGTCCAATCCCTTGGATCAGAACTTCGATCTAAGATCGGTTGTTCTGGGGTTAAGCTATTAATAAAAGATGTAGAGTTCCTAGCGAACCTTATTATACTAGACACCCAGACCCTAGATGTTATACTAGGAATGGATTGGTTGTTTAAGCATAAGGCTGTACTAGACTGTGAACGAAGAGTTGTGTCTATTGAGAGCCCTGATGGTAGGAAAGTTGAATTTCAAGCAACGACAGTTCGAGAAGGGCAGTTGTTGGTAAACAGTCTGGAGACCATCAGTTTGAAGGATGTACCAGTGGTCAGCGAGTATCCGGATGTTTTTCCCGAGGAATTACCTGGAATGCCACCAGATAGGGACATAGAGTTTGTAATCGATTTAGTGCCTGGAACAGCACCAATAGCAAAGAGACCATATCGGATTTGTGTGTATACATGATTTGAGTAGACGTTGATTTGTCGGAGAGCTACGAGAGGGAATTCTCAGCACAAGATCAAGCTCCGGATCAGGACCAGCAGCTATTCGAAGGCAAGTTATGCTTTGAGCATTTTGCTCCTAAAGTTTTAAAAATATATTTTGATTTAAACTATGCATGCTAATTCAATTAAAAATGGATTTAAATAATTTGGGTGAATTAGTTAAATCAACTTATTTGTTATTGCCACCTTGTCACTAATATTTGTATGCCATGATTTACCAGAGGAGGAGTCTACGCCTTTATGGGAGGAGGAGATTGTTGATGAGCCAGAGAATTAGGGGACAAGCCTCGTCAGGGTGCCTGTGGCCGAAGATGGATCATCACGACGTTTATTTTCCGCTGTTGAACTCTATTTACTCTGATTATTGTAAGCCCTGCGTGGCAAACTATTGTAAGGAACCATAAGGTCGTACAACTCGCTTATATACATGTTTGAAGTACTTATTTGTTATTCCGTTGTGTATGTTGTGGTACTTTAACCCTTTTTAGCCTATGTGCACTAGCGCGATCCTGGACTTGTGCCAAAATACACAAAGTGTCCGGATTTGCATATTCGGGGCACGACAGTCTAGCTTATTGCTGATGATTTGATGATAATGTTACTCTACCCCCCTTATATAGTAGAGGGGTGCGGTTACAAAGGAGAGTCCCTATCTATTACAAGATGGAGATTCTATCTCTTATCCTTATTTGCTGAACATGGTAACTACCAAGATTACAATCGTATCTGATGGGGACATCACTCTTTCAGATACGTACAATAGGACTGCTCAAGATATGCAACGACCAAGTACAAGAGCACGTGCACGACAATTAAACCACCAGGTGAACTCGTTTCTCGCTGCTCATGATTTCTTGGATGGGTTGCTACTAAATTCTTGTGATGTTTTGTTGCTTAGGAATATGGGAGAAGAATCACAAGCTTACCTGGACGTCATCCCTCGAAGTCCAAGTCAAGTTGGAATCAAACTCGAACTCAAGTCAGACTCCAATTTTGGTTCGGAGTCACAGGACAACACATCAATAAAATGACTATATCTGGGTCATACGAAGTCCGATTGAGGCGTTCTTGGACTCTACGGAGAATCCCACAACGAGAGCTTTCCAATGGAAGTGGTTTTAGATTCAAACTCTTTCTAGATCGATAGAAATCATCAAAACTATATGACGTATAGAATCTGCCGGGTACTGCGACACCTCCACTTGGGCCCAAAGGCCTTGTACGACCTAGGGTTGCACAGACACCCCCTTGGCCGCCTCCCTTGCCTTCTTCCTCATATATATTCAGTAGCCACCTCTAGAATAGATGGGTTTTGCTTAGATTATTTTTGCCATTGCAGTTTCGCCGTTTTTCAGTTTGTAGAACCCCAAATTCATGTGCTTAATACAATTCGTAATTGAGATTGCTTCTTTTTTGTTCTTGCTCGTGTTCTCGATTTGCTTGTAGGAACTAGCCTTATGGGTGAGGTCAACTGCATCTTAGCACGGTTGATAACCAATGGAGCCGTGGTGTTGCGATTGCAGGTTTCGATCGGATCTGATCGGAAGTCCGGATCGTTTACGTCGAGTTCTCCACCAATCGAATTATCGTATACCTGTCAGAAGATCAGGCACCGTGTTGCATCAAGTCGTATCAGAGCTTCGGTTGCCCGATAGGTATAAACCTGTATCTCCACTTTGTTTTGCCATCGTCCTAGAGTCCAGAAAAAAAATTGCCCTAAAAAAAATTCATCATCGTTTCCCCTGTCCTACAACCCCTTGTGCCTTTGCAATTTTCGTTTCAGTTTTGCTTTGTTGAATTTGTGTCCATCATCATCGTCTTATTGCTGGTTAGAGGTCGTGATCGTAGTTTCTAGTTGTCCCTTTTCGTTGCCCTAGTTCTTGTCTTGCACCGTTTGCTCCCCACCACCGAACCCTAGAACCGAACTGAGTTCTTCTCGGTTGTTCCTTGCCGCCACTCTGCATTATATATTCTGTTCTGCAAGCCCTAGATAGGTCATGAGCCATCTTGTGTCAATTGCCCTGCACCACTGGTCACCCTTTTTCACCCGCAAACCTATTTCTATTCTAGCCCTAACTGGAAGAAAGAAGTGAAGTCACGAGTAATTCTAGATTGTGCAGTGTTCAGTAAAACTAGCATAACTTTTGCATACGAACTCCGATTGGGGCGTACTTTTTATTGTTTCGAAGAGGACGACGACGCGCATCTGAAAATTTCCTAGTTTTTAGACTTGTGCAATTTTTTACCCTTAAAATCGGCCTCTAAGACCGAGTTTTGGACCCCAGAAGTTTCCCATACATTTTTGTTGATTTTTTGGTCATTCGTTTAACTGTCTCCCACGTCCCAAAATATGAGATTTTTTAATTATCTTTGAGTTAAAAAAAGGAATACAAAAGGCAAGTGCAAAAAAAAGAGAAGAGCCGCACTAAAAAAAATCAGAAGAGAAGAGAAGAAAAGAAACAAAAACAGGGAAAGAGAAGCAGAAAATCAGAATTGCTTGCATCCTTTGAGTACTTTATGCTTTGATATATTCCTTACTAGGTTGAACTAGTTCTAAGAGCACGCTTAGTCCAGCAACTATGACAAATAAATTGGATATTTATTCAGCTTTGCTATCTGATTTCGATTATTGCTAACATTTGCTACTATATTTGCCTACCAAGCTCTACATACTTCTGATCAGTACAGGTTCAACCTTGCAATCGCTCCACTCACACTCGTTTGGTGTCACAAACCAACCACCGGTTGTACTCCTTGCAGCTTTGGTAAGAACCTTGCAAGAGCATAGTAAGACGCCTGAGAGTGTCAATCCACCTGCCAGAACCTAATAGTTAATAGGGGTAATACTTTTGTATTATCTTCTGTTTTTATTGCTAACAATGACAAGACCTAATACAAGAGCTAGAGCTGCGGGAGACGTCGATGATTTCCGTAAGCTCTTTGAAGATCTTAGGGAGGATCTTGCAAAGAGAGACAAGGAACTCAAGGAAGCCCTTGCTAAAGCAAACCGAGATGCGGTCAAGAACATCTGTGAGATTAAGGATGACGTCACAAAGGTCCAACAAGATAATCAAGAGAACTTTGAGAGACTAGATCGTCGCATCTCAGACCTTGCCGGCAGAGTTGAGATTGTGGAGAACCAGCTTCCTCCCAAAGGACCAGGGGATGAAGAAGTGGATGATGTAGCTGAAGAGTTTGATACCGTCCATGGTCAAAATGGGGCACCACACAATGATGCCACTATGCATCGAGTTGGCCAAGACATACGACTACGGGAACGTCGACACCGCAATCGACAAGGTATGGGAGGTATTCATGAAAATAATGCTAACCTTAACAACCGCAATGATGATCATTTTGCCAAGGTTAAGTTTACCATATCATCTTTTTCTGGTTTATATGATGCTAAAATATACCTAGGTTGGGAAATGACCGTTGAACAAAAATTTAACTCCCATCTAGTTCCTGAAATTCATAGAGTGAGATAAGCCACTAGTGAATTCAAAGATTTTGCAATAATTTGGTGGAATGAACTAGTAAAAGCTAACATACAACCTGGTACTTGGGATATATTGAAACGGCACATGCGAGCTAGATTTGTTCCTCCTCCATTTAAACGTGCGTAAAAAATTGCAGCGCCTAGATCAAGGTAGCAAATCGGTAGAGGAGTACTACCAAGAGCTTCAAATAAGCATGTTACGTTGCGAGGTAGAAGAGGATGAGGAGGACAAAATGGCTCGTTTCTATAGAGGGTGAAGGCGTGAAATCCAGGATATTGTTGATTACAAAGACTATAACTCCATCAATAGATTGTTCCAGCTTGTTGTTTTGGCAGAAAAAGAATTGCAAGGATGACATAGCGACCAAGGAGCAACTTGGGTGGCAACTTCACTCCAAGATAGACACAGACGCCAACTAAATCAACACCACCTCCTGCTTTTCGATCTGCTACCCCCTCAATAAGTAGGTCACATTCAGCAGCACTGTCACCCTTGTCACATGCACCTGAGGTGAGTAAATCTTCTAATGTGCAGGCACCTACGAAGACGTCATCTTCTATTACCTCCACTGGACGTACGACAGGTATAGTGTGCCACCGTTGTAAGGGAATAGGACATGTTATGAAGGACTGTCCAAGTCAATGAGTTTATATTGCGACAGATGACGGTGGGTACATTAGTGTGTCTGATGTAGAAGATGAACTTGTTCTTGCAGCTAACCTTGCAAGTGATAATGCTGAGAATAAAACGGATATTGATGATGAGGAGACCTTCGGCAAAGATGATACGGAGAACTACAGGAGCATAATTGTGCAGCGAGTGTTGAGCACTCGAATGGAGCTACCTTATAAGATTCAACGCCATAATTTGTTCCAACTTTTCTTCATTGTCAACAATCATCGTGTTCGTGTCATTATCGATAGCGGAAGTTGCAACAACTTGGTAAGTTCAGATTTGGTCAAGAAGCTTGGCTTGGCCGTACAACCACGTCAGCACCCATATCATATTCAATGGTTCAATGACAGTGGTAAGGTGAAGGTAACACAAACTGCAAAAGTTAATTTTTCCATTGGTACATACAATGATTGTGCTGAATTTGATGTCGTACCTATGCAAGCCTGCTCACTTTTGTTAGGTCGACCATGGGAATTTGATACAGACGCCACTCATCATGGTCGAACTAATAAATACACATTCATGCACAAAGGAAAGAAGATCACTTTACTTCCTATGACACCTGCTGAAATTTTGCAATGTGATAAAGAAAGGGCTAACAATGAGAAGAAACAAAGTGTGTTAAAATCTGAAAATCAGCAAGTAGCTAAAACTATTTTTCCACCAAGAAAAGATAAGGGAGAGTCAACTTCTAGGTCAGAGGGAATTATGTTGAAGGGTGGTGTTATGCTTGCTACAAAATCTGATCTTGCTGAAGTTACTGAGAATGAGCTGCCATGCTATGCTTTGATGTGCATAGATGCTTTAGTTTCACTTGAAGATATATCTAGCTCTTTGCCTCTTTCTGTTCTTAACCTTTTGCAAGAGTACATGGATGTATTTCCAGCTAAGATACCCTCGGGATTACCACCTATTCGAGGGATTGAGCATCAAATAGATTTGATCCTGGGTGTGACCTTGCCAAACCGTGCTGCATATAGGACCAATCCGGAGGAGACTAAGGAAATTGAGTGGCAAGTCCAAGACCTCTTGGACCGTGGGTACGTGCGAGAAAGCCTTAGTCCTTGTGTTGTTCCTGTTCTTTTGGTTCCTAAGAAAGACGGTAGTTGGTAAATGTGTGTGGATTGTAGAGCCATTAACAATATCACCATAAGGTATCGTCATCATATTCCTAGGTTAGACGATATGCTTGATGAGTTAAGTGGTTCTAAGATTTTTTCTAAAGTTGACTTGCGAAGTGGATATCACCAAATTAGGATGAAAATGGGAGATGAATGGAAAACTGCTTTTAAAATTAAGTTTGGTTTATATATGTGGTTAGTTATGCCTTTTGGATTGACTAATACACCCAGTACTTTCATGCGCTTAATGAACGAGGTTTTATGTCCATTCATTAGGAAATTTGTGGTGGTTTACTTTGATAATATCTTGATTCATAGCAAGTCACTTTCTGAGTATTTTGAACATTTACGTGCTGTTTTTAATGCTTTGAGAGATGCACGTTTGTTTGGTAACCTCGAGAAGTGCACCTTTTGCACCGATCAAGTCTCGTTTCTTGGCTATGTTGTGACTCCACAGGGAATTGAGGTAGATGAAGCCAAGATTGAAGCCATACGGAGTTGGCCGACACCTAAAACGGTCTCCTAGGTATAGAGCTTCCATGGGCTTGCCGGTTTCTATCAGCGTTTTGTGCGGGATTTCAGCACCATTGCTGCCCCATTGAACGAGTTGACAAAGAAAGGAGTAGCTTTCAAATAGGGACCTGCACAGGAAAAAGCATTCAAGTTGTTGAAAGAAAAGCTCACCCACGCTCCTTTGTTCCAACTCCCAGATTTCGGTAATACTTTTGAGCTAGAATGTGATGCTAGCAGGATTGGAATTGGAGGTGTGCTAATTCAAGAAGGTAAACCAGTTGTTTATTTCAGCGAAAAATTAAGTGGACCAAGTCTGAATTATTCTACCTATGATAAAGAATTGTATGCTTTAGTTCGTGTGCTTGAAACTTGGCAACATTATCTATGGCCCAAAGAATTTGTTATACATTCTGATTATGAATCGCTGAAACATATTAGAAGTCAAGCTAATTGAATAAATGACATGCTAAATGGGCAGAATATATTGAGTCATTTCCATATGTCATAAAACATAAGAAAGGAAAGGACAATGTGATTGCTGATGCGCTTTCTAGGCGTTATACCATGTTATCTCAACTTGATCATAAGATTTTTGGTTAGAGACCATTAAGGATTTATATGCTACTGATTTGGACTTTAAAGAAGTGCATGGACATTGTAAAGAAGAGAAAACATGGAATAAATACATGTTGAATGATGGTTTGCTCTATCGTGCTAACAAGTTATGCATTCCAGCTAGCTCCATTCGTCTTTTGTTGTTACAGGACGCACATGGAGGAGGTTTGATGGCACATTTTGGAGCGAAAAAGACTGAAGATGTGCTGGCCGCCCACTTCTTTTGGCCAAAGATGAGACGCGACGTCGAGCGCTACAAGTCACGCTGCACTACTTGCAATAAAGCTAAGTCCCGCTTAAATCCACATGGTCTTTACAAGCCTCTTCCTGTTCCTAGTATACCTTGGGAGGATATTTCTATGGATTTTGTTTTAGGGTTGCCTAGGACAAAGAGGGGGAGGGATAGCATATTTATAGTTGTGGATCGTTTTTTTAAGATGGCACATTTTATACCTTGTCATAAGAGCGATGATACTACAAACATAGCTGATTTGTTTTTCAGGGAAATCATTGTCGGGACCCGGATTTGCAAATCCGGACCCTCTGTGTATTCAGCACTAGTCCAGGATCACGCTAGTGCACACAGTCTCAACATTGGTACATATCACAGCCATAACCAACGAAATAATAAGTACTTTGATTAAATACTCAAACTAGTTGATCGACCTTATGGTCAAGTTACAAAGATACGCCTGCAGGCTTAAGACTTATTAAAATATTCAAATGCAATGAAATAAAATAAACTCGTGGCGCCAACCAATTTGCCACGAGTAACCGATGGGCTCGCTCCTAGTTTGTCGGCTCCTCCGATACTCCTCCTCCCGAAAGGGGTTTGCTTCTTCTTCAAGCGAAGTTGTGTTGTTGTGGGGTGAGTACTTTGAGCACTCAAAGAAGTCATGCATGTAATGCAATGCTAATATACTATATGCATGGCTTAGTACAAAGGATGGGCTATGGTTCATGTGCAAGACTGAGATTTCAAATAAACAAGAATAGATTGCAAAGCGATAAAAGAGTAGGAATAGTAGCTTTCACAAACATTTCAATTGCAATTCATATTTCCATCCTAAGTCAAGTTCATCATCATCAACCCAAGCATTTTTCCATAAACAAGTCATTTTCATGAAAATCTAACCCTTGACCAGTAATCACCGAAGCGATGCTCATTACCGTGAGCACGGCTATTCAATAGGTTGTACACTCTGCAGAGGTTATACACTTTACCCACAAGATACGGTCAAATACCACCAAGGCAAATAACCAAGAACGAAGCTTTTCCAAAGTTCCATCTAAACCCAAGATCTTGCCGCTAAGGTTTCAACACCGAGGGACTGGTTACCACACCTGTGGCCCCCTCTTGCGCCATGTGAGTTCTCATTCCGCTTCTCCGGCCTCACACCACCACGACAAGACCAAAGAATAGATTTCCCGGTTTACTCACTAAGTCCGTCCCATTCACGGAGCTTGTGGTCAGTATGAGAGACTCATTCAAATGCTCGCAAGGTTAAGTCCTTAGTTGACCGAGGCAAGACTAACCAAGTGTGATCTCAATTATCCAAAAACCAATAAAAACCAAATACGACCGCCCAGTTGCCACTCTTGGCCCACCAGAAACAATCTTGCCATTTGCCCCAGTCTAAATCATTTTCCCACCCCAGTTCTTTACCATTGCACCACGTGCCATCATCAACTCAATAACACATGTCTCATTCACAAAGCATGTTCACTATCTCATTAAGTCAGTATTCACTTTGGTATTCCAAAATCATGAAACGTCCACGTGGCAGGGCTAAGCATACTACTTGGTCTACTCAACCCATGTTGGCAAATTATAAAAGTCCAACTATTAATCCATATCCTAGGGTGACAAAAGATTCATGGCCTACAATTATATATGACAAGGTGGCATACAAAGAACTTAGGCATTTAACTAATCCCAAAACTTATTCAAAATCATTTCTATCAAATTAGCATGCAATAGTTTAAATCAAAATAATTTGCTCTAGTAGGTTCAACATGATCAAACACAACTTGCCTTCAAAAAGTCTCGATTTCGGCTCTGAGCTTGCTCTCGGTCGAACCTCTCCTCGAAACCTTCGGGCACTTCAACGTCTACGCGCAACGCAAACACAAACAATAAAATAAATAAACAGTGGGCAAACAGTGCTCAAAAATTCAATTAAAATTCATAAACAGAAAGATCACAATTTTACAAATTTATAGAAATTGGAATCACTCAAATCGGAGTTAAAACGCAAAAGTTATAAGCATTTGAAGTTTCCAAAATATATTTAAAATCAATATACCGAATTAAATAAATATTTTCTTTTTCGGAAAATCAATTATTGCGTCATCTGTGACACGTGTCGCCACCAGAGAGTGACACGTGGCCTGCCGACGCCGACCGACCGGCTCCGTGATGACGCCAAGATGACGTCATCGTGGCGCCAAGACGACTCGGCTATCTCTCGACAAGTGGGTCCCACCGTGGCGCGATGGCCGGTGACGCCACACGCACGGTGCGTCTTGGCCGACGGGTGGGCCCGTCTTTGCGGCGTCTCATGTGCCTGCAGTGCGGTGCGGCTGACGTGTGGGTCCGCCTTGTCAATGACACGGTGAACAGTGCACGGTGCGGTGCGATCCGAGCCGTAGGATCTAGATCTAACGGATGGGGTTTGAAGATGAAGTTTACTGTGCAAGGGCGACGTGGCGGAATCCGGGTCGTCGATTGGAGATCGGACGGTCGACGGAGCTCGGGACGACGGCGATGGTGCGGCGGCGCTGGCTTGACGGAGCTGAGGAAGACGACGATGCCCGCGGCGCTCCGGCGTGTCTCCGGTCGAATGGGTTACCCCCTCGGGTGCGTCTCCTCTTGAGGAACTCGAGGAAGGCCTTCAAGACGGCGGAGCGGCTTCACCGGGCGCCGAAACGAAGAGAAACCGCGGCGGTGACTCCACGAACCGGCGAGGACTCGCGGCGATTAGCGCGGCTCGAGCACGTAAAACTAGGGCAAAGGGTGTGCACGCGAAGAGAGAACGACGGCGGGTCGGCTCATTAAATAAGGCCTCGGCGTGCGGGATATTCGCGAAGCCCTAACTAACGGGCGGCGGCGCGGCGGCAGCAATCCGATCCGGACTCGGCGAGACAAGCAATCCGGCCGATCACGCGTCGCGATCCAACGACTCGCACATGCGCGCAACGCGGACGATCGGCAACCATTGGATTGAGATCCCACGGTCGGCTGGATTAGGGTTTCGGCGAGATGGGCCGCACAGTATTCGGCCCAATACTATTCATCCGGATTTTTAATTCTTTTTCGATTAAAAATATTTCCCGAAAATAAAATAATTTGTTTGGGGCATTAAAAATATTAGAAAAATTCTAGAAAAATTCTCATAAATATTTTAAGACATTTGTGACTCAAATAAAATATTTTCAGCAAAACTTTATCTTAACTTTTCCATTATTTAATTAATTTGCTAAATGGTTTAATTCAAAATAAATTCAAATAATTCCAAATAAATCCAAATAAATTCCAGAAATTCAAAATACCACTAAAATGCAAGAAAAGCAAAAATTGGGATGTTACAAACCTCCCCCCCTTAACGGAATCTCGACCCCGAGATTCAGGGCTGATTGAGGAATAGGTTGGGGAATTCCTTTTTCAGGTCTTCTTCACGCTCCCAGGTTGCTTCGCTCTCGAATGGTTACTCCAATTGAACTCTGCAGAAGCGGGTCGATTTATTTCGTTTCTCGATCCATCGATCCAAGATCTTCACCGGGTACTCTTTATAGGTCAAATCCTCCTGCTGACTCGATCGACTCTAACGGCATTTGCTCTTACGCACTCGGAGGCATTTCTTTAATTGTGACACGTGGAACACATCATGCACTCTGCTAAAGATCTGCGGTAACTCCAATCGCTACGCGCCGCCTCACGATTTAGGATCTTGAACGGACCAACATATCTTGGTGCTAACTTCCCTTTAGTGTGGAACCTATTAACTCCTCCGAGTGGTGTAACTCGAGATACACAAAATCTTCTGCTCAAAGCTCAAATCCTGCGGCGATTATCGTGAGAACTCTTCTGTCTTGATTGTGCAATTTTCAACCTTTCCCTGATCATGGCTATCTGCTCTTCAGCTTCTCGAAGAATGTGCGGCCCGAACATATGACGTTCTCTAGTCTCATTCCAGTTCAACGGCGTTCGACAGGGTCTTCCATATAGCGCTTCAAATGGCGACATCTGCAAACTTGCCTGGTAACTATTATTGTAGCTGAACTCGGCGTATGGCAGACACTTATCCCACGAGGTTGTGTAAGCCAATGCACATGCCCTCAACATGTCCTCAAGTATCTGATTAACTCTCTCCGTTTGCCTATCTGTCTGTGGGTGATATGCGGTACTGAAATTCAGACGGGTTCCTAGGGCCTCATGCAACTTATCCCAAAATCTTGAGGTAAACTGAGTACCTCTGTCCGATACAATTTTCTTCGGAACTCCATGCAGACATACAATCCTTGACATATACAATTCTGCTAAACGGTCCCCCGAATAGGTAGTCTTTACGGGTATAAAGTGGGCAACCTTTGTCAAACGGTCCACTATAACCCATATGGAGTCATACCCTGTCTGGGTCCTTGGTAAACCGGTAATGAAATCCATTCCGATTTCCTCCCATTTCCACTCGTATCTTCGATGGTCAGAGCAACCCTGCTGGCCTCTGATGCATTGCTTTGACTCTTTGGCATATGTCGCACAACGCAACATGCTCTGCAACCTCACGCTTCATGCTTGGCCACAAAAATCTTTCCTTCAGATCTTGATACATCTTAGCGCTTCCTGGATGAATGGAGTATTTGGAGTCATGAGCTTCCCCCAGAATCAGCTGTTTCAGTTCCTTCTTGTGTGGTACGCAAATGCGCTTCTTGATCCATAATGTGCCTTGCTCATCCAGCTTGAAATCCTTTGCCTTGCCTTCCTCCATTTTCAACTTAATCCTCTGAATCTTGACATCATCCTTCTGTCCTTCCCGGATCTGATCTTCCAGGGTAGGCTTCACTTCTAAAGCGGCTATAAATCCTTTAGGCACAACTTCCACCTTGACTTCAAATTCCTTGCATAACTCAACGACTTGCTTCCACCAACATGTTCACCGAATGGCTTTTTTCGCTTAAAGCATCGCCACCACATTGGCTTTCCAGGTGATAATGAATCCCAGATTGTAATCCTTAATTAGTTCCAACCATCTTCTCGCCTCATGTTCAGTCCGATTGTGTAAATATATATTTAAGACTCTTATGGTCGGTGTACACCTCACATCTGTTTCCAATCGATAGTGCCTCCATAACTTCAAAGCATGCACTACTACCGCTAACTCCAAGTCATGTGTGGGTAGTTCTCCTCATGCGGCCTCGGTGCTTTGACGATACGCAAGCGACCTTTACATTCGCATTAACACGCATCCTAGTCCTTGGCGCGATGCATCACAAGATATATCAAAACTCGCTTAAATCCGTAGTACTAACATCGGCGCCGTTGTCAAACGTTTCTTCAACTCTGGAAACTCCGCCACATTCCCGTCCATGCGAACTTCTTTTCCTTTTTCAACAATTGTGTAAGAGGTCTCATAATCGTTGAAAATCCTTCAATAAATCGCGGTAATAACCGCCATTCCAAGGAAACTACGAATTTGAGTCACCGTTTTGGGTGGCTCCCAATGCAACTCTCGCTTCCACCTTACTTGGGTCAATCTGCGACTCCTTGGCGGTCACCACATGTCCAAGAAATTCCACCTTGTTCTTCCGAAGTCACACTTGCTAAACTTAGCTAAAAGTTGTCGCTCTCTTAACCTCTCCGTAACTAGCTTCGGATGCTCGCATGCTCTTCCCCCGTCTTGGAGTAAACTAGAATGTCATCTATGAACACAACAACGAACTTATCCGGGTATTCCATGAAAACCTTGTTCATCATGTTCATGAAATATGCAGTGCATTTGTCAAACCGAAAGACATAGCTGTGAACTCGTAATGTCCATATCTTGACGAAAATGTTGTCTTGGCACATCCTCCGATCAAATCTTCACCGGTGATAACTTCGATCGTAGGTCAATCTTGGAGAAAACTCCGGCTCCTCTCAAGCGGTCAAGCAGATCATCGATCCCGGTAGCGGATACTTATTCTTTATAGTGACTTCATTCAAGGTTTCATTAATCCACACACATCCAGTAACTCCGTCCTTCTTCTTGACAAATAGAACCGGTGCTCCCCATGGCGCATTTAACTTGGTCTAATAAATCCCTTATCCATTAACTCCTCTATTTGCTTCTTCATTTCCACTAGCTCATCGGTTGACATCCGATAAGGTCTCTTAGCTATCGAAATTTGTTCGGTACTAACTCAATTACAAACTCTACGTCCTCGTCGGTGGCATCCTGTAAATCCTCCGAAACACATCCGGTATTCTCGACAACCGGTATGTCTTCTATCTTGTGGCCTTCACACTATTGACCATCAACTGTCCATCCCGAACAGCGGTGGCTCGAAACTCTACTTTTCTCCCACAAGGACTCTCGTGATATGACTCTTCGTCCACGTCTAACACAACCTTGTGCTTAGACAACCAATCCATTCCCAAAATAACATCTAAGGTGCGGGTATCTAACACTACTAAGTTTGCTAGGAACTCCATTCCATCTATAAGCAACTTTACCCCAGAACATCCTACATCGATCGGAGTTACGATCCGGGGATTATACTAGCAATACATGCCTAAGGTTCACCATTTTCAATCCATTATTCACAGCAAAAATCCGAGATATAAGCGAATGCGAAGCTCGTAATCAAATAAAAGCATTGCGGTACTCGAGTTGACAAGTAACTTACCCAAGACGACGTCCGATGTATTCTCAGACTTTGCCTCGGCGGTGACATGATTGACTCGCCTCTTACCACGATCTGCGTGGCAGCTCCAGTTAATGTAACTCCACGACTTGCTCTAGCGCAGTGTCTTCGTTGGAGTAGTCCCAAGGTTGAAGCGGCGGTGTCACTCCTCCTCCTTCTTAGGACAATAATTTGCAAAATGCTCGCTCGTGACCAGATAAAACAACGTTTAGCTGCCGATTCACGCTCCTCGCATTGCATTCCCAACGGTGTTGGTGTCTGGAAATTTTGTCCGTGGTCTTGGTATCTTGGCGGTGGCGTCGTCATCACATTCCTTGGCTGGAATCAAGAACTGGTTTGGTGCAACCCTCAACCGCTGCGCTCCTGGCGTGCTCCTGTTTGTGCCATCCTGCGCTTCGGTTGTCCTCGCCTCCTTGCGCTTGTCCTCCAATATTAGCGCCTTGTTCACTAGCTCTGAAAATCGGGAAAAGTGTGGGTTATGAGTCCCACCGCAGCCTCAATTCAGTCCTTTCATGAATCGAGACTGCCTGGCCTTATCCGTTGCTACATCCTCAGGTGCGTAGCGTGCCAGCTGTGTGAACTTATTCAGATACTCGGATTGATTGATTGCCCTGCTTCAGTGCCCTAAACTCCTCCTTTTTCAGCTCCATTATGCCTTCGGGCACATGGTATCGCCGGAAGCGATCGTGAACTCCTCGGTGATGTCTGCGGGTGCTCATGAGCAGTGAAGAGTTTTCCACCATTCATTGCGGTTCCTTCAAGGCGATGAGAGGCATAGAGTACCCTCTCATTTCCTTCACTTTGGGTAATGTGCAACTTTCTCTCTATCGTCCTCACCAATCATCGCCTCCAATGGATTGGCATTTTAAAATGTAGGCGTCGTGTCCTCATGAATTCGGCGACCTCGAGTGTGGTCTCTGCCCGGGTTGACTGGTTAGCTTGGGCGGCGGCGGCGTGGCGATGACTGCTGCATCTGCTGCATCATGGCATGCATTAACTGGTCATGCAGCAATAAAGGCTCCAAAGTTCGCATATCAATGGCGGTGCTGGTTGGGGTCCTTGTCCTTCCCCATCGATGTTTCGGTGGCGAGAACCGCTCCCATTTCCTCCTTGGTTTCTCGAGTGTTCACCATCGCGATTGCTCCATGGTTTAGAGACGAGAGGAAATAAGAATAGACGAGTAATAGAGTACTTATGCAGGTCAAAGGTGTAACACAAAATCCAACTTTATTACTTTATTAATATTTGGGTATGGTTGCTCACAATGCCTAAGGGCCTTGCAACACATACCAATCACTCACAAGCATGAAAGAAGCAAATCGAACTAACATTAGGAGTCAAACGCCTCTAAGGGTGACTCTTATTCCAGACGCGACTCGACGCAGAGTCTCAACCACTAATCCTAACGCTCACTCCTCTAGCCATCCCCACCGAACTTCTGGTGGATACACCGCGTGTGTCTGGTGTGGTACAAACCTATCCCAACGATCCTCCATTGGATCGCCTCCTGCCTGAGCTCAACCTCCACTGGCTCTCGCTTGACCTCCACAGGCTCGGGTTTCACTTCCACTTGCTCCGACTTCACTTCCAGCTCGCTCGCTCTGGCTGCGGCTCTGCTGTGGCTCCTCCGGGTCAGGTTGTGTAGCTCCAAAGCTCGGCTCCGCCTCGTCCGCATGTTGTCTCCAGTTCCCCAATCCTCTGGATAGAGTGGGCCAAGTACTCACAAGTCTGCAACAGATGAGCCCTAAGCTGTGTGAACTCGTCACGAGACCTCTGCAGCTCCTGAACCGTCTCGTCGATAGCATCCTCTTGAGCGATAACATATCTGGCCAGGTGGGTGATCGTGGCATCCTCCTCCTCGATGGGCTCTCGGTTGTAGCAAGTGTCTCTACGTGGGTGGTGACGAAACACTGTGCCATCCAACTCTCTGGGGTAGGTACGAGCAATCTGCCTCATTGAAAAGACAGGGATGTCGCCTAGAGGGGGGGTGAATAGGCGTTTATAAAATTAAATCTTAAATCACAGCGGAAAAGAATCGGACTATCCGACTTTGGATATCGGACTATCTGATATGCACAATCGGATTATCCGATCAGAGCGATAACAATCAGATTTATCACAAGTTAGAGCTAGGCAAGGCTAAGCAACAAAAGGAGTAATAAGCTAGCTATAACAATTACTTTATACCAAATTAAGCTAGTTAATAGCGGAAAACTCACTAGAAAAGTAGATCGGGCAATTTCAAGATTCAAAAATAAATACTAAAGCAAGAGTAAGAAGCAAACTTGGAGACGATGATTTTTCACCCGAAGTTCGGATCCTTGAGGGGATCCTACGTCTCCGTTGAGGCGGCTCGGTCACACTTGAGTCGGGGTCTCTTTCAACCCTCTTACTCCCGGTGTTGCACAAATGCACTCGCCGGTTTCAACTCCTTTGACGCTTGAGCCGGGTCTCTTTCAACCCTCTTCCTCCCGGTGTTGCACAAATGCACTCGCGGTTCTTCACTTCTTGATTCCTTCCCTTGCGGAGGCGGAACTGCCTTCACAAACTCCCACGGCCAACCACACCAAGCTTCGGTGGCTCGTAGGCGACCTCCTAGCCGTCTAGGAGTCCTCAACCTCCAAGAGTAATAGATGCTCACGAAAAACAAGCTTGGAGATGAAGTCAAGTGCTCAAACAACTCAAATCACACTCAACCTAACACCTCACTCCCCAAACTCTTCCCAACCCTTCACACAAAAGGGGATCACTAAGATCTAAGGGCAAAGAGGTATTTTAGGGGGCTCAAGAACAAGAGGATAACCCCTCAAACCAATGGAATGACTGCTTCAAATGGAGAGGAGAGGGCTTTAAATAGAGGCTCCAAAAACTAGCCGTTATGCCTGGTCGAGACCCACATCGGACTATTCGATGTTGAACATCGGACTATCCGATGTGTGTAAACTCAGATCGACTCCACTCGAAATTCAAATTTTGAATAAAAAGCACGATCGGACTTTTCGATATGGAACATCGGACTATCCGATGTGTAAATTTCCAGATTTCCAAGTGAACATCGGACTATCCGATATCAGACATCGGACTATCCGATATTGGAACATCGGACTATCTGATATCAACATCGGACTATCCGATATTTCCAGAGAGAACCCATTTTCAAAGATGTTTCACAAAATTTTCTAAGTCCACATCGGACTTTCCGATGTCAACATCGGACTATCCGATATACCTCGAAAGCAGCTCGACCAAAAGCGAGCATAACTTTTGACTCCGGACTCCGATTTCAGTGAACTTGGACTCTATTGAAAGCTAAGAACAAGGGCTACACAACTAACAAGGTCTCACTACCCAAATATCAAAGGATAAATTCATATTTCACAAAGAATTCAAGGGAGACCTACAACCCTCATTTTTCGGCACCACCAACACCACTTTCTCTCTAAATTTCACAAGGATGGATCACTTGAGCACTTGACACATCTAAAAGTCATTCAATGGAGCATCCCTCTTAATAGTACGGCAATCCTTAGACTCAAATTCAAACGAGAAATCTAAGTCTTACATTCAATCCGCATGCCATCTTCTCCGTGGATGCAATGTGCATGATGTCTTTACCAAATGATTGATGGCGTCTTCGCCTTGTCCAACTTGACTCGATTCACCTCATGAGACTCTCGTCCCATCGACCTTGACTTGATCATCCTCTCCGGCGATCTCCACGCCAAGTCGATCTTGACTTAGTCCTCAACTCTTGGTGACACCGCCGTCTTGTTGACCTCGACTTAACGATCATCCTCCAAGATATCTTGGTCATCATACACACGAGACCTAATTCTTTCCAAACCACTCATGAAAGACATTAGTCCCAAAAACTCAATAGATATGAATAAATTGATATTTGAGAGCGATTAATTACCACAAGTGTTTCACATAACGAAGCACAATATAAATGGAAACACTTGACATAAGAAATGTTCTCTTCTAAGTGCATTATGATGATTAATATGTAATTGATCTATATGCACTAGAGAGATAATTGCCAATATGATGAATTAATTAAATCATGGCATGGATCACGGTCTTTACTTAAATGAAGCACATGATAGAATATATCTGAATTGTACATGTGCAACTAATATTTGGAATAAGAGCAAATATGTGATCCTACACTAAAGTTAAACTTCACTAAGAGAAGTGCATGAGAAGATACATAACTAAAACATGCATGCACCAATTCAATCTATAGCAATGTGAATTTTAACTTTAGTTAATACATGCATACTAAAAGCAAAACACATAATGAACTCAAGTGAATATATATGCACAAATAAATATGACATGAACCAATGTGCATAAATATAATCAACATGTTACTTGGAGTTCACTATGCATTTGCACAAAAGGAATGCAATAACAAATATGGAAGGGATACCGAGATTGCATACCTTATCTTTGCCTAACCATCCATTTGATTTTCCTCTAAATAGATGAGACTAATATTCAACTCGGCAGTAAACATGTTAGTCTCATAGTAATATAATCATATTAGAGGTTTGTCATTTGTTAATCACTAAGTTAAGCATTTACACACTTATATAGATTCTCATTATATGCGTTTGTCATTAATCACCAAAATAACATAAGTGCCTAGATGCACTTTCACTCATCGCCAGACGCGATGTCTCCTGAATCCCAGCGTCAAATGACAACCTCCAGGCTGTGATACGGATACGACGGCTCGCCCTTGCCCTATCCCGAGCGTAAACCGTGATAGTGACATCGTGCAATATCGATCTGCCCGATCCACAATAGTCCCTCGGTAGATCGGCTGTCATATCCTCCAAGCGGTGCATCATCGCCAAAGCTCATGGCGTACCCTCCGAAGGCGCTCACCAAAAAGTGGATCATCCTCATCGCCAAAGGACACTCACGTGAAACTCGGATATTTTAATCAAAGCGAATATGTGTTGAATTCAGCAAGGGTATGAAAGAAGAGAAGGGTAAGTCGAGATTGCATTATCATCTTGGCACATTTTAGCTTTTAGAAAATAGTTTTATCCTCACTCGACCATTCTAACTAAGGGCCGATCCTACCATCGGTATGGCTCGATACCACCTCTGTCGGGACCCGGATTTGCAAATCCGGACCCTCTCAGGTATTCAGCACTAGTCGGGATCACGCTAGTGCACACGATCTCAACATTGGTACATATCACGGTCATAACCAACGAAATAATAAGTACTTTGATTAAATACTCAAACTAGTTGATCGACCTTATGGTCAAGTTACAAAGATCGCCTCGCAGGCTTAAGACTTATTAAAATATTCAAATGCAGCGGAAATAAAATAAACTCGTGGCGCCAACCAATTTGCCACAGGCAACTGACTGGGCTCGCTCCCTAGTTTGTCGGCTCCTCCTGATACTCCTCCTCCTGAGCAGGGTTTGCTTCTTCTTCAACTGAAGTTGTGTTGTTGTGGGGTGAGTACTTTGAGCACTCAGCAAGTCATGCACAGAATGCAATGCTAATATACTATATGCATGGCTTAGTACAAAGGATGGGCTATGGTTCATGTGCAGTACAGCATTTCAAATAAACAGTAATAGATTGCAAAGCAGTAAAACAGTAGTAGGAATAGTAGCTTTCACAAACATTTCAATTGCAATTCATATTTCCATCCTAAGTCAAGTTCATCATCATCAACCCAAGCATTTTTCCATAAACAAGTCATTTTCATGAAAATCTAACCCTTGACCGTAATCACCGAGCGATGCTCATTACCGTGAGCACGGCTATTCGAATAGGTTGTACACTCTGCAGAGGTTATACACTTTACCCACAAGATACAGTCAAATACCACCAAGGCAAATAACCGTAACGAAGCTTTTCCAAAGTTCCATCTAAACCCAAGATCTTGCCGCTAAGGTTTCAACACCGAGGGACTGGTTACCACACCAGGGCCCCCTCTTGCGCCATGTGAGTTCTCATTCCGCTTCTCGGGCCTCACACCACCACAGCAAGTACCAAAGAATAGATTTCCCGGTTTACTCGGCTAAGTCCGTCCCATTACGGAGCTTGTGGTGTATGAGAGACTCGATTCAAATGCTCGCAAGGTTAAGTCCTTAGTTGACCGAGGCAAGACTAACCAAGTGTGATCTCAATTATCCAAAACCAATAAAACCAAACACGACCGCCAGATTGCCACTCTTGGCCCACGAAACAATCTTGCCATTTGCCCCAGTCTAAATCATTTTCCCACCCCAGTTCTTTACCATTGCACCACGTGCCATCATCAACTCAATAACACATGTCTCATTCACAAAGCATGTTCACTATCTCATTAAGTCGAGATTCACTTTGGTATTCCAAAATCATGAAACGTCCACGTGCAAGGGCTAAGCATACTACTTGGTCTACTCAACCCATGTTGGCAAATTATAAAAGTCCAACTATTAATCCATATCCTAGGGTGACAAAAGATTCATGGCCTACAATTATATATGACAAGGTGGCATCTGACAACTTAGGCATTTAACTAATCCCAAAACTTATTCAAAATCATTTCTATCAAATTAGCATGCAATAGTTTAAATCAAAATAATTTGCTCTAGTAGGTTCAACATGATCAAACACAACTTGCCTTCAAAAAGTCTCGATTACGGCTCCGAGCTTGCTCTCGGTCAGAACCTCTCCTCGAAACCAACCGGGCACTTCAACGTCTACGCAACGCATAAACACAAACAATAAAATAAATAAACAGTGGGCAAACAGTGCTAAAAATTCAATTAAAATTCATAAACAGAAAGATCACAATTTTACAAATTTATAGAAATTGGAATCACTCAAATCGGAGTTAAAACGCAAAAGTTATAAGCATTTGAAGTTTCCAAAATATATTTAAAATCAATATACCGAATTAAATAAATATTTTCTTTTTCGAAAATCAATTATTGCGTCATCTGTGACACGGTCGCCACCAGAGAGTGACACGTGGCCTGCCGACGTCCACTGACCGGCTCCGTGATGACGTCAAGATGACATCATCGTGGCGTCGCGACGACTCGGCTATCTCTCTAACAAGTGGGTCCCACCGTGGCGTCGGCATAGCGTCGATGGTGACGCCACACGACCGCGGCGCGTCGGGCCGACGGGTGGGCCCGGTCTGCGGCGTCTCATGTGCATGCGATGCGGTGCGGCCGGCGTGTGGGTCCGCCTTGTCAATGACACGGTGAGCGAAGGCGCGGCGGTGCGATCCGAGCCGAGGATCTAGATCTAACGGATGGGGTTTGAAGATGAAGTTTCTTGTGCAAGGGCGGCGTGGCGGAATTGGTCGTCGATTGGAGATCGGACGGTCGACGGAGCTCGGGGCGACAGCGATGGTGCGGCTTGGCGGCTTGAGCGAGGCGAGGAAGAGCGATGCCATGGCGCTCGGCGTGTTCCGGTCGAATGGGTTACCCCTCGGTGCGTCTCCTCTTGAGAACTCGAGGAAGGCCTTCAAGACGGCGCGGAGGCTTCACCGGCGCCGGAAACAAAGAGAAACCGCGACGGTGACTCCACGAACTTCGGCGAGGGACTCGCGACGATTGGCGGCGGCTCGAGCACATAAAACTAGGGCAAAAGGGTGTGCGTAAGAGAAAGCGGCGCGGGTCGGCTCATTAAATAAGGCCTCGGCGTGCGGGATATTCGCGAAGCCCTAACCAACTTCGGCGGCGGCGGCGGCGCATCCAATCCGGACTCGGCGAGACAAGCAATCCCGGCCAATCACGCGTCGCGATCCAACGACTTCGCACATGCGCCAAGAACGCGACGATCGGCAACCGTTGGATTGAGATCCCACTACTATTTGGATTAGGGTTTGGCGAGATGGGCCGCATAAAGATTCGACCCAATACTATTCATCAGGATTTTTAATTTTTTTCGAGTAAAAATATTTCCAAAAATAAAATAATTTGTTTGGGGCATTAAAAATATCGAAAAATTCGGAAAAATTCTCATAAATATTTTAAGACATTTGTGACTCAAATAAAATATTTTCAGCAAAACTTTATCTTAACTTTTCCATTATTTAATTAATTTGCTAAATGGTTTAATTCAAAATAAATTCAAATAAATCCAAATAAATTCCAGAAATTCAAAATACCACTAAAATGCAAGAAAAGCAAAAATTGGGATGTTACAATCATTCGCCTACATGGAGTGCCTAATACTATTGTCTTGGATCGTGATGCAAAGTTTTCGAGTCACTTTTGGAGATCACTTTGGAACAAATTGGGGACGAAGCTGTTGTTTTCTACTACATGTTATCCCCAAACTGATAGACAAACAGAAGTCGTTAACCGCACATTATCCACCACGTTGCGGGTTGTTTTAAAGAAAAATTTGAAGATATGGGAAGAGTGTTTACCGCATATTGAGTTTGCTTACAACAGGTCAAAACACTCCACCAAGGTAAGTCCGTTTCAGGTAGTATATGGTTTTAATCCATGTGCTCCTATTGATTTACTACCTTTGCCCACTTCTGAAAAACTTAATTTGAATGCTAAGAAGTATGTTGAATTTATCCTTAAGTTGCATGAAACAACTAAAGAGAATATAGAACGCATGACTGATATGTATTGGATTGCTGGCAGTAAAAGTAGGAAAGAAATAAAATTTGAACCGGGTGATTTGGTTTGGTTACATTTGAGAAAGGATAGGTTTCCATAATTAAGAAAATCAAAGTTGATGCCTAGAGCTGATGGTCCATTTAAGATAATTGAGAAAATTAATGACAATGCATACAAATTGGATCTACCTGCAGATTTTAAGGTTAGTCCCACATTTAACATTTCAGATTTGAAGCCATATTTAGGAGAAGAAAATGAGCTTGAGTTGAGGACGACTCCAATTCAAGGGGGGGAGGATGATGAGGACGTCACTCTTTCGGATACGTACAACACGACTCCTCAAGATATGCAAGGACCGATTACAAGAGCACGTGCACAACAATTAAACCATCAAGTGAACTCGTTCCTCGCTGCTCATGATTTCTTGGATGGGTTGCTACTAAATTCTTGGGATGTCATGTTGCTTAGGAATATGGGAGAAGAATTACATGCTTACCTGGACGTCATCCCTCGAAGTCCAAGTCAAGTTGGAATCAAAGTCGAGCTCAAGTTGGACTCCAATTTCAGTTCGGAGTCTCAGGACAACACATCAATAAAATAACCATATCTGGGTCATACGAAGTCCGATTGAGGCATTCTTGGACTCTACGGAGAATCCCACGACGAGAGCTTTCCAATGGAAGTAGTTTCACATTCAAACTCCTTCTAGGTCGATGGAAATTGCCAAAACTATATGACATACAGAATCTACCGGGTACTGCGACACCTCCACTTGGGCCCAAAGGCCTTGTACGACCTAGGGTTGCATGGACACCCCCTTGGTCGCCTCCCTTGCCTTCTTTCTCACATATATTCAGTAGTCGTCGCTAGAATAGATGGGTTTTGCTTAGATTATTTCTGTCATTGCAGTTTCACCGTTTTTCGGTTTGTGGAACCCCAACTTCGTGTGCTTAATACAATTCACAATTGAGATTGCTTCTTTTTCGTTCTTGCTCGTGTTCTCGATTTGCTTGCAAGAACTAGCCTTCTGGGCGAGGTCAACCGCATCTTAGCACGGTTGATAACCAATGGAGCAGTGGTGTTGCAATTGCAGGTTTCGATCGGATCTAATCGGACGTCTGAATCGTTTATGTCGAGTTCTCCACCAATCGAATTATCGTATACATGTCGAAAGATCGGGCACCATGTCGCGTCAGTATCCTACCTAATCAAGGTTGGTTACTATCTTCAGGGTTTCCTTGTTGCTCACGTAGACAGCAGCCCAAGTGATACACATCCTTATCAGTCGGCTCGGCCCATCCCCTCCTGGGTGATCCTCGCAGCCTGCCCTGCAGATACCCAGGGTCCATGTACTCTACAGTAGCCCCCGAATGCTTTGCGATCGAGTTGCCGCCTTCCTGGTCGCATCCCAGCTGAGTCATGCTTCACGCCGAGTGCTTCCAGTTCTTAGCGTAACCTTCGACTGCTTTCTTCTCCATGCTGGGTGCCATGCTACAGGCAAAGAGATCATAGAGGACTCAATAGAGATCCATGTTTAATTTTTCTAAGTGGTACCTAGCCTAATTATTGGAAAACTAGCAGTCGACCCATCTTGGGGTATACCCTTGTTTATGTTGGCTTTAGCCGAGTGGTACCCGTGCCCACTTGACATGGCGCACAGCTATCGACCCATCATAGGGTGTATCATGAACTGTCCGGGTTGTACCTGCACCAGATTATCACAGTGTACAGCTGGCGGCCCATCATGGGGCGTACCCTTGGAATCGTTGTCCTAAACCAACTTGTAATATCTGATTCCGTCTTGCGCGGTAACTAGCAATCGACCTAACATGAGGTATATCATTATAAGACATTTCAACTTGGTTTGGAAGGTACCCAAATCCCGTTTGATACGGTTATTGGCAATTGACCCATCATGGGGCATACTATATCCCAAACTAGATTCGACCTGAGAGTACTTGTGCACGACGGTTGTGGCGCACAACTGGCAGCCCATCTTGAGGTGTACCCTAGGTCAAGTCCAGATAAAATATGGAAGACGAAATGCCTTTTCCCGCTCAGGGAAAAATTCAACATCACTTCCTATAAATACAAGGCCTGGTGCGAGCAAAAAGGCTTTCTCTGCACTGCGCACACATGCCCCTTCATCTTCTAAGTTTCAGCATTTTCGCAGCAATCTCCGTCACTAGGGTTAACCGCCACCGCATTCCCAATCTTGCGCCGCTACTAAACCCTTCCGAAGATGCCTTCTTCCTCCTCCCAGGATACCTCCGCGCCGCCCCTATCCAAGGATTGGGCCACTTCGGTGACGACGAACAAACGCTTGGAGGAGATGGTCGTCTCCGGAGTTCTTCTAGCTTTGGAGTTGATCTGCGTGCATCCAACCACAGGTGAATCCTCTCCTACTCTGCAATCTGAAGAGATTGTGGTTTTTGAGTCCTTTTTCCAGCGCGGATTTAGCCTCCCTGGCAGCACTTTCTTTCACGGTCTCCTTCATTTCTATGGCATTGATTTGATCAATCTGAACCCCAACTCCATTTTTCAAATTTCCATCTTTATTCATCTATGTGAGGCGTTTCTCGGAATTCACCCACATTTCAATCTTTTCTGCCACCTTTTTCTCCTCAAGCCCTACCCGAGCATTTCAATCTTTTCTGCCACCTTTTTCTCCTCAATCTTTTCTGCCACCTTTTGTGGAAAACTTGCTCTTTCTTGAGTTTAGCTCTAAAATTCTTTTCACCAACTTGGTCATGATCTCACTTCCTCTTTTTGAACCAAATTTGGCTTTGCATTCAAATTGCTCTTCTTTCCTTTTTCAAACTCAAAATTTATGCCTTTTCGTGTGTTTGTCAATATACTCATCAAGGGAGAGATTGAAAGACCATGTGAAGATCTACCCATATTTGCTATGAGTATTTGACTAAATTTAAACTTGGTATACTCTGCATTGAGTTTGATTTGAATTGGATTTTCAGTTTGAAGCAATTTAAGCTTTGACTTTCTTTTCCAGTGCTACCGGCAAAGCGGTAGCACCGGACCCTAGAGCGGTCGCGGAAAAATCCGAGAGGGTGTTTTAGGGGATCAGCAACCCAAGATACTACGGCCATGTCGACTGGTGCTACCGTGAAGCGATAGCTTACCGCCCAAGTGGCCGGTGTGAAAATTTCAGAGAAGGTGTTTTTATGGTGTTGTGGTAGAGCGATGCTACCGACCTAGGGGCGGTAGCACCAATCTACCATGGACAGTGCTACTAGCCTGGGGGTAGTAGCATCGGTCGTTCTGAGTGTGATTTATATAATTAATGATTTTATGATGATTATTGCATATCTTTCTGGAAATTGCTATGTGATGGGTTTTTCTTATTTTTGATGGTTACAGGACAACGATTCTAGATCATGGTGAGGCGAAGGATGATCGGGACTAGGCGAGGTACGTCGGAGGTCTAGACAGTCGAGGATCACTGAAGATGATCGAAGACGGAGTCATGGCAAGCCTAGAAGACAAGGAAAGAAAAAGATGCTAGATAGACGTTGCGTGGATCAAGGAGGACCATCGAATCGCGATCTAGTTGATAGGATAGCAGGTCTAGGTGGTGTGCTTTGGAAACCGTGTAAGAAAACCCTGTTTGTTGATGGGTTTTGGGTTAGCCCTTGTATTGATGTGTGAGTGGGTTAATCTTGCTCTTGATGGAGTGCTCTAGGGTTGAGGGACTCATCCAAGGGTGGTAGGTGACTCAAGAGTAGTATAAATAGAGGAGAAGGGGTGGCCTTCCCCCTCTTGAAGGTTTTAAAGGTTTTGTGCTCCTTTGAGATTTGCCTACCTTGTTGTGAGGCTTTGTAAACCTCCCCTTCTAGAAATGCAAATCATTTTCTTCTATGCTTAATTTTCTTTACGTATTTACATTATGTCTTAAATTTCGCATTTAAATTTCGCACTTACTTTCCTGCAATTTACATTTACACAATTTGGATTTGCCTCCCCTCCTTCTGAATGCTTTTGCTTCTTGTGCCAAGGATAGTAATTGATTGATGAATTTTCTTCAGATCATATTCCAATCATTTAGACAAATCCATGCAACTTTCGTATAGAAAACTGATTTTGTGCTCTTGAGTAAATGATTCTTGAAAATCATGCTTTTGGAAATTTAGACTTGAGTTCTTACTTGCTGTGACATGTGGGAAACTATCCAAGATCATCTTGATCATCAAAATCCCACAAGAAAATCATAGATCAAGTTCTTGAATTTTACACAAACATGGTGTGTTCTTCCTTCAAAGTGAAAAAGATCAAAATTTTGACATTAATCCTTACGATTAAAGGTTGAAACAAGTTCCTAACATTCTTAGGATCACATCTACCAAGTTTCGTGAGTTTTTGTCCAACTGATCAAAAGATTCCTCAAAAATTACTTTTAACTTGTGCTGTTTTTTAGACTGTTCTTCAGTTGTTCTTAAGCCCGGTGCTACCACCCCTCGTGCGGTGCTACCGGCCTCCAATGCTACCATCCACCCAGCGGTAGCACCGGCCACATAGAACAGCCACCTCATTTCATTTGTCCCTTTTGAGTATTTTCCTTGAGAGTTTGTTTGGATTATTTTGTGTGGAAGAAAATTTTATTTTGGGATCATTCACCCCCCCTCTGATCACCATCTCGTTCCATCAAACAACCAAAGAGATGATATATGTAAATGAAAAAATAACTTATTTACACATAGAACATACGAAGATGTTGTGTATTGCAAGTGTTGGAGAGAATTCATTCTGTCTTCCATTGCAAGACGAACAAAGCCTGATCTTCTCATTTGAGATCTAGATAACTTATTCAAGTTAGATTGATTATGGATACAACTTAGAACCAAGTCTCCCATGTTTAATGTACGTGGTTGTACACTTTTATTGTAATATCTTTTTAGGCCTTGCAGATAGGCCACTAACATGATCAATACTCGGTCTCACTTTTCTTCTAAAAGATTGACGTTATCTTCATGTTAGTCTTCTTGATTGACCTATTAATAGAGAGATGTTCATGTTGATCCTAAATAAACTTTATTTGGCAACACAGCTTCTGCTTCATAAACCAATTGGAAAGGAGTTTCTCCTATTGCCCTCCTAGTTGTTGTTCGAATGGCCCAGAGTAGACAGTAGAGGTCGTCTACCCAAACTCCTGAGCGTTTGATAAGATGATCAAACACTATTTTCTTTATGTCTTGCATTATCTGGCCATTAGCTCTTTCAACTGCTCCATTAGTTTGAGGATGAGTGATTGAAATGAAACAAATCTTTGTGCCTATTTTATCACAGTAATCTTGAAATAGACCACTAACGAATTGTGATCCATTGTCGATAATTAGTCTACTAGGTACACCAAATCTATTGACTATATTTTTTTATAAAGAATTTTTTCGTAGCTTAGGCCGTAATAGATACTATAGCCTCAGCTTCAATCTATTTTATGAATGTATCAACTACAACAAACAGGAATTTGAATCCATTAGTTGCTCTCGGTAAAAGTCCTACTATATCAGTTCCCCATGTCAAAATGGCCATGATAAAGGTATGACTTGCAACTGATTAGCAGGTAAATGTACTTGTTGAGTATAAAATTGATATTGCTCACAAGTTTTCACAAGATGCATGGCATCCTGCAAAGCAGTTGGCCAATAAAATCCTTATCAGGAAGTTTTACTAACTAGTGTTCTATATGAAGCATGTGCACTACACAAGCCCCCAAGTATCTCATTAAGTAATGATTTTCCTGGGTTATACATCGCATGAGAATGCCATGTGTGCCCTTCCTATATAGGGTATTATCGGGAATTGTGTACATTCGCGCCTTTTAAATTAAGCAGTCTTTTTTGTGAATATCCTCAGTTAGTGTCCTATTTTCTAGATAGGTTTTAAATGGTTTAGCATAATCTAAATTCTGCTCAAGGACTCCAACCTCTTCATTAGTCAAGGATTGTTCTATTGATGTTTCTATAGAAGGCTTACATAGATATTCAAGAAATACACCTATTGGAACAAGTGATTGTAAGGAGCCTAGGTTTGATAACTGGTTTGCTAAGATGTTGTCTTTTTGTAATATATATTGGACTTCAAAATGAGTAAAATGTTTTTTCAATTTCCTCACTTCATCTAGGCACTGAGCCATAAACTCATTAGACGTCCTGTATTCCTTACTAACCTGGTTTACGACCAATTGCAAATCACCAACACTAAGAAGCTAACGGACAACAAGGGATTTTGCTGCTCAGAGCCCGGCTACGAAATGGTTTTCAAATCACCCTAATTCGACTGCCCACTTAGCAATCTGACTAGTTTTGTCTTGGTTATGTAAGATACTTCTCAAGGCAAAAGATAATGGTATTGTAATCCGATGTGATTAGAAATAATGTCTAAATTTGTCTAAATTTTTTAGAAGCCATTAATAGAGCGTAAAGCAATTGTTAAACCTAAGGGTATCGCTCCATAGATCTGTGCAAAACTTTGCTTATGTAATAAACAGGTTTTTGAACCTGATTTCGTTCAATGATCAGTATAGCACTGACCATGTTATCTGACACCACTAAATATACCAACAGAGGTTCTCCAGGGTTGGGGGATACCAAAGTGGGTGGGCTTTGCAAATAAGTTTTTATGTCACCAAATGCTTTATTTGCTTCCTTCGACCAGTGGAATTTGTCGTGCTTTCTTATTACCTTAAAGAAAGGCAAACCACGTTCTCTTGATCTTAAGATAATACGACTGAGAGTAGCCAATCAACCAGTTAAACCTTGAACCTCCTTCACTATAGAAGGTGGTCTTAAGAATTTGATGGCCTAAATCTTCTCAGCATTTACTTAAATAACCCTATAAACAGACAAGGAAACCAAGCAACTTTTCAGAAGAAACACCAACGACACACTTTTCTGGATTGAGCTTAATTGCATGTTTATTCAAATTATTAAAGGTTTTAGCTAAGTCTGACAAATGATTAGAGCTAATTTTACTCTTTAAAACGAGATCATCAACATAAGCTTCGATATATATCCTATTTGACTATAGAAAATCTTCTGCATAAGGTGTTGGTACGTGGCTCCAACATTTTTTAGCTTGAAAGGCATCCTCCTATAGCAGTGGATACCAAACGGGGTTATGAAGGAAGTCTTCTCTTCATCTTCACTTACCATGCTTATTTGATGATAACTTGAGTATGCATCTAGGAATCTCATAAATTCATAGCACACTGTCGAATCTATTAACTAGTCGATTTGGGGAAAAGGAAAATTATCTTTTGGATAAGCTTTATTTAAACTGGTGAAGTCAACGCGCATGCGTCACTTACTGTTTATTTTCTTGACCATGACTGGATTCGCAAGCCAATCAGGATGGTCAACTTCACAAATGAAACCAGCTTCCAAAAGTTTGTCTAAGTCTTATCGGATGGCTTCTTGCCGATTAGGAGTGAATCACTGTAGCTTTTGCTTCACTAGTCGTAAATCAAATCGTATGGCTAATATTTGCTCTATTACTTCCCTTGAGACCCTAGGCATGTCGGATGGTTTCCACACAAACCTATCTGCATTAGCTCAGAGGAAAGTAATGAGCGTGTCTTCCTATTTGGCATCCATTAATGACCCTATCTGAGCAATTTTTGACTGCTCTACAGGATCAATGGGAACTAATCTTATTTACTCATTGGACCGAGGAGTTGTCTTCAGCCTCTCCATCTTGTTATTTTTACAAGACTATTATGCATCATTGTCATTACTCAATGGTAATTTAAAAACAATTTTCAATGACTTGCAATCACAATTAACTGCAGTAAGTTGGTTACCTTGTACATTAATCACACCTTTTGGACCAGAAATCTTTAAGCTCTGATAGGCTTAATGAGTTGTTGCCATAAACCTAATTAGTAAAGTTCTACCCAGAATGGCATTAAATGCTGACTCAAAATCAACAATTTGAAATGAAATTAACTCCGTTTGGAAATTGTCAGTATTTCCAAAGTGACAGGTAACACTATCTGTCCTATTGGAGTTATTGACAGGACAGGTACAATCCCAAAAAATGGGTTCATAATAGGTCTTATCTTAGAACGAGAGATTTACATCTCATCTAACGTATGAATAAAAAGTAAGTCCAAAAACTTTCTCCATCAATTAAAACTCTTCCAACTTTGCAATTGCTAATAGTAGGAAAAACTACTAATGGAAGCTTTCTAGGGACTGAGATACATTTTGGGCAATCTTGCCTGTTGAAGGAGTGGTCAACATCCAACCACTTGGGGTACTTTGGCTTTCCGGTTTAGTTATCGATACTATTGACCTCCTTCTATACAGTTTTAAACTATCTTTTTGAGGCGTATGCAGATGAGCCACCGAATATAACATTGACATAGTTATCAGGCTTTTCATAGCCCATTTCCTCGTCACCATCTCCATCTTTGTTACCTGAATCTTCTGGTAGGGTAGGCATAGGACCCTTGACGGAGTAAAAATCTTCCATGCGCTTCTACCATGTACGACAGTTCCGCAGGTCGTGTCTAGGTACCCTATGCAACGGACACCAGCGCCCATTTCCACTAGTTGTACCAGGATTTCTGGAACCAGACTAGTCGTCTTGGCAACCAACTGACTTCTTCCAAGGTGTCTTTCCCTTGGAGTACGTGGGCTGTTCTGCAATTCCTGTAACTTCACGCTGGGTGTTCTGTTTATTCTTCTTTTTCTTATTAATCCTTTTGCTATCTTCAGATTTAGGGATCTTTTCATCTTCTAGTCTTTCGTCCCTATGAAGCCAAGTTGTGGTGGAGCATGACCCTTATCAACCATTCGATTCCAATCAATTGCCTCATGTGCATCTGAATATCGGTCTGTCATATCGAAAAGCTCTAGTATGGTAGACGGTAGATGAATGTTGAGTTCTTTAGTAAACCTTTTGTAATAGACAACCTACTTGAATGCACAGATCACAGAGCTGTCAGATATATTAGGCGTGGTGTTGCATATTTCTACAAACCTTTTAATAAATTGTAGCAAATTTTCGCCAGAAGATTAGTGAAGACAATGCAAATCATCTTCTTTACCAGGCTTGGTATAGCAACTTTTAAAATTGTTTAAAATAGCATGGCACAAATTTTTAACTGAAAATGGAACTTTCTGGCTGATTAAACAGCCAAGTTAGCGCAGATCCCTTTAAAACAGTAGAAAGGTTGTTGGCCATTACCTTTTCATCACTTCCAGCAGCTTAGATGGCGGTAATATAGACCTGCTAGAATTTTGATGGATTCTAAGTCCCATCAAAACTCTCTAAAGATCTTGGCTTGAATTTTTCAGATCAAGTTAAATTTTTAAGTCTAAGGGAGAAAACTTTACATCATATATACAAACCAGAATGTAAGGTAAGATAGAGATAGTTGCTTGTAGTGTAGAGCACAAATTGACTCCATTATTGCAATGTGTGTTTAAGTCCATCCAAAATGAGAAGAGAGTGTCCATCAGATCGATTCAATACATTGGAGATATCGATTCCACAAGAAAGTTCATGGGACCGCTTCTTGAATCGAAGCCAACAAATAAAAATGTTGTCGTTGCCACGCATTGCATGTCGTTGTGGGGCCACTGCACTAGGCTCCACCTAGGACATGTCGCCATCGCACTGAGCTCTTTGCCGAAGACCATCCTGCGAGCCTTCAAGGGTTGCCGCCATATGGCCTGATCAAGGATAGACGGTGTCGATGTCTAAGATTTTGAGTGCTTTAATCGAACTTATAGGAAATAATAAATTGAGGGCCCTGTATATCAAAAAGGAAACAATGGAAAGTGCTTTTTTATTGGCCAAATGGCTTTGATAGAATACATGAGTTACAGGGTGTTCTAGGTGATCGCAAAATGCTAATCATTGGTTACAAGGTGTTGATTGTGAGATTAAGATAGAGATCAGATTATTCCAAATGTCCTCAATAGTGGGGATTGGCTCCCTATTTATCCTTGATGATGTGGCGGCAGTTGACGTCTAGAAGGGATGTGGCGTAGCTAGGAGACGCCTTCTCGCCAAATGGTGTCTTCTCGCCAAATGGTATCTTTTACAGAGATAACTTTCAAGTGGTTACGTGTACCTGTCAGATAAATGTTTATGCGGAGACATGTGTGGGAAAAACCGCTTATCTATAATAAGTTTGCTGGTTGAGATGACAATTTCACTAGTCAGATACGACCAATTTGAAGTGAGGTTTTAACCCTGTTTAATTGAACTGGTCAGAGATCTAACCATTTGAATAAGGATCGGCTTTGTTTCGATGTATTATGGGCTTTATATTCTCGTAGGCCCATTATCAATATGCAGTTATGAATTATTATAAAAGGCTTAATTAAAAATAGAATTTTAATCCTCATCAGTCGGTGCTAGTAACTACCAAATTAAAAACATCTTTTCTTGGATCTCACCATCACTTTTGCTTCAACGGAGAAGTTGTCGGTGTCAGCAGAGAATCGCTGCGCAATGGTGCGAATAGAGAAGGTATTGGAGGCGATGTGTGATTGGAATCTCAGTTGTGGGACCAAAGAGATAGAATGGTTGTGAGCAAGATTTAAAATCTCGTCAAGATTTCAGAAATCTCGGGCGAAATTTTGGATTTCGGCTGAAACCAAGATTTTAAATTTCAACGGGATAAAAAATCAAAAAAATTCAAATTATTACTATGATTTCATGATTTTTCAATTGATTTCACTGAAATTTCGATTTTTCGGTTGATTTTGCCGAAATTTCAGCTTTTTGGACTGAGATGACCACAAATTCGACCGATTTCGTGTTTTTAGGAATGGATTTTGTACCAAATTTTTATAGTGAATTGTAGTGCCTTTTTTAGAGAAATACATGTGAAAATTTCGAAAAAAAATACATATACAAATTATACCCTAAACCCTAACTTGGATTTGGGAAATTTTGGCGAGATTTTGGGTTTTTTGACCGTGATGATCTTAAATTTGACTGTTTTTCACGTTTTAGAACCGGATTTAGCACCACCTTGGTTTGTTTGCCCATTAAGACGTGAGAATTTGGATGCTTAACTTGGCAGTTTAGCCCAGCCGGGGCCTCGGGAGCATCCGGTGCAATGCTTTGTAAGGAGGGACAGGGCGATGTCCACCGATCTCCTCTACCGGAGGCTCAGCCCATGTAAGTTAATCATACTAGATATGGTAGCGTGCTTGGCAAATACTTATACTAGGGGTACCCCACAGCAAGGTATACATCTATTTCAAGATCGTTTTTCTCTCAGTCATTAGAACCTGGCGGCCAGCCTGGCAGCGGTATAGAGTGCTGGAGGGGGTATTCCCAAAGTCTCCGTCCCTCGCAGATGGGATTATCCCTAAATATTGGCTGGAACGCCAAACAATTCGTCTTGGGCCCAGCTCTAAGCCCAACAGGGTCACAAAAGACCCTCAACTTCGTCCGGGCCCGCCAGGGGCGGTCCGACCTGGCTTCAGGTCAGATGCCCCCGTGAGCTCCGACCTGGCCACGGGTCGGACGCCCCCGCAAGCTCCGACTGGGATTCGGGTCAGGCGCCCCCGCGGCCTCCGACTTGGCCTCAGGACAGATCCCAGACGAGCTCCGACTCAGCAACCTTCGCCACGTCGCCGGTCGACCCCGAATTGGTCACCTGCCCCGTGGACACGATGGTATGCTGGGGCAGGTGGCTCCTCACCAAGGTGGCCAGGGGGCCGCCAAAGTCAAAGCACCGGTCGCTTCACCCCGTCGGGCGCAGTGGAGAGACGTGCTCCCTCCCGAGGAGGCTTCAGGGCTAATCATGACGGCATCAGCATCTGACAAGCGTGTAGAGGGCAAGTGTGCACCTTCCCGACGGAACGTTGTCCGCTGTGTCTACCAACCCGACATGGGGCAACAGGAACCTGTCAATCATCAAGACCGAAGACCAGGAACTCCCAAGCGTAGCGTACCCCTACCTTTTTTCTCCAAAAACTCCCGTGTAACCTGCCTCCTCTGCCTATATAAAGGGAGGTAGGGCCCTCAGCAACGGGCATGGGCAACATCCTCTCATTCGCATTCGATCGAGCACTCGTGCTCACGTCCACATCCGAGCGATCCGACCTAAGCAAACACTCCCGACCTCCTCCACTCGGACGAACGCTAAGGGCCTGTCCTTAGCCCCTGCTTGTAATCCTGTGTAGTCCGCTACACCCCGATCAATACAAAACCACCACACGAACTGGACGTAGGGATGTTCGGCCCGAACCAGTATACATCTTGGGCTCCCTTCATTTAACCATTCAACGAGAGGGAGCGCGCGGCCCCTATACTTACAAATTTACTTGCCGGTTGTACGAAACACCGACAGTTGGCGCGCCAGGTAGGGGCCTTCGTGCGCCATCATCTTCGTCTCCGGACCCACAGTCAGGCCTCCACTAGGAGCCTGGACTCCGTCACCGACGCCTCCGGTGACCTCCGGCTTGAGGCCCCCGCACGGACCTCGACGCAGGAGCCCGTCCGGCGCCACGCCGCTCCTGGTGGCGACGTGCGTAAGCCCCTCCGGGCAGAGGCTTCCCCCCGCTGGCTCACGACATGTAGCGATGGCTGGCTATGCGCTAGCCTCCGTCCACGAGCTGTTGAAAGATTCCTCCAGCAACGTCCTTCAGCTCCGACGCGGAGCACGCCACGGACGAGTTATACTCTCGCGAGCACAACCTGGCGGGCGTGGCCGACACGGCCGCGACCCCCATAAGTCCAGGAACCGCCACCCAGCGAGCCGAGGCAGGGCCTCCGGGCTCACCGCGCTGAGCTTCAGCAGCAGCGCGAACGGCTGGAGGCTCGGAAGGCCCAGATGGACAAACTCTAGGCCGACCTGGAGCGGCGCCAGCTCGAGCCCTCGCACACGCCTGGCGCTGTGTGCGCACACGCCCGGTAGGTCCAGTATCAACTAGCGGGGGGAGGGGTCTGACGGTCTTCCGTCCTTCCCTCGCGCTAGCCAAAATGACGCCGCAGCAGCAATGCTGCTCCGCGGCATTCTCGAGCCAGTGGACCCGGAGGCCAAGGCCACGTACCAGAACCTCCGGGGGCTAGTAGGGCGTGCTGCCGTCCGCAAACCTTCCGTCCGATTGGACTCGCCAACCGGGCAGCCGACCGATACTCCCTCTGGGAGCACCCGTTCCGACTGCCGAACAGTCGGACGTGGGACCCCCCGGGTCAGGCCGCGGCGTGCTGGTTGCCGACTTCGACTAGGGGAAGCCCTCCATCGACCGGCTGCCTGACGAATCGCTTCCCTCCGACCCAACCGAGGCCCAGCGCCTCGCCCGACGGGCGAAGTCCTTCTCCCCAGCCGAGAAGACCTCTACAAGAGGAGCCCCTCCGGGGTCCTCCAGAAATGCATTCCGGTGGACCAAGGGGGGCGACTGCTGCTCGACATCCATGACAGAATCTGCGGCCACCACGCTGCGCCACGTTGAAGTTAAGGCGATTCTATCCCTAAAACTTCTCCTTTATTCCTTCGTCTCCGACAAATCCTCCGAGTTCGAAGTGCGGCATGTCGACCACATCTTGGTCCTCACGCGCCACTCGGAGGCTACCTGTCCGCACACTTTCTCGAAATAGTGCCCCAACCGACCATCGCGACCGCCATAACGGCAACCCTTTCGGCCTAAGTACTACGACCTATGCCCTAGCGGCTACGGTTGTGAAGTAGCACTTTGTGGCAAAAGGGGGTGCCTGTGCGGAGCGGTCCTTGGTCGATCTTGGGGACGCCTTTGGATTATCCATGCTGTCGCTATCTTTGTGTTTCCCACGAGGATCGGCGCTCCGACCTACGCTCGAGCAACCCCTGCGGTTCCTAAGGGCTACGGTCATTCAATGAGTACTCATCACAAAGGGAAATGTAAGATATCGAACAAAGTGTCCAAAAAGCGTTATATTACATAAAAACAAAAGTTGGGCGCCCAGAGGGTTCTCAGCCAGAGGCGTCATCATCGTTCGAGCTGTCGCTACCCACACGACTACGGCACATACTCCTCCACGACTACGGCAACGTTTCGCCCCTCGCGAACGGAGCACTCGCGCAAGGCGTGGGGCAGGTCGGCCAAGGCGTCGGCCACCTAGGTGAGGCCGAAGGCGTACCCCGACAGGGTATGGTCCAGCAGCTCGTTCAGCCTCACCCCCAGTGGATCCAGGCTCCTGCCCATGCTCTCGAAGGCTGGGCGGAGCATGGGCAGGAGGGCCTCGTGCGAGGTCCAATGCTCCGCATGCTGCGTAGCCAGCTCTTCCCCGAAGTCCTCGGCCCGAGCCTGCAGCGTCACCACATCCCTGCGCGCCGTGGCGAGCTCCCCCTCAACGACCTCGGCCCGAGCACGTTGCACCTGCGCCTCCTCACGTGTCTTCGCGAGCTCTTCCTCAACGGCATGGACTCGAGCCCGCTGCCCGCAGCCTCCGCTTCTTGGGAGGTGGCCCTTGCGGCCTGGACGTCGAAGGAGGCCTTCAGCCTCTTCATTGTGGCCGCAAGATCCACCGCCCGCGCTCCTGTTGGGGGAGCATCGGAGGCCGTTCCGACCGCGTCCGCCTCCCCCACCGAGGCGGCCACCGGGGGTGCCATGAACGGCTGCCGCGAACTCGAGCCAGAAGCATTGAGACAAAGAAGAAGCAACTCAACGTCGGCAAAACGAAATCAAGGCCATCTCAACTTCAGGCAAAGGAAACTCACCCCAGGCGAGGGATCCTAATGCGGAGGATTGTCGAGGGCGGAGTGATCCTACCCCTCGCCGCGGCAGCGAAGGACCCGGCGTCGGTACAGGGCCTCTTGGCGTCGGAGCCCCGCGGGCCCGTTGCCGCCTCCCGCTTCCCAGCCCTCCGGTTGTCACCACCGTCCGTCATCCGTCGATTCGAAGCGTGAGATCCTCTCCTTCTTGTGTTGCAGCAAAGCGCAGGGAGGCGAAGAGGCAACAAAAACGGCAGGGCGCGGCCACCTTCAGGCACTCCATGCGATATTTATAGGAGTAGGGCGGTGCAGCTGAAGCGGGCGCTGCATCGGGCAGGGAGCCGCACGTGCATTAACTCCACGCCCGGCGCAATGGGACGCGCGCTTTCCACTCCCCCGCTGTGCACTAAAATGCGATGGGACGACAGGGGGCGGAAGGACGCTGCTTCGGACAGACCACAGCGCAACCCCTCGATTTCGACTCCTGGGCTGGACCGGCCGCACCGACGTAACGAAGGCAGACCTGCATGGGCCGCTGCGACCCCAAGGTGGTGGAAGGCCCATTCGCTCGCCGTTCCTGTGGCTGAGCAACGAGCCTAACTGCCACGACGCCCCCAGCATGCGGAGTAAAAGTTAAGGTGATTCTATCCTTAAAAGATCTTTCTCATTCCCGCACGAATCTTTTACCCCAAGTGCAAGCGCTGCGTGGCGACCACAGCATGAACACCACGCACCGCTCGGGGGCTGCCAGTTCACACACTTACACGGGTCGGTGACCCGACTGGCTATTCGGTCCTCCCTAGCGGTAACCCTCTCAACCCAAGTGCTACGGCTTACGCCCCAGCGACTACGGTTTCGAAGTAGCGCTTCGCGGTAGAAGGAAGTGCCCGTGCGGTACGATCCATATCTGGTCGGGAACACTACTTTCCCGCGCAAGTGCAGATGAACGACCCATACTTAAAGTTCCTACACTCACACGGGTCGGTGACCCGACTGGCTATTCGGTTCTCCCTAGCGGTAACCCTCTCAACCCAAGTGCCACGGCCTACGCCCCAACGGCTACGGTTGCGAAGTAGTGCTTTGCGGAAGAAGGAAGTGCCTGTGCGGAACGATCCACAGCCGGTCGGGAACACTCCTTTTTCGTGTCGAGTGCAAACGAACGTTCCGTCCCCTAGGTCCCTGTTCTTTCTTTGGGTTTTCCTCAAAGGTGCTAACATATCGACCTACGCTTGTACAACCCCCGCGGTTCCTAAAGCTTTGGTCGTCGAATGTTCCTCACCTCAGGGAAGTTCGAAGAATAAAGTCGGACATACGGAATGGCCCGACTGGCCAAAATGCTAAAACGAACTTCGATCCATTACACGACAAAGTTCTTTACATGGCTAAAAGCAAAGCATCTAACTTTTTTCCGCTTTCGGTGGAAAATGCTCTGCGGCGACATCCGGCCGGCGATCGTTGCGGTGCACGGGCCGACCTGGTGGGAGAAGACGAAGATGAGCACCGAAGAAACTCCGAGGTCAATCCCCTCGCTCATCAAACGCTCGACGTGCTCCGGCACGTGGGCCAAGCGGCGGCAAGCGAGCTCCGACCCCGCATGGCTGTTCCGAGCACTCGGTTGCAGACCTCCTGGCCAACCTTCCGAAGGGTCGCCAGCTTAGCGGTCCGCTCGGACAGCTCCCGCTCCGCCAGCTCCTTCGTCAACATAGCCACTTCCAGCGACGTGGCTGCTACGTCACACTCCTCCGCCACCAGTTTTCGTGCCTCCACGGCGTCACAGAGATTCTTCTGCAACTCTGCAGATCGAAGCAACGTCAAAAAGAACGCCCGACAATGTCAGCGTTGGACTGCCTACCAGCCGAGCAGGCATCGACCGAGCGGACGCCAGTCAAGCGGGCATTGCTTCGGTTGAAGCGCCGCACATCTCGTTAGAGCGCCATGCTGTGCTGTTGGTAAGACATATCGGTTCCCAATCATTTCCTTTCACATCTAATCGCCTCGATGTGCATTAAAGTCCAGCAGGAGGCGTTAGTGCATTACTCCGGGCGACATGCCCCGCGACCTCTCGATCCCCTTCTATTTGGGCGATCGGGCAAACAGTATAAAGTCCACCGGGCCGCTACGGCCTCGAGGTGGCGAGAGGGCTCAAATAGCTCACATCCAACGACTAGCCTGGCGCCATGGGTTCCAAAGGCCGGATCCACCAAATGGATTCGTGCTCGCCCTAGCAGGTAAAACGAGCGAGGGGTGAGGACAAGGCGAACCCCCAGTGGGTCTCTAGTTGGGTTGGCGGACGACCCAATCGTCTTAACTCGTATCCGAGACCATACTTCACGCTCTCCCGCGGAGCCCATCGATGGGTAGCGACCATTTACACTCGGGTCGTGGACGGCTCGGTCCGACTGGGATCGAGTAAAGAAAGGTTTCTTATGAGTCGCCCCCAGCGGGTCGGACACCCGGCGCAGGGATCGTCCACTCGGAGGTCACATGATCTCCAGGGCCCACTCGGATAACCCGTTTGTAGCTCCACAAGCACGGTGTTCGAACCTACGCTTAGTAAACACGCGTTTGCTCACCCCCTCCAGGTCCCACACCTACGGATGGGGCGTACACGTGGGACAGACAGCGGCCACTCCTCTCGCAGATGGCCTCGCCTGACGAGGAGTCGGGACGGACGCCCTCCGTCTAGCTACGACGTAAAACGAGCACTCCACTACAAGGATGGATATTTTCCCCGAGTGTTTTCCACACTCGGGATAGGGGATAAAACACTCGGGATACCCTATCCCGAGTGGGCACACTCGGCGTATTGCACTCGGTGTTATTTTATCGGGAAAAACAGGCTATGCCGAGTGTACTCTTGGGAAAAAAATATATACCCGAGTGCACTCTCGGGATAGGATGTTGCGGTCTATCCCGAGTGCACTCTCGGGATAGGTGGCGGCGGGGTCTATCCCGAGTGCACTCTCGGGATAGGTGGCGGCGGGGTCTATCCCGAGTGCACTCTCGGATAGGTGGCGGCGGGGTCTATCCCGAGTGCACTCTCGGGATAGGTGGCAGAGACGTTTCTCCCGAGTGGGCACTCGGTCCAGTGGGCACCTCTATGCCGAGTGCCCTCTCGGGCTACAGTATCTTTTTTGTTGAATGGTCAACTATGGAAAACAATACTTCATCAATAAAATTGTCTGTCTTGACATCTTGGCCTTTAACTATTCTATTTATGTTATATCCCGTAAAATTTCTTCATATTATGCATTTAAAATCAGAACATACATATCTTGACTCATTTTTTTTTCTTTTCAAGGAAGTGTGCAGATTCTTACTCTTATGAGACTAAAACATTGAAATTTGAATCTGAGTTGGCAATTCGCACATCATCGTTGGCAAGTCGTAGGCAATAAGCACAACAACATAAGCAAGTTCTCACTTCTTGTGAGAACATTTAAAATGGAACCTAGAACTAAAATGGTTCACCAAAATGATCATACTCCTTGTGTTATCGATATTACTGTGAGGAGCTACTTGCTTTGTTTTTAATGGTGCGGAGTTGATCGAGAGCATGCGGTTATTGGAATGTGACGAGATAAATTTTCCATGTGAAGAATTTTGTGGATTTGCATGGAAATGGTCATAAAAATGTTCAAACAATGAATCTGACTCCTCAGAAGAATTCTCACGACAAATTATATAATAAGCACAACAGAAGAAAAAGAAATAATTTCAACAAATAATGTCCATTGGTACCGATAAAGTGAAACAATATTCGTTATCTCCATGTTGTACACCACAAAGAACGCTAAATTTTCATCGATTGCTTCGAGAAACCTAAAGAAAAACAAAAGTATTTGCAATTAGATGACGAACTTGATAAATAGGTGATGGCGATCCAAAAAGCTGCACTGTTCGACTATCATGTTAGCTCTTGCAAAAAATCTTTGATAGAAAGCGATATGTTTAGTAAACAACACAATACATCATCAAGGCTATGTTATTGATGAGAACTAACTAAATTGAACTATATTGATTGTAAGTAAAGAATGAAAAAATCAACTAACCCCTATCCCGAGTGCCCTCTCGGTCAAGAGCAACTGTCCCCTATCCCGAGTGCCCTCTCGGGCTAGAGTTTGCCCTAGCCGCCAGGCAGGAGGATTTCATTTGAATCTGGACGAGTCTACTCCGAGTGCACTCTCGGTAAATATCTACGCCGAGTGCCCTCTCGGGCTATTCGTAATCTACACCGAGTGCCCACTCGGGATAGAGTCTGCTTGCCTTTCCTAACATGGCAATCGGTCATCCCTCGTGGGCGAAAACATCATATTTCGAGTGCACTCTCGGAATAGATGTTTCAGACATTGCAGAGCACACTCAGAATAGAGTTCTTTGTCCGAGAGGTGGCTAGAACGAGAGCACACTCGGCATAGGTTGATTTATTCCGAGTGTGCACTCGGTTTGTTATTTTCACACTCGGGCCAAAACTGGATTCTTGTAGTGCTCGGAATCCAGAACCTCCCTGAGGCATCTAGACATCCATGCCGACCAAGGCCGCGTCTCGCTACGACGTAAAATGAGCACTCGGAATCCAGGACCTCGCTGAGGCATCTGGACATCCATGCTGACCAAGGCCGCGTCTAGCTACGACGTAAAACGAGCACTCGGAATCCAGGACCTCGCTGAGGCATCTGGACATCCATGCCGACCAAGGCCGCGTCTAGCTACGACGTAAAACGAGCACTCGGGAACCGAAACCTTGCCGAGGCATTCGGGCATCCCTGCCGTCCGCGACAGCGTCTAGCTACGACATAAAACGAGCAATCGGGAACTGAAACATCGTTGAGGCATTCGGGCATCCCTGTCGTCCACGGCCGTGTCTAGCTATGACGTAAAACGAGCACTCGGGAACCGAAACCTCGTTGAGGCATTCGGGCATCCCTGCCGTCTGCGGCCGCGTCTAGCTACGACGTAAAACGAGCACTCGGGAACCGAAACCTCTCCGAGGCATTCGAGCATCCCTGCCGTCCGCGGCAGCGTCTAGCTACGACGTAAAACGAGCACTCGGGAACCGAAACCTCGCCGAGGCATTCGAGCATCCCTGCCATCCGCAGCCGCGTCTAGCTACGATGTAAAACGAGCACTCGGGAACCGAAACCTCGCCGAGGCATTCGGGCATCCCTGCCATCCGCGGCCGCGTCTAGCTACAACATAAAACGAGCACTCGGGAACCGAAACCTCGTTGAGGCATTCGGGCATCCCTGCCGTCCGCGGCCGCTTCTAGCTACGACGTAAAATGAGCACTCGAATCCAGAACCTCGCTGAGGCATCTGGACATCCATGCCGACCAAGGCCGCGTCTAGCTATGACGTAAAACGAGCACTCGGGAACCGAAACATCGTTGAGGCATTCGGGCATCCCTACCGTTCGCGGTCGCGTCTAGCTACGACGTAAAACGAACACTCGGGAACCGAAACCTCGCCGAGGCATTAGGGCATCCCTGCCGTCCGCGGCCGCGTCTAGCTACGACATAAAACGAGCACTCGAAACCGAAACCTCGCTGAGGCATTCGGGCATCCCTGCCGTCCACGGCCGTGTCTAGCTACGACGTAAAACGATCACTCGGGAACCGAAACCTTGCCGAGGCATTCGGGCATCCCTGCCGTCCGCGGCCGCGTCTAGCTACGACGTAAAACGAGCACTCGGGAACTGAAACCTCGCCGAGGCATTCGGGCATCCCTGCCGTCCGCGGCCGTGTCAAGCTACGACGTAAAACGAGCACTCGGAATCCAGAACCTCGCTGTGGCATCTGGACATCCATGCCGACCGAGGCCGCATCTAGCTACGACGTAAAATGAGCACTCGGAATCCAGGACCTCGCTGAGGCATCTGGGCGTCCGCGCTGACCCAACCGACGTCGGGGATCCCGTCGACCCAGTGGGATGTTTGCCAACCGAACTAACCCCCCGACCAGCTCTCCGACCTGCTCGGTGCTCAGGGGCTACACCCACCGGGTGCGCTCGCGCGCACCCGGTCAAAATCGGCCGACCAAGTCGGTCGGGCTGCCGACCAAGGCAGTCTTTCAATCCACTCAAGGGCTCAGGGCCGATCGCGTTCGTCCTCACCTCGTGGAATGTCTACCGATCGAAGTAACCCCCCGACCAGCTATCCAACCTACCTGGGGGCTCAGGGGCTACACCCACCGGGTGCGCTCGCGCACACCCGGCCCAAGCCGGCCGACCTAGCCGGTCGGACTCCCCGATCCAGTCGTACGCTGCCCCGGAGAACCCGCCACTTCATTCCACGATGCAATAACTGGTCTCCAAGAGATCGATTCGACAAAAGTTCTCAACGAGCGGGGGCTGGAAACGTTCATATATGACGCGCGAGTTACATACAGTTGCTACTCGCACCACGGCAAATTGACCTGAAGACATCAAGATGGCCTAACGCTCTAAGCGCCGTGCGCGCGCCGAACCGCCTCGATGAGGGTGTCCCTCGCCTTGATGAGCTTCGAGACAGCATCGATCAGAGCATCAACGGCGGCGACGTCGCGGGCAATGGCGTCTTACCCAGCCCATTCGGCCTGGGCAAGCTCGAGGTCCGCCCAAAGCTCCGCCAAAGAGGCCTCCCCGCCTAGCGGCGCCGGCGCATCATCGTCTCCGAAGCTGAATACCAAGTTTCCATTCTTGGGAGAAGCCATGTGAGAAGCCAAGCGTCGCAAAGCAGTCGAAAGCCCACAAGGCGAATGGTTCCTCCAACTCCCGCAACCGTGTCGTTCTCATATATATTCTCAAGGCGCGGAAGCCGAGCGGTTCCTGATCAATGGGGGCGCAAGAAGCCGAAGCGTCGCCATGCATACAAAGAGATCACGCCGCCGAAGACGATGGGCCATCCGGGAACGCACGCGTTTCAGATGGCCCCGGGGGCTACTGACGAATACTTATACCAAGGGTACCCCATAGCAAGGTATACATCTATTTCAAGATCGTTTTTCTCTCAGTCATTAGGACTTGGCGGCCATCCTAGCAGCGGTACAGAGTGCTGGAGGGGGTATTCCCAAAGTCTCCGTCCCTCGCAGATGGGATTATCCCTAAATATTGGCTGGAACGCTAAACAATTCATCTTGGGCCCAGCTCTAGGCCCAATAGGGTCACGAAAGACCCTCAGCTTCGTCCGGGCCCGGCAGGGGCGGTCCGACCTGGTTTCAGGTCGGACGCCCCCGTGAGCTCCGACCTAGCCACGGGTCGGACGCCCCCGCAAGCTCCGACTGGGATTCGGGTCAGGCGCCCCCACGGCCTCCGACTTGGCCTCAGGGTAGATCCCAGACGAGCTCCGACTCAGCAACTTTCACCACGTCGCCGGTCGACCCCGAATTGGTCACCTGCCCCGTGGACACGACGGTATGCCGGGGCAGGTGGCTCCTCACCAAGGAGGCCAGGGGGCCGCCAAAGTCAAAGCACCGGTCGCTTCACCCCGTCGGGCGCAATGGAGAGACGTGCTCCCTCCTGAGGCGGCTTCAGGGCTAATCATGACGGCGTCAGCGTCTGACAAGCGTGCAGAGAGTAGGTGTGCACCTTCCCGACGGAACGCTGTCCGCTGTGTCTACCAACCCGGCGTGGGGCAACAGGAACCTATCAATCATCAAGACCGAAGACCAGGAACTCTCAGGCGTAGCGTACCCCTACCTTTTTTCTCCAAAAACTCCCATGTAACCTGCCCCCTCCGCCTATATAAAGGGAGGCAGGGCCCTCAGCAACGGGCATGGGCAACATCCTCTCATTCGCATTCGATCGAGCACTCGTGCTCGCGTCCACATCCAAGCCATCCGACCTTGGCAAACACTCCTGACCTCCTCCACTTGGACGAACGCTAAGGGCCTATCCTTAGCCCCCGCTTGTAATCCTGTGTAGTCCGCTACACCCCGATCAATACAAAACCACCACACAAACTGGACGTAGGGATGTTCGGCCCGAACCAGTATACATCTTAGGCTCCCTTCGTTTAACCATTCAAGGAGAGGGAGCGCGCGGCTCCTATACTTACAAATTTACTTGCCGGTTGTACGAAACACCGATAGTGCTATTGCACGCCGTGTTGTGTGGACATGAAAATAGGGACAGAATGTAGGTAAGATAGTAAATATGTATATAAGTGTTAAGGCAAGTATACGCACAAGTGAAGCATTGATTGTGTGGAGAAGGTGATTACGGTGTCCATAGGGTGACAGGCGTGATTAGCTCGGTGATAACGGCAGCGCGCTGAGGCCTCCGAGCCCAAGCGCTATTATATAGCAGATATGTATAAACCAAGCTGAGTTGCGCGCGATGCCGCGCCAGCGAAAAAATCTGACCCAAATTTTTCTATAAAAAATACGTAATTCCAGTCTATTGTGTCGAAAGAAACGGTGCTCGTGCTGAATTTGTAGAATTACGGGGTATTTTTTGCAAAATAACTAGCAAAAGGACTTGTTCATAATATGTAGAAATATCTCTTTCGACGAATTATTTGGAAAACATTGGAGACCGAGCTAGAAAACCGAGGTGGGAAAATAGTCTAGAGGAAATATGTCGAAAAACCGAGGTGGGAAAATAGTCTATAGGAAAAACGGCGAAAAATTATCAGAGATGACAACCTTCTTTTGTCGAGCCTAACACTCTACGTGTTCACCGAGTAATAATACATGTTTAAAAAAATATCAGAGATCGAGCTAGAAAATTGAGCCGGGGAAAGAGTCCAGAGCCAGAGCTGCACACATATTTCTAGTGATAAAAATATTTTTTCCGAGAAAAACGGAGAAAGGACCTAAACGTAAGGAGCAAGGGCCTATTTGTTACGTTTTTGGACCTGTTCGCTATCCCGAAAAATTAGAAAAGGGCTTGCTCGCGATTTGAATTTAACGGGAGGTTTTTCCGTAAAACGGCAGACGATGGACCCGAACGCGATTTAGAAAAAAAAATCTTCCCCTCACAAAAAATCGCGGAGGACCTATTCGTAATCTACAGGGACCTATTCGTAATTTCAAGAAACGCAGGCGTTTTTTCGCAAAAATAGCTAGGGGGACACCTGGACACCCTCTCCTTGCGGCTAGCCCAGGCGACATTATATGGAGTATATTCTGTTGATGAAAGATATGGTTTAGCATTCTTGTTCAAATGCCATTTATCATCAGTTCATTCGCATCAAGATGTATTGTTTCAGTCATAGCTTTCTTGTTCTATTCAGGGCTGGCCCTAGGGGTGGGTAGGATGGGCAGCCGCCCTAGGCTTCCAAAGTCATGGGGCCCCAGGTATGTAACTACACCATAGGCTTTTAGCTCAGTCGCGAGTAAACGTGTGCTGAGTTGATCTGATAAAAGTAATTGCCAAGAAGAAATCCTAGAAGCTGAGAGGGCTTTTAAAGTTAAATATTTTTTGGTTTTGGTTGATATGGCGATCACTTCTTTGAAGACCAGATTCGAAGAACTCATGGTGTTTAAAGATATATTCAGATTTTTATTGAGCTCAAGCACCCTGAAGTCATTAAATAATAGTGAACTTGAAGAGTGTTGCACTAAATTTGCAGACACTTTCTCTTATGATGGTTCATCTGATGTTGAGGTATATGATCTTATTTCTGAATTAAAGATTATGAAATTCACTTTGCCAGATGGCGCATTATCTGCTATGGAGATTTTCGTGCATGTCAGAGATATGGATTATTATCTTAATGCCTCTATTGCTTATCGAATCTTATTTATTGTGCCTGTGACTATTGCATCGGTTGAAAGAAGCTTTTCAAAATTAAAATTGTTGAAGAACTATTTGAGATTAATAATGACTTAAGAAAGGTTAAATGATTTGGCAACTTTATGCATCGAGAAGAAGTTATTAGACGAGATTGATATCAATAGTATAATCGATGACTTTGTATCACAAAATGTTAGAAGAAATTTTTAAAGATGATGCCAAGTGCCAAGTAAGTGTTTATGATTACAATTTACATTTGTCATTTCATAAACTTTAAATTGTTCTATAGAAGTATTTTTTATGCATCGAATATTAATTTCTTCAATGATGTGTGCTTATAAGACTATATATATATATATATATATATATATATGAGGAGGTGGAAGAGGTCTCCATATAAGTTTTCGCCCTGGACCCCTAAAATACCAGGACCGGCCCGGTTCTATTACCATTTGCAAGAATGAAATCCCAGTATCAGACCAAACTTCTTTGGCACTAAGTTCACATTCTTTGACAGCCAACCTCCTTATGATGCTGCGGTTTTGCGGAACAACCGACCAAGCAGAAGACATTCCAATCAAAGTATCACCATGATTGCTGCTAGGCAATTACAACGTTGCTACCGTCTCATATGAGCTCACTGTCCTACGCAATCGAGGACCAAGGAGAATGCAAAATACATAATTACATTTAGATCTTTTCACCGGTTGAGATAATTTTGTTGCTGATTTAATTGAGCTATCAAATAATGTTAGAAAATGTTCAAACTTTTGATAAGGGTCCTCAGAACATGCCTAAGCTACCATACATGGTCAAACTTGTATAATTTTTAAAAATTCTGACAATGCTACTAATGTATTCAAAGCAATTCCACTGATTTAATTGAGATAATAAATCATGTTGGAAATATTTGAAATTTTTTATAAGGGTTCTCAGAGCATGCATATGCTACCATAAAAAATTGGACCATGATTAAACATGTGCGATTTTTAGAAATTCTAAATGCATTTAAATTTTGTTTTTTTTTTGTTTTCCAAAGCCATCAAATGAATTTGAATTTTAAATTTTTTTGAGAAGGGTCTTGAGCCGACTAAGCTACCATAAAAATTTCAGATTATGATTAAACTTGTGCAATTTTTTTTAAAAAAAACTGACAATGGCGCTAATGCATTTAAAGCAACTTCGTTGATTTATTGAACCTATTAAAGTATGTTGCAAATTTTTAAAACTTTTTTAGAAGGGCCCTGAGAGCATGCCTAAACTACCATAAAATTTTCAAAGCATGATCAAACTTGTGCAATTTTTAAAAATTCTAACGGTGCTACTGATATATTTAAATTTCACTGATTACCCGGAAACTCAACTTCGTGCGGCATCGGGGCGTGTTGCCACACGTACGCATCTAGTGTATCTTGCACTGTGCATTCAAGAAGGTGGGAAGGCCCCAGCCCCTACTGGCATCATCCACTCACTAGATGAACAAGTGTCCACTTTATCAACTAGCAAAGGAAGGAACTGGCCATAGAAGTTCATCAAGCCTGAGCGCTGATTTGTCTGAACCAGTTTTGTACTAATGAAGTACCTCTGGTTTTGAAGAACAAAAAAGCTCCACGCTGGCATGAGCAGCTGCAGTGCTGGTGCCTCGACTTCCGAGGGGGTGTCACCATAGCGTCAGTCAAGAACTTCCAGCTTCTTGCCTCTCTTGATCCTTTCCTTGGTATCCCTGCGGCTGAGCAGGCGAAAGTCATCCTCCTGTTTGAGAAATAATTAGTATATTACATTCAAACAGATAGAAAATGTAGATAAATACTTGCATAATTTTTTTATATTTTTTCTAATTTTTTCTACCATCGGGAGTCCATTGCACGGGAGGTTGAAAGTGATCGAAATTTCGGTCAATTTCACCGAAATTTAAGTGATTTTGGCCGAATTTTCGGTTTTGCCAGCCCCAAAAATACCAAATTTGAAATTTTGTTTTTTAATTTTGGCTGAAATTTTAAAATCTCACCAAAATTTCCGATTTTGACTGCCTTCGAAATATGATCAAAAACGAAATTTAAAATCTTAATTGTGAGAGAGTACGTTCTTTATATTTGTCCCGTACGTAGTCCTTGAAGACTTAACAGTCTTCTATGGTATGGACAAGTAATCTATAGGCCCTGTTTGGGAGAGCTCCAGATCCCAGCTCCAGCTCAGAGCTGAAACTTATAAGCTAAAATAAAGTGAATTAAGTTTATATTTTTAGTCTAAAATGTAAACAAGATGATCTACCTAAACACTCTTAATGTACCCACAGCTCCAACTCCACAAATTTCTAGAGCTAGAAACACCCTACTTCACCAACTCCACAGATTTTGGTGGAGCTGGAGCTGTCCCAAACACCCCTATAATATAGTTTTTTTTATTATGACGTGCGGCCCACTTAAGAGGAAGAACGAATTCTACACACTAGTGAAAAAACAATACAAAGTTGCACCTTTCTTTACGTGGGCATGTCTTTAAACCTTAATCGATTCAATACATTAGAGATGCTCTAATAGGTACAATTTTCGGTATTTTCTTTAGGTGACATAGGCTCAACAAAGCTCCGAACATGCAAATATGCCAACCTAAACCCAGACATACGGAAGATCATGTGACTAGAGACAACGTTTCACTTTCCGGTTTTCGGGGGGAAAAAACAGAAAGGATCGATAGCGATTTACCGGAAAAAAAAAACAGTTAGTTTTCCTTTTTAGCTTTTATTTCAATATTCTTATTTTACCGATTTGAGGTCGGAATATAAATTAGAATCGATTCTAAGCATTCTGGTACAGTTGATGAGAAGAGATGAAGAGGTTCAGAGAGTGAACCGGGCGTTGAAAAACAGGATCCCGGTTGGTTCCTGTTTACCGGAAAATCACCACCGGTTCTGCAGATAGTTGTTTGGCGTTTTGTTTTTATAAAAAACCAGGTACGGGTTGGCTGCTCAGCTAGTCTTATCTTGAGATGCTGTAGAAATCATCGATATATTATGTAGTGACTAGAGGCCATAAACAACAAAATCAGAGTGGCGCAGCGGAAGCGTGGTGGGCCCATAACCCACAGGTCCCAGGATCGAAACCTGGCTCTGATACTCAGTTGGGCTTCAGTGCTGTGTTTTTTTCATGGCGACTAATAATGGCTGCCGAAGCATCCCCGACAGCTACATGCCTACATTAATTTAGTTCGGCATCCGATACCCCCTTTTTCTTTCTTACGCAATCTTTTAATCCAATCCACTATAAACAAATACTTGAAAATAAACTGGACGTAACATAGCATGCAAGTTCCAATCTAATCTCATTTTTGGATTACAGAACAATCCTTGCTGACAGCAAGATGCTGGGGGCCAGAGCCATGCAAAGCAATTCTGCAAGTGCTATGCAGCTAACTAGATCAGAAATATAGCGAGCCTACAGCAACGTGATGTCCTAACAAAGGACGCGAATCAACAAAAAAAAATTACGGCACTGATGCATAGCAGCGAACCATTGATAATTGAATGAGATCCACAGCTTCGCTTCGCCAAAACAAACCTACAGAACAGGTTGGCAACAGTGAGGAATGAAATCGTGACAAAAAGTGCTGAAAGCAATAATTAACTAGAGAATTTCAAATAGTTATGCAAAGCCTAGACCTCTTTGAAAAGAGAGCAGTCTAATATGGAACGATTACAAAAGGATGACTGGATTATAGGGGGGACTTTTTTTACATCAACAAAATGAATTTTGTTTTCGTCATTCAAGGTTGTCGCGCATCAACTTTATTTATATTAGAAGGTTCAAGAATTAAGATGCAATTGATGTGGTCGACAACGCAGGTAAGCAATTAGAAAATATCAGAGGGTACACAAGTCACAGTAAGATTACATAATACATTTGAGCCCATTTGAAAAGATATCAGCAGTTGTCTGGCTATTTGCACATGAAATCTGAGATTACCATAAAATGAAAACAAAATGAACTGACACTAGATAAATTTTGTAAAATGTTTAACGGCTTTGTGGTTGACCACAAGCTCTTACCATTTCAACTTAAGATATAATAGCAAGCATACAAATATGCTCAAGACATGTCGGATAGAGTGAAACTGCGACATTCTTTGTGTTATGCAGTGCCAAAGTTAGCCTTCTATTGACTGCCTGTTCTGTTTCCCCCCCTTCAAAAGTTTTCTATTGACTACTTTAGGGAAGAACTAGCACTGGAGACAGATGAACAAAGAGTCATTTACTCAAATCAAGAAGTTATTTTGAGCATAAGAACACACATGTACATTAGGAATTCTCTGGGAGCATTTGTTCATGAGTACTGACCAGAACGGAAGATCCCCGTACAGCCTTTTCAACTCAGCATGAAGCGACACTGGAGATAACCTGAAAATATGACTGGCCCTCTTAGAGGCAGATATCTAACCTCCGGAAAGAAAATAAGGAATAGTAGTGCATTGTGATGATGGCATGATGCAGTATTTTGCATAATGAACATGAGAGCATGAAAAAAATCAACCACTTTAGTATTTGCCATACAACCTATATCTCAGCTCTCAGTTCATTATTGCAGGTCTTATGGAAACATGCAAGCTTTCAGTTCAGCTCTCAGTTCATTATTGCAGGACTTATGGAAACATGCACGCTCTCAGTTCATTATTGCAGGACTTATGGAAGCATGCATCGACAAACAAGAATTTCAGAAATCGCATATACTACCTACTGACAAGACACATCGTGGAATTTGAACCAAGTTTGGACAATTGGACATAGCTTTCAAAAAGGTATGCTGTGCACTACACAAATATGGATCGACCACCATAAATTTGATAAGCTGCATACAGTATCTAGTGCATTTATCTACTGACTCAATGACTAAATATCAATCAGCCAAAAATATACATAATTTCACTAGGCTAAACTATCCATGGGATTGCCTATGTGTCATTTGATGAGGGGCAAAAAGGGGCACTACAAGAAGGATAAATCAGGCAAACAAGATATGCTATTTGTATTCATACCCAACAATTGTGTCCAATAATTACAATGGACAAACTCAATTACTGTTTAGCAAAGCCATTGAACACAGTGAACAGCCCATGTGCTACTAATATGACAGATACAAAAAATACTTTCAATCATGTTTGTTGTCAAATAATGTGATGAGAACAAATTTACGGCTAAGCACATGGATGTTGATTGTTTACAAGAATTAAAGAGAGAAGACGGTGCCTAGGGGAGGAATGGGAGGAAGGGCGCCACAAGGAAGAAGCATTAGAAGACAACGTGGGGAACTGGGAAGCCATACCATGCGGCGAAACAAAGCTCTCCCATGCGGCTAGATCAAAGAGGGGCAAAGGGAGGAGGCACAATGGCCATACTCGCAATGATGCAAGAAAGATGGGCCAAGCCCACTCACCCAAAGGTGGGAGGTGCATGGGCCCAAGTGAGAAGCAAGCCCATTTATTAAAGGTGCAAGGGAGCAAGGCCCAAGCCCAATTCAACCAAGACAAGAAACGAAAGAAAGAGATAAGGACGAATTAGATTTAGAGAGGAAAACTGTCCAACTCGGATTGTCAGACAAGTTGGAATTAAAACCGTCATAATTCTCACATCCGAACTCGGAACATGACGTTCTTAGACTCTCTTGAAATCTGAGAAGATTATCTACATATCTCTCCATTGTTTCTGTTGAGTTATGATCCAAATTCAGAAGAAGGCTAACTTCTGTCGGAGTGGAACGGAGGCCCGTCGCCGGGAGGCTTGTCCTGATTTATCCTATGCTATGAGCTTAGTCAGTAGATACATGGCTAATCCTGGAAAGGAACATTGGAATGCTGTTAAGTGGATTTTCAGGTACTTGCGTGGCACGTCTAATGCTTATTTGCAGTTTGGCAAAAAGGGAGAGGGACTGGTTGGATATGTTGACTCAGATTATGCTGCTGATTTAGACAAGAGAAGATCTCTCACAGGTTATGTGTTCACTATTGGTGGATGTGCAGTTAGTTGGAGGGCTTGTCTACAGCCTACAGTTGCTTTATCAACTACTGAAGCTGAGTACATTGCAGTTTGTGAAGCATGCAAAGAAACAGTTTGGTTGAAAGGTTTGTATGCTGAATTGTGTGGAGATACATCTTGCATAAATCTATTTTTTGACAGTCAAAGTGCCATATATCTTACAAAGGACCAAATGTTTCATGAGAGAACAAAGCACATTGATGTCAAATATCATTATGTCCGTGATGTTATTGCAGAGGGCAGACTAAAGGTATGCAAGATTAGTACTCATGATAATCCTGCTGATATGATGACTAAGCCAGTTCCTGTTGCTAAGTTTGAGCTTTGCTCAAACTTAATTGGTATTACTGTTTAGCCCTAGTGGTTGTTTTGGTGTCGGCATTGTTTTCTTTGCTATCCAGGAAGATGTATACAACATTCATGCTACAAGACTGAATTTGTCTCAAGGTGGAGTTTGTTGAGTTATGATCCAAATTCAGAAGAAGGCTAACTTCTGTCGGAGCGGAGCGGAGGCCCGTCGCCGGGAGGCTTGGGCCTCCGCGGAGCGAAGAGCCGGAGACTGTGCGGTATGGATCGTTTTTCTTGACCTAGGTCATTACCTTATATAATCATCTTGTAAGCCGTCGCGAGGATTCACTCCGATGTTTTGTAAACACTCCCGAAAATAGTGAAGTTTGCCGGCCGGCGCCCGTGGTTTTTTCCCCTTCGCATTGGAGGGGTTTTCCACGTTAAATCTTGTGTCCCGATCTGTGTTGGTTTGATCTTCTTCGTTCTATTTGCGTGTCGATTTCTAACATTTTCAAGTTCTAATTTGCTTCCTTCTATCCTTAATCGGGCCGACAAGCTTCAACCTACTAGTTGGCCGAATTTAGTTTAAAGTTGTGATCTCTTTTTATTTCTTGAGTCCAATTCTTATTTTAGATATCTCAGGAGGGCTATATAAGCTAATGTAGCACAGCCATGTAAGGGGGACCACGAATTTATGTTGAGCTTGATATGGTAGATTGCTTTCTCATTATTTTCAAAACCAAGTGTTCTTGCAATTTCTTTGAGATTGCTTGGATTGATCGGTCATAGTCAACTTCTCTGCATGCTCGCCTCTGTGCTGGTTGTGTGGATTGCATTATTTTGAGCATGTTGTCATGGTGACGCCAAGGCATCTAGTCGGCTGGAGTGGGACGACTTGGCCCTTCGCCCAAGCCATAGCTCTTTAGGCGAGCACCTGGGAATGTTGTGTCACCTTGGTCACCTAGGCGTCATAGGAGAAACGCTGGAGAGCATCTAGATGGGAGAAAGCCCATTGAAACTCAGTTGGACGTGAGGGTTGGAGAGAGAGCAGATATGGGGGCTTTGTTGTGGATGAAGCCGTGCCAACCTGACCTCTGCCCCCCTCCTCCCCAACTATAACTTCCGCCGCCATCGTTCTTCCACTCCCCACCGCTACCATCTCTAGGTGCTCTCTCCTTCTGCTTCTTGCTGTAACTACTCTTTGCCGCTACTGTGTTGGAAATAATCAAGACTTGTTCAAGCTCTAATGTTCGAGTCTTTAGGCTAGAATGAGTATTGTGCTAGTTACAAGCCTTCAGGTTAGTGTGCATGGTGTGCGTCTGTTACAGGGTGTGCGCATGGGCGTGTTAGTAGAGCCCTATCTTGCGGATCATGCGAAGGCGTGAGTCTGAATTCTAGTTGCAGTCAACATTTGAGTTCTATTTGTTTTTTCTAAGTTGCAAGTCAGTTAGTCTTTCCAATAGAAGCAATAGAGAAGCAGAATTTGCCCCAATGTTCTTTCTTCTTTCTTATGTGTGTTGATTCCTGATCTCCACCACCCAACACGTGGTATCAGAGCAGTTGCACGCCAAGTTCCTCCGGTTCAAGCCAAATGGCGATTGTTCCTCAACAGGCGGTGAAGGAGACTGGCGGTGTGTCGTACCCGTACCCGATGCTGATGTCGCCCAACTACACTACATGGGCGATCAAAATGGAGGCGATTATGGATGCCCAGGGAGTCTGGGAAGCCATCGAACCAAAGGCTGGCATGGCCATGGAGGCGAACAAAGACATGGAGGCCGCTTTTCTACTCCAATGCGTCCCCGAAGACATTTTCCTATAGGTCGCCAAGAAGAAGACTGCAAAGGAGGTTTGGGAAGCTCTGAAGAATTGTTACTTAGGTGCCAATCACGTGCAGAAGGCACACCTACAGACCTTGAAGAGCAAGTTCGAGACGATGCGTATTAAAGGAGAGACAATTGACAAGTTTGCGGGCAAATTGAGTGGCATGGCAGCCAAATACAGTACTCTTGGTGCCATTCTTGATGATGTCGCACTCGTCAAGAAGCTCCTTGATTCTGTGCCCGAAAAATTCTTCGGGCCGATGGCATCAATCGAGCAATACTCTGATCTTGATACACCACCGTTCAAGGTGATCAGGTGACCGAAGGCATATGAGGACCGAATCCGCCTTTGCAGCAACAATGGCAACACCGAGAGCCAGCTCCTCCTCACTCACACCGAGTGGCAGGCGCAACAAAAAAGCGGCGGTTGAGACTCATCCTTATCTTCCAAGGGGTGAGGGATGAACACCCTGAGCAACAAAGGTCGCGGCCACAGTAGAGGCCATTGGTGTGGAAATGGCCGTGGTAGAGGTGGCCGCAGATGAGCAACCGCGTCGCACCAGGATGGCCAAGCCGGTCGCAGATCTAGCATGAGTGGTGACAAGAGCCATATAAAGTGTTTCAATTGTGAGCACTCGCTATGCTTCAGAGTGCAAAAGCAAATGCCGCGGTGAGGAGGCAAACCTCATGCGTGTGCAGGAGGAGCCAGCACTGCTGCTAGTAGTGAGCGCATAATCGCGCAAGCTGGTTCTATTGAATGAAGATAATGTGGAACCACGACTACAGGCTGACGGTGCAACACATTGCAACTTTGATCTGTGGTACTTCAACAATGGAGCTAGCAATCATATGTCAAGCGACCGAAATAAATTCCATGAGCTAAACAACATCCAGGGCCACGTCAAGTTTTGTGATGGTTCTACCATGCGAATTGATGGAAAGGGAACAATGTTGTTTCAGTTCAAGGGAGGGGAGCAGAGACTTCTCACAGAGGTAATATTATATACCCAACTTATGCAACAATATAATTAGCATTGGCCAATTAACTGAAGTAGATAGCAAGGTTGTGATGTACGATGCTTTCTTGTGGCTGTATGATAGAGGTGGCAGGTTGCTTATGAAAGTCAGGCGCTCCCCTAACCGTCTCTACAAGGTGTCGATGGAAACAAGTGAACCAGTGAGTCTGCTAGCCAGCATATCAGATCCAGCATGGCTCTGGCATTCAAGATTGGGGAATGTTAATTTCCAGTCTCCCAAGCAGATGGGTGACAAAGCAATGGTGTTTGGACAGCCCAAGGTTGACCACCCCACCCAAGTGTTTGAAGGCTGCTTGATTGCCAAACAAGCACATCTTCCCTTCCCAGGTGTGGCAGATTATCAAGCCAAGGAGTGGCTCGAACTGGTTCATGGTGATTTGTGCGGTCCAATCACTCCACCGACTCCGGCTAGCAACCAATACTTTATGCTCCTCGTCGATGACCACAATTGGATAATGTGGGTGTATATGCTCAAGGAGAAGAGCGACGCATTCGAGGCATTCAAGAGGTATAGAGCAATCGTGAAGAACAAAGCTAACTATAGACCAAAGCTGGCTATAGACTAAAGGTATTCAGAACAGACCGTTGGGGGGCATTTTGTGAGAGCCAAGAAGTTCAACGACACTTCACTACGCCCTACACGCCACAGCAAAATGGCGTTGTGGAACACATGAACAAGACAATGGTGGCCATGGTAAGGAGCTTACTGAAGAGCATACAGATGCTTGCAAGTTTCTGGGGAGAGGCGGTGCGTCACGCGGTATACATCCTAAACCGTGTAGCCACAAAGGCGCTCCCTTCCTATACACCTTATGAGGCTTGGACCGGGAAGAAGCTGCACTTAGAACACCTCGGGGTGTTCGGTTGCATGGCTTATATGAAGGTGCAATCAACACATGTCAAGAAACTTGATGATCGCAGTGTTCCAATGGTTTACCTCGGCGTTGAAGTAGGGAGCAAGGCGCATAGGTTATATGATCCACACCGTGGCAAGATATGCATTAGCCATGATGTGGTCTTTGAGGAGAACAAGAGCTGGGATTGGAGCGTTGTGGCCAATACTGTTCAAGGCACTTGGGCCACGTTCACAATTGAGGAATTTAATGATGAGGATGCTATTGAGGTTATTAAGGCCCCTAAGAACTCTGTATCACAGCCAACTAGTGAGGGATCCTTGTCTTTCCCGCTATCAGGAGTGGCAGACGCTGCAAGTTTGCCTGTTGCCACGCCAATGCAAACTGATGCTGGACTGGCATCACAACCAACTCCAGAAATTTAGACCCCTCCAGACCGATCTACATATGATGAAACACCACGTCAGTTCCGATCACTTGCTGAGATATATGAAGAAACTGAAGAAGTTCCACTATGGCCTGAAGAGCTTTTGTAGGTTGTGCTACAGTAACCAACTAATTTCTGTGAAGCAGCAAAGGAGTGGCAATGGGTAGAAGCAATGAATCAGGAGATAGCCTCAATTGCGAAAAACAAGACATGGTTACTCACTGACTTGACAGAGGAGCATAAACCTATTGGATTAAAATGGGTTTACAAGCTGAAGAGAGATTCAGGAGGCAGAGTAATTAAACACAAAGCTAGACTTGTCGCCAAGGGATATGTGCAACAGCAAGGAATTGATTACGAAGAAGTTTTTGCTCTTGTGGCAAGACTTGAAATAGTGCGGCTACTACTCGCATTTGCAGCTCAAAACAACTGGCAAGTACACCGCATGGACATCAAGACGCCATTCCTGAATGGAGAACTGTAGGAGGAAGTATATGTTGCTCAGCCGGAAGGGTACACTGGGAAGCAACAAGAACATAAAGTCTATCGGCTGTCCAAGGCATTGTATGGGCTTCGTCAAGCGCCCCGAGCTTCGACTGGATAGAAGCCTCAAGGGACTAAGTTTTGTCCAGTGCCCCTAAGAACATGATGTTTATATCAGGACGAAAGGAGCATGTGTTCTAATTGTTGGAGTTTGTGTTGATGACCTTATTGTTATTGGGAAAGAAGCTGTAGACAACCAAGAATTCAATCAACAGATGATGAATGAGTTTGAGATGGCTGACTTGGACTCCTCTCTTACTATCTTGGTGTTGAGGTAGAGCAAGGAGAAGGAAGTATTACTCTGCAGCAGTCAGGGTATACAAAGAAAATCTTGCAACAGTTTGGCAAGATAGTAATCCATGCAAATGTCCCATGGAACCAAAGCTGCAGCTGGGGAAGGATATTGAAGGAGATCCTATGGATCCAACACAATTTCGACGCATCATTGGAAGTGTAAGGTATTTGTTGCACACCCGGCCTAATCTCGCATATGCAGTTGGGATTGTCAGTAGATACATGGAGAGGCCAATGGTGATGCACCAAAAGGCAGTTAAGCAGATCCTTAGGAATCCTAAAGGTACCGTTGAAGTTGGTTTGAAACACATAGGCGGAGGCGATGGAAAGTTAACAAGATTCAATGATAGTAGTTTGGCTAGCGACATTGATGACAGAAGAAGCACCAGTGGAATGGTGTTCTATATCAACAAAAGCGTGATTTCATGGGCATCGCAGAAGCAAAAAAGCGTCGCACTATCATCTTGTGATGTGGAGTTTATGGCGGCAACAGCAGCCGCTTGTCAGGCAATATGGCTGAGAGGCTTGTTAAGCGAAGTGACAGGGCGTCCACCTAAAGCAGTCAAGCTTTATGTCGAAAACAAGTCAGCAATCGCCTTGATGAAGAATCCAGTGTTCCATGGGAAAAGCAAGCGCATTAATACTCAGTTTCATTTTATCCAAGAATGTGTTGAAAGAGGGGAGCTCATTGTTGAGCATATTCATGGAGAAAAACAGCGTGCAGATGTTCCCACAAAATCACTGGCTAAAGTAAAGTTCTCAGAGATGCTTGAGTTGATTGGAGTCAAGAATCTCGCGCAGCCAAGTCTAGATTGGGGGGAGTTTGTTGGAAATAATCAAGACTCGTTCAGGCTTTGATGTCTGAGCCTTCAAGCTAGAATGAGTACTGTGTTAGTTACGAGCCTTCAGGCTAGTGTGCATCTGTTACGAGGTGTGCGCATGTGGGCATTTTAGTGGAGTCCTATCTTGCAGATCATGCAATGACGTGAGTCTGAATTCTAGTTGCAGTCAGTATTTGGGTTGTATTTGTTTTTTCTAAGTTGCAAGCCAGTTAGTCTTTCCAATAGAAGCAATAGAGAAGCAGAATTTGCCCCAACGTTCTTTCTTCTTTCTTGGGTGTGTTGATTCCTGAGCTCCATCAGCCAATATACTGCTCTCCCACTTGCTGCCACTGCTGCTCTCCCTCTACCGCTGCCGCTACTCTAACAATGCTACTGATGCTGCTAATTTCCTTTCATATGAGGCATATTTTGTTAGATTCATGTCATATGAGATATTATTTATTATTTTCATCGTCTAATCATCGCCTAAATGGTCGCCTAGACGTGTAGGCATCCTGGCGCTCTAGACTCACCACGCCTCGCCAGACCGCCGTGACAACTATGATTGTGAGGGCTATGGTGCGATTACTACTGTTGTGGACGTGTGCTTGAGGCAAGACTGCCTCGTCTTCGGATTGTGTCGCTATCTTCAAGTTATCATAGATGTCTGTGTGATCATATTCATCGCAAGATCGGGCCACCCCATATCATAATGGAACGTGTTCATAATTTCACTTGAACCGCATTTGCCTCTTAAAAATAGCAATCAAGCTTCAAAAGCTTTTAGGGTGAAATTTTCAGACAAGTTAATGTTCATTCCATAGATGCAAACATCATATATCAGATGCAGTGCAAATAAACCATTAGAACCTTGACAATCCAAAGTGCCCAACAAAATAAAAATCATCAAAAAAGAAAACTTTAGCTCAACTATCATATGATATGGTTGGTTGATTCAATGCCTATGACATGTAAAAAGTTATTGCAACAGATATAGACTAACAATACAGAATATAGGTCATTTCTAGCAATGCAGGTGATATTCCAAATAGGAGACTAATTGACTTCGTGGACTAGATTTTCCACAAAAAAAATATACTAATCTTATTGTGTTGCACCTATACTATTCAATTGGCTGCTAAAATCAATAACACAATGAGACAAGTTTAAGGATCACTAACATTGAGCTATCAGATAATAAGGATTAGTTAAAAAAACCATCACAATTCACCCAAACTTGGGTACAAAATGCGAATATACAGCCAACTCATGAACATTGAGCTAGAGAATATGGAAGAAAGTCATACTTGGGTCAGAATTGATTAGCACAGCAGTACCACCGAAGCTGCAACTCCCACCGATATGCTTCATCTTCTGCCAATAGCTATTGAACGCGTACGACGCGTGCGCCACAATGCTGTCTGGATAAAAGCAGCTACCACCAGCCGCAATCTCCTGGCAATCCACTCCATCCTGGCCGCAGGCATAGTCCATTGCCTCCTGCAGTCTGTCTTCTGGCACAGTTGGCTTGGCCACACACCACAAACCGCCCCCATTCCCTCCCTCACCAGACGACGGCGACGGGGACATTGCCGCTGCTGGTGGAGCCAAGCATGGCGGCGGCATTGCAGACGGGGCAATGCCGCCAGTCGCCTCAGGCGGACTAGCAGGTATTGCAGTGGGCGGGCTGGCTGGCATGGTGGCAGGTGGACTAGTGGATACCGCGGGGGGTGAGCTTGCTGGCACCGGCACGGCAACAGGAGTGCTTGCTGGGGCAGCGGCGGGCGGAACCGACGGGACAGCTTCAGGTGGGGAATTCGGCGCAAAGGACAACGGCACACTGGGTGGTGGTGGCGGATATGTCAATGCAGGCGGCTGTGGCGGGGGAGATGTCATCGCCGGCGGCAAGTGGTGCCTACCGTAGAGCCTCCTCTTCAGAACCCCTCGGTCGCTCACACACAGTGTGGAGGCAGTCGTGATCTTGATGTCCTTGACAAGGCCCCAGCGCACAAGAGAGTGATGCAGATTCTTGGCGGCGTGTGAGAGCCGAAGCAGGAGGAGTTCTTGGCCATGGCTGCAGGTGATACCGTGGCCTACAACAATGGCGGTGATGTGCTTGGAGGGGTAGTGTGCAAGGACATGAGCCCTGAGCCAGGACTCAGCCCCAAGAACCGAGGCAGCCACCATGGGGAGCTCTGTGTGAGCGACTGATACATGTACACTTGCCTGAGGTGGCTCATGGAGGTGAACCAGCTCATGTGCTTCTTGACCTGAAACTGTGAAAGAATCATGGAGGTGGATTAATCCAGTTGCGAAAGGAACTTTGGAAGACAAAAATGGAAGATGTCAAGCCCATAGACATAAAAAAACAGGCAAATCGACAGCGATATGCAGAAACAACTGAGTATTTGCTAAAACAAAGAAACAACTAAGATAACAGAAAGTTGCAAATTACAGAAGAAGCAAGTCGCTAATGTTTTTGAACTTTCGATGCTAAAAGAAACGTAAGAGAACTAATGCAACAAAAAAAAAAATGAGGCAAGAAGGATGGATAGGGGCGGACTCAGCTACAGAAACAAATTTCTGTCTGAGGCAAAGTTGTGGCAAAAAAAACAAAACAAAACAAATACAACAGCCAGTTACTGGTATTGGCACTGCATTGTTTGTAAAAAAAATCACCAAATCATGAGAAAATCAACAAAAGGTGGAAGAAGGAAACTATGTACGGGGAATGCAGAGGTAGTAAAAGAATGACAACCTAATCATGAGAAAATCAACGAAAAAACTAAGGAGAGCCTGCTTAGACAATGTGGCCCTATGAATAAGTTCCTGATTCAAGCCAGAAAGCAATGCACCAACATTATCAAGAGAAATGTGAACGGAAGAAACAAAAACCAGAATAATGACAGAAATATATCCAATACATTTTTTCCTGAAACAAGAAGTCAATCCTACATGAAAGCTAAAAAAGCACCAAAACGTTCCTGGCAAAGACCAGCATTACCAGCAAGACCCAAGGAAGGGAGCAGGAGGGAGCTGAAGAAGACGAGGAACAGCCCCAAGAACTCCATCCCCGTCTCCGTCTCTCTCAGCTCTCCACTCTCTCTCACCACCCTGCAACCAAGTAAAGCAAGATAAATGGATACACACAAGTGGCTGTGGCGCAGCAATAGTTGCAGCAGCGGCTTCAAGTCCCTGACCACACGCAAGGGAGGGAGAGAGGGAAGGTTTCTTGGTCCTGGGTCAAGGCAAAAAGAAGGCAGGGAGTGCCATTAATGGCGGTAGGATTCTTTTGAGGCTAGCAGCTAGCTCCTTTGCTCTGTAGTGGTGTGTGTGGTGGTGGTAGGCTGGTAGCAGAGGACGACTAGTAGAGGAGTAGTACTACCAGTGCGCAGGCAGGCAGCTCAGCCTTTTCGGAGAGAGACAAAAGACTGGTCTCGGGAGTTGTGACCATGGCCGGACGCAGGTATGGGACGTACTCATGCGTGCAAAGTTGAAAACTTTTGTGCTGTATTGAGAGTTGAGACTACTTGGTGTTTGCCGGGGTTTCTTGTGTAATTTTGTAATTCCACTTTGTACGTAAACGATCCTTCCAATTTCATCAGATACAGGTGACTTAAAAGGCATTTTCAACTTCTAAAAAGCCAATATGCCTTTGAAAAGCTGAAAGCTTTTAAACAAGCTAAAATTATATATAACTAACAAAAGTCAAGAGCTAAAATCTAAATTAGATCTATTTTTATAACTTATTGTTAAGAAAAATTAGCTATTAATTAAACTATCCGTTATAAAAAAGCTATAACCATTTTTCCGCACATATAGTAAAATAAAATAGCTTTTCTTTTTTAAGCTACAGCACCCAAACATACCCATATCCACGCGTAACCGCTAACGGCTTAAGATTAAAAATTACGATTCAACTTAGCCAGGTAAAAATGCTACTACGTACTACACTGAATCTTGCATGCCTCCTGCAAATACCCGCTAACGCAGGGGCTGCTACTGGCCTACTGCTTTATTTCGTTTTCTTGCTTTTGGAGGGAAGACCCGAAGAGGCCTGAAGCCGAGTACCTGGCGTGTATTGGGCTCTCGAGCGCGCGCGCGCGCGGTGTCCTCGGGACGCTGCGAACTGTTTTGATTCTCGGTGCGTCCGTGCGTTTGAATCCAGCTGGCCAACGTCCTTGTGACTCCGTGAGCAGCGTCCATGGCGAGTGTGTCCCGAGTTCGAATCAGATAAAGAAAAACGAGTCACGTTATTTGGTTCCTCGAATCCATTTCTAATTCTTAAAACGGTAGGTTTAAGATATAAGTTTATAAGTAAATGAGTAAGAAAATAAGAAAATATGTTTATTGTGTTACACCATTAAAATACTTGTATTTGGAAGTTCTTTTGCTTGTTTTTTTACCGTTGTACATGTGTGTTGATCCGAGTTAAAATCAACGATTGGTATTATAGTGAAAGCCTAATCTTTGTATCGCACTTTCCCTAGGAGAGCCCATCACTATTGTGCCTTGGAGACAGTCTATCATCGTTGAGCAATACAGTATTGAGTGAGATCCAATAATGCATTAGTGTGGTCATGATAGTGCATGCGGTTTTACGACGAAAAGATGGTAAGGTAGCAAGCCATTGTCAAAGTACGCATTGTACATAATATGTTGTGTGCATACGTGTATGTATTCAAATTATTGTGTTAGCGTTACATATGTACGTGAATACTTATAAGTGTTTATCCAAGTGCTCAAATGTTTAAAGCTCTAGTCCGAGTCTTCGTGCCATCCAAGTTGTGTTACAGACGGGGAAAATCAGCAAGATAATATGGCGGCGAAAGGGTGGAAAATGTGTGTCTTTCCAATACCTGTTATTGACAAGCATCGTTGATAACCGGTGTGATAAAATGGCATTGGAGGCCATCTACGTGTCTCGTCAAAAAAGTAGCCAAAGCTACGCGTTCTTATGTCAGTTGTGTCCATAAGATATCATGGTAAATGAGTATGGAACATTGAAGAGATGCGTCCACTGTCCTAAGTCAAGTTTGTCGAAGAAGAATTAGGGACATCGAGAAGATGCGTTCGGTATCCTTTGTTAATGAAAGACCATGTGGAGGTCTACCCATATTGATGATGAGTATTCGACTAAATTTGAGATTGTTATACTCGGGTTTGAGTTTGATTTGAATTGAATTTTCAATTTGAGTTGAGCCCGCCAGAGTTCTGGCTTAGTCGAGTGATGTCCCGCCAGCTTTTGATCGAATGATTCGAGTAGAGTGCGAATCACTGAGTTTCGAGTAAGAATATTGCTAGGTCGGCAGAGGGCTCGTTCAAGCATTTGGTTGATTAATGCCAAGTTCTAGCTTGGTCGAGTAATGTTCAGCCGGCTTGTGGTCGAAGAATTTTTTTTAATAATACAATTTCTATTTAAATTACAAAAATATATCTTGAATAAAAAAATTGCAAAAATATACCTCTGTCAGCTGTTCAAAAGGCGAGGGAGAAATGTCGCCGAACAATTGGGTGATAAACAGCCACGTCGCTAAATCAACAGGCAGCAGACTGCCACATCAATGCCCTAGCTCTCTGTTGCCCAACCATACGGCGACTATAAATAAATCGACCGTTGGTTTGGCGACAGAGGGGGCGCGCACATCTGTCACCAAATTGGCTGCGCGCGCACTGTAGCGCCAGGGAGAAGTCATTCTCAGCCGAGCCAGAGAAAAGAGAGGAGAGGAGAGGAATGGGAGGAAGAGAAGACAAAAAGGGAGAGAAGTAGAGGAGAGAAAAAAGAGGAGAAGAAATTTGTAGCCGCACGACGACATTTGTGCAGGTATTTTTTCTGTTTATTTTGTTTATTAATAAATCATGGTAGGATAGAAAAAATTTTAGATCTAGTTAAATTTATAGGTTACGGATAAATTTTGTACGTAGATGTTTTTAGGAATAATAATATATTTTTAGGAATATAGATGTTTTTATAGATAGAAGTACATAGATATGAATTTTTAGGAGTGTAGATGTTTTTTTACAGATAGAAATAGGGAGATGTATATTTTAGAAATGTAGATAGATCTAGGTAGATATATATTTTTAGGGATATAGTTATTTTTGTACAAATAGATGTAGATTTTTTGAGCATATAGATATAATTATATTAGGTGTCAAAGTATTTTTGACGGAAAGTAATTAATTCATGGGTGAATGAATGGATTCGCAGATATATCAGAACAAGTTCCATTTAGAATCTATTATAGAGAAGGGTTTGTCATGTGTGGTTTAGAGGGTGCAGATCTGGGTAACTTCCAGTATATGGACAGAAGTTTGAATATGGTCGAAGAGCATATATTTTCTTCTGTGTTGAACTGGTTGTATTATACTTTTCGGATGGAATCAAATCAGTGTCAGCTGAAGTTATTTTGCCTTTGTAGTATGCGAAATGATCCTGTTTATTGGGTGTTAGTTGAGGTGAAGGGAACTGCATCGTAGAGGTCATATGTGAGGAGGGCAGAGCAATGTGGATGGTATCGGGTGCTTTTAGTGTAAGCATATGATAGGATTGTTGCCCCCCTAGTAACAGTTGGACGCCGGTGAGTGTAGTGAGTGTCAAAATGAGTTTAGTTGTGGTGACACCGAAATTGGGGAATCTAGCCATGAGTAGCATGTACAGGAATGCAACAAGGATATCATTTACCAGAGTGGTGAACAAGCTGAGGTTGGGGAGGATAATGGAAACATTGGACAAAAAGCGCTGGGACAAGTAGACGAAGGTGAAGAAATTGAGGAAATAACAGTAAGGATGGAAGAGGATGACCGTGAATACACCAAAATAGAAGTGGAAGACGACGATGACTCGGATGAGGAAGATGGAGGTACGGAGTTGCTTGTGCCAACGGATTGGAGCACACATCAATTTAATAAGTGGTTGTGAATGAAAACAATAATACACCTTGGCAGTGTAGTGACAATGAGGTTAGACCTGACAGTATGTACCCGACAAAAGAGGCAATGCAGGATACTATGAAAGATTGGACCTTATCAGTAAGAAGGACTTTTAAGGTTAAAAAGTCCACCCCAATCTGTTATGATGTGGTGTGCGAGATCTATGGGTGCCCTTGGAGAGTGCACACGTACAAGCCCAAATGGGGCACCCACTGGCTATGTTTGAAGGTTGAGCAGCATAGCTGTATGATTGAGGAAACCCTAATTGTTCATAGGAACATGTCATCTAGGTATGTTACGAATATCATGTACTCAAAGATAGTGGAGAACCTTAATTTTGAGCCCCGTGCTATTATCCGAGCAATCGAGAACAGATATCAATACATAATTAGCTACATGAAGACATAGAGGGCGAAACAGAAGGCCTTAGAAATAAGGTTCGGGAAATTTAAAGATTCATACCATAATCTGCCCGCACTGCTCAGTTGCATTCAGTGAAGAAATCCTAGCACTTATTATGATTATCAAGACTGTCCGTACAGCAAGTGGACGACCAAGAGGCATCTAAAGAGAGTTTTCTTCGCATTTGGAGTTTGCATTAAGGCATTCTATCATTGTCATCCATTGTTGTGCGTGGACGACATATTCTTGATGGGGAAATACAAAGGGCAAATAATGACAACTGTGAGCGTTGATGGAAACAACCAGATTCTGCCTGTTGTTTTTGCCTTTGTAGAAAGCGAAAACTATGAGAGTTGGTTGTGGTTCCTACAGAACTTGAAGATCAGGATGGTGAAAACTTATCAAGATATGTGCATGCTGCATAACAGGCATACTGGTCTGCTTAGTGCTATCAAACAGTTGCAAATAAGGGAAGAGGAGCCATTTCTATGGCCTGACTTGCAGAGCTGATGGTTCATGAGGTATTTGGGTGCGACTTTCTATAAGCAATTCAGGAACAAATAACTGATGAACATGTTCAAGAGACTATATAAGCAGAACCAAGCGAGTAAGTTCCGTACTCTATGGAAGAATCTTGATGAGCTAACAAGAAAACACAAGGAGAAGATGAATAAGACTAGTAGTAGTGAAACACAGGAGCAGGCGGAGCCTTTATTCTCTCTGCCAACAAAAGATGAGGCAACGAATCATCGTCAAAGGCAAAAGCCAATCAATTGTTTCTCGGACTAGATCAAGTATGAGCCAAAAGAGAAGTGGTCACTGTTACATGACACACATGGTGCCAAATACAATGTCATGATGACTAACATTGCGAAGGTTTACAACTGGATAATGAGAGGGATGAGGTGTCTCCCGTTGGTAGGAATTGTTGAGGGAGCACTACGGGGCATAACCAAGTACTTTGTAGATAGGTATCAAGCTGTTGAAGTAGTAATGAGAGATGAGAAGCTATTGTACTTTACCATGATCACTAAATACATGGATGAGAAGAGTCAGAAGGTGGCCAAGCACAGAGCTATCAAAATTGGTGCATGAACACTACGCTTTGAGGTGATATGCAAGGATAAAGGACAGCGTGGAACCAACCAAAAAGTTGTCACCCAAAAATACATCTTGTAAGCTGACTGCTGTCGGCGTATTCCGCCTGACAGGACCCCGTCAACGAACAGGGTTGACTACTCCCAGGATAGAAGGTATGGTTCGGTAGAGAGCGTCTTCGTGGCTGGAAACCCTAATGGTTCTCTACGATGGATCCCGGGAATCAACAGATCAATAGACATGGCGATGTACCCAGGTTCACGCCCCCAGTGAGGGTAACAACCCTACGTCCTGCTAGATCTTTGTTGAAGAAATGCGGAGGAGGTTACAAGGGCTCTCTTAGACTTGTGCTTTTTTCCCTATGTCACTTATGTGTTCTACGCATGTGTCCGTCTCTTTATGTCTCTCCTCTTTGCCGCCCCCTTCTCCATGCACCGAGGCTGATCAACCGCCTCTACACTCGACCGATTAGCAAAACAATGAAATCCCCTCTGATCCGACGCTGCCATGAGCAACAGAAAGAGCCTCTCCGATGCCTCCTCTGTTGGCTCCGCTGGGCCTCCGACAAAGACTCCGCCACTGCCACCGCCTTCTCCTCTGACAAAACCTCCGCTTCCGCCACCTCCGAGACCCATGTGACCCCTGTGGGAATGGCTGCGGTGCCACGCTGACGCCATATCCATGAATCCATCGGCCGCCCATTACCTGTCACGTCCGCCTCTAGCCACGTCGAACAACACCCCTCCGGTCGCCTCCGCCTCAAGTGTCGTCATCGGGTAGAAGTGTCCATCGCCAGCCTCCTCCTATGACGATGACGATAGCTATGACTCGTCGGAGGGCTATCGTGATGGCTGGGAGCTGGAGGATGATCCCGACAGAGCCGGGTCGAGCGAGGACCCAAACGGTCGGAGCGACGACTCCAACTCCAACGACGACTTCAATGACAACGAGTCAACTAATTAAGTAGTCTTTTTTGTAGTCTTTTGTAGTTAAACTTTTGTATCCAGCAACAAACTAGTTAAACTTTTGTATTCTGCAAGAAGCTTGTATATAATGCAACAATCTACTTCTCAAATTAATCCAGTAGTCTTTTGTAAGGCATGTTTCGCGCGTTTACTGTTTTCAATTGATCATCACAGACGGTTTGTAGATAAAAACGTTTGTGATGAGAGAAATATCACAGACTATTTTATCCACAAACCGTCTGTGAAGTTATACCTATCATCACAGTTGGTTTATGGATAAAATCGTCTGTGATATTTCTCTCATCACAGACGATTTTATCCACAAACCGACTGTGACTTCTCACTTTCATCACAGACGGTTTGTAAATGAAACCATTTGTGATAATCAGACATCACAGGTGGTTGTAGCCACAAACCATTAGCGATGTGCCCAAAACAGATCACAGACGGTTTTATAAAAAAACCGTCAGTGATGACATGTCTAATATAACCCCTTTTGTAGTAGTGTCAGCAAGCACAAGTGTGATCCGTCAGGATGGTATCTTGAAGCCCGAACTCGTGCCCTTGAATTTTTGGGCATGGATCTTGCTAGGACACTCAGGATCCAGGCACTTCACAACGTACGTATCCGGGTTGGACCTGTACACTAGGTATGTGTGGCTAATGTTGACCTCACATCTTGCAAATTGCCTGCTGGGCGTCACTCTTTGTAGGGAAGTGTTGCACTCCTAGTAGAGTATCCTGATTGAAGGCCAAACCATAACTGCCTTCCTCTGGCAACACAAGGGAAGACATCGCCAGATCATCGAGGCGTGAAGAAAGGTACTACACATCAGTGGACACAATGCCACCAATAGGAGCTGTATTGTCATCTCCACTGCTATCTATGTCAACGTCCTCATCGTCATCGGATGTTGCTACGTCCTCCAGGGCTTCTAGGTGCTCGTGGCAGTCAATGCGAGTGGACCACCACTATCCAATGTCTTTGTTTGGCTGAAATTCATCCACAGTAGTGTCCTCCCAGATGCCTCCTAAGGATGCTTTGACGGTGGCGCCACTGCCACCATGAGGACTTGAGGTTTCTTCTCTATCCAAGAAGCGCACATACACCATCAGGTGATGGTGTATCTTTGTCAAAGGGTTTATCACAATTTGCATATATTTCCCCCACTGTGCACTTTCTGTGATCTTGCACAACTGCCACAAATAGTCTGCCAAACCTTCCACAACTCTGACATGTATGGCCTTGATTACAAGCTTCCTTCAAGCGATCTCCCCATCAAATGCGCTCCTCACGCACCTACATAGCTCGGCCAGACCCATCTCCGTAAGACCCTAGGGCTGGAAATTTGGCTCGCGGCTCGCAGCTCGGCTCGGTTAGGCTCGCGGCTTGGAGCGAGCCCGAACCGAGCCTATTTTTGTGGCTCGGTTTTTCAGCGAGCCGGCTCGGCTCGCGAGCCGCTCGTTGGCTCGGCCCAATTAGCCCATATGAGCAAAACCCTAAGCGATACCTTCTGAATTTTGAATTCTTGAACCCTTGATGATGCAATATCAGTGTTTATGTTTACTAATTGTTCTATTGAACCTCTAGGTTTACTAATTCTGAATGCAATGTCAGTGTTTACTAATTCTAAATGCAATTTCTTGAACTCTTGATAATGAATGCAAATGCAATTCTATTTTTTTGTTAGTAATATCTTAACTTTATTACTTGAAAGCTATGTTGTTTGGTCATTTCTGAAGTTTTATATTAAAATTTGAAAAAACTCTTATTAGTTCTGCTCGGCGAGCCGACGAGCCGGCTCGCGAGTCGACCTCGAGCCAAGCCGAGCCGACTTTTTGGGCTCGCCTCAGAGCCGAGCCGAGCCTGGCTCGGCTCGCCACTTGACCGTGTCGAACCGAGCCGAGCCGAGCTTGGCTCGGCTTGGCTCGTTTCCAGCCCTATAAGACCCAGAGCCCGAATCACCTTCGTTCATAGTTCAAAAGGTCCATCCCATATGGACCCTCTCGAACAATGCCGTCACCATAAAACATGAACAAATCTTGGATATCAACCATGTAGTACCTACCATGCCAAGTGACGCATGTGCATTAAATTATCGTAACATTTTTAAAATTATGCATGCATCATAGTATTATTGTTATTTTACATACTACTGATTATGTCATATCATACAAATACCACAATAATATTACAATATTCATACTAATATTTCACTAACTTTATCCAACTACATACACCATGTACTATCCTAATCGTGTACTACGACTTACACTATTATTGTCATTACATGTACTAATAACATTTTTTCATGTACTATAATTGCACTCAAATCACGGTAACTATGCAACATCATTTCATGTACTACTAATTGTACTACCATTGCAGTCTAGCGATCACACAAATATTCTTGTAATATTATTAAAATTATTAAAATTATGCATGCATCGTAGTATTACTTTTATTTCACATAATACTAATTATGTCACATTATACAGGTACTACACTAATATTACAATATTCATACTAATATTTCACTAACATTATGCCATTACTTATGACGTGTACTGTTATTCCGTGTACTGATAATTATACAATTATTGTCATTACATGTACTAATACAATTTTTTCATGTACTATTAATTGCACTAAAATCACGCTTAATACACACCATTATTTACGTCTTCTATCCTCATTTCATGAACTACTCATTATACCAACATAGTCATTTTACATATTACTACTTCCACGAACATCATACCAATTATACCCTATTTCACATATTACTCATTACACTACCACTATCATTTTATGTAATACTAGTTATACAATTACCATCATTTCATGTACTGCTTGTTCTACTAATACCGTGGTTTTATGTACTGCTACTAATATTAATATTATACTAATTATACCAATATTACAACAATGCTACACTACTATTCTTGAAGATTACGAACTAACCTTCCTAAAGCTCCACTAAAGATCACAAAAAAACCAGCAACATATAAAATATTGGTCTTAAAGATTACCTGCAAAAAATGGATCCCCAATCAATTACTCGAAAAAATAGGTTAACTCTAAATAAATTCCTCCAAATTATGAACACCGACTAAATTCCTCCGCAATTTGGTTTACTTGGGAAATGCCAAAATTGCTATTATGAACACTTGACTTAGGATTGGAAAACTTGTTTTCCTTGAGAAATATTGAAATTACTATTTATTGTTATTTATTTTATTATCTTTATAATCTATTTATTGTACTTGTTCATAAATGCTGCTTTATTGCAAAATAGTCATGTTAGTCTTTTCCTTTGGAATAAGCCCTACATATAATTACATAGAATTTCATTCTGTGCATAATTTGTTGAGTGCTTCCAAGTATTCACCCTTGCCAACAACCACAATCAACAGTTGAGGAGTCTACACACTTATTGGAGGAGGAGTTCTAGGAGGGCACGAGTAATTAGGGTCTCAGCCTTCTCAGTTGCTGTTGGTAAACTGAGGGGTCATCTACGTATTTTATTTTTCTGCTACTATTGCTTTAGTTTTTATTTCAAGTTTAGTCATGTGTGGCTTAATAATGTAAGTTGGTCATAAGATCATACACTTAGTTATACTTAATAAATGAAGTCTTTATATTATTATTGTGTATGATGTGATATATACTAATGTTGAGTTTGTATGCACTAGCGTGATCTGGGACTAGTAAGGTAAACACAGAGGGTCATGGATGAATTCGGGTCTCGACACGGATCTTCCCTCCACTCTTCATAACATGCATGCAGTAGTTTTACTTTGACCCAGATGGTACGATGTGCTCCCCATGCTCCTATAGGGTACCCGCATGATCTGCCATCACGAGAACCTAAAACAAAACACAAAAGATGCCAATGAGGCAATGCATCAACAATGAAAATATTATTTGCGATAACTAAATGCAAAATATCCATTAACATCATCTTGAAAAATTCTACTAGAACGAACAGAAGCTCACACATGCCACTAACACATGCTAGTTATTGTATATGCTAAATATGAAAATAGCATACGACCTAGCCTTTAACATGGTGAATTTATATTACTTTTGGCAAATGTAGTACTACATGAAATAGTAGTGTACTGGTCTAATTGGTTGAAATTGTAGTGCAAGGTCGCATCACTTTCATTATTTCCGCCTCTATTTGACCTCCTAGCATTAACTTTTTCGTCATGTTGAAACTCAATATGTCCAAGATAGATAAGTGATTGTGTTGAACTGCATGCAAATGCCTAGCACAACATACTAGACCGAGACATGTACTCACTAATCTTGCAACATGTTACTAACAATCGAACAATATGAATATGCAAATCATCACTGTCAGGCATCCACATGCAAAACCCACCAAATCCGGCCTACAACTAACCTAATCCACCACATTGATTCAATATTTAGGCTCAAATTGGCGAGATCTCGAACAAATATCATGGAATTTTGCTGCAAAAAATAAGATCTTGGTACCTGATTTCAGTGGAACTCTCGGTCGGTTGGGTGAAATCTTGCATAAATAGGCCGAGATCTCGGGTTGATGAACAAAGATTGAAGTGTTGAGTGACCCATGCACAGCGGATTTGGCTGGATTTTGGCCAGACGCTAGAGAGGAAGAGATGTCGCTCGGTTATGGATTTCTTGCCACAGAGAGGAAAGTGTTGTGTGTGTTGTGAACCGATCAGGTGAATGATTGAGTGTGTACTAAAAAGAATGTGATGTTAGCACATAAAGCTATTTACTCTTCAATGTTAACAGTCACCAGCAGCCTTAGCGCTAAAGCTCAAGCCTTGCAAACATAAGGTATTGGGTTCATGTTCTAGCCACAATAGTTTTTTTTTGCATAGTTTCAAGCATGCAAAAATTATGAATTTTTTTTTGGACAGTCATGAAGCATCCATAATATTCTCATAAAATTTTTAGATCATGATCAAACCTAATGAATTCCCAAATATTGTGACACTGGTACTTCATAGTATTCGGACTTCAAAGCGTGTGATTGTACAGTTTATAATTTTTGATTGAGCAACCAAAATAGGTTTAAATCTTTTAAAACTTTTAGATAAGGGTTATGAAAAAATTCTTAAACTCTCTTAAAAATTTTGGATCATGATCAAATACGACAAAATTTATAAAATTCTGACACGGTTACTACCTCATTTATGCTCATTCTTTTTTATTTTTTGAACTTAACAAATGAAGTTAAAATATTTTGAAATTTTTTTAATATTATTCTAGGCTCCTTAAGATGGTACCATAAATTTCTCATAGTATGATAAAGCTTGCTCAATTTTTTTAAAAATATGATAGTGTTTCTACAATTTTTAAAAATATCTTAAAAAATCGGTTTTCAATAAATTTTCATAGAAGATCACATTATTAAGGGTTATTGACCAAAATCTAGTCAATTCTAGTCATCAAAATACAAATCCAAGCAAAAAAACCTAAAATTACAGTAAAAAATAGTGAGATCTTGATGAAATTACCAAGATTATTGTAGCATTTCAATTTTTTTGAATTTCTCAATCCAGTCAGGATTTTTAAAACCATGTTGGTCTAGAAACTAAGATCTCAATGAGATCTCTTAAAAATCTAGGGAGATTTTTATCCTTGATTGTATGCGGACTGTTAGATAAAAATTGACTGTTTAGATCTTTCAAACATAGACGATTCAAATAATTCATTAACTCATGTAGACGATCCTATCCTATGTGTACTAATCGAGTCTAGATTAGGGTTAACATTTTTGTTTGCAATTTGAAATTCGATATCTAGTCGGCATTGGTTTTTCACAAAATTCAACCAAATTTTGATAAAAATTAAACAGTTTGTGAAAGTTAAACCAGGTGGTCAAACACATTCAAAAAATATGAAAACCGCTCAGCATATTCAAAAACCAGTCGGTTTCTGTTGAAAACCAACTGGTATGAATTGAAAATCGAGGACTGAAGGAAAAATGGTGAAAAATGCACGAAAAAATTGTGAAAAATTATAAAAATGCTGAGGAAGGCCCAAAAATCTAGGAAAAATGTAAGAAATGTATAAAAAATATGGAAAATTATGATGAAATTCCAGCATGACCATTGCTATATTTTAGAATAATGTGAAGTTGTAAAGTACATATTTTGCAATAATAGCACAAGTATGGAAGAATGTGAAAAATTTTGGCATGACCTTTGCTATATTTTATACAATCTCACGTTGCAAAGCAAGCTTTTAGCAATAATATATCAAGAAATAACATTTTATTCAATACTATTGACAACTCAATCCAACAAACACACAATTTAGTAATAATTATTTCAATAGCATGGCATATGACATTTCAAATCAATTTTTCTCACTGATTATGAATGTTCACACCTAGCACAGCTTCGTTATCCTTCCATTGTCGCACATGAGACGTGTTGGACCTATATGAATGCTATGTTAGTAAAAAACCAAGTTGCAATGAAATGAAATATTACCTTTGGCGTTATGAGTAGTATTGTTGAGTGTACACTTGGCTAGCCATATTGTATTCCTCGGTGGACATCAAGGCTAATCCTCGTGTAGCTAGCAACTCTGCCTTGTAATCGTGCCAACTTTGCCCTATCCATATACTTGTATTTTGCCATTGTTAATACAACGTGGCATAAAACTTGGGATCGTGCCACTCATAGACCCATTGGGTGGTTGGTTGTGCATGAGCATCGGGGATGGCATAGTCGTAGCTACTATATGAGCCATAGCTCGCTTGCATCTCGGCAACGTCATAGGAGCTACAGCTATTCTGTGGTACGTCCTTTTCCTTCCCCCAGTAGTCTTCCTCTATGATTGGGGAGCATCATGATCTCTGTCCTGTGTTATATAAGTGTATTGAGACTCCCTTGTAAATTATATGCGAAGCTGTGCTTCTGAGTGGGAAGTGAGAGGGATGGAGGGATCAACTGGGGACTAACCACCATCACTGTCCGTCTTGGAGCTACTGTCATTGGATTCTTGGTATGGCGGGCTCCGATGATCCGTGGGAGTGCTATCAGTTGAGTCATCACTTCCTACACACTGTTCCTGGGGAATGGGATGCTTCCTTTTTTGAGAGAGAGATTTCCTTTTTGCTTGCTCTCTCGTCGGCACTACTTGGTGCTTTCTCTTTCCTATGTGTGTGTCACCCATTGTTATTTCTGCCCATTCGATCATGCTTGCAGCCCCAGTTATCGTTTGCAACACACCAGTGTTTGTCAGGTCTATCACGAGGTGTGATGGGATAGAGGTGTCACTCTCTGTGTCCTCATTATCAAGTAAAGGGTCGGCATTGGATCTTTCTCTCTCCATCCACTATCAGATTGGATTTTCTGCGTCGCATAGTGCTAGCTCCATAAGGCGTTGGAATGGATCGTCTTCAACTGCGGACTTGTCACTTTCTTGCTCTTAGATTCTGAGCCGCAAGTTATAGTTCACATAGACTAACTTGTGGTACTTCTTGTATGATAGATGGTTACGAACTTTGGTGTGGATGAATGTGAACGTGCCCCAATTGTGCCCGCATCTACTAGAAGAAGAGCAATGCGAAACGATGCATTGAGCTAACTGCTGAAGCGTGGGTGTGTCCGAACTAACCACACCCCACCAGTGTGCTGCAATTTAACGAAGACAAAAATAATTATGATATGAAAATATAAGACTAGCATTATATTTAATATAACAAGGAAAATTCCAGGGAAAGTTTTATAATCATGTGCAATCCTCTCAGCTAGCGCACTTGAGAATGATCCAACCTTTCTTCTGAAAAGATCAGACTTGTGAAGACCTCGCATCGCCATATCAGTATCATCAACAAGCTCTTCAAATGCATCCTATAGATTTGGTAAGAAGGTGTTGGTCATGCCATGAGTAATGTGTTCGGGGATTCAAAACGGCAACTGCATGAAATTGAAGGAAATCTGTTAGTACAAGTATTTGTGAGTACAAGCTATTCAAGCAAAAAGAGAAGAATGTAGTACCAGCGTTCATATAAGTGTCACGTGTTAGGTCGCCCATTCTAGGATTCACAACATTCATGTATTGTTCAAAAGTAGTTGGAGAGTCATGAAACAAGCTATCGTATTCTTGTCGGATTATGTTATACCAAAGTATCACCTCGCTTAATATGGAAACCCTGTCTTGATCGGCAAATCGCAAGAAGGCGTACAATAGTTCCACAGATTTCACAATCGAGTGAAGGTTGTCCCACTAGTCTAAGCTCGAGAGGCACCCATACACGTACCTCCCCTCTACAGTATTAACAAAGCATGATGATTGAACTTCCTCTAAGACCATCTATTGCAAGAGCTTGTCTTTACGACAAAGGAAACTATCCAAAAACATATAATTTGTTCTAAAGTGAGTCGCATTCCACTTGACCAACTCGCTACCAATGTGCTTCATCATCATAGCGTGAAGCTTGTAATGGTTATAAATCCATCAAGAGATTTTTCAACCACTACCAATGATAGAGGTGTGGTTAGGAAACTATCCAATCTATTTCAACATTAGATTAATTATGTGGGCCACACAAGGCTGCCACACGATGTTGCGGTGCTGCCTGCAATGAGCCTGCATGCCTTCTTATAGTTGGCACCATTGTTCGTGATAATTTGCGTAACATTGCGCATATCCACCTCATCAACCACTGAGGCAATGTCTTGCATCAAATAAACACAATGAAAACCTCCGTTACATCATGCCCACTAGATTTTAGAATAGTAGCTATTAGAGCAAGTACCTTGCGCAAGTACGATGAGTCCTGACTTTTGCCCGTCTCATATATGGACTTGTAGAAGAATGTGGTGCTGTTGCAGTACAACATGAAGTTGATAATGCTCATGCATGTCGACCTAGTCTAAGAATCGCACATGATGGCTATGCCATACGTTGGCCATTACATCTTGAACTTCCTCATCTTTTGCTGTATATCCACTTTGTTATCATCTATATCTCTCCCATTGGGAGGCTGGACACTCTCGCTCGCAAATGAAATATAGGATAACCATGTGAGCTATTGTTGTAGGTATAACTCGATGAAAATTTGAAACCTCACTTACCCCATTTTTGAGTTTTCTTGACGGTGCTAATGAAGTATGGATTGTCTGCTTTCCTCTCCGTGATACCAGCTGTGCGGAAAAATTTGCCCATGCCGAGCCAAGTGCATGCTTTGCATTATTTTCCTTCTGTGTCTAGCACTGGCTGCATACGGCCACGGGCTGTACCAAGGTGGTAATCTCTACGGCCGGCCCGTCCTGTTGCGATGAACTCTGTAACATCCTTGGCAATAGATCGTTGTTCCCTCCTCTAGACCTTGTAGAGGTGCCATTGCCAGCACCATGCTCATACCTGCCACCTGCTCGGCTGATAAATTCTGCCTCTACCCTGGAGGTAGTCATGGCATGCTGTAGTTGTTTCTCGTCATCAGTGTTACCCGTGTACACTTCATATGCATTTCTTCTCAGTGGGGAATGTGCTGCTCGCCGGACTTGGTGAGGCGCACGCATCCTCGGGCGCCCTCCTCACAGCAGCCATCCAGTGTGAAGTGCAAATGTCATAGCAGATGATGGCGCTGCGTGAGGAGCTGACGCGGGAGAAGGAGAAGGGGTAGGCGCTGCTGGCCCAGGAGAGGGCAACTGGGGCAGTCCTGCTTGCTCGAGCGCAGGAGGCTGAGGCGGCGTAGAAGCAGGCAGTGGAGGAGCTGCGTCGCACGCGGCACAACCTCGCCGTCATGCTCCAGCTAGCTTACCGGCACATGGCGAGGTGCCTAGAGCCGTTGGGGGTGGACCTTCGCGAGCCACTCGAGTCCTCGACCATGCAGTACGCCCATGACTTCACTCGGGTCGCCGAGGCCCTTAGCAGCTTGCCTACTACCCTGGCCGCTCGCTCCGCCCGAGAAGGGCGGGAAGTCGCGGTTGCTACCGTGATGTTTGTGCTGGCGTGCTGCGTCAGCCGTGATGCCTCCTTCGACTCGATGGTCGTCGTGGTCGGCATTGAGGGGGACGAGGCTTAGGTGCAAGCGCGTGTGCGCGAGGCAGCGGAGCACGTGGCCGGGATGATGAAGCTAGTAGACCCGGACACCAACGCCGCACTGTCGGAGGAGGAAGCCGAAGACACCGCCGGGCATATCCAAGTCGTCAATGATGAGTAGCTGCCCAGGCCGCCACCTTTGTTTCCTTAATTTCTTCTTTTTTTCTTGTTTTGCCTATCTGTATGCAAGAACTATCTTATTAATCATAATGAAATTAGCATCTTTTGGCTTTACCTGTGTGTTTGTTTGATTGTATGGACTTGTGTTTGCTTGATTCAACCGTCGGGCGACCAGCCCCCAGGCTTGCCGCGATGCAATCTCGAACGTTTAGATTAGGCCAGCGCTTTGGCACTTTATCTGTGATTGCACGCAGCCGCTGAAAACACAAGTAGACGTTACGTGAGGCACGCGGGAAATAGATTAACAATAACATAAGTCCCCACGTGGGGTTGTCATGGTCCCTTTCATTTTGGAACTTAAGCCCTTGTGATTTTTCTCAGAACCGTACCGCGGCGCTACGTGTCAAGGTAGCGGGTTCCCAGGAGTGGTTTTGCGCCTGCGGTGTTCACAGTGACAACCCGAGGTGCGCTAGCCACATTGAACCACCGTGCCGCACTCGCCCCTTGGTCACCCGTCCCTGCCCGACGCGAACGTCGAGTGTTACCGCATATCAACAAGGAGCTGCCAAATAGTCGGTACCAATGACGCCCCCGCCAAATACTACTCACCAGGGCATAAGTAGGAAAGACAAATAGAGTCTTAAGTCCTTGCGCGAGGTTTTCACTAGTCCATGCCCCTTCGAAACTTAGATCCTAGTGATCTCTTGAAATCAGACCGCAGCGCTGCGTGGCAAGGCAGCAGGTCCCCAGGAGGGTTTTAGGCTAGCGGTGTCCGCGGTGACAACCCGAGGTATGCTAGCCGCATTTGGATACCGTGCCAAACTCCCGTTCCGGTCGCCTGTACTTGCCCGACGCTAACGCTGGGTGTTTCCCTTTATCAGCAAGGAGCCGTCGGGTTACTGGCGCCCGTGACAATGTACAATCCGACCCAACAGGGTGCAAATACGAGAGACAAATTGATAATACACAATGCGAACAACTTATCTTGATCACAGGCCATCGCTGGTCAGCTCTTGGAAGGAGGGTTCGTCCCCTAGCTGACCGAGGCGAGCAGCCTGACACTTACAACTTCTCATGGGTAGAACTTCCACAACAACTCCAAGTTGTGGGAGTTCGCCAACTCCTCGCCATCCTCAGTGGCCAACCAGACCACCCCGGGCCGAGAGACTGAGACCACCTTAAAGGGGCCCTCCCACAGGGGAGACAGTTTGTTGCGACCGGCAAGCGCTTGAACTCTACGCAAGACCAGGTCGGCCACTACTAGTGTTCTCTCATGGACCCGGGTGGCATGGTACTGCCTGAGGTTTTGCTGGTATCGAGCGGCACGCAAGGCCGCCCGGTCGCGCACCTCCTCCAGAAGGTTGACTTCTTCTCCGCGGTGGTCTTCTTGGCCTTCCTCGCTGAACGCCGAAACGCATGGGGAGCCCAGCGACAACTCGGACGGAAGGACAGCTTCTGCTCCATAGACCAGGAAGAAAGGTGTCTCTCTAGTCACCCGATTGGGTGTGGTTCGAAGTGACCACAATACAGCCGGGAGTTCTTCCATCCACCGTGCCCCCCACTTATGGAGCCGATCAAATGCTCTGGTCATAAGGCCTCTCAACACCAGCGCGTTGGCGCGTTTCGCTTGGCTATTGCTCCTTGGATGGTCCACCGAAGCGAAGCATGCCTTGGTGCCCATCTCTTTGCAAAACTCCAAGAAGGCCGCGCTGGTGAATTGAGTGCCGTTGTCGGTGATGATGCGATTGGCGACTCTGAAGCGAGTGAAGATCCCATGCATGAACTTGATAGCAGCGGAAGCCGTGATGGCTTGCACTACCTCAGCTTCGACCCACTTGGTGAATTTGTCGATGGCGACGAACAGGTGAGTGAAGCCCCCTGTGGTCCGCGGGAACGGGCCCAGGATATCCAGCCCCCAGACCGCGAATGGCCATGAGAGTGGGATGGTTTGCAAAGCTTAGACTGGTCGGTGGATCTGCCTGGTGAAGAATTGGCCTGCTTCACATCTCCTCACCAGCTCGCAAGCATCCTAGAGGGCAGTAGGCCAATAAAATCCTTGGCGGAACGCTTTGCCGACAAGCGTCCGACTGGACATATGCTCCCGCACATGCCTCCATGGATATTAGAGAGCAAGTTGCTCCCCTCTTCCCGAGTGATGCACTTCAGAAGAATTCCGTTTCTACTCCAGCGATATAGGTCCCCACCTACCAGAGTATAGCACTTGGCCTTGCTGCAATTTTCTCGGCTGACGCATCATCGTCGGGGATCACTTGGTCCCGCAGGAAGGCTAGGATAGGATCCATCCACTGCCCTTCATGGCCAAGTGTGGCGATCACGGGGTGATCCCCTGGGTACTCCGCCTGGCCAGGCTTTTCCCCAAGTGCCGCACCAGCGGCACCACCATATTCCCTCCCGTAACCGGGGGCTGAGACAGGTGGACTGCCTTCCCTCCTTGAATTGGAGGCCGCGGCATTCGTACTGTCCTCCCCACCTGAGTCGGAGGCCGCGACAGATACACCATCTTCCCCACCTTGAACGGGGGCTGTGACGTACGGTCGCGTAAGCCTTTCTTCAAAGACCCCGACCGTAACAACAGATCTTGATGACGTGAGCTGTGAAAGCCCGTTCGCCATATGGTTGTCACGTCGAGGGATATGGATATATCCCAGTCCTTCAAAGTGGTGATCCATCTTTCTGACCTCCACCAGGTACACGGCCATGGTGGGGTCAGAACACTGAAATTCCTTTCGCGCCTGATTGACGACCAGCAGGGAGTCGCCCTTAACTTGGAGGTGCCAGCCGCCTAATGCCGAAGCGGCGTGCAGCCCTGTCAGCAGGTCCTCATATTCGACGATGTTGTTGGTGGCCTTGAAGTCCAAGGCGACCGCATACTAGAGGATGTCGCCGGTCGAGGAGATCAGGACAACTCCAGCCCCCGCGCCTTCGAGCCTGAAGGAGCCATCGAAGAACAAAGTCCAGGGAGAAGGCGCGAGCATCTCTTCGGCTTCAGGAGCGGCGGGAGTCCATTCGGCAATAAACTCCACCAACTTTTGGCTCTTAATGGCATGCGGGGTACAAACTTGAGATAGAATTCCCATAGCTCCACCGACCACTTAGCGGCACGGCCTTCAGCTTCTCGGTTGTGGAGGATCTCTCACAGAGGGTAGGCAGTGATCGCCGTGATCTCTCACCCCTGGAAGTAGTGTCGCAACTTCCTGGACGCCATTAGGACGACGTACAGCATCTTCTGTGCTTGCGGGTACTTGGTCTAAGCTGATGAAAATGATGGAAAAGGGGGTGATAAGGGCAGTGATTTACTCCAAAGACATTCTTCATAATGACAAGAGTTTGCAAACTGAAATTCCTAAAATCAATGAAGTCTTGCAGCAGTACTCAGATATCATTGTTGAACCCATTGAATTGCTTCTGATAAGAGAGTGTGATCACAAAATTTCTTTAATACAAGAGTTTAAGATAGTCAATGTAAGGCCATATCGACTTCCTGTCTATAAGAAGAATGCAATAGAAGACTTGATAGAGGGCTTATTGTGGTCAAGGGTAATCAGACCTAGCGTGAGTCCCTTTTCTTCACCGACCATCTTGGTTAAGAAAAAGGACGAAACATGGAGGCTTTGTATTGATTACCAGCAATTGAATTCAAATACCGTTAATAACAAATACCCAATCCCTGTCATTGAAGACCTATTAGATGAATTGCATGGAGCCAAATATTTTTCAAAGATAGATTTACTGTCCAGATATCATCAGATACGCAAGAACATTGAAGATATATACAAAATTGCTTTCAGTACGCATACAAGACATTATGAGTACTTGGTTATGCCTTTTGGGCTAACAAATGTTGTAACATCCCAAAATTTCAGCTATTTAATTAATTAATATTATTTTATTGCTAAATATGAATTTTGTGAATTTTCTGGATTTTATTGGATTTTCTGAGATTTATTTGAATTCTTTTGAATTAAAATACATTATCTTTTGTCAAGAAATAATTATAAAAGATATTTGCAAAATAAAGTTTTGAGAAAATATTTTATTAAAGTCCAGAATGTCTCAAAGTATTTTTGAGAATTTTATGGGAATTTTTAGAGTATTTTTAAGGCCCCAAATAAATCAAAACATTTAATCGGATTATCTAAAATAGGAAATTCAGGAAATTATGGAATGAACGAGAACGGGCCCGCCCGACATCGCGGCCGATTGGCCGGATTTAATCGGGATCTTTGCCGACCGTTGGATTAATATCCAACGGCCTTTATCAAGCATCCCAAAAGAGGAAACCCTAGACGAATCCTCGACCGCCGATGTCCATCGGCGACATCGCTCATCGCCTCCGATCCGAATCGCCCGCCTTCCAAAATCATCGCCGCCTTCCAAAATTGCCGCCCTTGAACTTTCCATCCACGCCGCGCCATGCCGAGTATAAAGGACCCTTTAGCACCCTTGATGATCACCACATCTCGCCACGCGCCTTTGCTGCTGAGCCACCGCCGAGAAACACGGAGAACATCGTGAACGCCGCCGGAGTTCTTGAATCTTTGCGCCGCGATTTCCCGACGCTAGGAATTCTCTTCCACCGTTCCGAGGGTCAGATCGGGATCGTCGCGCCAAGGAGAAGCGGTGCCGCTACCTCTTCGTCGCCGGAAGCCTCGCAGCATTGCCGCCTTCACCTTCGTCTTCGTCTCCCAGAGTCGCCGCCGCCAAGCCTTCGTTACTCGGGAGCTCGAGCGCTGGTCGGATCATCAAGCGACGGACGGGATTGGTCCACGCCGACGCCGAGGTAGGGTTGATGCTTCGCTGACGCGTGTCGCCACGTGGGATGAAGCGCTGAGGTGGCGGTGAGTTGGCGCCACGCGAGCACCTGTGTCAGCTGACGCCGAAAAATCGGATTTTTCCATATAAAAATAATTCACTAAATTCGGAATTTCTAATTTTAGGGTATTTTCAGGATTTTCAAACTTCAAAACTTTATAACTTTTGCATACGAACTCTGTTTGAGGTGATTCAAATTCCTAAAAATTTGTAAAATTGAGATCATTCTAATGGTGGCTTTTATTTGAATTTTTGAATTTGTTTGCTCTTTTGTTTTGGTTTTATTTGCTTTTCTCTCGATTCGCAGAGACGTTGAATTGTGCGAGGCTTCTAAGGATTTCTCACCAGAATTATTTCCAGACCAGAGCAGGAGCTTAACGAAGGCAAGTTGTGCTTTGATCATGTTGCACCCATAAATTAGATTGCATGCTATTTTGGTTTACCTTATCACTTGTTATTTCATGAGTACAAATGATTTTGACCTAGATTGGGATTTAGATATTATACCCTCTTGAATTACACCCTACCTTGTTAAATTGTATGCCATAATCCACTTGTTACCCTAGGTTGGTTAATTATAGTTGGTTAAATAGAAAATCAACATGGATGGTTAGAACGGAATAGAATTGCTTAGCCATGCCACGTCATCACATGTTCATGAAACATTGCTTAATAATTTTGACTAATGGAATATGGAACAATGATGATAACTTGTGGGCCATGTGTGGTTGCACAAAGAGATTGAGTTGCTGTGACAGCGGAGTCACGCAACAATGTTGATTTGTGAAGAGCACGTGGTGCTTGGTAACCAACCGGGAGGGTAATCACTTTAGATTAAAGCAAGTGGAAGGGGCAAGTATGCCAAGGTGGGCTCGGTGGAGCTGAGGGTATGCGTATGTCTTGCTTTAATCAATCTTAAGGACTTAACCTTGCGAGCCTTTGACCTGAGTCAAACTTGCGTACCACATCGCTCATATGGGGCAATTTAGTGACTAATTTGCAAATACTTAACTTAAGTGCTATCATGGTGGTGTGAGTCCGGGGGTTACGGAGGAAACTCACATGGCGCAAGAGGGGGGCCCTGTTGCGGTGGTTTTAGCCCTTCAGTGTTGAAACCTTAGCGGGTAGCACTGGGTTAAGAGGATGCATTGTAAAGGCTTTGTTATAATCGTCACTTTGTGTGGTGCATGGTTATATCGTGTGGGTAAAGTGCATAACCTCCGCAGAGTGTACAATCTATTCGGATAGCCGTGTTTCACCAGTATTGAGCAATGCTCGGAATTACATCAAGGGGTAGTTAATTAAAACTTGTCAATCGGATGGGATGGCAGGATGCCATGTGGATAATCGAACTTGGTTTAGGATGGAAACCGGGTTTATTTGAGAACCATCAATCTATTTACTTGTTATTATTTGTTTTATTGTCTTTTTCAATCTATGTATCGTATTGTTCTTAAATGTCGCCATCGCTTATGAGCCACTTAGCCATTCCTTTGGAATAAGCTCGCATATAGCTATAATAGAATCGCATTCTGCACAACTTGTTGAGTACGTGTTGGTGTACTCACCCTTGCTTACAAACCAACAACAAAGGAGGAGTCATCGCTCTGTGCTTGAGGAGGACTTTCGTGGACGCGAGTCACTAGGCCAAGCCTTGTCACGCCTGTGGTGTAATCGATGAGTCACTACGCCTTCTACGATTTTCCATTGATTTGTCTTATTTTATCTTAGTCTTGCCCTATGAGGCCGAATAAATGTAAGTGATCATAAGATCATACACTAGTTACATTAAATAAATGAAGTCTTATTGTTATTATCGTTGTGTATGATGTGATGCTTACCGATGTTAAGCCGTGTGCACTAGCATTGATCCTGGGAATAGTGCGGCATACACGGTGGATCCGAATTGGTAAATTCAGGTCACTACAGAGGTGGTATCAGAGCATACTGACTGTAGGTCTTGGCCCTAGTTGGTAGAAGAGTCCAAAGCTATTTTCTAAAAAGAAAAACCATAAAGTGGCTAAGACAACATCCTTGACTCGTCTTATTCTCTACTCCTTACCTTTGCTGAAAATTTACCCCAAATTTTTTGAAGAGACCGCTTGAAGATTGAGGACTTATCTATTTCTCTTTTAATTAGATGAGGATGGTCCAAGAGTACGGAGAGCAGGAAGGAGGTTACGCTGCAGAACTATGGCGCATGATGAGGATGCTCGGAGGCTTCGACAGGCCGATCTACCGAGGGGAGACCATAGTACGTGCCGGACTTGACGTTGGCTGGAGGGTTCAGATTACGATCTACACACGAGCAAGGGCACGAGGAAGTCGTACCATCCACATCATCGTCGGAGATCTACGCCGAGGCCGGATCCGCAAAGAAAGACGCTTGGCGATGAGACAACTTGCTCGCACCTACCCCAAGAGCTGGAAGGCACGTGTTTCGCCATCATCCACGCCGGACAACCGCTATGATCGGAGCCAATAAGGAAGAGAATGCCATGATCGCCATTTAGCCGATATGTCATCGCTACAGAGGATGCCATCGATGACATGGCTCTGGAGCTACGAAGAGCCCGAGAGGAGGCCCGAAAGACAGAAGCTCGGTTACAAGAGGTTTTGGTTCAGTCTCTCCGAAAGGTCCATGAGTTGGAGGACGCACTATTTGGATCTGAGCCAGAGCCGGAGATGGAGCTACACGACCCCGACCCAGGAGACAGACCCGGAGTCCGACTTCGACGGATGAGAGACTTAGGATTAAGTTGAGACTCGAATGTTGAGTCGCGTCCATAAGATAGCATTACCAATTGTAATAGACGTTAAGGTTGAGTGGTTATTTGGATCTTATTGTTTGCTGAGTGTGCAGTATGAGTTGCAAAGCTCTTAGGCTTATGTAAGCAACCATACCAAGTTATTCAATAAAGTGTTTAAGTTTGGGTTAAACCTGTTTTCCCCGCTTTAGGAATTCTTATATCTCATCTGTGCTATTTCTACCCCCTCCTAAACCCCAAGCAGATGGTGAATACTCATGCAACAATGGAGCGTCAGAAGTGGTCTCCACGGAATGACCATGATGGAACACCACCGCAACCAAAGACCGCCGAGAGATCCGCAGAACTTGGGAGCTTTTCGGCAAAGACAGACTCAAACTTATGCAGCATAATGATGCAAACAAATGCAGACTGGTCGCCAAGCCTGCCGCAGAACGTCTCGCAAAGAAGGCAACAATGGGCCACGAACCACTCCAAGTTGGTCGATTTCATGAGAACTCGTCCTCCGACATTCTCGGGCAATGTCAATCCATTGGAGGCCGATGATTGGTTGAGAACCATGGAGAAGAAAGCGCACATCACGCAATGTGAGGGCAATGAGAGGGTGTTGTATGCTTGCGCCAGCTTGGAAGGAACCGCTGCGAATGGTGGGAGAACTATCGCAGCAAGCATGAAGCTCCACAGGAGATCACATGGGAGGAATTTTCAACTGCTTTTCGCCAGTACCATGTGCCAGAAGGGATGATGGATCTCAAGAAGGAAGAGTTTAGGGCTTTGAAACAAGGAGGCCAGTCAGTGGCTGAGTATCTGAATAAGTTTACTCAGTTGGCACGCTATGCACCTGAGGATGTGGCTACAGACAAGGCCAGGCAGTCCCGCTTTCTCAAGGGGTTAAACTCAGGACTGCAGGTGGGATTAATCACCCACACCTTCCCTGACTTTCAGGAGCTGGTTAATAAAGCTTTGATCCTTGAGGATAAGCGCAAGGAGTTGGGAGAAGACCGCAAGCGCAGGATGGCTAGCCAGGCAGGACGGCCAAATCATCTCAGGTTGAGGATGACACCTCAGCAGTTTGCCAAGATTCAGCCTTAGTTGCCGAATAGGGCACCAGTTCCGACACCTCGCCCCGCTAGTCAGAATTTTCAGACTCCAGTGCCAATGGGCAATGCAGGTTCAGGGAGTCAACAGCCTGATGCTAGAAGATGTTTTGCATGCCATGAGCTTGGGCATTTTGCCAACAAGTGCCCGAAGAAGGGAGGAATTACACCAGTCCGCTTCAATTTGAGCAGCACCCCAGCTAAGACCCTAGTGGCAGGAGGAAATCGAGTGCCGCCATTGCGAGGCGTCGCCTCGGGCGACCGTGCGTGGAAGGATCAACCACATCACGCCGATGGAGCTCAGAGGCATCGGATGTCGATTGGGTAAGTTCCTAGTTAACTCAAGACGCCTACGCTTTTATTTGATTCGAGCTTCAGATTCATTCGTTTTCTGAGTTTTGCTTTGAAGAATGGATTTGTCGTCGAAACCTTAAATGTGTGCTTTTAGTCCAAACCCGTGATCGAACTCCAATCTAACCTTGGGTGTTTAGGAGTTAAGTTGCTTATGAATGGGATAGAGTTCCTAGCGAATCTCATCTTGTTAGATACCCAAACCTTAGATGTTATCTTAGGGATGGATTGGTTGTCAAAACACAAGGCTGTTTTGGATTGTGGCCAAAAAATGGTGACCTTAGCAAACACTAATGGTGAGAAGGTGGAAGTGCGTGCTACCGCAGTTCGTGATGGTCAGTTGATGATCAACAATATGAAGGTGATTAATTTGGAGGATGTACCAGTGGCTAGAGATTATCCGGAAGTATTTCCTGAGGATTTACCAGGCATGCCGCCAAATTGGGACATCGAGTTTGTCATAGAGTTGGTACCCGGAACAGCACCGATAGCAAAAAGACCATATAGGATGCCAACCGATGAGTTAGTTGAGATGAAGAAGCAAATTGAGGAATTGCTTGAGAAGGGATTCATTCGGCCAAGTTCTTCCCCGTGGGGAGCGCCAGTTTTATTTGTCAGGAAGAAGGATGGAAGTTTAAGAATGTGCATCGATTATCGTGCACTTAATGAGGTGACCATCAAGAATAAGTACCCATTGCCAAGGATTGATGACTTGTTTGATCGCTTGAAGGGGCAGCAGCTTTTCCAAGATAGATCTTCGATCAAAGTTATCATCGATTGAGGATTAGAGCGAGGACATTCCAAGACAAAGATTCTCAACCCGTTATGGACATTATGAGTTTACAGTCATGTCATTTGGATTAACCAATGCCCCAGCCTATTTCATGAACCTCATGAATAATGTATTCATGGAATACTTGGATAAGTTTGTGGTTGTCTTTATTGATGACATCCTCGTGTATTCCAAGTCGGCAGAAGAGCACGCCAAGCACTTGAGATTGGTTTTGGAAAGGTTACGTGATCAGCAATTATATGCCAAGTTCAGCAAGTGTGATTTCTGGAAGGAGAAGGTGGAATTCCTTGGCCATGTAATGACTGCTAAAGGAATTGCAGTAGACCCAAGTAAAGTAGAAGTCAGAATGAATTGGGAGCAACCAAGACGATCACACAGATCCGTAGTTTTTCGAATGGCGGATATTACCGCCGATTCATTGAAGGATTTTCGACGATTAAGTAGACCTCTTACGCAATTGTTGAAGAAGGAGAAGAAGTTTGCATGGACGCCGAAAAGTAGAACAGCCAGAGTTAAAGAAGAGATTGACATCTGCCCCTTTGTTGGTATTGCCGGATGTGCAAAACAGTTTTGACATTTACTGTGATGCATCGCGGCAAGGTCTTGGATGTGTGTTGATGCAGGATGGCAAGGTGGTGGCTTACGCATCTAAGCAGTTGAGGCCGCATGAAGGAAATTATCCAACGCATGACTTGGAACTAGCGGTAGTAGTTCATGCTTTAAAGTTATGGTGTCATTATCTCATCGAAATAGATGTGAGATATACACGACCATAAAAGTTTGAAGTACATATTCACTCATCGGATCTTAACATGAGGCGAGAAGATGGTTGAATTGATAAAGGATTATAATGTTGGAATCCATTATCATCCTCGAAAAGCTAATGTAGTGGCTGACGCTTTGAGTCGAAAGAGCCATAATGTGAATTCATTGGTGGTGAGCAAGCGGTGGGAGTTGTGCAAAGAATTTCAGAAGTTGAGATTAGAAGTTGTGCCGCAAGGATTTATTGCTGCATTGGAAGTGAAACCAACCTTGGAGGATAGAATCCGGGAAAAGCAGAGTAAGGATGAGAAAATCAGCAGGATCAAGTCCAAGAAGGATGAAGGATTAGCTGAGGATTTCTCGGTAGATGGGCAAGGAACCCTGTGGTTCAAGGGTCGGATTTGTGTGCCGAACGAGAAAGAACTTAAGCAGTTGATTCTTGAGGAGGCTCACGATTCCAAGTATTCTATTCATCCTGGAAGTGCTAAGATGTATCAGGATCTTAAGGGAAGATTTTGGTGGCCTAACATGAAGCGTGAAGTCGCAGAGCACGTAGCATTGTGTGATGTATGCCAGAGGGTGAAGGCGATGCATCAGAAGCCTGCCGGATTGTTACAGCCAATGAAGATTCCGGAATGGAAGTGGGAGGAGATTGGAATGGATTTTATCATAGGATTGCCCAAGACTCAGAGAGGTTATGACTCAATATGGGTGATCATTGACCGGTTAACTAAAGTCGCTCACTTCATCCCGGTGAAGACGACTTATTCGGGAGACAAATTGGCAGAGTTGTATATGTCAAGGATTGTATGTTTGCATGGTGTACCTAAGAAGATTGTGTCGGATCGAGGTACCCAGTTTACCTCAAGATTTTGGGACAAGTTGCATGAAGCCATGGGTACTCGCTGAATTTTAGCACCGCATATCATCCGCAGCATGATGGTCGACCGAGAGGGTTAATCGATTTTGGAGGACATGTTGAGAGCTTGTGCGATATCATATAGTACCTCTTGGGATAAATGTTTGCCATATGCGGAGTTCAGTTATAACAACAGTTATCAGGCAAGTTTGCAAATGTCACCATATGAAGCCTTGTATGGACGAGCCTGTCGTACCCCGTTGAATTGGAATGAGACAGGAGAGCGTTCGGTGTTTGGACCTGAGATTCTTAGGGAGGCCGAAGATCAAGTTGCCATGATCAGGGAGAGATTGAAGACAGCGCAGTCAAGACAGAAGAGTTACGCTGATAATCTCCGTCGTGACTTAAGTTTTGAGCCCAATGATTATGTGTACCTTAGGGTTACTCCCCTTAAAGGTGTTAAGAGGTTTCATGTCAAGGGAAAGCTTGCACCTAGGTTTGTGGGGCCGTTTAAGATATTGAGCCGTCGAGGAGAGGTTGCCTACCAGTTGTTATTGCCAGAGTCATTGGCAGGTGTGCATGACGTGTTCCATGTGTCACAACTCAAGAAATGTCTTCGAGTGCTAGCTGAGCAGACGCCGTTGGAGGCTATTGAGTTGCAGGAGGATCTAACCTACAAGGAACACCCGATCAAGATTTTGGATGTGATGGAGCGTAGAACCAGAAATAAGACCACTCGCTTTTGCAGAGTTCAATGGAGTAATCATTCAGAGAATGAAGCCACCTGGGAGCGTGAAGATGATCTGAAGGCAGAATTCCCAAACCTATTCTCTAGTCAGCCCTGAATCTCGGGGTCGAGATTCCGTTAAGGGGGGAGGTTTGTAACATCCCAAAATTTTAGCTATTTAATTAATTAATATTATTTTATTGCTAAATATGAATTTTGTGAATTTTCTGGATTTTATTGGATTTTCTGAGATTTATTTGAATTCTTTTGAATTAAAATACATTATCTTTTGTCAAGAAATAATTATAAAAAGATATTTGCAAAATAAAGTTTTGAGAAAGTATTTTATTAAAGTCCAGAATGTCTCAAAGTATTTTTGAGAATTTTCTGGGAATTTTTAGAGTATTTTTAAGGCCCCAAATAAATCAAAACATTTAATCGGATTATCTAAAATAGGAAATTCAGGAAATTATGGAATGAACAGTAATGGGCCCGCCCGACATCAGGCCGACGGCCAGATTTAATCGGGATGTTTGCCGACCGTTGGATTAAAATCCAACGGCCTTTATCAAGCATCCCAAAAGAGGAAACCCTAGATGAATCTCGACCGCCGATGTCCATCGGCGACATCGCTCATCGCCTCCGATCGAATCGCCGCCGCCTTCCAAAATCATCGCCGCCTTCCAAAATCGCCGCCTTGAACTTTCCATCCACGCCGTGCCATGCCGAGTATAAAGGACCCTTTAGCACCCTTGATGATCACCACATCTCGCCGCGCGTCTTTCTTTGTTGAGCCACCGCCGGAGAAACAAGGAGAACGTCGTGAACGCTCGCCGGAGTTCTTGAATCTTTGCGCCACAATTTCCCGACGCTTAGAATTTCTTCCGCCGCCCGAGGGTCGATCGGATCGTCGCGCCAAGGAGAAGCGGTGCCGCTACCTCTTCGTCGTGCGGGAAGCCTCGCAGCCGTTGCCGCCTTCACCTTCGTCTTTGTCTCCGGTAGTCTACGCCGCCGCCAAGCCTTCGTTACTCGAGAGCTCGGAGCGCCGTCGGATCATCAACGGACGGACGGGATTGGTCCACGTCGACGCTGAGGTAGGGTTGATGCTTCGCTGACGCGTGTCGCCACGTGGGATGAAGCGCTGAGGTGGTGGTGAGTTGGCGCCACGCGAAAGCACTGTCGGTCACCGACTGAAAAATCGGATTTTTCCATATAAAAATAATTCACTAAATTCGGAATTTCTAATTTTAGGGTATTTTCAGGATTTTCAAACTTCAAAACTTTATAACTTTTGCATACGAACTCCGTTTGAGGTGATTCAAATTCCTAAAAATTTGTAAAATTGAGATCATTCTAATGGTGGCTTTTATTTGAATTTTTGAATTTGTTTGCTCTTTGGTTTTGGTTTTTATTTGCTTTTCTCTCGATTCGCGTAGACGTTGAATTGTGCGAGGCTTGGAAGGATTTCTCACTCAGAATTATTTCCGCATCGTGAGCAGGAGCTTAACGAAGGCAAGTTGTGCTTTGATCATGTTGCACCCATAAATTAGATTGCATGCTATTTTGGTTTACCTTATCACTTGTTATTTCATGAGTACAAATGATTTTGACCTAGATTGGGATTTAGATATTATACCCTCTTGAATTACACCCTACCTTGTTAAATTGTATGCCATAATCCACTTGTTACCCTAGGTTGGTTAATTATAGTTGGTTAAATAGAAAATCAACATGGATGGTTAGAACGGAATAGAATTGCTTAGCCATGCCACGTCATCACATGTTCATGAAACATTGCTTAATAATTTTGACTAATGGAATATGGAACAATGATGATAACTTGTGGGCCATGTGTGGTTGCACAAAGAGATTGAGTTGCTGTGACAGCGGAGTCACGCAACAATGTTGATTTGTGAAGAGCACGTGGTGCTTGGTAACCAACCGGGAGGGTAATCACTTTAGATTAAAGCAAGTGGAAGGGGCAAGTATGCCAAGGTGGGCTCGGTGGAGCTGAGGGTATGTGTATGTCTTGCTTTAATCAATCTTAAGGACTTAACCTTGCGAGCCTTTGACCTGAGTCAAACTTGCAGCCACACGTCTGTTATGGGGCAGCCTAGCTGACTAATTTGCAAATACTTAACTTAAGTGCTATCATGGTGGTGTGAGTCCGGGGGTTACGGAGGAAACTCACATGGCGCAAGAGGGGGCCCTGCTTGCGGTGGTTTTAGCCCTTGATGTTGAAACCTTAGCGGTAGCATCGGGTTAAGAGGATGCATTGTAAAGGCTTTGTTATAATCGTCACTTTGTGTGGTGCATGGTTATATCGTGTGGGTAAAGTGCATAACCTCTGCAGAGTGTACAATCTATTCGGATAGCCGTGTTTCACAGTATTGAGCAATGCTCGGAATTACAAATCAAGGGTAGTTAATTAAAACTTGTCAATCGGATGGGATGGCAGGATGCCATGTGGATAATCGAACTTGGTTTAGGATGGGCGGGTTTATTTGAGAACCACTGAATCTATTTACTTGTTATTATTTGTTTTATTGTCTTTTTCAATCTATGTATCGTATTGTTCTTAAATGTCGCCATCGCTTATGAGCCACTTAGCCATTCCTTTGGAATAAGCCTGCATATAGCTATAATAGAACCGCATTCATGCACAACTTGTTGAGTACGTGTTGGTGTACTCACCCTTGCTTACAAACCAACAACAAGTGGAGGAGTCATCGCTTTGTGCTTGAGGAGGACTTTCGGTGGACGCGAGTCACTAGGCCAAGCCTTGTCACGCCTATGGTGTACTAATGAGTCACTACGCCTTCTACGATTTTCCATTGATTTGTCTTATTTTATCTTAGTCTTGCCCTATGAGGCCGAATAAATGTAAGTGATCATAAGATCATACACTAGTTACATTAAATAAATGAAGTCTTATTGTTATTATCGTTGTGTATGATGTGATGCTTACCGATGTTAAGCCGTGTGCACTAGCATTGATCCTGGGAATAGTGCGGCATACACGGTGGATCCGAATTGGTAAATTCGGGTCACTACAAATGCCCCGGCAACATTTCAGGCATTGATGAACAAGCTACTGGCCAGATTTTTGAGAAGAAGTGTGTTGATATTTTTTATGATATTTTGATATATAGTCCAACATTGGATAAACATGTGGAACACCTAAAGCAAGTGCTTGAGATCTTGAGGGATAATAAGCTATTTGTTAAAGGTAGTAAGTGTATATTCGGGCAAGAACAGGTGGAGTACCTTGGTCACATCATCAAGGGGGATGGAGTGGCAACTAATCCCGACAAAATTTAGGCAGTGCAAGAATGGCCGATTCCCAAAACCATAACACAGCTGAGAGGTTTTTTGGGGTTGGCTGGTTATTACAGGAGATTCATCAAAGATTTTGGAGTAATTTGTCAGCCCTTATTTGATTCTTTAAGAAGAAATGCTTTCAAATGGGGAGAAGAACAACTCAAATCTTTTACTGAGATTAAGAAGGCTCTCACCAATGCTCTTGTATTGGCAATTCCCAACTTTTCTCTGCCCTTCATCTTGGAAACCGATGCTAGTGAAAGTGGGTAGGGTGTTGTATTGATGCAAGGAGGAAAGCCGATATCATACATGAGTAAGACTATTGGTCCAAAAATGTAACATCTTGAAAATTTTAAATATTAAAATAAAAATATAAAAATTTAGAAAATAAAATTGAATAAAATTTTCAGTTAAAATTTAAAGAATAAATTAAAATCTTATCCTTCATCTCAACATGTCGAAATCAACCTTAATCAAAGGATGAGCTGCAAAATAAAATTTACAGATCAATCAAACTATGAAAATGAATTGAAAGTAAAATTCAATTTGAAATTTCATTTAATCATAAATTTTCTTGAATTTTGGTTCTTAAGAAATCCTTTTTAGTATAAATTGAAATGATGGATAAAGAGAGGAGCAAAAAGATTACAACAATAAAATAAATAAAAATTTTATATAAAATTAGGAAAATCCAAGTGACTCATTTATAAATTTTAAAATGTCATATCAAGCATTTATGGGCAAATTAAATGTTATTTAATGAATCTTGACTAGCAATAGTAAAAATGTCAGAATTAAATGAAAATATTCCATCATCATTTCGATCTGAAAATTTTATATTATCTTCTGTAAACATGAATACATCCACGGTAAAAATTAAAGAAATTAATAAATTAATTTATGATATTTAAAAATTCAAAAATAGAGAGATTAGAAAACTAGTAATCTGATTGTCAGAATTTTAATAAATTTAATACAAAATATTTAAATCTCAAAATTTCACTGAAGACTCATTTGATATGAGGAACTAATATAAAAATTTTAAAAAGTTTTTAAGATTTATAAGATTTATTCGAATTCAGATTCTCGTTTGATAAATCCAAAATCGAAAATCAAGCGAGTCCTATTCCGTTTGGTTGGATTTATTTTAGATTCTGCATTCCAAGTTACCAAACGGGGCCTTAGTCTTGATAAATCCAAAATCGAAAACAGAAATATGTGCATTGTACCTTGTCAGAATTTTTGTAAATTCTGTGGATAATATTTTCCTCTGAAATTTATACATTAAGAAGATAACTGACAGTCCGTTGCAGAAAAATCTCATAAATTTTTGATGAGACACGAAACCAATCCATTAAAACCATCTGCTCAGACTTGCAACTTGTTTCCATTTTTGCTCGGCTCCCCATCTCTTTCTCTGTCAAGTGGGGTCGGTTTCCTATTTGGGACCACTGGACAGCCTCCCCGCCTGGCCTTCTTCTACCTCCAGACGCTGGTGCCCCCGAGCCATTTCTCCTTTGCGCGCCTCTGTAGCCTGCGTCATTCTTCTGCAGCTCGTCCGGGCGACCACTGCTTTGCCGCCACGACGACTCCACGCGGCCACCTCCTCCGTGTTTCCCGGGCGCCATCATGCCTCCCCATGTGCAACATAGCCCTGCCTCTGCCGTGCCCATGCTCTTCCCTGTGCTGCACTGCGTTCTTCTGGCCGAGGCTTTACCTGAACTCGAGCTCAACCGGCCAGGTTTTACCTCTTCCTCGCTTATAAAAGGCGCCAAGCAATCGCCAGAGGCCGCGCATCACTTCCCCCTCACATTCCCCTTTCTTTCATCAACCGAGTTGCCAAAATCTCCATTCTTTCCCGCCATTGCTGAGAAATCTCGAGCTCAATTCAAACGCTAAATCGAATCGAATTAGCAACCAAATCCAAATTAAAAGGAGTAGTATCACTAAAACCCATTAAGAATCAATACTCCTCAAAAATATTTGGTCTTCGCCATGCAAAAACTCACCACACCCTTCTGTTCTTCTTCCCCAACTCCGGTCACCGTGGGCAGCTCAATCCAATGTCTCTCCCGCCGAAATAACCACAAAAATAGATCCCCTAGTATCCCCTTATGCTTAAAATGCTACCGATTCATTCCCTAGAACTCTGTTCATCTTCTCCGGTGAGCTACCATTTCCACCGCCGCTTGACCTCGACGGCAGACCACCTCCGACCGAATCGGTACTGTCATCGGGCGTGTCTCACTGAGCTTCCTCTCCCGGTACCCTCATTGTCGTCGGAGGATCACCGGAAAGCCACCGCCGGCCAGCCCTAGCGAAGAACTCTGTTCTGCCTCACTGGCCGAGCGAACCCCATCAGTCAGTGTCACAAAAGGGCTACAGATCAAAGGTGAAAGGCGCTTTCCCAGTTCCACAAGTGTATTTCTATTTTTCCTAGCCGATTAAACATCAACCTTAAATATCTTCTGTATACTTAATCAAAATAAGATGAAACAAAATCATAAATTCATATAAAATCATGTGTATTCAGAATATACAACAATATTAAAAATTTTAAAACACGTAAGAGTTATTTGAATTAAATATTGTTAATAACCTTAATATGGCCTTTATATTAAATCAATGCACAATAAACCTTAAAATAATAAAATAAAATTTTATATGATTATAAGACCAGGATGAATTCAAATATACCAAAATATTTGATTTTTGAATCATAGAACAATTATTAAAATTTCAAAGGAGATAAAAACACTATTATGGACATTATTGCACATATGAAAAACATAACTTCTAAAATCATAAAATAAATATTCAGGTGCTTCTGAAACCATGGGAAATTAAATTATGTAAAAACATTTAATTTTTGATCTATGTTTAAATTAATTGCCTTGCAATCATTAATAAGCCCTAATAGGGCCAATAATAAAAATAAGAATATGACAACTCATAAAATAATGAAAATTTTTATATAAGCTTCTGGAGCCAGTAAAGGCCCATGTATGCAAAAATATTTAAAATCAAACTTAGTTTGCATTCAGATAACAAAAGGAAATGCAAATTAAGAACAATAAATAAATAAGTAATCTATTGCGGTTAAAGTCAAAATAATGCAAAACCAACTTTAAAATGTTTCTAGGGTTGCACTCTATTAATGCCAAAAGAATTAATAAAAGATCTTGCGTAGGGTAGTCATAAGCTAAAGTGAAACCCGACTCAATATTGCATTAATATTGTGATCATTTATGCTGCTTCAGCAACAGATTAAATAACTCGTTTAAATGTTATAATTTATAAAACTAGTTTAAAAACACTTTAAAAAGTCCATACTACCATATTCCGAAGAAAGAATCTTACTTCAACATAATTTACATATTAATTTTGTTAGTATAATAACCTTAAGTGTTAACATTCTAGTCATCTGTAAAACGAATATTCGAACGTTAGTTGCAAATAAGAAATCAATGTTTATGACATTTTTATCACCATAACCTTCTCAAATATCATAAAAATGAGACCAGTAGCCTAAATCAATAGATCTAACTTACGTAAAACTAATTCTGTACAATATCGATCAAAGAATAAGCACTATTTATACATGAACAAATTGTGATCACTTAAGCCTTTTCGGCAACCCGGAAAACATCACGTCTAAATACGAATCATGTAACAAATAGTCTAGAAATGATCCTTAGGATATGATCTACAACAATCTGGAAATTTTTTCATATTTTAGCTTGCTTTGAATCTGAATCCTGATAAAGCAAAACACTTAGTGATAAGGATACTAAAAGTATAATATGAATAGTAAAAGATTATGAACCTTGCAACTAATGATTAATTCTATTAATCTAAACAATTTTTGCATCTTGAATTCGTAAAATAAAATTAATAAATTCATAAAGAGCAATCCCTGTTCTTTGTAAAGAGTCTTTATTTGCTTTTCTATCTATTTTCTTTTTCCCTTATTAAAGTTTATTATTCGCTATATTTTCGTTGGGACGACGTGTAGAACTCGATGTTACCAACTCCGTCACCGTCAATGCCAGCTGCGACCATGACTTCATCGTAAACGACAAATAAGCAAGGCAAGCACCCCTTTGATCATGTTGATCCCATAATTTATTTTCCTTTTGTTATCAAATGATTTCATGCATGCGATTATTTTCTGTAAATTTGCTACTTTGTGGTAATGGTAGAATATACCTTTTATTTCATGAAACCCCCTTGATAAGTATGGATATGTGAACCTTGATGACTATAGGGAAGGAGTTAGACAATACATAATGTCAATTTGGGTATAAGCGATTTAATAACCATGCTTAGCCATGCTTTAAAACCAATGATAAATCAATGATGATGATGATCAGATCAAAAGTTGTTTTGAGAAATTGAAAATGTGTTTGGGCTATGATGTTAATGGTTATTGGTATTTTAGGTAAAAATCTAAAATAAAACTATGATTTTGATGCGGTCAATTATTAGCAATAGCCGGATGTACAAGAGGACTTGTACGTAGTGTAGGGTGGAGTATTGCCCATGTCGGATTAAGGGCCGAACGTCGTATTGTATGATCCAAGATAAATCCGTGCAACCACAAGTACTGGGATGGGGCAGTCTTAACCTATTAACTTGCTTAAATCTGGCTTTGCACATTGGTAGGCGGGAGATAGTAGAAGCACTCTGGTTAGGTTTGCTTGTGAGGGGCTACCACACCGTAGTGTGGGTAAATGCATACCGATATAACTGTGTACGCCTTGTTAGGGGAAGAAACCTTCATTGCAGGGGTACTGCTCATTTTTCTATTTTTAAAAGACAGGGTATGTCTGCTATTTATGTTTCTTCTCCATAGCAAGGGTTAACGTCACTGGGCTGGTGCAAAGTCGGGTTTAGGTAATGTAACGGTTATGTCATGACTCTCTGCGGCACACCAAAGGAAGTGTGTTAATTATCGATTGCACAAAGAGTAAGTCATGTCTTGTGGGTAAAGCTGTACACCTCTGCAGAGTGTAAATCTAATTAATTAGCCGTACCCGCGGTTATGGGTGTCTTGGTGAACTGATGCGAGTTAAACTTTGATATTTTCTAAAAATGGGTTTTGGGTTGAAACTTGTTTTACAACTGTTACTTCATATCAATGGGTTGATATTGTTGGATTACATGAATTGGATTATTGGATGGATGTTTATATCTTGAAGTTAATGGGTTGACATTGTTGGACTTCATACTTGGATTATGAATCTGATCAATGAATTATTGGATAACTGGATCCTTGGATTATTCAATGCTTGGGAAAAGCTGTAAGTATCATTTATGCTTTACTTATTTGCTTATCAAACTTGCTCTTACAAATTCCGTTTGAGAAATTGCAAATTGATTTATAAATTAAAAATCTACTTTGTGCAAAATTAACCTAAACACCTCCTTTGATCCAGTTTACATTTATTGCATTTGCAAATACCATCTTAAGTCTTGCTGAGTACGAAAGTACTCAACCTTGCTTATTATGTTGTTTTAGGTGGATAAGACAACGACACTTCGAAGAATATCTTTTCGCCGCAGGTTACGAGAATTTCATGTAAAGCCGTCTTTCTGGGGATTAGCACCTTGTCAGTTGCCTGAGGGTTGGATGGGTACACTACAAGAATTGCTCATCCTGTGCTATGAATTTCTACTCTGAGTTATAAAATACATTGTATAATTAGTTCCCGCTTTAATGATATGATGTATGGATATGGTTCCAATTGTTATAAATGTGTGTACTAGCTATTGATCCAGGGACTAGTACGGAATGCACATTAGATTCTCATTTTAGTATTCTATGCTAAAATGAGGGTCGTTACAAAAAAAACTCAAGCACTATCAATCTATAATAAAAAGGCATTGGCAATATTAGAGGCTTTAAAAAAATGGAAACATTATTTAGTTGGATCCATTCTTGTCATTAGAACCGACCAACAAAGTTTGAGATACTTAGCTGATGAAAGGCTGATTGACGGGTTGCAACATAAGTTGTTGATTAAGCTCTTGGGGTATAATTACATAATAGAATACAAGAAGAGAAGGGAGAATAAGGCAGCAGATGCACTATCTAGATAGTCTCATGAGGAAGAAAGCATGGCCATTACAGCAGTAGTTCTCGAATGGATTAATGAGGTAATACAAAGTTACCAGGGAGATAAACACTGTGAAGAACTAGAGGCTAAGTTGAGAATTGAAGAAGGGAGTGCCCACCTTACACTTTACACAATGGAATATTAAGATTCAAGGGGAGAATTTGCGTGGTATCTGGCTTGAATTTGAAAGAACATTTGCTAAACTCTTTCCACAGCTTGGCATTGGGAGGCCATTCAGGAGAAAGAGCTACCTACCAAAGGGCTAAGACTGGATGAAAATGAAGGCTATGGTTTCAGATATGTCAAGTCATGTGCAATATGTCAAAAAAAAAACAAATTGAAGAATTTACCATACTTACTTCAGCCATTACCAATTCCAGACATGGCACGGACGCACATCACCATGGACTTTGCAGAGGCCTGTCGAAATCTGAGGGAAAAGATGTGGTTATGGTTGTGGTTGACAAATTCACTAAGTAAACTCATTTCATAGCCATGAGCTATCCTTATTTAGCTCTAAACTCTTCTAGGATAATGTATATAAACTCCATGGGCTTCCAACTGTGATTATCACTAATAGGGACCGAATCTTCACATTGTGATTATCACTAATAGGGACCGAATCTCCACAAGTACATTGTGGAAGGAGCTATTCAATGCCATAGGGGTAAAAATTCACTTTAGTAGTGCTTATCATCATCAAATTGGTAGCCAAACAGAGAGAGTGAACCAATGCTTTGAAAATTACTTGAGATGCATGGCTTTTTCAAACCCAAAGAAATGGCATTCGCAGTTGATGCAAGCAGAGTGGTGGTACAACACCTCATTTCACACTTCTCTGAGATTAACACCATTCTAGGCATTATATGGTAGACCACCACCTTTGATCATTGAAAATGCTTTATTCAAACCCACTACTGACGAGACAAAGAGAAGGATGCAAGAATGGTAGGCTGCAACAGAAGCCATCAAGACTAATATATAAAAAGCAAATTCAAGAATGAAGTACTTTGCTAATCAAAACAGAACAAAAAGGAAGTTTGAGATTGCTAGCATGGTCTATTTGAAAGTCCAACCTTACAGGCATAACGCTTTAGGGCTACACAAGAGTTTGAAGCTACATTCTAAATTCTATGGACCATTTTGTGTTATTGAGGAAGTGGGAAATGTGGCTTACAAACTCTTACTACTGGATGGTTGTTAGTGAAAGTGCATCTAGGCCCTTTAAGGATTTTGGTGAATAATGACAACAGGATTAAGTGACTAACGAGATTTGTAAGCTGTGTTAATAGATTATCGCATCTGGTGATAAAGTCTCAAAGCAAAAGGTCACCCTCAAACCAAAGGAGAAAAAGGCAATTTTAGACTTGATTATTTGTATCTAGTTTATTTTTTATTGAGTCTAAGGATTGCCGTACTATAAAGAGGGATATGACGAGAAATAGCTATAGAATGACTTTATGTGCTCAATGATGGATCTTAGTCGTAAAAAGGATCAAAAAGTCAAGTCTTAGATGCATTTTGATCAAATTCATTCGGAGTATCCGAGTTTGAACTCGGAATGTCCGAGTAGACCCTCTCTGTTAGATTTGGAAAATTTCCATTCGGAATGTCCGAAGTTATCTTCGGAGTATCCGAGTGGACCCTCTCTGTTAGGTCAAGAAAATTTGATTTCGGATTGTCCGAAGATTTTTTAGAGTATCCGAACGCTCGGAGTATCCGAACACTTCGGAATGTCCGAACGGATGTTCGGACTATCTGAGCTGAGTTGCTCTGTCCTTTGAACTTTATTCGTTCGGACTATCCGAACATAGGTTCGGACTGTCCGAATTGACTCGGGCTGAGCACAAAACGGCTAGTTTTGGGGAGGCTATAAATGCCTCTCCCCTCCCACCTACCAAATAGTGCATTCACTCCAAAACATTTATTGTGCTTCCTCTTCCTCTTGAGCCCTAGATTTCACTCCCTTTAGAGCTTTGATTCTTGAATCATTTAAGGGAGAGTGAGAAGAAAGATTGAGAGATCGAGAGTCCTAGATCCATCTTGAGTACCGAGTTCATTCTCTCGCGGATTTCTCGTCAATCTTTTGCTCTTGGAGGTTGAGGACTCCTAGACGGCTAGGAGTTGTCGGTGAGCTCCCAAACTTGGTGTGGAGAGCCGCCGGAAGTTTGTGAAGGTTGGATCCACCTCCGGAAGGAAAGGATTCAAAGAAGAAATAGGTGAGTACTTGGTGCAACACTTTGAGGATTAGGGTTGAAAGAGACCCCGGCTTAGTGCCGCCTCAACGGAGACGTAGGATCCCCTCAAGGATCCGAACTTCGGGTAAAAATCTTTGAGTGTTTCGTCTTCGATTCTTGGATTCTTTTTTTTCTTTTTGTGGTTGATTGAAATCTTGGGATTTCAAGTTGTGATTTTCCTTTTTGTGAAGAGTATTGGTGGGTATTCAACTACTGCAGGTACTCTAAGCTAACAAATTTCATTTGGTGCTAGTACCATTCTCTAGATAGCCTAGATCTACTTTCTTGCGTTTTTGAGCTCTGAAGCATTCGAACTATCCGAATTCAACTCGGACTATCTGAACCATTCGAACAGTCCGAAGTTTAATTTGGACACTCTGAAGATTTAAGTTTATGCTGAAGTTTGAATTTAAAATTTTATAACGCCTATTCACCCCCTCTAGGCGATATCTCGATCCTTTCAATTGGTATCAGAGTAAAATCTTCGTGATTTTGGCTTAACCGCTTGGAGAATTTGAGATGTCGCAAATAGAGAAGATTGACAAAAGCCGTGACCAAGACAAGGCCACGGGTTCTAGTAAAGGGGTTGAGATTCCATATGAATATCCTACCCTCAGAGTCTAAAGCTCTTCACCTTATGTTTCCGTGTCGTCCGGTAGAGCACCTCATTTTGATGGTACTCGCTATGCCGCATGGAAACATAAAATGAAGATGTACTTGAAATCACTTCACCCGTGTATTCAGGAGATTGTTGAGACAGATTTTAAAGCCACAGATCCAAACATGCTCACTCCCGAAGAGAAGAAGGCACAACACTTCAATGACTTGGCCGTCAATGCCTTGTTTAATGCCTTAAGCGACACCGAGTTCAACCGAGTCGACGGACTTGAAGATGCCAAGGCTATTTGGGATCGACTTATGGTCACACATGAAGGCATATCAAGTGTCCGTGAGTCCAAGATTGAGCTCATCATTGGTGAGCTAAGCCGATTCACCTTGGAAGAAGGAGAGACATACACGAAGATGTTCGATCGCTTGATGGTGTTGGTGAATCAAGCCAATGGCCTTGGGTGCACCGACCTCACTGACAAAGCAGTCATCAAGATTATCCTTCGAGTGATCACCCCTACCAATCGCAACTTGGTTCAACTCATTCGTGACCGGCCCAATTTCGACACTCTTACACCTCATGATGTGATTGGTGTTGGTGATATGCCCTAGAGGCGATCATGTGAGATGATTGTATCATATGTTTATGTTCATGTACTTATCAGTTCCATGAATAAATGTCACTTTTTGTTCATTGAGTATGACTTAATTGTGAAACACATTGGTTATATGATATTATTCTAAACGATCCCTAGTCACATATCATTATGTGGGACAATAGTGATCTGACCAGCACATGTATTGATTGATGGCAATGTTTCACATACCATAGATATGGAGATATCAAATCAATAATGTGGGCACATGTTAAAGAACATGGGGTTGGATAGACCCGCTCCGAGACACTGATGAGATTGTTATCTTAGAAGTACCATCAGGGTGTAGTCTCGAGTGGTATACCTATACGATTCTTTGACCTAAGATTCTTATTGATTCTCAGCATGCGTAATTGTATACTTTGAGGCTATCAAACGCTTCTCCGTAGCAGGGGAGTTATAAAGATAGCTTACGGGTATGCCATGAAACATGACGCAAGACATAAGAGATCAAGATGGAATTTGCCCCTCCTCGATAACGGGAGAGATATCTCTGGGCCCCTCGGTGTGAATGGATAAGGAAAAGTGCATGGTCATGCCAAAGTGATTAAAGTGTTAATCACGAATTATATCCATTACATTGACGAGTGAATTTGCAAGCTATCACAAGGGTGGCACGCTTCTCGCCTTGAGATTAACTGATATCATGTGGTAAAAGGATCCTATGTGAGTGTATCAAGGTTCAGCTGATTCGATCATTGTGTACATTAGGGGGTCAATATGTGCTGCTAGGTACCGCTATTGACTTGTAGTCTGGGAAAGGGTTCTCCGGGACCGCGGCCGACTTGTACATGAGCCTAATGGGTCACACACTTAACGGGTTGGATCATGTCTGATGGATTGGATCCATTAGTGGGTTTATGCGGATTTGGATCCTCTAGCGTCTTAATGGATTTCTTCTGTAGAAGATCCATTAGCGTGAGTCCTAGTGGGCTTCTATCGTAGAAAGCTCGTTAGTGCGCTTTATATAAAGGGGGAGTGCAGCAAAGAGGACTCTCCCCACCACAAGCCCTAACCGTCGCTGCATCCCACTGCCCCCTAAAACCCTAGCCGCACGCGTGGGTGCTAGCACACCAGCGCACGGTGATCCCACCCTGGACATGTGGATACCACAGAGGCGTCATCGCTCCTGCGTTGGCGCTGATCGATTCAATCGGCTACATCAACTGTACGACTACAACAACATTGCTGTGACAGCGATTCGCGACAAGGAGACTTGTACCATATCGTGTTCGACTACGTACAGTGCTTCGGAGCACGCGGAGGCTTCACCCACTCTACTTCCACTGCTAACATGCTCCAAGGGTAACGCTCCATGATCTTTGACTCGCATGCTTCCTGGGTCGCGGTAGAAATTTTTTTGTTTTCTGCTAGCGTAGCACCGCGTTCTTCTTCAATTGGAAGATTAATGATGGATGACATGATGATCAAGGAGGCGGAAGTGGTGGAAAAACTCAAGTCGAGTAAGAAGAAAGTCATTGCCTTGAAGGCCGTCAAAGTTGTGCATGAAGCGGAGGAAAGCGCAAGTGATGATGAAGAGTCAAGTGGTCCCTTGACCAATAGTGATTCAACAAATTCCTCAAGAAGAAGGGTTATAAGCCGGGGAGTCATTCCAAAAGCTATGGGAACAAATCAAGAGGAAGGCATTCAACCTGAAAGTGCTACGAGTGTGGGGAACCCAGCCACTTCATTGCCGAATGTCCACAAAGAGAGAAGAAGGAAGACAAACCTTACAAGAAGGACAAATACCGGGGAAAGAACAAAGAAAGGAGCAAGAAGTTCAAGCAATACAAGCACAAAGGACATGCTCACATTGGGGAGGAGTGGGACTCAAACTCTGACTCCGATTCAAGCTCGACTCCGACGGAGAAGGAGGAATTGCCTCCGTCGCCATCGCCGTGTCTTCTACCCCAACAACATTGAAGGGCCTCTTTGACAACTTAAGCGATGACGACGAAGATGCTCCAATGTGTCTTATGGCCAAGGGGCGTAAGGTATCACACAAATAATCAATCTCTTCTATTGTTGATTCATGCCTAGATGATAGTGATGATGCTAGTGACGATGATAGTGTGTTCAAGTCCATGAAGGACTTTGATATTCAAAAATTAGACTTGCTTTTAAAAGATATTGAGAAGTTGGAGGAAACTGTTGAGCAAAAGGAGGCTACACTCGAAGCTCAAGAGAACTTGCTTATCCTTAAAAAGGAGAGAAACCTTGAGCTAGAGAAAAGTCTAACCAGTGAAAGGAGGAAATATGAGGAGTTGGTCAAAAATTTCAAAATGACCAAATCCGAAATAGCTAGTCTTGAGATCACCAATGCTTCACTCATAAAGAAACTTGCTAAAGCAAAGGATGCTTGCAAGGCTCTTGAAGTGAAGCTTGTTGATCTCTCGAATAGCACTCCTATCTCCTCAACGGGTAACTCCAATTCCTCATTACCCTCCACTAGCAATGGGTGTGCAAGATGCTATAATATTAATATTGATGCTTGTGCCACTAACCTTGAGACTTTACAAGTTTTAGCTCATGAAAATGAGAAACTCAAGGGAATGCTTGAAGATAAACTTCAAAAGTCCTACAAGGCAAGCAAAGGATTAAAGGGGTTTCTCGGTAAGCGTCAAGGTAATTTCATGAAGCATGGGCTTGGATATGTTCCACCCAAGGGCAAAAGGAGCCACATCGTGGTTGCCCCGTTGAACAAGCCCATTCACTTTGTTAAGGGCGAAGGAAATTTTAACTATAAGGCTCATTCCACTTTCTTTGCCTCTTATGTGCTCAAAAGAACTAACCTCGGTCGTGTAGTTGCTTATCCTATTGGGCGTAAACCCAACAATGCGTCTCATGTGTGATCTATTTGGGTCCCGAAATCTCTTGTCACTAACGTGCGCGGACCTAAACAAGTTTGGGTACCAAAAAGCAAAATCTAAATTTCTTTTTGTAGGCCTATATCTCCGGTGGATCAAGTTGGATATTAGATAGCGGATGTACACACCATATGACCGGAGAAAAGGCGATATTCGCACACTTGGATGCCAATGGGACAAATAGTGAAAGCATCATTTTTGGCGATAATGGAAAAGGTGAAATGGTAGGTTTAGGTAAGATTCATATCACAAATGATTTCCATCTATATAATGTTTTGCTTGTTGAATCACTAAGCTACAATTTGTTGTCCGTTGCTCAATTATGTGAAGCGGGCTACAATTGTGTATTTAGTGATAAGGGTGTGGATGTCATAAAGAGAAATGATGGTTCAATAGCCGTCGAGGGTCGTTTGAAGGGAAATCTATATCTTGTAGATTTCACTACGGATAGAATTAATCTTGAAACGTGCCTTATGGATAAATCTAGTATGGGTTGGTTATGGCATCGCTGACTTGCTCATGTTGGTATGAGGAACCTACACAAACTCGTTAAAGGCAATCACATCCTTGGATTAACGAATGTTGTTTTTGAGAAAGATAGGGTGTGTAGCGCATGTCAAGCCGGAAAAGCAAGTTGGAGCTTCTCATCCCGCCAAGAATGTGATGACTACCTCAAGACATTTGGAGATGCTCCATATGGATTTGTTCGGCCTGATCGCATACATAAGCATAGGAGGAAATAAGTATGGTTTTGTTATTGTTAATGATTTTTGTCGTTTCACTTGGGTATTTTACTTGCATGACAAAAGTGAAGCCCAAGGAACTTTAAAGAAATTCATGAGAAGGGCACAAAACGAGTTTGAAGTCAAGATCAAGAGAATATGAAGCGATAATGGCACTAAATTCAAGAACACCAGCGTGGAGGAATATCACGATGAAGAGGGCATTAAGCTTGAGTTCTCAGCCCCCTACCCTCCACAACAAAATGGGGTGGCTGAGAGAAAGAATCGTACCCTCATTGAGATGGCGCGCACAATGCTTGATGAGTACAAGGTTTCCGACATCTTTTGGGTAGAGGCTATCAACACCGCGTGTCATAGCACCAACCGTCTGTATCTCCACAAGATTTTGAAGAAGACGGCATATGAGCTACTCACCGGCAAGAAGCCAAATGTTTCCTACTTCTGAGTCTTTGGAAGCAAATGCTATATCCTCAACAAGCGAGCTAAGTCCTCTAAATTTGCTTCCAAAGTAGATGAAGGTTTCTTGCTTGGTTATGGGTCAAATGTTTATGCATACCGAGTTTTCAACAACAACACCGGTGTAGTTGAAATTTCGCGTGACGTAACATTTGACGAAACTAACGGTTCTCAAGTAGAACAAGTTGATCGTGCTGTGATTGACAGGGAAGAACCTCCGTGCGAAGCAATCAAGAAATTGGCAATTGGGGAGGTGAGACCACTAGAGCAAGAAGAAATCCCGATCACTCCAACCCGAAATGTCCGAGATGAGACCCAGAGTATCCGAACTAGCCCAAAGAGTCCGGATGCATCTTTGGATGCTCTGGGTGATGCTCTGGGTGATGCTCCCTCTTCATCCAGGCAAGGTCAAGATGGCTCAAACACCACTCGAGAGGATGAGGACCCCATTCAAAGAAATAATGCAACAATCCCTCATCCAAGAGTCCATCAAAGCATACAACGAGATCACCCAGTCGACAACATATCGGAGATATTAACAAGAGAGTATCTACTAGATCTCGAGTTGCAAATTTTTGTGAATATTACTCGTTTGTTTCCTCTCTTGACCCTCTTAAGATAGAAGAAGCACTCCAAGATCCGGATTGGGTGATGGCTATGCAAGAGGAGCTAAACAATTTCAAACGAAATCAAGTCTGGAAGCTTGTCGAGAGGCCCAAGCAAAATGTGATTGGAACAAAATGGGTATTTCGGAACAAGCAAGACAAGCATGGAGTAGTGACTAGAAACAAAGCCCGGTTGGTCGCTCAAGGCTTCACGCAAATCGAAGGTTTGGACTTTGATGAGACATATGCTCCCGTAGCTAGGCTTGAATCTATTAGAATATTACTTGCCTTTGCTACTCACTATGATTTTAAGTTATATCAAATGAACGTAAAAAGTGCCTTCTTGAATGGGCCACTCTCCGAGTTGGTCTACGTTGAGCAACCACCCGGCTTTGAAGATCCCGAATTTTCGAACCATGTCTACTTCCTACATAAGGCTCTATATGAACTTAAGCAAGCACCAAGAGCATGGTTCGAATGTCTCTGAGATTTTCTTTTTGAGCAAGGTTTTAAAGTCGGAAAGGTTGACCCTACTCTCTTTACCAAGCATATTGATAATGATTTATTTGTTTGCCAAATATATGTCGATGACATTATATTCGGGTCTACTAATGAACAATTGTGTAAGGAGTTTAGTAGGATAATGACTAAAAGATTTGACATGTCCATGATGGGTGAATTGAAGTTCTTCCTCGGTTTTCAAGTCAAGCAACTTAAGGAAGGAACCTTCATATGCCAGACAAAGTACGTCAAGAACATGTTGAAGAAGTTCGGCATGGAGAATGCCAAGCCAATCAAGACGCCCATGCAAGCCAGCGGGCATCTAGACCTCGACAAAGAAGGTAAATCGGTCGTCCAAAAAGTATATCATTCTATGATCTGCTCTCTTCTTTACCTTTATGCATCTAGGCCCGATATTATGCTTAGTGTGTGCATGTGTGCACGGTTTCAAGCCGCTCCTAAAGAGTACCACTTGGTGGCAGTGAAAAGAATCTTGAGATATTTAGTGCATACTCCTCATTTTGGGCTTTGGTATCAAAAAGGCTCATCCTTTGAATTAGTTGGCTATTCCGATGCGAATTATGCTGGTTGCAAAGTGGATAGGAAGAGTACTTCGGGGACTTATCAATTTTTAGGAAGATCTCTTGTCTCTTGGTCATCCAAGATACAAAATTCCGTAGCCCTATCCACAGCCGAAGCCGAGTATATCGCTGCCGGGAGTTGTTGTGCCCAGTTGCGTTGGATGAGACAAACTCTAAATGATTATGGCCTAACCTATAACCATGTTCCACTTTTGTGTGATAATGAGAGCGCTATAAAAATTACCAACAATCCCGTCCAACATTCTCGTACAAAGCATATTGATATTCGCCACCATTTTCTAAGAGATCATTCCACTAAAGGCGATATAGATATTCATCATGTGAGCACAAATGATCAACTAACCAATATTTTCACCAAACCTCTTGATGAAAAGAGATTCTGTGATTTGAGGAGTGGGCTAAATATCTTAGACTCTCATAATTTGGCTTGAAATTTGCACACAATTGGGTGATGAGTGAAAAATATTTTAGAAAAACTTATTTGATTTATTTGTCTCTATTTTCTATTGTTCATTGGTTCCTTGATCTTCGGATCTTGTCAATCATCTCGTGATCATAGTTTATTTGGTTGAGTGATTCGCTGATCACATGATGACTTGACTCATTAGAACCTCTTATCTCCTTCTCAATCCAGAGCCTTTCCTTCCTTTGTTTCCTTCCATCCAGAGAAGGCCAGCTCGGACTGTCCGAAATTCTATTCGGACTGTCCGAACTGTTCGGACTATTCGAACTTAAGTTCGGACTGTCCGAAGTGGGGGTCTCGGGCTTTATAAACCCGCGAGCCCTCTCTTCTTCCTCTTTTCTTCCCCTTATTCCAAAAGTCAGTTTCTCTCTCATCCACTCCACTTTGCCTCCCGGATCTTGCAATCCGTCCACAAATCTTGCAAATCGGAGTCTCCAAGGTCTTCCCCGAGGGCAAGGGCTTCATCTCCTCCGCGTTTTTGCCCTTGTTTCATCTTGGAACCTTCGGTTTTCGCTCTCAAATGTGTGGATTGAAACCCTTCCTTGATTCGATTTTTTCTCGTGTTTTTCTTGCAAATCCTTGTAATTGAAATCATTCTAGACCATCCTAGGATGATTCCCTATGATTAGCTCTAGATTTCTTTTGATTATTGTCTAGTTTGAATAATTTAGGGTTTTTGAGCGTTCACCTCGGACTGTCCAAGTTTATATTCAGAGTGTCCGAAGGATACTTTGGACTATCCGAATGAAACTTCAAACTATCCGAAGTTTGTGAGTTCATTTCAACCCTCTAATATTCATCTAGATCGTAATTAGAGTCTAATCTTGCTTCCATCCTTTGTATCTCTCTAGATGGATCCCTCTCAGGGTGGTAATCCCTCTCGCAAAATTGATATCACAATGGCGCGCAAGAAGAAGGCTAAGCATGATCGCCCCGTTGGCGGGTCTTCTATGCCTACTCCTGCTTCTCCTCAAGCATCACCTCCGGTGGATCCTGCTCAATCTGCGGGTAGAAGGAAGCATCTGACAGTTTGCAAAATCAGTAAATCAACTCATGCCGGCGCTTCCAGGCAAGATGACCAAGGGAGCAGTTCTCAAGACCCCCAGGCAGAAATGGTGAGACTGAGGGCAGCCAAAAGGGCATAGCAGTGTCAGTCAGGCCAGTTGATTGGGCCTTTGCAAATTCATTCTTCTGTGCGCTTGACACCCGCTGGAGTTACACCAAAGAAGAATATTGATTACAACACCGGTCAAGGGAGAGGCAAGGAAGTCCGCAAACACAGAAGTGAGGATCCTCTGACTTATCTTCAGGACGAATATGTGGACAAAAGGTTCTGGAATCATTTCTAGCAGGATTTTTATGATTCAGTTATAGCAGAGAAGAAGAATCCAGTGGCACCTATGCAATGGATCGATTGGGAATACATGGAGCAGCAACAGGACCCTGTATTCAACCAAGTTATTGAAGTGTGCGAGTGTCATAATCTTAAGAATATAATGTCTTTTCGGTGTGCTAGGAACAACGAGCTTGTGGCACAATTCTACGCCACGCTATATGTTGACACTGATGAGGAGAGCACCATGTGGTTTATGGCAGACGAATTGTACTACTTAGTGACCAAGGCCCAGTTTGCTGATTGTTTGGGTTTTTCAACTGAGAACTGGGATAACTTGGATAAGCTTCATACTCTTGACACCTCGGGCATTAATGACTTGGATCCGCTGTATGATGAGTCTCAAGTCTTCAAACTTGGCACCACTAAAGGTCTGAAGCCATTCTATGCAATCTTGTACAAGCTTCTGCGAAAGACCTTGTGGCCTAAAGAGGGTGACGCCACAAACATCAGTTCATTCTCAAGGAATCTTCTGCTGAGGATTGGTGAGGGTTCGAGGCCTTTTGACGTGTTCGACTTCATATGGCAAGAGATTCTCCTCAACTCACTTAGTCCGCGCAGCAGCTGTGGCTTTGCCCCTTATGTAATGTGCATGGTTGAGAGCATGTCAGGACTGTGGTTTGAAAAGGATGTGGAGCATGTTGCATATCGTGTCAGATCAATCAAGGCTCCATCTCAACCAGCTCCAGCTGCATTTGCCAGGAATGTCAGAACAAGGACAACTGCTACAGGTTCAGCTCCAGCCTCCAGGACAGTTCCGCCAGGCTCCTCTTCTTCTGTCAGACCCTCCTCTCCTACTCGTTCTTCCTCTCCAAGTGGCTCCGTCAAGAAGATGTTGCGTGCAATTTTCTACTTGGGGATGAAGACTCACCGGAAGGTCAAGGAGACCAATCTCAAGCTCGCTGACACTCGTCGCCAGCTTCAAGATATTAAAAGGAAGCTCAACTTGTCTTGCTCATCTGAGGAGTCTGATTCTGCGACTGTGGATTCCACGACACGTCAGCTTTTTGGTCTTCCAGCGGCTCCTGTTGGTGGTGCTAATGATGATGATGAAGATGACGCCGCCTATGCCCCTGCAGCTGATGATGAGGACGAAGGCAGCGAGGAGTGACCCTTTTGGTGTCTTGATGCCAAAGGGGGAGAGGATTAGATTATCGTTTGTCGTTTGCTCATTTGCTTTTGGTCGTGTTTGTTGCCTTTGCTTGTTACTTTTGTTGCACCTGTTATACTTATGAATGCTTGTCTTGAACTTTGATTACTTATGACGTGTGTTCTCTATATTAATGCATTTGTCATTTGTGTGCTCCATGCCATGCCATTTGTATTTGCACAATTATTTGTTAAATTCTTATTATACTCTCTCGGATGCAAAGATATAGGGGGAGTTTTCGCCAAAATTTTCCGTAAATATGTGCATTTGAGATTCCACTCAATTTTTCCTAATGCACACATTTAGGGGGAGCTCCTCCACATGTCTAGAATTTTAAAGACAATCTCATTTCAATTTATTTATAAATCTAATCGTGTTGTCATCAATTCACCAAAAAGGGAGAGATTGAAAGTGCATCTAGGCCCTTTAAGGATTTTGGTGAATAATGACAACATGATTAAGTGACTAACGAGATTTGTAAGCTGTGCTAACAGATTATCGCATCCGGTGATAAAGTCTCGAAGTAAAAGGTCACCCTCAAAACAAAGGAGAAAAAGGTAATTTTAGACTTGATTATTTGTATCTAGTTTATTTTTTATTGAGTTTAAGGATTGCCGTACTATAAAGAGGGATATGACGAGAAATAGCTATAGAATGACTTTATGTGCTCAATGATAGATCTTAGTCGTAAAAAGGATCAAAAAGTCAAGTCTTAGATGCATTTTGCTCAAATTCATTTGGAGTATCGGAGTTTGAACTCGGAATGTCCGAGTAGACCCTCTCTGTTAGATTTGGAAAATTTCCATTTGGAATGTCCAAAGTTATCTTCAGAGTATCCGATTGGACCCTCTCTGTTAGGTCAAGAAAATTTGATTTCGGATTGTCCGAAGATTTTTCGGAGTATCCGAACACTTCGGAGTGTCCGAACAGATGTTCGGACTATCCGAGCTGGGTTGCTCTGTCCTTTGAACTTTATTCGTTCGGACTATCCGAACATAGGTTCGGACTGTCCGAACTGACTTGGGCTGAGCACAAAACGACTAGTTTTGGGGAGGCTATAAATGCCTCTCCCCTCCCACCTACCAAATAGTGTATTCACTCCAAAACATTTATTATGCTTCCTTGTCCTCTTGAGCTCTAGATTTCACTCCCTTTAGAGCTTTGATTCTTGAATCATTTGAGGGAGAGTGAGAAGAAAGATTGAGAGATCAAGAGTCCTAGATCCATCTTGAGCACCGAGTTCATTGTCTCGTGGATTTCTCATCAATCTTTTGCTCTTGGAGGTTGAGGACTCCTAGACGGCTAGGAGTTGCTGGTGAGCTCCCAAACTTGGTGTGGAGAGCCGCCGGAAGTTTGTGAAGGTTGGATCCACCTCCAGAAGGAAAGGATTCAAAGAAGAAATAGGTGAGTGCTTGGTGCAACACCTTGAGGATTAGGGTTGAAAGAGACCCTGGCTTGGTGCCGCCTCAACGGAGACGTAGGATCCCCTCAAGGATCCGAACTTCGGGTAAAAATCTTTGAGTGTTTCATCTTCGATTCTTGGATTCTTTTTTTTCTTTTTGTGGTTGATTGAAATCTTGGGATTTCAAGTTGTGATTTGCCTTTTTGTGGAGAGCATTGGTGGGTATTCAACTATTGCACGTACTCTAAGCTAACAAATTTCATTTGGTGCTAGTACCATTCTCTAGATAGCCTAGTTCTATTTTCTTGTGTTTTTGAGCTCTGAAGCATTCAGACTATCCGAACCATTCGGACAGTCCGAAGTTTAATTCGGACACTCCGAAGATTTAATTTTCCGCTGAAGTTTGAATTTAAAATTTTATAACGCCTATTCACCCCCTTTAGGTGACATCCCGATCCTTTCAGTTAGATCCACCCTATATTCTATGTTAGCCAATTGAAAAGGCATATTGGCCCTAAGGTCGTTCCTAGCAAGGATTTGCCACTTGTGGATTCTAAAGGAAACATACTGGCTGAGCCTATGGCGATTTTGGGGAGAAGAATGATACCTAGAAACAACATACAAGTGGTACAATGGAAGATCTTGTGGACCAATTTGCCTCCAGAAGCGGCTACCTGGGAGGATGCGGACTTCATCTCTATTGTATTCCCAAGTTTCCATCCTTGGGGATGTTCAGAGGGGGAGGCATTGTCAAGAAGCTGAAGAAGAAGATCCGAAATGTAGGTGGGAAGAAACAGTTCAATCTTTGGACGCTGCAGATTTAAGCGATACCTTTTCACTAGTTGATTGAGCGGAGGAGGTCGTTTATGTAGATCTAAGGGTTGTGTTTAGCTAATTAATGAAGTTCTTCTATAATCTAGTGGCTATAATCGTTTCTAGTAATTACAATCTACAGTGTCCGGTTGTTTTCGTTTACCGCTCGGTTGTCTTTTTCCTTGCATAGTATTCCAACTTTGGCTACAAAAGCCTAGCTTGTAACAGAATTCTGTTATGGATTGATCACAAAAGTTCTTTGTGTTCTTCCTTTCCTGCTCTTATTTTGTATTCTGTATCTTCCATTTTGCTGTATTCCTAGAATTTTCTATCTTGATTTGGTGTTTGCGATTTGGATTTGGATTTCTCATGGATCTAACATGGCTCCAAACAGATTCACCTCTTCATTGAAGCCACCAATCATAAGAGACAGAGGGGTTGTGATAGCAAGGGGATGCAGCTTTACTCACGTAAGAGGCTGAGACAACGATGGCAAGTATGGAAGGCAGATCCACTTCAATCTCATCAGTATATCCGCCCCTTTCTCATTGGCGATCGAGGAGAGGAAGCGGCGTGCAAGTGAGCCCGTGGTGATCACCTCGATCCCACTTGGATCTGAAGCCCTCAATGGAAGACTGAGGTGGTAAGGCAAGAAAATGGTGAGTGCAAGCGAACGATGGCGACGAGGAAGGCCTCATGGGAACTTGGGAGGAGAGAGCTCATGTTGGGGAGGGCCTAGATTGCAAGGGTTTTGAGGTGGTGGCGCGGGGCTAAGGCCATCATGGGGGTGTAGGGGAGGGATGGGTTGTGGGCATGGGCGTGTGGAAGCGAGGGCAAGCGCACAGAATCAAACTACTTCACTCATTGGCATGCAAACTGAGGCGTCAAGGGGACCACCTGTTAGACACTTTAAGCACCTAGAGGGTAGACCATGGCCAGTCTCAGCCCTATCTCACGGGCCGTGTGCGTGGCTCACATGGGTGCTAGATCCAACGACTAGAGATATCGAACTGCGACGAAACCTCTTGAGGTACCATGGACGTGGAGCACGGAATAATGCTATGGAGCAAGTGTTGCGAGGCAACAGCCTTTTCTATGACATGTCAATCAACCAATGCTTCCATGCCCCTCGAAATTCCTGCAAGCGCTCTTATGTGAGCAAATCGAGTGCATCTATGTTTACACCTCTATATCATCTATAGATAGGTTTAAAGATAACTCATACAATACATTGTCTATATAGTTGTCTGTAATGACCTCACATATAATTAATAGACTGTCTATAAAATGGTACAAATAGTCTAATGTCGTCTGTTAAATAGAGAACAACACTTTTCTCTCTTCTCCTTCTCTCTCTTCTACATCATCTAAAATCCTATGTGATATTAACTTACAGACATCTGATATGTACTATTGTATATACTCTAAGTTCTCTAATGTGTACCAAGCATGCTAGGTAACGTGCACATGAACTGCCGAATTAATGGGAATTGGTAATTTAAGGGTGACTCATCAAATCTTTGGTGATGACTTCTTCTTATGTCAAGTGACAACACCTTCTTCCTTTCGTCACTTCTCTTCCACGTCAAAGGCCCTCTCCTTGTGGCCACTTTTAGCAGTTCTTTCAATGAAATTTTTTGAATCAAAAGTTTGTTGAATAGAAACTTTTCAAACTGAATGTTTTTGAATTGAATGTTTTCGGAGTTGATTTCCAGATAAAACTTTTCAATTTGAAAATTTTCCATTTGAAATTTTTCGAGTTGAATTTTAAATAGAAACTTTTCGAACTAAAATTTTTTTGAATCGAAACTTTTCAAACTGAAAGTTTTTGAATTTAAAGTTTTCAGAGTTGAAACTTTTTTATTTCAATTTTTTTTTGAGTTGAAACTTTCTAGTTTGAAATTTTTTTGAGTTAAAACTTTTTGATTTAATTTTTTTGTGGTTGAAACTTCTTATTTAAAACAGCAAATTTCAGAAAACTATAGGTTTCTTGTACAAACTATGAGAAAATTATAGATTTTAGCTTCTATTTCACAAAACTACAGATTTTAGAAGAACTTGATTCACAAAACTATAGATTTCTTGTATAAACTATCATAAAACCGTAGATTTTAACTTCTATTTCATAAAATTACAGATTTTAGAAAAACTTGTATCACAAAACTACAGGTTTTACAAGAACTTGTGTTATAAAATTATAAGTTTTAGAATTGGCTGTTTCTTGTAATGGGTTTGACAATGTGGGCCCACATAGCGGTCTCGTACGCCCTTATTTCCTGTTTTACTCACGCGTGAGGCTGTCATATGGACCTATACTGCCAGACCCATTATAAGAAACGATTGATTCTAAAACCTCTAGTTTTGTGATATAAGTTCTCCTACAATCTGTAATTTTGTAAAATAGAAGCTAAAATTTGTAATTTGTACAAGAAATCTATAGTTTTATGAAACAAGTTCTTTTTAAAATCTATAGTTTTGTGAAATATAAGCTAAAATATGTAGTTTTCTAATAATTTATACAAAAACTTGTAATTTTGTGAAATTTACTCTATTTGAAATTCCCAAAGTTAAAATTTTTAAATTTCAAATCTTTGTGTTAGATAAGAAGGAACATAGTTCAAAATGCCGACAAAATTTTGGATTTTCGCCTGGGATGAGATTCAAAATCCTGGATGAATAAAAAAAGTGAAACAAATTCAAATTGCTATAGTAATTTTAGTAATTTCATCGAAATCTTGGTTATTTTAATCGGATTTTGACTTTTGAGGACCAGATTTGGGTCAATAACCCTTAAGAATGTCATCTTCCATAAAAATTTATTGAAAAACCAAAATTTTGAGACATTTATAAAAATAGCAAAACACTTCAAAGTTTTGTAAAATTGTAAAAGCTTGTTAATGCTATGAAAAATTTATGATACTATCTTTAGAAGTCTATGATCATACAAAAAAGTTTCCAAAAGAATTAAATTTCATTTGTTATATTTAAAAATTCAAAAATAGAACAAACATAACTGAGACAGTAACCGCGTTAGAATTTTATAAATTTGCTTGAGTGTGATCATGATAGGAAATTTTTAGAAGAGCTTATAAATTGCCTTAGAACCCTTCTGTAAAAGATTCAAAAAAAAATAATCTCGTTTTGTTTGCTCAATCAAATATATGAAAATTCCTCAAGCTTGATCATCATCTAAAAATTTTATAGGAACATAAGTAATGTGTTAGGACTATACATAAAAATTTTCAAAATTTTCTAACGTGGTTTGTACTATTTTACATTCGGTTGAAATTTACTAGTCAGCCTTCAACAGCACTATCCGAATTTTTAAAACTTCCTCAGGCCTGATCATCATCTGAAAATTTTATGAGAATCTTATTGATGTGTCAAGACTATCCAAAATATTTTTAAAAATTTTCTAACGTGGTTTTCACCATTTTTCATTCGGTTGAAATTTGTTGGTCAACCTTTCATCAGGGCAATAGCATTGTCAAATTTTTTAAAAATTCCTCACGCTTGATCGTCATTTGAAATTTTAATGAAAACATTAGTGATACATCAGAACCATCCACAAAAATTTTCAAAACTGTTTAACTCCGTTTTGACTATTTTTCACTCAGTTGAATTTCGACTAGATTTCATCCGAAATTCCAAGATTTCGCCCAGCTCTGAGATGTGAACCAAAAACGAAATTTCAAATGTTGGAAAGGAAGGGAGGTGGGGAAGTAAGCAGGGAAGAGGGAAAGAAGAAAAATGGAGATGGATGGAAAAAATAACACATAGCAACATAGGAGGGTGTCTTTAAATTTTGTAGTTTAAAGTAAACCTCAAAGTAGTCATTCCCCGAATTAATTCGTCTCAGATGGAAAAAATAACACATAGCAACATAGGAGGGTGTCTTTAAATTTTGTAGTTTAAAGTAAACCTCAAAGTAGTCATTCCCCGAATTAATTCGTCTCAAATACTATGTTGGAAGCATGTTCTTAGGTAGGGCTTGGCGACAAGGCACGGTGGGAAATGCCGAAATGCGTCAATCAAATACCTTTAGTTGTTCTTAGGGCTTGCAATGCATCTTCTTCGGTCGGAAATGGTTTAATCAAAGGGTGTGTCTAGGAATCCAAATTTTCAGACAGTTTTTGCAATATTTTTTTAACGCTTGCAACATTTTTTTCAATGCGTGCAACATTTTTTTCACGGGTGCAACATTTGTTTCACACAACATTTTTACTGTTGTCGAAGAAAAATGTTGCACGCGTTGGAAAAATGTTACACACATAGAAAAAATGTTGCAACACATCCGAAATATACTTCAGCTCGGACGTCCGATATTTTTGGACACATTGCAACATTTTTCCTCTACGGATGCAATATTTTTTTCTAACGCGTGCAACATTTTCCTTCGACAACAGTAGAAATGCGGCACAGTAAACAGATGTTGCAAGTGTTGAAAAAAATGTTGCACGCGTTGAAAAAGAAATGTTACAAGCGTTGAACAAAAATGTTGCAAGAGGCTTCCAACTTTGGGTGATTTTAGTAATCAAAACATCCGGATGATGTTTATCAAAATCCTTAATCAAGTCGTGAAGACGAACACATGAGAAGAATCAAGTTCTACAACACCACCCATGTCTCTTCCAGATTTGTTTGTTCTTCGCTTCGGGGATAAATACACAGATCTCATTCAACCATATTTGCAGAATGCTATGTTGTTACTTCCAGACTACAACTAACATAATTGCTACACGTGCAATTGCCCGGTTACTGACCCTCGGCACAGGTCGTCGATTTTTTTAGAAAAGGTTGAAAACCTAACCACAATCATAGTTAAATCAGTTCATTATTTGATAATATTAAGCAAATATAAAACAATTTACCTGTGTAGAAAAGGCAATTGCCCAGGTAAATATGCAAGAAAAGTGTCAATCTCATTGACCTAACCAATAACCACTACGATCCATTTTTCTGCCTCCAACAAAAAGAGGGATCAGAACCACATTAACCAACATTGTTCTAAATATAAAGCTTTTACAAAATGAGTTGAACAGGATACTGATATGGTGTTACGAGTCCAACTCCAACCAACATATCCAGTTCTGAAACATGTCAGCAGTTGATGACTAGAACAATTGGTTGAGATAAATAGCAAAAGCTATATTTCAGAACATGCCGTTCAAAATAATCTCTCTAGTAGTACTGAAGCTGCCATTAACAATCTGGAATCTGCAAGTTCCCATGAGATAAAAAAAAAATTGACAAATGGTGGGAGCGAGTGATTGAGTATAGTTCAAAAAGAGTGGCTAGTGTGACGAAAAACAAATTTAGTTTTATGCATGGAAGTTCGACCATCGAGGCTATCTATCTTCTTAACATGATAGTTGATAGAGGTATAGAGAGGAAAAGAAGAATCTACACATGGTGTTTATTGATTTAAAGAAAGCTTATGGAAATGTACCAAGAAAGATCATGTAGTGAGCGCTTGAAAAATAAAGTTCCAACAAAGTACATTACCCTAATTAAGGATATGTATGACGATGTTGTGACTAATATCAGAGCATGTGAAACCTATATCAGTAACTTTCCTATTAAGATAGGACTACATCAAAGATCAGCACTGAGCTCCTACATTTTTGCCCTAGTAACGGATGAAGTCTCATAGGACATACAAAGAGAGATTCCATGGTGTATATTTTTTGCTGATGATGTGGTGCTAATCGATAAGAGTATGGTAGGTGTCGATTGGAAACTAGAGCAACGGAGGAAGACTTTAGAATCGAAGTGGTTTATACTTAGGACTAAAACCGAGTATACGAGATGTGTTTTTAGCGGTGCTATAGCTGATAATGAAGATATTTGTCTGGACGAAAAAGTAATGCCCACAAAAGAAACATTTTGATATTTAGGGTTGATGCTACAGAGTGACGACGAGATTGATGATGTGAGCCACAGGATACGAGTAGGGTGGCAGAAATAGAGTCAAACATCTAAAAAGTTAAAGGATAAGTTCTATAAGACTACGATCAGACTTACAATGTTGTATGCAATGAAATATTAGGCACTAAAGATACAATATATACATAAGATAAATGTAACATAGATGTGGATGTTACGATGAATCTATGCTCATATAAGGCGAGATCGAATCCACAATAATGATATACATGATAAGACTGAGATATCACCAATTGAAGAAAAAGCTCATCTATCATTGTTTGAGATGGTTTGGACATCTCAAACGAAAGCTTCTTGAGACATCGATGCATGGTGAAAGCTTCTCGAGACATCGATGCATGGTGAAATTTTAAACCATCTTAAAAACATAAGAGACAGAGGTCTACCGAGACTAACATAGAAAGAAACAGTTGAAAGAAACTTAGATTGAAATGTATCCAAAGAGTTGACATTAGATAGGAATGCATATAAGTTAACAATTAACATACCAAAACCATAACCTAAGATCAAAGGTTTAGAGATCTTTTGACTTTAGATAAGTTTCATTCCAAGACTACCTAACTCGTTTGGAACAAAAGCCTTAGTTGTTGCCGTCACCGTCGTCTGATCAGGTGTACATAACAAGAGAATGTTGTATAGCATTATAGATACATAAACATGCACATGAATCAGCATATAAAAACAGTCTACTATAACTCTTATGTAACTAAGAACTACCCCACCCTCAATCACCAAGAAAGGGAAAAGGGAAAAGGAAAAAAAAATACAGGGAGGGTAAAACCCTTGGAATCAGCAGCAAAGCAGTACTAGAAATAAATTGTACTATTGAAAATCTCAATGGTACTACTGAGGCTCATCTTCAAAAAAGTTTTCAGAAAGACTGCGCTGTGACAAACGGTAATAGAGAATTCCCATCGTTGCTATACATGCCCTGCAGTAACATATAATTTTTGTACATTAGTTCAAATTCTTTCTCTAAATCAGAGCAAGAAATTCTTCTTTTCTAAACCAGAATACAAGGTGAGAAAACGTGATACAAATTTGTAAGGTTGCTACCATAAGTCAGTACAAACTGGATGATGGTCAGGACAAAAGAAATAAAGGTAATTCCGTCAAGTAACACAGCCCATTAACTTTACAGTGTTCACAGCTACAAGGTATGTTTGTTCCAACTATACAAATATCGGTTGAGATGTTACAGATCAAGGCTAGTGGAATTAAGGAATATGAAACATATCTACTATTATTCATACTCAATACTTCAAGGTTCCAAAAAAGATATCATAAACTACCCTTTTTAATAGTAAACATGCAACAATTCTAAAGGAGAACACAACAGTTGCAATGGTAGCAACCTTGTCGAGAATTCAGGATCATACCAAGTGATGCCAATATTCAAATCAAACAGTCCAATATTTAAATAAAAAAAATATCGCTGCCAGTTCCCAACTGCTGGCTAGTTTCTAGTAACTAGTGTTATTAACCAGGAAAACCCAGACCGTTGCCTGGTCCAGAGTGGGTCAGATAGTCTGATTGTCCGTGCACTCACCGGTTAAAACCAGAGAAAACTAAAAGTGGTTCTATCGTGGTTGAACTGGCAGATTTTTCATTCAACTGGCAAAGGCTTAACTGGTCAACATGGACTGGTGGAGTAGTTGCTAAAATATGGGCAGGAGGTCACTCGAACACAAACTGAGGTTTCAGTGGGGAAAACTAGTTGTGCTAGTCACCCCGCCCACTTCTTGACGTTTCAAGTCACAAATGATTATCCTTTAAACCATCTTAGTTTATCTCTACCGAACATTGGATCAGCTAATAACTGGCATGGTAATGGCAGCTGGGAACAAACTAGTCTTCCAAACACTGCTATTGATTCGGAGAGGAAGAGACATGTATTGGGTAATGCCCGTATTAAGGCATCATATTGGATCAGTGACTGTTCTCTAACTATTATGATCACGAAAATTAAATGTAGTATAAACGTTTGGGCAAACCTAATTCACTAATACACCTTCTGCCACTGTCAAAATGTATTTTTTTCCTGGACCACTCAAAATTCATTCTCTACTTTAGTGCTCACCAAGTAAAGTAACCATTCTTAGACCAAACTCAACAAAAATGAGAGAAAATAAGCAGCAAGAGGACAAAAACAAATGCATGGCAGAAAACCTACATGATCGCCATTGCAAGTAAGATCTTTGTGGGATCCATTCTTGATCTCTGATGTCGTGTGCGGCCTTCTGCAGCATCATTCTCTTTTTTAAGGGGTGCTGTAACTGGTAATGTTGGCAGTGCACTGGACCAGAAAGGTAACAGCATCCTTAGAAATTTGTGACGGAATGTACCTGTAAATTGGAGCTCTGAAATGTTAGATGCATAATTTTCAAGCACACATGGATTGTATATTGGTTATTACAGTACTGAAAGCAGAATCAAGTATCAATTGCATCTGAATTTCAAAATAATGAAAATTTCATCCCATACAACCCTGCTTCATCCAATACACCATAAATATCTAAGTAACAAATTCAAGGTTATCTGGAGCACACAGTTGCAACAAAGTTTTTTTGGCAAGTGGTTTGAGCAATGCTGCTGCTCAGGGTTAAGAAGGCACCGCAAATGTCAGAAATTATGTCTATGGGACCTCTACCTGGATGAGTTTTAGCTTGGTTAGCCCAACCAGGTCAAGCTGTCTGAACCTGACGAAGCTTAGAACAACCCTGACCAAGGCTTAAGAGTCAGGATTTTAAGACAGGCGCACACAGTTTAAACAAGACAATTATTCTTCCATATTTATCGGGCCAGCTGGGGGACAACAGCCTGGTTGATGCAATCAACCTTCTTTTTGTCAGGGTCTACTGCCATACATGCTCAGAAAGATGGTTGACAACATGATTAGTGTGTTAAAATTAACTTGTGGAAGCGGAACAGTAGGAGATCTCCCAGTAAAATTTTAATTTAAATCATTTTAAAACAAAAGTTCAGTATAACTCAAGAAATCGTGGACATAACATAAAGATGAAAGTAGAAAATAATCTTTTTGTCAATTGCATGCTTACCCCTTTTAGTATACTTTTTGCGGTTTCCATCTTCATCATCAGCATAATAAGAAATCTCTGAATTTTGTCTCTCAACGTGGTTAGCACCTTTTCTTGTCATGGCACCAGGCTACACAATGAAGGAATAGGGTTACAATGGCTGTCCAAAAAGCAAAGCTCAATAGAAGACAAACAGACTAACCACAAATACAAGGACTACATGACCTACCCCATGTGGGCTTGTATTTCTGATGACCTTGGACTCCTGTTCCGGGAATTGGGTGGATATAGGAGTAGGACCATCTATTTCAATTATTTCTGGTTCGACGTGACTAGGTGTCCCAGAAGAGTACATTCCAGCAGGACCCGTACCCTCCTTGGAAAGTAAGGTTGATGGTAAAGTTGCATCTTTAGAAGAGTTAATTGTGTTTGCACCATTAGACTCAGCAGAACTGGATAGATGCTTAAGAGGATCTGAAGCAAAAGCAGGAGGGGTGCGAGTATCAGCTCTAGGCATTGCCACATAATGATTTCCAAATACATTCTTCTCCAATCCAGTCTGCAACATATTAGGAAAATGCAAGCTCTATCAAACTATGGACAAAAACAATCTTGCATTAAATATACACTAAAAGTACTTGAACAAGCAGAACAAGTTTATATCTTAGATTTTTTTATAATTAAAACTCAATAAGGGATTATAACATTAATAGTCAAGGCCATTGATAAAATCATCGGCATTAATTTGAGATCTGTATTTCAAATGTCATGATACAATGTGTTTTCATGAATTTCATTGTTCAGCTTCAGCATCAATGAATGAGCAATTTTGGAAACTGCAAAGCACTGGCCAATGGAATGCTTATATATTATATAAAGAAAGCAGGAATGCATGGATTGAGTTCCTGACAATTATATAAGGGAATGGTTTAGCTGCAAAAGTAGAACTTAACTAATGTGCATTACTTCATTATCGCACCAAGGAGCATACATAAGCAACGTTAGAAAACTTCAACATAAAGCAATATAGATGCAATGACAAATTCATGAAAAGAAAACCAGTGCTGTGGATTTTATAAGCAGGAATAGATTTGAAGGACCTAACCTGGACAATTGCTTCCTTCAGTTTAGAGTGAAGGCGAGAACCTGTATCTTTAATACTTGAAGGAGGCCATATCTGTCAGGGAAATTATAGTTCAAGGTCAAAGAACTGTGGATCCTCAAACGTATGGCATGTCAAGTCAGTGATCTATGAGAGAGAGAGAGAGAGAGATTAACTAACGGGTGTAGAACATGAGGGGCAGACATATCCTGCTGGTGCTGTTTGGGTTGGAAAACTTTGAATATGTGATGTCAAGCACTTTGTGTGCATTACATCTACAGGATGACCAGAACACAATATATGTTATTATTTAACAAAGGTAGCTTCAAGAAATGAATGAATTCAAGCATTCTACTAGAAACGTTACATACGCAAGCAACCCAATCGTGTAGTTTCCTCACTTCCAGCTTCCAGAACCAAATTGCAAGACGAACAGTGTTGTGGCCAGTCATAATCAGAATTAACAACCCATTCGGCATAATTTTTTACCTACAGAATAACAACAGAGGATATTAGTTCTCAAAATTAACGCAACACTATTTTTTTAAAAAAAATCGTAACAATACTAATTTGCAGATAAGATGTAAATAGCAATGTTCATGCAAATCTTAATTTTCTCATCATGCAAAATAAATAAAACAGGAGAAATATAGGATCATATGATGCACTCATCTGATGTCAAAATTTATTACTACAAAGTACACATCAATAGGACTACGCAAGAGGAAGGATGACAAATGAAAACTGTAGGGCTTTGAGTTCTGTTCTTAGGCTTGAATGAGAAGAGAAAGAGAGATGGATTCAGCTGGTGGGTTGGGAGGCTCGAGCATGGGCTGGGTTTTGTTTTGAGGTGCTTTGATTTGTGCCAGGCCATACATGAAAGTATTGGGTAATATCAAACTTATCAGGATTTTGTTTTTTTTTTCATTTTTGGAAGGAAAATAACCTGATAAACCACCAGTATGTATCGATGGTGTATCGGTAACTAACACATATCAGGGCACTAGTTTGACATCTTGGCATCGAATCAGGATACCAGTGCTAAAACTAAATGAAACCTGAATCCAACTAAAAATGCATGCAGCATGCTGATCTTCTTAGTTGGTCGTTACCCAATATGCCGTGCAACTATAAACAGGAATATTGCAGCAGCTTCATATGCTATGTTTGTATTTCAAAAACCTGTAGTCTAGCCCATCACACTATGTCCTGCGCAGACCAACATTGAACATTTTACCCAAAATCGCTCAATATTGCATAAGCCTAACCAAAGCAAAATCCAATTAGACCAACAGGGCAGCTGAAACTGCCAAAGACTATATCCGTGAAACAGGATATATAAAACACTCAATTATAGCTTGACTACTATTCCAAATTTAACAAATTTCAGTCTAGATACACTTTGTCTGCATCCAATCAAGACCAGACCAGTGACGCCGAGCTCACCACGCATAACTGATGCTCTGGGAAGCATATACATTCGCCGCAGACCGGAACCTGGTGGACGAAGCAATAAACCCTTGTCGCCTGAAAAACCAAAGCAAGCACAAACCACCATAATCAGCACCAAATTCAACTAGCACTAATAACATCAATCCACCCTAAATCTGAAAACAGCAACAACTCGGTAAACAGAATAGCTTTCCGCGGCGCATCAAATTGAACAATCCCAATATACTAGCCTCCCTGCACAAGCAAGCCCACGAGGTGTTCGACGAAACGCTCGCGCATCGAATCAACCGTTACCAGCAGCCAAGAAATCCAAGAATCCGCGCATCCCCCGGACTAAAATCGCGAACCCGCGCCATCAGCACCCGGTCGGATCCAGGCGACGACACCAACGAATCCGCCACCACCCCCCAAGATCCCGTATCCGCTCACTCCCAACCGAAAGAACACGCAAGAAACCACGGGATTCGAAGCAGGGATCGCCGGATCGGTGGACAAATCAGGGAGCACCTTGCGGCATTTGCAGACGACCATCGCTGAGGCCGCGCTCGCGGGGCGGATCGGGAGTCCGGGGCGGGGCGCGAGGGTAGAGCACGACAGATCTCGCGGGGGGATAGAATGCACTGTCGAGGGGTCGTGTAAAAATGTTTCCTTTTTTTTCTCTTTTCTTGTCCGTTTTTGGTTGGTGCTGGTGTGGGGGGCGCGTGTGCGCCTAGCAGGCTGGTTTGGGAGCCTCGCGGCTTTCGGATTGATATCCGACGGCCGTGATTCGCCGGCTGACGTGTTGATTTTTATTGCCAAGGATTCCACGTGTTCGCACCATGAGGAGTTTGCACTAGATGGAAAGAAACATCTTGGCAGCGGAGGGTAAAAGCTTAGCCGAGTTGGATCTTAGTCTGAACTTAGGATCAAACTCGGCTCAATTCAAGCTCGAGCTCGAGTGGCTTAAGTCGAGCATAAGTTAGGTCTAAATCTGAACTTAGGCTCAAACTCGAGCACAAGTTAGGTCTGAGTTCAAACTTGGACTCAAAGTTGGCTCAATTCAAAGCTCAAGTAAACTGGGTAACAATAAACAATTAAATATACACTTTTTTAACAATAAAAAACACTGATGGCCAAGCTCAATTCGAATAAGCTCGGTAAGAATTAACATATAGTAATATTTAACAAGTAGTTCAGAAATTTACTAGAGTAACAAGCTATTCGAGTTCAGCTCGATAAAGTTCATAAGTTTGGAATGAAGCTCGAGCTTGACTCGTTTGAATTTGAACTAAACTCGAGAAGTTTGGGAGCCTTGAGTTTTTTTCCCTAGAAAATCAGTTACTCCCTAGTTATTTTTTAAGACGGCAATTTGACTAAGGTCTTGTTTGTTTAGGCTTAGACTTTTTGACTTATAGTTTAAAGTCAGCTTTTTAGCTTAAATAGCTTAAAATTTAATAGTTTTTGTACGTGATAGAGGTGGATATTTTTATCTAACTTTAGTGTTATTAGTCTAAAATCAACCATCAATAAGTAAAAAAAGACTCTCTCCAGTGGCTTTTGGCTTTTAGTTATTTGGAGACTTATAGCTTTTAAAAAGCCTAGATAAAAAATTGCTCATTTGTTTAGGTTTTAGCTTTTTGACTTTTAAGTCAGTGAAAAACCCCAAACAAACATGGCCTAAGAGACTTGTGCTACTGATCCTATATATTACTCCCTATATTCATTTGTATCAGGCGTGTGCATAAGGTGAGGCACACGCGTATTTTGATATTCAAACTTTGCAAAATTTGACAAACAACTAGTCAAACAACATATAGATTATGTGTTATATAAGGAGGTGTTTGGCACAACTCTAGCTCCATCAAAATCCGTAGAGTTAATTGAAGAGAGTATTACTAGGTCTAGAAATTTATGGAGTTAGAACTGTAGATACATTAAGAGAGTTTAGATAGGTCATTTTGTTTACATTTTAGACTAAAAATATAAACTTAATTTACTTTATTTTAGTCTACAAGCTCTAGATCTAAGGTGGGGCTAGGATCTAAAACTCTGCCAAACAGGGTCTAAGTGATAACATTGGATTTATATTTGAAATCGCTTTATTATTATGATTTTGTGGTTATGAACATATGTAAAAGAAATTAATACTTAAAGTTTAGTTTTGAAGATTACACTAAGTCAAATCATGCCTCGTAAAAATCAATTGAAGTATTTGTTGAGATATAATAGAACTCTAGGTTCTAATTGTTCAAATATATTTGGACTCTATCTTATTATGGACGAATCTGAATCTCTCTTATGGGTTTCTACTATAAATATTGTATCCCATTATATAAGAAAATTAATTTAATAAAGAGAGAAGAGTTTTTGCCTCCCTGTATTGTGTGTGCTATCCGTGATTGTTCTTACTATTCAATCGGTGTATTATATTTGATCTACAGCGGTTGTCATCGTTTTACAACACGTTATCAGCATAAAACTCTTTAAGACTGAATTTCAATTCTAAAGACATTCTCTTGGACACGAAGCTCCCCGAAGCCGATCAAGATCATCAGTCTACATTAATCGACATTGCAGCGAATTTCGATCGGCATCAAGCGATTTAACCTACTACAAAGCATATATAAGTTTGTGACAAATAAATTAATCATACCTAAACAAGTTTTTAATCCTACAGATTAATTTTTCCTAATTGCCTAGATTATTCATCTAATCTGATTAGCACCTCGCAAACAGCATTGCTGCGCCCTGCCCGTCGCGCTCTGGAGCTAACCCGAAGCCACGAGCCCACGACCATGTGCCCCGTGAACGATTTTTTTTATTTAATATTTTTTAAAAATCTTTTTTGCAAAACTAATCGGCCGAGCGAATAAATTTGAGAAATACCTCCTTCGCCTGATGCGGGCGATCGCGTCTTCGGGCGATCGTCGTCGGCAAATGGTAGGATTTCAAATCTAACGGCAGGCGGAGGAGGAAATAAAAAAAATAGACCGATCGCCCCAAGCTGGGGCGATCGGGTACTGTAGCTATTTGTTTTTTGCAATTTTTGTGGTAAATTTTTTGTGCAATAATTGTTGTATTGAACCGAGAAGAAGTATCAATAAAAAAACTTCTTGTTGTATTGAACCGGAAAAATTGATTTGCTTTGTTAGTGATACGCATCCTACTTATGGATTTTCGTAGCCTCGTAAGGTCCGCCGAATATGGTCGAAAAAATACGAGAAAAATCACGGGCGATCTACGCAACACGGGCTACCAGTTACATATGGGCGAGATAGCCAGACGTTGCCCCGGTAGGAAGTTGCGAAAATCGAAAAAGGCACTCGCGGCCACAAAACCACAGAAATCGTGGCCACTTAAGGGTTTTCGAGGTTCAGCGGGACAGCCGGATGCGCCCAAAAATCTGAGAAAAATCAAGAGCGACCTACGCAACGCGGGCTACCACTTACGTATGGGCGAGATAGCCAGTCGTTGCCCCGACAGGAAGTTGCGAAAATCGGAAAAGGCACTCTCGGCCACGAAACCACAGAAATCGTGGCCACTTAAGGATTTTCGTAGGCCAGCGGGACAGGCTGGATGCGGCCCAAAAAATACGAGAAAAATCAAGAGAGGCCTACGCAACGCGGGCTACCACTTACGTATGGGCGAGATAGCCAGACGTTGCCCCGGCAGGAAGTTGCGAAAATCGGAAAAGGCACTCGCAAACACCGTATGTGATAATGTTGATGGGGTGCGAGGGGAGTTTGCAGAAATGGGGAATTTGAGCTCAGAATTTTTTGCGGATAATAAGGTAGGTGAATCGCTTTATTACGACTTCAAACGGGAGGAGCAGCACGAACAACGAAAGTAGTAAGAGCCTACATAGTGCATGAAGAACAATAAAACTGGAGGAGCATTACGAACAACGAACAACGAGGCGTCTCATCGAGTGCATCGAGGCCACTTCCCTTGTCCCATGCCTCCGGTGGGGCTTCTCCGCACGCACGCGTGCCCTCTCGTTCCTTCTCTCTCGGCCTCCTTCTCCTCCGCTTCCTTCCGACGTGCCTCCTTGCGTGCCGCATCACGATCATCTTGGAGCCGCCTCCTGAACTCCCGGTTCCGGAACTCTTCATCAAGGAGCCTTGGGTCCTCCGGGTCGATCTCCTTGTCGTACCACCGCATAAATTCACACAGTGGCGGAGGCGACTGCATGAAACAGAAATTAGGAAAGTTCCATGTAGAAATATTAGGAAACACGTATGATTATTACCATAAGCCGAAGCTCCCGAGCCTTCTCCGGCGGGTCGAATTCGTAGTTGCGGCACTTCCAATACCGCCTCTTCCAAGTTGGGAGCTCGTATGAGCGGACAAGCCTGCAACGATCTCCGCATAAACACATCGGTGCGACAACCCCAGTTGGTAGGAAGAGATCTGATGCTGTTTGTCTTGGCAAGGTCGAAGAGCCTCCCTCTTCTTTTGCTTTGCCCTTTCCTTTGAACTTGCGCCTCGGCATTTTGCCTTGATCCTGACCTAAAATGAACAGATATATCTTAGAGACTTCCTCACCTTGGTTGTCCCTCTTCTCCTGTGCTTCTTAGAACACATCGTCCCTTCTTATATAGGCCTTAGGGGCACTCGGAGAGCAAACACGAAGCACGTAAGCCTCCGCCCCAAAGCACTGTGTCCCACGGTTTCTCAAGCCGAGTTGACAACGCACTGCAGCCTCAGAGCCTTTTCAGGCGGACTTGACAACACTGCTGCAGCGTCAATGTCTTTTCGGTCGAGTAGATAATACTTCTTTGTGAAAATGTCAGAGGCACCTTGCTCGAAGGTAAATATCATACTGAAATGGGGCGATCGCCCATTCAGGTGATATTTACCTTGAGGCGGTGTGCTCTCGACATTTTCACAAAGAAAGTTATTTTTTATCGTTTAATATCGAAAAACAATTGAAACAAATGTAATCAGTCAAGGCATGAATGAAGTGGTCAAGGATGGAGTGGTAAAAGTAAAATGCAGTAAAATGGTAGAAGCGAGGAGCAATAAATATTCTTCCCTTGCTTGTGCAGTATAGAGTTAATAGCCATTAGAGATGCAGCTCCCTTTATCCATTAGCCAAAACCAAGAGTGCCCACGAAACCTACGCAACGCGGGCTACCACTTATCTATTGTCGAGCCGTAGTAGGCGTTGCTTCTACGCGAACTTGCGAAAATAAGAAAAATAAGCTGTACGACATGGCTAAGAAAAGATAACATACGCAAATGCAATCACTGAGTTTAGATAGTTAGACAACATGGTGGTGAAGATAAATAAATTACAAAAGTACAGTTGTACAATAACTCAGTCATGACGACGCCCCCTGATCTGCCCAGTGGGGTACGTGAGTGGCGATGGAGGACGGACGGGCCTCCTAGCCCGGCCCTGCGGCTCAGGGGTAGTGTAGTCTGTCGGCGACTCGGGTGTCTGCTGGGGTGGTGGGCCGAGGTACTCAGTGGACATGAACTGGTCCACGTCAAAACCTGACACCTCATCAATGTCGTCGTAGCACGAGTAGCCCGAGTAGCCGAAAGCACCGTGGGGCCCTGCTGCGGCCTGAGACGAAGACTGGCCCACGTCACCCCACCCTGGCCATTGCGGCTGTGTGAGAGACGAAGGCTGGCCCTCGTCACCCCACCGTACACCGCGTCTGTCTTGGGGAGGACACGAGGGCTCGTCTTGGGTGACGTCGAGGTGTCTTGGTGGCCGACCGGCTGGCGAGGTGTGGGCACGGCTCCACTAGGCGGGGGAGGTGCTGGTTGACGGGGAGGTGCTGGTTGACGGGGATGTGTTGGCTAACGGGGACGTGCTGCGCTGCGCACCACGTCTCAGCCCCCCGGCAAGTGAGTAGGCGGCACATCCGCGCCATCGTGCCGCGCCACCGAGTAAAAGTCTCCCGCTGCTGAGTGGGGGAGAGCGCGATGTCGGCGTCGAGGCCCACCAACATGGACTCCGCCTCCCCGTATATCTACCCTGCAAGATGTGCCTGCAAGTGATGCCAGCTTGATATGAGGTAAGTTACGTAAAAAAACATACGTGTAGGGTGACGGGGGTGACCCTTACCGCATAGTTCTCCCTCTGGGACATCTCTGAAGGGTAAGTCTCCGACACCGATGCCGGAGCTGCGACATACGCTGCTGGTGTGTGCCCAACCCTGAGCCGAGTCCGCGGCACGAACCACTCCATGTAATAAATAAATGCGTGGCGGTTAAATGCGGCGGGTCTCAAATCCACCGTGTTCGCGTTCGCCGCGTCCCACTGCAACACCCATGGTAGCATGCGATGAGCGAACGGAGTGCCTAGTGCATGCCCCGACCGGGTCATCCTGCAATGCAAAAACGACCATTTACATACAACATGCATTCCGCGGGAATAGTAAGTATTGTGCTCAGGATATGTACTTGTGCGCGCCACGTGAGACAGTGTGAGTAGTCTCTAGGGGGAAACTCTGGAATAGGCCGAATTGCCGCAACACTCGGTGCGGCGAGTACTCCTCGACGCACAGGTCGAAGAGGAGGACCTTACGGTGAGCTGTGAGCTGGTCACGCCAAAGAAAGCTCGAGACAACCCGTGAGGTGCTCCGACCTGGACCTCGCGCGTGTTGTACGGTGTCCACCGCACGTCCTCCTCGTGAAGCCTGTCAAACTCCCGAACGAACTCGTGGTACGCCTTCTTCACCTGCAGGTGGGCATACACCCACTGCGGAAAAAAAAGTAGTGCATGTTATTAAAGTGTTCAAAGTAGGGGGTTAGATACAAGGGGGCATACCTGTCGCTGAACCCAGTAGAGGCCCATAGTGGGCCAGTCGATCTGGTGGTGGTGGTGGTATAGGTCCTGTGAGTACGGCGACTGGTCAACAACGGGCCTACCGATGGAGAAGTACTCCCAGGACCACAGCTGCAGTAGTAGAACGCACCTCGTCAACGTCGCATCTGTCCCTACCTGGGAGACAGCCTCGCAAAGACCCCTGTACAAGCACGCGAGCACGGCAGAGCCCCACGACCACTGCACCATCTGTTTACAACGACAAAATTAGACATGTCCTGTCATAAGATATTTCAACGAAATGTGTTACCTCGTCCGCGGGGGTGTCGGCGATCAACTGGGCGAACTCGATTAGGTGCCGGTCCACCGTGTCCTGTCTTGAGGGACGGAGCAGTACCAACCGAAATAGAACAAGCAGTGCGCCTCGGTGGTGTGCGGGACCTCCCGTCGGCCTCCGGTGCGAAGCTCAACTGCAAAGATTCGGTACAATATTGTCGGCTGACTCGGGCGATCCGTTAAGTTACAATGAACGAGGTACTAACCGTGAACTAGAGTAGCCACGCCTTCTGGACACCGTGCCGCTCCTCCGTCTTGTGGGGCACGACGGGGGCTCGGGGTGTCGCGCACTCGGGCGCAGCGCCTCCAGTCCGCAAGCCACGCGGGCGAGGCGTCGTCTTGGCACAACCGCACGGCCAGCAGGGAGCCCCAAGAGGTAAGACACGTCCTGCAGCGTGGGAGCCATCTCTCCGCAAGGCAGGTGGAACGTGTGTGTCTCCGGTCTCCACCGGTCCACGAGCGCGGTCAGCAGGGACTGGTCCACGAGCTCGGGAGTAGCCTCAGCAGCACGCCCAACTCTCGCCATCATCGCCTGTGCCTGTGTGGTTACAAAGCAAATTCATGGTTAGAAAGCAAGTAAAGCAAACTGGACAATTAGTAAGTATAGGAGCCAAATAAAACATATCGGATAATAAGTAAATGGTACACGTTACAACTACCAAAAATTAAATGAAAAGTAATGAAATATTCCATATATATGTTCGATCACGCACATACAACCAAAAATTACATGTCGGGGACAACAAATAACTGGTACATAGAAAAAAAATTACATTGAAGGGGACAACAAATAACTGGTACATAGAATAAAAAATTACATTATCCACGATTACGACGCGCTTCAGACTCGTCCATATCGTTCCTAATACGCCGTGTCCTACAACGCCCGACTTTCTGCTTCAACATTCGGATGCCCGGGTCGCTGCGGTCGGTTGCTCTCGGTCGAAATGAGCCACAGTCTTTCATGAGCCGTTTAAATGGCGCCGTCGCTGACCATGGGCGACGGCCTGGCGACGGCCGGCACGTGGCACCGCGTGGCAAACGGTCGGAGCGGCCGTTCGGTCGACCGTTAGGGCAAAGCGTTGATCGCCCGATCGAGGCGATCGCCCGTCTTGGAGACGAAGGAGGTATTTTTCAAATTTTTTCGTTCGGCCGATTAGTTTTGCAAAAAAGATTTTAAAAAAATATTAAATAAAAAATTCCCCCGTGAACCGTTGGTTGCCCCGCCCTCTCGCCGAGTGCCACGTTAGCCATCACCGGCCGCTGTCGTGCCACTGCGCCCGCCTGGCCCATCGCTCCACTACCACAGAGCGCCCGTAGCTTACGGCTGGAAACGAGCCGAGCCGAGCCAGGCTCGGCTCGGCTCGGTGCGGCTCGGTCAATGTGCGAGCCGAGCCAGGCTCGGCTCGGCTCAAGGTCGGCTCGCCAAGCTAGACCAATATGAATTTTTTTTCAAGTTTTAATATAAAACTTCAGAAATGACCAAACAACATAGCTTTCAAGTAATAAAGTCAAGATATTACTAACAAAAAAATAGAATTGCATTTGCATTCATTATCAAGAGTTCAAGAAATTGCATTGTAATTAGTAAACAACGATATTGCATTCTAATTAGTAAACCTAGAGGTTCAATAGAACAATTAGTAAACAGAAACACTGACATTGCATCATCAAGGGTTCAAGAATTCAAAATTCAGAAGGTATCGCTTAGGGTTTTGCTCATATGGGCTAATTGGGCCGAGCCAACGAGCCAGCTCGCGAGCCGAGCCGAGCCGAGCCGGCTCGCTAAAAAACCGAGCCACAAAAATAGGCTCGGCTCGGGCTCGCTCCAAGCCGCGAGCCTGACCAAGCCGAGCCGAGCCTGGCCGAGCCCGAGCCGAGCTGCGAGCCGCGAGCCAAATTTCCAGCCCTACCGTAGCTTGCCCCACTGGATTGGGCCAATGGGTTCTATTGAAATTTTGTATTAAGGGCCCTAAAGTTTCCTATTTTTTGAAAATAATTAATAAATTCTAAAAAATTATAATAAAGCCTCGAAATTGAATTTTAAGGTATATGGGCTTAGCACACATTAGAAGCTTCATATCTCTAGATTTATTTTTTAGCATAATTTCTTGTTTATATGTACTTCTTATCCGAGTTATATTGTACATATATAAAACTTGAAGTTTATGTTGCGATGAAAACTATACTTGAAAACTCATAAATATTTAAAAACTGGCATGATCGACTGGGTTATCTAGGGTTGAATATGATGAGAAGAATAATCAATAATTCTACTGGTCATAGTATAAAAACTACAGGCTTGTCTAGACTATAAGATTTCTTATGCCTGCTTGTGTTAAAGCGAAGCTTATAATTTGATCCTCTTATCTAAAAGTTAGGGAAAAATCACTCAATTTTCTACAGAGAATTCAAAGTGATATTTGTAGACCTATCTAGCCCTGTTGGGCCCCTTTAGATACTTTATGGTAATTATAAATGTTTCTACTAGATCCAATGTATGTCTCTTATCTACTAGAAACCATGCTTGAAATGATCAAATCTATTCGAATGGATAATGCTGGTGAATTTACCTTAGAGGTATTTAATAATTATTGTATGGGTCTAGACATTAATGTAGAACATTCAATACCTCATGTCGACACATAAAATGACCTTGCAGAGTCATTAATTAAAAGAATAAAACTTATTGCTATGCTATTCTTGCAAAATTGTAGGTTACCCATAGCTATTGGGGCCACGTCACGCTGCACGCTACTGTATTAATTCAACTCAGACTAACTGTATATCATAAAAATTTCCTTTGCAAATAGTGCATAGAAAAGAACCAATTATTTCTCATTTGTGAAAATTTGGATGTGTTGTATACGTGGCAATCTGACCACTACAATGTACAACCATGAGCTTACACAGGAAATTGGTGATCTATGTAGGTTATGAATCTCCGTCAATTATTAAATACCTAGATCATATGACAGAGGATCTGTATATGGCTCAGTATGTGGATTATATTTTTAATGAGGACAATTTTCTAGTATTAGAGGGAGAAAAGTACCACACTAAAGAATGTCAGGAAATAGATTAGAATGTCACTAGTATTCAGTTCTTAGACCCACGCACCAAAGAATCCGAACTTAATTAGGAAATATATTAGAATGTCACTGATATTCAGTCCTTAGACCCACATACTAAAGAATTCGAACTTGAAGTTTGAAGGATAATAAGTTTACAACAAATATCTAATAATCTGTCAGATACCTTCACTGATCATAAGTGATGAGACTAATAGAGGCCCAACAATTCGGTGAGATGGATAATTCTCGATTAGTGGAGATGACCATCATGATCCAGGCTATCGACTAAAACACGACTAACGCTAAGAAATCACTGAACCAAACTTCGAATTATTATCAACTGTGCCAAATCCGGACTGATCTGATCAAGAAGATCAATTCTTGCAAGCAATCGAAGAACAAACAAGAACAAAGCAAAAGCAATATGAAATTGCAAATATAGTTGAAGTAATGACGTAGGGATCAGAAGCACAGTATTGCTATTGATCTAACAAAATAAGAGAATATCAAATAGTTTTACCCAAGAAAACTACGACTAAACAAAACAAGAGTCTCATGAAGGAGATCAGATAACTTAAATAAGCATCTAAAGAGGGTGCGGCTAGAAGGTGGACATGGACACGGACTTCTCTTGGGCGTCCCTCTTGGGTATTCCTATTACATGGGTCGTAGCCCAATTGGCAAAAGCGGTGTAGCACTTTTCTTTGACTATTATGTTGTACAGACAATGAATTTGAAGGTGAGGCTACATCCGTTTGAAAGGTCTCGTTGTAAACTTTCGATCAAGTACTCGCACACCTCCAACGGACTCTATATGTGAAAGATTCAATTATTTTAAATTAGGATTGTTAGACTGATTCTAAATTTGACTAGAATTGAAGCAGGATCGACCTAGACTTGTTGTGGTAGTAATGTTGCTCCCCTCACCATTTCTCCTAAGTAGAATAACATCACATGACTTAGGTATTTATCCATCCTCAATAAGAAAATTATAGAAACAAGCTCACCTTATAATTCAAGTGTTGTGCACGTGCTCTTGTCATAGGTCGTTACCTAACATCTTGTGGAGGAGTGTTATGTATATCAAAGGAAGTGATATCCTTATTATCCTCCCCCTCTTGAATTGGAGTCATCCTCGACTCAAGCACATCTTCTCCCAAATATGGCTTCAAATCAGCAATGTTAAATGTGGGACTAACTCCGAAATCTGTAGGCAACTCAAGTTTGTATGCTTTATCATTAATCTTTTCAATAATCTTAAAAGGACTATCAGCTCTAGGCATCAACTTAGACTTTTTAAAATCAGGAAATCTAACTTTTCTTAAATGCAAGCAAACAAGATTATCAAGTTCAAGAGTTATTTCCTCTCTACTTTTACTACTAGCAACCTTATATTTCTCATTCATGCGCTCTATGTTTTCTTTTGTTGTCTCTTGCAACTTAAGAACAAATTCAACACGGTACTTAACATCTAGATTTACCTTCTCTGAAGATGGTAGAGGTAACAAATCAATTGGAGCGCAAGGGTTAAAGCCAAGTATCGAGGGTGAAAGCCATATACTACCTGAAAATGGCTCTTCTTTGTGGTAGAATGCAACAAGCGATTGTAGGCAAACTCCACATGAGGTAGACATTTTTCCCACAACTTCAAGTTTTTCTTTAAAATGGCCCTCAATATGGTTGATTGACAATGTGTGGTTGACGACTTCAGTTTGTTCATCAGTTTAGGGATGACTTGTGGTAGAGAATAAAAAATTTGTTCACAACTTGTTCCATAAGGTCTTCCAAAAGTGGCTCAAGAACATTGCATCTCGATCTGAAACAAGTGTGGTTGGCACACTATATAGTTGAATGATCTCCTTGAAAAATAAGTCAGCAATATGTGTAGCATCATCGCTCTTATGAGAAGGAATAAAATATACCATCTTAGAAAATCTATCCACTACTACAAAAATACTATCCCTCCCGCTCTTTGTCCTAGGTAATCCTAAAATGAAATCCATAAAAATATCCTCCCAAGGCACACTAGGATAGCAAGAGGTATATATGAACCATGTGAATTTAATCGAGACTTAGCTTTTTGGTATGTAGTGCAGTAAGCAACATAGCGCTCGATGTCGCGCCTCATCTTTGGCCAATAAAAATACTCAATAAGGATAACATTCATCTTCATGATGCCAAAATATCCCATAAGTCCACCTCCATGGCCTTCTGTAGTAACAAATGATGAACAAAGCTAGCTGAAATGCATAGCTTATTAGCTCTAAACAAGGACTCTTCATTTAAAACAAAATTGTTCCAGAGTTTACTATCTTTACAATTGGACATGACATCTTTTAATCCATCATTAGAAGAATATAAATCTTTGATTGTCTCTAAGTCCAAAATTCTACAATCAAGTCTAGAGAAAGCATCAACAATCACATTTTCCTTCCCTTCCTTGTGTTTTATAACATTAGGAAAAGACACAATGAATTCAACCCAACAAGCTTGCCTACGGTTTAGTTTAGCTTAACTTCTAATATGTTTAAATGATTTATGATTAGCATGAATAATAAATTTTTTAGGCCATAAATAATGTCACTAAGTTTCAAGTACACGCACAAGAGCATATAATTCTTTATCATAAGTGGAATAATTCAGACTTGGATTATTCAACTTCTCACTAAAATAAGCAACATGTTTACCTTCTTGAAGTAATACACCACCAATTGCAATTTCGCTTGCATCACATTCAACTTCAAAAGTCTTACCAAAATCAGAAGTTGCAGTAATAGAGCATTTGTGAGCTTTTCTTTGAGAAGGTTGAAAGCTTCGTCTTGCGTTTGTCATCATTTGAAGGTGACGCCTTTCTTAGTCAATCCATTAAGTGGTGCAGCAATGGTGCTGAAATTCTTTACGAAGCGATGATAGAATCCGGCGAGTTCACGAAAGCTCCGTAGTCTTTATAGCCTCAATCTTAGCTTCATCTACCTCAATTCCCTATAGAGTAACAACATAGCCAAGGAAGCAAACTCGATCGGGGCAAAATGTGCACTTTTCAAGGTTACCAAACAATCTTGCATCTCTCAACGTAAGAAAAACAACACATAAGTATTCAAGATGTTCATCAAATGACTCGCTGTAAATTAATATATTATGAAAGTAAATCACGACAAATTTACCAATGAAAGTACATAAACCTTCGTTCATTAATCTCATAAAAGTGCTAGGTGTATTAGTTAGACCAAAAGGCATCACCAACTATAATGTAATTTTCTATTCATCTCTAAGTGTTTTCTAGTCTAGTGGTAACCACTACGCAAGTCCACTTTAGAGAAAATTGTGTAGCCACTTAATTCATCAAGCATATTATCTAACCTAGAAATATGATGACGATATCTAACAATGATATTATTAATGGCTTTACAATGAACACACATACACTATGATCCATCTTCTTAGAAACTAAAATCAAAAGAATAGCACAAGAACCAATCTCTGAATTGTTTCAACCATGCCAAAGCCCGATTGACCTGATCATGAAGATCAATTCCTACTAACAATCGAAGAACAAACAAGAACAAAGAAAAAAAATATGAAATTGCAAATATAATTGAAGTATTGATGTAGGGTTCCAAAGCACGATATTGCTATTGATCTAGTCTAACAAGAGAATACCAAATAGTTTTACCAAGGAAAACTACGACTAAATAAAATC